>OX463238.1:19816440-22216440 GCA_949820135.1 Sylvilagus floridanus | reverse complement strand
CTTCTTCCAGGTCCCCATGTGGGTGCAGGGGCCCAGGAACTTGGGCCATTCTCTGCTGCTTTCCCAGGCTCATTAGCAGGGAGCTGGATCAGAAGTGGAGCAGCCAGGACTTGAACCATTGCCCATATGGCATGTGGTGCTGCGGGTGGCAGCTTAACCCACTATGTCACAGCGCTGGCCCAGATCCAGATGTTCCTCCCTCCCTCCCTTCCTTCTTTTTTTTTCTTTCTCTCTCTCTTTCTCTCTTTCTTTTTTTCTTTTTCTTTTTAAGATTTTATTTTATTTATTTGAGAGGCAGAGTTATGGAGAGAGGGAGAGACAGAAAGAAACATCTTCCGTCCACTGGTTCAATCGCAAATTGCCACAACGGCCAGAGCTGGGCCAGAAGCCAGGAGTCAGGAGCTTCTTCCTGGTCTCCCATGTGGGTGCAGGGGTCCAAGCACTTGGGCCATCCTCTGCAGTTTTCCCAGGCCATCAGCAGGGAACTGGGTTGGAAGAGGAGTAGCAGGCGCATGAACTGGCACCCATATGTGATAGCGGCACCACAGGCGGAGGCTCAGCCAGCGACACCACAGTGCCGACCCCCCACATCTCCTGTCTTACTGGTACTCTGAGCATATACTGTTGCTCTGGGGTTACAAATATGGAGAAATAGTTTGCTTATTTTTTGTATTAGAATAATTATTATGTGTAAAATTCATCATGATAAAGAGGTTTATATAAGGAGTAGAAGTGTAGTATACATTAGGATTTATGGAAATCATATTTCTAGAACCACCCAGAAATAGAAATCTGGCCTGGAAAGACCTTAGCGTTTCTGCAATCTGGAACTGTTTTGCTGAGTTTGGTTCCAGAGGGTCCTAGAGAAAGCGGAAGACACCTGCTGTTCTGGGTGTTTACTGAAGAGTCCGAACAGTCCCCCAGTCTTAATCAGTGGTACCGTTCACCCACAGCTGAAACTGCCTTGTTCTTGTATTCTCTGGGATCTAGTACAGTGCCTTCTACCTACCCAAGCTTTCCCTAAATTTGGCTGAATTTGTGTGTACCAGTGTTAGTCAAAATGCCGGTCTCCAGGAACCTTCCTGGGAGTGTGCAAGGTCAGAGCTGTTTCAGTAATGCTGAGGGACTAATTGCATTTTTCATTGTTGTATCGCTTGCGCTGATGATGCACAAGAACTAGTGGATAAAACCGCTGGTGTCTGAGGAGGTTCCGGCAGTCATACTCTTTCACCATTACAAACGGGCAGTAAAGAAAGATGTGTCTCACTCATGTCTTTGATGAAGCACTGGAAGTTTTAAGTCTTGAATGTTCTGAGTGACAAAGCGGGAAGTATGCATAAAGCACTCCTGCATGCCTGAAGTTCTGTGGTTGTCTTGAGGAAAAGCATGCGTGGGATTGACTTGTAAGCCAAACTGTAGCCAAAGGCTCTAGCCCGTCCTCCAGCCCCTTTTAATGAATTACGATTTTTTTTAATGTGGAAAATGACAGGCAAACTGTGGTTATACTCAGACTTGAGTATCTGGGAGACATATTTTGGAAAACCTGTTACTTCAAGTAAAATAACTGACAGTATTAGTTGCTGTGATTAAAATTCAAGCAGAATTTAGAATTTTGGAAAAATTTCTGTATGGCTTCCAAATGCTTCAATACTTTTTTGATGAAATCAGACATAACAAATAGGGCTTTTTCAATATTGTCTTTTTTTTTTTTTTAGAATTTAAAAAAAACAAACCACCAAACAAAAAAAGAAATGAAAGAGCAGCATGGGCCATTGAAGCAGTTTTTTCCAAATGCCCAGTGTCTGAATTATGCACATGTAGAAGAATCATTCTGAATGCAATGAAGACTGATGGATTTTAATATAATAGAATGTGAAAAATTCATGGTTTACATTCAACATTGTAGCTAAGTTTTTAATAAAGTACTATTTTTTTTTTTGGCATGTATCAAATAAGGATATCCAAATTAACCTGAAAAAAAAAAGTAGCTATAGAAGCCAGGTTTTTTTTCAAATACTTTTATCAAAATGACATATTGCAACAGATTGATCGCAGAAGTAGATGTGAGATCCTGCTGTTTTCATAAAAAGCTTTCATATTAATATGTGGCAGTTTTAAAATTATTAAAGTAGATTAATGTTTTTAAGATTTTCAGCATTAGTTTCAAATATAGAAATATTGGTAGATATAACCTGCATAAACAATAGTTCTCTGGGGGTCTTTAATGATTTTTTTTTACAGAATGTATAGAAGGGGCTGGTGCTGTGGCACAACGGGTTAATGCCCTGGCCTGCAGCACCAGCATCCCATATGGGCGCCAGTTCAGGGCCCGGCTGCTCCACTTCCTATCCAGCTCTCTGCTATGGCCTGGGAAAGCAGTGGAAGATGGCCCAAGTCCTTAGGCCCTTGCACCCATGTGGGAGACCCAGAGGAGACTAGTGGCTCCTGGCTTCAGATCAGCGCAGCTCCAGCCGTTGCCAACTGGGGAGTGAACCATCAGATAGAAGACCTCTCTCTTTCTCTGCCTCTTCTCTCTCTGTGTAACTCTGACTTGCTAATAAATAAATAAAAATCTTAAAAAAAGAAAATGTAAAGACGTCCTGAGGCCAAGAAGTTTGAGAATTGCTGATCTTTTATATAAAAGTTGAAGAAGTTGTTTTCAGTCATACTGACATACATTTGCCAGTATCTTCTCCCTCACATGCTTAATGTACTATATGTTACATAAAAAGTGTTGTTGGCTACCATCCGTGAGTCTTGCTATGTTTCACAGATAAAGAGACTAGAGCACAGATCACTGGCATTGAGACTCGTCTTTAATAATACTACCTAGCCAGTGATAATCTTCTAAGTTACAGGTGTAGTGCAGGGGGCTGCTGGTGCTGTGGCACAGCACCATATGGGTGCCTATTCAAGTCCCACCTGCTCCATATCCAGTCCAGCTCCCTGCTAATGTGCCTGAGAAAGCAGTGGAAGATGGCCCAAGTGCTTGGGCCCCTGCACCCACGTGGGAGACCCAGAAGAAGCTCCTGGCTTCAGCCTGGCCCAGCCCAGGATGTGGCCATCTGGGGAGTGAACCAGCAGATGGAAAACTTGTCTCTCTCTGTAACTCTGCCTTTCAAATAAATCTAAAAAAAAAAAAAAAAAAAAAATAGTGCAAGTTTTTGTTTTTTAAAATTTCTTGGCCTGTACTTTAACCTCTTTAAAATAATTAAAAAGAATAATGCTTGGGGCTAGTGGTGTACTGTAACAGTTAAAACCTCCACCTGCAATGCTGCAGCCCATGTGGGCACTGTTTCGTGTCCTAGCTGCTCCACTTATGATCCAGCTCCTTGCAGATGTGCCTGGGAAAAGTAGCAAAAGATGGCCCAGTGCTTGGGCCCCTGCTACCCATGTGGGAGACCTGGAAGAAGCTCCTGGCTCCTGGCTTGGGCCTGGCCTGGCACCAGCCCCAGCATTGCAGCTGGGGTAGTGAACCTGCTGGTTCTCTGCTGATGGAAGATCTCTCTGTAACTCTTTCACATAAGTAAATCTCTAAAAAATAAATAACAATAATGTTTAAGCTCGATATGACAACCATATCTTAGTTATTTAATGTGTGTATGTGTGTGTGTGTGTGTGTGTGTTTTGTTTTTCCAGTTACACTTCCTACATTTCTGTTTGCCCCCGTGTATATCAGGTCTCCCGTATTCCCTTTCTGCTCTTCTGGGGAAAGTTCCACTCTGCCACCCGGGTTGGAACTCACTCATGGGTGCTGCCATAGGTGTGAGAAATAAGGGAACCGAAGCTGTGGGAGAGGTTCTGGGGAAGAGGTCAGCACCAGCAGATCGCACCTGGGCTGGACCTCGAATGCAGGGCCCTGCCCACACTCAGCCGGGGGCCTCCTGCAGGTGCCAGTGAAGGTTGCCTTGGCGTTTCCTTTTCCCCAGCAGCCAGTTGTGGGGTGAAGTCCAGCTGTGTTTGCATTTATGTGGAAGTTTGTTTATTTTAAAGATGTGTACTCACCCGTACACACACCTATAGGCATAGAGGTGGAGCTAGAAAGGGAGAGTTGGCTGTCCTCTTTCTGCGTGAAGAACCATGCACTGTTTGTGAGGGGCTGCCGCACCGTGGTTGTACCGCTCCGGGTTGGAGGTGCGATTTGACAGTACAGTGTGGATGTGAGGGCTGTTATTCACCTCGCTGTTATGTGAATCTGCACTGCCCCAGATGGGTCGGTAGCAGGAGTCTAGACCTTTGGGTGTCACTTGTCAATGTTGGGTCTCCATAGCGGTCGCTTTAGGCTGAGGACATAGGGATCCTTTTCCTGCTGGTTAGGGGGTATCAGAGCTTGTGGTGTTGGAGCCAGAGTTGTGGCACAGTATGGGTTAAGCCGCCACCTACAATGCCCACATCCCATATAAGCACCAGTCCAAGACCTGGCTGCTCCATTGCTTATCCAGCACCCTGCTAATGCACTTGGGAAAGCACTGAAAGGTGACCCAAGTACCTGGGGCCCTGAACCCATGTGGGAGACCTGGATGAGGGTCCAGGCTGCTAGCTTTGGCCTGGCCCACCTCTACCATTGCTATTTGGGAAGTGAACCAGCTGATGGAAGATTGCTCTCTTTGGCTCCCTCCCCCACGCCCCCATATTTGCCTTTCAAAAAAATAATTTTTTCAAGTAAATATATATATTTTTTTTTTTGAAAAAAGCTTGTGGTCTTGCTGCCTGGGTCATGCCTGGGTGTGTACTGGTCTGTCAGTTTTCAGAGCTGGGAGGCTTCTGCCTGGCTGTGCTACACCAGGTAACCAGCTCAGAGACCAGTGTGCAGTGGTGGGGTGGCAGAGAGCAGCAGGTGTTTAGAAGGAGCCACAGCCTCCTTTTTTGGCAAGAGGTAAGAGAAGTGGTTGGCTGGTTCTGAGTGGAAGCAGGGCAGCTAACTCCCACAGTTCTTCCACTCAAGTCTCGTATGTTTTCCTGACTGAGCTGCTGAGAAAAGAGGGGATAGAGCTCCTGTAGATTGTCAAGGCTGTAAAGAATTGGACCTTTGCATTGAGAAGGCCCAGCAGTTATTTTAATCTTGTTAAAACGTACTTCCTAGGGCCAGCATTGTGGCGAAGACGGTTAAGCCACTGCCTGTGAGGGTGGCATTTCCTGTGGGCACCAGTTCATGTCCTGTCTGTCTGTTCCACTTTGTTTCTTCTTCTTCTTCTTCTTCTTCTTCTTCTTCTTCTTCTTCTTCTTTTTTTTTTTTAAAGATTTATTTATTTACTTGAAAGAGTTACACAGAGAGGGAAGGAGAGGCAGAGAGAGAGAATGAGAGGTCTTCCATCTACTGGGTCACTCCCCAGATGGCCGCAACGGCTGGAGCTGTGCTGATCTGAAGCCAGGAACCAGGAGCTTCCTCTGGGTCTCTCATGCGGGTGCAGGGGCCCGAGATCTTGGGCCATCCTCTACTGCTTTCCCAGGCCACAGCAGAGAGCTGGATCGGAAGTGGAGCAGCCAAGACTTGGACCGGCGCCCGTATGGATGCTGGCACTGTAGGCAGTGATCTCACCCACTACACCACAGCTCCGGCCCCATGCTCCACTTTTGATCTTTCTGTCTCTGTAACTCTGCCTTTCAAATAAATATTTAAATCTTAGAAAAATTAAAAAATATTCTTCCTTGGTGGCTGTTATGGCACAGGGGTTAAGCCACTGCTTAGAATGCCAGCTTCCTTTACTGGAATGCATGTTTGAGTGCCAGCTACACTGCTTCCAATCCAGCTTCCTGCTGATGGGTATTTGGAAGGCAGCAGGTGATGGCTCAAGTGCTATGGGCCTTGCCACCACTAGGGGTCCCACTAGAGTGCTGGGCTCTGGGCTTTGACTAGGCCCAGCCCAGGCTGTTGCAGACATTTTAGGAGTGAACCAGTGGGTGGAAGATATTTCTCTCTCTGTCACTTCACTCTTTCAAGTAGATGAAAACTAATAAATAATAAATTCTTTCAGAGAAAAATTGAAGAAATTTTTAAAAAAGATTTATTCTATTTATTTGAAAGAGTTAGAGAGGTAGAGACAGAGAGAGGTCTTCTATCCACTGGTTCACTCCCCAAATGGCTGCAATGGCCAGAGCTGAACCAATGTGAAGCTAGGAGCCGGGAGCTTCTTCTGGGTCTCCCACGTGGGTGCAGGGGCCCAAGGACTTGGGCCATCCTCTGCTGCTTTCCCAGGCACATTAGCAGGGAACTGGATCGGAAGTGGACCCACCAAGACTAAAACCAGCGCCCACATGGGATGCCAGCGCTGCAGGCTGGGGCTTTAATCTGCTGCACTGCAGCGCCAGCCCCTGAAGAACTTTTTAAATATGTTCTTGGCAGTAGGTTCAGGTCTGTAAGTGAAATACACTTTTTTAGTTCAGTCTGGTTTTAGGATTCTGTGTAGTACAAGTAATGGAGGAACACCTAGATTCAGATGTGAGCTTTAGAATGAACATACATTGGTAGTCATTCTGTTCCTAAACGAGTATTTTTAGCGAGGTCTGTATTCTAGTGGGAACCTTTGTTAAACTTTAGGGTGTGAAGGGCTGGCACTGTGGCATAGTAGGTAAAGCTGCCGCCTGTGATGCCAGCATCCCTTATGGGCACTGGTTTGAGTCCTATCTTCTACACTTCCAGTCCAGCTCACTGCTAATGGCCTGGGAAAAGCAACAGAAGATCACCCCAGTGCTGCTTGGGCCCCTGCTAACCATGTGGAGACCTGGAAGAAGCCACCCATTTGGGAGCCTGGCACAGCCCTGGCTGTTGGCAGCCACTTAGGGGAGTGAACCAGTGGGCGGAAGATACCCCACCTCCTCTGTTTAACTCTTTCAAATAAATAAATTATTTTTAAAAATTTAGGTTATGAATGCATATAGATAATACTTTCTCTTTTTTTTTCTTTTAAATATTTATTTACTTATTTGAAAGAATTACAGAGAAAGAGAGGGAAAGAGATCTTCTATCTGCTGATTCATTCCCCAATTGGCCACATCAGCCAGGGCTGGGCCCACGCTGGAGCCAGGATCCAGGAGCTTCTTTCCTTTTGGGTAAAGGGGCCCAATGACTTGTCTGTCTTCTGCTGCGTTCCCAGGTACATTAGCAGGGAGCTAGATCGGAAGTGGAGCAGCTGGGATTCAAACCATTGCCCATATGGGATGCAGACACTGCAGATGGCAGCTTAGCCCACTGTGCCACAGTATGAGCCCTGATAACACTTTTTCTTTAACGATTTATTTATTTATTTGAAAGGCAGAGTGAGAGAGAAAGATATCTTCCATCTGGTTCTCTCCCCTGATGGCTACAGTGACCTTGTTTGGACCAAGCTGAAGCCAGGAGCTTTATCCAGGTCTCTCACATGGGTGGCGGGGGCCAGGTGCTTGGACCATCTTTGCTGCTTTTACCCAATGGTGTAAAACAAGAGGGAGAAGGGAAGACGGGCACTGGTTCCCTGAGATAAGTTGAATAAATTGTTTGAGTTATTTATACTGAAGCTTTTTTTGTTTGTTTGTTGAAGATTTTATTTATTTTATTTGAGAGTTAGAGTTACAGACAGTGAGAGGGAGAGACAGAGAGAAAGGTCTTCCTTCCGTTGGTTCACTCCCGGAGCTGCGCCGATCCAAAGCTAGGAGCCAGGTGTTTCCAGTCTGCTATGCGGGTGCAGGGACCCAAGGACTTGGGCCATCTTCTAGTGCTTTCCCAGGCCATAGCAGAGAGCTGAATAGGAAGGGGGCAGCCGGGACTAGAACCAGCACCCATATGGGATGCCAACGCCGCAGGCGGAGGATTAACCTACTGTACTACGGAGCCGGCCCCTGCTCCACTTCTGATCCAGCTCTCTGCTATGGCCTGGGAAAGCACTTTGGCCATCTTCCACTGCTTTCCCAGGCTATAGCAGAGAGCTGGATCAGAAGAGGAGCAGCCAGGACTAGAACTGGCACCCATATGGATGCTGGCATCATAGGCAAAGGCCTAGCATGCTACACGACCATGCTAGCCCCATGTACATTTTTTCTTACTGTATTTTTATCATGTTTGCTATGTAATTATTAGGTAGGTTAAAATTATTTAAAAAATTAAAATGATGTCTTGTAAAAGTGCCTTTTATGATTTTGTATTGATGTGATGCTTTTTTTCTTTCTTTTTTTTTCCTCCTAGGAGTCTACTATGGCTCAAGAATCTCCCAAAAGTTCAGCAGCAGAAATTCCGGTGACTAGTAATGGAGAAGTTGATGACTCTCATGAACATGGCTTTAATAGGGTAAGAACATTTCTCTTTCTCTTAATGCAAAGAATCATGATAAGCTACGATAAGCCTTTGATTATTGAGATGAGAGTAATGAACAAAATTTAATGTAAAGGAATTTTCTTGGATTGGCTTCCTCCAAGAATCTAATGTTACATGGGGATGACTTGGTCAGCCATGTTTATGATTTGTCCAGAGTAAACTCCTAGGCAGTAAGTGTTGGTGTTATTCTCAGTAATTGACCAAAATGAGAGTATGTCTGACTGTCTTGGCACATGGCTTTTTAAAACTCCTTAATGTATTTGTGATACAAAAATTTTAACTATAAATTACCTTTTAAAAATTGGTACTGTCTAATCTCTTTTCTTCCTGTTATTAATACATAGTTCCTAAATAGCCACTCCTAATTTTGCTGTTACCTTTCTAACATATCATTTGATTCAGTGGGAAATGAAACGTGGTCTCCTTCTTAGTTCAAATTTAAATTTAATGCGTTTTAATAGAAGCACCAAGGACTTGGAGATAATCTGCTCTGCCATTTCTAGCAGTGTAACCTTGAACAAGTATTTGTTTCATATCTTTTAGTTTTTACTTCTACAATGAAAATTCTTCATGAGGACACTAGTAATAAATAAGTACTGTGTTAATAAGAAATGGTAGTGATAGTAATTTCTGGAGCTGTTTTACAGTAAACATCCCCTTTTATGACATTTGATACAAGAGTACATTTTTACTCAACAACAACAAAGCATACAATCCGATTAAGAAATTGGCAAAGGACATGAACAGGCATTTTTCAAAGAATGAAATTCAAATGGCCAACAGACACATGAAAAAGTGCTCGGAATCACTAGCCATCAGGGAAATGCAGATAAAAACCACAGTGAGGTTCAATACCTTACCCCAGTTAGAATGGCTATCATCCAAAAATCAGAAAATAATAAATGCTGGCAAGGCTATGAGGAAAAAGGTTTCCTAATCCTCTGTTGGTGGGAATGTAAACTAGTACAACCATGTGGAATACAGTATGGAGAGTCCTCAGAAATCTGAACATAGACCTACCACTGTGTGACCCAACCATCGCACTCCTGGAAGTTTACCCAAAGGAAATGAAATCAGCATATGAAAGAGTTATCTGTACCCCAATGTTTATTATAGCTCCATTCACAATAGCCAAGATATGGAATCAACCCAGATGTCCATCAACTGATGACTAGATAAAGAAAATGTGCTATAAATACACTATGGAGTACTACTCGGCCATAAAAAACAAAGAAATCCTATCTTTGCAAGAAAATGGATGCCACTGGAAACCATTATGCTCAGTGTAATAATCCAGTCCCAAAATGATAAATACCACATATTTTCCTTAATTTGTGGTAACTAATGTACCAGAGTACTTTATATGAGCAAAATTGATGTTTTGAGATTTGATTACTGTTTATAGCCCTTGTCTAACCTCTTGAGGATCAGTGATTTTTCTGCTTACTACTTGTTGAACTCTTTAGTTAGTGGAGGGTTAAGCCTGTGATTATAAAATAAAATGAAAGTCTGTCATTGTAAAATTTCAAAGAAAAAAATGAAATGCAGGAGGAGGGAGAGAGTGGGAGTTTGGGCAAGAAGGAGGGAGGGTGGAATAGGAAGTGTCATTATAATTTTAAATCTCTGTATATGAAATATATGCAATTTGTTCACCTTATATAAGTAAAAAGTTTAAAAATAAGAATTTTTTAAAAAATCTCAAAAATATGTTTTAATATGCTTGAACAGTTTTAATATGCTTGAAGAAGTAGTAGTTGAAGGGTACTTGAATTATCTTATAGTTTAAGTAGGATTCTCTGCTTTATATATTTTTTTTAAAGATTTATTTTATTTAAGAGAGTTTCAGACAGTGAGAGGGAGAGACAGAGAGAAAGGTCCTCCATCTGCTGGTTCACTCCCCAAATGGCCACAATGGCTGGAGCTGCGCCTAGCCAAAGGCAGGAGCCAGGAGCTTCTTCCTGGTCTCCCACATGGGTGTAGGGGCCTGAGGACTTGGGCCATCTTCTACTGCTTTCCCAGGCCGTACCAGAGAGCTGGATCGGAAGAGGAGCATCTGGGACTAGAAGTGGTGCCCATATGGGATGCCGGTGCTGCAGGCGGAGGATTAACCTACTGCGCCATGGTGCCAGCTCTTCCTTTGTATGTTTATAAATAAAATACTTCAATAGAAAGTGATGATTTAGATCAAGATTTCTCCATTGTGGCACTGTTGACATTTTGGGCCAGGAATTCTTTGTTGTAGGAGATTGACCTGTGCATTTTTTATGTCATTTTTCTACTAGACATAATTAATACCCTCCAGTTGTGATAACCATTTATGTCTCTAGAAACTGCTAAGTGTCCACTGGGGTGAGGAGAAAGTCATCACTGACAGAACCACTGTTTTAGATGAATCCATTTAATTTTTTTTAAAAGATTTATTGATTTATTTGAAAGTCAGAGTTACACAGAGAAAGGAGAGGTAGAGAGAGAGAGAGTTCTCCCATCTGCTGGTTCACTCCCCAATTGGCTGCAATGGCCAGAGCTATGCTGAGGGTGCAGGGGCCCAAGGACTTGGGGCATCTTCTACTGCTTTCCCAGGCCATAGCAGAGAGCTAGATTGTTAGTGGAGCAGTCGGGTCTCAGACTGGTGCCTATATGGGATGTCAGCACTGCAGGTGGCAGCTTTACCTGCTGTATCACAGCTCTAGCTCTGAATCCGTTTAATTGATATTAGAAAATTTTATTTATTTTTGCCTCAGCAGTCTTTTTGAAAAGAACTAACACATCTTCAAACTTGAGGTTCATTTCTTAGTCTTTCTTCTGATGCAATTATAGGATACCTGACACCAGGTAGGGTTTTTTTTTTTTTTTTTTTTTTGACAGGCAGAGTTAGACAGTGTGAGAGAGAGAGAGAAAGGTCTTCCTTTTTTTGTTGGTTCACCCCCTAAATGGTCGCCATGGCCAGTGCGCTGCGCCAATCCGAAGCCAGGAGCCAGGTGCTTCTCCTGGTCTCCCATGGGGTGCAGGGCCCAAGCACTTGGGCCATCCTCCACTGCACTCCCGGGCCACAGCAGAGAGCTGGACTGAAAGAGGAGCAACTGGGACAGAACTGGTGCCCCAACCGGGACTAGAACCCGGAGTGCTGGCGCCGCAGGCGGAGGATTAGCCTAGTGAGCCACGGAGCCTGGCCACCAGGTAGTTTATACAGAGAGAGGTTCATTGGCTCACAGTTCTGGAGGCTGGGAAGTTTAAGAATGAGTGGCTGCATCTGTCGTGGGCCTCATGCCGTGTCCCTTTATGATGGTTGGGTCACATGGTTGGAATGTACCTGGCTGTGGCACGTGGGTGCCTGTAGAAGAGAGGCGGAAGCAGGGCCAGGCGCATGATAACAGCCTGCTCTCACAGGAATTGCTCATTCCCTTTGAGTACTAAGCCAGTTTCTCAAGAAGATAGCGTAGGGAGAACACTCTGTGATAGTGCTCTGGATGGTGATTTTTTTTTTTTGGGCAAATCTCATCTAAAGCATAGGCAACAAAAAGTATATTAGAGAAGTGGGACTAATCAAACTAGAAAGTTTCTGCACAGAAAAGGAATTGGTCAACAGAGTGAATAGGCCTTCTGTGTAATGGGAAAAAACGTTAGCATACCGTGTTTGCAGCAAGGGATTCATATCCACACAACGTAAGGAATTCACACAGTTCAAAAGCAGAAAACTAGTTAACAAATTAAAGCATGACCAAGTGTGGGCAGTATTTGGTCTGGCTGTTAACACACAGGTTGGGATCCCACATCCCATTACAGAGTATCTAGGTTTGTGTCCTAGCTCCCCGCCTGATTACCACTTCCTGTTCATGCACACCCTGGAAGGCAGCAGGCTGGGACTCAGGAAATTAGTTCCCTTTATCCACATGGAAGACCAGGGTTGTGTTCCTGGCTCCTCACTTCAGCCTAGCCCCAGCCACTGTGGGCATCTGCGGAGTGAACTAGCAGGTGGGAGCTCTCTGCTTCTCAAAAAAATTAAAAACAAGTAAATACATTTCTAAAAATGAACACAGGGCCTAGGTAGACATTTTCCCATAGAAGAAACACAAGTGACCAACAGGTATATGCAAGGTTGTTGAGCATCACTAATTTTCAGGGAAATGCAGTCAGAATTGTGATGAAACACCACCTTCCGCTTGTTAGGATAGTTGTGTTGGGGAGGATGTGTACACCAAGCATAGGAATATGAGCAGCTATCTTGGAAAACATTACAGATATTCCTCAAAAAAAAAAAAAGCTTTATTTAAAAAATGGAACTACCATAAGATCTAGCAATCCCACTTGTAGGTCTGTATTCAAAGGAAATAAAGCAGCTATCTCAAAGAGTATGTGGACCCCACACGTTTATTGCAGCACTATTCCCAATAGCCATGATAGGGAAGCCTAAATTTCTGGTGATGGATGAAGGTACAGAGAGAATGTTATTTTACAGACACATATTGAAGTATGATTCAATCTGAAAAAGGAAAAAAAGAAGCCCTGTTGTTTGTGACAGCATGGATGGACTTGGAGGATATTATGCTCCGTGAAATAGGCCAGGCACAGATACTGCATGATCTCACTTATATGTGGAATCCAAGAAAGGCCATCTCCTAGAAGTAGAGTAGAAGGGTGATTGGGGGTAGGGTGTGGGAGTATGTTGGTCAGAGGGCACAAACTTGCTGTTAGTTAACTGTAAGATGAATAAGTTTTAGAGACCTAAAGTGTAGCATGGTAACTCTACTAGTAATTTGTAGTTGAAATTTGTTAAGGATGTCTTAAATATTTTCATCACATACAAAATAGTAACTGTATGAGTAGATGAATATGTTAAGTAGCTTGGTTATGATAATCACTTTAGTATATGCATAACTTAAAATGTTTCTCACCTTACAATTACATACGATTATACTTGTCAGCTATATTTCTGAAAAGCTGAGGGAGACAAAAAGACTGTGTTCTCTCCACTAGGGGTTTTGCTATTAATCAGTGATCTTGTATTGTGGGACTATTTGTGGACCCTTTGATTTGTTTCTTGATCTTCAGGTCTGTCCTTGAAACAATAGCACACTATCTAGGGTGATGAGAACTGGAGCAAACATCAGCTCCAGTCTTGTTACCTGGTGGTAATTCCTCCAGAGTTGTCCTGTACCTTAAACCCATTCATGACTCCAGTTAAGAATCTTTGCCTTTGTCACTGGAGAGTTGCTTTTTTCATTCTTGCAGATTTTTAACTTTAGAAATTTTTTTTTAGTGTAAAGTGAATGAAATCTTAACATCAGAGTAAGTTCTTTGCTTATCAGTCAGAGCCAGTAATTTGCTGGTTTGAGAGCTTACTGCAGATTCCCCTGCAGTGGGGTTTCACTTTCTGTCGGGAAAGAGAGAGGGAAGAAAGGTGAGGTGGTTGTGGAGGCCTCACCATGTCAGATGTGTGTCCTGTCAGGGGCAGGCAGCCCTCTGTGGACTCCATAGTCCA
Organism: Sylvilagus floridanus; assembly: GCA_949820135.1. Classification (NCBI taxonomy): domain Eukaryota; kingdom Metazoa; phylum Chordata; class Mammalia; order Lagomorpha; family Leporidae; genus Sylvilagus; species Sylvilagus floridanus. Next base: position 22,202,674 of record OX463238.1, on the reverse strand, counting down.
CTTCACCTCCCCGGAGGAATTCAACATCATCTGTTTCTTTTCATATCTGCTTTTATTAGGAATATGCACATCATGAGATTCTCTTGCATGTTTAATATTTTTTTATTAAAGAAAACTTAAGTATGGACTCCTTTTCCCCATTAATCCATGAAAATGATATCTCAAAAACATCTTTTGACTGTTCGGAAATCATTACAGTCAAGACACAATAGGCATACATTCCCGTAAACTGCTGAGAAATAAATGCAAAGTTTCCTATAACCACAAACCTTTTTTTTCTATTTTGTTAGAGAAAATGAGTGTTGAATGTATTGTTTAGCGTTAGATTGTGCTTTACAGACTTGGAAAGAGATCTTACAGGTAAAGCTGGGTCATGAACAGTTTTCTGAGGTATTTTACTTGTGTGCATCTTCCTTTTTTAAATCTGTCTGTTGTTTAAAATCTTAACAATGGCTTTTACTTAATGGATGCTTACTTAATACACTTAAAAATGTACTCAACATAAAATCAAGGTGGTAGTTTATTAAATTGTCATAACGTAGCTGGCCAGCTGGTGTCACTGTGGTACAGGCAATGAAACGAAACTAAAGTTTTTTGTTCTTGTTTTTGTTTCTGGTTGCGGATCATTTTCATTTGATTTCCTTTCTTAGTCTGTTTGGGAGGCCCTGGTTGCTCTCATACTCAACATTCACATTTGTGTAGACATTATAATGGAGTCATTCATCTTAGAAATCTTCCTGGCAGCTTTAGTCACTGTCTCATACACGAATGTGTCTAGATTTGTTATTGGTTTTATTAAAACTGAGGTAATGCTAGATGTGGAGAGGATGGGATAATTACCTTGGTATTATCTCAGTTTTCTATGGCAAAATACTTATTCTGCTTGTAAAAAAAAAAAAAAAAAAAAAAAAAAAAAAAAACTTGTTTAGTAAAGTTTACTCTCTGACGAATTCAAATTACTCTTTGAGTTATCAACTTACACATTATTTTAAATGAATACGGTAATAGTTCTGGTCAAATATCAGATTAGAAATTTGCAACTCATTCCATGAGTTACAGAAGAAGCAAATGTTAGTTCTGCATGGTTGAGACTTCTTGTGAATTAAGTTAAAAGTTGTCAGATTTTTATCAAAGGCTCAAGACAAAAATCTGTAGAGTGTGTCTTCCTATGAGTCCTTACTGTAGAAAAATGTGTACACAAGCTACCCATTTTTACATTAAATTTTAGCAGAGAATCCCCAAACCCTACCAGTGGTTCTTGGGTGCCCTGGGTCATAACCCTTAGTCTCTAAGTTCTGAGTTAAATCCCAAGATAATAGTTCAGTAGCAGATCTTCAGGAGGCCCTGGGTCTTTATTTCACAGTGGAGGAAAAGGTCCCTTAAGGTTATGATGGAATTACTCAGCATTAAATAGCTCTATCAAACGCTTATGTGATTTGACCATAAGTACAGTGAGAGCAAGAACTTTCTCACTCATTACCTTATTTCCAGAGTCTAGCAACAATGCCTGACAGGTAATAGATACACAGAAATAAGTGTTTGAATAATGAATATTTAAATAAATGAATATTCACTCATGTTAGAGCCAGGAACTCTTATCTGCAATACTAATGAAGAGATACTGTATTCTTAGATTTGCTACATCCTTTATCCTTAATTTCTCTCCGGCATAGGTGTATGTGGTCTTTGTTGTTAGTGTTGTTAACTTGTAATGCTTCTGTTGAACTGAGTAGTTTTCCCACTCCCAGTCTGGAATAACACACTGTATCTCTCTGGAGATTGGGAGAAAAACAGAATATACACAAGAAACTGTCAGAACACTGTTTTGGATATACCTGTATCCTCTATTCCACCTCCATCAATCCAGTACAGCTTCTTTATCTGCTTTTTATTTATTTATCATCTGTTCATTCACTGATTTATTATTGTTTGTCTACATTTCCCCAGGAATTGGAACTGATGTTAGGACAGATAGCGTGTACTTGCAGCAGGGTTGACGGTTCACACTGGTTGCTCAAAGACAGAATGAATGGCAGTTAAGGGCTTAAAATTTGGTGTCATTTTTATTGCAGCTATCCTATTCAAAAGTTTGAGTAGTAGGTGATGACAGTTTGCCTCGATACCAAATAGCAATACAATATAACGTGACCACATTTTTCACATTTAAAAAACTTAGTAGCTCAATCAGTGGCAATATTGATTTAATGAAGCTGATTTTACCAAGCGTATGCTTGGGCCCTTTTAAGGGCATGCCATATGTTTTTCAAGGATTGTTTAAGTGATGCAAATCTGGATTCATTTAATACTTGTTTTTCAGCTATAGAACATACTTGTATTACTGCTACCAAAAATGAAAACTTTATATGTTTGTTTCATGCATGTACATTACATTGTGGATTGGGATTCCTTCTGAAAATTGTGACTGAGTATAATTTATAATGAGTATGAAGTCTTATCTCTTCTAATTATCTGTTCTGTGTGCCCTTATTTATAAACAGAAGCTATCAGTAGTAAGTTTTTTGATCTCTAGAAGGAATTATTTTACATATAGATACAGACAAATGTTTCCCCAGTGATGGTCTTTGAATGAAATCAGCATTTCTTTTATATAAGTTGGTATGATTAAATTCCTAAATACTTCTGTGCTACTTAGAATCTAGGCTAAGGGAGTAGAGGGGTAGGTGAGACCAAGAGGTACTGGTACAGTAAGCTCTTGCTAAGCATTCAATGAATGAGTCAATGATAGATAGAGAGATTGAGATTGTATGTGTGTATGATAAAAATTAAAAATAAGTCAGATTTAAAATTTATGTGTATAAGGAGCCTTCAGAAAATTGTGAAAAAATGCATATTGTGGAAAAAAAACTATGCTTGAACTTAAGAGTTTTTATCCAGCTACAATTTCCCAGCTGTCTTCAAGTGACCAACGTTGGTATTCCTACAAGTGTACTGACAGAAAAAAAAATCATATAGCCTTATTATATCTCATCATTCTGTATCAACATGGGTAGTCAGACCCATGCAATAAATTTGACTTCATTTTAAGTATTTCACAATCTGTATTAAAAGATACAGCAACATAGTACCTACCATTGCCAGAGGCGGGCTATGTCTTTGACAGTCTGTGAAAACTTTCAGTTTAGACAGCTTATATATCAGGTGGGAACAAACTTCAAGCTGACCTATCATGATGCCCTGAAAACGCACCTAGTGGCATGGAAAGGCTTGAAACATTCATGGTGATAGTAGGAGTTGGAGCGGAGCAGAAGGCCTAACTATGTCATAGCACTCAAATACTTGAGGTTGAGTGGAAGGAAGGTAGATGACAGCATTGAGGTGGGAAAAAGCTAGAGTGGCTCCCAGGAAGGTGGGATTGGCCCTGGCGTGTGCAGTTGGGTTGTAGAAGGGCAGAAAAGCAGTTCTTTAAGGAACAGGTCCTCAGAGGAGACCCAGGACCTCTTGCATCAGAATCACCTGATGTGCGTGTTTGAATTTCCGACTCCCAAGGCCATACTCTAGCATAGTCCTAATCAAAAGTGGCAGCTACGAAGAGTGCATTTGTGATAGGGTCCTCAGGTGATTGTGACTGAAAGTGAAGCTTGGGATCCACGAGTGGGAAGCTGAGACGATGCCAACCCGACCTCCTGCAGGTGTTGAGTAGTCCTCCCTGCTTCAGGGGTAACTGTAGAGAAGCAGGCAGTCACCATGAGGAGTCCGAGGTGCTGCTGTGTCCGTGCCATGGAGCTGGGGTAAGGAGGCCTGCTCTAGTAACAGCTTTCTCCGGGCAGCTAGTCTTTTTGTGGGTAGGCAGAAGACGAGGAGAATGTAGAATTAAAAAACTTGGGCAGAAGAGTGTTCCTAGTAATTACAGAATATAGCAATTACAAAATCCTTACAGAATTTTGGTTATTACAGAATATGCTTTGAAAATCATTTCTTTATCCAAGATTTCTCCTCCTAATTCTAAGTAAAAGATTACTTAATAAATCTCTAGTTCTGCTTACATATCCCAGTATTGTACTTTTTTTTTTTTAATTTTTGACAGAGTGGACAGTGAGAGAGAGAGAGAGAGAAAGGTCTTCCTTTTGCCGTTGGTTCACCCTCCAATGGCCGCTGCGGCCGGCGCGCTGCAGCCGGCGCACCGCGCTGTTCTGATGGCAGGAGCCAGGTGCTTCTCCTGGTCTTCCATGGGGTGCAGGGCCCAAGGAGTTGGGCCATCCTCCACTGCACTCCCAGGCCACAGCAGAGAGCTGGCCTGGAAGAGGGGCAACTGGGACAGAATCTGCGCCCTGACCGGGACTAGAACCTGGTGTGCCGGCGCCGCAAGGTGGAGGATTAGCCTATTGAGCCGCGGCGCCAGCCTGTACATCTTATTTTTAAAGATGTTTATTTTGGCCGGCGCCGTGGCTCAACAGGCTAATCCTCCGCCTTGTGGCGCCGGCACACCGGGTTCTAGTCCCGGTCGGGGCGCCGGATTCTGTCCCGGTTGCCCCTCTTCCAGGCCAGCCCTCTGCTGTGGCCCGGGAGTGCAGTGGAGGATGGCCCAAGTGCTTGGGCCCTGCACCCCATGAGAGACCAGGGAAAAGCACCTAGCACCTGGCTCCTGCCATCGGATGAGCGCGGTGTGCCGACCGCAGCGCGCCATCCGTGGCAGCCATTGGAGGGTGAACCAATGGCAAAGGAAGACCTTTCTCTCTGTCTCTCTCTCACTGTCCACTCTGCCTGTCACACACACACACACACACACAAAAAAGATGTTTATTTTAAAACAAACTTGCTGCTGAACATTTTCTGTTCTTTTTGTGTTGATTTTGTACTAGCTTTAGTTCAAAAGTGGATTACCATGCTAAATTATAAGCTCTAAAATTTGCAGTTTTAGTGTCATTCTTACTCTAATCTATTAAATTATGCAAAATGGAGGCAAGTTATTTGCATTCATATTGAGCCGTCTTTCACAGCTTTGTGAAAGCTGTTTCTACAAATATTTGTATCATTTGAAAGAGACTTTTACATATGCATAACACTTATTTGGAGCTTTTCCAAAAACATTATATTTTGTTTTAGCATAATTATTTGGAAATATATTTTAAAAACTATTAAATACTCTATTATCATCCTAACAGCTCAAATAGAATTTGACTTCAGATTTATTCCCTTTTGTAGTATAATTATTAAGCTCTGCCTTGCAAAATCTTAAAGTTTTAGGGTAATGTCATTGACATAAAAATGGAAATTAGTGGTTTTGAGTTGTTGGCTCTGGATGCACTCATTGTCTCTGAAATTCATTCTGGAAACTATAGAAGTAAATGCAATAGCAAGTATATAAAAAGTTATAAGACTAAATACAATCTTAATCTGAGACACTTTAAAAAATCTAAAGATTATGTGAAGGTGTATTTTATATTTTTTGTGAACTATGGAGCCCTATGTGTTCTATTACTTAGAGAATGAGTATTTTGCAAAAGAACATTCAACAAGCTCATAAAATCCTGAGTGTTATCCACAAGTTATCCATTCCTCCCACACAGCCCCTGCCATTTTGTGTCACACATAACTGCCAGAGCTCTATCAAAATGATGGTCCTCTTCAGAATTGGAGTGGACCCATTTGTTATCCTTTGAGTTAAGCTCCTGTTAGTAGCAGTTTAAGAGTAAGAAGGGCTTAGTGCTTTTCACTAAAGGACAGAGGTACTTTAGCTGAAGGACAGACGTACTTTGTTTCATTTTGTTTCTTGTTTTGGAAGACTTTCTAGCCGGTAAAGGGTTTTGAGTGAGATGTAGTATACTTACCACTAATATTGTCTGTTTTAGAGGCTACACATGACACAGTGGAAGATGTTTCCATAACTGCTTAAAAATTTAGGTACTCAGTTAGCTATTTGTCATATCTACTTTTTAACCCATTAGCTCTCCTTCCCCAAAGTGCTCAACTATGATCTTTTTTCCAGGAATTTACATAGTATTCTGTTGCAGGAAAATGATTCCATTGAGCAATGTTCTTGCAGATAGTTCCAAGGAAAAGAAAACACAACTATCTCAGACCCACATATTATTTAAAGTTGGCTTTTTATTCTTTCTATTTTGAGAAATGCCTTTGACACTTTTTTCTTGAGAGCTGTTATCTTCACTGAAACATAAGCTCTGAAAAGCTGTCAAGACTTAAGCAAGGCAAGGTCCAAGGAAACCATTCTAAAAATAGTTGATCTTAATAATCAAACTTGGAAAGTTTACCATTGGACCTAGCATTTGCGACATTAGATTGGGACATCCTCAGATCACATCAGAGTGCCTCAGTTTGAGTCCTGGCTCTGCTTCCAGTTCCAGCTTCCTGCTAGTGCACATCCTGGGAGACAGCAGGTGATGTCTAAGGTAGTTGGGTCCCTGCCATCTACAACGGAGACCTGTTTGGTTTCCCAGATCCTAACTTTCCTGGCTGGTACAATTATTTGGGTAATGAACCAGCACATGTGAGTGTACTCTGTCTCCCTTCCTGTCAAATAAGATATTTTTTAAGTAATTTTTTTTTAAAAAGATTTTATTTATTTACTTGAGAGGTAGAGTTACAGACAGTGAAAGGGAGAGACAAAGGTCTTCCGTCCGCTGGTTCACTCCCCAGATGGCTGCAATGGCTGGGGCTGAGCTGATCCGAAGCCAGGAGCTAGGAGCTTCTTCTGGGTCTTCCCATGTGGCTGCATGGGCCCGAGCACTTGGGTCATCTTCCACTGCTTTCCCAGGCCATAGTAGAGAGCTGGATCGAAGTGGAGCAGCCGGGTCTTGAACCAGTGCCCATATGGATTGTTGGTGCTGCAGGTGGAGGATTAACCTACTGTGCCACAGTGCCGGCCTCAAATAATATATTTTTTAAAAATACAAAGTAACTAAAAATTGAGTATAAAGAAGGTTCTCTTTGTGATTCTAAGTGCTCTTCAAAAACAGTATATGGTTGACGAGAATGTTGTCCTGAGCTAAGAGGGTTTAAAGTGATATTCCGAATGAGTGAAATGGAATAAAATCTGTTCATCTGTTTTGTACCAGAAAGAAGTTACAAGTTAAGAGCTTACTTATGTTAGAGTGTTTAAGCAAGTTCTAAAATAATGATTTTACATAGTTGTTCTTTAAATAGATCTTTTTAAAGCACATCAGCTAAAATGAGTTCTGAATCTCTAGTCAATTGCTTACAACTATTTACATTTACTCTACATTATGATTAATTTGTTTCTTGAAACTTAGCCCCAACTATATTGCTCGTAGTGAAGTGGCACATTTCCATGTCCTAGTTTTTCTCATCTCTAAAATGGGAGTGATAGTAGCACCTAGAGTCTTACTGTAAAGTGTCAGTGAGATAATATACACGCATGGAGTTCTTTCCTTGAATAGTTCCGGGATAGATTAATTTCAGTTACCGCAGTATAGGAGTAACACAGGTTTCCCCAGTGACACAGGTCACTCTCCTTTGTTCAGGACTCTGCTCACCTTTTACCTCCTTCCATATCTGAAGTAGCAAGTTTTGGTGCAGGCATTTGTTAAAGTAGTTAAGATACTGCCTGGGACACCCACATCTCCTGTTGGAGTGCCTGGGTTCTAGTCTGGCTCCTTTTCCTGATTCCAGCATTCTGCTTATGCACACCCTAGGAGGCATCAGGTGATCCCGTAAGTACTTCGGACTTGCCACCCATGTGGGAGACTAAAATTGAGTTCTGGACCCCTGGCTTCAGCCTGGCTCACCCCTACTTGTTGTAGGCATTTGAGGAGTGAACAAGCAGATGGAAGATTGATGTCTCCTACTCCCCCCTCTCATGTGTGTGTCCCCATCCCTTACCCTCCCTCACTTCATCTTTTTCAAATAAATAAAATATAAAAAGTAGCAACCTTTGCCTGTCACTTTTTTTTTAATCCCTCTTATGCTGCCCTTTAGAAAAACACTGGAAACCTGTTTTACTTGCTTATTACTTGTTTACAGCACCTGAGACACGTTGTTGTTAACGATCAGTCTCCTCCCTCACTGCCTCCTTCCCTTAGAATGTGAGTCTGCATGGGCAGGGACTGCATTTCCTGCACTGCTGGATCCGCAGTGGCAGAGCAGTGACTGTCATGAAGTTGGCGCTCACTGGATGTTGGGTCAGTAAGTGAATAAATAAATCCTTTATGTTCCGCAGCGTCAGCAGGGATGTCTCCTCTTCTGTTTGGTTATTCGGAGCTTAGGCCATTCTAACATTCCTCTCGTACTTACTGACTTGGAACATCACGTTCAGCTTTTATGTTAATATGCATCTCATCGCTCTAGTGAAATGGCAATGACTGTACTTTTTCTTTTCCCAGAAAATCTTAACATTTGGTAAAATGAGCCAGTTGCATCTTCTTAATCTATGTGGTGTTGAGTCTTAAATCCTTTAGTTCATTCAATAAATTTGGTCATTCATTCAACAAATATTTATTGAATGCCTGCTACATCTCAGGTACTACTTCACATGGTGGGCATATAGCAATAAACAAAATAGGCAATAACTGTTCTCACGAAACCTGTAATTAGTAAAAGGAGCCAAATGAAACAGGGATACACATAGATGTGTCACTCATGAAAACTGCTATGAGAAGAGTAATTAGGGTTACGGGTGTTGGGGGATGCTGTTTCAGGTTGTCAGGAGAAAGTTTCACCCAGTAAAGGAGCAAGCCCTGGGAATGTCTGGTGGATGAGCATTTCAGGAAGGAGAAATACCAAGTGCAAAGGCCCTGGAACAGGTAGGTTTAATGTTTTAAAACCAACAGTATGGCTGAAGTAGTCAGCAGTGCTGAGGCCAGTGGGAGATGAAGTCAAATCGTGCCATCCTTTGAAAACAGGTAATAGTTTTGGTTTACTGCAAGTAATATTTGGGGCTGTTAGAAAGTTTTGAAGAGAAGATGACTGATATTTGAGTAGGGGATAATTTGGGTTGATACATGGGTTTTGGTATGTGTGTCAAGGATAGAAACAGGAAGGTCAGTTGGGAAACCTTTGGAAAAACCCAAGTGCAATGCGAGTCTCGTCTAGACCAGGGTGGTAGCAGTGGACTAGAGAAATTTAATTTCATCCTGGATGCATTTTGAGATAAATCTGGTAGGATCTGTTAATGGTTTGGCTATATGAGAGAAAAAGAAGAACTAGAGATAACTCACAAGATTTTTGGCTTGATTAGTTAAATGGTGTGAATTGAAAAGGGCAAGAGCTATAGCTGTTGTTTTGTCTTTGTCTGGGAGGTTTCTTGAAGTCAGCCAGTTTTGGACGTGTCAAGGTTGAAATGCCTATATGATCTCCATGTGTGTGATTAGATATATTGGAGTTAAAGAGGGGAGAGGCCTGGGTAAGACACATGCATTTGGGAGTTCCTAATGTGTAGGTAATGTTTAAAGCCAGAAGACTGAATATGACAGGAGGAGGAAAAAACAAATGTTCTGACTGAATCCTGCAGCACTCTAGGAGTGGGAGGATGGTAGATGTGGTAGGATCAGCAAAGGCGGCTGTAAACACATCAGGTGACGTAAAAGGAAAATCAAGATAAGTGTCTTTCTCTTTCAGGAAGCCTAAGATTGAACATGTAATAAGGGAGGCTAATGCTGTGGCCTAGAGGGTAAAGCTGTCTCCTGCAGTGCTGGCATCCTGTATGGGCACCAGTTTGAGTCTTGGCTGCTCCACTTCCAGTCCAGCTCACTGCTAATGATCTAGGAGAAGCAGTGGAATCGAATGCAGTTTGATAAGTCAAAAATGATGAGAATTTTTTTTTTTTTTGACAGGCAGAGTGGACAGTGAGAGAGAGAGAGAGAGAGGTCTTCCTTTGCTGTTGGTTCACCCTCCAATGGCTACTGTGGCCGGCGCACTGCGCCGATCCGAAGCCAGGAGCCAGGTGCTTCCTCCTGGTCTCCCATGCAGGTGCAGGGCCCAAGGACTTGGGCCATCCTCCACTGTACTCCCGGGCCACAGCAGAGAGCTGGACTGGAAGAGGGGCAATTGGGACAGAATCCGGCACCCCGACCACCGGGACTAGAACCCGGGGTGCTGGTGCCACAGGTGGAGGATTAGTCGCGGCGCCCACCAAAAATGATAAGAGTTTGACCATTGATGACTGGATATGACATCGATGAGGTCTTTGGTAACCTTAACTGTAAGACCTTACTGGTTATTCATTCAAAGACCCCCATGGAAATCGAGTAGATGCCTAGGCAGCATTAGTGATCCTCAAGAAAAACCCCTGTTAGACACGAACCAGTTGTGAAAGACTGTGTCTGTAAGTTTGATTCTGCAGAATGGAAAGCTCAAAATGTTAGGAAGCCCTGGATTTTAAAATCGTAACTACACTCTGTATGATGAAGTACGGTATTTAAGAAGGAAGTTTTGGGGCCAATATTATGGTGTAGTGGGTTAAGTGGTAGCTTGGGATCCTGGCATCCCACATGGATTTGCTGGTTCAAGTCCCTGCTGCTCTGCTTTTGATCCAGCTCCATGCTAAGTGTCTGAGAAGGCAGTAGAGGATGGTTCGAGTGCTTAGGCCCCTGCCATTTGTGAGAGACCTTGGTGAGCTTTCCAGGCTCCTGGATTTGGCCTGGACCAGCCGCAGCCTTTGTGGCCATTTAGATGGGTTAACCAACAGATGGAACATCTCTCTTCCTCCCTTCCTTTCTCTGCCTTTCAAATAAATAAGTGAATACATAAATAATATTTTTAAAAAATTTCAAAGACATATGTCTTTTTTTTTTTTTTTGACAGGCAGAGTGGACAGTGAGAGAGAGAGACAGAGAGAAAGGTCTTCCTTTTGCCATTGGTTCACCCTCCAATGGCTGCCGCGGTCGGCGCGCTGCGACCGGCGCACCGCGCTCATCCGATGGCAGGAGCCAGGTGCGAGGTGCTAACATATGTCTTTAAATGCATCACTAATTCGTCATTTGTTGTAGAAAGCCAATAAGAACCGTTCATAAATTCTGATTATGAAAATTGGGAAATTCCTCATACCCACATCATAGGATAAAGGACTTTTAATAGGGAATGTAATGTCGTAAAAAATCTCTTTGAGACATGAGACCAGTGTTTTTGTTTTTCCATACAAAAAACTTGTTAGTGTATCTCTTTGGAAGAAGGAGTTTGAGTTGGATTTAATCTATAGTAGTTGTGCAATCACATGTCTCAGGGTCTAGAATTCCTTAAAATCCTGAGTGCTGAATGTGGAGTGGTGGTCCAATACCTCAGCTTGTGGCTTTGAAGATTTTCAGAAGTGTTCCAGTGACTGAAAGACAAATCTAACTCTTAATTTCTGTTGAACTGCACTTATTTATGAAAACATCTCTAAAGAGATACATTTGTAATGAAGTTCATGATTGTCCAGCTGGCCTTGTTCCTCTCCTTTTTTTCTTTATTGTTTGTATATTCCTTTTTATTTGAAGCTTATCACTTTCCCTTTAAAGTATGTCTTTCCTACATTTTGTATATCTTTTTTCATGCAGTTTTTGTTAAAAATGTGATTATTTAATACACGGTGTATACACTTTAAGCTCAGACCTCTCAAACTTGTAACCTCTGTTTATTGCTAAAGTCATTGGCTATCAGATGTTAATTACATGATTGTTTTCAGATAGAGGCATGCCCTGGCTTCATTAGATGACATTGTAGGCCGGCTCTGTGGCTCAATAGGCTAATCCTCTGCCTGTGGCGCCGGCACACCGGGTTCTAGTCCCAGTCGGGGCGCTGGATTCTGTCCTGATTGCCCCTCTTCCAGGCCAGCTCTCTGCTGTGGCCCAGAAGTGCAGTGGAGGATGGCCCAAGTGTTTGAGCTCTGCACCTGCATGGGAGACCAGGAGAAGAACCTGGCTCCTGGCTTTGGATCAGCGTGGTGCGCCAGCTGCGGCGACCATTGGAGGGTGAACCAATGGCAAAGGAAGACCTTTCTCTCTCTGTCTCTCTCACTGTCCCCTCTGCCTGTCAGGAAAAAAAAAAAAAGATGACATCGTAAGTGTATCACTAAGGATGAGAATGCTTGAAAATCTCGTATATCTAGAGCAGTAAAGACTTTGGTGTATTCTACTGTCTTTGACACTCAAAAAATAAAAATCATCCTAAGTGATATGAAAACACATTCTTATATACTCATGTAATGCTCAGTTTTAAGAAACCAATCTTATATTGCTCCAACTTTAATCTCCAGTGAAGAGTTATGTTTACAAGTTGGGATAAAGGAGAAGGAAGTTAATACTGGAAGTGCCAAAAGTTATATTGTGTATGTTTTGTATATTGTCCGTGAGGTAAGAATTATTACCTCTTAACCTCCCCCATATTATAGTAAAGAAACTCAACAATTCAGAGAACTTGCATGGGACCATGTAGCAGTGAAGTGAAGGAGCCAGGATTCAAACTCGGGTTTATCTGACCTGACGGTAGAGCCCATGCTGCATCCATTACAACACATGACCTCATTAAGTCATCGCAAATTATTATTTTAAATAATGGTGTATTTGGAATTAGAGCCAGTTCTCCAGTATTTTCATTGCTATTCAAAGTCCTAAACAAACTTGTTTGCTTTCTGAAACTCTACCGTGTATCTCCTAGTCCAGAAAGGGTTTTGAAATGCAGCCAAAGAGTAGGTAGTCAAGATTACCTTGAACCTACCAGAATATGCTTAGTTTACACACTAAAGTCAATAAATGTTTTACTTTCAACTACCATTAATAACAAATCAAGCAAATCTGCTATTCAAAACTGTAACTTTCTAAATCGAGGCTAAATTTTCTACTTTATTATCTCACCTTCTAATTCAGTTACCCAAACTCTCACCACGGACCGTTAGCTGTCTTGTTCTGAGAGCATAATTGTGGGCCGGGTGCTGTGTAACAAAGTAATGACTACCCAGGGCTTCTTACCCAGTCAGTCCTCCCTCGGATTTTTCTGTTAGGTTGAGAATACATCCTTCCTCGTCCCTATTGTTTTTCTCTAACATTCAGTATCATTGATGTAAGTCAGGATCCCTTGCACACTGAGCATTCCCTCTTCTGCATTCCCTTAACTGCATTATAAATCTGAATTCTTAAATGCATTATAAATCGTTGCATACTTTCCTGTTGATGTATTGTCTTCAACTGCTGATTAAGGTCTGTCTGTCTTAGGTAAAATAGTACATGAACACTTCAAAAATTTGTGGAAAATGGAATTAAAAGATGGGTTTATTTTGGTGCACAATTTTTCATAATGCACATTTTCCCTGAACTTTTTGAAGACTCCTTTAGTATATGATTTCAAAAAACTTATGTACCAAAATGAACTTTTCTTTAAATTCCTTTTTTCCCCACAAACTTTTTGAAGCACCCTCATGTAACTCCCCTTCTGGAGAAATATCCCATGTCTCTACTGAAAACTTCTTACCTTATCATTATGTTGAAAGAGGTATGATGGATTAGTTAAAAACATGTTATGAGTGTTACATCTTTATACTCTGAAATCTGGTGTCTTGAACTGTGATCAGTGCAAAGATTTAGCTTCATCATTGGCTGTATTAGAAGTTGTCATAGCCCTAACACTCCTGTGAAAGTTTAACACAGGTAAATAGAACGGTGACTATATTTTTAGACTTAATGCCTTACTTCATTTCAGCTTACTTTTCATAATAAGCTGTAGTCATGTGACCAGGCCAGTTTTGAGGCTGTTATTAGTATGGTTGCATCATGTAGAGCCACCAGTCTGTAGCCTCAGCTTGGATTGTTGGTGATGGCAGGTAGAGTCGCTCGGCCTGTCTGCCTGATCATTGCCAAGCCCTGAGATTTAATTTACACGTTCTGGACAGGATTTTTTAGCATATACTTAACATTGTGCCTTTTAAGGAACATTGTGATTCTTGGCTTCCTATTTTCACACTGTAAGAATCAAATATGGAATATTACGTTTATTGTAGCTGGGGTTTCATTACATACTAATTTGCAGTTAAGGCTGACTAATAGTAGTTTAAGCCAGAGCAAAAGATTTCGTTTCCCTGGCCCTGATTGAAGTCAGAAATGCCCAGGTGACGAAGCTCACCTTGAAATTGAAGGAAAATAACCCCTGAAATGAAGGATTTGTTTGTACTGACCTTTAGCCAAGCTCATTGTGATGATATTTCACAGTCTACTTTTAAATATTAGAAGTGGCATTTTAGTGATCTGAACTCTGATCCTTAAAACAAGTTTCCTAATGCTTCAGTAGATTAAACAGTTTTAATTGAATTTTTGTATCTGCCTGCTGCTTGTTCCTTCCAGTATGTTGTATTTGATGTGCACTCCGTAGCTAACAGCAAATCCTGCTGTATTTGCTGAAGTGCTGAGCATGCATCATTGTGAATGCCGTGACAGTGTAAGGAAATACTAAGTGGTAGAGAGAAACCTGGTTGAAGATGTGTTTAAAAGGAAGCAGTTATTCTGAACTGTTAATGTCATGTGGGATTTTTTTCACAAAGATTTTTTCTTTTATTCAAATGTTGCTAAGGATTTGAAGCGTTCATTACCATCTGGACTTGGTCTCTCAGAAACCCAAATTACATCTCATGGCTTTGACAGTACCAAAGAGGGGGTTATTGAAGCAGGAGCGTATCAAGGTAAGAGCCCATATATCTGTAAAGGTGGCGGGGATGGAGGATGGGAGAAGTTCGCCGAGTGCTACTTTGATTAATGAAGCGCAGGAGCTGAGCCCTTTAGTTGTGTGATGAGACGCTGGTTGACGCTGAGCACCTGCACTCCTTCTGGAAGGCTGGAGTCTTGCTGTGTGCTGGATGGACAACGATGGCTAGATGAGCTGTCCCCAGTAAAGAGCCTGGGCCTCGAGTCTTGGGGAGCAACATTTCACTTAGTGTTGGCACAACTCTTAACTGGCAAGAATTAAGCAATTCCAACACCAGGTAAAGATTCTTAGAAGGTTATGCCTAACAATAATAGGCCAATGGTCATGATTTCACTGGTTGTTATTTAGGAAGTGATTTTAAAATACTAAAGTAAAAACTTGAAAATTGTATCAACACTATAGCATTTAGATTATTCTGTCTTGGAACCACAAAATTGATAACTCTAAGTTGACTTTGTATAAACAGAGATCTCAAAGCAAATAGGAGGTGTCCTTTGATTATGCTGAATAGGAGGGCTCCAAGACCACGCTCGGATTTCCTGATTTGCTAGCAGCACTGACAGGAGGACTCGGGGCTGCTGTTTACTACACGATGAATGCCCTGCACAGTCAACAAAGGCAGCAGTTCTGGAGGCAAACTCGGGGGAAAACTGAACCTAATCTACCAAGAATCTCCTCCTGCTAGCATGGGTCAAGAACTACTTCATTCTTCCTAGCAACAAGCTGTGACAACTTAAGTAAGATGTTGCTAACCAGGGAAGCTCCTTGCAAGATGCCAGGCCTGGGGTGTTTACTGGGCACTGCTCATATAGGCATCCTCTGTCTAGCACTCACCAAGTCTAGACTTCCAGAAGAAAGCAGGTGCTCAGCCCAAACCACATTGTTTGTATAAACAGTTTAGTCACAGTGAGCCACTCTTAATCATTGTGGGTGTGGAGGGAGTCCTCCCAAAGTGCAGGTTCCCAGGCCACAGAGCAGACCTCTCTTAAAACAGGCAGTTGTAGGGCAGCCATTTGGCACAGCTTTTAAGACCCTTCTTGGGATGTCCACTTCCTGTATCGGAGGGCCTGGGTCTGAGCCCCCATTCTAGCATCCTGCTAATGCATACTCTGGGAGTCAGTTCTGCCACTCACATGGAAGACCCATTTTGGATTCCAGCTCCTGCCTTCACCTCCCGTAGCCAACCTTGTAGGTATTTGGGGGACTGGACCAGTAGATGGGAGATCTCTGTCTCTCTGATAGTTTCTGTGTCTGTCTCTCTCTGCCTTTCAAATAAAATAAGTAAAACAATAAAAATATGCAGTTAGACCTATGCATAACTGTTTTCTATACACATCCCATATATACTTATGTCTGTTTTTAATAGAAAGGGGAAATATGACTTTTTAAAAACACTCTTTTCTGTAATAACTTAATTTTTTTTTTTTTTAATTTGAGGGGCAGCCACAAGAGAGAGTGAGTGAGCACTCATCCACTGGTTTATTGCCCAGATGCCCACAATGGCTGACTGGATGCACCAGGCCAGAGCCGGGAACTGGGACCATAATCCAGGTTTTGTATGTGGGTGGCAGAGACCCAGTCACTGGAGCCATCACTTGCTGCCTTCTAGGATCCCCATTAGCAGGAAGCTGATTTCAGAGCTGGAGCTGAGAGAAAACAAACAAGAATATTAACCACAAGGCCAAACGCCCACTCCTGTAGTCGCTTTTCATTTTTACATGAGCAAAAGAATGTAAAACCATGTAAATATTTGGGTGTGGAAAAATAGATAATTTTCTTGATAGAGGTCTTATTAAAATATGTAATGTTCAGCTGAGTATATTTTAATACTACATTTTAATTTAACAGAATGAAAAAGGATCCCTGTGCCTGGGCAATTCTTAGCTGCCTTGCAAATAATAGTGTTCTATATTTTTGTTGTAGTATTGGCAAATGCTGTATTCAAGAACAATTTAAATTTTGAAATGTGTTCTTCAATATACAAATCCTGGAAATAGATATTTAGGCTAACCCAGTAGGATTTCTTATACTGTGAAATGGGCTATCTAATGACATAATTTTTTCACTGTTCATTGTTATTTTTTAAATAAAGCTATGGTAGTGGAAATTGAATAAATCAAGGTCATAAGAGTGAAGTGTGCTTGGCACTTGGGTTTTGTTTTAATGGGTGCTTTGGTCATTGAATACACATTCATACTCCTAAATTTCTGTCATTGACATGAAACAGAGCTGATTCTCCAGATTTAGTCAATTAGCAAGATCTTGGCTTTTTAAGTTATTTTTTATTGGGTATTGGTGAATGTAGCAACTAAATTAGTAGTTTAAAGGATTATAACATTGAAGAAATAGAGAAGTGATCATTACTTTTGGAGGTTAAAATTAAAAAGCAACAGGCCAGTTAGCCTCAGCACCAGATCATTTGCCATTTTAGTTTGGGAAGTTATGTGTCATTTGTGTTATGGATTAGACACCTCTCATGTTGTGCTGTGGTGGAAGTTCCTAAACAAGATTAATAGATTGTAATAACTAGAGCAGTAGAGCGCTGTTTCTAGGGTTATGGAGATGTTGAACTGTGGTGGACTTCATTTATTTAACATTTCCTTGTAGAAACCTGGGTGCCTTGGATAATAGAGATACAGTTGTTCCTTAAATGGTGGACTAGATACCACTTAAAATGCCTCTCAATTCAGTGAGTAACTTATGGATTAGTATTTTCTGTGTTGAGTTTAATAACATATCGTAGTGTGGATTCAGAACTACTGAGTCTCTAATAAGGAATTGTTCAGCCTTGCTGAGCCTCGTGTTTCTTACAGTGATATGTGAAAGTTTAGTCTATCAGATGTTTGAAGGTTATGTGAGATCCAATCCAAATTAAGGTGACTGATTCTGCACCAAAATGTAGTAACTAAAATATGACCAGTTATTAATTATAAGAGTAGGTTTGATTCTTTCCCGTTAGACAATTTAGTTATGAATTTGATATATGTTTTCTAGAGAACTGGGGAAAGAAAGTAATTGAAGTAAAAGTACATTGCAGACATCAGAGCATCCTCAGCTCAGTGCGAAAGGACTCTCCGGAATCTTTTCAACTTCTCAGCGATTACTCTCTTTTCTTTGATTTACTCGTGGGCAGTAGAGACAAGGTTGGGTGGTGGTTCTTACTCTGCAGATAAATGAAGCTCAGGAATGTTAAGTGATTTGCCAAAATGTTTCTGACACTATGTGGTAGATAAAGCCAGAATTCAGATCCAGGAACTCAGTTGTGTTTCATTCAAAAATTGTCTTCTTTGCTCGGGTTCTTAAGCTTGGTTGTGTTTGAGAATCATCTAAGAAAAGCACAAATGCCTGTTCTCCTGAGGAGCAGTAGATCTTGGGGAACTTCCCAAGTGTGTTTTAAAACCTCTAGGGGTGATAGTTGTGATCAGCACTTCTCAGACTTCCAAATACATGCAGATCACCTGGGGATCTTGTGAAAATGCAGGTTCTGGGTCAGTAGGTCTGGGCGGGGGCCTGAGGAGTTTGCATTTCTAACATGCTCCCTCCCCGTGACATGGTTGATAGCAGGGCACAGGCTATGATTAGCAGTGATCTATGCTGTGTGACATTTGATTTGTGATTTGAAACTTTTGGCAAGAATTCCTGTGAAGGCTAGAATTCATTCAGATTTCTATAACAAGAGATTAAAGCATACTTAAATATCCCTTACATCACTTTGGATTTTTGAATGTTTTTTTTTTCCTTCATATGAAAGAGTTGCAGGTTAAGAAATGTTTACTTAAGCTTTAAATTATTCAACCATGGGGCTTTTAACCATATTCTAGTCATTGATTTTGGAAATAAGAGTGCAGGCAAAGTTTTGTTTGGAAGTGATCTTGCCAGATTTGTTTTTTTATAGTTAATGTGTTTTGCTTGGTTTTGATAGTTTGATGAAAAACTCAGCCTGCTAGCATCCATTTGTTAGTCACTTCCTGTGAGAAAACAAAAATATTCATTCCAGAGATTTTGTCCTAGTGTTTGACTATCTTAAAGGAAGTGTCAGTATCTGTATGGAGGAGGAAAAGGATTTTCACAGTTCCATGTTTGCCCCTTTTCAGGTTCCCCAGCACCACCACTGCCATCTGTTATGTCTCCTAGCAGGGTGGCAGCTAGTCGGCTGGCTCAACAAGGAAGTGATCTAATTGTTCCTGCAGGTATTCACTGCACTGACTGGATAAAGCCCTCCCTGCTCCTGCTGAAGCTAACTCACTCAGTTTCATAGTCACTTGCTTTGTGTTCTTAGGTGTGTGTGTTCTGGCCTTTTTGGTGGCTGCTGCTGCTTTTCTTTTTGAACAATGAGGGAAATAATCTTTCTAGCTGTAGCCTGTCTTTCTGGCCTTGTGGAATAATGAGGCCCTATCTCAAACCTGAAATCCATCTTACGGGAAAAACCTTGTAAACTTTGATTTGTTTTAAATCATCCCTTCTTTTCTCTGGGAAATGTAACTTCACTTACTTTTCCTTAAACTTCCAGCTTTGCAGCTCTGCCCTCTGTTTGCAGTTAAACAAAAAAGGAGCCTTCAGCAATTGAGTTGTTGTTTATCGCAAATGGGTCAGTAGGAAAAAGTTGTGTCTTCTTATTTTCAGCCTCAACTTATAGTTTGCAAATTGCAACAAAATACCATGTAATTTACGAGTTATTCTCAGTGAAAAATACTTGGGGGAAAAACCATCAGTGTCTTTGCGTTGAATTTACTCTGCACTTCATTTTTGCTGGGCTATAAAAATGGGGAAAAATAAACTGCACATTTCTTTTTATGTGAAGTGTTAGCATTTATATTTTGTGTCTGAGAATTTTGGAAATTCTTAAATGTATTTGATTTGTTCATAGACTGAAGCTGTGGCAATGGGTGCTCTGGCTACAGGAATAAGTGAGGGAAGGGAGTTTTCCTGACTCCAGTTTTTTAAAACCATTTTTATAACTTTCTCACTTTTCCTTACGTCAGTTGTGTTTTTAAAATTATTAGAAAATTTCCATCCCAAATTATTAGCATCATAAACCATGTAGTAGTAGAGTTGGTTTATGTCATAAATTCTTAATTGATGGAACAGTACATCATGAGAGCTTTATACTGCCTTTGTTAATTATGTCCTTTTTTTTCTTCTTTTTTAACTTTTTTCTTGTCTCTGGAGTAAAGAAGTTCAGTACAATGTAGGTCTTGTTTCAAACCAGCCTTTCATTCTGGTGGGGGTGTTGGGGTTTGAATTTTTTTTTTTCATATATAGTATTCCCCTTTTCATTATTTTCTTTCTAAACTTCTATTTGTTTATTTACTAGAGAGGCAGAGACAGACTGACAGACAGAGCTCCTATCTACTGGTTTACTTCCCAAATGTCCACAACAGCCAGGACTGGCGCAGGCTGGGGCAGTGCTGGAGCTGGGAGCTTGGAACTCAGTCCAGGTCTCCCATGTGCATGGCAAGTACCCAGTTATTTAATCCATCACATACTGCCTCCGAGGGTGCATATTAACAGGAAGCTTCCTGCTAATGCACACCCTTCGAGGCAGTGTAGGTATGGCTCAAGAACTCGGGTCCCTGCCACCCGCATAGGAGACCAAGATTGAGTTCTGGGCTCTAGCCTCAGCCTGGCCCAGCAAGCATTTGGGGGGTGAGCCACCAGAGGGAAGATTTCTCTCTGCCTGTCTCTGTCTTTAATTATCTCTCAGCCTTTCAAAGGAATATTTTTCTTTTTAAAGAAAAAGAACAGGAGACTGATTGCAGTGGAAATTTTTAAAAAGAAGACAAACCACATGCCATTTTGTGTTGAATGGACAAAAATTTTTTGAAGTGATCAGGAATTTAGCCACAGTGATTCTAGGAATTTCTAGTTTTTCACTTTGTGGGAACCTATTTCGTTTTTTAAATACCTAAGTAGTTTGAACAGCTTCAGTGTTTTCTTTCCCTATTTATCTGGTTTGTGTTTTTATCTTATGATCATGCAGGTGGTCAGAGAACGCAGACGAAAAGTGGACCAGTTATTCTAGCAGATGAAATTAAAAATCCCGCCATGGAAAAGTTAGAACTTGTTCGAAAGTGGAGTCTAAACACTTACAAGGTTTGTAAATTTTAAAGGCTCTAACCTATCTTTTCTATGTTATTATACTGCAATTCTGTGAATATATGGTAGAGGATAATGTAAATACATTTAGAAAATATTTATTGATCTTTACATATAATTTAAAGAGTTAGGGGCCAGCGCTGTGGTGTAGCTGGTAAAGCAGCCGCCTGCAGTGCCGGTATCCCATTTGGGCACTGGTTTGAGTTTTGGCTGCCCCACTCCGATCTGGCTCTCCGCTATGGCCTGAGAAAGCAGTGGAAGATGACCCAAGTCCTCGGGCCCCTGCACCCATGTGGGAGACCTGGAAGAAGCTCCTGGCTCTTGGCTTTAGATCAGTGTAGCTCTGGCTGTCGCAGACAGTTGGAGAGTGTACCAGCAGAGGGAAGACTCTCTCCCTCTCTGCCTCTCCTTCTCTCCCTGTGTAACACTGACTTTCAAATAAATCTTTAAAAAACAGAAGAGTCAGTACTAAGTATGAAGAAGCTACAGAAATGCTTATTAGCTGGCAGATAGTGTACTGCCTGGGAATACATTTAGCCACAGGGCAGCTGTATCTGTATACTGTATTCTGCTTGGGGCCAGAATGTCTCAGCTTTCAGAACTTTGCAGATTTTAGAATACTTGCATAGACTTTAACAATTGAGCATCATCCCTAATCTAAAAATCCATAATCCCAAATGCTCCAAACTCCAGTAATTTTTGAACATCATGTTGGTGCTCAAAATGTTGTGGATTTTGGGTTTTGACTGAGGGATTCTCAACTGTGTGTTTTGATACTTATAGCAGCTGAAGGCCAAGAAAAATATATTCTCTTTAAATAGGAAATTCTCTCATCTTACTTTAATGACACCAAATTGCAAATTATTTGGGATTCAAAAGTTCATAAGAGTTCATTAACATTGTTATTTGCATTGCTTCAGAGTAACTGGTGGTTATTTTTCTAATGCTCTCTGTAAAACAAATAATCAAATTATTTAATCCATACTGTATTTGATGTATTATAAACAGCCGAAGCTCCACATTTACTTGGTGTCTTTGAATCTGAACAGGGCCGAGGCAGTAGAAGTCGTGGAGTTGTTAAGTGCATCTGAGTCTGAACTGCTAGTTCAGTGTAGAGCATTAACCACAACTCTATATTTGTGGACTGGCTATGGGTCTAGTGTTTAGTAAATTAAAAATTACCTGTTTTTTTTTTTTTTAATAGAACAGGATTCTCATGGGTCTTTCCTAGAGCAATTAATATAGAATTTATTTTTTAGTTAATACTTTAAAAATACAATCTGAAAATCTATACAAAGGTATGGATTTTCTGGGGCAGACATTGTGGCCCAGCTGATTTTAAGTAGCCTCTTGGGAGCCTGCGTCCCATAGCAGAGTGCTGATTCTAGTGCCAGCTGCTCTGCTTCCAGTCCTGCTGTCTGCTAATGTGTCTGGGAACAGCAGGTGATGGGTCGGGTGCTTGAGTCCATGCTACCCCTGAGGGAGACCTGAGCTCCTGGTTTTAGCCTGGCCCAGCCCCAACCATTGTAGGCATCTGGGGAGTAAAGCCATGGATGGAAGAACTCTTTTCTCTCTCCATTTGTTTCACTCTGCCTTTCAAATTACATACATACATACATACATACATACATCTTTTATGTACTCTTTTTTTCTTAGGATGGCAAAAGTATCTCTGGGAAAGAGACTTAGCTAACGTCAGTGTGGAATCTGAGAAGTGGCCGATGGTAGTCTTTAAAAGTACGAACTCATCACCCCTTCTGTTCTCAAGGATGTGGACTCTCCCACTCCATGCATTTTTTGCCTTTGTACTCCACGGAGTACAATATCCTAGCAGTTCACCCGTCTTCTTGCTGACATACTCAGTCAGTCATAAATCCTGTGAATTCTACTTCCTTAATATTGTTTACGTGCTCTTCTTTTCTGTCTCAGCTTTCACAGCCATAGTTCGTGTTATTCCTCTCACAGAGTACTGTGATAGCGTCTCAAATTCTCGTAGAGTACAAGTTCTGCTCTGCCTGACCTGATTCACTGTTGCCTCAAATCCTTCACTCTGTCTTTAGAATCGCATGCGTCGGACCCCTGGCTGTCCTTCCAGCTTTAGCTCTTGCTACTTTCTCCTACCTGTGGACCCAGTGACCCATACAAAATCACCCCAGGATTTCCTAAACAATCTGGTTTCTCACATGCCATGGCTTTGTTCAGGAGACTGTTTTGCCTACAGTTTGGGATTTCCCTTCATTTCACTTGTTTATCTCTTGTACCGAACCTGAACTTCATTCATTTATCTATTACATTTATTTATTCAGCCATTCCTTTGTTCGTTTACTCAGGAAATTTGCCTCTCACTGTCAGTATTCTAGGTCCACACATTTTGAACTTAAAAAAAAAGGCCTTCTGAACCAACTTCTAGTAATTACAAACCTAGTTCTTTAAGTTTTTGTTCATTTGAGACTTCCTCTTATGTCATTTAGATGGTGTTTTTCTTGTTCTTTTATCTGTTTGTTTCAGTATGTATGAGTTACTGTTTGTTCCTTTTCTTCCATGTCTTAACCTCGACAATAATCTGTTGAGTCATACAGATTCTATATTTATCTAACATACCACATTCAGCCTTTTGTCATGTTTTTGTTAATAAAAATGATCATTTTGGCTGGCGCCATGGCTCACTAGGCTAATCCTCCGCCTGTGACACCAGCACCCTGGGTTCTAGTCCCGGTGAGGGCGCCAGATTCTGTCCCGGTTGCTCCTCTTCCAGTCCAGCTCTCTGCTGTGGCCTGGGAGTGCAGTGGAGGATGGCCCAAGTCCTTGGACCCTGCACCCGCATGGGAGACCAAGGTGAAGCACCTGGCTCCTGGCTTTGGATTGGTGTGCCGGCTGCGGCATGCCGGCCACAGTGGCCATGGGGGGGTGAACCAATGGAAAAGGAAGACCTTTCTCTCTGTCTCTCTCTCTCACTGTCCACTCTGCCTGTTAAAATAAATAAAAACGATCATTTAAAAAAATTTTATACACATGGTATATTACGTAAAGTAGGCATCATTTTCCTAAAAATGAACACGTTAAGTGAATTTTTTTTTATCAGAGCTTAATTTGGATATTTCAGTCTAGGTCAAAAGAGGAGAAGTCCTGACTTAACATGATTTCATGGATCTTATAGCCCAGTATGTCTAGGCTGACTTAGACCTTTCAACCAAAAGAAGCACAGTGTGCAGTGGCCTTACTGGGTCTATGATGCTTTTTTGTGCCCTTGCTTTTTTACTTTTTCAGCCCAAATTGTAGCTACTGTTGGGCATTGATTAGCATTTGCCTAATGCTTCAATACTTATTCTGATTTGGTTGATTTAGGACAAGTCTTGTTATCTGTATTACCCTTTTTTTTTTTAAAGCTTATTTATTTATTTATTTGAGAGGCAGACTTACAGAGGGAGAGGGAGAGACAGAGAGAAAGAGATCTTCCATCTGCTGGTTCACTCCTCAAATGACCACAGCAGCAGGATCTGGACCAGTCTGAAGCCAAGAGCCAGAAGCTGCTTTCAGGTCTCCCATGTGTGTGCCGGGGCTCAAGCACTTGGGTTATCTTCTGCTACTTTCTCAGGCACATTAGCAGGAAGCTGGATTGGAAGTGGAGCAACTGGGACTCGAAACTGGAGCCTATCTGGGTTGCTGGCATTGCAGGCAGTGGCTTTGTCTGCTCCTCACAATACTGGCCCCTATCTGTATTACTCTTGAGTAACTTGATTCTAGCTATGACTTTGATCCTTCTTTCTTTCTATATTTAATTTCTTCTGTTTCTATTCTGTGGAAAATACTTTAACTCTTTTCCTCAGAGTATTGAGTACTTCATTTATGGGTTCTTAATTTTGGCCCAAAGACCAATTTGGTGATTAAAACTAAATATATAATAGGAAATTTAGGCCTTGAACCCATCATTTTAAATATAACCTATCTGATTTATTCACAAATGTTAAATCCAAAATTGTACTAAACTCTATTTATTCAGTCATTCTTTTCTGTTGGTTTGTTTTTGTGTTTTCATTAGTCTATAATAGAGTTTTTTCAAAATCTGTTTCCCTTTTTCTTTTCTTAGAATAATCTTGATTTCACAATTCAGAGATATTTGACACCTTTCCCAAATATTATATGCTTTTTAAAAATGTTTAAGAATTTGCTGTTAGCATTTACTCTCTTATCAAATTAACCTTTGTTGTCTTTAAGCCAGTTCTTTGAAGCTCTCATGCTTATTTTTTCTTGTTCTATTGCTTTATTCATTGGTTGGTTGACCTATTTCCCCTGTCCATTTTCCTTTTATGCTCCTTTCTTCTCCATATTTCACCTTAATAACCCTTTTTTCTGTCTGCCAGTTGTTACAGTGAATTTTTCCTTTTGCTTGAATGTCTTTATTCCCTTTTTGGCATTACAGCGTGGTTCGCGTTGCTGTTTAAATACTCAGAGTACACGGGGACTGTCGGGTCAGTTCCTGAGCCAGTTTGGTGATGACTCACTGTATCCGGCACACTGTCACTTTATTTCATCCACCTTCCTCCAGATAGACCTCCCTGGGTCAGTAATCCACTTCAGCTTTTTCTGCCCTGTAGCTTCATTTGTCTTGTCATCATCAGAACAGTCTTCTTGATTTGTGTGAAAGCTGACGAGGACTCTAGCTTCTAAGTGATCTCCATTTTCAAGAACTTTGAAGAAGGGATGAGAACTTAGATTCTCTTCTGTTGTAAGTTTACTTTGTAATACGTACCAATCTTTAGTTTTATATTTTAACTTCAGTGTATTTCAGAAACCAGTAAAAATCTATTCTTCAGGGATCTTGTTAGAAAATTCCTCTGGACCTCTAAGTGGCCGGATGGCTAGCAACTCTGTATCTTCTCACTACCACAGTTCTTTACAAAGCTGGGGTAGACGATCTGTAGTTCTCTCACTTTCAAATTATTTATCTTTTCTATAGAGTATAAATATTACCTGTGTTACCATTCAAGCTCTATTGTTTAAGTGTGGCTTCAAAACTCGTTTCAAGGGTCCAGGTTTATCATAATTTGCCTCACAATTAATATTACCTTATTCCCACTGTCTTAGCTTTTAGAAGCAAAAAAATTTCCTCATTAAACCTTTGATCCTACTGCCTACTTGTTTTTTAAAAGGCAGATTTAGAGAGAGAGGTCTTGCATCCACTGGTTCACTCTCCAGATGACTGCAACAGTAGGGGCTGGGCCAGGCCAAAGCCAGGAGCCAGGAGCTTTCTCCAGGTCTCTCATGTGGGTGCAGGGGCCCAAGCACTCGGGCTGTCCTCTGCTGCTCTCTCAGATGCATCAACAGGGATGCTGAATTGCAAGTGGAACAGCTGGACACAGCTGTACCCCCTACACTACAGCACCGGCTCCTCCTGCTGCCTACTTAAACCACTGTTTCTGTGGGGCGGAAAATGGCCACTCAGATAGCAGTAGGCATTTCTTTCATTTTGCTCTGTTTAGAGTGTTTTCAGGGCATTTGGTGTCTTGACTTTGAGCAAACTATTATGAGGTTGCTGTGGAAGGTACCACGTAACATTGGCTTGTGAATATCGTAAACGTCTGTGGTGATATTCCAACAGGAAAATCCTAACGTGGAAGAAAGTGTGGGAATGAGTGACCTGTCCTTTACCTTCCTACCATTTCAGACATTATTTCTTGCTGACATTTTTCTAATTAAAATCTCCGTGTTTCCAATTAAACTTTTCTTGTGTGATTTTCATCTCCCAGGAGTGTTTCTGTTTTCCAGAGTGATAATTTATCCCTCTTACGTGGTTTAGACCTCTCACCTGCCCTGTCATTTTCTATAGAGTTAAGAATGTCTGTTTCAACGGTTACAAAATAAATACATAAAGTTAAAAATTTTTAAAAAGGTTCATAAAGATCTTTAGTTTCTGACACTAGAACTGAGTCAGGAAATTTGTTTCAGTTTTAAACAGAAAAACATGAACAGTGGGTTTATGGATATTGGCAAGGCAACATCTCGAGAGATTTTTTCCCTAGAAAAGAAGGGTTCAGGATTCAGGCTACGGCGTCCAGCATAATCTAATCTCATGTTTACTCTACAACCGATTATGTGTTTTACATACTCTGGAATACCTGTCAAGCTAATAGTTTCCTTCCATAAACAGTTTGTGAGAGTAAAGGAAAGAAGAGGAAATTTATTTCGTGCGTTAATTTTTACTAGTTAATTCTGTAACCAAAGCTTTGAAAGATATTAGAGCAAGTTTTTTTTTAAAGATTTATTTTATTTATTTGAAAGACAGAGTAACAGAGAGAGGTAGAGACAGAGAGAGAGGTCTTCCATCTGCTGGTTCACTCCCCAGACAGCCGAAACAGCCGGAGCTGTGCTGATCCAAAGGCGGGAGCCAGGAGCTTCTTCCGGGTCTCCCATATAGGTGCAGGGTCCCAAGGACTTGAACCATCTACTGCTTTCCCAGGCCATAGTAGAGAGCTGGATCAATAGTGGAGCAGCCGGGACTAGAACTGGTGCCCATATGTGGTGCTGCACCACAGTGCCAGCCCCAGCAGGTTTTTAAAATTGCAGTAATTACTACCTTTTTAGGATACTTCTGATAGCTTTTAATGATGAGCAGTATATTTGTACCCTATACAGTTGCCCTTAAATTTATTATTGAGTAATGAAGTTGCTTATAATTTTTTATAAGTTTCTACATCATTATTTCTGGAATGGAAGAGAATAACAACATTTAATACTCACACATTGGTATTTGGGAAAAAGTAAATGGAAAACTCAGAAATCTTTAATTTCTTTCCCCTACTCATTTCTCTTTCCTCCTCCTCTTTCCTTTCTTTTTACCCTTATTCCTCTGTCAGACACACAAGCCTTTTGGAAGGAAGATAGAAGAAAAAAGCACTTAGAACTACAACAGAGTAGAAATTTGATATTATTATTAAGCTATTGTCAAATATCTGTTGTTTTAAGTAATCTGTCCAAAATGCATTAAACTTAGGTATGATTATTTGAGAGGAGTCCACCTGGCAGTGTATAAGTCTTAAAATTTCCTCTGTTAATAGTTGTTAGACATGTCTGGTGAACTTACTCTTTAAGTCCTGATGAACTCCTAACGATGCGAAGATTTTTCAGTTTGTGTAAAGCCAGGAAATTATGTATGCCGTGTGCTCTACCATTTGTATTTTAGGTTGCTATGTATTTTTCTTTTGTTCTTTTTTCTTCTTAAAGTGTATCTTTCTACTTTTAGTGCACTCGACAAATTATCTCTGAGAAGCTAGGCCGTGGCTCAAGAACTGTGGACCTTGAACTTGAAGCTCAGATTGATATATTAAGAGATAACAAGAAAAAATACGAAAATATTTTAAGACTGGCTCAGACATTGTCAACCCAGCTTTTCCAGATGGTACATACCCAAAGGCAACTGGGAGATGCATTCGCTGACCTGAGTTTGAAGTCGCTAGAACTTCATGTAAGATGATTTTAAATAACTGTTAGGGGCAAGGGGAAATAGTCATAGAAGTATTCTAAAATACTTGTTATATTTATGATTTGCTGAACTCTCAATAAAATTAGAATTTTGAGACAATAAGGCTTAACTGACTTCTCTTCAGCATAGTGATCCAATTGTAATATAGAGAAAATGTCAACTGAGGCTGGCTTCAGGAGAGGAGAACTTGGTTAGCGAGAAGGAAAAAGGACAGTATTGGCCCTGCCTGAATCTAAAACTAGCCATGGATGATTCTTTGGTATAGGGAAAAAGTAAACTAGGTACCTACTAGAAGTCTCTTCTAGTCTCCAAATGTGTTGAATAAATTGTAACTTGTTTAACTGGATTTGTGATCTACTTTAAATGAAATAATTAATTTAAATTTTGAATTTTAGACTTAAATTTTGGCATATATCGCTATAACTCTTTAGCAAAGCATTCTTTGTTTTGTTTTTTTTTTTTAAATACTTATTTATTTATTTTGAAAGAGTTAGAGGGAGAGATAATTCTTCTGTCTGCTGGTTCGCTCCCCAGATGGCTACCAGGCCAAAGCTGAGAGCCAAGAGCTTCATCCAGGTCTTCCACGTGGGTGGCAGCCATCTGCTGCTGCTTTTCACAGGGCATTAGTAGGGGGCTGGATCAGAAGTGGAGCAACTGGTACCTGAGCCAATACTCAAATGGGATGCTGGCTTCATGGGCGGTCGCTTCACCTGCTGTGCCACAATGCCGGCTCCACAGAGCATTCTTAAGAATTTCTTTGGCTATCTTAACTGACCCCTTTTATTTATTTATTTATTTATTTATTTTTTGCTGGAGCCAAGATGTATAGATAATTACTTGCCTACAGACTTCTAACTGGAAGAATTAGGTAATTTAGAGAACTAAATCACTTTGTCCTTAGCTCTGGGTGTTGATGCATATCCTAATAGGATTTCAGTTCTATCTGGGCCATTAGACAAAAACAACAACTAATCTAATACTGAGAAGCTAAATGTCATAATAAGTGCAATTCTTGAGTGCCCACAATTTAAAGGTAGTGTGCTACGTGCTTTATATTCAGTATACCATGTGATTTATCTATACAATAGCTCAAGAAATATTATTCTGATTTTATAGATGAGAAAGTAGGACCAGGAGAGGTTAGATAATTTTTAAAAGATCACAAAATAAACACCTTCATGGGAACATGCAGAATGATGTCTGACTGGGTACTGTGTCCCTGCCATATTGACCTATAAAATTAGCTATCACAAGTGTTTCTGTGTATTTAGTCATTCAACATGAATGAGTCCATTGTGTAAAAGTTTTCTGCAAGAACCTGGACCATTTCATTTTGCTAAAAAAGAGATTTGATATATTCAGGAAACTTTTATGATTTTTTTAAAAAAGGTTTATTTATTTATTTATTTGAAAAGCAGAGTTATAGAGAGAGAGAGAGGTCTTCCATCTGCTGGTTCATTCCCCATGTGGCTGCAACGGCCGGAGCTGGGCTGACAGAAGCCAGGAGCCAAGAGCTTCTTCCCAGTCTCCTTAGCAGGTGCAGGGGCCCAAGCACTTGAGCCGTCTTCTACTGCTTTCCCAGGCCATTAGCAGGGAACTGGATCAGAAGTGGAGCATCTGGGACAAAAATCAGTGCCCTTTTGGATTGCTGACATTGCAAGGGCGGTTCTACCTGCTATGATACAATACTGGCTCCACACCATACTTAATTTCTTTTTTTTTAATTTAAATTTGTTAGTTTTTTTTTTAAAGATTTATTTTATTTATTTGAAAGACAGAGTTGCAGAGAGAGGTAGAGACATACAGAGGCCTTCCATCTGCTGGTTCACTCCCTAGATGGCTGCCATGGCCAGAGCTGCACCGATCTGAAGCTAGGAGCTTCTTCTGGGTCTTCTACGTGGGTGCAGGGGCCCAAGGACTTGGGCCATCTTCTAGTGCTTTCACAGGCCATAGCAGAAAGCTGGATCGGAAGAGGAGCAGCTGAGACTAGAACAAGTGCCCATATGGGATGCCAGTGCTTCAGGCCAGGGCTTTAACCTGCTGCGCCACAGTGCTGGCCCCCGTACTTAATTTCTAAATAAAGACAACAAGTAATATTTTCACCTAAAATGCTACAGCTAGCCTGCATACAAAGACAAACTCGTTCCCCAGAAAAACATGCAAAGTCTCTGGGTGATGTTCATTTTCTGCCTTGGTATCCTATAACTTAAATGTTATGATGTAAAAAGTTAACATCGCTTCTGAGTGGGTGTGTAGCCACCTGATTCCCGAGTCAGTTTCTAACTGAACCGGACTCCAGGTTCCCAGTAATTCAGACCTTGGGAGGCAGCAGAGATGACTCAGATGACTGGGTTTCTGCAATCCACATGGGAGAACAGGGTACCGTTCCCAGCTCCCAGTTTTGACCCTGGTCTAGCCTTGGACATTGGAGATATCTGGGGGAGTGAACCAGCAGCTGAGGGAGCTCTCTTTCTTTGCCTTTTAGGTAAATAAATAAAATCATAAGGAAGCTAATAATATTTAAATACTATGGTATAAGGATTCATATATTTATATTACATAATAAGGGGATAAACAGGAGGAAAACAAAGATAATTGCTTTACACACACACACATGCACTCATAACCAAATAAAGAGGAAATACTGATAGGAATTATAGTCCTCATTTCTGCAAATGGTTGTAGCTGGTATTATAGCTACACTCTTCCACCTATTCCATACTCCATTTGCCCTTAGCAAGCATCTCAGCCTGTCATGGTTCTTTCCTTGTCGGAGTAACCAGAGCATTCTTGAAGGGTCTGGGCTTTATAAAGTAGTCCTGCCTGAAATGGATGGTTAAAGTTTTCCATTGACACTCCTCACAGCATGATGATACTGAGAGACACTGCAAGGAATCTTCTGTATTCCTGACATACTCTTTTTTAAGCTCTGTTGTAGAATAGCAGTATAGTTTCCCCTTGGTCATCAGCTCAGTCGTGCTAACCAGCAAAGTCACTCCCTTCATTGCCTGTTGATTGAAAGGCACAAGGACCCCACAGTATGGAGTGGCATCCTTAACCTCCAGTTTAGTGGAATCATAGTTCCGTCTCTTGATAGTAGCATTCTTCCCTTTGGCAGTGAAGTCTCTGGACTAGCAGAGCACAGGGTCACAGGGACAGGAAGCAGGAATTCTGGCAGAGGCTCGCTAGAGGTAATAGTAAGCAGTGCCACTCCCATTTCCTTTCATTGATTCCTGAACCCATGAACCCTGGCATTGGGAAATGGTAGCGTCACAGAAGAGGCCCTTCCACTGTTGCATCAGGACAGCTGCTTCAGGACGATGGGGACATGGGCCCGGCCTGTTCCTGGCAGCTCATTCGCTCTGAAGCGGCGTCCTGGATCGGAAGCAGTGCTGTGAGGAGTTGCTGAGCTGGCAGATAGGCATCTGTAAGTCCATGGACAGTGATCGTGGCAGAGGCATTATATCCTGCACACGTCTTCCAGGTTTTTTTTTTTAAAGTAACAATTTTATTAAGATATAATTCATACATTGTAAGGTTCAACCTTGTAAAGTTTATGATTCAGATAGTAGGCATTCATAAAAGATCTGTTTTATCCCCTTTAGGAGATTTTTCTCTTTTACTGTTTAGTGTATTCACAGAGTTGTCTATCAACCACCACTATCTAGTTCCAGAACATTTTCATCGCCCTTAAAAGAAACTCCACACCTATGCTCCTCTCCCTGCAGCTGCTGGAAACCACTAGTCTGCTTTATATCTATATGGATTTGCATATAGGCATTTGGAATTACACAGTGTGTGGCCTTTTGTGTCTGCCTTCTTTCACTTAGCTTAGTGTTTTCAGGATTCATCCGTGTCCTATTATTGTTAGAACGTCATTTCTTTTTATGGCTGAAGAATGTTCCATTGTATGGCTATACTACATTTTGTTTTCCATTTGTCAGTTGATAGAATTTTATCTCTTTCTACTTTTTGATCATTATGAATAACACTACTGTTGACATTCAGGTACACGTTTTGTTTAGACATATGTTTTTATTTGTCTTGAGTATATTCTAAGTGTGATTTGTGAGTCCAATAGCGATTCTCTATTAAGGAGAAGGCCTGGCCCATTTACATCCTCAGCAGCATTATAAGAGTTCCAGTTCTTACACATCGTGAGTTACCAGCCAGACTGACCTCTGTTTTTGCTAATAGCCATCCTAATGGATAAGAGTAGTGTACTGGGGCCAGCGCTGTGGCTCACTTGGTTAATCCTCCGCCTGCAGCGCTGACATCCCATATGGGTGCCAGGTTCTAGTCCTGGTTGCCCCTCTTCCAGTCCAGCTGTCTGCTGTGGCCCGGGAGAGCAGTGGAGGATGGCCCAAGCGCTTGGGCCCCTGCACACCCATTGGAGACCAGGAGGAAGCTCCTGCCTCCTAGCTTCTGATTGGCGCAGCCTGCCGGCCGTAGCGGCCATTACTGTCTAACTCTGCCTGTCAAAAAAAAAAAAAAAAAAAAGACTAGTTTATCATTGTTTTAACTGAGACTTCCCTGATGCCTGATGATGTTGGGTATCTTTTCATGTGACAAATGGCCATTTGTATAACTTCTTTGGAGAAAGTCCTATTCAAATCCTCTGCCATGTTCTAGGTTCTCAGATGACAGTGGAACATTCAAATCACATTCCCTGTTTTGAGTACATACACCTTCACAAACAAGACTTTGGAGTGAAATTTGAGTGTGCTATGTTTAAACGCTTGCTGAATCTACTTCAAATTATTTTTCACTTCTTTTTTCCATAAATTATAAAACTATTCAGAAATATGAGAGTCTGGTAAACCCAAATGGTAAATGTGGTGGCTGGTTTTCCTAGTCTATTGAGTGTTAAGAAACCTAGCCCCTGGCCGGCGCCATGGCTCAACAGGCTAATCCTCCACCTTTCGGCGCTGGCACACCGGGTTCTACTCCCGGTCAGGGCGCCGGATTCTGTCCTGGTTGCCCCTCTTCCAGGCCAGCTCTCTGCTGTGGCCAGGGAATGCAGTGGAGGATGGCCCAAGTGCTTGGGCCCTGCACCCGCATGGGAGACCAGGAGAAGCACCTGGTTCCTGCCATCGGATCAGTGCGGTGCGCTGGCTGTGGCAGCCATTGGAGGGTGAACCAATGGCAAAGGAAGACCTTTCCCTCTGTCTCTCTCTAACTGTCCACTCTGCCTATCAAAAAAAAAGAAGAAAGAAAAAAGAAACCTAGCCCCTGGGCTGAGTTGTGGCACAGCAGGCTAAGCTACTACCTGCAGTGCTGGCATCCCATGTGAATGCTGGTTTGAGTCCTGGCCATTGTGGCCATTTGGGAGTGAATTGGTAGATGGAAGATATCTGTCTGTCTATCTATCCATCTTTCTAACTCCCCCCTTCTTTTTCCCTCTCACTCTCTGTCTCCCTCTCCCTCCTTCTCCTTTTCTAACTCCAGCTACCTTTTGAGTGAATAAATCTTTAAAAAAAAATATGGAGAAGAAAGGGAAAGGAGAAAAACCTACCCCAAAGTCACATAACTATAAGTTGTAAAAGTGGAACTCCCAACTCAAGACATCTTGCTCTAGTTATGTCATCCCTTCATTTAATTAGCTTCTGCAATGTTAATCTATACACTAACTTGACCTCTTCCTTCTTTCATGGCTGATAGTCTTGCATCTCTTGTCTCTCTCCCCCCATGTTCAGTGGATTTTTCTGACATTTCTGACTGTTTTTGAGGTATGATTTGTAGAGTGCAGTGATGAAGAACTGGGGTCTATTACCTTCTCCCTTGTGCTGTATTAATTGGAAGCCATGGGAAACTCTGAACACAGGGTTTGGCACTTAATGCAGTGAATAAACGATGCTGGTTGGGATTGAGGCATTGGGAGTTAAGGAAGAATTTATAGAGTGGTCCAAGTCCTTCATTTTACAGAAAAAAAAAAAAAAAAGCAACCAACCAATGTTTAGCAGTAAGAAAGTCAAATCTCCTGAAAGGATTAAGAAATGATCTTTTAAGTAATGCCTGTCACTTGTCAGAAATTTCATATAGATTATTCAGACTTCCCACCAAACTGTAAGGAAGTGGACACACACAAAAATTTGAGTTATTCCTGAAAGATACAATTCCAGTGCAGAATTGAGATTTGAATTAGATGTGAACCTTCCCAAACTGCACTTCTGTCTTTTTGTCACATGCCCTCTGCCTTCTGGTTCTTGTGTACCATGTCATCTCAGTTGTATTTTATTTTCTCAATCTAGAGGGTAATGTCTACATCAAGTTCACATAAGTTCACTCAATCCATATTACTGTCAGTTACCAATTAGAACTTGTGATTCTAATTTTCAACTAGTCTATATGGTTTAAAATAAGCCATTTGTTGTTAATTAGATATTTTTTATTAAATCCAGTCAGCCCTCCCATTTGTTCCTAGTACATAAATTTAATGAGAAATCAAAATTTCTATCGAGTAAATATTGAAAATGATGTAGGAACTGCTAAAGAGAAAAAATTTAAATATTTTAAACCTCTGCTACCTCTTTGTATAAAGCAACCACATTTTAAAATGTATTTGAATAAACAATTATATATATTTATGGGATGTAGTGGGAATTTGTTATATGTATACATTGTATGATGATCAAGCCAGAGTAATTAGCATTTTCATCTCTTGAAATGTTTATGATTTTTTCTGTTGGGAACTTTCAAACTTGTCTCTTCTAGCTCTTTATAAAAATGCATACTAAACTGTTGTGAACGGTAGGCTACTCTGCTGTGCCACGGGACACGAGAGCCCGTCCTCTTGACTGTATTTTGGGCCCCATTAGCTGACTTCTCCCCACACCCCCACACCCGCACTGTTCCTAGCTTCTAGTGACCACTGTTCTACTCTCCACTTCTATGAAATCAACTTTTTTAGATTCCAAATATGAGTGAGAACATGTGGTGTTTGTCTTTCTGTGGCTGGCTTATTTTACTTACCATGATGTCTTTCATTTCCGTCCATGTTGCTCCAAAGACAGGATTGCATTCCTTTTTTTTAATGGCTGAATCGCGTTCTGTTGTGTATTTGTACTAGTTTCCTTTATCCCTTTATCTGCAGACACCTCAGTTGATTCCATATCTTGCCTGTTGAGAAAACTGTTGCCATAAGCATAGGAGTTCAGGCATCTGTGATACATTGATTTCATTTCCTTTGGATATATACCCCATCGTGGATAATGGACCATATGGTAGTTTTAGTTTTGTGAGGACCCTTCATACCGTGTTTCCTATTGATTGTACTAATTTACATTCCTATCAGCAGTATATAAGAGTTCTACTTTCTCTGCATCCTCATCAGCTTTTTATTTTAACAAATGTTTGTTTATTTTCACTTATTTGAAAAACTAGTGACAACAGAAATGCTCCGTCTATTGATTCACTACCCAAATGCCAGCAAAGGCCAAGGCTGGGCCAGGCCACAGCTTGGAGCCCATAACTCTGTCTGGGTCTCCTATGTGGGTGGCAGGGGCCCAGGCACTTGAGCCACCATCTACTGCTTCCCAGGATGCATTAGGAAGAAGCTGAGGGAGGAACTTGGTGTTCCAATCAGGATACCAATAAGGGATGCAGGCGTCTCAAGCAGTAGCCTAACCACTGTGCTACACTGCCTGCCCCAGCATTGGATTTTCATTTTGTTTTGTTATGCTTCTTTTTGGTTATAGCCATTCTGACTGGAGTGAGATGCTGTCTCATCATAGCTATAATTTGCATTTTCTGGGTGATCAGTGATGTTGACCATTTTTCATACACCTGTTGGCTATTTGTTTATTTTTTTAAGATTTATTTATTTATTTATTTGAAAGGCAGAATTATAGAGAGGCAGAGAGAGAGAGAGAGAGAGAGAGAGAGAGGCCATCTTCCACTGCTTTCCCAGGCCATAGCAGAGAGCTGGATCGGAAGTGGAGCAGCTGAGACTCAAACCGGTGCCCATGTGGGATGCAGGCACTGAAGGCGGTGGCTTAATCTGCTATGCCATAGCGCTGGCACCATTTTTTTTTTAATTTCTTAAATGTACTTATTTGAAAGAACAAAATTAAAAAGGGGGAGAGACAGAGATCTTCCATCCACTGGTTCACTCCTTAGATGGCCATAATGGCCAGGACTGGGCCAGACTGGAGCCAGGAGCCAGAAGATTCTTCAAGGTGTCCCACGTTGGTGGCAGGGAAACAAACACTTGAGTCATCTGCTGCTGCTTTTCCCAGGCCATTAGCAAAGCGCTGGGTCGGAAGTGGAGCAGCTGGGGCATGAGCCGGCACCTGTATGGGATGACAGCATTACAGGCCTCTTAATCTTTTTTGAGAAATGTCTGTTCAGGTCATTTGCCCACTTTTTGCTGCTGAACTGTTTGGGTTCCTTATATATTCCAAATATTTACTAGTTTACAAATATAGTCTTTCCTCCCCTTCTATAAATCATCTTTTTATTGATTGTTTCCTTTGCTGTGCAGAAGTTTCATATTTTGGTAATACCATTGGTCTTTTTCTGCTGTTATTGCCTGTGCTTTGGGTATCTTATCCAAAAGTAGTTGTATATGCCGATGTCTTGAAGTGTTTCACCTATATTTTCCTCTGGCTGTTTCATATATTGATGTCTTACCTTTATTTAGGTCTTTGATCCATTTTGAGTTGATTTTTTTAATATGGTGAAAGGTAGGCTATTTAAAAATTCATTCTTCTGCATTTTGATATCCAGTTTTCCCAGCACCATTTTTCTTGTTGGTGAGATTTATTTGTTTATTTGAAAGAGTTAGAGGGAGAGAGACAGAGAGAGAGATCTTCCATCCGCTGGTTCACTCCCCAAGTGGCTGCAAGAGCCAGGGCTGAGCCAGGAGCCAGGAGCTTCATCCTGGTCTCCCACATGGGTGATAGGAGCCCAAGCACTTGGGCCATCTGCTGCTGCTTTCCCAGGCACATTAGCAGGGAGCTGGATTGGAAGTGGAGCAGGCAGGATGCGAACCAGCACCCACATGGGATGTCCACATTGCTGGCTGCGGCAGGTTCACCACTATGCCACGGTGCACCCTTTCTACTTTCATCTCACTGGACTCTAGTTACAGCTGCCTGTTTTTATAAAAGCAGCCAGTAACTTCTAGGCTGCATGTATCTTAAATTAGGATTTTTGACATTTTCAAATCTAGTATGGAGTTGTAGATATTGAGAACTTCTAGTATGAACACGGTATTATAGGAGGATGGTATAGTGATACATATTTGTTACATAGTAAGTGGAAAAGGTTTCTTTCTTATCATCTACTGGATTTATATTTTTTTAGGTTTTATATTTTTCATCTTCCAGAATGATT
Organism: Sylvilagus floridanus; assembly: GCA_949820135.1. Lineage (NCBI taxonomy): Eukaryota > Metazoa > Chordata > Mammalia > Lagomorpha > Leporidae > Sylvilagus > Sylvilagus floridanus. The sequence continues at coordinate 22,165,161 of OX463238.1, read as the reverse complement.
TTTCTTTGTCTTTTATTACTTCATGAGTATCAGTGGAAAAATGTGTAATTCTAATATGTGATGTTAACTTTTCCTACAAGTTATAGAAATATTTTCTCTTGTACTATTCTGTTGCCAGTAATGTTACTAGACTTCAGTATGTAATTTAGCTTGTAGAAATATGGTACCAAACATTGTCAACTGCTTTTTAAAAAATGTGTTGATGAGTGGTTTTTTTTTTTTTTTTTAAGATTTATTTTATTTGAAAGGCAGTTATATATAGAGAGGAAGATAGAGAGATCTTCCATCCACTGGTTCACTCCAGATGGCTGCAACAGCTAGGGCTGGGCCAGGCCAAAGCCAGGAGTCAGGAGTTTCTTTGGGTTTCTCACGTGGGTGCAGGGGCCCAAGGCCTTGGGCCATCTTCTACTACTACTTTCCCAGGCCACAGCAGAGAGCTGGATCGGAAGTGGAGCAGCTGGGTTGCTGGCGTCACAAGCGGCGGCTTTGCCCACTGTGCTATGTCACGTGGATATTCTTTTTATGGTTTCCCGTATATGCCTGTATTTGCAACCAGTCTATAAAGTTTTGAAAACTGACTTTAGAATAGAGATTCATGAACCTCTCTTAAATGGAAAATACTTTTAGCATAATAGATAATTTTATTTTTCTGTTACTTACTGAACAGTTTGGTATTTCTGAATTACTGAATAGTTTGTCACCTTGAAATTTAACTATAGCTTTATCACTAGCATTAAATTTCCATCATTTAAGAGTCTGGTTAATTTTACATTCCATTATTTTTTCAGCTCCAATTAAAAGGTGTTTTATAACAACAAGAATTCTGAAAATGATACATCTTAAAATGTGCCAGTTTTTAAAATTTGTGCAGATGCTTGTCTAATTATTCCCTTAATCACTAGAACTTGAATGGAAGCTTTCACTGCTGACTGGGTTTGTTCTTGGCTGAATCTCAGAGTTCTGTGTCCTGTTTGCTGAGCCAAGGTGTAGCTGATTGCGAGAGAATGAGCTGGATCTGCTGTTGAGTGATCCTTCCTCAGCTCCTTAGACCTGAGCCGGAGAGTCAGTTGGTCATTAAATGTACAAAGCAATATAGATTAATATTTATACTTTGAGAGGATTCAGTCAAAACACAAAAAATTGGAGGCTATATTATGTCTGGAAGTTTTAACCAATTGTTACCTAATTTGGTTGTGAAAGTTATAGTTTCTCTGATTAATAATCTGCTATATTTTTCTTTTTAACAGCTGTGCTTATAGTATTATAGAAACAAAATGTAGAAATGAAAATATTCTTTAGAGTACAAAGCAGTGTAACTTTTAAAAATTATTTAGATTTTAGCTATGCATCTTAGCTGATGACAATTTTCGTTTACTAAAAGTCTTTGATAATTATATAGCTAGCTGTGGTTTAGATTTCTATATGTTTAAAGAGCAAGGAGAAAAAAAGTAAAGCTTCTTTAGCAAATGTATAAATCAGATCTTTTTCCATTAGTGATATGTTTGGGATTTTCTTTTTAAAGTCACACGTACTGATTTATTACGAGATAAGTTAAGGTAACTTTTTTGTTTTAGGAAGAATTTGGCTATAATGCAGATACCCAGAAGCTACTGGCCAAAAATGGAGAGACTCTTCTTGGGGCCATTAATTTTTTCATTGCCAGTGTGAACACTTTGGTGAATAAAACAATTGAAGATACATTAATGACTGTGAAACAGTATGAAAGTGCCAGGTGGGTATAAATTTTCACCATATTGTCTTTTACAGATTAGTTCAGTTAAGATTAACAGACACCAGCTCTGACCATTGTAGGCAGAAAAAGAATGTCCTGGGAGGTTATGGGATAGCCATCAAACTAACAGAAAGGGAAGAGAACAAGATTCTGGAAACAGGCAAGAACCAAAGCCACCTAACGCCTTGGAACGGCTCTGATGCTGGATGCCCCTGGGACTCTTTGCTGCCACAGCTACCGTCGGAATTTCCAAAATGCCCCTTGAGCGCGTGCTTCATTTAGAGTTTCCGGTTGAGCATTGATCCTAGGCCTAAAGGCTGTCCATAGAAGAAATGGAGCATCTCCCAGCTCCAGCTCCCTTAGATGAGGACAGGACCCTGTTTCATCCCAGGTGGACACCAGATGATCTTGTGTGATCTGGCCAAAGCTGACAAGTCACCAGGTGTTAGCACTGGGGAAGTGGTCACCTGCCTGCACACAACTAGACCCGTCCTTTAGCTCATTTCCACATCCAGGATTTTGTTTATTATGGATACCAACGCCCTGATCTTCCATTTATCCAGATTGTAATCAGGCTTCAAGCCTCTTAAAATTTTACCTTTGGGGCCAGCGCTGTGGCTCACTTGGTTAATCCTTTGCCTGCAGTGCCGGCATCCCATATGGGCTCCGGGTTCTAGTCCCGGTTGCTCCTCTTCCAGTCCAGCTCTCTGCTGTGGCCCAGAAAGGCAGTGGAAGATGGCCCAAGTGCTTTGGCCCTGCACCTGCATAGGAGACCAAGGGGAAGCACCTGGCTTCTGGCTTCGGATCAGTACAGTGCGTCGGTCATAGCAGCTGTTTGGGGGGTGAACCAACGGAAAAGGAAGACCTCTCTCTCTCTAACTCTGCCTGTCCAAAAAAAAATATATATGTATATTTATTTATTTGAAAGAGTTACACAGAGAGAGAAGGAGAGGCAGAGAGAATGAATCTTCCATCCATTGGTTCACTCCCCAAAGGCCACAATGGCCAGAGCTGTGCCGATCTGAAGCCAGGATCTAGGAGCTTCATCCAGGTCTCCCAGGTAGGAGCAGGGGCCCAAGGACTTGGGCCATCTTCCACTGCTTTCCCAGGCCATAGCAGAGAGCTGGATGGAAGTGGAGCATCTGAGACTTGAAGCGACGCCCACATGGGATGCCTACACTGTAGGCCAATGGCTTTACCCGCTAAGCCATAGCAATGGCCCCCTGAAATATATTTTAGCTAGTCGGCATTTAGTATCTTTGTCTTCAGTCTTTATTTCTGGCAAGCTTTTGAAAGTGTTAAGGCATGTTAAAGCCGATTTATCAGATAGACAGTATTCCTATATAAAACATCCTATTTAATTTCAGAAGAGAAAAGGAAGACTCTATGAACCTACTGGTTTGCTTGTCATTTTCAACACCAAGATGAGAACCCATCAGCTCCCTGTCTTTTGTTTGCTCAATAGTCCTTGAGCTTAAACTAATAAAAATGTTTACATCTAATTTTTGAAAAATAATGTTTATATCTTTCATGTTATATAAGATCTGAATTTATACAATATATAGATTTGTTGTAAACTTTTGAACAAAATTATAAAACAAGTTATGTACTTGTTAGCTGGTTTATTAAATCTTTACACAACCTTTGTGTGTACTTTAAAAATCAACAACCGTGATCCTACCCCATAGTTTATAATTTATCCCTTTTTATTTAAATTATGATATATAATTTTATTCATTAACCTCAAGAATTCGCTTTTCTGTTCTTAAGTGTACTGGTTGTAACTCTTTGAAACATTGCCCACTGAGGAATAATGTTCATAAAGAATCCAAGAAGAAAAGTTTCTTAGTAGCTGAATTTTCTTCTCTGTCAAAACTAGAATTTAGTGCCTTTGGGGGCAAAGGTCGTCTATTTGATCAGCACAAAAGTGGTAATTTAGGCAAATGCCCGGGTAGCCTTGTAATGCTCCCTATTATGCATTGTATACAAGCATTTCCTAGCCCTCTGGTGCTTCGTGTATAGAAAATCTTACAACAGCCCATTCAACACTTCTCCACCGCAGTGCCCACAAGGGAGTCCATTGTTGTCCAGACTTTTCAGATGTGGACACCTGGACTCTAGAAGTTTTACATAAACCACCAGCTTTGCTGATACAGATTCCGCACAGACGGACAGTCTTGAAGTGGAGAGCTGTGTGTTGACAAGGCTGTGTGCTCTCTTCGTGGTGATAATGAGCAGTGTCAGACGAGCTCTTATGGGAAGTTTCGTTTTGATGCCATCTACAAACTCTGAATGTAGAAATTAAGAAATGTAAGGTCAGCACTGTAACTTTGATTATGTTTAAATTAATCGTTTTTCTTCAGAAATGTGCTCCAGGGCTGTTGAAGGGTGTTTGTCCTTACATTAAATCATCACATATTACTACTAATATTAGTTTTACTTTTTTCTTTCCTTTCTTACAAGTTTTAGCAGGTTTGCTTTCAGCCACTCCTCTTCTAATTTTATAAGAATAAGCATTCTGAAGGTGTTGGTTCTTACTAGTGTCCTAGATGCTTTATACAAAAAGTCTTCACAACTTTGTGGGAAATATGTACTGGAAAACTACACATAGATTTTGAGGTTATTTTTAGTACCAAAAGAAACTTTAAGTTCCCTCTTCGCACAGACCTTTTGAAGTCCTTTCATGTTATTTAAAGTTTTTTGGGGGGTTATTCCTTCCATTTATAGAAGAAAAACTGGAGCACAAAGGGGTAAAGTAAGTAGCTCATGGCAATGTAGCCAGTGGAGGGCAGGGGGCCATTCAGCTTCACTGTGGATCCCCCACTTAACTACTTTATTACCAAGTTGTCATTGCCTCCTAGTCTTCCTTATCTGTCTGCTTCTCAGCTTCATTGCCTGTGTCCTGATACTGCGGCCTATTTCTTGTATGTTCACAATCTTCTAATCGAGTTCTTTGCTCTGGTGTCTTAATCTACTTCTAGCCCTCCTCCATTCCTTCACTATTACCAGTCATCTTTCTGTCCTGAGCAGATAGAAGCATGTCACTCTCATTTCAGATCAGATGTCTTCAGGAGCTGTCCACCTGTCCTACTGGATTAAACCTCAGCCCTTTTATATCTCTGTCCTGTCTACCTGTCCGCATTCCTCCCGTGTTTGTGTTCTAACTTCAGGTTCTGACCTACCAAATTAACTCTCAAACGCGCCACAGCATCTTACACATCTGTTCCATTCATTGCCTGTGCTGTTCTCTTCATGGAATGTGCTACCCGTTTCCCCACCCTAATCTACCCCGTCAGCTTCCTCTGTGCTTCAGTGTGTGATTATGGTGTTAGTTCTATTCTGCGATGCCTTTTCAGAAACCTAACTAGGTAATTCCTCCTTTCGATTTCCATTACACCTTCGGTTCCTTGTGTAGTTTCCATTATCTCATTTCATGGTAATCATTTACAAGCCTCCTCTCAACTCCTCTCAACTGCTGCTCCTTGAGGATAAGCTTATCTGTCCATCTTTATAGCTCTGTTTTCCAATGTAGCACCGGATTACTTGACAATTGAGAAAGGAATCTGTGTGTCAGTAAATGAATGAATGAGTGATCCTCTTTTGGCCTCCAAATATCAAATTTGTTAAATTCAATACTAATGATTAATAAATTGAGGCCAGTGTTGCGGTAGTATATAGTGGGTAATGGTGCTACCTGCCTGCACCCCATAGGAGCGCCAGTTCAAGTCCCTGCTGCTCCACTTTCAATCCAGCCCCCTACTAATGCGCCTGGGAAAGCAATGGAAGATGGCTCAGCCCTGGCCATTGAGGCCATTTGGGGAGTGAATTAGCAGATGGATATTCTCTCTCTCTCTCTCTCTCTCTCTCTCTCTCTCTTTCCCTCTCTTTCTAACTTTTCCTTTCAAATAAATAAATAATTCTTAAAAAAAAGAAAGGCTCAGTATTGAGAGACTGATGTATCTTTTCTCAAGTCCTATATACAATATAGTTTAGTATATTGAAAAAGTATTCTTAATTCCCAGAGTAGGAGATAGGAATAATACTATAGGAAGCTGAATAGAGAACCTTCATTTTAGGGCATTAGTTTTTTGATTCTGATTTTGACGAATTTAGAGATCACTATGCTTGTTCTTGGCTGATTACTATTGAGGCTGCTGGTTAAGTTACTGTTTAATAAGCACATTAGTATTGTACTTGCACCGATCTTATTCTCTGATAGAAGTTCTGGGGGGTGCTGTGGGGTGATGGAGTGATACTGGTGGGGCAGCTATTTCAATTAGAGGGAAGTGAAACATCACAGGGATCACAGGGTGGTAAGTGCTCTGTCATAGACTTAATCAATCCTGATATTGTCAAAATCCATCCAGAGGCGTGCTGGCATATACAACACCCACTTGTGTCTGCTGGGCACTTGAAATGTGTCTTGCCTAAGATATGGTGGAAGTGTAAAATACACAATGAATTTCAAAAGGCTTAGTACCCACCCTTCCATATTTAGGAAAAAAAAGGGGGTAGCATTCAATATTTTAGATGTATTGAGTAGAATGATGTTTTTGAAAAGGTAAAAATAATTTTAATTATTTTATTGTAGATCTTAGAAGTATCTTAATTGCAAGTTTGGCTCATATTATGTGTCTGTTGTACATTGCTGACCTGGATCATACTTTGAGGCCTGCTGACCCCAGTGTGACTTCCTCCTCCCTGTTAGTTCCATTATGCCATTCAAAGGTGTGCCATCCTCACCTGCTTTGATTCATCAGTATTAACCAGGTCCCTGGGGGCACTGATCTCTACCCTTGGTCTTGTTTCCATATCTGTTATGTTTTGGCATCCAACTTTTTCAGCTGGTTTTTACCTTTTGGAAGTTTTGCTTGTCAGTTATTGCTGCATTTTGTAAGTGTGTCGCTATCAAGGAAAAACCAATGAAGACTCAGTTTCTCCTACCATACGTGCACAGTACTGCTCACTGATGACACCAGGGGTGTGTGTGTGTGTTGGGGATAGGGGGCTTCCCCACAGTGCAGGAAGCAAGCAGGCAGTTCTGCAGCTGGGCATCCTCCAACTCTGTTCTGCTCTGACGCTGCCTCCAGGAGACTGTTTCAGATCACAGGTTGGAGGCTCAGTCCCCAACACTGCCTCCCACACTGCAGATGCCAGTCACAGCCCCACTTTGTTTTACCTGTGCTGGGAGTCAGGCTTCCCATTACCTCCACCTCGTGTTTGATCATTTGTTCAAATGGCTCACAGGACTCAGGAAAGCATATTTACTGATTTATTGCAACAGTTATTACGAAGGATACAGATGAAGAGATGCAAAGAACCCAGAACTTTCATGCCCTCAGTGGGTACACTGCCCCCAGGAACCCTCACACGTCCAGCTATCTGGAAGCTCTCCCAACCCTGTCTTTGGGGCTTTAAGGAGGCTTTGTATGAGCATGATAGAAGCATGCTCAACCGTGTTGAAATGTAATTGGACAAAAGGAGTAGGACTTAATTCTGGGACTGGGTGGGGAAACCCATCGAAGTGCATGTGTTCTCCCTGGCCTCTGCGTTGTCTCCTCCTTCCAAGGTGGGAGGCAGGAGACCTCTGGAATGAGGAGGGCCTTCTGTCCCTCTGGACAAGGGTAGGTTAGGGAATTTTTTTATGGGCAGCTCCAAGACCAAAAAGTGGGAGGAGGTTAAATTTCTGTTCCTTGCCTTCAGGAAAAGAAATTGTAATTTCTGTGGACTGCTTTGGGAAAGGAATTATGAGCCAGGGACTGTGAAAGAAAGCCAAAAAATATACAGGGATACTCCAAAAAGTTTGAAAACATGAACAAATTTTTTGAAATCTGTAATACACATTTTCTGTTATCTTTCTGAGGGCCCCATGCAGTGTCATGGATTAGTAGTTATTAAGAAATAATTTTCCCCCTCATTCTTACATTCATAGCTTTTTGTTTTTAAAGATATAATTCCAAAGACATAATATTTAGAACATGGTTGGGAAGATTATGTATTATTGTATTTAGTATGAGACTAAATGTGATGTATTTCCAGCCCCTCTCCTGAATGGATTTCACTCTGTTTTTTGTAGTATGCTTCACTTGTTTTCTTCTTTCTAGGATTGAATACGATGCATATCGTACTGATTTGGAAGAACTGAATCTTGGACCACGTGATGCAAACACTCTGCCAAAGATTGAGCAGTCCCAGCATCTGTTCCAAATACATAAGGAAAAATATGATAAAATGCGTAATGATGTTTCTGTCAAATTAAAATTTCTAGAAGAGAATAAGGTAAATATAATCTTTACTTTCTGAGATCTTTCTGTGGACTTAGTCACCCTAAAGAGAGAGAAATAGAAAGCGCTTTTTGTGTCTCATAACTCATGACATCGCAAGAAGCAGTTCATCTTTTGATCAGTGTTTGAGTTTTCAGCAGTACACAAACTATATTTTCCTTTCTGTCATAAAGTCATCCTGTCTACCATCCCAGTCTTTTCTACATAACAATTGGTTTGAAAAAATACTCAATGTTCAACTATTGATCTTCAGACTAATGTTAATGGCAAGTGCTTTAAAAATTTAGACAATGACAGATTCTTCGGAATATTTTGGTATGTTTGTTATTACTAGCTGCGTATTTCAGGAAGAGCACTGTAGCGTTCCTCCCAGTAACTGATGTAAGTGAGGAATGACTCCAGGGTCCAGCTTAGGGCTGCAGTTAGCACAAACGTAGAAGGGATTAGCCAAGTAGTCCATTTTCCACATGGTTTCCTGTGGCGTGAACACATCGAGGGTTAGCTAGAACAGTGAGGGCTGCAGTGGGCCTGCTGTCAGGTTTACTAGGAGCTGGCTTCATGTAGCAGACACCTGAGTTGGGTTAGGTTTAAGTAGAGGACAGGCTCCCATGCTTGACATACCTTCCGATACACATGGACTCAGTTTTGTGTGGGAATTGTGGTCCTGGAAATTGGAGAGCCGGCAGTGAGTGTGGTGCGGGAATGGGTGAAGATAGGTCTCTCCGCTGCACATTAGTAGTCCCTCTTCTGTGCTTTTCACATCATCTGAAGGCATGACAAACCTTCAGCTGTACTATCTTCCCAGTGGTCCTCTTAAAGTTACTATTTCCTTCTCCGAGGAAACAGTCATGTTTATTATTCTCCTCCATAATAGCAAAGGGCTTTATTAAATCACTCTCTGGATTTCTGCATGTTTTCCTTAATACTTCTTTAGAAACGCTTATGGCAATCATAAAACCTAAGCGAGTGTATTTCTTTGGTACCTACCACGTCCAGCATTATCACTTACTTTTTTTTAAAGTTCCTATGAGTGAAAATTACTCACCAGAAAACATTACAAGAGCCAGCACAGTATTTTAGTATCAATTACCTGAACACAGAAAATCACATTTATAAATATTTTTGACATGCTAACCTGTCACTACACAGTGCAGTGCTAAAAGAGGAATATACACATTGGCAGAGAAATTCACCAACATGGTGGGACATAAGATCCTCATGCCTTGGGGCCGGCATTGTGGCGTAGTACCTGCAGGGCTGGCATCCCATATGGGCTCCGTGAGTCCCGGCTGCTCCACTTTTGATCCAGCTCTCTGCGTAGCCTGGGAAAGCAGGGGAAGACCCAAGTCCTTAAGCCTCTGAACCCACGTGGGAGACTGGCAGGAAGCTCCTGGCTTTGGACTGGCCCAGCTCCAGCCGTTGTGACCATTTGGGGAGTGAACCAGTGGATGGAAGATCTCTCTCTCTCTCTCTCTCTCTCTCTCTCTCTCTCTCTTTCTCTCTCTCTCTCTCTCTCTTTCTCTCTCTCTCTCTCTCTCTCTGCATCTGCCTCACCCTCTCTATAACTCCACTTTTCAAGTAAAATAAATAAATCTGTAAAAAACAAAAAAAGGTTCTCGTGCCTTAAATGGAGAGAAGGTCAAAGGTAATTGGAAGCCATATTGTGCCAAGCCTTGACGACGTAAAGACATTGGATTGTGGCCTCATGAGGAATGCACACAGAGTGGGGAGGGAGGGAAGGAGTCACCTTCATATTCTGTCAAGTTGTCACTGTAAATTCTGACAGTCAGTTGAGTTCACTGCCAACTTTATGTTGTAGGCAGTGAAGAGTTTTTGAAGTTGGGAGTGATGGAAAAAATTGTGATTTAGAAGGATTCTTCAGTTACCATAGTTTAAAGGAAAAAGGGAAGTAGAAGTGCACAAACAATTGAAGAACCTTTATAGCGAAATAAAGTGATTAACAGTCTGAGCTAGCATCACTGAGTAGCAGTAGAAGGAAAAGAACTTGCTGATTTTTAAAGACAAGGATTGGAAAATCAGAATAGGCAGCTGGTTTGATTTGTAAAGGGTGAGGGATGAGATTCTGTTTGATCCAGTGTTTAGGTGACAAAATATTCAAGTGGAAACAGTTGGCAGGAAATTGGTGATATGTGTGGGGAGTTTGGAAAAACAAGGTCAGGGCTGCAGAGATAAAAGCTTGGAAGTCATCATTTTAAGAATAATAATGATTGTCATATCTCTTTCATTATAAAATAAAAATTAAAAAATTGCTTCTCTTGAGGATTGTATATTCTTAGATTATGTTTTAGTCTGCTTGAGCTATTATAAGAAAGTTCCATAAACTTGGTGAGCTGATGAACAACAGAAATTTCTTTCTCGGAGTTCTGAGAACTGTGAAGTCCAAGACCAGGGTGCTGGCAAACTTCCTGTCTGCTGAGCGCCTGCTTTCTGGCTCAGGTTTGGCTCCCTCTAGCTGTGTGGTCACTTAGTGGAAAGAGGAGGGGTCTCTACGTCTACAATAAAATTTACAAAGAAACTTTTGTTTTTTGACCTTTTTTTCTTTTAACTCTTCAAAACTATAAAGAGCATTGTCCAACTATTATTTAAGCAATAACTAAAATTTGGATGCAGACTAAGATTCACGAGAGAACTCTGATATTGTTATTGAGCGATTGCCCTCTCCCCCTTTTATTTGGAACGCCTTTGAAGCCAGAGGAAAAGCAGGCCTTTAGGCCTAGCAGCCGTGTGTCATCCCTGTTTGCTTTTTTGGCAGTTGAAATAACTCAAATCTGGAGTTTTTGTTATTTTTGTTAAACTACAGTTGAATTTATACCTTCATATCTTTTTATGCATGGATGTCAGGTGATCTGCTCAGCACTTTGTATTATTTGTTTGAGGTTTATTTATTTGACAGGCAGAGAGAGAGAGAGAAAGCAAGAAAGCATTTGCACAACCGCTTCATCTGCTGGTTCTCTAGTGAAATGCCTCGACGGCCAAGAGCAGCCAAGAGCCGGGAGCTCCTCCAGGCCTTCCATGTGGGTGGGAGGGTCCAAAGTACTTGGACCATCTGTGCCTGGAATTGAAGGAGAAGCAGAAAGAGGACTCGATCCCAGGCACTCTGATACAGAATGTGGGTGCTTCAAGTGGGGCCTTAACCCACTGTGCCGCAGAACCCACCTCAGCACTTGAATTTGAACAAAATAGAGTAAACTCTTCCTATTTCTAAAATACTGCTTATTAAATATCTTTAAATTGAAACACCAGTGAGTGTGCTGTGTGTCCTAAAGACTGCTGCAGTGTATAGACTTATTTTCTTGTTCTTTGTTCTCAAATCATAGCTTTTAGAGTGTCTTCCCATATAACAGTTCTCTTCTACAATGAGAGGCCAGGCATGGGTGTTTAGCGTCGCTATTAAGAAACCCATGTCCCACGTTGGACTGCCACGGTGCGATGTCTCTGGCTCTTGACTCCAGCTTCCTGGGAGGCAGTGGTGATAGCCCAAGAAATTGGGTCCCTTTCACCATGTGGAGACCTGAATTGCCTTTCTGTTTCTTAGCTTCAACCTCTGCTGTCATGGTCATTTGGGTAGTGGTCCAGCAGATGGGAGCTCTCTATCTGCCTCTCTGTCCATCTACCTTACAAATAGCCTGAAAATACCTTACAAATAGCTGAAAATAGCCTGAAAAAATAGCATAGAATGGTGCATAACGTAAGAATGAGTAGTCCTGGAATACAGAAATAAGAGCCAATCTTGTAACTTCAGTGTTTAGGTTTAGTGTTCAGTATTTCTAATCCTTTTCAGGACTTCTTTTTTTTTGGTGGGAGGAATTAGGTTCTGAGCTGTATTTTAGAAATTAAGATGTCTAAAGTAATGATGAAGATAGGGAAATTTTGGTTGCTCGGGTTTGATCAGTATACATTGAATATATGTATTGAAATGTTACTATAATCCATAAATATGTACAGTTATTGTTTATCAAACATGTTTTAAGGTAGATATCTGGCCTAGCAGTTAAGACACCTGTGGCCCATATCAGAGCACCTGGGTTTGATACCCAGTTCCAACTTGACTTTTCCTGCTAATGCACACCCTGGGAGACAGCAGATGATGATGGCTCAAGTAGTTGGCTCCCTGCCACCTATGTGGGAGACCTGGTTGGGTTCCTGGCTCCTGCCTTTAGCCAAGGTTCTTGGTCTCTGGCCTTTGGAGTCATTCAGAGAGTGAGCTAGTGGGTGGAAGATCTCTGTATCTTTCAGTGTCTCTCTCTCTTCCTTTCCCTCTTCTTCCCTCTCTCCTCCTCCCCCCTTCCGCTCTCTCCATCACACTCTCTCTCTCCCCCCACCAAATAATTTTAAATAAGTTTCTAAGCTGTTTTAAAAGGAAACATAGTAATTAAAAAGTATTTGAAGACAAATTAAAGAACTTTATAGTAGTGTACTTCCGTTTATCCCTTCCTGGCTTCTATGCTGTGCTTGGCATGCATTGTACTCCTACATATTGTAAATCCCACAGTATATTATTATCTTGGTTCAACTAGTCACTGACTTTAAAGAGTTTGAAAATAAAAACAAGCATGTGTTGACTCACATGTTGTTTTTTAAAAATTAAGGTGTTGGGGCAAGTGTTGTGGTATAGCAGATAAAGCCATCGCCTGTGACGCCAGCATCCTGTGTGGGCACAGGTTCATGTCCTGGCTGTTCCACTTCCGATCCAGCTCCCTCCTAATGGTCTGGGAAAAGCAGTGGAAGATGGCCCAAGTGTTTGTGCCCAGTCCACCCACGTGGGAGACTGTGAAGAAGCTCCTGACCAGCCTTGGCTGTTGGGGCCATCTGGGGAGTAAACCAACAGATGAAAGATTATCTCTCTCTGCCTCTCCCTCCTCTCACTGTAACTCTTTCAGTTAATTAAATATATTTTTTTTAATTTTGAGAAAAAAAATTAAGATGTTTGTAGCGTGTATTTAGCCTTCCTTCCCTTTGGTAAAACGAAGAGGAATAGTTATATAAAATACATGTATTTCCTGTATGTGCTTACATTCATACAGAGTGATAGTGCACATATCTGTGTTTGTCATTTGCCCTTAAGGAAAACTTTAGGGTAAAGATCTATTAATAATCTAAATTTTCTGTCTCTCCACCCATGATATAGTTGTTTAACCTAAACAGTCCTTATTAATCTCTGATATTCTTTTTGTTTATTAAACAACATTAAGTTGCACGGTAGTAAAAACATAGTTAATTAGACTCTTCTAATGTTTCCCTTTTCATCCATGTTTCTCTTTCTTGAGGTAACTTGAGCTCTTTTGTGATTTAAAGCAGTTTGTTTACAAAACACAGGCTACTTTATTTATTTGAAAGGCAGAGTCTGAATTAGAGAGTCTTCCATCTGTTGGCTCACTCCCCAGATGGCCACAATAGCTGGTGCTGGGCCTATCTGAAGCCAGGAGCCAGAAGCCTCCTGGGTGGGGGGGGGGGGGGGTTCCCACGTGGGTGTAGGGGTCCAAGGGTTTGGGCCATCTTCTACTGCTTTTCCAGGCCATAGCAGAGAGCTGGATCTGAGGTGGAGCAGCCAGGACTCAAGCCAGTGCCAATATGGGATGCCAGCACTGCAGGCAGCAGCTTTATCTGTTGAGCCACAGCCCAGGCCCCTGTCACAGGCTACTTTAGTAACAAGAAAGAGCATAGGTATTCCTGGTGCATTGGGTAGACTTTGTGAGATTCAGTTCGATGGCTTCTTTTACAGCCCTCCTGATGCCTAGCCATGGTGCACAGTCATTCAGCAAATTTCCCCCTTCTTTCCAAAATTAGGGGAACATCACAGATGAGTGAATGAGGTGGAAGTAGTGAGAATCCGTTGGGGGGAGAGAAGAGTGAGTCCTGATCACCTCTCACTGCTCTCCGGAAATACTTCTGTTGTCTGCAGTGTTTATTTGCATAGAAAGAAGAAGCAAAAAGTTAGAAGGGTATGCAGATCAATGTAAACACCTCCTCTAAAAAACTTTGTATAGTGCCTGGAATTGTGTATAGTGGATGACTATATTTTAACTTGAGAATGGTAAGTCTTTTTTCCAGGCTGCTAATCTATTAATATAAGGCTTTTTAAAAGGAAGGAAAATAAGTATAGCTAGAAAATATTTCCCTTTAAAGTAGTAGTATACTTAATCTTTTTTAGGATCAAAACAGCTGTTTTCCAAACAAAGAGCCTATCATTTTCATCTTTGCCTTAAAGCCCAATGATCAGTGATGTGTTGGAGAGGAAAGAAAAACAACCAACTAGCTAGGACATGAGTTCCTGCATCATTCTTAAAAGATAGAAATAGGGTCATATATTGTACCTTCATTTATATAAGAAAACGTTTTCACATATGGTGCCATGTTTGCTGCTATTAGTGGTTTGTCTCCAGATCTCTTTAAAACTTTCTAGATCCACGTGGAGGAAGCAAGGTGTGCTTGTGGTTTGCATTGCCTCCTTTCTCTTTACAAACTATGCAGAAATTAACTGTATATAAACAATGCGACCAAAAAATCTGAGTTGTGGGTTGACTTCTAGATTAGCTTCAGCCAAGTTGTAAGTATCCAGGATCAGTCAGGGTGGTTGCAGTCATCAGAGGTGAGTAGGTGTGAGAGTTGGGCTGGGGAGAAGCACACAAGTCACCAGTTCATAGAGTTTCTAGTCTTGGTCGGTTGTGCTCAGATTTCCAAAACAGTGAATTCTTTGAAAGAAAGGTATTTTGTATACAAGACTTAAAAGCTTTATGGGAGGGATACCTTTATAATCATGAATTCCTGTTAAGTTCCTGTTTTCATGGATTTCACTTTTTTTTTTCTGCAATCATTGGGTACTTGTATGTTTCTGACCACTTTTGGTCAGAAGCAAGTAACTTGTAGAGGGTAGAGTTGGAGTTTGGCTTTTTGTTGTATACATTAGAGGAGAGGGGATTGGTTATCCTTTCACTTTAGGTGAGAAAAGATTCACTTAGAAAAATGTATTTCTTACACGTTCTTTCCGTGACATACCTGTTCTATAAAATGATTGTTGCCTGTGTACTCCTCAAAGTCCTGTTCTCTTACTGCGTCACAGAAGGGGTTTTGCCAGGCTTTGTGCTACAGGTGAGTTTCTAAGTTGTCAGAGTGAAATTTGAAGAGATCACCAATAAGCTATGCTGGTTTTGGAGTTGTGGTACTGGTGCTTATAGCTGTGGCATTAACTACAATGTTTTTTTGTTTTATTTTTAGTTGTTAGTAATTACTGACTCATTGATTTGCTGAAAAATAAAACTTTTAGTTAGTATTTCTGTGTAAAATCTGAGATACTGACGATGGCTAAGAATTTGACTTTGCAGTGTTCCTTTTGACCTTTCCTCAACATTTTCTCAGTAGTGACTCAGCACTCCTGTGTTGGCCCATCTATTCCTTCCATGACTCATCTGTGCTTTGCTTTGTTAGACGGACTAGCAAGGGGTTTTTCTTTATGCTTTCACTTAATAATATTCTAATTTTCTATCCTTATTTCTTTCTTTAAATTTTAAAAAAGAGACTTTTTAACTTGTTTATAATGTTTTTAAGGTACATGTTTTAGACTTCTTATTCCTAACCTAAAGTAATACTCTGTGAATATAATAATTTCCTGCTGATGGGCAACTTACAGTCTAATGGAGAACATTTAATGAAACATAGTATATGTAAATTTTTTTTTTGACAGGCAGAGTGGACAGTGAGAGAGAGAGAGACAGAGAGAAAGGTCTTCCTTTGCCCTTGGTTCACTCTCCAATGGCCGCCGTGGCCGGCACGCTGCAGCCGGCACACCACGCTGATCCAAAGGCAGGAGCCAGGTGCTTCTCCTGGTCTCCCATGGGGTGCAGGGCCCAAGCACTTGTGCCATCCTCCACTGCACTCCCGGGCCACAGCAGAGAGCTGGCCTGGAAGAGGGGCAACCAGGACTAGAACCCGGTGTGCCGGCACCGCAAGGCGGAGGATTAGCCTAGTGAGCCTCGGCGCCGGCCATATTAATTTTTTTTAAGTTCTTTCCCAAGGTGGAATGTGTTGCAATAGTTAGTGAAGAGAGACTATTTCATGAGTATGAAGAGGAGTGAATGGGTTTGCGTCTGCAGCCCCGCTGCCCATGGTCCACAGCCCAGCGAGCATAGGGTCTCCTGATCCTCGAGTGACTTTACTCTCCATTCTTGTGCCATTTTGCAACTTAGCAGAGAGCACCATCAGTTCTGGACACCTGAGCTTTCTGTTTCTGAGTATCTAAATGTGGAATTCAATAGGCTATGCCTCCCTTAATACTTTCTACATACATTTTTGTTGTTGTTGTTCTAGGATTCATAGAGATATTGTGAGCACCCAAAGGGCCAGGGCCTAATTCTGAAATTTAGATCAGAGATGGGGTAAAGAGATGCAGGAGAATTGTAGGGTGGGTAAAAGAAGGAAACCACTGGTGGAGTTTCTCTTTCTACTCCCTGTAGCTTCCTACCTACGTCATTCCTGGGACTTTTTATAATTCTGGGTCTGTGGTACCTATGGACTTCTGTGTGGTTTCGTGAAAGTGCACCCAGTGCTCTCAAACCCATGATCATTAGACTCCTTTCATAGCTTAATGGCCATCTCCCAACTCCTATTTTTTTTTTAATTTACTGTTTGTTAATTTGGAATGCAGAATTACAGAGAGAAAGGGAGAAACAGAGATTGTCCATCCAATGGTTTAGTCCCCAAATTTCTGCAATGTCTGGGGCTATGCCAGGCTTAAGCCAGGAACCCAGAGCTTATCTCCATGTCTCCCAGTGGGTGCAGGGGCCCACACATTTGGACATGTGCTGCTTTCTTGGGCACATTTGCAGGAAGCAGCATCAGAAGCGGGGCACCTGGGTCTCAAACCAGTACCCTTATAAGATGCCTGTGTTGCAGGTGGCAGGTTAACTTGCTATGCTACAACGCTGACCCCTCCTAACTCCTTTTGAATATAACGTATCTCTCATCTGTAATAAAAGGAAATGCTGAATTCCTTAACTCCTCTTTAGTGCTGAGAATATAGAAGGGAAGAGCAACTCAAACTCAGACTCTGTTTCTCCTTTACACCCTCACAACACTGATCACCAGTGGCACAGGTGTGAGTGCCAGCAAGTAAGCAAGCAGTTCTACAACGGATAGCAGATGGGTATCCTCCAGTTCTGTTCCGCTCTGACCCTGTCTGCCTGGAGACCGTGTCTGATCCGCAGGCTGAGCGCTCCAGCCCCCAGGACTGCCCCTCCCCCTCCCCACACACACTTCAGATGCCACTCACAAGCTCCACGTTGTTCACCTGTGCTTCCAGCTACCAGCTGGACGCCAGGCTTCCCATAATCCTCTCACCAGGTGTCATTGTTTACTCAGGTGACTCAGAGGACTTGGCAGCACGTTTACAATTTCTTATGAAGGCTGAGGTGTGGGGCAGAGGGCCCAGAGCTTCCGTGCCCTCCGTGGGCTCACTGCCCTCTCAGGACCCTCATCTGTCCAGCTGTCTGGAAGCTCTCCCAACCCTGTCTTGTTGGGTGTTTATGGAGATGTCACTGCATGGGCATGATTGAAACTGAAATGTAATTGGACGAGCGGAGTATGATCTAATGCTAACACACTGGGTGGGGAAAGGCAGTGAGGGGCGTGTGCTTCATCGTGCTTCTTGGCCTTTGTCAGTGGCATTCCTCCCTGCAGGGTGTGGGCAGGAGCCCTCTGGAATGAGGAGGGTCTTCTCACCCACTTTGGACAAGGGTAGGTCAGAAAATTTCTTTATTGGCAGGTCCAAGACCAAAAGGTGAGGGAAAGTGAAAGTATATTTTTAGTTGCTGTTGCCCACTAATAGTTTTAAGGATTTATTTGAAAGGCAGAGAGAGAGATACAGGCAATCTTCCCTCTGCTCGTTCACTCCCTAAATGCTTACAGTACCAGGGGTGGGCCCAGCCAAAGCTAAGAGAGGAGAACTCAGTCTGGGTTTCTCATATGTAGCTGGGACCCAACTATTGAAGGCAGGACTTGAACCCAGGCACTGTGGTATGCATGCGGGCACCCCAAGCAGCATCTTACCCAAGGCCAGATGTCTCCAGCGAAACCCTAGAAACCAGGAACTGTGGGTTAAACCAGTATATTCAAGGGGCACTTGAAGAGGTTTGTGAAAAAGGGACCTAAAAGATAAGTCTAGCACTCTGCTTGGATTTTGAAATCCGTGCATAGTTTTTTCATAATACACATATTCTGTGAACTTGTTAAAGACCCTTCAGAGACAGTATAGCAGACGTACCTAAATTAATTTTGGAGTAGTAGCTCAGATGCTACTCTTAAATGGAATAATTTATGCAACTTTGTTTCCTCTAGCAATCGAATCCCCAGTCTCCCTCTGCCGCTTCCTCCTGCTTCCAGTTATGGGCTGCTCGAAGAACAGTATTTGTTGACTAACTCAGTACTCAGTGTAGAAAGGCAGTGTTCTGGAGGTAGGCTGAGGCAGAGAACCATGTGAAATGTATTTTAATTAGAAAAAGGACCCAGGTACAATGGTAATATGCAGGGGAGGGAAATCAAAAATGCAGGAGACTTTTTCGCTAAAGATGAGAAAATCCCTGCTTTAAGAACATAATTTTGGGGGCCGGACTGTGGCCTAGCAGGTAAAGCCACCACCTGCAGTGCTGGCATCCAATATGGGCACTGGCTTGAGTCCTGGCTGCACTACTTCCAATCCAGCTCTCTACTATGGCCTGGGAAAGCAGTGGAAGATGGTCCAAGTCCTTGGGCCTCTGAACCCACGTGGGAGACCCGGAAGAAGCTCCTGGCTCCTGGCTTCAGATTGGTGCAGCCATCTGGGGAGTAAACCAGTGGATAGAAGACCTCTCTGTCTCTGTCTCTGTCTCTGTGTCTTTCTTTCTCTCTTTCTTCCTCTGCCTCTCTGTAACTCTGTCTTTCAAATAAATAAATAAATATTTTTTAAAAAATGTAATTTTGATTTTTAGTGAGACAAAGCTAGCTCTCATCCACACTGCTGTACTCCCAAATGCCAGCAGTGGCTGGGATTGGGCCAGGCCAAGGCTGAAAGCCAAGAACTCAGTCTAGGTCTCCCACTGGTGGCAGGGACCCAATTATTTGAGCCATCACCACTGCCTCCCAGGGTACACATTAGCAGGAAAGTGGAATCAGGAGCTAGAGCTGGGACTCAGACTGGCATGTGATATAGAATGTGGGCATCCTAACCACTGGTCCACCACCCAGCCCTGCACTTAGAACCTCTGTGCACCATTGGATAAAAGTTGTAACGTATTACCGCAGTTTCCCTGACCTACTTACCGTTAATGGAGTTTATGGGTGTTTCATCAGTTATCCTCTCAAACCAGAGCTGCCTTTCTTCTCCTTCCGTAGTCTTTTCTTTTTATGAGTCTTCTCTTTGTCAGTGATTTGTTGAAACCTATCCCAGTGAGTCAGGAAAATAAAATCTGTTCTTCCACCCACTTGTACTTCATATTTGTCTTTCCTTCTCTCGCTCCCTTCCCGATGCCCACACCCACATTTCTGATAGTGTTTCTCAACTGTTAGTGCTAGTGCTCTAACGTGACAGGCATTTCTAAAGCTATCACAGACTAATGAAGTTAGACTCCTCAGAGTTAATACAAGGCCAATACACGTGTGCTTTCCTCCTTGTTGCTTTTCTGGTCTCTTGCTTACTGCGAACCATCCTTGGTGGACAGGGAAAGTGTAAAGTTGTACATTTGTGAGTCCTTGAGAGTAATATTGGCAGCTGAGGACTTCGTACTAAAGAACAATTCTCTTCCACTCTTTTCCTCACATATTTAAGCCAAACTACTGCGCCAATACTTTTGTACATTTAGTGTAATCCTTGATTTTACAGTATCAGTGAAAGAGCCTTCTTCTTTGAAGAGCTTAACAAATTATACGATGTTAAGACTGATAACTCATTTTAACTGGAAATTGGTTTTTTAGAATGAATTCCATGCCTCTGAATAAAGAAGGAATAAATTGGATCTCCAAAAAAGTTCATCTGGTAACAACAGACTTTGCTATGGTTTAGATGTCTGCAGTGTAAAGCTCACCTTCAGGTTTTCAGTTGGTAACTTCATAAATAGAATTTATCTGCCAGTGGTGCTCGCTGTATAGGCAGAACATTTGCAGGATCCGGCAGCGTCTGGCAGTGGCCACTCTTAAATTTCTCTTACCGCTTTCTGTGTAAAACTCCCATTTGTCTCTGCGCCTTGGTAGTCGGTGCTGGAGTTTGTTTTGCTCCTGAACAATTAAGGTATTGTATGGTTGGTTTAGGTCATTCACCAGATGTTGCTTTAGTGGTTCTGCTGCTGTCTGATCTGGGTTGCTCATTGTTTGATAGATCTTTATGAAAGTTCTTTGTAATTGAGCTCCCAGTGATTTAGCGTGTTTCTAAATTACTGTAATCGTCTGATGTTAGGTTTTGAAATTTGTCAAATTTGTCGACATTCCATTATGCCTATAATTGTTACCTCTGTCTTCTTTTGCCCCTATTTTAAATCTCTGCCTTCTGTTTTAGTTTGTTTATAACTGCTTTGTTTCCTATGTTAGAATGAAAATAATTCAGTAATTTTTTTCTTCTCTATAAATGCAAAAAGATGAAAGTTTGATACTGTATTCACAGTTTTACAAAAAGAGTGCTTTTTAGTATTGAACTCTAGCTTTCACCACTCTTGCCTTGATTTCCAGTGGGTTGTTTCACTAGGGGCCATGGAACCACTTTAAATGCAGTGAACATGCCCAGTGTGAGGCTTTGTTAGTGAGCCACCTGGCCAGTAAGCTGTGACCCGTTCTTTCAGCATCAGCCGTTCCAGTGGATCTAAGTAGCATCTCATTGTGGTTTTAACTTGGAGTTCTTCAGTAACTAATGATTTTGAGCATCTTTTCATGTACTTATTTTCTATCCTGTTTTCCTTCATGAAATATCTGCTCAAATCTTTGCCTATTTTTACAGCTCTTTTTTGTTGGTGGTGGTATTTATGTGAGAGACAGATCTTCCATTTGCTGGTTCACTGCCCAGATTCAAAGGCCAGGACTGTGCCAGGCCCTAGCTGGGAACTGGGAACTCAGTCCGAGTTTCCATGTAGGTGGCAGGGACCCAATTCCCTGAGCCTTCCACACTGCCTCTCAGGGTCTGCAGTAGCTGGAAGCTGGAGTCAGGAGTGGGGCTGAGTATTAAACTCCACCTTCTGATACGGGACACAGGCATCTTAACTACTAGGTCAAACATTCACCCTGCCCATTGAGATGTGTGTGTGTGTCTGCCCCTTGAAATCTGTATATGTGTGTGCTCCGTGTGTATGTGCTGTGTGTGTGTGCTGTGTGTGTGTTTGTGTGTGTGTATTTGAAACAGTCACAAGTGGCAGGTGATGGAGAGAGAGAGAAATCTCCTACCTGTTCAGCTTTGCCGTAATGACAACCATACTTGTTATATAGTGTGTGCTATTCACAGTCATTACAAATGATTTCCCCCTCACCAGTATCTTGCGTGATTTTGAAAACACTTAATTGGAGGGGGAGTTTAGTGATACATTGGTAGTGTTCTCAGTGAGGTTTGAAGCTGGTTCCGAGAGTATGTACTGAGTGTCTTCAGTCATCGAAGGCTGTGGCCTGCGAGGCAGTGTATCTCTGGTGCGTGTGAAATCCTCTGCCCTTGTGAAAGCAGCTTTCTTGAAGAGAGAGATAACAGTGTCCAGTTGCAGGGTGCAGCACCGTAAAGCACCTTGGTCCGCCTCTCTGTTCACAGTGTTGATGCTGGTCTTGTAACTCTGCCCTGCCCACAGGTTAAAGTATTGCACAATCAGCTGGTCCTTTTCCACAACGCCATTGCCGCCTACTTTGCCGGGAATCAGAAGCAGCTTGAACAGACACTTAAACAGTTCCATATCAAATTGAAAACCCCTGGAGTGGATGCCCCGTCGTGGCTTGAAGAACAGTAAAACCACCCTGTAGAGAAAGTCGTACTGCTATGTTTCTAAACCAACCTAACAGGAAGTAGGCGGAAGGGGGCAGGTGATGAGGGGCGACAGCCATGGTAGTGATTCTTGCACAACAGCTTTACTTTTTCCCTTTTGTCACACTTTAACAATTGAACTGTTAAATTTGAGGGGAAGGTGGGTGGTTTTAATGTAAACACAGTTTCTATAATCTGAACACAATAATTTTTCCCTTTCGAGAAATCCTTTTGTATTATGAGGGTTGATGGCTATTTCTGTAGTGTGAAAACATCTAACATAGATTTGCACTGACAAGATAAAACTGCGAGGATCTGGCCCAAGAAATGAGGGCCAGCTGTAACTTTTCCAAGGGAAGGTTTACATGATTTGTATCGATGTCAGCTATTTTGTATACGAATATATTGAACATCTGTAAGAGATTCATTTTCATGTAGCATCAAAGAGAAACCTATTTTACAGAGGAAAACTCTATGGTGTTGCTGCAGCATTCACAGAAGGGTGGCAGTCCTAATCAGTGACTGAGTGGCCTGTGGGGATGTAGCAGGTGCCTTTTCGGAAGTGAGTGTACCATGGTGATTTGTGTCCCCCTGAGATGCAGGGGTCACACAGTCATTCCCGTGAGGCGCTGAAGCTTATGCACGTGCATCACCCAGAGTCACTGGGCAGTCACACTAGTAATTCCTTTCGATTTGTCATGAAACCTGCCTGAGACAGCTTTTTCCCTTTTTTTTTTTTTTTTTTGGTCAGGTGGACTTGGGAATAGAAATTCTTGAGGATTTCTAAAGTAGAAATCTCAGAAAGCTAGTTTTTGGGTAACTTCCATGTTGACAGAATTCCTAGATAGCTTTCATTGACTTCTGTGTGTAACACTACCGTTTAAGCCTTAAATCACAGATATGTGCCTTCTCAGATAACAGTGATTCTCGTTCACCCAGTGTACATACCCCATAAAGAAGCCCCTTGCAGATAATGTCTGATGTGCCTGCTCCTTCCTTGGAAGGGAGCACTCTGTGCAAATGTTGGGTTTCTTTGTCCTCCTTAAGCCACATTTGAGGTTTATGGTGACATCGACTTCTGAGTTTGCTGTTTGGTTTTGCTGGATTCCTTTTGAGGAATGGGAAGAGCGACAGATGTTCCATGTGGGTAATAGAAGAGTGATGTGGGACAGAATGCGATCCCGGAAGAAAGGGGCGTGGAAAGCCAGTAAGTACTGTTCTAGTTGCTCGGCATCCTTAGTTTCGTGTTCTGTGGTTGACCTGTCACTGTGTGCTTCTATCAGTAATGCAATCCTTATTCAATGTAAAATTCTTTTTGATTTTTGTCATAGGCATAAATTAATGTTTCGAGAGACACCGCTTCACCTGTTCATTTCTTTTGTGTTGAAATGAAGTACTTAAAATTACTGTTATACATGAACTTTGTGAACTGTAAGATTTTGTTACGTATGTTCAGATGCCTTTTAGCTGGCTTTTTAATTAATATGCCTGTTTTGAGTGCTTAATACAATGTAATGTGACTGTAAATCATAAACGTATTTTAAATCATTCCCTCCTGTATATTTGTACTCTGAGAGAGCCTTATTTTATTCTTCCAGCAGAGTTACTACTTGTGATAGTTCATTCACATTCCCCAGAATGTGCCTCTGGTGTGAATTTTGTATTCTTATTAAAAGTGTTTGCTGCAGTACTCTCTTTCTCTGGCCCTTCATAGTTGTGTGGGATTTGCTTGGTTGGTTGCTTCTGATTTGGGAGTCAGAGGGACAGAGATAGCTGCCACCCACAGGTTTATTTCCCAATGTCCCCAGCTCACCCTGGGTCTCCCAAGTGAGTGTCAGGTACCCGACTACGTAAGCCATCATGGCTGCCTCCGAGGGTACACATTTCCAAGGGTACACATTCAGTAGGTCATTCTTTTCCCTCGTTCTGCATCTTTTATGGAAGCTGAACATGTCCAGTCATGTGACATTTCAGTAACAGTTGTAGCAAAGGAACTAAATAGTTCCAGGGATTGAAGTTTGTTCAGAATAAACTTCATTGATTCTGAGTAGTGGGTACATGAAAGAAGTAAGTAAATTACTACCTTAGCCAGTGGTTTGTTAACTTTGTTAGGGAAGGAAATCACACATTTGTTATAGAAAAAACTTAGAAAATTTCATAAAGTGGAAGGTAATAGGTATTTTTCTAAGTGAATGAGTACTGCATGAAGCTGCCTAACTCCCACAAAGGTGGTTGTTTTAATGGCCACTTTATAAGCTCTGGTTTGCATATCCCTATACACACACGTTTAAGATTCTTACATGTTGCTTGTTTGCTTTCTAGAGTGTGCCAGTTTACATCTCTAAGCGTATACACAAGTGCCTTTTTAGCATATTTTCAGCCAGTCTGAGTGAAATACACACAATGAACAGGCCATCGCTTTATAAATATTGTAGGTGGAAAGGAAAAACCAACAGGAAGATAGATACTAAGTTTGAGCAATCAGTTTGGAGAATTTGGTTGGACATGGCAAAGTTTTTGTCATTAAAATAGAAATTGTATGGGGCAGTGTTGTGATATAGAATGTTAAGCCTCTGCCTGCAGTGCCAGCAACCCATATGGGTGCCAGTTTGAGAGCTCCACTTACAATCCAGCTCCCTGCTAATGCACCTGGGATAGCAGTGGAAGATGCTCCATGTCGTTGGGCCCCTTCACCCATGTGGGAGACCAGAGGAAGCTTCTGGCTTTAGTCTGGCCCAACCCTTGCTGTTGCGGCCATTTGGGAAGTGAACCAGTGGATGGAAGATCTCTCTGCCCACCTCCCCTCCCCCCCAACTCTGCCTTTCAAGTATAAATAAATCTTTTTTTTTAAAGAATTAGATAAAATAGAAATTCATTCAAGAAAATAAGGACCCCGAACCTGGGCTAGCAGAAGCTACTTAGTCAGAATGCAGACTTCAATCTGCATATTCAGAACACACTGTTGATGTCAGTGAAGCTTACTAGAAGGTTCTTTTTTAAAACAATACCAAGGCCGGCGCCGTGGCTCAACAGGCTAATCCTCCGCCTTGCGGTGCCGGCACACCGGGTTCTAGTCCCGGTCGGGGCACCGATTCTGTCCCGGTTGCCCCTCTTCCAGGCCAGCCCTCTGCTGTGGCCCAGGAGTGCAGTGGAGGATGGCCCAGGTGCTTGGGCCCTGCACCCCATGGGGAGACCAGGAAAAGCACCTGGCTCCTGGCTCCTGCCATCGGACGAGCGCGGTGCGCCGGCCGCAGCGCGCCCTCTGCGGCGGCCATTGGAGGGTGAACCAACGGCAAAAGGAAGACCTTTCTCTCTGTCTCTCTCTCTCTCACTGTCCACTCTGCCTGTAAAAAAAAAAAAAAAAAAAAAAAAAACAATACCAAGGCCCCAAAATACATTGAACTGACTTAGCCAACTCCACATCTCCAAATATAATATCAAAAAAGTATTTGCAACTAAATACATGAGTCCCCCTTTAAATCCTGCCATTGCAACTGCATAATTAAATCATTGTGTTGAAAGTGTCAAGTGCTTCTAAAGTTAAATACAATATATATTTAATGTCTTCTCAATTGAAAAAATAAAAATCTATTTACCCCCAAATAGATTTTGTATTCGGTACACTGCAAAGTATATACAATGTTCATGGTTTTTTTCTTTTCAAGATTTATTTACTTGAGTACAGAATGATGGAGAGACAGTGATATCTTACACCCACTGGTTCACTCCTCAAGTAACCACAACAGCCAAGTCTGGGCCAAGTAGAAGCCAGGAACTCCCATCTGGGGCCTCCCACATAGATGGCAGGGTCCCAAGTACCAGGCCGTCAGCAGGAAGCTGGATCATAAGCAGAGTAGCTGGGACGCAAACTGTTACTCTGATACAGGATGTGGGTGTCGAGGGTGGCGCTGAACCCACTGCTCCACAATGCCATCCCATGATGTTCATCCTCTGTCTGTTGCTCTTTAATTCTCCGTGTTCTCCCAAAGAAACTGGGTGATTCCGAAAAAGTATTGTAGAAAGTAAAATTCTGTATGTTGAAAAAAAACTAAAAAGTCTTTTAATTTTAATCATGGAACTGCTCATTTAAAGAGTAATGAATCTACCTCAAAATGTGCCCAGGCTCTTTTGGATTTCCCCTGGGGACGATCTTAGGTGTGCAGAATTAAAAGTGAATCATCTGAGTGGCTGTTTCAAGGCAACATTCTGTAATCTGTGCTATTTGTGAAGGGCTACTTAGAATGCCTGCATTTTATAATAATCCTAAGTATCTTCTGCCTTTAGCAATTTTTCTTCAACTGTTTACTTGTTTGGGAGAGTTAAGAAACTTCACTGAATTCTAACCAAATTTAGACTTGAACAAATTTTGCTTCCCCTTTAGGATAACAGATTTTTATGTTGACTAGACTAGCCAGTAGCGAGCAGTAGGCTGTTTTCTGAGGGAAAGGCAAGTTACATTTTACACTAGCTCAAAGCTTTTCTAAAGCCATAAGTCCCTTACTATTTCTGCAAGATAGCAAGCCCTATTAACATAGATTGACAGCAGTTTTCCTCTTGACTTTTAATAAATTCTCTGTTCCCACTTGAAGGTTTCCTACTTAAACAGGTTTCCTGGGATAAATGAGGCATTACAACAAATGGCCAAGTAGTCCTAATGGATAGGAAACTAAAGTTCAGCTTTGTTTTTGTGAAATAAAGTTTGACTTTAAATTCTACACGTACATTAAGCAGAGAATTATTTGTTATTCTGAGGTTAACCCTGATGTGGAACAAAGAGACCTTCAGATGAGGGGTGGAAGTCAGACCCTGTCTGAGAACTAACTCTGTTTCTGTGCAGTGATCGATCAACATGCTCTCAGAGCTGGGAATTTCAGGACCCCAAAACCGTTCCACAGACACCAAAACCCCCATTTGCTTTTGTGGGCCCAGCCAAGGCTTCACCATAAGCATGCTCTATCAAAGACTCTGAACTGTCTCCAACTGTGGTTCACCATGAGTGGTTGATTATTTTTAACGATTTATTATTATTATTTTTTATTTGAAAGAGTGACAGGGAGAGACAGATCTTCCATCCACTGGTTCACTCCTCAAACGACCGCAACAGCCAAAGCTGGGCCAAGAGCCAGGAACTCCATCCAGGTCTCCCACACAAGTAGCAGGGATCCAAGCACTTGGGCCATCCTCTGCTGCTTTCCCAGGTGCATTAGCAGGGAGCTGGATAGGAAGTGGAAAGCCAGGACTCGAACTGGCGCCCACATCAGATGCCCGTGTTGCAGGCAGTGGCTCCACCTACTGTGCCGCCGCGCCAGCTCCTCAGTGGTTTATTGGTAAGGAAACCATAAGAGGAACAGGATCCTATTTTGCTAATCTTCAAAGTAGCTTTCCTCTGCTTACACATCCAGAGCACCTTGCTTTCCATACACGTGTATGTGTTTCTATCAATAACCTAGGGGTGTATATCTTCCCAGTATGTTGGACCACTGGCTGTAGAAGTTTTACTAGAAAAAAGGCAAGCTCTCACCATGCAAACTTTTTCCAAGTAGATGCAAGGTATTATGGAGTAGAGAGAAAGCAACACTAATCCTTTTGGTTTTCATGAAAAATTTAGAAAGGAAGATATTTTTAGAATAATGAATAAGATAAAGTATTTGTATGTGCCACTTTTTATTCCAAATGACTTCTGAGTCTATGTTAGGAAGCTCTTTCATGAAACCTACATGTAAGGTTTCAGGTAGATAATTACACTTCTTTCCTTTGAGGAATATGTACTTATTACGGCTAGACGCTAAGCTCTTGAGGACGGCACAGGCTATGCTCTTTTATTCACCTTGTAGCCCTGACTCCTTGCACAGTTCTTAGCTCAAACGACTCAGGCATAAAAATCTGTTTTGGTTTTTTTTTTTTTTTTTTTTGTGATCCAAAACTCAGTGCAGAAAAGTATTCAGTTGCAATGCTATTTCAGTTGAATGAGTTACAAAAAAGGCAGTACACTTAGAGCTATTACAAAGTAATGCCGGAATGTTATCTAAGATAGTAGGATGTATCAAAAGAATAGCCAGTTTTGTTTTGTTTTAATGTAGTAAGAGGCTTAATCCTTAATCTGCAGCACTGGCATCTATATCAAAGTGCTGGTTCAAGTCCCGGCTGCTCTGCTTTGCATCCAGCTCCCTGCTAATGCACCTGGGAAGGCAGTAGAGGATGGCCCAAGTGCTTGGGGCTCTTCCACCCATGTGGGAGACCCAGATGGAGTTCCGGGCTCCTGGTGTCTGTCTGGTCCAGCTCCGACCATCACAGCCATTTGGGAGAGTGAACCAGAAGATGGAAGATTTTCTCTCCCTCTCTCTCTCTCTCTTTTTCTCTTTTCAAATAAATACAGGAAGTCTTTAAAATGTAGGAAGAAAAACAGAATGGAAAAAATAGCATTTTGCAGCCCCCACCAAAATAATTCATTCACACAGGGGTAACCAGTGTATGCTAAAATAATGAGGGGAAAGATTGAAGAAAAACAGTTTCCATAATACCAAAGTATTCTCCTACACATTACTCAGTTTGAAAGGGGAATAGCACCATTAATAGGAAGGAATTTGTGTATATCATCTAATTCCCATGACCACATTTAGCATCACTTAAAACCTGGTAATCAGGTGCCGCCAGTTCTGAGATATCCCTGCTGGAATTATTTAACACCAGTCCAACTAAACCTTTTGCCTTAAATGCCAGTGTATAGAGGAAAGGGAATTAGGGACAAGGGAAATAACACTTTAAGGAATCAGTCAGACGTTCCACAAGATAATTGGGCTTGGTCTCTTCAAAAAGAAAAGAAAAAAAGTTTTTAGTATTATAAAAAAAAATTTAGATCACAAGTTAAAAGTAGCTGCATTTGAGGAACAACTGTATCAATACACAATTATTATTTGAGGAACAACTGGATAATTGTGTGTTTATACAGACGCTTCCAGGGATGTTAATTTTTTAAGATTTATATGAAAGGCAGAGTTAGAGAGAGAGAGAGAGGTCTTCATCCACTGGTTCACTCCCCAAATGGCCACAAGGGCCGGTGCTGTGCCGATCCAAAGCCAAGAGCCAGGAACTGCTTCTGGATATCCCACGCAGGTGCAGGATCCCAAGCACTTGAGCCATCTTCTGCTTTCCCAGGTCATAGCACAGAGCTGGATCAGAAGAGGAGCAGCTGGGACATGAACTGGCATGCATATGGGATGCCAATGCCACAGCGGAGGCTTAGTCTACTATGCCACAGCAGCAGCCCCTTTAATCCACTTCTAAATGGTTTGGCAAGAATGCACACGTTCTTACATGTGCATTTTTTTCCCTCAGACCATTCCCATTTTGATACTTTCTGAATAACTGTTTGAAAGTCAAAGGAAGTTAACTGTAAAAACACTGATTTTATTTGGCTTAATAAGAATAGTTTCTTCTCACTTTTTTGTCCTTTCTCCATAAATAAGCATATTCTTACCTCCTTGTGGATCTCTTATAATTAGCTGTTTATAGCTTCATTTACTGCAACAACTTCAAGCTGCTTAGATTACACTTTTGCATTGATCATTTATAATAACTTAGTTATAATCCAAAAAGATAATTTCTTTTTTTAAGATTTATTTATGTGAAAGAGTTTCACAGAGAAAGGGAGAGAGAGAGAGGTCTTCCATCTGATGGTTTACTCCCCAATTGGCCACAATGGCTGGAGCTGGGCTGATCCAAAGCCAGGAGCCAGGAACTTCCTCTGGGTCTCCCACGTGGGTGCAGGGGCCCAAGGACTTGAGCCATCTCCTGTACTGCTTTCCCAGGCCATAGCAGAGAGCTCGATTGGAATTGGAGCAGCTGGGTCTCGAACCGGCGCCCTTATGGAATACCGGCGCTTCAGGCCAGGGTGTTAACCTACTGTGCCACAGTGCCATCCCCCAAAAAGATAGTTTTTAAGAAGGCCATTTTCTCTAGTTCATACTCCCAAAATTAATGAAGTAGCTTAACTCTTTATAGTAGCCCCCAAATAAGCAATGAATGTTTACATGGTTCTCAAATTTTCTTTCTTATTCACCCACCCCTATCTCAGATAAGAACAAAGAAAATACTCCGGGTTAAAATATCCTCATTTATTTCAGTAACAGAAGCAGCAAAAAGCCTGGGCAACAATGTTTTGAGCATTGAGTTCTGCCATGGTGATGGTTACTATATAATCACTGATACTATCGAAGGAGTTTAAAAAAAAAAGTGTAAGTTTAAACGGTCATGAGTATTTGCTGAATGACTGGCTGGCTTACCTGTGTTGACTTTTCATCACCTGATCCTACTGACATCCTGAAGAGGTTCAGCTGATTCTCGAAGGGGAACTAATCATTTCTCCTTGGACTGGAGTTGGCCACGCGAGGGCTGCCCTCTCCTTCCTCATTTCAGTGTCCTGTGAGATGGTGTTTTTAAAAATAACCTGAAAGGCCTCTCTTTCCCCAAAATTCGTTTCTCTAGAAAGGCTCGTTTCTGTTTTCTTTGTGAGGCTTAGGTAGCGTTTCCCTCCAATCCCATAAACCATAAAAATGAGTTAGAAGTTGCAAGTGAACAATTAGAAGTCTGACAAAAATCTGTGTGTGTGTGTGTGTGTGTGTGTGTGTGTGCGCACGCGCGCAGGAGACGTTGCCTAAACTCACAGCAGAAGGGAAAGTAAAGTATAAAGCTTCGTAGCAGGCTCTGGTCCTAACATGCCTCTTTGTCCTTTTAAAACAAAACAACACCAGTGACATCATAAGAGGCCTCTGTGCTGTGTCTGCGTTTTCAAGCTTTTGCAGTCACTGTTTGTGCTCGTAACTAGAGCAATGAAAACAAGGCTTTTTCCCCCCAAACACAAGTAGCTGCAGTCCAAGCCACTCCAGATTTCCTTGCCACTGACCTCAACACTGACCTGGATTTCTTCTAGGAGGAACTCTGCCTGTTTGGTCTTTTTAGCTCCTTTTAATGTGAATTCCCATTCACTCGTAGAGAATTGGGACAGTGTGATTAGTTAAGGAAAACTTTACTCATGATTAATTTCTTGTCTGCTGACTTTCCATTACTGTTAAATCATTTTCCCTCCCAGTTGCTTCTTTGGAATCTTGTACGCCTCCCTTGTGGAAGCTGATCGGCGCGAGCAGTGGCAGAACCAGACAGCTGTCTTACCAAGGTTGTACTTAGTCTATGCTTGCTTAGAATCAGGAATCCCTGTCTCTCTGGTATGAAGGATCCAAGCCACACACTTTGATCCTCTTGACCAAATTTTAGATGAAAAAGCTCCATCCCCGTCAGTCTCCTTCCCAGACTGTCAAAACCGGAGCCATGATCATTTCCCCCAACCCCCTCTAGGCTCTGTTGCTCTGGGTCGAGCACCAGGCATGTCTCCTGCAGGGTTTTGCCTCACTGGCCTGTTGCAGGTCCACCCTTTGTACACACGTCATTGAGAAATGTGACAGTGGCTCAGTGCTCTCACCTGCTCTCACATCCTGCTTCAGAGAGCTTCAGTCTGGTCCATTCCCTTCTAGACCATCATCCACAGCTCAGCCTGTGCCTCGCACAGAAGAGGCTGCTCCTTGTTTTCAA
This sequence comes from Sylvilagus floridanus, assembly GCA_949820135.1. NCBI lineage: Eukaryota > Metazoa > Chordata > Mammalia > Lagomorpha > Leporidae > Sylvilagus > Sylvilagus floridanus. The sequence continues at coordinate 22,133,588 of OX463238.1, read as the reverse complement.
GTAATGATGATTGTCATTGCTGAGGCCTCCAGCCCTGCATGACCTGAGGCCCGCTGGTGTCGCTTGCTGGCGATAAGTGGCAGAGTGACCGCAAACCACCGGAAGAGCCTTGACAATGACCGCTAGCGAGACACAGCAGGGTGAGGGGCGCAGCCCTGGCTGTGCGCTCTTCTGTGTCTTGAGGAAGAAGTCTATACACATCCAAGAAATGGAGGGCGTGGGAAGGCAGGTGCCACCGCGGAGAACCTGCTGGTCGTGGCTGCACGTGGCAGCAGCCAGCCTGCCACTCCAGATTCGGACGTCTGGATCCCGGGCCTGGGTGTTGGTGGGGAAGGGTGCATTTTGCCACCATCCCACGGCAGCCTGGCCCATGAGGATGGTCCCATGGAGGCTGTCAGGCTGAACCTCACATTAATCATAAACATGACACAGTATCTTTCTCTGCAGACTTAGAATTGTAACACTTTTCCCTCCCCCCAGTCAAGCCAGTCCTTACCTGGAGGCACTAGAATGTATCTGCACGGAGTAGCAGGTTCACCTGAAGCTTCTGGTCTCCTGGGAGAACTGTTAGACAGTTTAGCAGTGTCATAGATGGCCTAGTTTTGATCTGCAGGTCAGCCTAAGTGCTGCCATCTTTGAGAAAAGAAGTTAATAACTATGGGGACCCATGGATAGGCTTGCCATGGGACCCCCCATGCTGGGCTTGGCTTATAGCAGAAATGCGGATGTAGCAGCTGATTGAATTTTCCATCTAGCTGAGGATCGTGGTAAACAACAAGATGGCGCTGATGCCCTGCCTGCTGCGTGACTCCACAGCTGAGCATGATCAAGTGCCGGATTGGAGAACTCTGTGCATGGACTGTGATTGAATGACTGTGATTGGTTGAATTCGGTATATAAGCAGACCGCGGGAGAAGGAGCGGGGCACGCCAGCTTTCCCCCTTAAGGAACGTGCGTGCCATCTCTCTCCCTTCTCCCAGTCCTCCACTCTCTTTCCCACTCCTAAGTAAAAGTCTTTTGAAGACCGATTAACTGCGAGCAGCGTCGTTCCTTTTGTGGCCGAAGGAGCTGACAAGTGGTGCCGTGACTCGGATCAACAAATAACCAGACACCCGGCTGTTTAGCTGTATGGATTATACTTGTGAGCACGCAACAAAGACCACAGCACAACAGAGTTTCAGTGTCACCCTGGGTGGCCTAGAATCTACCAACAAGGATTTCTGGAATTTGAAAACTGTTCCAGTAGGAAAGTCCTTTATTATAGTATCGGTGTTTGGTCTTCAGATGAAATTGGCTTACTGTAACAGAGAAGTCTCTCACAGGCAAAAAATGTCTTTACTGATTATCTCAAGAGTTCCTTGCCTAAAGGTAGAGTAACTTGTGATCTTTGTTAATTAATTTATTTTAAAGGCAGAGAAGCAGAATGAGAGAGAGAAAGAGAGAGAGAGAGAATGCTCCCATCCACTGGTTCACTCCCCAGTTGCACTTGTGGGGCTGTGCCAGGCCAAAGCCAGAGAAGCCTGGAACTCAATCCAGGTCTCCCATACAGGTGGCAGGAACCCAACTGCTTGGGGCATCCCTGCTGCCTCCCTGGGTATGCATTTGTAGAAAGCTAGAATTGGGAGCAGAGCCAGGACTCGAGCCCTCCTGATGTACAGGTGCCCCAAGTTGTGTCTTAACTACTGTGCCGAATTCAGGAGCCAGGGGCTCCTTCCGGGTCTCCCACATGGGTGCAGGGGCCCAAAGACTTGGGCCATCTTCCACCGCTTTCCCAGGCCATAGCAGAGAGCTGGATAGGAAGTGGAGCAGCCGGGACTTGAACCCATATTGGATGCCGGTGCTGGAGCAGGCAGCTTAACCTACTAAGGTGCAGGGCTGACCCCCAACATGTGACTTTTGTTAACGTCTGGGTGCTGATACAAATTTGGGGAAAAGGCATAATCTCCGTGGCTCCCTTGATGCTTGTACCCAGCTTCTGCACAGTACAGAAGTCTTTGAACCATCAAGTGACTTCTGTAGACTCCGGACCATGGAGTCCCCATGCACCATCACAGGGCTGCCTCTTTGGTGAGTTCTGCAGTGGAGCTGCCTTCTCTTCCATCCAGTAGACAGGGTTGAGCCTGACTTTTCTCAGGCCAAGCGGCAGGGAACCGGCAGGGAGCAACCCCCTGGAACTGGACTCCATTGTGATAAACAGTGAGGAGGGTATGCCTGGAAAGGAAAGAATGTAAATTTAGAAAATGCGTTCTGGGGCCAGCGCTGTGGCACACTAGGTTAATCCTCCCTCTGTGGCACCTGCATCCCACATGGGCGCTGGTTCCAGTCCCAGCTGCTCCTCTTCCAGTCCAGCTCTCTGCCATGACCTGGGAAAGCAGTAGAAGATGGCCCAAGTGCTTGGGCCCCAGCACCTGTGTGGGAAGAAGCTCCTGGCTCCTGGCTTTGGATCGGCTCAGCTCCGGCCATTGCGGCTATTTGGGGAGTGAACCAACGGAAGGAAGACCTATCTCTTCCTTTCACTGTCTGTAACTCTACCCCTCAAATAAATAAATAAAAATACTAAAAAATAATGCATTCAAACTTTGCAGTGGGGAGTATGGAGGGAGGAATGGAGATGTGTGAACATCAAATATTTTCTCTGCTTCCCTTTATTACAAAAAGTTCATGGAAAAATGGAATTAGAAGAGGTTTATTTTGGCGCAAAAAAATTTGAAATCCATGCTCATGAGGGGGTTTCTTGAGAAAGTTTATGAAAAATATGTATTAAGAAAAGCTGTGAGGCAGATATTTGACACAGCAGTGAAGTCACTGCCTGGAATGCCTGCATCCCATATCTGAGTGTTTGGATCCAGTCCAGCTCCTCTGTTTCCAGTCCAGCTTCTGCCAGTGTGCAGCCTGGGAGGCAGGAGGTGATGGTTCAGGCATCTGGATCCCTACAGACCGATCCAGAGGCTGGGACTGAGTTTCTGGCTTTGGTCTAGCCCCGCCCTGCTTGTTGTAGGCGTTTTAGAGTGAACCAGCCGATGAAGGATCTGTGTCCATGTCTCTCTGCCTTTCAACAGCATGGAATCACATACAGTTTTTAAATGTATTTCAAACTTTGTTTTGCACCAAAAATAAACTTTTAATTCCTTTTTTATTTTTGAGACATTTTTGAAATGCTTTTGGATACTCCTCTTTTAAATTATAAATGTGGCATGGCTTCATGATCCCAAATGTTGGGTAAATAAGAATTTCACAGCGAGAGGATTTTCAGTTCTCCTAGAGAAATTTCACTGTGTGTGTGTGTGTGTGTGTGTGTGTGTGCGCTCACCCACGCCCATATCTAGCATTAATAATTCTGTTTTCCAGGGACAGGCATTTGGCTTAGGGCTTAAGATGCTGCTTGGGATGCCACATCCCATTGTCAGAGTGTCTAGGCTCGAGGTTCCAATCCTGGCCTCATCCAGCTTCCTGCTGCTGGGCACCCTGGAAGGCAGCAGCGATGGCTCCAGCGGTTGGGTCCCTGCCACCCACACAGGGAGCTCAGATTGAATTCCTGTCTCCTGGTTCCATTGTGTCAGGCATTTAGGGAGTAAGCTGGGGAATGGGGAAACTCTCCATCTCCTTCACTTTCTATCTCTTCTCTGCTTCTCAAAAACAATTTCTTTTTAAAATTTCTTTTCAATTTCTTTTTAAAATCCCAATTTCAATTTCTTTTTAAAATCCCAACCTTCAGCGCCCTGTACCTTCCACCCTCCCCAGCCTTGTAAAGCAGACCCCACAGTGGCACTGCTCATTGGTCACCCCAGAAGCAGCACAGCACAACCCAGATCCCCCAAATTCCCTTACCTGTGCCTTCCACAAAGGGTGGGTAGGAAGCCTAGATATTATGTTGCAAAACCAGCAACATTTCAAGAAAAATTAAATGCAAAGCTATTTTCTCTTTTCTCTCTCCTAGTCCAGAGCCACCACTGGAATATTGTATACATGTTGTACTCAGTTTTGTTATGTACAACTTAGTATCAGAGATACAAAAGTGGATCATATGCAAGAAGCACCGGATAAAAGTAATTTAGAAATGTAAGGGAACTTTTTCCTCTGCAACCATTTTAAAATACGAATGAGCTTGTATTTAGTATCACCTCTCTGAGTTGGATTAAATACGGACCCTCTTTTGTTTACGCTGGGGACCTGCAGGTAGGAGAGAGGATGAAAGGCCCCTCTTCAGTTGTAACCTGGTAAGACCGACAGAGGGATGTCACTGGGGGCTAATGAGGGTGTGTGTTTGACAGAGATCTTCCTCATGTGCAAGGCCAGACAGAACTTCAATAATACAGTATGTCCCACACAGAGCTTCTCCCCTTGACGTCCTCCAAAACTGATCCATTTAAGTCATGGCTGCAGATCTGCTCCAGAAAAGGGTTCTGTTATGGGCTTAGTTCGTGATTTGCAACCATACTCAAAAGTGTTTACCTTCTTCTTAAAAACAGCAGCTTAGTGCAAACGGACTGCCCACAGCTTGTCCACTCGATTTCCAAGTGGAACAAAAAGTGCTTCATGAATTGCTAAGTCACCGGCATGTCCTTTCCCCAGTTTTTATTTGCCCTACAAAGCCTTGCCTTGCATGGGATGAGAACAACTTGCACTAGAGGGCACTTCAAAAAGTTCATGGAAAACGGATTTTTAAAAGGTAAGTGTATTTATTTTGGTCCCCCCCCCCAAAAAAAATCCATGCAAAGTTGTTTCGTAATACACATTTTCATGAGCCTTTTGAAGGCTCCGTAAATTAATTCCCCCAGGGAAACACACACACACACACACACACACGCACACACACACGCTCTCCAGTATTGTTGATTCATTGGGTTTGTTTGGGAACTGCTCATATTGTGCGTGTTACGGCTTCAAGTTACTGTTTGCTCTTTTAACTTCTTAGTAGGGTAAACAATTTGAAAACAGCTAAAAGCAGTAGCAAAGGAAACTGACATCTGACAGGCTTCTTAACTGAATTCCTCCCACTCAGTTTCGCAGGCTGGCTTTGGTCAGGGGTACCGAAAAGAAATCACACACCTTCACCTTATATTTTAAAGTGGTTTTCCCTGGAGGCTTGAATGTTACAACAGACCTTCCGTTTGCAATGAACACCAGCCAGTTGTCTAAGTGCTTAATTGTGAACGAAAAAGAGGCCTAACCGGATGTTTTCTGGGTAAAAGCTTGGTGATATGTATTGGCCTGGTCTCCTCCGTGCCCAGCCTGCAGAACACACTGTCCCACAGACATGCGTGCACACTCACACACGCCCCTGGAGCAGGAGGAAGTGCATAGTCGGCTCTAAGGAGATCTAGACAGATGGGGACAAGGGTCATCAGGTGTCTTATTACCTCATTCCTTGTGGTGGGTAAGGGCCGTCTTTTTCTCTCCTACCCTCAAACAAATCAGGCGCTATACAGACTGAGTGCCTGTGTGTACTTCTGGCGAGGGAGGGGCTGTTGACGCGACCATGTTTACTAACAGCAGGTGGAAAAGCGTTTTCTATTTAAAACTTTCACAAATCACTACTGCATATCCAGAAAGAAAAGCTTCCCCCTCATGATGATCAGAGTGGAGTCATATTTGCTATATTTAGAAGCAACTCAAGCATTTAAATTTCTTAGCCTGCAAAAATAAGATAATTTACCAACTGAAAAGTTGTGTGGAAACTCATAGCAGTGTGACAGTGGCATTTGGTCGATAGGCTGTCTGATGCAGACTTGCACTCCTGGTGACAGTCACAGTTCTGCTGATTTTATTTATTTTACACTTTGCGCTCTTTGAAGGAAACCACATCAAGCAAGTTCTCTCAGAAATGACTGTTTCTGGAAGGCAGTTGCTGGACTCTGCATTTGTCTGCGAGTCTGTTTAACTACAGAGTTGGCAGAGTTTGTTTCTCCGCAGTTTCCAATTTAAAGAGGCACAGACACAGCCTATAATCTAACCACTGAACAACTGATCTCATCAGATATGTTTTAAGAAGAATAAAGGGCCGATGCCGCGGCTCGATAGGCTAATCCTCTGCCTGGAGGCACCGGTACACCAGGTTCTAGTCCCGGTTGGGGCACCGGATTTTGTCCCGGTTGCCCCTCTTCCAGGCCAGCTCTCTGCTGTGGCCAGGGAGTGCAGTGGAGGATGGCCCAGGTGCTTGGGCCCTGCACCCCATGGGAGACCAGGAGAACACCTGGCTCCTGCCTTCGGATCAGCGCGGTGCACCGGCCGCAGTGCGGCGGCCATTGGAGGGTGACCAACAGCAAAGGAAGACCTTTCTCTCTCTCTCTCTCACGGTCCACTCTACCTGTCAAAAAAAAAAAAAAAAAAGAAGAAGAAGAATAAAGATTAAGCTCCATGTGTATTGCAGAAAGAAAAATGGAAAGGAGGAGAAAGGGAGAGGAGGATGGGGAGAGAGAGGTTGTGGGTGAGATTTGAACTCGGTTTAAACCTGTGCCAGAGGGGACTGTCTTCAATGTGTCCGTCCCTAGAGGCCCGTGAAGTTGGGTCCTGGATTAGATCACTCCTTAAGCAAGTAAGGCTGTTTTAGAACCGCAGTCCACCGAATGGATCCTGAAATTGGTTTCCTTTGGGTTTGAAGGCTTTGTTTGGTTCCTGAGGACAGATTCAAATACAGAGTTCTTAACACAGAAGTTTAAAGCTGCTGGGGCCTGAGGAGGTGGAAGCAAGAGGAAGAAAATGAAGGAATTGGGGCTTTCTGGCGGAGAGTGGAGTTGTTGTTGGGGCTTGTGCTGCCCCCTGGCCACAGCCTTACCTGGCCACACTGCCTACTAACACACCCTCCTTGGAAAGTGAGTGGGGGCCACACCACCCACAGCTCACGAGCCACCTCCGAGCCACAAACCCCAGTGTCTGGGCCGACTTTGGGGTGCTCCAGGCACATTTTTGGGACACTGAAGCTCTTCTCCCAGCCTTAGGTGAGATGAGGGTGTGTTAGGAGGTGAAGGGCAAACTGCTTTCCGGAAGTGCAGCCTGGGTGATGGATGGTCTTTCTCAGCTACGTGCTTTTGGGCCACTCAGTATTTACAATACCCCAAAAAAAAAAAAAAAAAATTCAAGCACCACATTCGATGGGGCTTCAAATTTTAAAATCAGGCCGGTGCCACGGCTCACTTGGCTAATCCTCCGTCCCGGTTGGGGCGCTGGATTCTATCCCGGTTGCTCCTCTTCCAGTCCAGCTCTCTTCTGTGGCCCAGGAGGGCAGTGGAGGATGGCCCAAGTCCTTGGGCCCTGCACCCACATGGGAGACCAGGATGAAGCACCTGGCTCTTTGCTTCGGATTGGCGCAGCACGCAGGCCATGGCGGCCATTTAGGGGGTGAACCAACGGAAAAAGGAAGGCCTTTCTGTCTCTCTCTTTCTCACTAACTCTGCCTGTCAAAAAAAAAAAAATTAAATCAGCTGTTATGGGGCCGGTGCTGTGACGTAGCAGGGTGAGTGGCCACCTGCTACGCTGGTATCCCATGTGGCCACCAGTTTGAGTCCCAGCTGCTCCACTTCCGATCCAGCTCCCTGCCAACGTGCCTGGGAAAGCAGCTGGAGATGTTTCAAGTGCTTGGCCCCTGCCACCCACGTGGGAGACCCGGATGAAGCGCCTGACTTGGGACCATTTGCACATTGAACTAGCAGATGGAAGATCTCTGTCTCTCCTTAATTCTCTGCAACTCCACCTTCCAAATAAATAAATCATTTTTTTAAAATCAGCTATTGGCACCGGCACACCGGGTTCTAGTCCCGGTACGGGCGCTGGATTCCGTCCAGGTTGCCCCTCTTCCAGTCCAGCTCTCTGCTGTGGCCCGGGAGTGCAGTGGAGGATGGCCCAGGTGCTTGGGCCCTGCACCCCATGGGAGACCAGGAGAAGCACCTGGCTCCGGCCTTTGGATCAGCGCAGTGCGCCGGCTGCAGTGCGCCAGCTGTGGCGGCCATTGGGGGGTGAACCAAGGGCAAAGGAAGACCTTTCTCTCTGTCTCTCTCACTGTCCACTCTGCCTATCAAAATAAATAAATAAATAAAATTTTAAAAATCAGCTGTTAGGTAAAGGTAGGGGAAGAGTGCTAGTTTGGACCTGAGCTATCACAGGACAATATGGACTGGAGAGCCCCTGACACAGAGGTGAACTCAGGAGCAGATTTATGGGAAGCGCAACGTTCTATCCCCCTCGCATCCCCGGCCCCTTCCTGGATGCACACCCAGGGCTGTGCAAGTCTTCACGTTTCTGCGTGAGAAGCTCCCTCCCTCGCTCAAGTTATATGAGCTTCAGGCCCTACAGAGCCGGGACAGATCTGGGTTGGAGCCAGAAGACAATAATTCCCCAGGGGAGGATGGGAGCTCAGGAGAGGGAAGATCCTTGCTGCTGTCCTCAAATGAAAAGAAAGGTCAGCAGAGAAGCAGAAAGAAAGCCGGCCCGCCAAGATGCTGCAGGGGACAGCAAAAGCCCCAGCGATGGACGATGGGTCACCGGGCTTGACCCCGCCCAGAGAGATCAGAGCATGTGTTCCCTGTGGACGGGGCCGGGAGCCCGCAGGCACAGGGCTGCAGGAATGGAGGCATGCGGGGCCCCAGGGCCCCGTCTGCCACAGAGGGGGGATGCCATTGCCAACTCCCTTGGGACGCTTGACTGTGCACTCAATAGTGGGATTCACAGCAGCGTGGAGCTGTCTTCCTCCCGCTGCGTTTTTTTCCCACCCCGTGCGCGTTCCTGCGGGCTTGGTCGGACCCACTCCCCGCTCTGTGGCCAAGGAACTGGGCTGGTGCCCGACGCCAACTTTGGGTTTGTGCTTGTTGCCCTCGGGACGTGCGCAGCTCCTCTCCTTTCCGTCGCAGGCCCGCGCGTGGAGGTCAGGGATGCTGGGGCTGAGGCCCCGGGGCGAGGGTGGGGAGGAGGCGGAAGTGCTCGGGCCCACGGGCGGGAAACGCCAAGCGCAGTGGTTATCTCAGCGAGGCAAAGGTGGCGATGACTTCATCCCCGCGAGGGCGCCTCTCCGCCCCTGCGGCCCGCCGGCCAGTGTGCTCGGGAGCCGTTTGCCCGTGACCAGGCGACTCCGCGCCGCCCGGGGATGCGAGGCGTTTCGGGGAGAGCTGCGGTCACCCCGCCTCCCCTGTCCCCACGTGCGAGTGTGAGGAGCCCCCTCCCGCCCCCAACAGCCCGTGTAGTCCATGCATCAAGCCCTGCAATGCTCCTGTTCCGGTCACGGAACCGAACCGTGCGCAAAAGAACAGGTAGCCCACTGACAAGCTGGCCAGTCCTGCGGGGAGCTCCTCGAGCCGGGACTCGGCGAACTGGGGACAGCGAGCGCAAGCGCTGCCCAAGGCCCTGGGGAGACGCAGGTGCGGGCCCGACGGTGGCTGGGCGCGCGTGCGGAGGGGTGTGTGTGTGCGCGTGTGTCCGCGCGCGCGCGCACCCGCGCACGGGGAGCAGGGGCCGCCGAGGCGGCTCTTTTGTGGCGGACGCCGGCCGGTTCCGAAGCCAGCCCGGCCCCTCCCCGAGGACACCTGGCTCTGCTTCGCAGCCTAGCCGTCTCCGTTTCCCCGCAGCCCCAACTTCCCTCGGGGGCCCCCGCGCCCACCCTGTGCCGGTCTTCGGGGGCCGGGAGCAGCGTGCCAGGTCCCCCCGCGCAGGTGCAGGCGCGCGCAGGGAGGCCCGGGGAGCGGGCAGGAAAGGGCGTGCTGCCCTCTGCGGCGCGCGCGGGGCGCAGCCTGGGCCGCAGCATTGTTACCTGAGGCAGCGGCTCCGCCCCGCCGCGCCGCCCTGCCCCCTCGTGGTCCCAGGCGGCGGGGCCTGCAGTGGGCCGGGAGGAGGCGGCGGCAGTGCTGCGAGACAGTGGCTGGAGATTGCAGGGGTCCGCACCGCGGGTGAGTGTGGGTCGCGCGGCCTAGGATGGGGCTCCGGGGCAGAGCGGCCGAGGGGTGCCGGGGGTCGACTTTCTTGGAGCTCCACTGGGGAGGCAGGGGGAGGAGGTTCGAGCTCCCGTACGCGACCGCGTAAGACTCGCCGGGCCGGACCCGCGTCCGGAGGTCGGGACCTGGGTGGCCGGAATCAGCTTCGGACGACACTTTTAGACCCACCGTCCCCTATTTACCCGAGCCGATCGGAGAGGAGCCCCGCATAGGACGCGCGGTCGGGGGGCCGGGACCCCAGCCCCTGTGACGGTGGGTGCGGGGTGCGCGGGCACCGAGTCCGGCGATGCTGACCGAGGACCCGGCGGCCCCCGCTCCGGCCGCGCCAAGTTCAGGGTACGAGTTGCGCCCCGCGCCGGCAGCAGTGAGGGTAGAAGGCGGGTCGCCCCCCGGACACGGCGGGGTCCCCAGCTCTTGGACAGCGGCTCCCTCCTTTTAAAACTCCGACCGCCCGTTGCAGACGCCCGGAGTGTCGTGCGTGCTTTTCCCGCCGCTTCGTCCTGGCTCCTTTTTGGTTAAGCAGCCGCAGTGCGTCGGCAAGGCTTTCAGCCCCGCGCCCGCGGCCCGCACCCGAGCCCCGGGGAGGCGTCGCCGCCGACGCTCGAGGAGGGGGCGTAGCCGCGCGCGACCCCGCATCCCCGAACTCGGAGACTCCCCCCCTTTGGCTTCGGGCTCAGGGACACCTCCCCGAGGTCCCCCCACCCCACCCCCGCGCGCACCCGTCTGGGAGCTGGGAGCCGCACCCCCGCAGAGGGGCGGGCACCCAGGGCCGGCGTGGCAAGGGCGGGCGATGCGGGCTCCAAAGCTGGGAGCTCCGCGGGGCGAGGGGCGGGGCCCACGACCCCCTCCCCCTCCACGGCCCGCCCCGACCCGAGGAGCCCCGGGAAGGGGTTGGCCGATCCGGCGTGGCTGCCGCTCGGGTCTCATCTGCCGGAGGAGGAGAGGACGCCCGGGGCTCCCGGGAGGCGGAGGGTCCAGTCCTCCCAGGGCGTCGGCTGCCGGGGCAGGCTGTGCGGGCTCGGCCAGTCTGTGCGGCGCGGCGCGCGGGGGCGTCCCTCTCCGCAGCGCACCGATCAGCACCCGGCGGGGCCGCCCTCTTGTCGCCCGCGCGTCCTCCGGCGCCCGGGATCGCGGCGAGCGCAGCCGGGGTGGTGGCCGAGCCGGCGGCGTGGCGGTGAGTAGTCTGGGGACGGAGGGAGGCGGCGGGCCGCTCGCCAAAGCCAAGACTTAGGGAACGCCTGCGTGTCTCGGACTGACGCTAAAGCAGCCGTGCCCTGCACCGTACCCCGCACCGACTCCCTCGGCCCCGGCGGGCCGGTTTCTAGCAGCTGTTCCCGGGGAAACTGCCGCCAGCGCTCGGCCGCCCGCGGGCCCCGCTGCCTACCCGAGGTCGGCTTCCTGGCAGGGCGGCTGCGTTCCCTGCCCTCCCCCCAGAGAGCAGCATCCTTTGGCTCCGGGGCGCGTCCGCACCTCGATTGTGGGTCGCAGAGGAACGGAGCGCGTCCGTTCCGAACGAGCTTCGCTTGCCCTGGCGAAGATTTGCTGGGTGACCTGCGGCTGTGCTGGTCGACTTTCTGATCTTGCCGGTAGAGCCAGAAACTCCCTGTTTGAAGATTGCCTGAACTTCCTCCACCCTGTTCTTCCCGGTTGTTGCTCTCTCTGCCTGTCCTCTCTCCAAACCCGGCCTGCTCTGTCCCGACTTCGAATGGGACCCACGGCAGGAGCCCCCGGGGCACGGCCTTCTGGTCGGTTTTGCTTGGTGTGCCTTCTGATTCTTGCTGGCCGAGGGGGTGAGCGACCAGCTGTGCCTCAAGACCCCACTGAGCCCTTAACTGCGTTTCAGGAGCGCGTTTTCTCCTTAAATACACAGTCGGAGGAAGCTGGCCTCGTTTCTTTTTTGTGCGTGTGTATCTCCTGAGCCACCGTCCTCATGATAATGGAATTTCAGGGATGTTGCAAGTGCTGTGGGCTCTTTAGGCCAGAGGGCCTAGGAGGGGGGCAGGGGCCTTCTTTGAAGCTGTCTCCAGCCTCCGAAGATTTTGCGCCTGCCAGTTAAGTCAAGTCCGTGAACTTTCAGGGCTTAGGAGGCCCTCCGTGGAGGGGCTGTCACTCAAGCACACCTCTGCTGGGCCCTGGTTAGCACGTGACAGCTCTGTGGTTTGCTCCGGGCTCTGGCGGCTGTCGGCCTCCACGACAGAGATGTGGATTCCACGCCCGTCCATAGGGGAGATTGATGGGACACCTGTCAATTCTCACACGGAGCTGGGGCGCGTTCCATGGTCCCTGCTGGCTGCTGCAAGCCATCCGCTGGGTTCTCCCAGCGCACTTTGGCTGTGGACTGGCGCTGTCGTGCTTGGAATGTTCTTTGGGTATCCTCTGTCTCGTGGCTGATCATTGCTGGCAATGGGAAGCAGTTGGGGGCTCACACCCTTGTGTATTATCCTGGGGGAAAAATGAACCAGATGGCATAGCAGGGATGATGTTGTCCATTTTTCTTCGGTCCCTTTCACTTTGGAAGAGGACATCCTTTCTCAAGCTGAGGCAGCAGGGCGAATCATGCCAGTGCCTGACTGCCACACGTCCCATTTAACTTTGACAAGCTTTCATCTGGTCCCATCGCCTCTGTGCACACCGCTGTCCTTTGGCGTGAGCAGGTAGCACAGCCTCGGAGGGTGTGGTCATTCTCTTTATTGGCACCTCTCCGTTGGCTTTATGAGGTCTAGTGGCACGGCGGTACTTACACTTGGGCAGCACGAGGTAAGCTGCTGCTTTCTAGGTTGGAGACTTCAGTTTATCAGCGTTCTTAAGAGGGATAATCTGTGAACTTGTCAGCCTATCTGGTGTTAGAGATGAATGGGGGATTAGCAGCTCTTCTGTACTTGAGGTGTTCCATGTTCAGAAGTATTTTAAAGTCTGTAAGAATCTACTGCCAAAATTACCTGTGCAGTCTTGAAAAAAAAAAGTTCAAATATAACTATAAACTATAATTGACAGTGAGTCATTTGCTCTAGAGATGCCAACTGTGAAAACAGCCTAGTTATGCCCCTAATGATAATTGTGAAAACTTCTAAATGCCAGTTCCATCTCAAGCAAACTGTAACTCAGTGTGGATAAATATTTTCAATTTTACTTATGTAAAAGTTATCCCACGGTGATAGCTGCATAGCACTGTGAATGTGCCTCCTGCAACTAAATTGTACCTTGAAAGTGGTTTTACTGGAAAAAAAAAGAGTATGCAGTTGACAGTTGGAAATGCCATCGTCTGCCCATATGCAGGCAATTTTCAGGAGTCAAAGTTTCTTATGATTTACAGATAATCTTATATAGAAATAAACGTAGTCACTGAGCATTGGAAAAGGGCAAACCTAACTATGAGAGCAGACAATATTAAAAGTATATTTCTAGCAGTCAGGAGTAGCTTGGCATTTTATATATAAAGCCAATGCATACGTTCAGGCAGATGTAACTCCTGGGCGAATACAGGGAAAGTATATGGTCCTGTGATCCCAGTTTGCTATTGTCACTGATGGCTGCCTCTGTACCTGGCATTTTGGTAAGGACTGTACGTGTATTAGCTCATATGTTCTTACGCAAACCAATTAAGCAGGTATATCGTCAGATCGTAGGTGAGGGTGCTGAAACACAGGTTAAATGACCTCCCCCAGATCAAGTTAAGTATCGAAGAGGTAGCCACACTGGATTCTGAGAAGAAACCGTCTGTTTTAGAATCTCCACTTGTTTGGAAGGGAGTCTTGCCTTTTATGTGCGGCTCTGTGTAAAACACTTCAGCATGTTTGGAAATGGTGATGGCTGATGGCTGACTCTTGGATAATGCAGGGTGGTTTGACTGGCTTGTGTGTATGTATGGGCTGGGCCCTGACCCTGTGGAAGGATCCTCGCACCCAGAAATCCAGAGTGTGGAGCTCCTCCAAACGGCCCCTTGAGAGCTGGAGGACACTGCTCCCTTTGCCCGCTCCCATCTTGAGGTGGGGTGCTCACTCGATACCCTCCCCAGGGTCCCTCCTCCATACCCCTTGCTCACCTGCCCTCATATCCGACCTGTTTTCATGTCAGGTCAGCAACATCCCAACACCGAAAGCAAACATTACAGGCCCAGAAATATACAAGTCACCAAAATAAGTCAGTGGCCTTGTAGATAAGGGCATGTGGCAGACGTGATATGGGTGGGCCTTGTGGGTATCTCTTCTTTGCTAATACCGCCACAGAAGAGGTGGCTAAGAAATTCTGATGGTTTCCAAACCATGACTTAATTAGAATCCAGGATGACAGCGTCGGAAGGGGTGACAGAGGCCAGTAAAAGTATTCCCCTTGGGAGAATCCAATGAGCAGAACAGCGCGTCTGAGCTCGTCAGTGGCAGGAACCCGGAATCCTCACAGCTGCCGTTCCCTTCCCTGTCTGCTGAGGAGAAGGCACATCACCAAGTGGAGCAGGAACTTGGTGGCCCTGATTCCAGGAAAATGAGCTAGGCAGTGATTTTGTCATCTCCAGATGCCCTGCTGCCCTGTGCTAGGGGGAAGATGCCTCTGACCCACTGGTCGGTGGGAGACGTGTCCGAACTGGAAGAAGGCAGGATCACGGACGCCTACTGCTTCAGCAATTTGGGCAGATTCCCTAGGAGCCGGGCATGCAGTGCCCAAAGAGAGAGAACTAGGTAGTGAGCAGGGAGCTCGTTCATCAAGGGAGCAATGCTTGCGGAACCGGAGCTGGCTCTCGGGAAGCGGGTGCTTTCTTGACTGCTGGGAGGCGTCCACATGGTCTCTGCTGCTCTGGCAGTGTTTCAGGTGGGAAGACGTGGCTTGCGGTTGTAGAAGTGGTTGTGCATTTTAATGCACTGTAGGATGTGTTGTCCCTCCCACCCCCCCACCCCAAGGGTTGACTTCCGGGAGGACACAGCCTGGCCTCTGGAGAGCAAAGCTGGGGTGAAAGCCTTTGTCTGCACCGATCTGAAACCCGTTGTATCCCGGCAGGTTCGGCAGCTGACAGGCGGCATGCTCATGCTGGCTTTTCCCTGGGGCAGCTGATGCGCCCGCGAGAAGCTGTGACCCGAGTTGGATGGCTTGCGTGTGCTTCCCCGTGGTCAAGCAGTTATCTCCTTAGAAGGCAACAGTACTATGCATGTTATGAATTGTGTCTTCTTGGCCAGTGATAAAGAAAATGGGAATCCTGCCACGGCAGCTGGATTCATGATTGAGCAGACGCCCCCGCCAGCTCCTCCTCCACCCCCTCCTCCTCTACCATGTCCATTTTCGGGGCAAGGGTTTCTTCCCTCCCCGCCGCCTCCCCCACCGCCTCCACTGCCTGGGGGGCCTCCTGCCCCGCCTCCCCCTCCGGGACTACCCCCGGCTCCTCACGTCAACGGCTACAGCCAAGTGGGTAAGAAAAAGCGAATGAGAAGCTTTTTTTGGAAAACCATTCCGGAGGAGCAAGTTCGTGGCAAAACCAACATCTGGACGTTGGCGGCCAGCCAGCAGCACCACTACCAGATCGATACCAAGACCATCGAGGAGCTCTTCGGGCAGCAAGAAGACACGGCCAAGCCGACCCTCCCCAGACGAGGGGGCACTGTGACGTCATCCTTCAGGGAGGCCCGCGAGGAGGTGAGCACGGCCCAGCAGGTGCACTGCTGCGCGTCCTGCCTTGTTTCATGTTTTTTCTTTCTTTTAAAGATTTGTTTATTGATTTGAGAGGCACAGTCACAGACAGAGGGAGAGACAGAGAGAAAGGTCTGTCCATCCGCTTAGGTTCACTCCTCAAACGGTTGCAATGGCCAGAGCTGGGCTGATCTGAAGCTAGGAGTTTTTCCAGGTCTCCTGTGCAGGCGCAGGGGGCCCAAGCACTTGGGTCATCTTCCACTGCTTTCCCAGGTGCATTAGCAGAGAGCTGGATGGGAACTGGAGCAGCTGGGACTCGAACCGGTGCCCCTATGGGATGCCAGCGCCATAAGCAGAGGCTTAACCTACTCTGCCACAGTATTGGCCCCCTTGTTTCATGTTAAGGAGAGAGAGAGAGAGAATGGGGTGAGCATGTGCTGGAGATGAGAGACAGGGCCTCCCGTGATGAGCTGGAGCTGAGAGGCAGAGAGAGGAAGTGTGCAGGCGGGGTCTGCCCAGAAGTCCCAGGGGCTTATGCCTCCATGCAGCACCCTTGCCTCTGGCCTCTCAGCACCGCTCTGTCTCTGGCATATTTGCTGCCACTTCCCCTGGCACAGAAGTTCTGCTGTAGTCCAGTGTTGCTGGTCTCCACTGGAACAAAAACCTGAACCTGAATCGGAGTTCCTGAACTCTGATCCTGGGACAAGCTGCAGCTGTCGGGGACGGAAAGCCTCCTGTTAAATCACACGACCAGCTAATATATATTTACTCTTATTGTCCTTTTGACAAACGCCTCGAGACAGCCTGCCTTCCTCAGATCTCTGAGCTAAGTCGTGGCCGTGTAGACCAGAAATTTCGAGAGCCAGAGCAGCAAGCTGTTTGCAGATAAGCCTGTAGGAAGCATGTTTCTGCTTACCACTAACTGTGTCACTCAGAGAAAATCAAGCTGTTAAACTCTCAGAAGGGAACTGAAAGATAACCCCAGAGCCACCTGGATTACAGAGACCCCATCAAAAAGTGCCTTTGCTAGTATGCACAGTCAGTTGAGAAACTAGGAGCCCTAAGCAGGAAATCAGAGATCAAAAGCAAAGAACGCTGTCAAGGAAGGAAGGGAAGGTAGATAGGAAGAGAACATGCATCCTTCATTTTTTAATCTGTCATGAGTGAGCAGAGAAAATGGGTCACAGATGGCGGTGACGAGATAAGAGAGTGGGCGGGGCCCTGGGCTGAGGAATTGGCGCAGCGGGTTGTGGAATTCTTGAACCATCTTTCCTCCTCATATTTGCTCCGGCTCACCACCAGCCCACTTGTGGGCCCTTAAGGTTGATTGCATGATCCCCTGGTAAAGGAGCCAGGAGCCGGCTGATGGTGAGCTGCACAGAACACAGGTGTTAGGGCTGTTCCCATGTAAACCGAGAAGCCCTTGGGGCCCCTACACAGCCCATCCTTTCTCCTCCTTTCCTGGAAAGCCATCTCCTTAGCACCTCGGCCCTTGCCCTGGCATCTGGCAGCGGTCTCCCTGGAACGGTGGACCATTTCTCACCGTCCCCAGCTGTCTTGAAGTTCAAGAGTGCTGGAGTAGTAAGCAGGTGGATGCATGTGAGGCAGATGTGTGCCTGGGAGCCCTATTATGGAGGGGCTGGCTCCCTAAAGGCCACTGGCAGGTCAGAGCAGGTGGCCCCGTGGGCCCATGGGGAAATTCTACTTTCTGTCCTTAAAGAGAGCTTCCGGGCCAGCACCGTGGCTCACTAGGCTAATCCTCCTGGTGCCGGCACCCCAGATTCTAGTCCTGGTTGGGGCACCGGATTCTGTCCCAGTTGCTCCTCTTCTAGTCCAGCTCTCTGCTGTGGCCAGGGAGTGCAGTGGAGGATGGCCCAAGTGCTTGGGCCCTGCACCCCATGGGAGACTGGGAAGAGGTACCTGGCTTCTGGCTTCGGATTGGCGCAGCCCGCCGGCCATAGCAGCTATTTTGGGGGGTGAACCAACGGAAGGAAGACCTTTCTGTCTGTCTCACTATCTAACTCTGCCTGTCCAAAAAAAAAAAAAAAAAGCTTCAGAACCATCCCTCGAGGGAGGAAAGTGGCCATGAGTGTGGCGTGTTTCCCCGGCTGTGGCAGAAACGGAAACACCCATTTCCAGGCCGGAACATTACTTTTGCTTTTTTTTTTCTCCTTTAACTTTAAAAAAAGATTTATTTATTTGAAAGGCAGAGTGGCCGAGAGAGGCAGAGGCAGAGAGAAAGAGATTTTTCCATCTGCTGGTTCACGCCCCAGATGACAGTGACAATTGGGGCTGGCTAGGCTGAAGCCAGGAGCCTGAAACTCTATCAAAGTCTCCCATGTGGGTGCAGGGGCCCAAGCACGTGGGCCCTCTGCTGCTGCTTGTCCAGGCGTCTTAGCAGGAGTCTGGATCAGAAGTGGAGCAGCCTAGCAGCTGGGACTGGTACTGATGCTTCATTGTGGGACCCGGCATGGCAGGCGGTGGCTTAGCCCACTGTGCTACAATGCAGGCCCTGTGACTTCTTCTTTTTTTTTTTTTAAGGAATTGTTTTTTAATAGTTAAGATATTTTTAATTTTGGTAAAATGCATGAAAAATAAAACCAATGGCTTTTTCGCAAACCCATGCAGCTCAGGCGCACGGCTGTGTAGCCAGCACCATCTGTGTGCAGAGTTTTATCTCAGAGCTGACACTCATCGACGTTAACTTCCCTGCTCCTCTCCCCCCAGTCTCTGGCAAGCACCCATCTGCTGCCTGTGTCTGCAAGTTTGGCTCTGCTGGGCACCTTTCATAAGGGAACCATAGGAGCCTGAGCTTTTGTGGGTGACTTATTTCACTTCGCATGATGTCTTCAAGGCTCACCCAAGTTGTAAATGTGTCAGAATTTTAAGGTTGAGTGACATTTCTTTATTTGTCTGTATCACATTTTATTCAGTCATCTGTTCAGGGACACTGGAGTTGCTTCCACTTTTTTTCGGCTAATGTCATAATACCGACGTGACCGTGAGTGTTGCAAAGATCTTTGCTTTTTCAAAATTTTATTTTTTAATTGTATTTTTGATTCACACATAATTATTCACACTACTGGGACATGATGTGATGTTTTGATGTTAAATAC
The DNA here is from genome assembly GCA_949820135.1 of Sylvilagus floridanus. NCBI lineage: Eukaryota > Metazoa > Chordata > Mammalia > Lagomorpha > Leporidae > Sylvilagus > Sylvilagus floridanus. The sequence goes on along the minus strand of OX463238.1, from coordinate 22,114,942 downwards.
ATTTTTTAAAGGTTTATTTTCTTTATTGGAAAGGCAGGGTGTCTCAGAGAGAGAGGGAGAGACAGAGGGAAATAGATCTCCTATCCACTGGTTTACTCTCTAGATGGCTACAATGGCCCTGGGCTGAGCCAGGCCAAAGGCAGGAGCCAGGAACTCCATGTGGGTCTCCTGCTTAGGTGGTGGGAGCCTAAGGACTAGGGCCATCTTCCACTGCTTTCCCAGGCCATAGCAGAGAGCTGAATGGGCAGAGGAGCAGCCAGAACTGGGATGCCAGTGGCTCAAGCAGTGGTTCAACCTGCTGGGTCACAGTGCTGGCCCTGATATTGTTTTTGAGATGCAGAGAAACAGAATGACAGAGAGACAGACAGACAACTCCCATGTGCTGGTCGACTCCCCAGACGCCTGCAGAGATCCTGGGCCAGGGGCCAAAGCTGGGAGGAGCCAGGAACTCAATCCAGGTCAGCATTCGGGTGGCAGAACCCAAGTACTTGCGCCTCTCAGGGTTGTTCAAGCAGGTTGCTCCTGAACCCAGCTCTCCAATGGCAGACACAGGAATCCCAACTACTAGGCTGAACACCAGCGCCAGGGTCTTTACTGTTAACCCTTATGTGTCCCAATCTGAGAGACTGCATGGTCGGAAGAAAAATTGATTCACCCCAACTGCATAACATAAGATAGTCTAAGTTTTCCGTACTCAGATATAATGAATAGTTTAAGCTGATCCATTGAAGTGCGTGTGAGATGTCGCGTAAGAGAGGTGACCTAAAATTCTTAGCAATTTTGTCATGTTGTCTCCCACTTGGCTAGAGTACTAGGCACAGTCTTTTTCAGTAAGAGAATGTGGTACGTGCTGTTTTCTTCCCGCGTTAGACTTTCTTTTGAAGAAGTTCTAACTCAGCAGAGTTCTAGCCTGACAAAGATCAGTAATAAATCTTCCAACTCTGAAGTCCAGGGTCAAAAGTAATAGTCCTCCCCACCCACCCAGCTGGCCTGCAGAATACCCTGCACAGTGCCACCAGCGGAGGCACTGACCCTGAGCCTGGACGCACGGCCTTGGCACATGCTGTGATCCTGGAGGCCCACCCTGCCACGGATCAGCGTGTATGCTCCTGAAACAGCATAGCCTGTTACAAATAAGTGCCACTAAATTCCCAAGGAAGGATTCGCTGGATGATGGCTGAACTTAGAATAACATTGAGAATATTAATTAGAGCATTTAATAAGGGGGAAAAGTTATGAAATATTGCTATCCTTGTATCTTTGCTACCAAAATATTAGAGACTACAGATGTGATGGGACAATAGTAATTATGTTCTTTTTTTTTTTTTTAAGATTTATTTACTTGAAAGAGTAATAGAGGGAGAGACAGAGATCTTCCATCTACTGGTCACTCCCCAGATGGTCACCAGGGTTAGGGCTCGACCTGGAACTCCATCTGGGTCTCCCCTGTGGGTGCAGGGGCCCTAGGACTTGGGCCATCTTCTGCTTTCAGGTGCATTAGCAGAGAGCTGGCTTGGAAATGGAGCAGTGGGGACTTGAACTGGTGCTCCAGTGTGGGATGCAGGCAGTGGCTTAACCCGCTGTACCACAGTGGCAGCCCCGGGACAATAGTAATTAAGCTGTAATAAAATAATTAGAGATAACAATGATCCACCACTGAGAATAATAATAGGAGTCAGCTCAGACTCACCTTCTTTTCAGAGTTTGCTTTCAGATTTCAGATCTCGTGCCCTGAGAGCTCCTGCAGCTCCCTGTCCATCTAGACCTCCTGCTCATGATGCCTGGGTGTGCACACGTCCCTTCTACGATCAGACCAGCTCTTAAGGGCAGGGATATGTCTTAGCCATCTGGTGTCCTCCAGAGGATGTTAAAGGTCACTGAACTGGACAGAACTGGATGCAGGGAACAAAGGAAGAAAAGACAGTCTCACAGGATACCAACAAGTCAGAACTGGTATTCACAAAGAAAATGCAGTTTTTGAGAAATGCTTGAAAGTCATTTACAGCGATGTCCTTAGCAATATATTTTTATTTTTTGACAGGCAGAGTGGACAGTAAGAGAGAGAGACAGAGAGAAAGGTCTTCCTTTGCCGTTGGTTCACCCTCCAATGGAGGGCCGGCACACTGCGCTCATCCGATGGCAGGAGCCAGGTGACAGGTGCTTTTCCTGGTCTCCCATGGGGTACAGGGCCCAAGCACTTGGGCCATCCTCCACTGCACTCCTGGGCCACAGCAGAGAGCTGGCCTGGAACAGGGGCAACCGGGACAGAATCCGGTGCCCCAACCGGGACTAGAACCTGGTGTGCCAGCGCCACAAGGCAGAGGATTAGCCTGTTGAGCCACGGCGCCGGCCCATCCTTAGCGATATTACATAGGCCATAAAGGAAGTCCCTAAGATAACAATTAGAGAAAGAGTTAAAGGAGAGAGAGAGGAAGGGAGGATAAAGGAGAGGTTGGTTTTACTAAACCCACAGGAAGTCATACTTTATCATCCTGCACTGTGATTCAGATACTGGTCATTCTTTCTCAACTTTTGTTCCCATTCCTCTGAAACGAATGGGAGGCAGGTTTTGTGGTGGGTAGATGCTAGCTGAAACTGCAGGGGTCACAGCAGGAGAAACTGGGAGAGCTTACTTGGAGTTGGTAGCAAGATGGGGATCATACAGCCCCAGAGTAGCACAGCACTGCTGCGTCCGGTCCACCCTGGCATCCATGGTGAGGCTGGTAGCCAAGGCCCCTCCCATCCCAGCAGGAAATCCTTGAACTGCGAGTTCAGTGCCTTACCCTCTGCTCCCTCTCTGGCCGTAGCCCTGTTTGGGGGAGAGCTAGCGAACTCTGGGAGTCCATCCACCGCACCTGCTGTTGCAGGCACTGGCTTCAGTGGCAGGCCTGCCTGCATGGCACAGTGAGTCCAGAAGAGCAGCATGCAGGTGGTCTGGAGCTGCTGGGAGGGGGGGCAGCACGTGCAGCTCAGGCACTGGTCAGACTGGGGCATCCCTGTGCTCTGAGCCACTGGTCCCCTCTGACTTCTCAGTTTGCACAGCCAGCAAGTCTCCTGGGATCCCTTAGGCAGAATCCACTGCTGTGAATGATCCCTGAACAGCACCACATCCCACAGAGACTCTTCTGTGAATGGCCCCTGCTTGGGGACGGCCAGCATTTGAGAAGGGAGATAAGCTCACTTACGCATGCAGTGATAACCCCCTTGAGAGAACTTTGTCACCAGCACTCCTGTTGCTTTGCTCTCGAAGGATCAAGCACTGTAACATATGAGAAAGAAAACTCCACATGCACCCAGCCAGTCTGCAGGTGCACAGTCCTAGCAGGGTGACAGCTGTCTGACATGCGCTGGCTTCATGTTCTCCCTTGAGATTCTCAATCATGGCCAGCCCAGGTTCTACCTTAGAGCATCCTGGATTCTCTTAAATGCTTCCAGCTTGCTGCAGGCTGCGGGCTATGCCTGGGGGGCCAGAGCTGCTGCTCCTGCAGGTTGTCATCCCTGTGACCATGTGATTCTAGCTGTCAGTCCACAGATCCCACCCTGGGGCCACCTGGGGGACGCAGCCAATCCACCCATTCCTGGGCGAAACCACCGGCTGTGCAGCTGTGCAGCCCTGGCTGGTGGGGGGTCCTTTGCCACTTCTCCCACCCCTACTCAAACACACAGGAACTGGAGTGAAAAAGGAGCAGAGGGGGTCCTGGCAGGCAATTCGCGTTCCTGTACTGCTTTGGGGAAATGATGAGATGACATCTCTGAGGCTCAGTTTCCTTGTCTGTCAGCTAGGGATAATAAGAATCACTTTTCCAGGAACAAGAGCTGTGGATCTCAGCCAAGTGTGCAGAGCCCCTGAGAGCCCAGGGGTGAGCAGGACGAGGGTGGGGCTTTGAAGCATATGGGAGCTGGGAGGATGTTCCAGTCAAAGGTTAAACATAGCAGGAGGTGGCAGCAGAGTGAGGGGAATATAAAACAAGTTATTTCCCCATTCTCAACAGAGGTAAACACTGAAGTTGCAGAACTTTGTTCTGACTTGTGGCATTCTGATTTACAAAGTGTAACCAGACTGTAGTTTTCTGCCCTAATGAATTGAGATTCCTGTTTGTGGTATGAGCTTCCCCCATTTAAAGGGTGTTAAGCTTGGTGAGCTTTATTCTCCCGCTTTCTTTCTCCCCTCCTTTCACACTGAACTTGAACTACGGTTCCCGGGAGAACTCCAATAGAGTCCGCCCTGTTTCTTTGGAAGTTTATTTTATGGCTGGCAGATGATTGTGTTAACATGAAATACACACCTAGGTTAGTAAGTAATGTAATTCTTCAAGATTAGTCTGCAAAAGAGGGCAGCCACACGCTCGTCATATTTTAGCCTTTTCACCTTATAGCCAATGACATCAATGCTGCTGCCACTTGGCTGAGCAGCCGACCCGAGAGCAGGAATTCCGCCTGGAACCTGGCTGTCTTTCATTCACAGCGAATCCCATGTGTTTGGACAACACTCCTGTTCTCACTTACCCTCCTCTGCCAGAGAAACAAATGGAAAAGAATCCCAGCAGTTACAAAATTCTCTTTTCCACCCTTCCTGGGTGTCTACTTCCACAGATGGGAATGGCTTCTGTATCTAACAACCACATAAGAGGAACTTCTCACATCTAGTCTGATTATTTTAGAAACCCTCCCAAATTGTTCATTTTGATAGCCAAAGGCAAATTCTGGGTTTTGGTGGTATATTAGACGAGCTATGCCGTATTTCATTCAATCAGGTTGTTCTTCTTGTGAGACATATTCTGATTCCAGAGATGTTGAGATACGGGGGAGGAAATGCATCTTAGACTTGGTGAAATAAGTTCACTGTTCGGAGTACAATGGAGGACATGTCTCACCTCCTCCTTAAATGGGCTATGGGATACATAGTCTTTTTCAGTAAAGAGAAATCTTGCTTTGAGGAAAAAGGGAGAATTTTCTGATGTTTCTGAAAGCAGCATTTGTCTCTTACATCTGTTAGGGTCAGGACTCCCATCTGATTTTTTTTTTTTATACCAACACATCTGTATCCAAACTGAGGCTTTCAAGCATGAGTTGGGCTTTGGGACTCGAAAATGAAATCGCTAGATAAAAACAGTATTTAGATGCAGGCATTGTGACATAGCTGGTTGAGCTGCCTCTTGGGACGCCCGCATGGGCTGGAGTTCCAGCACCCCCACTGCCACCCAGCTCTCTGCCAGTGCACCCTGGGAGACAGCAGGTGATGGCTCGAGTGCTTGGGCCTCTGTCACCCACGTGGGAGTCACTGAGGGAATTCTGAACTCCTGACTTCAGCCTGCCCCAGCCCTGGCTGTTGGGGCATTCGGGGAGTGAACCAATGGATCGGAAGATGCATTTCTCTCCTCTCTCTCTCTCTCTCTCACCTTCAAGTAGATGAGAATAACAGACTTTTAAAATATGTCTTTACAATTGCATAACACTGAGGCCAAGGCAAGCATGTGGCACAGCAGGTGAGGGTGCCACTTGGGAGCCCTGCATCTCCTTGGAGTGCCTGGGATCAAGCCCCACCTCCACTTCCTGTCCAGCTTCCTGCTGATGTTTTTGGAAGTAGCAGGTGACCTCCCAAGTACTTGTCCCCGGGGGAGACACGGATGGATCTTTTGGCTCCTGGTCTCAGCCTGGCCCAGTCCTGGCTGTTGCAGGCATTGGAGGGGAGAACCAGCAGATGGAAGATCTCTCTCCTTCTCTCTCTGTCTCTCTGCCTTTCACATAACTAAATAAGACTTTTTTAAAAATTGCATACTACTGGGGCTGGCACCGTGGTGCACTAAGTTAACCCTCCGCCTGTGGCACTGGCATCCCATATGGGCGCTGGTTCTAGTCCCAGTTGCTCCTCTTCCAGTCCAGCTCTCTGCTGTGGCCCGGGAGTGCAGTGGAGGATGGCCCAAGTGCTTGGGCCCTGCACCTGCATGGGAGACCAGGAGAAGCACCTGGCTCCTGGCTTTGGACTGATGCAGCACTGGCCGTAGCAGCCATTTGGGGGGTGAACCAATGACCTTTCTCTCTGTCTCTGTCACTGTCTATAATTCTACCTATCAAATAAAAAAATTAATAATGTACTCTGATGGGGCTTACTTCTCTATTTTTACTTACACTTTAACAATCTTGATGTGACTCGTTCTTTTCCCCCAGATTACCCTCTTGGATGCAAAGCGGAGCATGAACATTGGAATATTCCTTAAGCAATTTAAGAAGTAAGATTTTTCCCGCATACCTGAAACCTTAGTCAGCCCCACGCTGTCTGCAGGCACAAGCCAGCTGACATCGCCATTCTCCTAGGAGTCCCAGTCGGTCCCGAGTGCACTGGCTGGTGTCTGTCACCTCCTACTGTTCTCCCCCATAGAAACATAATCTAGTGGTTTGGCCCCCGCAGGGAGAAATCAGCCTGGGGGGGCTTAGGGGTTCCTCCTCAGGGGTGCCCCTTCAGGGACCGGTGGTTGCTGCGACCCTTAGAGGCTGGACTTACACGGAGGAGGAGGGGGCGGCTCTGTGGGGACTCCGAACCCCAAAGGGGGTCGCCTCTCGCCCCCCAGAAAACTCCCGGTGGGGACTCCGAGCCTCTCTGGGATGCCTGAGGCTGGGCGTCGGGGGGGCAGGGTCCCCATTCCCTCCCTCAGACAGGGCTGTTTTGAGCGTTGCCACCAAGCGCCCATCCGTGGGGAAGAATGCCAGGTGGAAAGGAGGTGGAGGAGGATTGTCCGTCTTTTTCGGGCTTGGGTCTCTGGCACAGCGCAGGAGGGGACGTGACCGAGTCTCTCCCCCAGGTCTCCCCGGTCCATCGTGCGAGACATCCATCAAGGAAAGAGCGAGCACTATGGCTCAGAGACGCTGCGAGAGTTCCTTAAGCTTCTGCCCGAGTCGGAGGAGGTAAGAGACGCGTGGCGCGTGCGTCGAAGAGGTCGGGCGCGGTGCTCAAACTTCGTGTGCGTGCGGGCTGCAGGAGCTTGCGTGGCAGTGGGCAGGCCCGGGGACCCAGAGCCGGAGGGTCCCCCTCCCCGTGAAAGTGAGACGTGAGCAGGCGCGGTGGCGGCAGGGTTCAAAGGCAGGTCGCACCTGGAGAAACCTGGGCACGGTTCTGAACTCCTGTGAGGCGAGGACAGTGGCCCTGGCCTCGTGGGCTTGTCAGGATGACTAAACCCTGCTTGTGCGTCTGACTTGGTGCCCGGCACACGGGCGTGCACTGAGTGTTCATTTTCTTTTCCGTCATCTCACAGTGACCTTTGTCCAGGGTGACCGAGGTTGTCTCATAATACATACACTTAAAAAAAAAAAAAAGGAAAGGAAAAGAGGAGGATCATTGCTGCATAAAGATGCTCTGAAACCTTGCAGAGATCGGTAAACTTCTAACAGATGCCTTCTGCATAATTGAAAGAAACTGCTGGGGCAGCAATACGGCTCCTTCCTTTAACTTGTTTAGACCGAATTAACTGAATCATCGAATGGCTACAAGCCAGAAGGGAACCACCAGAATAACAGTTGTATGAAAGCTTCCCAAATGGTGACGTTGTTTATTTCTAAAATAATTGGAGAAGTAGTGAACATTAATTATTATAGTCTTAATTTTTTTTTTTACTTTGTAAGTACAATGCTACTTCAACCAGTTCATGGAAAATGGGGTTAAAGATGTTTGTTTTGGTGCAGGCATTTTTAAAAAATCTATGTGTCATTTTTTCATAATACGTGTTTCGCACGAGATTTGTGAAGACCCCTAGTTAAAGGATGAGTTTGGGGTGAGCTCAGTTTAAGAGTGGCTTTTGGTGTCTGTCCTTTTTACCTAGATGGTGGGCGCCTCCTCCCGTCCCATCCCACTGTGCTTCCCAGGCATACAATTTCTGGAACTTGACTTTTACTGACATTGAATAGCAAGAGTGAGATAATTGTGCCCTGTGATGTTGATCAGTGTTAAATTCACAATGCCAACTCAGGGTGTTCCCCAGGAGCCAGGCCCTGGGTATGTCCAGATGTATCCGCAGAGCTGAAGTTCCTTGTCGACCCAGGGTTTTGTTTGCACGTTGTGTGTAATTTTCCTAAGCCTAGATTAATCAGTGGCATCTGTCGATGGTGGTGAAGGGACTTAAAGTCTTAAAGGAGAGGTACCTTCAATCCTAATCTACTCTGGATCCTCCCTACTGGACAGTCCTTAATCGTTGTTTTATGTAAGGAATGGGAGTTCCAGAACCCCTGTGGGGAGGGTTGGGGTTTAATGAACTTGAATTTTTAAAAGATTCATTTGCGCTCACAGTCTATGCGTGGCTTTCCTCGGGGAGGATCCATCGTGCTGGCGCGTGGGCCGGCGCCTTGAAAAGCTCTCACTTTCTGACTTAGTGCAAGTTAGGCAGCAGTGGAAGCTGCCAGCTTCGTGCCACGAAGAGGCGGGAATGTGATCTTAATATCGTCCTCTCTCATTTACAACGCAGAGCTGATTGGAAAAGGCAGAGGCGTTTTTCAGAGAGGCAGATGAGCTGTCAAATGTCGCAGGTGGTGAAGAACTCTGTGGGATGTGATCCGACAGGCAGACTGTTAAGGGCAAGGTGATAGAAACCCACCCAGGCCCTGCCCCTGGGCCCCAGACCCAGCGTCCTGAAGGGATGAAGCCCTGGTGTGGGATTTGGCCACCTCAGCCCCTTGCTGCAGAGTCACCCCCAGCCAAGCTCGGTCACTCCTGTTTATTTCACTGCCTCACCACACCCTCCAGGCTCAGCTGGGAGCTTCCTCCAGCAGGAACACTGTGACAGTCCCTCCATGTCACACTGGGGATCCGTGCTGGCTGCCCGGGCCCAGGAAAAGCCACAGCCGCCACAGCTCGCCTGCTGCAGGGACATGGTGGCTTTGCTGGCTCTGCTTGGTGGTCTCTGGGTACCCCCAGGACCCACGGCCGGCCCTGGAATCTTCAGGGTTCCAGATGGAGGGTTGGAGGCTGGGGATGAGGCCAAGGACACTACAGGGCCAAGGAAACGAGGGTTTAGAACGTGACAGCCAAACACTGGGAAATTTGTAAGAGTGCATGTCCCCACGTATGGCCTCACCTGTGCCATAGGGAAAGGACCGGACACTCCTCGGTGTCACTGTGAATGCTGCGAGGTGAGGTCAGGTGTTTAAAGTGCTCCCCAGTGCCTGGCTCCTAGCGAGGCAGCAGGCCAGAGTGATGAATTGTGTGCGTGTGTCTGTGTGCATTTTTTCATTTAACTTTTACAGCGACATTATAAAACGTTGCTCACTTTACAAATAAGAAAGCGAGGCTCACAGAGGTTAGATAGAACCTGTCTGCGTGCCCGGTGTCACACAATGGCTAGGTGGACTTGAACCCTGATCCCTCAGCCCGGCTCCCTTTTGCCAGCTCTCCTAGAGGCAGGAAGGGCAAAGGTTGTTAAAACTCTGCCCGCCCACCCTTTCATCACCTCTGCTGTAACCGCTTGTCGCAGGGAGCGTCACCGGAGTAATTCTCTAATCTTATTAATGCGCTGAAAAGTACAAACGGAAGCAGCCATTTTCACTCCTGCCTTCTCTGACAAGCTAGCCGAAGCCAAGGTTACCTAGTCTGCTGAAACCCTTTGTCTGACTTTGTCTTTCCTCTGAAGGGTGCTTGACACTTGCCGAGGAAGATTGTACACCCAGAAATGAAATGCAGGGAGGGGCTTCTTGACCAGCAAAGGGCAGCAGTGAGAGGAGCCAGGGAGTACCCCTCCCCCACCCAACCCCATCAGCCCCTGCTGCTCTGTGGGCTGGTGCCTGGTCCCCGACCTCAGCCCCAGGGCTCGGAGAGTCTTGCGACTCTGGAAGCAGGCGAGGTGCCTCCAAGGTGTTATGGCATCCCTGCCTGGAGGGGAAGTGCGGGGGGGTCTGCCGTTTGGGGGGCTGTGTTTGTGGGGAGTCCTGCCCTCTGCAGGCCCTAGGAGGCATGAAGGTGCCCTGCCCCCTGGGACAGGAGGGTGTGCTCTTGCTATCATAGGACGGAAACCTGGCACAGCCGGGCATAACGAAAATTACGCCTTAATGAGGTTTAATAAATGCTTTTTGGTGATGATGAGGATGCGTAGTAATTATAGGGTGCCTTCCCCTCTCCTTTTTACTTCCCTACCACCGGGAAGGCACGGTAATCCCTCTTAATGAACAGAACTCTCGTTTTGAAAGAGAACGAAGAATCGTGTCCGTGGTGTTTACATTAAATACTGTCTTTCATCACCATTCTCTTGAAATCTATAAACATTTCCAGGCTCTTACATAAGTGAGGGAGATTAATCACTGCTCGGTTACAGCTTAGCGCATGTTTAATAGCAGGAGGCACCAGGTTTACTTAGCGTGACCTGTCCCTGCGCTCTGCACCCAGCACCGGGCCATCCCTCCCAGCAGCTCTGTGCGAGCTGCGTGCCTGGGCTCGTGAGAGGGTCAGCCTCCCGGGCCCGGCTGCACGCTGGGAGTTGCTGAAGGGAACAGGATCCCGCCCCCCCCCCCCCCCAATATCTCAGCTCAGATTCGTTTTAGCTAAAATGGAAGCACCCCATGCCTTCATAGTTAACAAGGCCAATTGCGCTCAGTTCACTTACAGGCTGTAAAGTAAGGGAAACACAATTCTGAAAATGTCTGTATTCTGTCCTAAAAATACTCTTTTTTTTTTTTTTGTCTTAAGAAACAGATTTATTACCAGGGTATGAATTGTACTGTTTCATTTTTTAAAAAATATTTTATTTTTTTAGAATTATTATTTATTTTATTTGAAAATCAGAGTTACATAGAGAGAGAAGGAGAGGCAGAAAAAGAGAGAGAGAGAGAGAGAGAGAGAGAGAGAGAGAGAATAGAGAGAAAGAGGTCTTCCATCTGCTGGTTCACTCCCCAAATGGCTGCAATGGCCGGGGCTGGGCCAATCCGAAACCAGGAGCCTGGAGCTTCTTCTGGGTCTACCACGTGGATGCAGGTGCCCAAGGACTTGGGCCATCTTCTACTGCTTTCCCAGGCCATAGCAGAGAGCTGGATCAGAAGTAGAGCAGCCGGCACTAATATTTTCAAATAGACATAGGTATTTCAATTTGTAGCTCTTGGCAAACACTTCTTTATGTCCTTGAACTGTGGTGTTTTTTTTTTTTTTTTTTTTTTACTTTTCAACGGACTTGAAATCATATTATTAATAATAATCTGGGGGTGGAAGAGAGTGAGCTTTATAAAGAATAGCAGCAAGCAGTAAGTACTCAGTAGTGACAGTCAGATGTCAAGCAGGCGACTTGTGTCACTAGGGTATTCAGCTGCCACTTAACAGGAAGTGCTCGTCACAAGACTGATGAACAGTGATGAACAGTGGCCTTCAAAGTGGTTTTGCCATTGGCTTGGTCCAGGTTTCCCCTCCCACCCCATTCCAGAACTTTCTCTGTGTGTACCCCCACCTGCCAGCTGTGGCTCTACACCTGTAGCCTAACTCTTCTTGTTTTCCTTTTCTTATAATGGAAGGAATATTCGTGTGCTTTAGTTTCTTACAAGTATAATACAAGTTCATTGTAGATGTTGTGGAAAACACAAATGAGCAGCAGAGGAAAATATAAGGACACCTTAGAAAGTGCACAGAAGAGGCTGGCACCGTGGAACAGCAGAGGAAGCCCTGCCTGAGACGCCGGCATCCCCGACCAAAGCGCTGGTTCGAGTCCCGGCTGCTCCACTTCCAGTCCAGCTCCTGCTAATGCACCTTGGAGGCAGCAGATGCTGGCCCTAGTCCTTAGGCCCTTCCACTCACTTGGGAGACCAGGATGGAGTTCTGGGCTCCTGGCTTCGGCCTGAACCAGCCCTGGCCGTTTGGGGAGTGAACCAGAGGATAGAAGATCTCTCTCTCTCTCTCCCTCTCTTTCTCTCTCATTTTCTCCCCCTCCCCTTTTTTTCTTTCTCTGTAACGCTGCCTTTCAAATAACCAAATCTTCAAAAAGCTCACAGGAAAATGGAAGTAAAAGGTAACTTTCGGGGCAGCTGTTTGACCTCGTGGTTGAGACACTGCCTGGCGGCTCACCATGTCTGAGTGCCTGGGTTCGAGTCCCAGCTCCGCCCAGGATTCCAGCCTCCTGCTAATGCAGACCATGGGAGGCAGCAGGTAGGCTCAGGTAGTTGGGTCTCAGCCTCCCACATGGGAGACCTGGATGGAGCTCCCAGCTCCTGGCTTCTGCCCGGCTCAGCCCTGCCTGTTGTAGGCATCTGGGTAGTGAACCGAACCAGTGCCTGAGAGCTTGCTCTCTGTCTGTCTCTCAAATGAACAAAATAAATTTTTAAAAAATTCTAATTATGATACATACTTTTTTATGTTAAAATTATTTTAGTGCAAAAAAAAATGAAATCATGTAAATTTTTTCCCCAGGAGCGTTTTCCATGAAATTTTAGATTCCTCATATAGACATATTTCAAGAATTTTTGCACAAAAATAAACTTATCCTGTAATTCTGTTTTCCATACTTTTTGAAGTATCCACATAGTTATAGCTACCTAAGTGGCGGTAGACCCTCTCTTTCAAATTTGTGTTTGTTTTTTTTTTCTTCTAAAAAAGTAGCAGGTGTATTGTCCTTTTTTTGTGGCTTTTTTAAAAGCTTTATTTTATTTACTTGAAAGGCAGACTGATTGAGAGAAAGGGAGAGACAGAGAGAAAGAGAGAGATTTTCCATCCACTGGTTCACTCCCCAAAGGGCCTCAACAGCCAAGGCTGGGCCAGGCCAAAGCCACGAGCCAGGAGCTCCATCCCAGTCTCCCATGTGGGTGGCAGGGACCCAAGCCATCTTGTACTGCTTTCCCAGGTGCACTAGCAGGGAGCTGGATTGGAAGTGGAGCAGCCGAGACTTGCACGGGGCTCCGACCTGGAATGCGGCCAATGCTGCAGGTGGCAGCTGGACCCACCGTGCAACGCTGCCACCTCAGTGTGATCCCCTTTCCTGTCTTCCCTGAGGTCTACATTTTTATTCCATACTGAAAGTCACATTTTAGTAGCATTCTAAGATGACATGAAAAATCTCAGATTTTAATTGCAACTGATTTTTCTTTCTCTGCTCCCTTCTCCATTTGTCTCGTAGGTGAAGAAGTTGAAAGCATTTAGTGGGGATGTGTCCAAGCTGTCCCTGGCAGACTCCTTCCTGTACCACTTAATTCAGGTGCCAAAGTAAGGACAAAGCCGCCGATCATTATTGTTGGCAGAGGGAAGTTTTTTTTTAAAGAAATGACCTTCCATTGTACAGTGTGCTCTGTCTCTTTCAGCTATTCACTTCGGATTGAAGCCATGGTGCTAAAGAAGGAGTTTCTGCCTTCTTGTTCTTCCCTGTACACGGATGCAACGATTCTAAAAGCCGCTATGAAAGGTCAGCAAATGCACTCTCTTCCTACTATGTGTTGTTATTTGTTGTGATAGCTGTTTATTTGTGAAAGATTCAAATGAAAACAGAAATAGATAGTCCCATTTCTGAGATCCCCTAAAAGGGAAATGAGGCGTTACTGTGGATGACCTGGAGTTTTAGATCTGTTGGTGTTTTTATTCCCATTGCGAGTATTAATTTTTATGTTCTTCCATGAAAGAAAGTTTCTTTGATCTCAGGCTTTGGGGTAAACCTTACTGGTGGTAGCTCTCTGCGTTCCTCTCCTAGGTTAGCTTTCTGTTTCTGTCCGTGTAGTGTCTGTGTGTGTGTGAGTTTCTGTGTGTGCATGTGTGTGTCTGTGTGTGTCTGTGTTCATGTGTGTGTGTGTCTGTCTCTGTATGTGTGGCATGGCTGTATAGCATATGTAGTGTGATGTGATGTGTCTCTGTGGTCTCTGTGTCTCTGTGTGTCTCTGTGTGTGGTATGGCTGTGTAGTGTCTGTGTGCTATGTGATGTGTATGTGTGTGTGTGTGTCTGTCTCTATATGTGTGGTATGGGTGTATAGCATATGTGGTGTGATGTGACATGTCTGTGTATGTGTCTCTGTGGTCTCTGTGTCTGTGTGTGTGTCTCTGTCTCTATATGTGTGCTATGGGTGGATAGTGTCTGTGTGCTATGTGATGTGTCTATGTATGTGTGTCTGTGTATGGGTGTGTGTGTGCATGTGTGTGTCTGTCTATATGTGTGGTATGGGTGTATAGCATATATGGTGTGATGTGACATGTCTGTGTATGTGTCTCTGTTGTCTCTGTGTCCGTGTGTGTCTCTGTCTCTATATGTGTGCTATGGGTGGATAGTGTCTGTGGGCCATGTGATGTGTCTATGTATGTGTGTCTGTGTGTGTCTGTCTATATGTGTGGTATGGGTGTATAGCATATGTGGTGTGATGTGACGTGTATGTGTCTCTGTTGTCTCTCTGTCTGTGTGTGTCTATCTCTATATGTGTGCTATGGGTGGATAGTGTCTGTGTGCTGTGTGATGTGTCTGTGTCTCTATGTGTGTATGTGTATATGGTATGGGTGTATATGTGGTATGATGTGTCTGTGTATTTGTGTGTGTCTCTGTGTCTGTGTCTATGTGCCTGTGTGTATGTTGTGTGGTACGAATATACAGTATCTGTGTAGTGTGATGTGTCTATGTATGTTGTACAGGTTGTGCTGCCTGTGTGGTGTGGTGTGTCTTTCTGTGTGTATGTATGTGGTGCAGATGTGTGCTGCCTGTGTGGTGTGGTATGTGTTTCTCTGTATGTGTGTATGTGTCTGTTTATGGTGCAGGTGTGTGTGTGCTGCCTGTGGGTGTGGTACAGTGTATGTTTCTCTCTCTGTCTGTGTGTGTGTGTGTATGAGTGTATAGGTGGTGCAGGTGTGTGCTGCCTGTGTGGTGTGGTACAGTGTGTGTTTCTCTCTCTGTCTGTGTGTGTGTGTATGAGTGTATAGGTGGTGCAGGTGTGTGCTGCCTGTGTGGTGTGGTACAGTGTGTGTTTCTCTCTCTCTGTCTGTGTGTGTGTGCATGATCAGCTGCAGGCCAGCTGTTTCTCTCCTCCCCGCTGCAGCCTTCCTTGGTGGCTGGAACCCTGCTGGCCTGGACAGACGCTGAGGGTCCTGCCGCCCTCTCACTCCATGGGGAGGGGGTGTCGGCATCTGGCATCTGCTGGAGCAGGCCTGGTGGGCAGCCGCTGCCTCCCGCCCGGCTCCCGGCACGTCAGCACACCTTCCTCGCCCCCACACTCAGTGCCAGCATGGCTTCTCTCGGTCGTCTTCCGGTTCCGGGACTCCCCGTTATCGTCATAGAACTGTGTGTCCCTAGGTGGTCTTCTTGATGCGCTGCTCTGTCCTGGGTTGAGATGAAATTTCTCTCTTTGACCCACCATCTTTTCTTCATTGTGAGACTAGGCTCAGAAAGTTCTTGTGATGAGAGGCCTTTTCACATTTTTCCCATAGCAAGAGTATATTGCAGCAACTCTGTAAGTGTAGCTCTTTCGTTCAGAGAGAGGTGGGGGAATATGTTTTCATATTGAGCAATGCAAATTTATGGGCCTGGTGGAAACATTTCTTATCTGGTTACCCTTCCCAAACTGGCCTCTTAGATAACAAAACGCAGGCAGTGATCCAAGAGTAAGGTGCTGTTTTTTTTTTTTTTTTCAATAATACCCGACTTCATGGAGGATATCACTTGAAAATGCCACAGGACACATTTTATGTGTATATACCCTAATTTTAATGATTAAGTTTTTTCCTCTCAGCTTTCAAATATATTTTTAAAATTCTAAAATTTGTTTCTTTGCATAGATGTACAAAGGACTTGGTAATAAATCAAGAACTAGTTGACCAATATATTACAGTAAGGTCGTTGAAATGTGTAGCTTTTCCTCTTAGCTCCTGGGCCCTGAGATCTGGGTGCTTTGCAAGTTATTTACCTTGCAAAGTTATTTACCTTGCAAAGTTATTTACCTTATTCATCCAGTCTGTTTCTTTTTTTATCTCCTCGTAACTCACTGGCTAAGCAAAACTTGCTTGAGGTTAGTTTTCATATTTCATAAACAAATTCCTAAAGACTCATGGACCTAGAGAAAAAAAATTAAAGTGTTATAGCACAATATACTGCCTCTCAATAGCCTTTTATATTTTTCGCCACTTGAAAATTTTCATTATTGAATGATTTTGTGGCAATAGACTGTGTATATATATGTGTATATATATGTATATATATATGTGTGTGTATATATATATACATATATATATATATGATTCCCAAACACTATGACACAGATTGCCAGTGACACATGATATGTTAGGTACAAGGGCTCTTTGAAAAGTTCACAGAATGAAACCATGTTTATTTTGGTACAAAAAAGTTTTGAAGTCCATGTATATGCATTTTTGTGAACTTTTTAAGCACCCCTCCTATGCATGGACTTTACAAAGCTTCTGTCCACAGTTTAAGGTCAGCGCTCACTTCAGGAACCCTCCAGCTTGGCTCGGGTAGCCCTGTGCCTTGGGCTGCGGAAGGCTTCTCTAAGGGCCTGTGTGTGTTCTTTTTGGCAGAGCTCATGTCGTGTGAAGAGCTGCACTCGATACTGCACCTGGTGCTCCAGGCCGGAAATATCATGAATGCAGTAAGTAAGATTTAAAGCAATTAAAATGTTGTGTCTTCAGCTTGGTCCAAGGCTGCACATACCCATACATATTTCTTCCCTCTGCTTTGTCTTCTGCAGGGAGGGTATGCTGGCAATGCGGTGGGATTTAAACTGTCATCTTTGCTCAAACTGGCAGACACAAAATCAAACAAGCCTGGCATGAGTCTCCTGCACTTCGTCGCTCAGGTGTGTGGGAAGCGGTTCGCGCAGAGACAGCATGTGTAGGAAGCCCCTCGGGCACGGGACAGTTTTTCCCAGGCGTGAGGTGGCATCAGAGCCGGAAAAGGGTGTGGCAGAGCTCCGAGGAGGCCCTGTCTGCAGGAGCACCCCCAGGGATACCTGTGTGCAGCTGCGCCTGGGGCTGCGGGGAGGTGGGGCGGGGCGCCGCTGTCACCGCACTCAGCTGTCAAAGGCAGCGGGTGGGGGGCTGGGGTGGATCTTAGGCTGGAGCCACGGGGAGCCCACAGAAGTGTGTGTGCCGCGTGATGGCGTGCCCAGGTGTTTTGTTTTTGGAAAAATAAGGCTGGGGTTATGTCTCAGCTTGTGGTGGGGGCTCGAGGGCAGAGAGGAGAGGATGTGGAATTGTTTTCTGCAGAGAAAACTTGTTGCCTGTGAACTGTGCTTTGCAGGCCTGGAGGCTGTGGCTTGCTTTTTTTCGAGGGGGTCTTTGCGACCCCACGACAGCTGGGTTCAGGGCGACAGAGCAGCAGAGCCGCTGTCTCTGCTGAGTCACCCCCTGGTTACACTGATTGCCTCTCCTCCACTGGCTCCCCTCGTGTGACACTGGAGCCCTCACCCAAGCAGGAAGCCACGCCACCTGCTGTGCTGGGCGGGAGCTTCAGAATGGGAGGGGTCCTGTGTCGCCTGGACTTCCTGGGCAAGCGGCTCAGGCCTTCAGACCCTCGAGTTTTCCCCGAGTGCAGGGGGGTGGTGACTTCCCTCAGAATCAGGTGCTGAGACAGGGTTGGGAAGGGCTCAGAGCGAGTGTGGTGGGTAGGAGCCCGCACCTGCGTCGCTGTATCCTTGGAAGGCATCGGCTGTGTCTAGCTCCCCGCCTGATTGGAAAGTCAGCTTCCAGGGGCATAACAGAGCAGGGCTGCTTCCGACCCATGTGTCCAGTCGCTCTGTGTGACCTGGTCCCTGCTCGTGCTGGGACATCTCCCCAGGCCATCGTGGCTCCCCTCCCCCCACCTCCCTCTCACCCTCTGAGCAGGTAAAGAATCCAGACACCCCCATGGCTTGTGCACCTTCTGGTTACACTCAGCTTGCAAACTGGTTTAGCAGCCAAAGGCATCTCGGCCATTCAGAGGCAGGCTCCCGGGTGTGGGCAGCATTCAACAGGAGGATTGGGTTCCCCCAGCAACAGTGGGCTCTGCGGAGCTGGCACCTCCCTCCACCAGGGTCACACACACACATGGGGTGGGTTTCCCGTCCCCATCAGTTGCCCAGCAAACTAACTGGATCTCGAGGGTCGGGAATTTCTGCTGACTCTTACTGTCGGGGTTCATGTGCCAGCAGTCGCTTCGTATGCAGCAAGCTAAGAAACAGGAGCAGCGATTTGAAGGTTCCTAAGTCCCCAGAAAATGATTGGCTCCCAGCTGTAGCCATCCCGTGAGAGAAAATTCTGTTTTTGTTCCAGGAAGCCCAAAAGAAAGATGCGGTTCTTCTCCAGTTTTCAGCAAAACTGCAGCACGTTCAGGAGGCTGCTAGGTAAGCCGGGGCGCTGGAAAGCAAGTCCTGAGGCTCAGCATGTCCCAACGCTGCCTTCCTAGGAACACGGAGGCATTCTTGCAGATTTGGATTCAGGTTCGAACTCTGAAAAGTCTTGTCTTGTTGAGCTTCTCAGGCCTTCTGCATACTCAGGGACTCAGCAGAGGTGTGGATGTGTGCGCACCTTTGGAATCTGGGGTGTTTTAATAATCAATCTTGACTTTCAAACATGTCAGCGTCCTCCAATGAATATCATCAGTATTAACAAAATATATGGATTAAGAACTTCAAATCCCTCCACACCCAAGAGCTAGAGCTCAGTCCTCTGGCCTGTCAGACCTGCAGGCCATCCGTCACTGCTTCCTCGTAGAAGCTAACATGGTACATTTATTTTCCATTGCACTAAAAGGGATTGGAACCGTACCAAGCTCTGGGAAAGGATTTATTTTAAATTAGTCACTCTGCTTCACAGAGAAAGTACCCACCAAACATAATGCTCTGATTATTACATCACTCCAATTTGCTTCTGATCCTAATACAGATAGGTGTTTTAATGTAGTTATAATCTCTGTGTGTCTACTATTCTGAGTTCTGGGTTTGATGGCCTATAATATGTATCTCCACGCACCCTGAGGCAAGTGTCCAGTAACCAACCAGCTCCTGGGCAAAAAAAAAAAACTGTGCCGACTTCCATGGCCGATTTTCAATCAGCTGCCGAGGTGGCATTACTGAATGCAACACTGGGAGAGGAACCCCCCCCCCCCATCGGCCCCGAGGAGCTGGCTCAGCACACTTGTGGGGGTTGACTCGGTTCATGCCACACACTTATAATTTGAGAGGCTCTGTCCAGCTATGACAGCTATGAGCTGTGTGATGTAAACAGACAAACCCTAGCTCGCAGCCCTGTCATTGACGGGTATCTTGATGCGATCGACTGCGAAATCTGCCCGCAGATTATACATCTTTCCCAGAGTGGGACTGTCAGCTCAGAGGTGTCACCCATTCATAATTCATGTTTACAGATGGCCGAGAGTGCCCGCCCGAAAGAGTGGGCGGCTTACGGGCCAGGAACTGTTTTTGTTTTGAATACACAAAGTTTACATGGGAACAGTTTTCCTCTTAACTAGTATGGAAATATAACTAGTAGAGATATATAGAGAGAAATTGCCATTCTGATTGGTTTTGAACTGGCATTTCTGGTCAGGGCTGGCTGAGAAGTTTGGCTAGATACCATCTGAGAAGCGCCCTGTTTGGTCAGGTTGGTTGGTTGGTTGGACATGGGAGGTACAGTAAGCTTCTAAAGTACAGACGATCACAGATGGGCCGGGGACCTTCGAAGGTAGACAGCTTTACTGTCCAAAGAAAGACATTTGGAATCCACAGTGGAAGTGTTAGTGCATCTTAATGTATGAATCTCAGCTGGATTTTAGATGTTTATCTCCCCACTTTCCAAGGTGATGAAACCATCATTCCTGTTCTTTCCAGTCTGGACTGGATGTCTGTAACAGAAGCATTGCCATGAATCCAAGTGTTTATTTGCACAAGTGGGAGCTGTGTTTCAGTTCTCCATCAAATATGCGGAGCCTGCCCCGGCTGGCTGTGGGGAGAGGAGGCCAGCTCAGTAACCCCGTGTCACCCGAGTACTGGAGCCTGGCCGCTGCCCCCCACCCAGGAAGCTGGCGCTGGGAGAATCTAGCCTGGCGCTCAGCGGCCCGCCCTCGGCTCTTGGTGTGTAGTGCCTTCTGCACGCAGCCGTCCAGAAACTAGTTATGAAAGCGCTCAGGTCCCAGGGCTCTGACCATCTCACCGGCAGAAACGAAGTTACCGCCGTCCTCTTTGAATCCGCACCTGTCTGCAGGAAGGGATCACCTCTTAACACAGCAAACGGGAACTCGGGAGCCCTCCGTACAGGGGTGGGGAGGGGGCGTCCCGCAGGCGCCATCCCTTCCGTTCCCAGAGGTGACCAAACGGTCATTCCTGCGTGACGTGCCACGCGGCTCCACTGCCCTCTCGCCCTGTCTCCTTTCAGATTATCCCTGGACAGCACGGAGGCAGAGCTGCGCTCCCTGTTCGTCAGGACGCGGTCGCTCCAGGAAAACATGCAGCGGGACGCGGAGCTGGGCCAGCAGATGGAAGACTTCCTTCAGGTCTGTAGGCGACTCCAGCCGTCGGCAGGGGCTCCCCCACCCCCGGGTCAGGAAGCAGAGCCGCGTGGTCCAGGTCCGTATTTGACAGAGGCCGTGGCTGAGTCTGGGGACCGGGCCTCTGGGGTTCCTTGGGAGGCTGCACCGTGGCGCTCTGCTCAGTGGCTGGCTGCCTGCGGCTTACCGGGCTTGCTTACCCTGGACCCGCCCTGGCAACGGGTGTTGTCGGTAAACCAGCCCTCTGCACACCAGAACACAGTCCCACAGACATCAAGACCGCCTTAGAGCTCGGGGTGTCCTCGCCACTTGCATGTGCCTAGCGTGTTTTCCCAGAGCAGCCGCAGAGACCACGCCCACTGGGCAGCCGCAGAGACCACGCCCATTGGGCAGCCGCGAAGGCCATGCCCATGGAGGCCCCGGGGCCTGTCGGGAGCTGCCTGGAAGGGCATCGCGGATCACGGCGAAGTGGACCTGCGCGGCGTGACTCACTCATCACCTAGGCTGACACACTTTTCTCTCCCTTGCTGAAGGAAGTGACACTGGCTGTGCTTTCAGCCCTCAGTGAGACAGGAGGCGCCCCAGGTGCCGGGGGTGCTCGGAGTGCAAGGCCGAGCTGGGTGCTAGGGAGGAACAGCAGGTCCCCAAGGCTTGTGCCAGCAGAGGCCTTTGCTCACGTGTGCCACCGGAACAGCAGGGGCCTTGCCTGGCGCCCAAGTCCCCACCACTGGCACACAGGGCTGCAGAAATACCACCTGACCTGTCCTAATCCTACTTCTGGACGTTGCCTTCCCCTGGTTCCTATGATAACGATTAGGCGCCCAAACTAAATGCCAGCACCAGACCTCGCAGCGTGGCTGTGGGCGGGAGGCGGACAGGAGGCCTGTTCGGCAGACCCTTCCGGTGAGAATTGCCGAGTTATCTGTGTGGGCCCGGGGCCCCTCTCAGGCAAGCCGGAGACGTGGCATGGAATGGAGTGTGTCACAGAGCGCAGGAGCATGATTAGGTTTTCTGAGGTCCCAAGGTGGCTTCGCTGCGTTTCCGTTCTTCCCTACACCCATCCATCCCTCTGTCCCCAGGGGCCCTGGGAGGCGGAGCACGGCTCCCATGGAGATGCTTGTCAGGGGCCTCTCTGCACAGCTCAGGGGCCCTTGGCTGCCATCCATGTCCCCCCCCTCCCGCCCCCCTAGAGGAGTGACAGGTGGAGATTTATTCTTTGGCTAATTCCTCCTGCCCGCCGAGAGACACGCAGCGGGCTCGCGGGCTGCCCGGGGCCCTGACTCCCAGGGTCGCTTTCTCTGCTATTTGCTTTCCTAAATACTTTTGGTTTCCTGCTACCTCTCACGTGTGTTTGGTATGAGGGAAGGGCCTTCAAGGGGGAAAGGGGCGGGGGATGCGACTCCCAGGGACTCGGCCCTCTGTCTCAGAGAGACGCTCTTCTGAAACCCGAGCTGTGTGGCCTCATGGCTAGCATACCTCACACACGCCATCTTCAAACAGACCACTTGCCCATGGGACCGGAAGGCTGGACGGGACTTGAGTGTGGACCCCAGCCCTCGGTCTCCTGTGGGGCTGTGGCTGCCCCGGAGCCCCTGTCCCTCCCATGCCGTGGTGTTTGGGACCCTCGGAGGTGGAAGACTCCATCTGGAAAGGCGTGTGGACTCACTGCAGGACAGGAGAGCAAACTTCCTTCATTCCCACACCTTGTTGAGGCAGGACTAGCTTCTGCAGGCGCTCACGGATGTATTCGACCTAGAAGTAGGGCAAAACAGAGGAGAAGAGAGTGGGCTTGTAGGGACAGTAACTTTAAAAAAAAAAAAAAAGACATTTTATTTGAAAGTCAGAGAGAAGAAAGGGTCTTCCACCTGCTGGTTTACTCCCCAAATGGCTGCAGTGGCCGGAGCTGAGCTGATCAGGAGCCAAGAGCTTCTTCCGGGTTTCCCATGTGGGTACAGGGGCCCAAGGACTTGGACCATCTGCTGCTGCTTTCCCAGGCCACAGTAGAGAGCTGGATTGGAAGTGGAGCAGCCAGGACTTGAACCAGTGCCCATATGGGATGTCAGCACTGCAGGCAGCGGTTTTACCGGCTATGGCACAGTGCTGGCCCCTAGGGCAGTAACTTCTAACCACAAGGAGCCATCAGTCTCCTGTTGGAGGGGAGGGGGGCTAGTAAAACATGAAAGCAGAGCTCCCACAAACCTGTTAAGTTGCATGATAGGGGGTGTCAGCAGGGGCTGCTGCCTGGGGCGTCTGGCTGCCTTGGCCAGGAACCCCGGCTTCAGTCCTGTGGCCCGAGTCAGGCCCTGGTAGCGCTCATTCGGGGTTAAGTGTGAACTTGCTGTCAACGGGGCTAAGCTGACAAGTCATCAACCCAGCAAGTGACTTCAGGCACCCTACAGTAGACTCTAGGCCCGTGTAAGACAGCTTTCTGAGAAGGAAGGAGAGGTGCAGGGGGAGAGTCCTTCATCAGATCGACTGTAGGCCTGTGAGTTTCCTCAGGGACATAAAGGTGACATCTGTGTCCATGGCAGTTCTCGAAGGCATCGGCCCCGCTTGCCCGAGGTTGTGCTTGGGTTGCATTATTTGCCCTTGGCATTGCCCTTGGGTGCATCGGCCTCACAGGAAGCCTGCAGGTCCCGGGACCTGAGCCAGAACATGGGAGCGGGCATGTCCCAGGGCCCCGAGGGGATGCCCAGCGCCTGGCCCGCTGCTGACCTCCGCCTGTGCCCGCTTGTGTCCTGCAGTTTGCCGTGGAAAAGCTGACAGAACTGGAGCACTGGAAACAAGAGCTGCAGGACGAGGCCCACACCCTCATAGACTTCTTCTGTGAAGACAAAGAAACCATGAAACTGGACGAATGCTTGCAGATATTCAGAGACTTCTGTGTCAAGTTCAACAAAGCAGTTCAGGTACGGCCGGGACACCTCCGTGTTGCCCGAGTTGTTCGGGTTTCTCCACCCCGCTGCTGGCCCTGTCCTCTGCCCACAGCACAGTTCAGCATCTCCAGGGTTTCAGGGACTTGTGGCCCAGGTGGCGTGACCAGGCTCTTGGCTCCGGGAGTCATCGGGAGACTGGCACATGGCCACCTCCCATCCTGTGCTACTCTGACCCAGGCTTGCATCAAGCATCTGGTTCTTTATGACAGCAGTAGTTCTTGTCCCCTCCTAGGAGGAGACTGTCCCCTTCCAGGGAGACTCTTGTTGCCATGGGAACCATGGTGTCCTTGGCCAGAGCGGCTGTGGGATTCCCATCCACGTAGGATAGGGTTGTCATCCTTTGGCCGCCCAGCCCATGACCTCTGAGTTCGGGGCAGGAGCCAGAAAACTCTGTGGGCTCTTTGGCTTTGCAGCTGAAACCTTTATCTGTCAATGAAGAACCAAACAGCAGCCCCCAGGCCTTCGTCCCGGGTGGGGATGCGCTCCCAAATGCGTGTGAGTCACGTGCTCCCCGTGTTGAAACTGCAGATCTGTCCACAGCCGTGTTTCTCAGAGGGACTGGTCACGCTCCCCTCAAGCCAGAACCACTTTGCATTCTGGGCCACTCCTTTCTCTGTCCTGTGAGAACCGGGGGCCCAGGCTGTGGCCACGTTCACGCTCCCTGGGCCAAGCCATGAGCTCAGCTGTGGGGGGCTGTGGCGGGTGCTGGAGGCCAAATGGGCTCCCTGTGAGGGCTGCACGCCCAAGAGCCACACCTGTGTGATGCTCTGAGCGCCCTGGCCCGGCCCCCCTCCCCCATCCCCCACCGCCTTGAGGGCAGACAGCCTGGGAAACCTGGGAACCTTGCGGGAGGCTGAGGCCAGAGCTCCAGGAGGAGCCAAGAGTCCCCGGCTGGAGCCTCACAGAAACTTGGAAAGTCCACCGCTGGGGGAAATCGTTTTTCAAGTCAAAGCTGCTAACAGGAGTAGCTTGGGGCTGGGAGGGCCACGTCATCAAGGGACACTAACAATGGCCACGCCTCCACACCCACAGGCCACAAACCCACGGATTCAACCGACAGTGTGCTGAAAATATTTCCGGGGGGGGGGGATTGCATCTGTGCTCAACACGTACTGCCTTTTTTTATTGTTTATTCCCTAAATGAGAATAGAGGAACGGCTGTTTACCTAGTATTTACAGTGCATTAGGCCGTATAAGTAAGCCAGAGATGATCTAAAATATATGTGAGGATGGAGGGCGGCTTATATGCAAAAAGTGCCCCATCTTATGAAAAGGCCTCGTCTACCCACTGTGGCATCCCAGGGGGAATCCTGGGACCAGTTCCGCATGGACAGTGAAGGGCATCTGTCTGCTGAAACGTGTGGCCAGCCGAAGCGTGCTGTGGTTTCGTCACGGAGGGCTCCGTGTGCTTTGCAGCAGGGTGGAAGGGTTGAGGGTTTGTACAACAAAGCTGTGCCTCTTTCTCGTCTCTGCGCACAGGCCTGGCTCGCTGGGCAGAGCCCTCCCAGCAGAGAACAGAGCTGAAAGGCGTCCCTTGCTCTGCAGCTGTGGGTCCTCCAGGTAGAATGGGCTGCACTTGAATGTGTGCCTAGACAACATCCATGCAGCACACAGAGGCCCAATTGTAGGCTCACTCATACAGCACTTGGGGCATTTTTCTCTCGCTGCTGCCTAAACAGCACGGTCCTGGAATCCTCTCAGCTTTTCCCTGCTTGGAAACCAAGTTTGGGGGGCCAGTGTTGTGGAGCCGTGCGATAAGCGGCCACTTAGCTTGCTGGCATCCCACATCAGAGTGGCAGTTTGGGTCCCAGCTGTTCTGCTTCTGGTCCAGCTCTCCACTAATGCACCTGGGAAGGCGGTGCAAGACAGCCCAGGTCCCTGGGCCCCTGCCACTCATGTGGGAGACCTGGATGGAGCTTCTGGCTCCTGGCTTCTGCCTGGCCCAGCCCTGGCTGTTGGGAGCATTTGGAGTCGCCGGCATGTGTGACATCTCGCCTGCACTGAGGAAGCGGGATCCAGGGATCAGATGCATACCGCTTGGTGTGGCCAGATGGTTGGGGCCGGGCCTTGGGAGAGCCCCCCCCCCCCAACACCGGCACACAGGCACACGTGCGGGCACACCGTCTCCTCCTGAACACTGGCTGTGACCGGGCTCTGTGCTGCGTGCAGGGTCTCAGGGAGCGAGCACTGGAGTGGCACAGGTGGGTCCCCTATGTCTCATGCTTCTCTGTACCCCTCACGCAGGACAACCACGACCGGGAGGTCCAGGAGCTGCGGAAGCAGCAGCGGCTGAAAGACCTGGAACAGAAGCGACGCTCGTGGACTGCAGGAGACCTGGGGGGCTTCGGCCGGAGCAGCAGTGAGAATGACGTGGAGCTGCTGACTCAGAAGGGCTCGGAGGACCTGCCTCCCTTCCTGCACCCCAGACCCAGCAGCCCCTCCTGCCGGCCCCCCGGCAGCCGCCGTTCCCGCCACTCCCTGGGCCTCTCTGCTGATCGGGAGCTGCTGACCTTCCTGGAGAGCTCCTCCGGCAGCTCGGAGGAATCCAACAAGTTCAACAGCTTGCCCCGGAGCAGCCCCCGGCAGGCCCGGCCCACGCTGGCCTGGATGGAGCCAGGAGCGCCCAGGCGCCACGACTCCAACGTTGCACCCAGAGCCGAGGCCTCAGAGAACCAGGAGAGAGCTCCCAACCCCTGCTCGGAAGGGCAGAGCCAGCCTCCGGCTCCCCCGGGACACCAGGAGCCTGCCTCGGCCTTCCCGCGGGCTCGGTGCAGCGGGGCCAGCGTCCTCAGGAAGAGGAACAGTGAACCTGTGTGCGTGGGCCCGGCCTGGTCCCCTCCACTCTCGCCCCTGGCCCTGGGCATCAAGGAGCACGAGCTGGTCACCGGGCTGGCCCAGTTCAGCCTCCAGGGCCGCAAGGGTCTGGAGGAGCCGTCCAGGCTGACCCCGAGTGACTGCACCAGCCCTGAGGGACAGGAGTCCCCGGAGGACAGGAGCCCTCCGCAGCCCCTCAGCTCCGAGGGCAGAGGGTCCCCCGGGGTGCCCAGCCCAGCCGTGGAAAATGGCGGCGCTGCGCCTGAGGAGCCCAGCGGTGCAGCCCTGGTGTCTGCGGGGAGCAGTGACCCCGAGAATAAAGACCCCGTGCTTATGTTCTACGTCTCGGATGCCACCGACTGCTCCCTGACCCTCGACTGCTCCGAGGGAACCGACTCCCGGCCGAGCGAGGCGCAGCCGGAGGAGGCAGGGGACGAGGGCGCCTCCGAGTCCTCGGGGGCTGGGACGACCCCCGGCAGCCAGGTCTCCTCCTCGAACCCCGCATCCAGCCCTGCGGGGGAGGCCCCTGCCGTGGCCGTGAAGAGTGAGCCCAGCGCCAACGGGGGCCTTCCCAGGGTCAGATCTGCCAAAGGGAAGGAAGTGGCCACGCCGAAGAGAAACCCGCCGAGAGAGGCGGCGCCCGGCACCTGCAGGCCGGCGAGCGTGCGGCGGGGCCAGGGCGCCGCGCCCAAGCCCGTGCGCACCTTGAACGCTTCGGAGAGCGAGAGCATGCGCAAGGTCGTGCCCATCTCCAAGGCGAGCCGGGGCCCTGCGGGCTGGAAGCGGCCCGAGCCGCCGCCGTCGCGGGCGTCCCCGCGGGACTCGCCCGGCAGCGTGGACGCGCGGCTGTCTCGCCGCAGCTCGGTGCTCGGCACCTCGGACACGTCGCCGCGCAGGCCCTCCACGGGCGCGGAGGCGGTGGGGGCCCTGGAGGAGCCGAGGCCGCCGCGGGGCAGCGCCCGGCCGTGGAGGGAGGCCCCGGTGCCCTCCAGGGGCTCCCTGAAGAAGCCCACCGCCAAACCCCTCAGGAACCTCCCCAGGCAGAAGCCCGAGGAAAATAAGGTGTGCCGCTCGAGCTCCACCTCGGAGGGCGCCGACGACGAGCCCAGGAGCCCGCCGGCCCCCAGCGCCCCCCGCGCCCCGGCCGCCGTGCCCAGCTTTGCCCGCAACACCGTGGCCTCCTCGTCTCGGTGCATGAGAACCGATGCCCCGGCCGCGTCCAAAGCCCCCGGCCTCACCCGGGCGGTCTCGCAGCGGCAGCTCAGGGTGAAGGGGGCCCCCGAGGAGGAGGCCTCCAAGGACAGCGGCACCCTGAGGCGGGCCGGCAGCGCCCGGAGTCCCCGGAAGGCTGCAGACTCTGCCGAGGCCCCCGGCGCCAGCAGGGAGACCCCTCCCAAGGGCAGAGCGCTGGGGGAAAGGGCCTCCTTCCGGCTGAGAGACGCCGGTCGGACCACACTGGGAAAAATCCTCGACCCGCTGTGGAAGTGATGAGTGCGGAGGGGTGAGGCCCGGAAGAGGCCGACACAATGTGCGTTTATTCTGTGCAGGTGGCACCTGCGGGATGGCGCCATGGTGGCGCCCAGGTGACTGCGGGGAGGCCAGTGCGTAGCCCTGCCCCCCCCCCAGACAAAGGTCCCATGGAAGACGGACAGCTGCGTAAGATGACATTCTTACAGAACACGCAATTCTTTTACTGGCCAGTTTTTATATATCAAAGACTTATTTTTTAATATTATGCAAATAAAGGGTTTTAGTTGACTTTTGCAAAGTGAAATGCCTCCCAGGGAACTCAACGCCTGAATAATGGAGACGCGTGTGCCTGCCTCTGGCCTCTGGCCTCAGGGTCCCACCTGACCACACACCGTCTGTCGCTGGACCCCCCAGACCTTCCTGGAGCCCCTGGGTGTCCTGGGGAAGTCCGTCCTCTATGAGTGACTCTGAGGGAGGGTTTGCGAGTGAACAGGTGGGAGTAGCAGACTCAGGGGGGCGCTGAGCAGATGCTCCTGTGTCTTCAGTGCAGACGTGGAGGTGGGGGGTGTCCAGTTCCCCTGCAGGTGCCCGCGGCCTCGGGTAGGATGCTGGGTTTTCCAACATTTGGAAGTGCCATGTTTTGGTGGAAAGGGGTCCAGGGCTGTTCGGCTGAGCACAACATTCCCGTTCTGTGTCTCCCCATGTGTGTTTCTGTCAGAAAACAGAGTGATGGCAGCTATGACGGGTGTTCTCTCTGATCACAGGGAGGAACCAACCCTGCACCCTCCCAGCCTCTGCTCTCTTTGCCTGCACGAAGTCCATCCCAGTCCGCCCTTTGGTGAGGCAAGCAGCCCTGACTGGCGCTCGCTCTGCCTTATTCTCTTGCACGCCTCTCTCTCCCTCTCCCTCTCCCTGTGTCTCTGTCTCTGTCTCTGTCTATGTCTCTCTCTCTCTAGGGTACTTTGTTAACTTCTCTTCTTTGGGGAAGCAGTTTTTAAGTCTTGGGAAAAACCAGTCAAGTTGTTAAACGCAGACTCCCAGGATGAAATGGCTTTCAGAAGACTCTATATCTTAGGGAAACGTCTGGAAGAAAGCATTAAGCTATTTCTACCCAACGCCCTTTCCACTGCTCCTCTCTGAGACTGAGAAGTGGGGGGACTAGTTTAAGCTTTGGGTTTTTAAAAGTTGTCTCACACCTTCACACCTTCCCACTTGGGGTCACTTGTTTTAGATCTGGCCCTGGAAGGCAGATGGGGGTAGGTCCCTGGGAGGCAGGTGTGGGGAGTCCAAGAATGTTGCCTTTTTATCCCAATCGATTGGAGGCTCTAAGCTTCCGCCAGTCAGCTGGGGTGGAGAGATAGGTGTAAGCGGGCACTTGACCTCAGACCTCTTGCAAAAGTGGGCCCCGAGGGAGTATTTCCAGGGCTCACAAAGATGCTTGTGGGAATCCAGAGCTGCTTTTGCCATCTGCAGAAGCCCAAGGAGCCACATACTTAGCCAGGTGGGCAAGCGCTTGCCAATCAGGGTCCTTGGGTAGATGGGAAGTGGCTGGAAACTGTTGTGAGTTTGTGGGCTTGTGGAGAGTGATGGGGTCGGATGCCTTGGAAGGCCCCTGGGAACTGAGGTCCCAATGCCTACTCTCTCCCGGCCGCTGGGAGGACGGGTCACCTTCCCAAGCCTCTGCTTTCCAGCCCAAGGACGTAGGGGCAGGGCCTCAATGACCATCTAGAAGGATGTGAGACCTTCTCTGCCCCCGGCTCAGCTTCGTGAAACCCATCCCTAGCACCCCTAAAGCCCCCCATCCCGAGACAAGCTGCTGCTGTCAGATCCTGGAAGCAGGGTGTCGCGCGCCCTGCGGGCAGCCTCTGTGCGCATCTGTGTGAGCAGGTGATCATTCTATTACCTTTTATCGGTAGTAAGCTTGGAAAGATAATTTAAGTCTACAATGGAGAAATGTACATACGTTTCTATATAAATGTGTTTAAGATGAACTGAATGTATTTAAAGGTCCATTTATATGTTCTTTTATGTAACAAGTAGTTTAATAAAAGTTCCTGTTTATGGGAGCTGTGTCCTATCTCAGGTGCTTCTGTTGATGGCTCTGGGTGAGCCTGTTGGGAGAGTGAGTGCGTGAGGCCCCATGGGGAGAGGAGGCACACACAGGTGCGAGGGAGCTGAAGTGGAGCTGTGAGTGAGGTGTCCTCCCCGTGGGGCAGAGCCTGCACCCACCAAGGGCTCAGGCCTGGGTCTTGTGCCAGGTCGGCGGGGAGGCAGGTGTGGGAACGCTCACGTTACTCCATGCAGGGCCGGGCTTGGTGTCATCTCCGTGGGGCCACGAGTCTAGATCAGCTCCTGTGTGCCCCGTGTGTTGGCTCAGGCAGGACACCACTGGGAAGTCATGGCCCTCTGTGGCCGGTTGAGGCGGGAGCAGAGCGGGGGGAGGGAGACGCCGCTTTATTGGAAAGACGATGAGGATTGTGTGTACGACGCGCCTCGTCTCTTGGGCTTTCCATCAGTGCTGGTCCTAGCCACTCTGCTTTATCTGCAGGTGGGTGTGAGCCTGGGGCCTGTCCGCGGGTCAGACCTCAGCAGATGGGAGAGTACACGGTGTTGTTGTGGCTGCTGCTGGGTCTCTGCAGGTTGGCAACCTGGTTTGGGCTGTGTTCAAAGCACCTTGGGACACCGGCCGCCTCCCTGCTATAGGGGGACTACAGGCAAACCAAAACACAAAGCATTTTTTTCTTCTTAGGGGCCTTGAGTAATTTTACCCCCTTACTCTCTGGCGTTCACCAGGCGCCTGTGTCCCTGCCTTTCTCAACATATTTGTTGAATTAAAGAGGTCACAGAGTCCTAAGTGTGCACTCAAGAGCCTGTGTAGCTGCATGAAAGGCCTTGGGAAAATGAATAATTCACCTTTAAAAAAAAGATTTATTTATTTATTTATTTGAAGGGCAGAGTTACAGAGAGGAAGAAGCAGGGAGAAAGAGAGAAAGAGGTCTTCCATCCACTGGTTCACTCCCCAGATGGCCACAATGGCCGGAGCTGTGCCGATCCAAAGCCAGGAGCCAGGAGCTTCTTCCAGGTCTCTCACAAGGGTGCAGGAGTCCAAGGACTTGGGCCATCCTCCACTGCTTTCCCAGGCCATAGCGGAGAGCTGGATCGTAAGTGGAGCAGCCAGATCTCTAACTGGTGCTCATTCGGGATGCTGGCACCACAGGCGGTGGCTTTGCCCACTACACCACAGCACCAGCCCCAATTAAGCTTTATACTTAATTCATTAGTTTTCTTGCCATGTGCCAACCCTACCCCCCAGATAGAAGAAGAGTGTATATTTGGCATGATTAAGACACCACGTGGAACACCCACATCCCATACTGGAGCACCTGGCTTCAAGTCCAGGTTCCACTCCCGATTCCAGCTTCTTGCTCATGCACACCCTGGGAGGCAGCAGGTGACAGCCCGAGTGGTTGAGTGCCTGTGCCCATGTGAGAGACCTGGATTGAGTCCCTGGCTCTGGACTCCGGTCTGATGCAGCCTCAGCGGATCCAGGCATCTGGGAGAGTGAACCCGTAGGTGGGCGCTCTCTCCTTTCTGTCTTTCTCTCTGTCCTTCCAGCTCTCAAATAAATAAATGAATAAAATGTTTCTGGGAAAATGGAAGAGGTTCTGGGGAAAATGGGTCCCCGAACATAGTATCAAAGAGAGAAATGAAATTTGAAGGAGCGACATTGTAACTGAACATTTGGTCACTCCGTAAGGGCTTACAATTCTTTGGGCCAGGAGCATGATCACAATGGGCCAGCATGGGTCTGCCCAGCAGCTGTGGGCAACAACACGTAGCTCAGACCAAATCCGCAGCAGGGCGGAACACATAACCCGGAGCCCCCTTCCTGGGGGACTTTGTCGTGTGCAGACACCGTCCAGTTAAAGCACCCGTGGCTCACCAGGCCACCCGAGGGAAGATAAGAGCACCGCTCTTGTGGTTGAAGAAAATGGCTTTTCTGTCCTCTGGACCAGAGCTGTGCAGTGGGGTTTTGGCTTCTTGGTGGGTAGCTCGAACAACTGGACTCCGCTTGCCATGGGGGTCACGGCCCCAAGTGGCAGACATGTGCCGGCCGCCAGCCTGTGGAGCTAAGGCAGCAGAACAGGCGGCCCTGCCTGCTTGGTGGCCCGTGGATGGCCACACATGTGGCTCCTGGCCTTCTGAGGAACATTCCAGGGCTGAGTCCCAGAGGCTGTCCCTGACCCGAAAGCAGGTGATGTCCCCGCAGTGCGCAGGTAGATCTGAAGGGGTTCAGAATGCACCTTCCAGGAGCGACTGTGCTGCAGGCAGCATGGGTGGCTCTCCGGGGCAGCGCAGCAGAAACCTGCCTGACCCATCGGCCATGGCCCCAGAGTTTGTCCCCACAAATGCATGGGTTGGAACCAGTTCCCAGACTTCCGGCCTGCAGGTGCCTTGATCTCGCCAGCACCCAGACCTGGGAGAAGTGGACACCTGTCTGTCGTGTGCAGGCCGCTCCTTTGATGGTATCGTGTTACAGCAGCCCAGATGGATGAGGACAGCACCTGTGGGTGGCTGCATGGGCACCCACGTCCCTGTAGAAGAGCCCCTCACACACAGCAGGGCTGCTGGGAGAAACGCCGGGCGGGGGGGTGGTACCCGTGGCACCTCTCCCCTGCTTCCTGACGCCATGTAGAGGCGATGCCAGGGCTCCGCCGTCCACTGCTGCATAAGAGATGGTCTCTTCGCTGTTAGCCGGTCCCTCTGGCTGAAGGCAGAGACTGACCCCATGGTTCCTACCTCCAATGCCCCCTCCCCGAGGGGCTACCTCTGGTCTGTTCCAGCGGAACATTGTACACCCTCTGCCGTCCATTTTCCCCAATGGAGTCTGGCTGCACCCCCTGGCCCTCTTGGACCCCCAGGGATTGTGGGGAGATCAGCTGGGTGGCCAGGGCCCTGGCCTCCTGCGTCCCAGTGGTGCCACACAAATGGGCTCCTAGTGAGAGCCGAGTCACCTGCTGCAGGTGCCTCCCAGAGCTGGTGATCCCGGTCCCACCCCCAACACCCACCAAGCCCAGCCAAGCCAGGCTATTCGGAGGGACCCCACATGGGGCACTACCCACAACCTTGCACGGGGTCATCTTTCAGCCTGCTGTAGGGAACCAATGGGCTGGAGAAAGGCCAGGCAACCACTGTGGAGAACTCCCAGGGCAGGCGTGGGGTAGGGGAGCTGCATTCTGGGCTGTGCCCCTCAGAGCCTGTGTCAGGGCTACGTAGGTGCATTTCTCTGCACAGTGGGGTTTGGAGGGCTGCATGGATGCTGGTCTGCTTTGCATTCTGAGAAGCACTTTTGAGGCTTGGCAGTTCCTGGGGTCCGCAGCGCTCTGTGAAGCAGCACGCGAGCTTCGGTCACAGCGGCTCCGGCGCAGCAATGACCCCCCTTCAGACAGCTTGTAACCATGCGAAGCCATGGGCCCAAGTGCCGAGCCGTGCTGTGCGCACACTGCTGGAGCGGCCCTCTGGAACCCTGGCCACTGGTCCTACTAGGTCCTGGGACTTTCCCCTGCTCTCAGGAGTTGGCTTCCCCTCGGTCCTCAGATGCTTTGGCCCATCACTGCATGCTGGGCTGGCTGGCCAGTGTCTGTGCTGACCTCAGCGCTCAGGAAGTGGGTGGGGTGCAGCTCTCCAGGGTGCTGACTCAGTGCAGCCTGGGGCCCTGCGTGCTCTCACAGGCAGGCGGACCCCTACCCCCACCCACCCCAGTGCGTTCTGGGGTGTGGAAGTGCTCCTTGGAAGGAGCACTGGGCCTGGATCCCGCCAAAGCTGTCAGCGTAGAATAATTTCCAAGGGATTGCTTCTGCGCCCCGTGTGGCTCCCCAACAGGCTGAGAAGGGTGTGAAAGAATCCAGCCATTCTCACTGTTTGCCAGGATGACTGTTTTGCCAGAGTGGGCATGCGCAGGAGAGGGGTTTGTGATGTATTTTGGAGAAAGTGGTGGTTCCTCCTCGGGAGTTGCCACAGCAGGAAGAACAGTGCCTCTGTTCGGCTCCCTCCCCTCCTTTCCCAAGGCATCAGAGCTTCCCATCAGCTGATTCATCCCTGGGGGAGGAGGGGGAGGAGGCAGGTGGGCTGCCCGCAGGGCAGGCTCTGGGGCCACTGCAGAGAGGCCACAGGGCCTCCTGCTCCCAGGTTCAGCACTGACTCCGATGCAATAGCAGGAAGAGTCACAAGGCAAGCAGCTGCGCTCGGCGCTTAACCGCTCAGAGCCCTTTCCCAAGGCCCTGCTCCTCTGCAGGACTGGCGCTCCGCCCGGAGCTTGTCTCCTGGGCCGTTCATGGCTTTGCAGCCAGGTACTCCCCATACTCCTGTGCCCGCGTGCAAGGTCACTCCCGCTTGTCAGTGGGGGAATTCACCCTGAGGGAGAAGATCGGGGGAGCCAGGGATCTCATAGCTACTGCAGGCACCATCTCTGGCCACACTCAGGGCGCGACTTGGACCTGGAGGCCCTGCTCGCCTGTCCCCTCTGGACGCTGTGTTCAGCCCTGTCACCCACCTCTCAGCTGGAGCGCACAGAGGGGAAGGACCTGGACAACCCAGGTTGTGGGCAGCCGACAGCTGAGGCCACCACGATGGCTCCCAATGGAACCTGGTCTGGAGAGGACTCTGGACAGGGGGAGCTCGTGCCAAAGCGATGCGGCTTCCTCCCAGGCTGGAGGCCTTGCGGCCCCTCCCCTGCAAGATTCTGGAGCTGCTCTGATGAAGCAGCCCCCGGAGGCCACTTCTCCCTTGCAGGGGTCACGTTCTGGGAGGGCCAGCCTCACCTCACCACACCACAAGATGAAGACATGGCATCGTCACACCTCAAAGCACCTGCTGAGCTGCCCCTTGCTGGAGGGTCCCTGGTGGCCTTGGCCAGCACCTGTGTATTCCTCTGCATTTGTCCCCTGGTGATGGGTCCTTGGCGAGTTCAGGAAAGCTTGGAATCCTAGGGAGCTCTGCTTTGCAGGGATTCTGAAACGGGGTGCTCGGGCCTGTCCTGTCCAATGGCTCCTGAGAACCCCCACCGCCCTCGATGTCCATCCACTTCCAACAGGCCCCAGCTTTGATCCTTCCATCCCCTGAGCTCTCAGAATGCATGGGGTCCCCACAAGGACCCCAACCTATGTGTCCAACATTTGTTTGTTTGACTTCTGCCCTGGGCGGTGAGCACCACAGGATGTGTATATGTGTGTTGGGTAAAGGTGTGTGTGTGTGTGTGTGTGTTGGATGAGGGTGTGGTGTGTGAACGCATTGGGTGACTGTGTTATGTGTGTTTGGTGTTTGTGTTGGGTGATGGTATGGGTTTGTTGAGTGACGGTGTGTTGTGCATGTGTTGGGTGAGGGTGAGTGTGTGTGCTGGGTGAGAGTGTATGTATGTTGGGTATGTGTGTTGGGTAAGCATATGTGTATGTTGATTGGTAAGGGCGTGTGTATGTGTTTTGGGTGATGTGTGTGTGTTGTGTGAGGGTATGTTGTGTGAAGGTGCGTGTGTTGTGTGAGGGTGTGTTGGATGTATGTGTTGGGTGATGGTGTGTGCTTATATATTGGGTGAGGGTAACGGTAAGTGTGTGTGCTAGGTGATGGTGTGTGTGTTGGGTGAGAGTGTGTTGGGTGTGTGTGTTGGATGAGGGCAGGGGTGTATTGTGTATGTGTATTGGGTGAGGGTGAGTGTGTGTGTTGAGTGAAGGTGTGTTGGATGTGTGTGTTGAGTGAGGGGGTGTTGGGTGTGTGTGTTGGATGATGGTGTGTGTGTTGGGAGAGGGTGAGTGTGTGTGTTGAGTGAGGGTGTATTGGGTATGTGTGTTGGGTGAGTATGTTGTGTGTGTTGGGTAAAGGTGTGTGTGTGTGTTGGGTGTGTGTGTTGGATGAAGGCAGGGGTGTATTGTGTATGTGTGTTGGGTGAGGGTGAGTGTGTGTGTTGAGTGAAGGTGTGTTGGGTGTGTGTGTTGAGTGAGGGGGTGTTGGGTGTGTGTGTTGGATGATGGTGTGTGTTTGTGTTGGGTGAGGGTGAGTGTGTGTTGGGTGAGGGTGTATTGGCATGTGTGTTGGATGAGGGCAAGGCCTCCAGGACCTAGTGAGAGCCAGCTACACACAGGTGCTCAGCACATGTGGGCTGACGGAACTCTATGGATGCAGGGAGGATCTGGGGATCCTTAGGCCCCAGGGAAACTGCCAATCAAGGACCCACTGCCCATGGCCCCTCCCTCACTCTCAGGTCTCTGCCTCTGCCTGGACTTGGCCCAAGTAGGTCAAGGTGGCAGCCCCAGGCATGGAGGGAGCAAAGGTCACACAGAGGCCCACAGAGGGGCAAGAGCAAAGCTGAAGCCAGCATGGAACGCCTAGGCCTGTAGCCCATACTGTACATAGCAAGGAGGAACAAGAACCTCATGGCTTTCCTGTAACCCTCAGCCTTAGTGCGAGGCAGCTCTGGGGTGGCCACAGACCCCTGCACCTGCACTGGACACCCCTAAGTCACACCCCAGGTACCAAGAGCAGGGAAACGCAGCCCTGGGGCATGTCACACATGCCCTCAACCCCACAAGGGCCCCAGAGCATTCTCAGGCACACTGGCCAGGTGTTCTCAGCAGCTGGGCTCCCGCCAGCTTTGCCACTTGTTAGCTGTGTGACCTGGGCAAAATCACGGCGCATCTCTGCTGGGAACCAGAGCCGCATGCAGCTGCAGCGTCGTGGAAAGGGGTGAGCCCCCGGGTGTGAGCACACTGAGTGCTTACCACTGCTACTGTTCAAGGTCAGGGCCCAGACGTGGTGACTGCCTAAGAACAGCACCTGCACCGCGAGGCCAGGTGACTCAGGCTGGCCCACAGGGCTCTGCCTGCGGAGGGACGAGGCCTCAGAGACCCTGTGTTCCTGTGTCGGGCAGGGAGGCCACCAGCTCCACAGCTGCCCGATGACTCAGGGCCCTGGGCCCTCACCTTGACAGCTTCCCTCGCCGGCAGGTGACCTTGAGCAGCTGTACCTCTAGTTCTGCTTCCTCCTCCAGCAGAGTAAGCGAAGCAGGACCCGGTGCCACCTGACAGTGCATAATAGCCAGTTGTTCCATTTACTGGATCTATAAAAGGCATTTGCTTGCAGAGTTCATGATCTCACCCTCGAGGTCAATGTCTTGGTGGGTTCCTTTCCACCCAGGCCTCCCTTCCTCCTGGATATATTTGCCCAAGATGTACCAGGAGGCGGGTGCCCTCTGCCTAGCAGCCGGCGCTCTGTCTATTCAGGGAACAGCCCAGGGAACAGACTGTACCCGAAGCTCCTTCTCAAACTCAACAAGGCCCAGCAGGAGCGTGAGAAACGGGCGGCTCTGTCTCAAGGCTCTGCTTACTCCCCACGGGCTCGACCTGGGCCACCTGCTTCCCTGTGGCCTCCTGGGCTGGTGTGGCCTCCACCCACCTCACACCTGCCAGCCCAGCTACAAAGGAGGCAGTACAGACCAGGGGAGCGACATCAGGGGCCCCAGGGGCCGCAGGCTGCTGGGGAGAGGCAGAGGCCTGGACCTCATAGGCTCTCCTCACCCGGGCCTGGGCTGACCTGGGCGAGTTCCACTCCCTCTCCAAACATTGCTTCCCTCATTCCTCTGAGGAACGCGGGGCTCGGTGATGTCCCAGTTCCCACCCAGGCTGCAATACTTGGGGGTCTCACAGTCCAGTTCTCCGGATGAGTGTTAGGGACATGGGGCCCACACGACAGCCTGTCAGACTTTGTATGTATTTATTTGAGAGGCAGAGAGAGAGAGAACGCTCTCACTACTGGTTCACTCCCCAGTGGCCTACAACAGAGGCTGGGCCAGGAGCCAGGAACTCAATCAGATCTCCCACATGAGAGGCAGGAACCCAGTAACTTGAGCCTTCGTCTCCCCCCCACCCCAATCCCCGGTGCCAGGGTCCACACTGGCAGGGGAAACTGTCGTTAGGAGCCAAAGGCGGGTATTGAACCCAGGCACTCCAGTGTAGAACATGGATGTCTTAACTGCTTGGTCAAATGCCTGCCCTGGGTACTCAGATCCTACCCCAGTAGCCTCTCCCTGTCTCCTGGAAGGGTCTGCAAAGAGCCCACCCATCCCTAGTCTTTGTGGCTGCCCCTATGGGGCCTTTCAGAGGCCCCCTGATGACTGATGGGGGGAGCATGGACTCTGGAGCCAGGTAGACCCACTTCAAATCCCGGCTCTGCTATGTACGGTCTGAGTTACCTCGGGCAGTCTCAGTTTCTCATCTGTAAAATGGGCAGAACTGCGCCTACCTTTCAGGGTGGTTACTCAAATGGAGGCTGCATCCCAGTACACAGAGGGAGCTGGGTAAATGGCAGCTGTGCTGTTAAGCAAGGCTGCTCTGTGATTAGCCCCTGTGGAGTGATTGGAGGGGCTCTGGGCTCTGATGGGAACACATGTGAGAAAACTGGGGGCTTGGTATGGGGTGGTCCAACAGGCTTGAGCCCCTCTCTCATCACAGGCACATTGCAAACTTAAGCCCAAAGATCTATTTTCTTATCACTGGCTCCCAATGAGAAGTCCGAAGAGCAACTTGAACCAGACCACTGCTTCTCACGCGCAGCTCCGATGCAGGGATGGCTCCAGCGACCCCACAGGTCTGCGGCACTCTGAGGCTTCTCACCACTGAGGTTCCTGGAGGAAATTGCCAGGAACTCTTCCCGGACCCCACATCTGAGGTCATCCCAGCATGGCCCACGTGGCTCAGCAAGTGCTATAGCTGGTTTGAGTCCCGGATGGTCCACTTCCGATCCAGCTCTCTGCTGTGGCCTGGGAAAGCAGTGGAAGATGGCCCAAGTCTTGGGCCCTGCACCCACATGGAAGAATTGGAAGAAGCTCATGGCTCCTTCTCTCTCTCTCTCTGTCTCTCTCTCTCCCTCTCTCTCTTAGCCTCTGCCTCTCTGTCACTCTACCTTTCAAATAAATAGATAAAACTCTTTTTAAAGATTTATTTATTTGAAAGAGAGAGAAGGAGAGGAAGAGAAAGAGAGAAAGAAAGAGAGAGACAGAGGTCTGCCATCTGCTGGTTCACTCCCCAGTGGAGTTGCACAGCCAGAGTTACACCAATCTGAAGCCAGGAGCCAGGAGCATCCTCCAGGTCTCTTATGTGGGTGCAGGGGCCCAAGGACTTGGACCATCTTCCACTGCTTTTCCAGGCCATAGCAGAGAGCAGGATTGGAAGAGGAGCAGCTGGGACTCAAACTGGGACCCATATGTGACGCCAGCACTGCAGGCGGTAGTTTTACCCACTACACCACAGCGAGGGGGGCAGGTGTCTTCCATCCACTGTTCACTCGCCAAATGGCCATAACAGCTGATCAGCAGCCAGGAGCCAGGAGCTTCATTCGGGTCTCACATGCAAGTAACAGGGGCCCAAGCACTTGGGCCATCCTCCACTGCTTTCCCAGGCACATTAGTAGGGAGCTGGATTGGAAGTGGAGCAACTGGGACTCGAACAAGCACCCGTATGGGATGCCTGCCCTGCAAGTGGCAGCTTTACCTGCTATGCCACAGTGCTCCTTTGAAAAGAGCTTGACTAGAACTGGCTGGTGATGGTGACATCACTTGGGGATTCCTTCCACTCTGGTTGGCATTTTGCCATGGATCCAACCTCCAGGGGAAAAAAAGTCCTTTATTTTCTTTCCTTTTTCATTCTGCTGGTCACCAGCTTGATCACTAACTTGAGAGATTTTCCAGATACTCAATCGCATCTCAGTGTGGAAACAGATGGACCTGGCGGCATGGCCCAGCCACGGCAGGGAGACGTTGCCCAACGCTTCACATCCCAAGTCAGTTGGGAGCCCAAATGTCGAGCTAAGCCAACAGGCACAGGTCTCCCTGCTGCTGTTGAAACTGGGGACACAAAGCTCGTTTGTGCAGGGAAGAGTCAGGACAGTGGCTGCCCAGTGGCGGGCAGGGGGTGGGCATGACGAGGAATCTTCTGTGGTCTGGGAATGCCTGGCTCACGATCAGGGTGCTGGCGATATGGGCTTGTGCAGGGCTGAAAATCCATCCTCACTGGAGCCGGTGCTGTGACATAGCAGGTAAAGCTGCCACCTGCAACACTGGCATTCCATATGGGCATCGGTTCAAGTCCTGGCTGCTCCGCTTCGGATCCAGCTCCCTGCTAATTCGTCTGAGAAAGCAGCAAAGGATGGCTGGAGTGCTTGTGCTCCTGCACCCATGGGTGAAATCCAGATAGAAGTTCCTGGCTTCTGGCTTCAGCCTGGCCCAGCCCCAGCTATTGTAGTCATTTGGGCAGTGAACCAACAGATAAAAGATCTCTGTGTGTGTGTCTCTGTGTGTGTCTCTCTCTCTTTGTAACTGACTTTCAAATCAATCTTTCAAAAGAATGAAAGAAAATCCACCTTATGAGAAGTGCAGCTCCCCTGTGTGTGTATACTGGCCTTTAACAATAAAAATACCTGCGCCAGGTGGCTTTGGGTGCAGCAGAGACAGAAGTTCCCTGGGAAGCCACTTTTAGCAGAGGCGCTCTGGCATTACTGCGAGCTCTCTCTCTCTCTCTCTCCAGGAAAATCACTCTCTGAAAACTTGACCAACTCTTGTGGGTCTGTGGGTTCCAGCTAAGCCCTTGGTAGGAACACGTCACGCCCACACTGGCCGGGGGCTACTCTGAAGGTCACGGCCACGGCCAGTGGTGAACAGGCTGTGGGAAAGCCAGGGCCTGTGCGATCATTCTTCCTGCCCTCTGCACCACGATGATGTCATCCCCTCCCACCTGGCTTCATGCTTGGTTACAGCCCCAGCCAGGTTCTGCACTTACCTGCCCAGGTGAGTCAGTGAGCTCATCGGAGCTTTGGGGCAGTCGTCCTGGAAGGAGAATACACTCAACCACAAAGAGAAAGCAGTGCCCGAGCCGCCCCACTCCCTATGAGGTCTTCACCTTGAACTCCACACAGGAAGGG
Source organism: Sylvilagus floridanus (assembly GCA_949820135.1). Taxonomy (NCBI): domain Eukaryota; kingdom Metazoa; phylum Chordata; class Mammalia; order Lagomorpha; family Leporidae; genus Sylvilagus; species Sylvilagus floridanus. The sequence goes on along the minus strand of OX463238.1, from coordinate 22,074,369 downwards.
CCCCAGCGCATTGATTCAGACTGGGGGCGCCTGTGCTAAGGTAAACATGGCCACACCCTTTAGACAAACACTGGCAGTGTTGGGTTGAGCCTCAGGAAAGAGAACCTGGCACAAGAAGAGTGCCAGCTGGCGGCTGGAGCCTGCTAGAACCCCCTTCTCTCGCCACCGAGGAGCTGTGTGATCGGGAAGACTCACATGCCCTCTCTGGGCCTGGGCTCCTTAACCCTAAAGTGAAGAGTTGATCTGGAACAATTCATGAGGTCACCGGAAAAAAAAAATGGAATAAAATCACTGCGCCCCGATGAAGTCAGGACCTGTGCAGGTTTCTTTTCTTTTCTCTCTCTTTCTTCTTCTTCTTCTTCTTTTTTTTTTTTTTTTTTTGCATTTCATAAGTACAACTTTAGGAACATAATGATCTTCTCACCATATACATCCTCCCACCCTCACTCCCACCCTTCTTCCTCCTCCTTCTCCTATTCCCATTCTTATTTTTGAATAAGATCTATTTTCATTTAACTTTATACGCATATGATTAAGTCTATACTGAGTCAAGAGTTCAACAAATGGTATGGAAAAAAGAACTGTTCCTCATCAGTCGAGACAAAGGCTGTTCAAAGTCATTGCATCTCGTGTTCATTTCGCGTCTATAGATTACCTTTTAGGGGCTCTATTGGTTGTCTCAGGTCAAGGAGAATGTATGGTATTTGTCCTTTGGGGACTGGCTTATTTCACTAAGTATGATGTTTTCCAGTTTCTTGTTTTGAGCAGAGAATGAAGCTGCCACAATCCCACTTCTTGGTACAGTCACCGTCTGCTTGGGCAAAGCCAGCAGGTTAAGCCGCTGCCTGTATGCCGGCATCCTGTATGGGCGACGGTTCGAGTCCCAGCTGTTCCGCTTCTGATCTGGCTCCCTGCTAATGCCCCTGGGGGAGTAGTGGAAGCTGGCCTTTTTACTTGGGCCCCTGCTACAGACCAGGATGGAGTTCTTGGCTCTTGGCTTAGGTCTGGCCCAGCTGCGGCTATTGTGGGCATTTGTAAGCCAATGGGTGAAAGATTCTCTCTCTCTCTCTGTCACCGCCTTTTAAATAAATAAGTAAATCTTTTTTTTAAAGGCATTTCACCCATTCCACTCTCATCTCCACTCCTCATCTCTTCTCCCAGTAGGCACCCAGGGTGTCACACTTTGTGTACACATGGGGCGTGTGTCTACCCATAACTCCATGTATCTATATATGATTACATCCCCATAACAATACATCACTGAGTGGTGTGTGTGTGTGTGTGGGGGGGTGCTGGTAATTTACATGAAGGGTCACGTGCTATGAATCTTTTCCTCCAGGCTTCACCCTGCCTTTGTGATCTCTGTGTTACTCCGTGTGCATCTGGCTGCTCAGCTGTGATGCACAGGGCGCATGCGCGTGTGGCCACCACACTGTTCCGCTCCCCTGCTGCCAGACACCTGGGCTACTCACACACCCTGCACTGCGCACAGCTGTGTGGTGACCACTGCCACGCTCAGCCCCTTGAGGACGGGCAGGAGTGTTTCCTGAGGGTGGCTCCCCACAGAGTGGCTGTGCAGTCTGTCACTGGGTGCAGCCATGTTGTGCTGGGGGCGGGGCAGGAGCCACTGCTTGGCTGAGGCGCTTGGTGCGGGCTCTGGGGACCGGCGCCTCTGTGAGGAGCCATATCTCCCCTTCCTGACAGCCCGCCCCATGGTAAGTGGGCATGACTTACATGTCATTACACTGTTGCCTGCTTCTCCTCCTAAACTGCAGGCTCTCTGAGGACAGGCACGGTGGTGCTGTGCCCAGTGCCTGAGGCATGGCGGACACCGCGGTCAGCACATAGCCCCTGAAGCTAGCTGTCTGTCAGGGGGCAAACTTGAACTTGAGCAGGAAGCCTCAGCACCAGAGGGAGGGGAGGGAGAGGCAAGGGCACACATCTAAGGAGGGCTTGCTCCCGGGTGCCTGCCTATCCACGTGGGGCCTGAGAACGGGGCCCCCCTTGCCATCCCCATGAACCTCAGGCAGCGCTTCTGTCTTAGAAAAGCTTTGGGCGTCATTTAGCATCTGACCTGGCCCCTCCCTCTTCCTTGTCTTCCTGTCCCCTTCACCGAGGGTCAGCCAAGTGCCAGCGATGTGCTAGGACCTGCGCTAGAGACGTGCTCAGGAAGCCACTGCCCAGTGCGAGTGTGTGTGTGTGTGTGTGTGTGTGTGTGCTGGCAGCTGACAATCAAGCAGCATCACACACAGAGAGTGGAGAAGAAAGAGGGGCATGTCTTCACCCGGGAGGCAGAGAAGAGGGGCTCACCCAGGCAGCATCGGGAGGTGATGCTTGTGTGCGAGTTTTGTCCGACCAGAGAAGCTGCATGGGACCAGCGCAGGGTGGCCAGGGGCCTGCGAGAGGTCTGTGTTTCTGGAGCACACGTGTGGGTCAAGGCCAGGAGGCAGGTGGTGGCCTGGGGGGAGGGGCGGGGAGCAGGGATGTGAGGCTGCAGGGGGAGGGGGCACTGGGGGTGTCTGAGGGACCTTGTGGACTCTGCATGAGGGGGCAGCCACTCAGCAGAGAACGCACGCTGGGCAGTGGCGGGGTATTTTGGGAGACTGTCTGGAGGTGTGGGGCAGGCAGGGGTGGTGGGGGTGAGGTTCTGACTGAGGCAGGAGGAGCAGGGGGAGGGGTGGTGACCTGAGTGCCCAGGTGAAAATTCTGTGGTCCTAGGTGTCCATGTGAATTGTGTGGCCTTGGGTGTCTGGGTGTGAACTTTGCACCCTGGGTGTCCGTGTGTGAATTGTGTGGTCTTGGGTGTCTGGGTGTGAACTTTGCATCCTGAGTGTCCAGGTGTGAATTGTGTGGGCCTGGGTGTCTGGGTGTGAATTGTGGGCCGTGGGTGTCTGGGTGTGAATTGTGTGGCCCTGGGTGTCTGGGTGTGAACTTTGCACCCTGGGTGTCTGGGTGTGAATTGTGGACCCTGGGTGTCTGGGTGTGAATTGTGTGCCTTGGATGTCCAGGGAAGCCCTGTGTTGCTGAGTAGCTGGAGCTAGGGTTTTCCCTTGGTGGAGAGGGAGAAAGTACCTTGGAGGCCAAGAGGGGTCTTCCCCAGAGAAGGGTCCCCAGGCTCATACAACAAACACCCCCCAGGCAAGTCATAGTCCAGACAGAAGAGAAGGCTACAGGGCAGGTGGTCAGCCTTGCCTGGGATGGAGGACATGTCAGGCCCCACCTAGACACAGGGAAGTCACCAAGGCCAGTCCTCTGACTGCCTCTCTCCACGCTGGGGGCAGAGAGGCCGGGGCTGGAGGGGCTGAGGGGCTGCAGGGCTGTGGGCACTGTCCCAGGGAGGGGCAGCTCTCACAGACACCTGGCCCCTGCAGGGGCTCCCAGGGCACGGTGGGAAGCCCGCTCCTTGCCTCTCCTGGAAATGACCCCCTAACACGCGGGCTTGAGCAGCAGGGACGGGCTGCCCGTGCCATCCTGGGGACGCCTCACTCCTCACTCTGCTTCCTCTGTAGCCTAGCTCTGTGGAAGAGGACTCTCTTCTCTCCGCCCATGCACCAAACTGGACTTGCAGGCTGGGCGACAATCTGGGAAATTGTGTGGGGGTTTCCGGTGCTTCAAGTCAGTTTGTTTGAATCTGTCCTGTGTGCCGGGCCTCAGAGTCATTGCCAGGCGGCCAAGCTGCCACCCAGCAGCCTCTGCTCCCCTCCTCCCCTCAGCCCTTCCAATCCCAGCAGCCACAGGGCCATGAAACCTGCTGTCCACGCAGCCCAGGCTCCGGCTGGCTTCCTGGCACTTAGAGACAGTGCCAAAAACTGACTTCTGGTGTTGTCTTGGTGCTGGTGACTTGCGTGTCTATCTTGTAGCCCACCCCTCCCCCCAGTACCCTCTGCCCCAGGCCCTTCCAGAAGGAAGCCCTAGCGTCATAACAGCCCATGGGAACAGGATTTGGGGGGTTGTCCAGCCCAGCCTGGCTACAGTGACACCAGCTGTGGATCTTCGCGTGGCAGGTGTGTCTGAGTCCCTGGGCAGCTCATGACCTAGAATAAAGACGGAGGGGCCAGCATTGTGGTGCAGTGGGGCGAACCCCTGCCTGTGACACTGGCATCCCATATAGGAGTGCCCTTCCAACCCAGCTTCCTGCTAGGGCCTGGGAAAGCAGTGGAAGAGGATCCAAGCGCTGGGCCCCTGCCACCCATGTGGGAGACTGGGATGAAGCTCCTGGCTTTGGCTTGGCACAGCACTGGCTGATGAGGCCATTTGGGGAGTGACCCAGTGGATAGAAGGTTCTCTATCTGTCTCTGTCACTCCACCTTTCAAATAAATACATAAACCTTTTAAAAATAATAATAAAATACAGACAGGATCAATTCAGTTTGTTTTTTAAGGCACTCACTTCCTTCTCCAGCTCCTTTGTTACTCTCACCCGGCACCCTCCCTGGGCTGAGGTAGACCCCAAGGGCTCTCGGTGGGGTGGAGATGAAAGAAAAGCTACCAAGGGGGAGCTGGACACAACCCAAAGTCTGGGAGCCCCCAGCTTTCAGCAGCAGGCAGGTTAGCGCAGTCAGGGCCTTGCAGGCTTGCTGTGGGAGGGGCCTGTTGTTGAGGCCCGGATGTTCACTTTCCAAAAGAGTGAAAGCTGAGACAGCGGGTTGTAAAACAGCCAGGGGTTGTCTGGGCTTGGAGGGGCCATTTGTGTCCATGGAGCCCAGTGCTGCTATTTGGCCAATGACACCTTTGACCTCATGCCTTAGGGGACCGACTAAAGACTTGGAGTCAGGGCCTCCCTCTGTATCTTTGGATCTGACCACTGTGCCACGGGTTGAGTTGTAGTTTGGAGTTGCTAGGTCTGTGTAGACAGAACAGGAAGAAAGGTGGAGGAGGAAGTGAGAAGGCGGTGCAGGTGGGGCTGGGATACCTATTTTGGATTCTTCGGTGAGGGGAGGAGAGGATTTTATTTTTTAAAGTCTAGGCACGGTAGTTTTCATTTCAAACACTTGCAGGATAAAAAATCTACACTGGACAAAGTAAACGTCTCCCTCCCTGACCACCACACCCCAAACCAGTCCCCCCAGTTCGTGGCGCTCCCTGCAACACGCGGGTTTCCCCAGGCCCTTCTCTGCACCTGCACAGGTGCACCAGAGTGCACCACGCGCCCCTGCGCCCCACGCGGCTCTGCCGCTGCCTTTGGTTTCTCAGCAGGCACTCCCAGTGGTGCCACACTGGCCAGCAGTGAGCAATCCCTCAGTCCTTCCTGCCTCGAGGAGGGTGAGGTCACCACTGTGTGTGCCAAGGGCAGGAGCGCAGAGTGGGACTCCCCATGCTGCTCCCCTCCTTCGTCCAGCTGGGGACCAGTTGGGTCCACTCAACAAGAGTCTCAGGAGGAGACTCCCAGGAGAGTTGTCCCCAGGAGAGTCTCTGGGGCTTCTTCATAAACCCTCGGCTCGTGGCACCACCAGAGGCCGATCAGAGTCTTAGAAGGGGCACTGACCGGGTCTATCAGTCCATCAACAACCATTTGTTGAGGTCCTACTATGTGTCAGCCATGTCCAGGCATAGGGAAGTGGTGGGCATGAGAAAGCCCACCAAGCCCCAAGGAGCTTCCCTGCTAGTGGGTGTGTGGGCAGCAGACAGGGGCACTCGTGTCGATTTCCAAGGAGTTTCAGACTGCTCACTGCTCTGGATTTAGCACAACCTGCGGAGCAGATGGTACTTTGAAGGGGTGACTGGGAACCAGCAGGCGTTGGGGTGGGGGCCGGCTCTGGCGACTGTGTGAGCTGGAGTGAGATGTTCCCCGCCCCTGCCCTCTCTTTCCCCTGCTGGTCACCTCGAGGCTCCTTCTCTTCATGGAAGCAGACACGATGCTCTCCGATGCTTTGCTCCCAGGATCTCTTTGCTTGGGTTGCAGCCGCGATGTTCAAATCCTCCATCAAATAGTGGTGGGCGCTGGAGAGAATGCACAAGTGGGAGGAGGACCCAGCCTCAGCACCAGCACATTCGCTGCGAGTTCCACGCGGCTCCGTGCCCTGTGGGCTGGTGCTGGGAGCCCAGGTCGGGAGGAGGAAGCACGGACACAATTGAGAGCACCCAGGCACCTGGGCGGGCAGCAGACAGGAAGTGGCTCTGGGGCACAGGGCAACCGCAGCTCCTTTGTCACATCCCCAGCTCCACCAAGTCAGTCCCTGTGGGCATGGCTCTGCCACCAGCAGGGCGAGCAGATCGGGTTTGCTGAAGGCTCTCGGGAGCCAACCGGAAGGGAGACCGGAGTTCAGGCACCACCAGGAAAATCCTGCTTTGCCAAGATGACTAGTGTCGCCTTTGAGAGCCGGCGCGGGAGGGAGGAGTGGAGAGAACTCCCAGCTGCCTGTGGGCCCACCCTCCCTGACTTCTAATCCCTAGGCTCATGTGTCGCTCAGAAAGTGGACCCTGGCCTGGGGCCCTGGGCCCTGGGCCCTGGGATTTTTTGGCCCCCAACAGGTGTAGGATGGTGGAGTTCCTAGGTTTTCCCTGCCTCCGCCCGGCAGGTGGGACATGCATCAGAAGACACGGAGGCCTTGGTGCTCTTACTTGGGGGGGGGGGGGAGGACTCCCAAGGGCCCCTCTCGCTCATCTGATTCATGAGCCTCCATCAGGCAGCAGGCCAGGGAGGCATGAATAATCTTACTGCAAGAAAGCAAGCCGGTCTGACCGACTCATTTATCACTGCTGCTGGGACGCCCGGGCTGGCGCTCGGAGCCCTGTGACGGGTGAGAGGCAGAGGCGGCCTGGGGAGACGCCCACCGTAGGCTTCTGATGAGAGGGAAGTGAACTGGTGCCAAGTACAGGGCACAATGCACTCTGGGACGGGCACTGTGACGGCCAGAGGGACTCAACGTGAGAGCAAACAAGCGACCAGCACAGAGAGACCTCAGGAGCACAATGGGCAGGCTGTGGCCAGCGCTCAGTGCAGTGCACCATGCTTAGCCAATGCCCGTTCCAGGCCCGGGGCCTCAGGGGGGCTGATGGAGCCTGTGGAGAACCTTCCTTGGAATTCTAGAAAGGACTAGAAATTTCTCCACTGTTCCACTCTGAGAAATAATGCAATGTGAAAGATGTGTATTTGATATGTGCTATCAGAGGTTAAGACAGGGGCTTAGGGGTTGACTAGGGGTCCAGAACCATCTGGCTACAGCTTAAGCCTTTAGTGATGCAAGTTTGTCCCAGGTTCTCCAAAAAGTCTCGAAGGCAGTCCCAGCACTGATGTGAGACAAAAAATTATGCAGCTGGGGGCCCCAGGCCTTCACTCTGACTCTTAAAGTCTCAGTCGGGTTTCTCGTGGGCCTCGGGGCGTGGTTTATTTCCAAGCTGCCCCCGAGGAAAGCTCTCTGTCCAACATGGCGTGGCTGGGCCGGTTACAGACCGCTGTGGCCAGCCGCCGGCCTCGTCCCTCCTGGCAGAGAGGTTTGTGAACTGACCAGCGCTGTGGCTGATCCGAGGGAGCTGGAGACGCTTCCTGAGAGCCGTCCACATCTGAAAGTTCCCATGCGCTCCAGACTTCCTGTGCTGGACGCCGAAGCCCGGGGCACGGGGCTGGGAGGGCAGAGTACCAGGCTCTGGCCTCCTCACTGGACTCAAGCCCCGATGGCGGCTGTGTGTGCCGTGATCCCAGGAGCGGGTTCCTGATGAGAGGGCGAGTGCAGCCCCTCGGTGTCTCTCCCAGGCTGTCCTGCCCTTCCGCCTTCAGCCATGGGATGACAAAGTCAGAAAGCCCTTGCTCCTAGACCCTGGCTCCCCAGACTCCAGAGCTGTAGAAAATCCTCCTCTGTTCTTCATCGGTTGCTCTCTCGGTAGAAATGACCTTGTCTGCTCCCGCAGCACAGACTGGATTAAGACAACATGGATTTGCAGACTCCCCAGGCCGCCTTTCTTGGGCCCCGCTGCGCTGAAGACCCAGGGCTTCTGTAGGCCGATGGGGACGGGGGAAGGTATCCGTGCACCTCCACTCTCTGTTGTAGCTTTCGGGGAGGATGGGAGCTAGAGGCTGTGGGAGCCCCGGGGAGACTGAGACGGGCTGGGGGTCTCACTCCGAGCCCTTGCTTGCCAACTATCCAGTGGCCTGCCACCACCTTCTGCATCTACAAGCCCTTTTTTTCCTCTCTCTCTCTCTCTCTCTCTCTTTTTTTTTTTTCAGAGAATGCCCTCTGGGGTTTGCCAGAACTTGGATTTTCATTCCAGACCCACCACCTGCTGGTGGCTCATGCCCCGGTCCCCCTGCCTTCCTGGGATGGTGGGAAGATCCTGAGAGGTGATGGAACATGTCCTGTGTGTCTCCCCACCTCCCCACACACAAGAGCAGCCTGAATGGGCACGGGCACCATGGCAGGGGCGCATGCGCGTGGATGTGCAGCTCTTTCTGCATAGGTAAGGCCAATGTGTAGGGCTGGGAGACCACGTGGGTGCAGGGGAGCTGCCGGGAGACGCCAAGGCTGGGAAGTTTGGGGGTGACCAGGGATGATTGGGTTCCCAGGACAGGGGTTTTCAATGCTTCACACAGGAAGGCACTGGGTGAAGCAGGTGGGGGTGGGGGAGCAGGTTGAGCTGAAGGAAGTTCACTCTCCTAGGTTGAAGCGTCAAGGAAGCAGAAGGTTAGGGGACCCCACCCAGCTCCTTTGGGGGCATGGAGTGAGCTGTGTGTGCACACAGGGCTGGGGAAGCAGAGGGTTAGGGGACCCCACCCAGCTCCTTTAGAGGCATGGGGGTGAGCGTGTGTGCACACAGGGTTGGGAAAGGCACCACTCCTCTGGTGGTCGCACCCTTCTCCTGCCTTAAACGTGGCTTGCCAGGGTGGGGCTTTGTCCCAGCAGCTAAGACACCGAGGAGGGGCGGCCTCACTTTCAGCTCCCAAGGCGGCTAGCCGCACCGATGCAGGGGGAGAAGTGGCAGGAAGAGAACAGGACGCGGCGATGCTGCCCTATGCCTGCCGCTGTCTGGCCAGGCTCTGCGCTTCGAGGCAACTCACAAGCAGCCAAAGCCCACAGGGCTTCCTCACAGGGAAGGACGTCTTCTGACGGGAGCTCATTTTATTGAGCATCTACTGTGTGCCAGGCATTTCACATAACGGATCCCCCTGATGCCTAAGCCTCCACTTTGATTCTTCTCCTTAATGAACAGCCGAAGTCACACCAGGCTCAGGTAAAACCAGACTTGAAACCAAATTTCCAACTCTCTCTCTCTCTCTTAATTATTTATTTATTTGAAAGGCAGAGAGAGAGAGAAAGGTCTTCCATCCACTGGTTCACTCCCCAAATGGCAGCAATGGCCAGAGCTGCGCCGATCTGAAGCCAGGAACCAGGAGGTTCTTCTATGTCTCTCATGTGGGTGCAGGGGCCCAAGGACTTGGGCCATCTTCTACTGCTATCCCAGGCCATAGCAGAGAGCTGGATTGGAAGTGGAGCAGCCAGGACTCAAACCAGTGCCCATATGGGATGCCGGCAGGGCAGGTGGCAATTTTACCTGTTATGCCACAGCGCTGGTCCCACTCCCAACTCTTAAGCCAGTGGCCCTCTCTTCCCTCTGTTAGGCGCTCTGTGTTAGCTAGACTAAAGAAGAAAACAGAAGTTTCCAGAGTGGGAGAGGGAATAGTGGAGACATCCATGCTTGTCGGAATCCTGTGTGTGAACATCAAAGATTTGCCGTGAACTCTGGGCTACCAGCCAGCTCGTGCCATTTTACAGCAGCTGCCATGGAATATCGTGGAGCCCAGCTGTCCCTCATGTAGCTACCTTTACGTCCCATGGTTGGGCCATACGTCTGCTAGCAGCTAAAACTCTCCACATCTGTATAGACAGCGTCTGCCTGCATTGTATCCTGGGCTACTTCGTTACTGGCTTGCCACCTGCCCCAAAGTAAATTGCAGTCATTTTTCTTGGTCCCACAACTGCTCTTCCCAGGTGTCCAGGAAAGACTTGTGAGTTCACGCATGCCAGTGTGTTCTCCTTCTCTGAGACGTGCAGGATATGTTAAAGTTCCAACTTATTCTTATTTCTATTAGGTCTGCAATAGCTCGGGGTTCTGGTCTTTCGTACCCCCAGAAAGGAGAGACGCCAAAAGGAGACGGAGACTGACCTCAACAGAGCCAGGATGCTTTCTCGGAAGCATAGAGGTTGGTGACAGTCTATTCTTGTGAAGAGACTGCGCGCCGGGCATGTTTAGAACTGATTTTTATCCGGTTAAGGAGGGACTTTGCCACTACCCAGGGGACGGAGTAGGAGGCGACTGGCAGAAAAGTGGGGGGCTCTTTGAGTCTCGGGGAGCTTTCCTCTTATCTGTTTCATAGCTGCCCTGTGCAGCTTATGTGCTTTGCCATTTGTGTTGCAGGGAGTGGAGAAGGGTCTGGTTAGGGACCAAGGGAGGAAGTGGGGAGGGGGCAGGAGGAGAAGGGAAGGGGGGAGGGGAAAGTGCAACACGTCCTTTCGTTTCAACCGTCATCTCCCAGATGTGCGAGCCCCCGGCCCCCTTCTTGTCTAGCCCAGCTGATTCTCCGGGCTAAACACTGCCCTTCTAGTCCTCCTCAATGCGATCTTTGTGCCAATAATATCCTAGGCCAGGCTTCCTACTGGGGTCCTGGAGTGAGGCTCTGGTTAATAAGATGCTGGCGTCAAATGCACTGATGTGTTGAGGGACAGCTGGGCACATGGTTCTCAGGGCCTCTCTTCCCGTCCCCTCCACTTCCGTCCTTGGGATCAGCAGGAGAGCCCTGCCAGGGCCATTCTCCTCCTAGAAAGCCTTGGGCCCTTGTCCAGAGGGTGTGGAGTGAGGGGCGTGTGCAGTGGGCGCTCAGCAGGCCCACACACTGCCCCATGACTTCCACCTGTCACACTTGGTGCGCGGTGTCTGACCCACATCCCAGACCCATGACTCGCTTCTCCAGGGACACCTGGTGAACAGTTTTGGGGGAGGTTGGCAGAGTGTGGCTGTCCTTTTGCACTGGGAATATGTGTTGGGCTTGCCTCAAGTTCTTTTGCATCCTGACAAGTTGAAGTCAAAGTTTGCAATTCTGGTGCGGGGGTTTGAACTGTGTCCCCACCCCCACCCCACCCCACCTTCCTATTCCTATGTTGAAGTCCTTATACTCCAGCACCTCGGAGCATGATCCTTTTTAGAAACGGGGTCAGGGCAGGTGCAATGAGTCACCTTAGGATCAGGTCATGCTGGAACAGGTGGGGCCCTAAACCGATAGCGCTGAGGTCATTATCAAAAGGGGAAATGTGGACTCAGAGCCACACACAGGGACAAGGCCCTGTGATGAAGGAGGCGGAGAGGGAGGGAAGCTCGCTTGAGCCACAGAACTCTGACGATGCCTACAGATGTGCAGTGGCTGGAGGGGAGGCCAGACACCCAGGATCCCACGGCCCCTGCTGCTGCCCCAATCTCAGACCTGCAGCCCCCAGAGCTCTGGGAGACAGAACGGTTCACTGCTGACACCACAGCATTCGTGGCAGTTTGGGATGACGGCCCTGGTGAGTTAGTGCACCTGCTCTCGACTTCAGAACTGCTCAGAGCCTTTCCTACAAATTGAAGTTATGTGCGATTGACACGTTTGATCCTAGGACCCTCTTGTTCTACTGGGCATCCGGCAGGGATGGTGTTTATGGAACCAACTCCAGGAAGTAACCATTCTAGGGCCAGGCTGCCTCATCTGACAGCCAGACATGCATCATTGGGTCCCAGCACCCACATCTATCTATCTATCTATCTATCTATCTATCTATCCATCCATCCATCTATCTAATCTATCATTTATTTGAAAGGCAGTTGTGGGGTGGGGGTGGGGGGTCTTCCATCTGCTGGTGCTGAAGCCAGGAGGAGCCTGGAGCTTCATCTGAGTCTCCCACATGGGTGCAGGGGCCCAAGCACTTGGGCCATCAACCACTGATTTCCCAGGCGCATTAGCAGGGAGATGGATTGAAAGCAGAGTAGCGTGGGATGCTGGCAGTCACAGGTGGCAATTTAACCCACTGTGCCACAATGCTGCTGCCCCCCATCTATGTCCTTAACTTCTCTGTGCCTCCGTCTCCACATGTGTGTGCGGCGGGAGTGGATGACTGCTGAGAACCTGGCCAGGGCATTGTGCAACACAGGTGCTCTGCATGTGCCCGGGCACTTCCTGATGCTGTTTTCTGGAATGGCACTCTACACGGAGCCTGGACCTGTGCACTGGGGCATGTAGAGCGAAGAGAAACAGATCTGGTCCCATGTGGCTTGAATCCAATGACACAGCATGAGCCAGGCCCCTTCTGAGAGGCCTTGGGGACAGCGGAGGCTGCAGGTCCCAGAAGGCAGATCCCTAGGATCCTGTGGGCTAAGGTGTGGGTCGGCCTCGGTCACAGCTGCTGGCGCTCTGCACCTGCGCTCTCATGATGCAGACGGTCCCAGCTTCCAGACAGGAACCCCGGCCAGGCTGACCTCTGCAAAGGGGCCGCGGAGCTGAAAATAAAACACAGAGCCGGGAGGGAGTGTCACTTCCTAATTCCTCCCTCAGGGTGGATCTGGGAGATAAGTGGGAGGAGCAGGAGATGAGGCCACAGGGTGAGGGACACCCATTGTTAGGTGGCACAGACTCCGCCTCCAAAAGCACCCAGCTGCACAGCTCTCCTCCACCCCCCACCCCCCTACTCCCCACCCCACAGCCCAGGGTTGATCTCATGCCAGTTGTGAGCCTGATTTATAGCAGCTCACACCGGAGCGGGAGGAGAGGGTGGCAGCAGGGCCTGGCAGCTCCTGTGCCCATGAGATGGGTGCAGGAACCTCAGGTTAACACCAGCCCTGCCCCCCCACACCCCTACACCCCCACAGCCCCAGTGGAAGGCCTCAGGCATTAGGGGAAGAAGCCACAGTTCCGAGTGACTAGGGCAGAGCGGGTGTGGACGAATCACAGTGTCTTTCTGGGGACAAGCGAGTGACACATACAAACCAAACAGGGCTCCCAGGGATGGCGACTGGACTTGGGGATCCAGGGGTCACCCAGACAGCAGGGGCCTCACTGAGAGTGCACGAGACGGTCATCATGACAGAAGACCAGTGCCCGAGATGAGCAGTGGAGAAAGCTTCCCCTATGGGAGCTCTACTCACAACACCCCACCCTGGGCATAGCCCCAAATCCCCAGCAACAGGAGGACGGATCAGCCAGATGGCTTTTGGTGGGGAATACTACTTGGCAATGAAGAAGGAAACCAGCTACCCTGGCTGGTAGTAGACACGCGAGCAGAGCTGGGCATATGTGAGAGCTTCCTGTGTGATCCATGTATATGAAGTTCAATATCAGGCCAAACTCAACGAAGAGGTAGAATCAGAATGGTGACTGCCCCTGGGGGCGAGGGCTTGGCCGGGAAAGGGCAGGAGGGACTTCCCTGAGACCAGCGAGCTCCTCCATGTGTTAGGTGGGTGCTGGTCACACCACAGGACGCATGCCTTTTCAGTCAGCAGCTGGAAGGAGCAGTTCGGAACTTGTCGGAACATTTCCTGGGGAGCTGTACTGATTTCCCCTTACATGTCTGGTCCAGGCTCACCAAACCTGCCTCCCCAAAAGAGAAGAGGAAGCTACTCAGAACCATGGCCTTCTGGATGTCCTGGTGCCTCAGTTTCCATGTTTGCACAGTCAGAATACTCCTTCCATGCAGATCTTCTCAATCAAAAAAATTTAGCTAAAAATCTGAAGCAAGGTTAGCTGCTGGTCTTATTCTCCATCAGATGCTGGGAGAGAATCAGCAGATGGAATCAATTTCTCTCTCTCTCTCTCTCTCTCTCTCTCTCTCTCTCTCTCCCCTTGCCTTTCAGAACCAATCAATCTTTAAAAAATTGCATTTCTTTTTTTTATTTTTATTATTTTTTTAATGTAGAAAATGTCCTTAGCCCACAGGTCATAGAAGTGTCAGAAAAACTTGGGCTCCTGGGCTGCACTGTGCTGGCCTCCCAGGGCTGGTCCAGGCCTGCAAGGGTTCAGCATCTCTCCGGTACAACCCATGAGCACAGAAGTGGGTGTGAGGGATCTGGGCTACCTGACGCCCTATACAGCCATCTTCAAGGGTGAGGCCAAGGAAGTTCCCCATTCCAGGAGTCTGGAGGCCGCAGGTGCACCCTAGGGGCTGTGTAGACAGAAGCACCCCGTGGAGCTGGGCCTGGGCTCTCTCATGCCGGGAATAGAGCCAGCCCAGGCCCTCCCCTGATAACTGTCCATCATTGGTGCTCTCTGTACTAACGCGGGCAGCTGCCTTCAAGAGCCAGCATTTAGCCTCCTTAATTTTCTCGTGTTCCATAACAAAAAATAGTAGTGTGCATGAGCTCCAGATGGCCTGGCTTTCAACCCCAACTCTTTTCACTGTTTGTGACCTTGAACGAGCCCGTGGTCTTCTCTGTGCTGTGGTGAGAATGAGCTGAATCAGCACGCAGAAAGGACTGACAGTGTGCCCCTGTGCGTCTCGGGTTTGGCCATGCCTGTTCTCGCCTCTCCTTGCTCTCAGCTGAATTGGTTCCTTCTGTGTTTATAAAGGGCCTGGCTGTGCTGGTGGGAGGGGAATGTGAAGCCCCTCAGTGCATTGAAGATCACAGTTGTGGCAGTTAGCGATCACCACCCAACAAAACAGCCCCAAACGTAGTTACGACAGCAGCCCGTGTGGAGCTGTTATAATTCTGTTGCTGGAGCGGGGTTCAGTGTAGACGGCTCAATTCCAGTCTTCACTGGGGTGGTTCCAACTGGAGCTGCAGGATGCAAGACAGCTCGGTGGGGTGACTGGAACAGCAGGGGACTGGCTGAGCTGAACCTCCTTCTCTGCAGCAGCCCTCCCTCACGTGGCATCTCCCTCTCTCTCTCTCTCTTGCTCTTGCTCTCTCTCAAGGCAGGCAGATTTGTTTGCATGGCAGCTGCCCACAGCCCAGGCCCCAAACAAGCCACAAGGCCAGCCAGCATCGAAGGGAGGTCAAACAGTCTCCATCTCTCGAGAGGAGGAGCATGTATGGGAGCAGGGGCAGTCACAGGCAGCCATCCACACGGCCAACAAGGAGGCACGAGAGGGGGCGCCATGCCTGCTTCTCCACCCATCACCACCAGTACCGCGAGCTACATTTTTGGAGCCATTCAAGAGGCGTTCACTTCTCTACTGGTTTTGAAATGTTCTCTTAACTTTGAAATGGATTTGTCTTCTCAAAGCTTGGCTTGTACCCCGCTTAGGGTGGGGTGGGAAATGCTAGAGTAACATGAATGAAAAATCAAGGTTTCCATCACTTATGTCACCATAATTTTTTAAATTGCTTCCTGTTTCTATACATGCTATTTTTTGAAAGATTTATTTTTATTTATTTGAAAGGCAGAGTTGCAGAGAGAGGTAGAGACACACAGAGAGAGAGGTCTTCCATCCACTGGTTCACTCCCCAAATGGCTGCAAGGGCCAGAGCTGCACTGATCCAAAGCCAGGAGCCAGGAGCTTCTTCCAGGTCTCCCATACGGGTCCAGGGGCTCAAGCACTTGGGCCATCTTCTATTGGTTTCCCAGGCCATAGCAGAGAGCTGGATCAGAAGTGGAGCAGCCGGGTCTTGAACCAGTGCCCATATGGGATGCTTGCACTTCAGGCTGGGGCTTTAACCCACTGCGCCACAGCACCAGCCCCTATACATGCCACTTCTATCATGATAAATTATACAACATCCTAGAACATGTGAGGAACAGACACCTTTTGCAGCTTGTTCACGCGTAATTCTGTATTTGGCTAGTGTTGCTTATCGCACTATCTCCTGTTTTTCCATGTCACTATGTGGTTTTTAAAGTCACCTTTTGAACAGCTACTGCGATGTTCCATGGAGTTGTGCTGCCTTGTGCATTAAATCTTTCGGCTCGTGGACATCTGGGACACATTTTCCACAGAGCCTTCCTGAGCATGTTTTTAGTGGCTGATGTACACCTCATGCTTAGTACCCCGGCCCATGACCACATGTTCCCCTCCCGCAGGCTGCCTTGGCTGCGCACCGATGGGGCCACAAATGAACCTGGCCACTGAGACATCTGCTGGGACCAGGATGGGCTGGGCCGGTGACTCAGAGGCAGGGAATGGGCGGGTGCACGCGGAACCTGGCTTCAACCACAAATAGCTGATCAAACCTGCCGAACTGTATCTGCGGCCCTGCTGATAGGTCAGTCCCCATGGCTGGTGCTTTTGTCCCAGCATGCTCCAAAAAGCCTCTTGCCTCCCTCCAGTTTCCTCTTACTTCAGGAGTGTTACGGTTCTGTTGTCTCCTTTGGGGGTCTTTGATTAAGGTGCATTCCAGGAGCGCGCTCCTACAGGAGGGACATGGACATCTCTTTGGCTTCTGCTGCAATTGGAGAGTAGCAGTCCAAAGTGGACAGTACAGGGGCCCATGCTCCAGCGCAGCGGGCTAAGCCACCACCTGTGATGTCACTGTCCCCAGGTCAGAGTGTCAGCTTGAGTCCCAGCTGCTCTGTTTCCTATCCAGCTTCCTGCTAATGCACCTGGGAAGGCAGTGGAAGATGATCCATGTGGGAGACCCTGATGGAGTTCTTGGCTCCTGGCCAAGTTCTGTCTCCTGCGGCCACTTGGGGAGTGGACTGGCTGATGGGAGACCTCTCTCTCTTCTCTCTCTCTCTGTTTCCTGCCTTTTAAATAAATATTAAAACAGGCAAATGAACAAATGGACACTACAACCTGCTGCTGCCTTGGGGCGTTAAGAGCTGCATGCAGGTGGTGAATCCGGTATGCACCTGCTTGGGTTCTTCACTCTTGCTCCCGCCGGCCCTGCCCCCTTAGTTTCCGGTTCTTCTAGCAAAAGGAATCAGTGAAGTGTACATTTATGTCCCCATTCGTAGCATGGAGTACACTCCCGCAGAGTAGCAGTAGGTCAGGAATGGCTGGCTGATGACTGGCATTGGTAATTCTTCTCTCAATTTAGGTTCAAATTCCATTTCCCTAAGCTTTGTCTGTACCCATGGGCCTCAGCTTACCCACCTATATAATGGACGTATAACATCTCTCTTGCAGGGATCTGAGACGGCGTTTCTCTAGAGAGTAACAGAGAGCTGGCCGGCGCTGTGGCTCAACAGGCTAATCCTCCGCCTTGCGGCGCCGGCACATCAGGTTCTAGTCCCGGTTGTGGTGCCGGATTCTGTCCCGGTTGCCCCTCTTCAGGCCAGCTCTCTGCTGTGGCCCGGGAGTGCAGTGGACGATGGCCCAAGTGCTTGGGCCCTGCACCCCATGGGAGACCAGGAAAAGCACCTGGCACCTGGCTCTTACCATCGGATGAGCGCGGTGCGCCGGTCGCAGCGCGCCAGCCACGGTGGCCATTGGAGGGTGAACCAATGGCAAAAGGAAGACCTTTCTCTGTGTCTCTCTCTCTCACTGTCCACTCTGCCTGTCAAAAAAAAAAAAAAGAGAGAGAGAGTAACAGAGAGCCTGAAGCAATGCAAAGTAAGGATGTTTCGCGTGCTAAGTAAGGATGTTCATGAACTGATCTCCCCGTGTGAGAACTGTTTCTAAAGTCCATGGGAAGATGGAATTAAAAAATGAGATACTTGTGGTGCAAAAAAAAATATTGAGATCCATGCATAGTTTTTCTTAATAGCTATTCCCCATGAACTCTGACGAGCTCCCATTGTCCATGAACTTCAGAAAATTTCCTCATTTATTTCAAAGGCAGAGGGACAGAGCTTTACCCCATGTTTCACTCCCCCACGTGCGCGGTGCAGCTGGGGCCTGAGCCAGGGCTGGGACTGAAGTTAGCAGCCAGGCTTCCATAGGAGCGGAAGGGCCTCTGTGACTTGTGCCATTACAGCTACCTCCTGGGCCTGCATCGTGAGGAAGCTATGGTCAGGGGCCGGGAATCGAACCCCAGCACTCTGATGTGGGATGTGGGTGTCTTAACCACTCAGCCAAACATCTGCTCCCTCCATGAAGTTTTTGAAATGCCCTCATATACTCGTCCTTCCTCTGTTTTATGTTAGGGTCTAGCTGTTTTTCTCAAAAATTTGAACCAATTCTTTCTGTAGTTTTAGAGTCCTTTGCATATATTATCTTTAAAAAATATTTTTTTTATTTGGAAGTCAGAGTTACAGAGAGCAAGAGCAAGAGAGAGAGAGAGAGAGCGAGAGAGAGCGCTTCCACCTCCTGGTTCACTCCCCAGATGGCCACAACAGCCAGGAGCCAGGAGCTTCCTCCAGGTCTCCCTTGTGGGTACAGGGGCCCACGCACTTGGGCCATCTTCTACTGCTTTCCCAGGCCACAGCAGAGAGCTAGACCAGAAGTGGAGCAGCCGGGACTCAAACCAGCGCCCATATGGGATGCTGCAGGAGGCAGCTCTACACATTACACCACGATGCCAGCCCTAGTCACATAAATTTTTAAGTACTTTTGTTTCTTCATTTTTATTATAGAAATTTTGCAATTTTTATATGCCTAAGTTTGTAGATTTTTCTCCTTTGAGATTTATTTCTTCAAATCAGGGCAGCATGATCATCTCATACATCTGATCTTTGTTCCATTTGCTGCTCATTTTGTTGAGATTTGATTTCTTAATTTTTTTTGTTTGTTTCCCAGATCTTCCATCTGCTGGTAGAATAGAATGTGCTCCCACTGGCATCCCTAGGCTGGGACACGCCTGTGCTCTGTTGCTAAGGCCGATGGAACAAGTTCCACAGCCTGGGTGGCTCCAACAACAGGACCTGTCCTCCCCCAGTTCCGGAAGTCAGCGCCTGAGATGGAGGAGTTGGCAGGGCCATGGCTCCTGGCCTCTCCCAGCTCCTGGTGGCTCCACGCGCTCTTGGCTGGTGGCCCCATCACGCCCGTCTCTGCTGTCCGGTCACAACGCCTCCTCCTCTTTTCCATGTGTCTCAAGAATCCCGTTGCTTCTCTCGCGCAAGGACACTTGGGATGGCACTGAGGGCCTATTGGGATTTGCCAGGGGACTCTCATCTGCAGGAAGCTTTCTCCAAATAAGGTAACATGCACTCAGCACAGGACTAAGGACGCTGTATCTTGAACCGACCGTCAGTACTTTGAGAAAAACAGGTTCGCTCCTTATTCCTCGGGGAAGAAGAGCAGGTGCCCCGATGTTAATGCAAGGTGTAGAAGCATCCTTTGGTCTCTGGCGGGCAGAGGTGACCAGTTAGCTACTCAGTAACTTTGTGACAGAGCCCCAGCCCGAAGGCTACATCTCTCTGCCACCCTTACATCTTGTCGTGGCCGTCCGATCAAGTTCTGGTTACAGATATGCGTGAGAATTCACTGGCACCTGGCTCCTGGCTTCAAATCAGCGCAGCTCTGGCCATTGCGGCCAGTTGGGGAGTGAACCAGCAGATGGAAGACCTCTCCCTCTCTCTCTGCCTCTGCCTCTCTGTAACTCTGCTTTTCAAATAAATAAATAAATCTTTTAAAAAATTGATACTGTTTTATTCTACCCAGTGTGTGAGATTTCATTACAGCAGCCACAGGAAGCTAACAACAGTACCTCAGAAAGGTCATGGTCAAACAATTAAAGGCTACATTCATTTTGATGTAAAAAAAATCTTTGTGAAATCCATGCTTTTTTTATAATATGCATTTCCACAAACTTGTGGATTTCCAACATCTTGCACCAAAACAAGTGTCTCTTTTCATTTGACCACGACATTCTGAAGGATCTGTGTTCACGCTCGCCTCCTGCTTCTGTGTAGGGTGCACCAGAGGTTGGCCGACTGTGAAGCCCTTGAAGTCAGATCCAGATGCCGTCCCAGGCCCGGGACCACTTTTTGCATGTGCAGTCTTGTATCCTTCGTCTTCAAGGGGGCTCCCCACCCATCGTACAAAAGCCCCAGCAAACCTAGACCTGCTGGCAATCAAGTCTGCCCCTGCCTGTGCTCCCCCTGCCTGTGCTCCCCGGGCCACCGCGCGGGGCAGAGCGGCCCTACCTGCGTGTCTGCCGCATTCCTGCTCCTGTGGGCGGTGCCGCTAGTGCAGCAGGAAGACGCTAGCACTGACGGTTTTGTTTCATCCTTTGTCCAGGCAGAGGCTGCACTTCCTCGGGGACCCTTCCAGCCAAGGCCCTCGAGGACAACCACGCAGAATCTCCCTGCTTCAGAGCCTCAGGGAGCCAGGGGCTCAATCCCCGACAGGCAGCCTGGGTGTGAGCAGAGCCCGGGAGCCGCAGGTGCCGCGAGCCAGAGCCCCGGGAGAGGCCTGCTGCGATCCGGGTGGGCCGCTCTTATTCCAGCCGCCCTGCCTGCCTGGTGGCTTCCTCCCCTCCACCCACACCGATCTCCATTCTGTGCATTTAGGACAGCAGAAGTGGCAGAAATGCCTGCTCATACCACCATGAGCACACACACACACAGAGCACACGCGTGTGCAAGTGAGGACACGCCTGCTCCTCCCCCTCTCCCCGTCCCAGTGGGACTGCTTTCTCATCCTGCCTCCCCACTTCCAGGCCTGTTCTGATTCAAGCAACACACACACACACACACACACACTCACACACCCTGTGCTACATGCTGGGGACCCCTTAGCAGATGGTACCTGGGCCCTGGCAAGGGTTCACTGAATGAAACTGGAGACAGAGCTGAATACAGATAACCACCCCACCTAAACGTCATACATTGGCCAGAACTGTGGCAGAGAAGGTTAAGCCCCCGCCTGCAGTGCCAGCATCCCATAGATGCACGGGTTCAAGTCCCGTCTGCTCCACTTCCGATCAAGCTCTCTGCTAATGCACAAGGGAAAGCAGCAGAAGATGGCCTAACTACTTGGGTCCCTGCACCCATGTGGGAGCCCTGGTTGGAGTTTCTGGTTCCTGGCTTCCACCAGTTCCAGCCCTGACCATTACAGTCATTTGGGGGGTGGACCTGTGGATGGAAGATCTCTCTATGTCTCTCCCTCCCTCTCTTTGTCACTCTTTCAAATAAATCAATATTTTTTAAAGATTTATACTTATTTATTTATTTGAAAGTCAGAGTTACACAGAGAGAGGAGAGGCAGAGAGAGAGAGGTCTTCCATCTGCTGGTTCACTCCCTAATTGGCCGCAACAGCTAGAGCTGTGCTGATGTGAAGCCAGGAGCCAGGAGCTTCTTTCGGGTCTCCCACATGGGTGCAGGGGTCTAAGCACTTGGGCCATCTTCTCTTGCTTTCCCAGGCCATAGCAGAGAGCTGGATCAGAAGTGGAGCAGTCAGGACTCGAAGTAGCGCCCATATGGGAAGCCGATGCTTCAGCCCAGGGCCTTAACCCACTGCCACAGCACCGGCCCCTAAATCAATATTAAAAAAAAATTGCCTGCCCTGACCCATCAGCAGCCAGCGCCTTCTTGGAGGGTCCTGACAGAGCCCTCAGGGGCTGGGTTTGAGGGGCAGTCTGCAAAGGGAGCCCCTGGGGGCTGGCGACATGGGCAGGCCGGGGGCGGCCGCTGTTCACCACTCAGCAGCAAAGTCTGGATTGCACCCGCCAGCTCCCAGGCTGGGAGCATCCGCAGCGCTTGGCCAGCTCCTTCCCTCTAGAAACATTTCCGTCCACGGCTGGCCCAGCCTCTCGCCACCTTCTGGCTCAGCTCCTCTCCCTCTGTGTTGCAATGAAACCACCTGCCTCTGCTGAATGACCGTATTGTTTTCGCACCTGAGCCTCCCACACCTGGGCGGAGAGAACATCAGGTCCCGGCTGCAGGGAGCGTTCCCCACCTGGGCTCGGAGCAGCTGGGGTGTGGGCCTGCTGTTGGGGCGGGCCTTCTCCTGGACCCCACAACCGCGGGGTGCCGTGGAGCAGGTGGGTGTGGCTCTCACGGGATCAACAGCTCCCTGGGCAGTGCACAGGTGAGCCCAGGGTGGCGTCACCACCTCTTCGAAAGCTGCTCGCCCGTGCTCCCCAAGACTTGAGAGGGAAAATGTGATGGTAGGAAAGAATGCCAGCGGTTCTGTTTGTTTTCCCTTTGGACACTTGAGCCACTCATGATGCCAGCTGCGGCAAACAAAATTCACGTTACATGGAGAGTGCACACTAAAACAGCGGGAGTGTCCCGAGCAGGCCTTGGTCAGCCCCAGGCCTGCAGGCTGGGAGCCAGGGGCCCACACCCAGCTGCCTGCACCCCAGGGCTGTGCCAGGGTCTGGCACAGCTGGCGGGCGATGCCAGAGCACCTGGGCAGAGTGATGGCGGTGAGTTTCTAGATTGAGCTGAGGCAGGAGCTGGGCCCAGAGGTAAGGTGTAGTGAGCATGGGTGTGTGTGTGTACCCCAGTCACTGGGTGTGGTTAACGGCAGCTGGGCCACAGAGGCACCCTGGGGCCCCAGCCACACAGGGTGGCCCGCCAGCCTGTCAGCGGCTCTTGCTGTCCCAGCCCTGCCAGGAACCACCTACAGTCTCTCCTCTGAGAGCAGTGACAGGGCAGCAAGTCTTAAGCGTCACGCTGTTTTCTTGCCGATGGGGATGGAGGGCAGATGGGATGCACTGGGCCAGCTTCGCCATCCGGCAGCAGGGCCAGGGGTCTGCAGGTCCCTGCTGGGCCCTGTCCTGCCCTCACCCTCAGACTGGTGTGGCCGGGCCTTGGCCCACCACCTCCTCTTCCCCTTTCCCCTCCCCTCTCCACCTTCTCCCCATGGTGAGATAAGCAAGCTGAAGGCCAGAGTGTTTTCCTGGCCACCAGCAGGTCATTGCCGCATCTTGAACGTGGGGGCTGTGGTCTCGGACCCCGAAGCCCCTTCCAAGAGCAATCCTTGTGGGCAGAAGACGAGGCTGTGCTGGGAGTCAGCAGCCGGGTGGGAGCCCCCTGGGCTCCCCGCCCTGGCACCAGCTCTCACAGGTTAGAGGTGGTTTCTCCCACCCCATGCTGTCTCCTCGGAGCACCTGTGTCACACAGACTGCGAAGCCTCGGCAATTAGAAGCATCACGTGTGCATCAGCATCGAGCCCCACCAAGTCTGCGTCTGTTGAGGATTTCATGTGTTTTCTGGGGTCACTGGGTTGTTCAGGGAGGCACGTGGTGGCGCCAGCTGGAGCCTGCCAGGCTGTGCAGCCAGCCTGTCCCTCCTCCCAGCTGCTGGCAGGGTGAGGAGCCCCACCAAGATGCCTCCCTTCCCCATCCACTCATCAGGGTTCATGCTGCTGTCTGTGTGTTTAAATATGTATAGCCTGAGAAATTGTATGGGGGCTGGAGGAGGGCGGTGCTATGGCTCAGTAGTTAATCCCCCACCTGCGGCATTGGCATTCCATATGGGCACTGGTTCGAGTCCTGGCTGCTCCTCTTCTGATCCAGCTCTCTGCTATGGCCTGGGAAAGCAGTAGAAGATGGACCCAAGTGTTTGGGCCCTTGCACCACATGGGAGACGTGGAAGAAGCTCCTGGCTCCAGGCTTCGGATCAGCTCAGCTCCGGCTGTTGCAGCCATCTATGGAGTGAACCAGCAGATGGAAGACCTCTCTCTCAGTCTCTCCCTCTCACTGTCTGTTTCTCAGATAGATAAATAAAATCTTTTTGAAAAAAGAAAATGAAATTGTATGGGGAGTGAGCACACACCTGTCCTATGACCCTCAAATTAAAACCCTCGCTTAAGCGTTCAAGGGCACTGGAGTAATACATTTGCAGTCATACAGATCGTATTTCACAAGTGTGTACGTTCGTGTAATACTTCCCATGGGTGGAGACCCAGCGAGACAAATTGTTTTGTGATGGCCCCTTCCCAGCGGTGCATCCTGGGCCTCCCATCTGATAACCCACCCCCCATTCAACATGTTGGTGGGCTGTAGAGAACTTGCTATGTTCAGTGCGCTGCAGGCGACTTGGGATCCTAAATCATGGCCTTTCTCTTCAAAAAGCATTTGATCTCTAGTGAAAATAGAAGAGGAGTCGTTAAAATGTTCGTGGAAAATGCATACTGCGAAAAAGCTGTGCATGCATTTCACAATTTTTTGCAGCAAAATCAATTTGTCTTTTAATTCCATTTTCCATGAACTTTTTGAAATACCCTCAAATTATTCATTCTAAAACTACCTGTTCACTGGCGCTGTGGCATAGTAGGTAAAGCTGCCGCCTGCAGTGCCAGAATCCCATATGGGCACCGGTTCAAGTCCTGGCTGCTCCACTTCTGGTCTAGCTCTCTGCTGTGGCCTGGGAAAGCAGTAGAAGATGGCCCAAGTGCGTGGGCCCCTGCATCCATGTGAAAGTCCTGGAAGAAGCTCCTGACTCCTAGCTTGGGATTGGCCCAGCTCCAGCTGTTGCAGCCATTTGGGAAATGAACCAGTGGATGGAAGACCTCTTTCTCTCTCTTTTCCCTCTCTCTCATTCTCTCTCTCTCTCTCTCTCTCTCTCTCTCTCTGCCTCTGCCTTTCTGTAACTCTGCCTTTCAAATAAATAAATAAATCTTTTTTTTTAAAAATAGAACATCCTGTTCCCCCTCCCTCAAAACAAAACAAAACAAAAACAAAAACACTGATGTGTGTAGTCTCAGTGAGATTCCAAAGAGAAGTTAGAAGGGGAGGAGCAGTGTGCCAGGGTTTCCAGAAGAAGGCTCCATGCATGGGCGCTCCAGGTCATTTCAAGGAACAGCAGGTGCCAAGGCACCAAGGCAGGAGATGCACAGGTGTGTGTTGGGCATGGGAGGCTTGGAGGGGTTCAGCAAGTAGCAGCATCTTTGGTTCCTGGAAATTCTGGTTAGAAGCCATACGCAAGTCACTTGTTCTTGAAGCCCTGGTGTGTCATGGGCAGAAGACCAAGAGGTGGTTGGACATTTGAGCAACAGTTGTGGCATGGCTAGGACCCAGTAAGGTCTGATGCGGGCTGAGGTCTCCCCCACTTTGGTCTTGCATGAACGTGTTGGCTGCCGTGGCATCAGGAGGTGGGAATAACAGTGGCAAGGGGGTAGCTGAGGCTTTGGGGCAGCAGGTGTTCTAGGAGTATTTTGTTAGTGCAGCAGCCAGTACAGCTGGACTGTGTGTGCCAGCTCCGTGTCAGCCCCGGTCAAGACAGTACTGGCTCTGCTGAGCTTATGTGACTGTTGTGGAGATCAAATGTCATACTGTACATGAGAGCACTTGGGGAACCGTCACAGGCTATGCCAACACAGATTGTTGCTATGGCTCTCATCCCAGTGCATGGCGCTATGGTGGCGTATGTTGGGGTGGAGAATAGTAAAGCAAGCCTCTGAAATAGTCAGAGACCCACAGATTCTTGACCACTGTGATGGAGATAGCTTATTTTATTTATTTTTGGCGGGTTACTGCCATTAAAATTTTTTGAGACAGCTTATTATTATTTTTTTTTTGGACAGGCAGAGTGGACAGTGAGAGAGAGAGACAGAGAGAAAGGTCTTCCTTTGCCGTTGGTTCACCCTCCAATGGCCACCGCGGCCGGTGCACTGTGGCCGGCGCACTGCGCTGATTCGAAGCCAAGAGCCAGGTGCTTCTCCTGGTCTCCCATGCAGGTGCAGGGCCCAGGCACTTGGGCCATCCTCCACTGCACTCCCGGGCCACAGCAGAGAGCTGGACTGGAAGAGGAGCAACCGGGACAGAATCCGGCACCCTGACTGGGACTAGAACCTAGTGTGCCGGTGCTGCAGGTGGAAAATTAGCCTATTGAGCCACGGTGCCAGCCGAGACAGCTTATTTTATTAAAATATATAGTTCTAAGAATAAAAAGCACCTGTACTTCTAGTGTTGCATAATGAGCTGAATGCTAAAAGCTCCTGGCATGTCACAGTCACAGCACAATGATAAGGCCAAGAGCGAGAATCCATGATTTCCTACACTCAGTATCCTCTAGGACAGAGGTTCTCAAACCCAGAACTCTTCACACTCTTCACACTGGCCAAGGAGTCTTACGCTTCTGGAAGATGGATTTGACATATGTTCCCATGCTTCTTCCGCTAAAAACAGCCAACAGTTCTAGACATTACATATAAAATGGCATAGGGAAACTCTGAAAGGTGGATAGAAGATGATAGAATAGCGAGGACACTCAAGACCCGAGCTGTGACAGACGGCTGACTTCCCGGTTGCCTCTGTTTCTCAAGTGTCCCAGAACTGGAGTGGAAAGAGCCTGGAAACGTGCAAGCATCAACAGACACAGACAAGAAACGCCCCAACCAATGTTTCCTCCCTCTAGGCAAAGGCCTGGGACCGGGTAGTCCAGAGGAGCAAAGCATTTGGACCAAAAAAACTTTCATTCACTCTACTCCAGCTGATAGCTGTGATCCCACCCAACTCACAGCAGCAGATGTAGTGGGGACTCTGCCCCAGTGAGGCTGTAAGGAGGCTCCTCCACATCCTCGACAGGGCTGTCAGAGAAGACCATGTGGGGAGTCAGAATTGTCTTCCCTGCCAGCTCTAGTAGTCCCACCCCACCCCCAACACACACAGTGTCAGGGGATGCCCTGGGGCCACCTGGACACCCATCCCTGCCTGGCAGTAATAAGGAGGGAGCCCCTCCTCCTCCATGATGAGGAGTGAACCAGAAGATGGAAGACCTCTCTCTCTCTCTCTCTCTCTCTTTCTGCCTCTGCCTCTCTGTAACATCATGGACACATTGCAGCATATAACATTGACCACAAGTAGTAAGGCCACCCCCATCACAGTGCCAGTAGAGACCCGTGGGGCACTGGGGTTCCCACCCCGACCAGCAGCCATGAGAATCCCCTCCTTGGCTTCCCTTGGAGCTGGGTGCAGAATCCGGGCTTCCAGCTACACCAGTTAGTAATGAGGTGGTCCTCTCCCTCACTTCCTGTCTAATGGTATCATACAAAATGTAAAGGAGATGACTTAAATAAGATCCAGACTCTCATGATACAAAAAATGTATAGGTTCAATAAAAAATTACTTGTTATAGCAAGAACCAGGAGTATCTCAAGCTGAATAAGAAAGAGCCATAGGTAAGTGTCAATTCCAAGATGACAGAAAAGGTAGAATCATGCTGACAAGGATTTCAACATAGTCATGTTAACAATGCCTCAACAAATAATTACAAACATGCTTAAAACAAATTTTAAAAAGTAGAAAGTCTTGTCACATAAACACAAGAAGTAAAGAACCAAATAGAAATCTAAGAAACACAAAATGCAATACCAGAAATAAAAAAGTCGGTGGATGAGCTGAGTAGCAAAATGTTAGGAAACAGAGGAAAGAATCTGTGAACTGGTAGACAGAACAATAAGAATCAATCTGGAGCCAGCATTGTGTCATAACCGGTAAAGCCACCACCTGCAAAGCTGGCATCCCAAATGAGTGTCGGTTCAAGTCCCAGCTGCTGCACTTCCAATCTAGCTCCCTGCTAATGCACCTGGGAGAAACAGCAGAGGTTGGCCCAAGTGTGTGGGCCCCTGCACCCATGTGGGAGACCCAGGTGAAGCTCCTGGCTCCTGGCTCCTGGCTCCTGGCTTTGGCTTGACCCAGCACTGGCTGTTGCAGCCATTTGGAACAAACCAGCAGGTGGAAGACCTCTCTCTGTGTGTGTGTGTGTGTGTGTGTGTGTGTGTGTGTCTCCCTTTCTCTCTGTAACTCTGACTTTAAAAATCAATAAATAAATCTAAGAAGAAAGAAAAAAAATCACCCAATCTGGTGACAGAGAAAATATACTGGGGAAATAAAAAGAACAGAGCCTCAGAATCTAGTCGTCTGCACCGGGAAATCTGAAGGTCATGGAATTGAAGCTCTGAAGACGAGGGGAACACAGCGGGACTGAGAAAGAACCTGAAGAAATTGTAGTTGAAAACTCCTCAACTGGCAAGGTACACAACCCTACAGATTCAAGAAGCCGAACAAGTCACGAACAGGATAACTCGAAATAAATCCGTGCAAGAAACATAATAATTAAACTTCTGACTACTAAAGGAGAAAATTGTGAAAGCAGACAAAAGAAAATGACACATACTGTGGAAAATCCAATTTGAATAATAGTGGATTGTTCTTCAGGAGCCATGGAGGAGAGAAGGAGGCAGCATGGCATTTTTCCAGTGCTAAAAGAACTGTCAGCCAGGAATTCTACACCTGCAAAGTCATCCTTCGGAAATGAAGAGATCAGGACATTCTCAGATGCAGAAAGCTAAGAGAATTTGTTACCCAAGACCTATTCTAAGATAATGGCTAAAGAAAGTTCTTTAAGCAAAAGTAAATGATAAAAGAAGGAACTTGGGGTTGTCGCTGCGGCTCACTAGGCTAATCCTCCGCCTGCGGCGCTGGCACACCAGGTTCTAGTCCCGGCCGGGGCACTGGATTCTGTCCTGGTTGTTCCTCTTCCAGGCCAGCCCTCTGCTGTGGCCCAGAAGTTCAGTGGAGTTTGGCCCAAGTGCTTGGGCCCTGCACCCTCATGGGAGACCAGGAGGAAGCACCTGGCTCCTGGCTTCGGATCGGCTCAGTGCGCCAGCCATAGCAGCCATTTGGGGGGTGAACCAACAGAAGGAAGACCTTTCTCTCTGTCTCTCTCTCTCTCGCTAACTCTATCTGTCTAAAAAAAACATAAGGGAAAATCTTAAGGATTTAGAGCGGAAAATTCTTTGCCTTGAAACCAAACACATAATTCATAAAATGAAAAATTGATAAATTGGACTTCATCCAAACCAAAAACTTCTGCTTTGAGAGAGGCAATATTATGAGAATGAAAAGACTAGCTGCAGAGTGGGCGAAAATGTTTGCCAACCACACATCCCACAAAGGACTTTATCTAGAATAGTATAAAGAACCCTCGAAATTTAACAGAAGAGGGAACAGCCCAGTTAGAACACTGACAAAAGACATGGAGAGATGCTTCGCCGAAGAGCAGCTACAGGTGCAAAGAAGGACATTGAAGACGTGCGATAGCATTAGCCACAGGCAAATGCTAGCTAAAACCCCAATGAGCCATGGCCACAAACGCATCAGAATGGCTGAATAAAAGTCCCCAGCAAGAGCTGAGGGGAAACTGGATCCCTCAGACATTGCTGATGAGACTGCAAAGGAAAACCAGGCCACTGGGATAGCAGTTTGACAGTTTCTCTCAAAAACTAAGCATGAAGGGCAGGCATTTGTTCTAGTGGCTAAGATGTTGATTGGAATTCCTATATCTCGTTATGTAGTGCCTGGGTTCAAGTCCTGCTTCTCCCCATTCCAGCTTCATGCTAATCTGCACCCTGGAAAGTGGCAGGTGATGATCAAGTAGTTGGGCCTCTGCTGCCCACGTGGGAAACCTAGCTTGGGTTCCCAGGTCCTAGTGTTAGCCTGCTCCAGCCCCAGCCATTGTGAACTTGGGAGCAGTGGATGGGAGCATGCTTCTCTCTCTGTGTGTGAGTCTGCCTCTTAAGTAAATAAAAATAAATAAAATTAGCAGAAATAAACATGCAACCATACTATCACAATTTTGAGAGCTTAACCCAGAGAAATGGAGACTTTTGTTAATACAAAAGCCCATAGAAGAATGTGCACAGTGGCTTTATTTGTAACAGCACAAAAGCAGGAAATAACCCAGATGTCCTTCAGTGAGTGAATCATCGACAACTGTGGTATATCCATTCTGTGGAATACTACACGGCAATAAAAAGAGTGAGGCGTTGATACAAAACCCTGGAGGTCGAACATTCAGGAAGTGATAACATGACCTGACTGCGCAGACTCGTGTTTGCCAGGGTTAAAGAAGAAGTAGGGAATGACAAGCGCACGGCTGTGGCTCCAAGAGCAGCAGAAGGGACCCTGTGACCTGAGGGTCCCGGAGTCAACATTCTGTGCTACAGCTTAACAAGATGTGACCACCGTTTCTCAGGAACAGAGGACAACTCACGGGCAAGCTCTGGACTGCTTCTAGTGAATCTGCAATGGTCTATGGCACAAAGTTTAACTTAAAAAATTACTGGATTTTGTCCCTTATACCTATTGATAGTTAAATCATTTTAAAAACCACAGACATTTGAAAACATTTATGTTGGGATCAGGCATTTAGCCTAGCAGTTAAGATACCCACATCTGATACGGGGGTACCGGGTTCAATTCCCTGCTCTGGCTTCTGACTCCAGCTTCCTGTCAGTGCAAGCCCTGGGAGGCCATGAGGATGGCTCCAGTAACTGGGCTCCTGCCACCCACTAGGGAGATCTGGATTGCATTCCTGGCTCCCACCTTTGGCCCTGGGTCAACCAGCACTGGGGGTGTTTGGAAACTGAACCAACAGATGAGAGCACTCCATATCCTGTCTGCCTCTGAGTTAAATAAATACACACATACACTTGAAATTTACTTATTTAACTGGAAAGCACTGAACGCATCTGCACATTTTCCTTAAAATCAACTAAGTATCTCAAAACAAAGGGAAATTAGTGAGAAGAGGGCATTGTTTCTCCTTTGTCGGCTCTCTGTAACACGTGACTCCATCACAGGCAGCCAGCTTCTCCCATCTGCTCGTGCATTCTGTCTCTTGCAATATGTTGTTTTGGTTGAGGACAATCTAGGCCCCGCCTTGGGAGAAGAACAGAATATTTTCATAGCCTTTTTCAGATGTTTGTAGACATTCTATGTTGATACTGAACAAACACCTGACAAGTGACAGTTTTTTGAAGATGAGTTGCAATGGATAATATGAAACTATATCGATGTGTTTGTCATTCTCCATTAACATTGAAATCTGCTCATCTCTTGTACACTTTGCAGGGCATTTGCCTGTGCTTGACTTGTGGAGCCCATGAAGAGTCTGTGGTTTGTGGGTTCCTGGACCACATTTCGACAACCACTGCCCTTAACATTGGTGGTCTGAGACTTGACAGATAGAGGCGTCCAATCAATGCACCAGTTGGATGATGGAAGGCAAAACCCTTGGTTCCAAAGACTATCTAGAACGTGGACAAATAAAACAATTAGAGGGAGGGAGATGGCCTCCCTGGTGGCAGTAAGACAGCAAATATATTCAATAGGATGCATGGCCCTGGCCTCTTTTGTGCCCCCGAGGGTGGCCCCCATCTGTGTGCCTTGATGATAGAGTGGTTCCTCAAAGAAGAAGAGACTGGGAGTGGATGTTTGTCCTGGAAGGTTACGACACTGGTTAGGATGCCCACAGATCATATCGGACTTCCCAAGTTCAAGTCCAAGCTCTGCTCCTGATTCCAGCTCCCTGCTACTGTCAACCCTGGGAGGCAGCAGGTGATAGCTCAAGTAGGGTATCTACTGATGACATGACTGAGTTTCTAGCCCCTGGTTTCATTGTGGGCATATGAGATGTGAACCAGCCAATGGGTGCACTCTGCTTCTCTCTCTCTCTCTCTCTCTCTCTCTCTCTCTTAAATAGATTAATTTATTATTTAAAAAGCAGACTGTTCTGTTAGTACACAGGCCCAAGAGGCAACATTTCAAGCACTGTTTATAGAGGCTTTATTCTCTTTTTACAGACGAGGAAGTTGAAAGATGGAAACGGCTTCTACAGGGAGGCAGAATGGGGAGCAGGTGCCAGACCTCCAACCCTTTTCCCCATCCATGTCCCCAGCAGAGCGATGAATGGCCCCTTTCAGCTGCTGTTAACCAGCTTATACTTAGCTTGTCTCCTAATGGAAGTGTAATGGTTCTCCGTGAATCCAAACGAATGAAATGCAGCATTCTCTCCTCTTACAGTGAATAGTAACCCAGGAGAGCTCACTGCCACAAGTTATTATGACAGCGGATAACGAAGCCAGGGTAGGAACGAGATCAGACACTGTCCAAATAGGGAAAGTCGTGCCAACCCCTTTGCTTGGAAGTGGTAAATGGTCACTAACTCAAATCAGGATGACATCCCAGTAAGAGGTGATTAGGTGTGGGAGCGTTTGTTGTTTTATTTCTTTTGATTCTCTTTTGGGAAAGGTTTGTGTCTTATTATGAAACCCCCTGGGAAAATCGGAGCAGGGATTTGCCCAAATCTTTCACACAGGACCTGATAGATTTTCACTTGTAACTAGACAGGGGGCGCAGTTTCGTGTTCTCGGGTTTTTGCTTGAGGGAGCCCAGGGGCAGTGTGTGACAGTGGTCTGTTCACCTGTGGGTGTCTCCCTGGGAAAGCTCCTTGTAGGCAGGGGCTGGGTCTGCAGATTCCCTACCTGCCAGCATGAAAAGTGCAGAATTGATGCTCGGTTCTTTATTGAATGAGTGAATCTCGTGTAGCCAGCTGGACGATGGGGCAATGCTAATCAATTGAGTAAGAGCTTTTTGTTCCAGGCTGTTCTACCATTCATTCTGTGGAAAATGTCCTGGGATGCTACAGGGGGGTAAAATTCAGTTGTACATTCTATGGCTTTTTCTGACTTTTCGGGATTATGCTTGAGTAGTTTAATTTGTGAAGCGAAAGGATTTGGGGAGGGGGGGTGCAAGTCATGTTTCAAAACACCTTGCTTTGTTCCCTGAGGGCCTAACTTCTGGCACAAGGAGCAGGCTGGCATGCCACTGAATCAGAAATAATGTGCAAGGACAGTTTTCAAAACCAGAAATTGTCTTCTTGGTTTTAGGCCGGGTCAGAAGCCAAAGGCTATGGGCCCTTAAGGTATCTTGAAAATTGCTGCATGGACTCCGATTCTATCAATGGGAAAAGATGGACGTCCTCTACCTTTTTTTCTTTTCACTCGCGTGGGTTTTGTGTTTGGAGCTGCTTTAGAAGAACTCTTAGTTAAACCCAATTATAACACGTACAACAACAATAAGAACTCCATGTAATAAAACGTTTCCGAGCCCCAGCTGGTGACCCACTTCACAACAGCAATTACACAGTCCTCTGGTTTGTTCTGATGGGATTTGACTTGCGTTTAGGAATCCTTGAGGAGTATTTTCATAGATGGTTTTATTTTGGTTTGTGGCTGTTGCCGGGACATATGGGAACAAATCATAGCAAGAACTTTCAGTGGAATTTTGGCTTCACTCATCTATTTTGCCACCCTCCGTGGTCACGACCCCTATAAAGTAGACACCGTGTCAGCTTTCCTCTCTTACAGAAAATGATTCGAGAAGCACTGTGTTGTGACTTGGCTGGGCCCAGGTTCTTCCCCCCTTTGCAAGAAGGAATTCAAAGGGGAGACATAGCTACAGGTCAGCAGAGAAGCAAGATTTATTTGCATAAACAGTGAAGTTAAACACTCAGAAACAAGTGTGGGCAAGCTCAGGAGACAGCATCCTCAGCAAGTGTAGGGCTGTGCTGTCCCTTTGTACGGTCTGCAGACGCAGGAGGTCGTGCGTGGGTGCAACTGCACTGAGTAGTCAAAGGGGTGGGGCTTCGGGCAAGGCTTGAGCGCCAACTATTTTCTCACCCTTTTTTGGGAAACCTTGCAAATGCCATGGCATCAGGTGCTTGTTGGGAGTGGAGTAGTGTTATTTTATTATGGTAAATTTTATTTTGAGGACATTACAATGAACTTTTAGTCATTGCCAGGAGGTCTTTGACAGCCATATTGGATATGTTTAACTGGCACTGGTTCTAAGAGGTGAACCTGCAAGGAGTTGGGTTTTTTTGGTGCACGAGAGGGGGGAGGTTTGATGGTGCGAGGGGTGTGGGCGGTGCATAGAGAGCTGAGTGGGGTGATGGCAGGGGAGGGGCGAGGGAGGCAGGGCAGTGCTGGCATCCTCAGTGCTCCCTGTCAGCACTGTTCCCTGCCTACATCACTCACACCTTCCTTCTCATGCCAGGCTCTTCTGCATATTGTTCCGTATCACACCACCAACCCACACTCCCATACTCGAGGTACTTTGTTCATCCTTGCCAAGAGCTTATAGTTTTTTGAAGGAGATAAGCATGCAAGCAGATAAACCCAGACCAACGTGGTAGACATAGGGGAGGACTGGTCTAAGAGAATTATGGAGGCAGCAGAAAGACCCGTGAGTCAACTTCCCCATAACAGCAGAGTTGAGGGGAAGGTAAGGAAATTTAAACCAAGTCATTGCTTCTTCCTAGCTAGGGAAGAGCAAGGAACCACAGATGGGACCAGATACAACACCAGCTTCCAACGCAGGGGCACACGGATTGGAGCCACTGCTGGAGCCATGGGCACATGGACTGTTGCTGTACCAGAACAACAGGTGCCCAGACTGCAGCAACCATCAGAACCGTGGCACAAGGACTGTAGCAACCACCAGAGCAATGCTTGCAGCTCAGACCAAAGTCTGATTCTAATTGTGCAACAAAGCATCTTCCCTCTCATCCTCTCCTCCCTCACAGTCATTCTTCCTCCTTCAGTCCTCCCTTGTTTCCTTGTGCTGTTTCATTATCTTGCCCCTTTACATTTTTTGTGTTATTACAGAATAGGTTACATATTAAAAGAGGACATAGAATGCAGGTGCATGATTGATAGAATAAAAAAAAAGTATCTATTCTCAGTGGAGGAACCAGAACAGATGCACTATACTCCACAACCTCAACTCTTTCTCTCCATCCTGCTCTTCCCAGAGGCGATAATCTGTGTGTTGGATTTTGTAGGTTCCCCCCCTTCATGGCGTTTTTGAACCACATGAGATAACACTAAATAAGGCCTCTCCACTTTTGAGGTCTTTGTAGAAATGATGTATTTTTTGTGTGTGTGTCAGCTTTTTGCTACTGATACTGCTTTTCAGCAAGACTCATTTTGCTGGGGTTGGCATTGTGGCTACTGGGGTTAAGATACCGCCGATGACACCAGCATCTCATATGAGCACTGGTTTGAGTTCTGGCTGCTCCTCTTCGGATCTGGCTCCCTGCTAATGCACCTGGGAAAGCATCAGATGACCAAGTACATGGATCCCTGCCTGCCACATAGGAGACCTGGATGAAGTTCCTGGCCCCTGGCTTTAGCCTGGTACAGCCCCAGCCATTGTGGCCATGTGGGGAGTCCATGGAAGACTTCTCTCTCTCAGCCCCACCCTCACCCCATCACTCTGTTTTCCAAATTAAAAAAAAAAAAAAAACAGGGCCAGCATTGTGGGATAGTGGGTAAAGATGCTGCATGTGCAATGCCTGCATTCCATTTTGGTGCCTGTTGGAGTCCTGGTTGCTCCACTTCTGACCCAGCTCCCTGCTGAATGGCCTGGGAAAAGCAGTGGAAGATGGCCTATATGCTTGGGCCACTGCCACCCACATGGGAGACCCGGGAGAAGCTCCTGGCTCCTGGCTTAAGCCCTGCCCAGCCCTGGCTGTTGTGACCATCTAGGGAGTGAACCAGCAGATGGAAGATTCCTCTCTCTTTCTCTTTCTCTTTCTCTTTCTCTTTCTCTTTCTCTTTCTCTTTCTCTTTCTCTTTCTCCTTCTCCTTCTCCTTCTCCTTCTCCTTTTCCTTCTCCTTCTCCTTCTCTCTCTCTCTCTCCCCTCTCTCTCTCTGTGTAACTCTTTCAAATAAATAAATGAATATTTTTAAAAAGTTTTGCTGATATATGCAACTGTAGTTCACTTTTACTGCTTTTTAAGTTTTTGTTTATTTATTTTCATTTTATTTGAAAGTCAGGAAGACACAGGGAGAAAGACAGGATGATCTCCCATCTGCCCCTTCACTCCCCAAATGCTGGCAATAGTCGGGGCCAAGTCAGGCCAAGCCAGGAACCCAGAACTTGGTCCAGGTCTCCCATGTGGGTGGCAGGGACCCCAGTGCTTGAGCCATGACCTGCTGCCTCCTAGGATGCACCTTAGCGGGAATCCTGATGGGAAGCGGAGCCAGAACTTGACCCAGACATGTGATGTGGGTGTCCCAGCTGGTGACTTAGCCCCTGCCCCAAATGCCTGCCCCTTTCACTACCTCTTGGTCCTGCGTATCCAGGAATTCATCAGTGTCCTGGCACAGACATTTGAGGTGTTTCTGGGCTTGGGCTGTGATGATGAGCAGTATCTTTGTGAACTTCCCGTCTGTGTGTTTGGTGCCTGGGGATACAGCTACAATTACAATCCCTGATGGGGCTGAATGGGCGGTCATATCATTTTCCAAAGTAGTTCTGCTGGCCTGTTGTCTCACCCAAAGTCATCATCTTTTTTTTTTTTAATTCAAAATGTTTTATTTAAAGAAATCTGTATTCATTAAATACGTATTCCAATGCAAAGCTTTACCCATCATCTCACATTCAGCGACCTCAAGGTGCATCCTGGCTTCCGGTGCTTTTTCACCATGTTTTTCCCTTTGGAATTTGTCTTCCATTTTTCCATTCCTGGTGTCCTTCTAAATGCCAGGGTGCACTTCTGCATCCTTCTTTATTCTGCTCTCCTGCTGGGAATAGCAAGAGGTGGCCTCTGGGAAAGGCCCCCACCCAAATTCCAGGTCTGGAGATCCCCCAGTGGGCTCATGGGCCGTGGCAAAATCCCCAGCCCCAGGCCAGTGGCAGAGGGCAGGATCTGGCGGCCCCTGGAAGCCCCCACCAGGACTGGACGTGGGTGGGGGGCAGTGTGTCTCGCTTGTTTTTCAGACGCATCACCTGTGTCAGTAGCCTCTGGGGACCAGCGCACACTGGGCCTGCCGAACTCCCGGCTTCCTGAGTGGAAAAGCCAATGGCGTGGGCCCCACGGGCTGTTTCCCTGAGGTTGTGTGTGAGTGGTGGTGTGAAAAGAGACACAGCCAGGTGTCCCGAGGTGAGGCCAGGCAGGGCTGGGGACCAGCAGCCGTGGCTTGTTTTGCTTTTTTTTCCCCAAAGAAATTTTTTATTAAATGAGTACAAATTTCAAAAGTAGAACTTTAGGAATATAGTGATTTTTCCCACCATAGCCACCCTCCCACCCCCACTCCCATCCCATCTCCTCCTCCCTCTCCCATTCCCAGTCCCATATCCATTCAAGGAAAAAAAAAAAAAACTATCTCTCAACAGTCAAGACAAGGGCTGTTCAAGTCATTGCTTCTCAAAGTGTCAATTTTACGTCTACAGATTTCCTTTTAGGTGCTCTGTTAGTTATCACAGATCAGGGAGAGCATATGGTATTTGTCCCTTTGGGACTGGCTTATTTCACTAAGTATGATGTTTTCCAGATTCATCCATTGTGTTGAAAAGACCAGATTTCATTTTTTTAACCACTGTGTAGTATTCCATAGAGTACATATTCCTATAATTTCTTTATCCAGTCTTCAATTGATGGGTTGATTTCATGTCTTAGCTATTGTGAATTGAGCTGCAATAAACATGGAGATACAGATAGCTCTTTTATTTGCTGACTTCATTTCCCCTGGGTAAATTCCCAGGAGTGGGATGGCTGGGTCATATGGTAGTTCTACACTCAGATTTCTGAGGTTTCTCCATAGTGTCTTCCACAGTGGCTGTACCAGTTTACATTGCCACCAGCAGTGGATAGGGTACCATTTTCCCCACATCCTCACCAGCATCTGCTGTTGGTAGATTTCTGTATGAGAGCCATTTTAACCAGGGTGAGGTGAAGCCTCATTGTGGTTTTGATTTGCTGCCCTGACAGCTAGTGATCCTGAGCATGTTTTCATGAGTCTGTTGGCCATTTGGATTTCCTCTCCTGAAAAATGTCTGTGTAAGTCCTTGGCCCATTTCTTCACTGGGTTGTTTGTTGTTGTTGTTGTGCAGCTGTGAGCTTAACAGAGCTGTCAGCCAGAGCAGCCAAGGTCCCTGCTGGCACTGAGCGGGAAGCTGAGCCCTACCAAGGAAGCCCCCAGAGAATGTGGCAGAGAGAAGCCCAGGAGCATGACCTCCAGGCAGGGCCCAAGACAGATGCTGTGCTGTCTTCCTGCACCTGACCTTGGGCGACAGACGGTGGCCTTGGCAGATGTCTGAGTCCAAGGTGGGGAGGGGGCCTTCTCTGTGAGCCCTGGGCAGCCTTAGCTCTCAGCTCCACTGCCAGGGCTTCTTCACTTTGCCCCCACACTGGAATCACCCAGAGAGCTTTTAAGAAAGACCGACCCCCAGTCCCACCCCGGAGGTCCTGATGCAAATCCTGCACCTGGGGCGGGGCAGGGCGGGGCAGGGCGGGGCAGGCTGGGGTGGAGGGAGAGATGTTCCAGAGCCAGCCCCTGAGTCTAACAAGGCCCAAGCCCAGAGCTGAGCTGGCCAGGGATATCAGGGCACTGCCAACCCCTTTCCTCCTTTGCTTGGAGAGCTGCCATTCGCTGAAGCCAGTCACGTGTCAGACAAGGCTCCCAGCTGTGAACTGACACCTGCTCCCAGTGAGGAGCCTGGGGAAGAGGAGGGGACAGAGGCTCAGAGAGGCTAAGGACTCAGTCCCGCTTACACAGCAAAGCTCAGGCTCAGATTCAGGCTCCTGACTTCCCTGCCCGAGCTCTGCCTGCTGGGAGGAAGGCAGGGAGGGTGTGGAGAGTGAGGGCGCCTTGGGGGAAGCAGGTTAGTGTGGCTGCAAACACCAGGAAGGGAGAGACAGGAGAACGTGGGGATGGAGGGAGAGGAGGGGCTTCCACTCTGCATCTGGGGCGAGGGCGGCTTTGACAGCAAAGACTTTCTTTGTGGGTTCAGAGGAGCTGCCTTCCTCTGCAGTCTGGGGCTCTGTTGCTGGGCTGAGAGGCAGGCAGGCCTGTGTGGGGCCCGGCTCAGCCTGGTGTCAGCCTGGAGACAGAGGAGAGCAGCTCTCTCGCTGCTGCACCCACAACATCCTCCTGACCCCTCAGTGTGCAGCCAGAGGTCAGGCAGACTCTACCGAGCACCAGAGACCCTGGTGCAGTTCTGCAGGACACAGCCAGGTGGGCCAGGGAGGAGGCAGCGAGGAGACAGCTAAGGACCTGGTGGTGTGTGGGCTTGAATTTTGAAAGGCACTGGGGTTTAAAATACTGCTAGAACCCCACGCTTTGGTCACTGAGTAGCCATGGGGACCTCCTGCCCTACCGTGGCCTTCCTGTGGCTCGGGCCTGTCACCCTGTTAGCTTGAGCCACCAATTCCCACTTCCTGTCTCTCCAGGCTGTGGCAGATCTGGTTCACTCCTTCTCGAAGTTGAATCTGCAACGTCACAAGAATGTACTTGCTTGGAGCGGCCCCTCCCTGGTGAGGAGCAGGGTTTGTTGTCCTGTTTCTCTCCCTGGCTCTGACACTGTTGTCCCAGGGACCCGGGTCAGACACAGGTCTCTGGGTGTTGCAGAATCAGGAAATCCCAAGGAGGTGACTTGCTGTTTCTTGTTGAGACTCCAGAGTGCTTGCAGCTCCTTTTTTGGAGAACCTATCAAGGGTTCTAACCACAACCCAGAGGATCAAAGACTTGCAGTTAATACACCCAAAACACTGGTTAGTGCTGTTGTAATAATTCCCTCAAGTCCTTCCATCATCAAGGTCATTGAAAAAGGATTTTGAAAGATTGTGTCTCAGCTAATGAAATTAGAAAGTCTGTGCACACGTGCATCTGCGTGTCGTGTGCACAAAAGAGGGACGATGGCAGCGTTGACATTGACGGAATGCATAGCTGTGGTCTGGGGCTCTGATGGGGGCTTTCATGGACTCAGCATTTTGTGAACCCTCAGGGGAAATGTACCGACTGTAGGATGGTGAATTCCTGAAAGCGCCCCCTCCTGGCCATGTGGGTTGAGGGCTGGCGTGCTCTGCTCTCTGACCAGGCTTCTGATCCCACGATCCCTCCATGGGAGGACCAGTGTTGTGGCATAGCAGGTAAAGCCGCCACATGCGATGCTGGCATCCTATTTGGGCACTGGTTCCAGTCCTGGCTGCTCCACTTCCGATTCCACTCCCTGCTATTGTGCCTGAAAAAGCTGCAGAAGATGGTTCAAGTGCTTGGGCCTCTGCACCCACATGGGAGACCAGGAAGAAGCTTCTGGCTCCTGGCTTCAGTCTGGCCCCGCCTCAGCCATTGCAGCCATCTGGGGAATGAACCAGCAGATGGGAAGATCTCTTTCTCCTCATCTTACCCTCTGCAACTCTGCCTTTCAAATACATAAATAAAGCTTTTTTTTCTTAAAGCTGGGTGTTAAAGACGGTACCTGGACATAGGACTCTGCCTAAATATTGGAAGAAATGTCATATTCTTTGGCTAGTTTTTCCCTGGAGAGGTCTGAGATCGTTGAGAGATGCAAAATGTTGCAGGAGATAAATCAGATTTTCTACTGTCAGGCTTGACCAGCTTGCCTCTGACCAGGTCCGGTTAAGAATGTGGCCTTGGGGGCTGGCGCTGTGACACAGCAGGTTATCGCCCTGGCCTGAAGCACTGGCATCCTTATGGGTGCTGGTTCGAGACCCACATGCTCCACTTCCCATCCAGCTCTCTGCTGTGGCCTGGGAAAGCAGTAGAAGATGGCCCAACTCCTTGGGCCCCTGTACCCGCATGGGAGACACTCCTGGCTTCAGATCAGTGTAGCTCTGGCCATTACGGCCAATTGGGGAGTGAACCATCGGATGGAAGACCTCTCTCTCTCTCTCTCTCTCTCTCTCTCTCTCTCTCTCTCTCTGCCTCTCCTCTCTCTGTGTAACTCTGAATTTCAAATAAATAAGTAAATCGTTAAAAAAAAAAAAAAAGAATGTGGCCTTGGTCCTTGTGTGGAATTAGACAAGAGAGGTATTTTGGTTTGGTTTGGCTTGATTTGGTTTGGGTTTGATTTGATTTGGCTTGGTTTGTGTTTGGTTTGGTTTGGTTTGGTTTGGCTTGGGTTTTTTTGCTCATTTGAGTGCTATGGAAAGGGGAAGAGATAGAGGGCCTGGGAGATGGAAGTGTCACTGCAAGGAGACACTAAGAAGTGAGGTGGAGCGTAGGGACTGGGGGCTTGGGGACACCGTATGGAAGATGCCCAGGGCTCTGGTGTGGCATCCTGTGTGTGACTACGACAGCACCTGACACACATTCGGTTCCACTGCCCTCCCTGATCCTAATGAGGTGTTGGAGACGTGAGCTGGGCTGTGTTTTCCAAACGGCAGCCCATGGACCCCTGTGAGGCCCAGGGTTTTAGAAACCCATGCATCCTGGCAGGAGTGTGAAAGGTCCAGCTCTCCTGATGGCCATGCCCACAGCGACGCTATGGGTCAATGTGCCTGCATGTGCTTTCGTGTTCACAGTCACCAAGTCGCCAAGCAGTCAGTGAGAGTGACAGAGGTTCCCCTTTGAAACACTTCTTGGAGTTGAAGTAACATTCACACAGCAAATGGCTTCTTCTCCCAAGGCACCAGGGCCCCGCTGTCCAGTCTCCCTTCCGTCCTTGTGTCTGTGCCTGTGGCCTTCCTGCAGAGCTGGCATGCTTTATCTCCATCCACGATGGCAGCCCCACTGCAGAGGAGGCCACGGAACTGGGCCCAGGCAAGGAAGGGAGCTACAGAGAGAGGGAGGGGGCAGGGTGAGGCAGGAACGGATGCCTCTCAGATCCCACTGACTTCTGGTCCAGGCTGCCCCCAGTCCCATGGGCAGAGCCTTAGAATTGGAGTGATTACACTGGGATGCATGTAATTAAAACAAAATTCTGTTAGTAACAGTCACACCTTCCACCTGCCTCCACTGTAACACAAGATTAGGGATAGATTTTAGTCTAACATGCACACATTAAAAACTAGACTTTAAGAGAATGAAAGACAAAGCACCTCCTGGGAGAAAATATTTGGAAAAGACATATCTGATAAAGGACCTGCTATCCAAAACATACAAAGAACTCTCAAAACTCAACAGAAAGAAAACAAACAACCCAATTATAAAAAACGGGTCAAGGACCCCACCAAAGATACGGAGATGGCAAGCAGTCCTGTGCGAAGATGCTTCTATGTGATATGTCATCAGGGAAATGCAGACTAAAGTAGCAATGAGATGCCACGACGTGCCTGTCAGAAAGCTCAGAATCCAGAACACAGACAACACCAGAGACTGCACGGGAGCAACAGGGACTCTCGTCATTGCAGTGGGGATGCAAATGGTGCAGCCACTTCAGAAGACAGTTTGGCAGTTTCTAACAAAACTAAACACATGGCCAGTGCTATGGTGCAGTGAGTTAAAGCCCTGGCCTGCAGCGCCTGCCTCCCATATGGGCAGCAGTTCAAGTCCTGGCTGCTCCACTTCTGATCCCGCTCTCTGCTATGGCCTGGGAAAGTAGTAGAAGATGGCCTAAATCCTTAGGCTCCTGCATCCACATGAGAGACCCAGAAGAAGCTCCTGACTCCTGGCTCCTGGCTTCAGAGCGGCTCAGTTCCAGCCGTTGTGGCTATTTGGGTAGTGAACCAGCAGATGGAAGACCTCTCTCTTTCTCTCCGTCTCTGCTTCTCTCTGTAATTCTTTCAAATGAATGAAATAAATCTTTTAAAAAACAACAACTAAACACACAAGATGCCTTCCAATAGGTGAGTGGAGGAATAAACTGTGGGACAGCCAGACAATGGTCTAGTACTGAGCAGTGGAAAGAACTGAGCTCACCTGGCATTAAAAGCCTTGGAGGAGCCTTAGATGCAGATTATCCAGTGGAAGAAGGCTGACTGGGAAGGTGCTGTGCTGTGTGATTCCAATTACACGACACTCTGGAAAAGACAAGTCTGCAAAGACAAAAGCAAGATCAGTGGTTGCCAGGGATTACAGAGGGGACAGGGAAGAACACGTGGAGTACGGAAGGGTTTAAGGCAGTAAACCTACTCTGTCTGATACCATACTGGTGTTCCCCTGTTATTATACATTTATCCCAACCCACAAGGGCTGGCGCTGTAGCATAGTAGGCTTAAGCCTCTGCCTGTGGCACCAGCATCTCGTATGAGTGCCGGTTCATGCTCCAGCTGCTCCTCTTCTGATCCAACCCACAGAGTGTTCAATACCAAGAGGGAGCCCTGGTGCAGGCGTCCATGGACTCTTAGGGTCCATGTAAATGCATCAGTTGTAATCCACCCATGGTTCTGTGGGGGATGTTGCTGATGGTGGATGCTATGCAATGTTGCACTAAGGGCTGTATGGATAATCCCTCTGCCTCCCAAAGATATTTCTGCCTTGGATTCACCCGGGGGGTGGAGTGATTTATAGCAGGCACCAGGAAAATATCCAGGAAAGCAGTTTTCGTTGACTTGGTAAGCACAGCTAATCCATTCTTTGGTTTCCTCATGTCCCTTCTCTATAGTGGGCTCCATATTGGCACAACTAGAGTTTGGAGAGAGGGCTTGGGGGGTTGCCCCAGGGAGCCACAGGGCAGAGGCTCTGTGGTTCCCTGCAGAGACTGGGAGTGCACACTTGGGCTGTTAGCTCTGTGGAAGCTTCTTGCCCTCCCTCTCATCCCCAGCCTGCTCTCCATGGCGTCCTTTTGTCATATGTGAAAAGGTGTCTCATCAGAGGCGCTTGCTGTTTTCAATGCCTTCAGCTAACCTGCGGTAGCATCTGTTGGAAAGTTTCCCCTTCCCCAGGAGGGTCACTTCC
Source organism: Sylvilagus floridanus (assembly GCA_949820135.1). Taxonomy (NCBI): domain Eukaryota; kingdom Metazoa; phylum Chordata; class Mammalia; order Lagomorpha; family Leporidae; genus Sylvilagus; species Sylvilagus floridanus. Next base: position 22,031,214 of record OX463238.1, on the reverse strand, counting down.
CTGCCCTTCATCCCTTCTGCTCACACCCCCCAAAATGTCCAAGGCTTTCCCTTGGCTATTCACTGCAGGGGCAATGAACTTGAAATCCATCCTTCTAGTAATAAGCTCCCACTTGCCTTCATTCTTTTATCAAATCCCAGGGTCCTCAAAGGAGCAGTTGTGGTCCAGCTCTGCTCTAACTGGCAGGGTGACCTTGTATAACCAGCACTACAGACTCTTGAAGGTACAAGACAGGAACTTGCCCCCACCCTCAGCCTCCATTCCCTCCCTGCCTCAGTCCCGTGATCCAGGCCTGGCAACAGCCCCAGTGGCCTTACTTCCAATGAGGAGGACCAGTTCCTGTAGGTAGCTCATGACAACAACTCAGACACGGTAACTAGGAAGTTGTCCTGGTGCTAACTACCTGTGTTGACCTTGAGCGAGTTATTTCACTACTCTAAGCCAGTTTCCTCTTGTGTAAAAGAGAGATAATAATGATAGAACTACTTCAGATATGTAAGATTTTGGTACCAGTTACTCAATATCCTTGTCAACACTTTGGTTTGTGCCCTTTGAATTGTAGTCATTTGGGTGGGTGTATACAAGTACCTCATCATTATTTTGATTTGTATCCCTGATGCAGGCTGATATTAACTTATATATATTTATTGGCAATTGGAATATCTTTTTTGCGAAGTCCCTGCTTAACTCTTTTGTTCATTTTTGAAAAAATCAGTGATTTATCTTTTTGTTATTTTTTGTAGCTCCTTCCATGTTCTGGACACTGATGGTTTACCTGAGAGTGTACTCTGTATATCTCTCAGCCTAGGGTTTGCCTCTTCACTCTCTTCTTGGTATCTTTTGGTAAAGAGCAGATTCTTTAATGCAGTCCAACCTTACAAAGATGCCTCAAAAAAGTCCATGGAAGATGGAAAAAGCATTTATTTCGGTGCCAACTTTTCTAAATCCATGAATAAATGGTTAATAGCTTTTGTGCCCAACTGAAGACATCTTTGAGTGTCCCTATGGTGGTGAAAACATTCTCCTATGTTCTAGAAGCTTTATTGTTCTACCCTTTTATTTATATATATTTAAAGATTTATTTATTTATTTGAAAGGCAGAGTGATAGAGACAGAGACAGAGAAATCTTTCACTCACTGGTTCACTCCCCACATGGTGGGATCATGCCATCATCAGCTCTGGGATCATCCAACCAGGAGCCAGGAACTCCATCCAGGTCTCCCATATGGGTGGCAGGGCCCCAAATACTTGGGTCATATCCCATAGCCTTCCCAGGTACATTAGCAAGAAACAGGATCAGAGGCAGAACAGCTGGGGCTGGGACCAGCACTCTGATATGGGATGGCCAGCATAGCAGGAGGTGGCCTAACTGCTACAGCACAATGCTGACCCCTTACTTTACCTTTGACATTAACATCTACAGCCTGGGGACCGTCGTTATGGTGCAGTGGGTTAAGCCGCTGTTTGCGATGCTGGCATTCCATATGGAAGTACTGGTTTGAGTCTTAGCTGCTCTGCTTCCTACCCAGTTCCCTGCTAGTGCCCCTGGGAACCCAGTAGAAGATGGCCCAAGTGCTTGGGTCTCTGAGACCTAGATGGAGTTCCAGGCTCTTGGCTTTGGCCTGATCCGTCTGGCTATTGTGAGCATTTGGGGAGTGAACCAGTGGATACAATATTGTTCTTTCACTCTTTCCCTCTCTGTCATCCTGCTTTCAAATAAATAATAAACTTTAAAAATGTGTAGCCCATTTCAAATTATTTTTATAGTGTGAATTAGGTGCCAAAGTTCATTTTTCATATATATATATGACTCACACATATGTATTTGTTCATATACGTATATTTCATTGAGCACTATTTATTGAAAAAGCCATCTTTCCTTCACTGAGTTTCTGGGTGCCTTTGCCATAGATGCAGTAATTGTATATGCATAGGTTTACTTCTGGGCTCTCAATCCTGTTCTATGGCCCTAATTGAATATTCTTGTGCTGATACCATGCTGTCTTGGTTACTGTAGCTTTATAATTAATTTTTAAAAATTTTTTAAAGATTTAATTTATTTGAAAGGCAAAGTTACAGAGAGAGAGAGAGAGAAAGAGAGAGAGACAGATCTTCCATCTGCTGGTTCACTGTCCAAATGGCTGCAGTGACTGGGGTCGGGCCAGGCCAAAACCAGGAGCCAGGAGCTTCATCTGGATCTCCCACTTGTGTGACAGTGGTCCAAGCACTTGGGCCATCTTCTGTTGCTTTCCTAGGCACATTAGCAGGGAGCTGGATGGGAAGTGGAGCAGCAGGATGTGAACCGGCACCCATATGGGATGACAGCACTGCAGGCGGCAGCTTAACTTGTTATGCTACAACACCAGCCCCTATAATGAATCTTGACATCTGCTGGAATGAAACTTATGAAACTTCCAACATTCCTTCCCAACATTATCCTGGCAATTTGTTGTCTTCTGCATTGTCATATAAATCTTTGCATTGGCTTACCAATTTCCTCTCTTTGTGTCTCTCTCAGACAAACACACATGCACACACACGCACACACACAACTTGCTGATGTTTGATTGTCACTGTGTTAAATCCACAGGGCATTTGGGGAAAAACTGATACATTGGCAATCACTGGACTTGGTATAGGCCTCCGTTGTCTAGGTTTTCTTTAATTTCTTTATGCAGTGTTTTGTCATTCTCAGTTCAGTAAAAAAAAAAATTAAATGAAATAACTTTTGAAAAATTTGGAAATATAAAAGCCATTGAAAATCCAGATTAAGCCACCTCCTGCAGTGTCAGCATCCCATATGGACACTGGTTCAACACCTGGTCACTCCACATCTGATCCAGCTCCTCGCTAATGTGCCTAGGAAAGCAGTGGAAGATGGCCCGAGTTCTTACGACCCTGCCATCCATGTGGGGGGCCAAAGTGGGACACCAGGATGAGAGAAGGCAAGAAAGATCTCTTTGACTCTAGAAAGAGCTTATGGGGACAGGGTTGGAGGGGGGCATTAGGGTATAGCAGGTAAAGCCACTTCCTATGACTCCAGCATCCAGTGTGGGTGCCAGTTTGTGTCCCAGATGCTCCACTTCCAATCTAGCTGCCTGCTAATGTGCCTGGGAAAAGCAGTAGAGGGTGGCCCAAGTGCTTGGGCCCCTGCTATCCATGCGGGAGACCTGGAAGAAGCTCCTGGCTCCTGGCTTCAGTTTGGCCCAGCATTGGCCATTGCGGCCATCTGGGGGAATGGATTGGTGGATGGAAGACACCTCTCTCTCTCTCTCTAGCTATCTCTTATCTCTCATTTCTCTCCATAATTTGGACTTACAGATACAGAAATAAATCTTTAAAAAAAGAAGAAGAAGAACTCACCAGGAAGGTGAATAAGGTGCTGTCACCAAGGGGAAGGTGGATGCTTGAATTCTGGAGACCCAGAGAGTGGCACTTGGTATGCTATCCACTTGCGGGTGGGGCCTGGATCTTGCTCTCCCTGTCCCTGACTGTGGACTGTAACAGTGATACCTGTGGTTTTGGTTTATGGCAGTAAGCACAGCTCAGAAGATGCCCAAAGGGTTAACGGTGTGGTAGGAAACCCTTAGTTCTCATTAAGAAATGAAAAATGAACCTTCACTGCCTGGTTCCTTCTGGGTAATTTCAGTCCAGAGCAGCCATTAATAATGTTAAAGAGAGAGAAGGTGGCAATGCACACAGAATGATTCCAACCATGTAAAATATATACACATAAAAATACAAAGGATGCACACTAAAATATTGCACAGAAATGTCTGGACAATTTTAACTTCCTCCTTTTTCAGTTTTATTGCCTGTATTTTCAAATTTTTCTGCAATGAGTATATAGTTCTTAATTACATTTTGATCATGGAAACTGATCTGCATCTTTATGGAATTGGTTGAAATATGCTTTTTTGTTTAATTTTATAATTTGTGAAAGTTGGAAAGGAATATAAAGTCTCTATTTCCTTTTTTAATGTTTATTTCTTTTTATTTATTTGAAAGCAAAGCTTTGGGGAGAGGTGAGGGAGAGAGAGACAGAGAGAGAGAGAGACAGGGAGAGAGAGAGAGAGAGAACTACCATCTACTGGTTCACTTCCCAAATTCTCACAATATTCACCGCTGGGCCAAGCTGAAGCCAGGAGCCAGGAACTTTGTGTAAGTCTTCCACATGGGGGTAAGGACCCAAGTATTTGAGCTATCTTGCTTTTTATCATTTTATTTTCTTTCCTATGTTTGAATTGACTTTTCTTTATTCCTTCTCCCCGCCACCCCCCCAAAGAGTTTCCTTTCTGTATTTTAAAGTTTTGTTTAGGGGTCCTCACCGTGGCATAGCAGGTAAAGCCACTGCTAATGATGCCAGCGTCCCATATGGGCACCAGTTTGAGACTCAGCTACTCTATTTTTTTTTAAAGATTTATTCATTTACTTGAAAGCCAGAGTTAGAGAGAGAGAGAGAGAGAGAGAGAGAGAGAGAGAGAGGTCTTCCATCTGCTGGTTCACTCCCCAATTGGCTGCAATGGCAGGAGCTGTGCCAATCTGAAGCCAGGAGCCTGGAGCATCCTCCAGGTCTCCCATGTGGGTGCAGGGGTCCAAGGACTTGGGCCATCTTCTACTGCTTTCCCAGGCCACAGCAGAGAGCTGGATCAGAAGTGGAGCAGCCAAGATTTGAACCGGCGCCCATATGGGATGCCAGCACTGCAGACCTGGGCATTAACTCGATTTGCCACAGTTCCAGCCCGGGCTGCTCTACTTTGAATCCTGCTTTCTGCTTGTGGTGGAATGAGAAGGCCATGCCAAGGTGGCCACTGGCAAGCGAGTGTCAGTTACTCAGGAACGGCTTTGGAACCCGCCTGGCAACGGAGCCTGCCTGGCAACAGGCTGTGATTGGTTGGGGCATAGACCACCCCTTGACCAGATTGGCTGGTCTTGGCTGTATAAGATGTGGTTCCAACTGTAATAAACGAGTCTGCCGGCTGCTTGCCTCTAGCCTGCTTTCACCCGACTCCCGGGGTCTGTGTGGTGACTCTGTGCCTTTTGCCCCCGCCACGTTCCTCCTCTCAGAAACAATCCACCGCAACATTGTTGAGAAATCAACGGCAACACCTGCTAATGCACCTGGAAAAGCAGTGGAAGGTGGCCCAAGTGCTTGGGCCCCTGTACTCACATGGGAGACCTGAAAGAAGCTCCAGGATCCTGGTTTCGGCCTGGTCCAGCCCCAGCCGTTGTGACCATTTGAGGAATGAACCAGCAGATGGAGAATCTCTGTCTCTGTCTCTATCTCCCTTTCTCTCTCTAACTCTGCCTTCGAAATTTAAAAAAAAAAAAGTTTTATTTAAAATTTCCAACAATTTTATGAGCAACTTATTTCTTTATTATGAGTCTTTACATCCTCTATTTTCTTTTGACTTCCCTTTCTTTCTCGCTGGTGTGTATCATTTAACAGTGCATTGAAAAACAAGTCAATTAAATAATTTAATTTAGAAAATAAAAAATAGTGCATTGACTGTTAATAACAAGGAAACTCCAAATCTTTAAATGCCTAAAATGTCTTTATTTTCTTTAAACCTTTTTTAAAAACATTTATTTATTTATTTGAAAGGCACAGTTACAGTGAGAGAGAGAGAGAGAGAAGAGAGAGAGAAACCTTCCATCTGCTGGTTCACTCCCCAAATGGCCACAATGGCTGGGGCTGGGCCAGACCTAAGCCAGGAGTCAGGAGCTTCATCCAGGTCTCCTGCGTGGGTGCAGGCATCCAAGGACTTGGGCCATCTTCCACTGCTTTCCCAGGCCATAGCAGGGAGCTGGATCAGAAGTGGAGCAGCCAGAACTTGAACCGGCGCCCATACAGGATATTTTATAAGCTTCTGGTTGGGAAAAATATTTTCTTTGTTTTTTTAAAGGTAAAATTTTATATTTTCCAGAATGAATTATCATTCTAATAGTCTTTTGTGGGGGTTAGTACTCTATCATTTCCATTTCTTTGGTAGTTTTATAGTTTTTCTTTGTGTTTGTTCTGAAGTGTCAGTGTTATGTATCTACATGAGGGATTTGGTTTTGAAAATCCAGCCCATCACAGAGATTTGTTTCAACTTGAGCATATTTGTCATTCTTCAGCTCTGGAATATTCTCACGTGTTTGAACATTATCTGTTATTTTTTCTTGGAGCACGTTAGAGCCTCTCGTTATGGACACTTCATCTCTTAAATTTTCTTTCAGGTTGTTCATCTGCATCTCTGGCTGCACCCTGGGTGATTCCCCAGGTTTATCTTCAGAGTGACTGGTTCTCTCTGACTATCTCCAGTTCATTGTTCCACCTGCTCACTGAGGTTTGTGTATCAATAATTACATTTCAAAAAAATCCACCACTACTTTTTATACACTTGCCTATTTCTTTTAATGTTTCATATGTGCCTATTTTATAAACTTTTTCAGATTTTTTTTCTTATTTATACTTGTTGACTCTTTTGGTTGTATGTAGTTGTATTCTTCAAGCAGATCTCCTCAAATTAAATGCATTGCTGTGGTTCAGGGCAGCATAAGCCAGCAGAGTCTCCTGCAGGAGAGATCCTCGGATGCCAGTGTAGGAATTGTCCCTCACTTTCTCTTACTTGGGCTGAGAGCCCCTGGGTCCGTATTTCTTCCGGACATGGATCCTTGGTAGAGCCCTTGGTCAGGTTTCCTTGTGTAAATCTCCCCTGAGAATCTTATAATGCACTCCACTTCAGATACTGTCATTGCGGTGTAGTGCTCTCCAAGCATTACAAATGGGGTTGGATGAACAGAATGAATGGGACATGGCTTTCGGGGGGCGTGGCTGTAGGCCTGGGAGTGGGACAAGGTCTCTTTGAGCAAGAGCAGCCTTTACAAGGAGGCTATGGAGAAGGAGTGTTGAAAGCCCAGCTGGGGGTCAAAACCCTTAGTGACAGCTGCAAAGCAGAAAATGGAATCCAGCAGGCCACTGAGCAGCCCTCCCAAGCTGCTGGCCCCAAAGACAGCCTATTCAGCACCAACAGGAGAAAGAAGAAATCTGAACGCTTTGGAGAACAACCTCGGGGAAGCTATTCATTCGCTGAAGCTTGAATGGAGTGCTAGAATCGCCCTGAGAATCTCTCCACGTTCATTAACTGCTTGGCTGAAATGAATAAACAAGAAGCTTGAAAAGGGGGGCTCCACCTCTCCGTGTAGTCCTGCTGGTGGACTCTCCGAGGGCTTCTCAAAAGAAGCTGTGGAGCCAGAATACCGGGGGTGGAGGCGCTGAGTCGGGATTCCTCCTGTCCAGGGGTAGCCCTCATCTGGGCAGGCTTAGTGCAGAGCCCTCTCTGCCAATGGAGAGGAGCGTTGGTGGAAACCCCACTTGCTCCATGAGACCTCACTGGGACGCACCTCCTCAGCCCCTTCCCAGTACCTTGCACAAGCAGAGTGGCGGTGGCCTCTGAGTTCCCACGCATCCTTGCACGCTCCTGGCACAGCACCAACCCCTCTGTGCTGAGGTTCACGGTTCTGTGGTTAACCTTGCCAGTTGACCTCAACACCTCTGCGAGCGCTGTGTCTCAGTGTCCTTAGATTCCAGTTTATATCACATGGTCCAGCACGTGGCCATACCCAACGTGCTCTGAGCCGCATTGACTTCAGAATCCTACTGAGATGTTTCCATGCTTTATTTTGGTACTGCTGTAATTTTCTGCCAGAAAAGTCCCTCAGGGTAGAAATTAATTGCTCGTGTGTGGCTCACTGTGCATATTCTTTAAATCATAATTATTATTATTTGAGAGAGATAGACAGAGATTCCATCTACTGGGTTCCCAAATGCCCACAACAGCCTGAGTTAGGCCGGGCTGAAGCCCAGAGCTGGGAACTCAGTGCAGGTCCCCCATGGGAGGCCAGGGAGCCAAGTACTTGAGCCATCCCCTGCTGCTTCTCAGGTCTGTCCTCACAGGAAGCTGGAATTGGGAGCCAGCGTCAGGGCTAGGTCCCAGGTGCAATGCATGGACTAACTGGTGTATAGACTACGACACCAAATGCCCACCCCACAGTGTGTCTTTCAGCAGCACCTCACACCTCGTCCCTCACTGCCTTGATAGGCACCATGTCTGAGCACCCTGGAACCCCAAAGCCAGCCAGGACTGGAGAAAGCCTCTCTGCCTCCATGCACCTGGGCTGCAGCTCTTCTCATGTGAGGGATTCTCTTCCTAAAGAGCTGCCCTCCGGGCATGGAGGTACTGTAAGAATAGAAGACTGGGGCCAGTGCTGTGGCACAGTAGGTTAAGCCTCCTTTTGCAGCGCCAGTATCCCATATAGGTACCAGTTCTAGTCCCAGCTGCACTTCTTCCGAACCAGCTCTCTGCTATGGCCTGGGAAAGCAGTAGAAGATGGCCCAAGTGCTTGAGCCCCTGCACCTGCATGGAAGACCCAGAAGAAGCTCCTGGCTCCTGGTTTTGGATTGACCCAGCTCTGGCTGTTGCAGCTATTTGGGGAATGAACCAGCAGATGGAAGACCTCTCTTTCTGCCTCTCCCTCTCACTGTCTGTAACTCTAACTCTCAAATAAATAAAAAAATTTTTAAATTAGAAAAAAAAAGAATAGAACACCAGGGGGCATTTGAATTTACTGTGCAATAAATAATTCTTGGAATTTCCTGCCAATACCTTCTTCCTCTCAAAAGATCTGGAGGTGAGGGGTCTGGGCAGAGGTGAGAAGTCATAGACATCAGAGGCTCCATGATTCTACACAAACAACTGCCACACTGTTGCATCACCACTATCTGCCTTGATCACTTTAGCCCACTGAGGGTGGGTGGGAGTGAGTATAGCTGGGAGGCAGTCACATGTCCAGCTTATCAGCCGCTAGCATCAGTCAGTGCTCAGCTAGAATGAGTTAGGGACCTGGTGGAGCTGTTCCCAACACAGACAGACAGGAAGTGCCCAAGACACACTGCCCTGCTTCAGGACTTTGTTAGGGTCTTGACGGCTCAAAAATCACCATGTAAGCTTTTAGCGCATGCGTCCATGCTGTTGATCTTCCCACAGGAGGTCCAGGAGCAGTGCAGCCTCAATTCCTCCAGGAGAGGAGGAAGTGGTAACACAAACAAAAGGGCAAATAAACAAGTGACAATGTGATGGATAAAACACAGGGCACCCAGTTAAATCTGGGTTGCAGTGGACAAAGAATCACGTTGTAGTATAAGCATAGTCATCTCCCTGTAGCCACATAGGATTAGTTCCAGGTTGCTCCAGGACCAAAATCCACGAAGTTCAAATCTGGTGTGTAAAATGTCCATCCACATTAATCTCCGCCCATCCTTCCGCTGACTTAGTCATCTCTGGATCACATGCAATACTTAATGCAATGCAAATGTCATGTAAATAGTGTTGCATTGTTTAGGGAATTCTGACGCGAATCAAAGTGTGGACACGTTCAGTACAGATGTAATTGGTTAAAAGTTTGGATCTGCAGTTCATTGAATCAGAGGATGTGGAACCCACAGATACCAAGTCTGCCCAAGTTGGGGGGGGGCTTCAAAAAGTTTGTGGAAAAGCAGATTTATAAGAAAAGTTTGGGGCCTGCATCAGGGCACAGCGGGTTAAGCCGCAGCCGACAGTGCCAGCACCCTTACCAGTGCTGTTCAAGTTCTGTCTGCTCCACTTCCCTGCTAATGCACCTGGGAAAGCAATGGAAGGTGGCACTCGTGCTTGGACCCCTGTACCCAGTGGGAGACCCAGATGGAGTTTCAAGGTTCCTGATTTTGGCCTTGCCTGGCCCTGGCTGTTGTGGCCATCTGGGGATTGAACCAGTGAATGGAAGATCTCCCTCTATGTCTCCCTTTCTCTGCCTTAAAATTTTTTTTTCTTTTTTAAAAGATAAGTTTATTTGGTGCAAACACATTTTTGCATCTATGTATATAGTTTTTTCATAATATACATTTTGTGTAAACTTTTAAAAGATCCCCATATGTGTCAAATATTGACTAGCATATACTTATTTCAAAAATTGCTATATGAGGGGCTGGCGCTGTGGTGCAGCGGGTTAACACCCTGCCCTGAAGTGCTGGCATCCCATATAGGCACCAGTTCTAGTCCTGGCTGCTCCTCTTCTGATCCAGCTCTCTGCTGTGGACTGGGAAAGCAGTAGAAGATGGCCCAAGTCCTTGGGCCCCTGCACCCATGTGGGAGACCCAGAAGACATTCCTGGATCCTGGCTTCAGATCGGCACAGCTCCTGCCGTTGTGGCCATCTGGGGAGTGAACCAGTGGATGGAAGACCTCTCTCTCTCTTTCTCTACCTCTCTCTGTAACTTTGTCTTTCAAATAAATAAAATAAATCGTTAAAAAAATTAAAAAATTGCTCTATGAATACACTTAACACTACTGACTATACAGCTGAAAAAAATTTTTAAATTACAAGAGTTAAGAAATTACTTGTTATCTGAGAGTCTAATTCAACTGGGTGCCTTGTATTTTTATTTGCTAAATCTGGCAACTCCAAAATGGAGGGCTAGAACTTGCCTTCTGCTCGCCCCTTCACTCCCAGCCAGGGGCATGGGGCAGTCAGGTGGATTCCTTCGGGCTCTGGAATTCGACTCCTGAGGCGGGTTGAGGCACAGCCTGTTGGGGTGAAGGGGGGTCTCCAAGTCCCCAACCTCTGTGGATGGGGCCAGCTGGGACACCCCGCCATGATCCTGGCTCTGTGGGCTCACAGAGGAAGGACGCTGACTCCCAGGTACCCAGAGATCCTGTAAGACAGGCCCTGCCGCAGCCAGGAGTCCGTGTCTGAATGTGCCTGCCCTCCGCCGGCCCCGCCCCAGGCTCTAAGCTGCAGAGGTGGGCCTGGGATCACACCCATCTCCAGCCAGCAAGCCCATTGCCGGCTGCGAAACCTAAACACCACCGTGAGTGATCCCTTTATCCCGCTGACAACACGACAGGTTGTAGGCTTTCTTTAGGGAGTGAACTCCCCTGGTGCTTCTAGAATAAGATTCCATGTGGAAAAGAAAGCAAAATGAGAGTGGGGGTGGGGGAGGGGAACTGACACGTTACAACCAGGGAGAACAGGAATTTGCAAAAGCGAGTTTTTCTTGTATGCAGGACAGGCCACTGGCCAATATCTTCAGGTGGCCAGGACAGCAGGTGCGAGTCCATGTGTGTGTGTCTATGAGTGCATGTGTGTGTGTGTGTGTGTATGTTAGTGTGTGTGAGTGCATGTGTGTGTGTTTGTGTGTGTGGCAGCTTAGTGTGTGTATGTGAGTGCATGTGTGTGTGTGTATGTCAGCTTAGTGTGTATGTGTTAGTATGTGTGTGAGTGCATGTGTGTGTTAGTGTGTGTGCATTTGTGTGTGAGTGTGTATTAGTGCGCGTGTGTGAGTGTGTGTTAGTGCACGTGAGTGTGTGTTCGTGTATGTGTGTGTGGCAGCTTAGTGTGTGTGTTAATGTGTGAGTGCATGTGTTAGTGCATTTGTGTGAGTGCGTGTGTTTGTATGCATAGTGTGTGCGTGTGTGATAGTGTGTGTGTCAGTGTGTATGAGTGTGAGAGTGTGTGTTTGTTAGTGTGAGTTCATGTGTATGTTTGTGTGTGTTCATGTGTGTGTTAGTGTATGTGTGCGTGTGAGTGTGTGTTCGTGTATGTATGTGTGTGGCAGCTTAGTGTGTGTTAGTGTGTGAATGCATGTGTGTGTGAGTGCATGTGTGTTTGTGTGTGTGAGTGTGTGTATATGTGAGTGTGGGTGTGTGTGAGTGAGTGTGAGTTTGTGGCAGCTTAGTGGGTGTGTGAAGAGCAGCTGCCTTGCAAGCCTGCACTTCCCTAGGAAGCTGGCAGACCAGTCTCGCTGGATCACGGGCTCACTGCCTGTGTATGGGGTCAGTGCCATTTGCTCCCCGTGGTGCCGTCTCCTGTCACTCCAGATGTGATGGGCAGAGGCTGGAGCGGCGGTGAAGACGTGGGGTGAGGGTGAGGACAGCTCTCTGTGGCAGAAGTGGCTGAGGGAGCAGTGCTTTCCTCTCCAGATGGGTGCGTCGGGCAGATGGACAGGATCCGCCGTGGCGGTGGCGAGGCGACAGCTTTATAAACTGCCACTGAGTCCACCTTGGATGACGGTGTGCCCCGGACACAGGGCTGAGTTGATTGGCAGCAGAAAAATCATGGCGCGATTAGCGATTGCAAGGACAGACAAACCCCTAGCTGGGTGTTCTGGGCCCATCGTGTCCCCACGGGAAGACTCCGTGAAGTCCTGAGCCCCAGGACCTCAGAGCGTGACTTTATTTGGAAATAGGATCATTGTAGATGGACTTAGTTAAGATGCGGTCATGCAGGAGTTGGGGAGGGGGACCCCTCATCCAATCTGACTGCTGAGCCTGTAAGAAGAGGTGTTGGGACAGACAGGGAGAACCAAGGCAGAGGCTGGGGGACGCAGCTGCGAGCCAGGGGACGCCAGCACTGCCTGCAAAGTCCCAGAAAGCAGGAGAGGAGGCTGGAGCAGCTGCACCTCCGCCCAAGGCCTCAGAGGAAACCAACCGCGCCAGCGCCTTGATTTCAGACCTTCGGCATCCAGACCTGCGCCAAGTGAGCTGGCACTGCTTGAGGCTGTGTGAGGGCTGCCCCGGCCACGCCTCTCACTCCGTGACAACAACGCGCCACTGAGTGTGGGGACGTGCTCCGCGGTGTGCGACACCTGGCACAGCCTGATGAGAGAGGCAGGGCAGCTTGGAGAGGCCTGCGGTTGCACAAGCAAGGCTCAGTGCAGGCGATGTCTCAGATGGAAGCCGCGGCTCCGGGTCATCCTGCCCGCGGCCCCACTTAGTGTGAGCGAGACGTGGGGAACGCAGCAGCGCCAGGCTGAGCTAAGGCGGCTGTGGGGGGTTCAGTAAGCGCCAGAAGGCACAGACACCTCGGAGGTGGTTCCTTTCCTTTTCCTTTCTTTCTTTTTTTTAAGATTTTTTTTTATTTATTTGAAAGAGTTACACAGAGAGGAAAGGCAGAGAGAGAGAGAGAGAGAGAGAGAGAGAGGTCTTCCATCTCATGGTTCACTCCCCAATTGGCCACAACGGCTGGAGCTGCACCGATCTGGAGCCAGGAGCTTCTTCCAGGTCTTCCATGTGGGTGCAGGGGCCCAAACACTTGGGCCATCTCCTACTGCTTTCCCAGGCCATAGCAGAGAGCTGGATGGGAAGTGGAGCAGCCAGGATTTGAACCGGTGCCCATATGGGATGCAGGCACTGCAGGCGGTGGCTTAACCTGCTTCGCCACAGTGCTGGCCCCATAAAACACATTTCTTGCAAACTTTTTGAAGTGCCTTCATACACAGGATCTGGTATGATCTATGGCTTCTGGCATTTTCTGTGGGTCTTGGAATGTTTCCCCCAGGAAGCTAAGGGGACGGCTGGACATTTAGCTTTGTGAGCACCTCGCTCCACCATCTGATTTGTCTTGTCCAGGCCAAAGGCAGCAATGAGCACTGAGCTGAGCCCACCCGCCTGTGCCTGCAGAAGTCAGACAAGCAGAAGCCCAGGGCAGCAGAGCCTGGAGCCAGCTGGGTGCGAATGGCAGTGGCGTGCGCAGTTGCCCAGGGCTGGGGGGGGGGCAGGAATGCTGCCAGGGTCAGGACCCCTCCTGGTTCCTGGCTGCCTCCGGCCCTGGCCCCGGCCCTCTCCCACTGAGTGGCATTGGTTCTCCCACGGGGAGCACAGGGCCCTGGCTCCTGGCCTCCTGCCCTGGCTCTCCCCGGAGAACATTTCTCACAGGGATTAGCATGAGGCCCAGGCTTCCTCCTCTCCCTGGGAAGAGTGTCCCCTTTCCCTGCTCTCTGTGCCACCTGGGAAAGCTGCCTGCCCGCCTGTTGGCCTACCGGGCCCTGCAGCTCTCCGCAGAGCGAAGTGGCTGGGAACACAGGAGCACAGAGCCCAGGGCCATGTCTCTTGGGTCTCAGTCCTTCCCTCTCAGTGTGTGCTCACTGGCCTTGGGAAGGTGCTGCTTCCTCTACCCAGTGAGATCCTGGGGCCTTTGACCCTGGGGAACATGCAGGCTCCTGGGAGGGCATCGTCTTCACTCCTCGGGGCTGGGAGATGCACCATAAGAAAGAAATGCCAAGACATGTACAACATCTTTCCTGCTTATTCACACGCAGGGGACAGCATCTGAAGAACCCCCAAGAAGCAGTTTGATTACGTTGATGATAAGACCTGGGCAGCTGGGAAGATGGGGAGCTGTAACAGAGAACACATCATAATTGCTTTACAGGGCCGTAAGATAGGGACATGGGATCCACTGCTGTGGTTTTTTTCTTTTTACCTAGGCTCTTGTTTGCTAACGTGTGTGTGTGTGTATGTGTGTGTTCCCAAGTTTAGACTTTCAGAGTTACATAACCATGCCCTTGGCTTGTTATCAAACTTCCAGATTAGTTGGAGGGGCCCTGCACACAATGGGAGTCGGCAGGGGGAGAGCAGGGTGGCCTGTGTGCTCCCCGGTCACGCTGCCTGGGTGTGTGCCCAGGGGTGTGCTAGGGGTCGTACCATGCAGTTGTTTGCAGGTGGGTCCTGGAGCCCATTTTCGAAGTTTTCAGGGCAACACTCTAGGTATCGCCAATTCTCAAAACTGTCCCCATTTAAAGTCGGGAATTATTTTTATTTAATGAATGCATTTTTACATAGATACAACTTCAGGAATACAGTGGTTGGTTCTTTCCCTCATCCCCTCCACCCTTCCCCCATCCCCCCCCACTTTTCCTCCATTCCACCTCCCATTCCCTCTCCCACCTCCTTCTTCATTATGGATCATTTTTAGTATGACTTTATATACAGAGGAACAACTCTATGCTAATCATAGATTTCAACAATTTGCCCCCATGCCCACACACAACATATAGAGTACAGTTTGGGGAGAGAATTTGCAGTTGATTCTCATATTGCAATTCAATAGGGACAGAGGTCCTACCTGGGGAGCAAGTGCACAGTGACTACTGTTGTTCCTTTAACAATTAACACTGTTTTTTTATGACATCAATGATCATCCAAGGCTCTTGTTGTAGGCTGCCAGGGCTATGGAGGCCTTTTGTGACCATAGACTCTGTTGGTATTTGGACACAGCCATAAGCAAAGAGATTGTTCTCTCTTCCCTTCAGAGAAGAGTGTCTCCTTCTTTGATGACCCTTTCTTTCCTCTGAGGTCTCACAGAGATCCTCCGTCTAGAATTTTTTTTCCCCACAGAGTTAAAGTCGGGAATTCTATCACGTTTTGTCCCCTTATAAAGAGTGTCTGGTGCACTGAGATGTCTACACCAGCAGGAGCCACTCAAGGAAGCTCAAGATGTCCAGTTATTCAGGTTCTTGTTTAAGTGATGTGTTCAGCCCTCCCGGATCAGTGCTGTGATTCTCAGAAGCGGTCGCTTTTGGGGCACAGATCTGTGTGTGTCCTTCCTCCTCTGCCTGCCTCCTTCTTTGAACTGAGTTACTGCGTCCTAGCTGCTGATTAACAGGAAAACTATGTCTCTCCCTGTAGGACTTGCGAGAGTGGTGAGAGAGTGATCATGGGCAAGATGGAACATTTGGGACTTCTTTCAGTAAACGTTCTATCTGTGCAATGACTCATTCCGCACGCCAGCTTGGCTGAGCTACAGTGCCCAGCTTTGGGTCAAATTCCTGTTCTGGATGGTTCTGTGAAGGTGCTTTGTGGAGAATAGCAACATTTACACTGGTGAACTTTGAGTAAAGCAGCTTACTCTGGATCACACGGATGGGTCTCACCTTAAGAGAACAAAGACTGATCTTTCCAGAGAAGAGGGAAATTCTGCCAGTCCCAACTGCACTGGGTCCCTCTTCCTGGGTCCCCAGCCTGCCCATTTTGAGCCTGTATCCCGCCCCCAACAGTCATGAGGCCCAATGCCTTGTAATCCGTCTGCAGTAGTCAGATTTTTGCTACTACAGTGAAATGCCCAGGGAAACTGACTTCATGAAGCGAAAAGGTTTATTTGGGTCAAGTTCAGGTTCCAGGCATCCCCCCTTGGTGTTGTGAGGCTGGCAGTGGACCAATCACATCATGAGCCGGGAGGCAGAGAGAGCAGCTGGGCCTGACTCAGGACTTCACACCAGTCCTCTCTGGAGAACTACCTTGTGAGGGCACGTCCCCAGGGACATGGGGGCTCGCCTCTAGGCCCACCTCCTGAACACCACCCTTGGGGTAAATGTCCACCCTCTTAGTGCAATTAACTTATGACTTTGGGGTTTAAGTCGTGCGTGATGAGTTCAACAGCCTAAAAAGGTTGAAGCCACAGCACACTCTCTCTGTGGATACCCACTTCCACGTTCTGTGGATGATCTGTGTGTGTATGCCAAGCAAGCACCAGGCATGTGCCACAGGACAGCCACGGACAGGTCACAAACAGGGGGCTGTAAAAATACTCTGTGTTCATTGCACCATGACAGAATTGCTTAATGACACATTTCTTCAGGACACATTGCTGGCGTTAAACACGGCGTGACTCTGTGTGTACGTGTGTGCACGTACTGTTGGCGCTGTTTCTCTGCAGAAGGCTGACAGATGCAGACCCTGGAGCACCTGTCTGCCCTAAAACCCGGAGCAACCAGCCCTCCCCCTGCCTCCCTGCGCCGCCAGGTCTGCAAGGAGGAGGCGTGGCTCCAAGCTCTTATACCCCAGGCTCCAAGCTCTTATACCCCAGGCGAGGGCTGATTATGAACCACAAAGCACCTGCCCAGACTACAGAACCAACAAGGCGGGGTGTTGGGGACCCCTAGGCCAGAGGGGGCCATTTGAGCTGGGTACAGCCCCAGCTGCTGGGAGAAGGCAAGCATTTCCATCTAAGAGAAATATCTGAATCTTTTGCAACATGGGCGGTTCCTGTTCTAATTATTTCATTTCATTTTAGAGAGAGAGAGGGAGAAAAAGAAAACACATTTCCATCCTCGGTTCACTTCCACAGATGCCTGCGATGATGAGCAGAGGCCGGGCCAGGGCCAGACTCAGGAGCCAGAACTGCATGCAGGTCTCCCACGTGGGTGGAAGGAACCCGATTACCTGAGCCATCATTGTCACCTACCAGCGTCTGCATTAGCAGGAAGCTGGAGGCAGGAGTGGAGCCTAAGTCCTCCAATATGAGATGTGGAGATGTGAGTGCCTTGACTGCTAGACTAAATGCCAGCCCCCCCCCGCCCCCGCAGTGGTCCTGTTGGCTGTCACTCATTGTGAATTCAGCTGAGACTCCGCACCGCAGCCCACTGCCATCTTCCATTAGTTCTCAGTCTGATTTGCTGTTTGCCCTGGGGGTGAGGAGGACAAACCCGCAGAGGAGGAGGTGCACAGTGTGAAAGTGTTGCTTGTGAGTGAAACAGACAGGTGGCTGTCCCCTGACTGGTTTGATGACATGTTCATTCACACAGCCAAGAAGACAGGTGCTCTATTTTTTTTTTAAGAATTATTTTATTTATTTGAAAGAGTTACAGAGAGAGAGAGAGAGAGAGAGAGGTCTTCCATCTGCTGGTTCACTCCCCAAATGACCACAATGGCTGGAACTGCACTGATCCGAAGCCGGGAGCCAGGAGCTTCTTCTGGGTCTCCCACATGGGTGCAGGGCCCCAAGATTTGAGCCATCCTTCACTGCTTTCCCAGACCACAGCAGAGAGCTGGATAGGAAGTGGAGCAGCCAGGACTTGAACTGGTGCCCATATGGGATGCCAGCACTGCAGGCTGGGGCTTTAACTCACTACACCACAGCACCGGTCCCAGATCACTATATTTTCAAGAGACTAATATGGGTCTTATTTTTGTTAAGATGTCTTTATTTACTTGATGGCAAACTAAGAGGGAGAGATCTTGCATCCGCTGATTCACTTCCCAAATGACCGCAATGGCCGGGGTTGGTCCAGGCTGAAGCCATGGGCCTGGAACTCTATCTGGGTCTCCCATATGTGTGTGGCAGGGGCCCTAGCACTTGTGCCATCTTCCACTGCCTTCCCAGGTGCATCAGCAGGAAGCTGGGTGGGAAGTGGAGCAGCTGGGACTCGAACCGGTGCTCACGAAAGCTGTGGTTTAACATGCCATGCCACAACACCAGCCCTAGTATTTTTTCTTATCATGAAAATGACAAACATGCAAACATTAGGAAAAGTATTTAAAAGCTGGATCCTGCCACTCTGTGATAACCACTGTTGGAATTTAGTGACTGTTGTCCATGTAATGATGCATATGTGGATGTCCATCTGCTTGGGCTGCTGTAACCAAACTGAGCAGCTGGGACCACAGGGGTCTGCATGCTCACAGCCCTGGAGGCTCAGGCCAAGCTGGCGGAGGTGCAGTTTCTTGCCAGGCCTTCCGCCTTGGCTGACCGGCGGCTGTCTTCTCCCCACATCTTCATGTGGTCCTCTCCCTCTATGTTGTCTGCCTCCAAATTTCTTCTTCTGATAGGTCTCCGGTCTTACTGGATTGGGGCCTGCCCAATGACTTCATTGCCACTTCATCACCTCTTCAAAGACCCTTTCTCCAAATAGGTACATTCTGAGATACTGGGGGTGAAAGCTTCAATTCATGAATTCATGAATTTTTAGAGGACACCAGTCGGCCTGTAACAGTGCGTATGTATATGTCTGTTGATAGATTTAAGCCAAGGCATTATCAACCTATCTCTGCAGGATAATAAATGTCGTAACCATGTATCATCAAGACTTGGTGACCTACTTTATGTGCGTATCATAGGTTGCCAACTCTGATATAAATTTTTTTTCTAATATTTCACTATTATAAACTACATTGGAATGGACATCTTTTGGGTAGTTGGCTGATTATTTCCTTAAAGGTAAATTTTTAGAAATTAAATTGCTGGATCAAAGACAGTTTTTTTTTTTTAATTCTGATGCAAATGTTTATTCTGCCTTGCAATGTACAGTCTCAGCAATGGAGAAGGGGAGTGGCCATTACTTCGTGTGCTTGCCCGCCCTGGGCCCTGGGATTCTACTTAAATATTGCCAATCTGATGAACCCATATGCCTAGTAGCTTTTATTTGCATTTTTAATTTTGTCTATATTGAGTAAATTTTATATGCTCATTGACCATTTCCTATTCTTTTTTAGATTTGAAAATTGGTTGTTTTTACAAAGTTACACAGAGGTTCCGGTTCCAGTTAACAAGAGAAACTAGGTTTAAAGTCTAACATCCTAAAAAAAAGCAAAGACAGTTCATTTGAGGGCAATTAAATATTTCCTTTTTAAAGAAATGACACTAAAGAGAATGAAAACTGAATATCGGGTTATCATTCTGTAATTGTTCCATTTTGCTCTTTTCATTCTAAGAGTGTGTCTTTTTCAGAATACATCAGTCAGCTGGTCAAATCTGTGCTGAGGGCATCTATCCACACTTGATCAGGTGGCTAGTCTTAAGCCCCATGAGTGAAATACGAACATTACTTTCCAGTCACATTTCCCTTCTCTTCCTCCTTAACAACCTGCGTAGGCTTGTTTTAAATATTTCAAGCATCTGTGATAAACTAGAGCCCTCGCGAATGGTAGAGGTAATCTGGTTCATGATGAAAATGATGTGGCCAGAGGAAAAATGAGCATTATTAATATGAATGAATGCAATTCTTCCCAACACAAATTGAGCCATTCTTTCCTCAATAAAAGAGCCAAGTTCTTTTTCTATAAAGATTTATCATTTCCACATCATAGGGAAAGGAAGGAACAGGAGTAATTTGCCAGTTTTCTACCATGTGCCTTAGACATATTCATTAAAAATTGGAATGGGACACAACAGAATGACATTTGCAGAATGTAATATGCTAGTGACGATTCTGAGGTTGATTGGGACACACTATTAAACTCTTTTGAGTATTAAATGGCTACATCTTAATAAATTACATAGAACTTGATCCAGTAACATAAAAATAGAGAACAGTGTCTCTGGACGTGTATTTCACTAGAGAGACAAAAGGCTAACCATTCTTCGCATCACCATTTTCTGCACACAAATCCTTGTTCACGTGGAAAGCGGGTGACAATGAAAAGCTGACCTTTTCCCAAGCTGCCGTGTGAACAGGGTGCTGAAGGCCAGGCAGCCACAGCACACTGCCACGCAGGGCCTCTCCTGTTCACACGCTCTGGTGCACTTCCAGTCATGCCCAGCAGCTCAGCAGGCTGGGTGCCGAGGATCGGATAGAAGCACAGTTGCATGTAAGCAATGGACTCTGCCAATTGAAAATGGCAGACCTGGTGGGTCAGAAGGGGAAGTGCACCTGCCTACCCTTCCCCAGTTCTCTCTCTGGGAGTCAGTCAAGTCCGTGGTTTGTTTTTCTCAAAGGGTGCTGCCACTTTGATTTTTCACTTGCAAAAGCTCTTTACGGATTAGAAAGACAAACCTTCCATTGCTACCTGGCTTGGGAATATATGATTTTCTTTCTGTTTTGTAGTATAAAAAAGTATTTTTAACGTTTATTGACATGTGTCTTTATTACAGCTTAAGTTTTTATTTTTAAAAATTTATTTATTTGGAAGGCAGAGTCACATAGAGAGATAGAGAGAGTTGTCCATCTGCTGATTCACTCCCCAAATGACCACAATGGCTGGTGCTGGACCAGGCTGAAGCCAGGAGCTTCTTCTGGGTCTCCCACCTGGGTGCAGGGGCCCAACGACCTGGAACATCCTCCACTGCTTTCCCAGGCTGTTAGCAGGGAGCTGGATCAGAAGTGGAGCAGCTGAGACTCGAACCAGTGCCCATATGGGATGCCAGCAGCTTAACCCACTGCACCACATCACCTGCCCCCAAAGTATTTATTTGTAATGAGGTCAAATGTATTAGTATTTTGGGAGGACTGTGAGTAAAGATGTCATAACTATCACATGATTATTCATATATGTTTATAGTCCTTTAAAAAATGTATGTCTGTTCTACCAGAATCCCTTTTGTATGTAAGCATATGGTAGGGACCTAGCTCCTTGACATTCAAGTGATTCTCTAGTTGCTCAATATCATATGTGAATTTTCATCTTTCCCCTCTTTGATTTGAAATGACTCTTGGATCACAAGTTAAAAACTCTTATTTATTACATGGGTTGACTTTTTAGATTCTATTTTTACCCATTTTATTATGTCTGCAACAGTGGCCACACTTTTAATATTTTTATGATATATTCTGATATCAAGTAGATTTCTACTCATTTCCTCCCAAATCCAAGGCTATTTATGAGTGTTCTAGTCTGACATTTTTAAAAATGTTTGTTTCTTTATCTTATTTATTTGAGAGACAGACAGACTGACCTCCCATCCACTGTCTCACTCCTCAAATGCCCACAACAGCCAGGGCTGCACCAGGCCAAAGCTGGAGGCCAAGGCTTAATTCTAGTCTCCCACTGGGACCAGGGTACCAGGCCGTCACCTGCTGCTCCCAGGGTGCACGTTAGCAAGACGCTGGAATCTGGAATGGTGCTAGGGCTCCAATCCAAGCTTAGCATTCCAAGCTGTGTCTTAACCATCGTACCAAAAGCTCAGCCCTTACTTACCCTGGAAAGGAAGTTTTGTTTTTGATTTGGTTGAAGCCCGTGCAAGAGAACACGAGTCCAGGGATTCGGTGTGATCAGTTGTCAGAGGAGCAGAGGTTCACGCTCCCATTGGGAGTAGCAGATCCCCAGTCAGGGAATAGCACACCCCAGACCCTCGCCAAAGAGAACCGCCGTACCGAAACCAATCACCACCATCATTTTGGCTTCATTTGCATATTTTAAAACATTTTTAAAATTATGGTAAAATATACAACATAAAATTTTCTATCTTAACCCTTTTTAAGTGAAGAGTTCAGCAGTGTTGAGTATATTCCCACAGTTGTGCAACCCATCCTCAGCCCTTGTCTCATCTTGCAGAATTAAACCCCATAACCATTGAACAATACCTCCTTGTTCGCCTCTTCCTGGCTCCTGGCAGCCACCAGCCGACTTTCTGGCTCTGAATTCGACTGCTCTAGGTGTCTCACACGAGTGGAACCACACCATATCTGCATGTGTGTGTTGGGCAACTGGACCATTATCTCACTGCATGGAATGTCTTCAAGGTTTATCTATGCTATTATGTAGCGTGTGTCAGCAGCGCCTTTCTCGTTAAGACAGAATAGTAGTCCATTGTCTGTGGACAGCGTTTTGTCTGTCCCTACATCCATCGGGGACACATGAGTTGCTCCCACCCTTTGACTATTGTGAAAAATGTTGGTAGGAATGTGAGGGTGCTTTCAGTTCTGCTGTGGCTATCCCCAGAAGTGGAACGGATGAATCACGTGGTAATTCTGACTTTGCTGTTTGGAGCAACTGTCCTATATTCCCCAGCAGCCACCCTATTCCTCATTGCCACCAACAGTGTGCTAGGGGTCCAATGTCACCGTATCCTCCTCAATACTTGTTTTCTGGTGTTTAATGTTTTTTTTTTTTTTGATGTTTTGTTTTTTGTTTTTTAATAGTAGCCACCTAATGGGGGTGAGATGGTTTCCTTTGGAACTTATTAGGATTCAAACCATTTAATCCGTATTACTTTGTGTCTGGCCTCTTTTGATTAATATTATTTTGTGAGAATCATCCACACTATGGCAGAGATGCGGTAATGACAAGTGAATAATGTTCAATATTTTTTTTAAGGTTTATTGAAAGGGAAAGTTACAGAGAGGCTGAGGCAGAGGGGGAGAGAAAGAGAAAGAGAGAGATGTTGGCCGTCTGGAGCCTCTCTGAGGACGTGCGTGCTAAGTCTCTTGCCCATTTTTTTATATAGGTTTTTTTTTTTCTCAGTAACTTAAAGGCCTTCTTTATTCGCTCTGAATGAGTCCTTTGTTGGAACGTTTCCTGTACATCTCTTCTCTCAATCCGTGGCTTGTCTTTTCACCCTCTCCAAGTGGTATCCTGTGATGCACAGAAATTCTTAATCGTTGCCTCGTTTTCAAAATGTTTTCCCTTATGCTTAGTGATTTTCATGTCTTGCTTAAGAAATCCTTGCACACCTTCTGTCATACAGAGAGTCTCCTGGGTTATCTTCTGAGCACGTAAGAGTTTTCCTTTTTCACATTCTAGATTGCCCATCCGGCTGGGGTGGTTGTAATTGACACGCGGTAGAGATGAAGATGAGGGATGAAGTCTTCCATATGGATCTCCATTGGCTCAGAACCACTCAGTAAGCCGACTGTCCTTTCTGCTCTGTGCACAGTATCATCTTCCTGGTAAATCAAGTGTTTTTCCTAGGAAGTTCTTTATTTTATCCACATTTTTAAAAGTAGAGACATGAAGATATTCATGATATTACCTTATTGTTCTAACGTCTGTAAAATCTAGAACAATGTCCCATTCCCCTTGGTCAGCATTGACTTTGCTTATTTTTTTTCTGTTGCTTAGTTGTGTTCTTTCTTTCTTTCTTTCTTATTTTTTTTTTGCTTAGTTATTTTCTAATTCCTTATTTTCTGCTCTTTTCCTTATTAATTCTTTCCTTGTACTTTGCTTATGTTTAATTTGACAATGTTTTTCTAACTCCTGAGCTAGATGGATCATTATTTTCAGTCTTTCTTCTTTTTCAACATATCCAGGGTTTTTGTTTTATGTTTTGCTCTTCTAAGGATTTATGTATGTATGTATTTAAAAAGCAGAGTTTACAGAGAGAGGCAGAGACAGGGAGAGAAAAGTCTTCCATCCACTGATTCACTCCCCAAATAGCCAGAGCTGGGCTGATCTGAAACCAGGAGCCAGAAGCTTTATCTGGGTCTCCCACATGGGTGCAGGGGTCCAAGTACTCGGGCCATCTTTCACTGCTTTTCCAGGAGCATTACCAGGGTGCTGGATTGGAAGTAGAGCAGCTGGGACTTGAACTGGTGTCCATACGGGATATTGGCACCACAGCATTGGCCCCTAAACTATTCATTTTTTTAAGGCCATGTATTTCCTTCTAAGTGTGGCCCTGCTTACATCCTTCGTATTTTGTTATGTGATATTTTCATTATAATTCAGTTAAAACACTTTACAATTCCAAGATTATGTCATTGACCCATGGGTTATTTATCAGTACATTGTTCAACATCTAATGTTAGAGAATTATCCACATTTTTTTTTCTTCTTCATTCCTTGTTTAATTCGATTGTGGTCAAAGATATAATCTACATGATTTGCTTACATAAAAGTTTTAAAATTCTTAAATTTTTAAATTTTTAAAAGTTTTGTGGCCCAGTGTAGATCTCTGATAAAATAACCGTGTGAACTTTTTTTTGAAGTCTAACTTGCTATTGTTTGTGTTTGGAAATTTTCAATTAGATCAAGTCTGTGAATTTTGTGCTTCAAATCTCTCATGCCCTTCCTGGACATTTTTGCATTTTGTTTGCTTTTGTCTATTTTTCACATTGGTTTCTGAGAGAAATGTGTTAACATCTCCACCCTGTTGGTGAACTTGTCTATTTCTTCTTTTAGATATTCCAACTCTTGCCTTATATATTTTTGGATCAATGTTATTAGGAACATAAAAATGAGAATTGTTATATCTTCCTGGTAGATTGACTCAATAACATTATAAAATGTCCCTATTTATCTCTAGTAGTAATTCTTAACAAATCCTTTTTAAAGTGATATTAGCACCTCCTCACCATCTGTTTAGGAGTTTGCATGGTCTAACTTTTTCCATGTCTATACTGGTAGATCTCTTGGAGAGTTACAGCTTTGCTTTATGCACTCTGTCAATTTTTGTCACTTAGTCAAAATATTTACTCCATTTATTTTTAATAGTATCTCAAATATATTTTGATTTAAATCAACTTGCCAATTTTTTATTTTTAGGTTTTTTTTTTTTTTTACTTTCTAGGTCTTATTTTGAATCAGTCATATGTGTTTTTTGTTTCAGTAAAATGTGTTTGTCTCTCCACTTCCTCACTCTTGTCAGCTTCTTAGTAACATATGTTTTTACTAAGCTGTTGCTGGTTGCTATAGAGATTAGAACATGTAATCATTGTTTACTGAAGTAGTACTTTCCCACCTCTCAGATGATGTAAGACCTTTCACTAGTTTAACGTCAGTGTTCTCTCATAGTATTACGCTATTGTAGGGTATTTTTCTACCTACACAGGTTTTAAACATGTATGGCTTTATCGTAGCACTATACGTGCAATAGGCACTTCCTTTTACCTGCATATTCCTTGTTCACTGCTCTTCATGCTTTTGTGGGTTGCTGTGCTTCCATTTGAAATCATTCTCCCTTGTCTCAAATGCTTCTATATAGAATGACACTGGGACCAGTGCTGTGGCATAGTGGGTAAAGCTGCCACCTGGAGTGCCAGCATCCCATATGGGTGACAGTTTGAGACCTGGCTGCTCCATTTCTGACCCAGCTCTCTGCTATGGCCTGGGAAAGCAGTAGAAGATGGCCCAAGACCTTGGGTCCCTGTACCCACATGGGAGACCCTGAAGAAACTCCTGGCTCCTGGCTTTGGATTGGCTCAGCTCCAGCCGTTGCAGCCATCTGGGGAGTGAACCAGCAGATGGAAGTCCTCTCTCTCTGTCTCTACCTCTCGTAACTCTGCCTTTCAAATAAATAAATAAACCTTTTTAAAAAAAGAATTACACTTACTTATTTTTTTCAGCATATTAAAGTCAATATTGGCGTGTTCCCTAGCTGCCACTGAGTCACTTCCTGTAGCTACTTTGAGGGTAATAGGGAGCTCAGATTGTCCTCTTTGTGTTTTGTCTTCAGAAGTTTTGTTACAGTTTATGCTACATGTGGTCTTCCTTGGATTTATTCTGCTTGGGGTCTGCAGATTTTGAAGCTACAGGCTGGTGGTTTTAGCCAGTTTTAGAAAGTCCTCAACAGCTATCTTCAAATACCGTGTCTGCTGCCTGTCCTCCCTTCTCCCTGGCTGAGACTCCGGTTACAAACTCGCAAGATCTTTCTGCACTTTGTTCCTGATACCTCTTAGAGCCTTCTCTGTCTTTTCCACTCCTGTTGGATGCCCCCTTCTTTTAGTTTAGATATTTTCTTCTGAACTCTCTTCAGCTGTACCTAATTTGCATCAAACTCATTAACCACATTTTTCATTTCAACTATTGCATTTTTCAGCTCTATTGTTTGCTTTGTTGTTTTTTACAGACTCCAATATTCTTCATTTTTTTTCATGCTGATTCCAGTGATTCTAAAGTCCCTGTTCGATCTGAGTCTATTACTCACTTTCTTCCTCTCAGTTCTGTCTCTTGATGTACCTGTTGATGTCTGGCTGAACGTCATTGTTTATGGAAAACCGTAGACGCCCTAAATGATGCCATTATCTTCCTCTGGAGATAATTTTTTAGCTTCACTTAGGTGATCAGAGGAAGAACAGATTGCTTTAACCCGATTAGGGAGTGATCTTATTTGAAGCTGGATTTCATTCTCTGGAGGTCTGGTCTATTTCTGGTTTAGCCTAGCTCCAACGTGTCCCTTTAGGAGTCGCGGATAAACAATGAGGGGGCTGACATAACCCTCCTCCTCAGCAGATCCACGTGTGTTCTCCCCAGGCTCGCTGAGTCTGTCAGTGGCTCAGCTAACATTTTCATTCTCGTAGCAGCCGCTTTCTGCTGTGTTTATCCAACCTTAAGGTCTGTGCTGTTAAGACTGAATGCTCTTAGAGGAGAAGCTGCGCAGACTGTTGGGCTAAATTCTCTCACTTTTTTTTTTTGAAAGGTGGAGAGGGAGAAGGTAAGAGGAGAGGGAAGGGAGATCTTCCGTGCACTGATTCACTCCCAAGATGGCAACAAGGGCCAGGTCATGGCCAGGCTGAAGCCAGGAGCCAGGAACTCAATCTGAGTCACCCACATGGCCGGCAGAGACCCAAGTACTGGAGCCATCACCTGCCACCTCCCAGGCTATGCAGGAGCAGGAAGTCGGGTCAGAAGCACAGAAGCCAGGACTCAAACCAGGCACTCCCATAGGGGACTCAGGTGTCCCAAGTGACATAACTGCTGTACAGAATCCCCAGTTCATTTCACTTCTATCCTTTTTTTTTTTTTAAAAAAAGATATATTTATTTATTTGAAAGTCAGAGTTAAACAGAGAGATCTTCCATCTACTGGCTCACTCCCCAAATGGCCACAATGGCCTGGGCTGGGCCAGGCCAAAGCCAGGAGCCAGGAGCTTCCTTTGGGTTTCCCTTGTGGATGCAGGGGTCCAGTACTCGGCCATCTTCCACTGCTTTCCCAGGCATATTAAGCAGGGAGCTGGATCAGAAGCAGAGCAGCTGGGACTCAAACTGACGCTCCTATGGGATGCTGGTGTTGCAGGCGGCAGCTTAACCTGCTGCACTACCACATCAGCCCCAAATTTTGGTTTTTAAAACAGATTTTCAGTCTATCCTAAGTGCCCTTAGAGGTATTATAAATTCAACAGCAATATATGATGGAATAAGTGCTCACACAATAGTAGTTGCAGGATTTATCTCTCATCATAAAAGTTATTTATAAGAACATGGATTAAGGCTGCCACCGCGGCTCAATAGGCTAATCCTCTGCCTTGCGGCGCCGGCACACCGGGTTCTAGTCCCTGTTGGGGCACTGGATTCTGTCCTGGTTGCCCCTCTTCCAGGCCAGCTCTCTGCTGTGGCCCGGGAGTGCAGTGGAGGATGGCCCAAGTGTTTGGGCCCTGTACCCCATGGGAGACCAGGAGAAGCACCTGGCTCCTGCCATCAGATCAGGGCGGTGCACTGGCTGTAGCGCGCCAGCCACAGTGGCCATTGGAGAGTGAACCAACAGCAAAGGAAGACCTTTCTCTCTGTCTCTCTCTCTCATTGTCCACTCTGCCTGTCAAAAAAAAAAAAAAAGAACATGGATTAAAGAAAAATTCAAGCTCACACACCAGCAGATCCTAGGCTGTCTCCTCGCTGCTTCCTCCCTGGCCCACCTGGCTGTGCCCTGCTCTCCTCTGCCTCCAGGCTGACACCAGGCTGAGCCGGGCCCCACACAGGCCTGCCTGCCTCTCAGCCCAGCAACAGAGCCCCAGGCTGCAGAGGAAGGCAGCTCCTCTGAACCCACAAAGAAAGTCTTTGCTGTCAAAGCCGCCCTCACCCCAGATGCAGAGTGGAAGCCCCTCCTCCTCCCTCCGTCCCCGCGTTCTGCTGTCTCTCCCTTCCTGGCGTTTGCAGCCACACTAACCTGCTTCCCTCAAGGCGCCCTCACTCTCACACCCTCCCTGCCTTCCTCCCGGCAGGCAGAGCGCAGGCAGGGAAGTCAGGAGCCTGAATCTGAGCCTGAGCTTTGCTGTGTAAGCGGGACTGAGTCCTTAGCCTGTCCCAGCCTCTGTCCCCTCCTCTTCCCCAGGCTCCTCCCTGGGAGCAGGTGTCAGTTTACAGCTGGGAGCCTTGTCTGACACGTGACTGGCTTCGGTGAATGGCAGCTCTCCAAGCAAAGGAGGAAAGGGGTTGGCAGTGCCCTGAGATCCCTGGCCAGCTCAGCTCTGGGCTTGGGCCTTGTTAGACTCAGGGGCTGGCTCTGGAACATCTCTCCCTCCGCCCCACCCTGCCCCGCCCTGCCCTGCCCCAGGTACAGGATTTGCATCAGGACCTCTGGGGTGGGGCCCAGAGATCAGTCTTTCTTAAAAGCTCTCTGGGTGATTCCAGTGTGGGGGCAAAGTGAAGAAGCCCTGGCAGTGGAGCTGAGAGCTAAGGCTGCCCAGGGCTCACAGAGAAGGCCCCCTCTCCACCCTGGACTCAGACATTTGCCAATGCCACCATCTGCCACCCAAGGTCAGATGCCCAAACCTCACATGGCTGGGGCCCCTTTGGGGTGCCGGTGTCACAAGGGGCAATGCCAGCCTCCACTTCTATTCTGATATGGCCTCAAGTCTCTGTGCCAGTTTCTGCCTCCCCCTCCCATGAGACTGCTGGGAGCTATTCAGCTCTGTCTTGCGCTATGTGTGATATAACAAGAATGCTGGATCGGTTCATCTCTTGATCTTTTTTCCTCGTGTTTTGGATTTTTGCTGCTCTCTGATGCCTCAGATGGGTAGTCTTTTGTGTTGTGTTTTTCAGTTGTTTCCACTGTGTCCAGTGGGAGGATGGTTTTTGAAGATTGGTTTATGTATTTGAAAGGCAGAATGACAGAAAGGGAGAAACAGAGAGAGAAACAAATCTTCCACCTGCTGGTTCACTCCCCAAGTGGCTGCAACGTATGGTCCAGGCTGAAGCCAGGAGCCTGGAGCTCCATCCAGGTCTCCTACGTAGGCAGCAGGGGCCCCAGCACACCAGTCATCTGCTGCCCTCCCGGGGAGCATTAGCAGGGAGCTGGATGGGAAGTGGAGCAGCCAGCACTCAAAGTGGTGCCCACATGGGAAGCCGCCATTGCAGGCCTCTCCAAGGAAGGACTGATTGGTTATTGGCTTGCTTTGTCAGAGCCAGGAGCAGAAATCTTCAACTTTTAAACTTCCATTCTGTTGCTTTGTGGCCCCACTCATCTCTCCCGTATTAGACCTCTAGCTCAATGATCCTGTTAATTAAATGATATCTGGCTGCCAAGTCTAACCTCAGTTGATGTCCTTTGCTTCTAAGGACTCCTGAAGAAAATCACCAAGTTATTCCAGCAAGGGAGGTTCCCATCTCATGGAGCAAATTGTAGGCCTCCTTCCAACCTGGACCGCATCTTAAGCGTCTCTCCTTTGAACCCTCCCAAGACCTTCCCCACTGCAACGCCAACCCTTGGAGGTTCCAGCCTCCCAATCCTGCCTCCCTCGCTGTCAGCCGATGACCCGGATGTCCGAGTTCATTGGGTCTGAATTTATCTAGATTTCTACTTCAAAAATGATTGATTTTCTTATCTGTCCTCTCCTCCTTTGCTTCCAATTCAGAAGAAAACACATCTTCTGTCAAAGAAACTCATGGGTCTCATCTCACTCAACTCCTGCCAAGCCCTACTGATTGTTATTTCTCTCTCTCTTGTTAAACCATGGCTCTTAAGGTCAAAGAATCTCTGAAACCAAGGGGTTTATTGAGCCCAAATAGAGGGTAGCCAGAAAGAGAAAATGTCAGGTCCTGGGACAAGGGCCCTGGACCACCAGCAGCAGGGGTGAGCCAAAGCAGGACAATGTCTGCTGGATCTGGAGCTCCAGCCATTTTTTAAAATTTGGAGACATTAAAAAGAAACTATATTGAACTCACATTGACTGTAGATAAGAGGGCAGGACAACATAAAGCAGGCAAACCTTGGACTCAGAAGACAGTCCCCGAGAAGTACTTACTGCTTCTTCACAGGTGGGAGCGGTGAGCAGAATGCAATGGTACCCTGATGGTTGTCCTCCTGCGGTTTTGAGCCAAGGGTTTCAACACTCATTCAGGAATGTGGAGCTGTTTTTTGTCATCATTGGTTTGGCTTGAAGCTATCAACTGAATAGCTTCTCTTATCTCTCCTCTCCTCCATCCTCCAAACTTGTACTAAATTTAAGACATCTTAGAATTTTTTCTTCTATCAATTGAATCTCTTTAACATTTCTGCTTCCTTATCTCCTGTCAGTAAACATGCTCAGATCTGCCCATTCCAAAAACAAATTCTTGCGTCAATCTTGTTGCCTTATCTTGCTGTGATCTCCCAAGTGCTGATGACCAAATTTCTTAAAACGTAACTTGTATTCATCGTCTCCACTCGCTCACCACACATTCATTGCTTGCAGTTTTGTTTCTCTCCTTGCCAGTGCATTGGAACCTCCAAGAGTCTCCTTTGACCTAAGCCAGAGGACCTCTTGCTGCCTTTGCCTTCTTCCACCTTTCCAGAACATGTAGCCAACAGCATCTAAACATCCTCTCCTGCGTTGGCTTCTCTGACATAATATTCTTGGACCTTCTACTTCTTCCATGGGTTCCTCTGTCTCTGGCTCCATCGTCGTCCTCGCTCTACTCTTTGTTTAGATGTTTTCCAGGTCTTTGTTCCATGCCTTCTCCATAAATCCCCCGAGCCCTCTCTGTGTTCACTCCAGACTTGTAATTCCAGCTCCCTCCTGGGTTTCTGCCCCTCGATGACCTACCTACATGTCAAACCCAACATTTCCAGAGTGAGTTCAATTCTCCCTAACTCTGCTTCTTTCCTGAGTATCCTTTCCTGTTAAAAACAGAAACTCCCAGTGAGTTGGGGCTGGGAAGTGGATAGTTGTTGTTGACACCTTTTCCTGTCCCACCCTCCAACAAATCAGACATTATATTCTGTTGATCTCTGGAAAGGTTTTTACATGTGTCCCTTCCTGCCATCATTCCTACTCATAAATTATTACTTTTGCAATAACAAGATGCTTTGGTTCTTGTTTGCACATCTTCTAATCTGTTTGGCTCACTGCCACCAGGCTCGTGTTGCTTAACATATGTTGAATGAATAACCGACGCACTGCTTCAATTACGTTGCCTGCTGGTTCCCTCCCTGTTGTTGACTAAGCAAATCCAGGCTGCTGAGCGTACTTCCAAGTCCTTTGAATCTGCTTCTAGCCTTTTCCACCTTGAACTCTTCCCCATACGCTGTGGTCAGTGAAATGCACTGTCAGTTTCCAAGTCACATCCTTTTTCAAGTTCCAGTGTTTCTGGATTAAAAAAAAAAAAGTCCTGTGGTATTTAAATGTAATCAAAGTCAGGCAGCTTGCTTGCACAATCTCTCAAAGCCGTCACTCTTCCAATATGCATTGTAACCTTCCAGTCGAGGGAAAAAGTATGCGGGATTTCCCAACTCCATGTGACCACGAATCCTGTTTACAGGACCCGCACTTGGCTCACAAGACGCAAATGGTCCAAGAAACACGTTTTCCAGCAGGCCCACACAGATGCCTCTTTATTCCCTAAGCACGCTCCGCTTCCTGCATCATTCTTGGACATTAGCCTCCCCAGGGGAATCCCTGCTCTGTGTGCAGACGTGCTGCTTGCCCCAGTGCCCAATGATGCAGAATTGGGGATGTTGCCAAACAGTCCACAACCCCCAGGGCAACCCGGCCCCCACAGTCCACAGCAAGGAATAGCCCAGCCCGGATGACAGTCCTGCTGGGGCTGACGCC
This sequence comes from Sylvilagus floridanus, assembly GCA_949820135.1. NCBI lineage: Eukaryota > Metazoa > Chordata > Mammalia > Lagomorpha > Leporidae > Sylvilagus > Sylvilagus floridanus. Next base: position 21,999,237 of record OX463238.1, on the reverse strand, counting down.
TGCCCTGCCCCTCCCTTCTTCCCTCTGCTGTTCAAAGTCATCTCCACTTCTGAAAATCTACAGCAATTATTTTCTCTTCTTCAGTGAATACTTCTTTTTTTTACCACTTAGACTTTTCTCCTCTCTGATAGTCTATGTTTGAAGTTATATTGATTTGCTTTTATTTATTTGAAAAGCAGAGCAATGGGGGAAGGAGGAGGGAGGGAGAGAGAGAGAGAGAGATAATAGGGGCTGGAGCTGTGGCTCACTTGGTTAATCCTCCACCTGCAGCACCAGCATCCCATATGGGCACCAGGTTCTAGTCTCAGCTGCTCCTCTTCCAGTCCCGCTCTCTGCTGTGGCTCGGGAGGGCAGTGGAGCCTGGCCCAAGTGCTTGGGCCCCTGCACCCATGAGGAAGAAGCACCTGGATCCTGGCTTTGGATCGGTGCAGCGCTGGCTATGGTGGCCATTTGGGGAGTGAACCAATGGAGGGAAGACCTTTCTCTCTCTCTCTCTCTCTCTCTCACACTGTCTATAACTCTACCTGTCAAATAAATAAATATTAATAATAAATGCCCACAATAGCTGAAGTTGGGCAAGACTAAAACCAGGAGCCAGGAACTCCATCCAGGTCTCCCACATGGGTGGTGGGAACCCAAGTTCTTGGGCCGTGGCTGCTGCCTCCCAGAAGCATTAGCGGTAAGCTGGATCAGAAGCACAGAACACCAGGACTCAAACGAGGCACTGTGGTATGGGATGTGGCATCCCAAGTGGCGGCTTAACCCACTGCGCCCCAACGCCCACCCCTTACACCTGCCAGGCTCATGTCAGGATTACAGTAAATATATGAAGCACCTGGTTCACAAGGGTGCACCACGAGGGGCTCCAATAGTCAACACCCCCGGAGGCTCCCTCCTACCCCAGCCTCTGCTCCAAAGCCTTTTCTTTGATCTTCCATCATTCCCAAAGCCCAAGATGCTGGAATTCGAGACCCTGGGCCATTGTTAACTCACTCAAGAGACTCACCTCCAATCCTCCTCCACCCCCTCCTCGAGCAGGTCCCCTTGTTGGCCTCAGCCCTCTCAGCTCCCCACTCTGGCCAGTGGGATTCACCCTGCTGGGAAAGATCCCCTCTCCTCAATGCACAGCCCACCACAGGGCAGCCACGGTGCTCCCCAGCCTGCTGGCCGATTCTTCCTACAGAGGGACTGTCCCTTCCTGAGTGTCTGGGGTCCACACAGTCTGGCCCCTTGCTGAGCAATCAGCTCCCATGAGCAGGCAATGATTTTCCCTTGGGGACCTCCTATGTCACCTTTGGTGAGCTTTCTTGCTTTCTCAATTTCGATGCTAAGCTGCTTGAGGACAATGACCACGTCTTGCTCTTCTCTACCAAAGCTACCTTGGTCTTGCTAGAAGCTCCATAAGCAGTCAATCCAAAATGTTCAACCTTCTCTTAACTGGCTGTCTTTTTTTTAAGATTTAAATCTTATTTTTTATAAAAGTTTTAATTATGTATTTTATTTCTTTGAGAGACACAAAAAGTTCCCATCTGCTAGTATACACCCCAAATGCCTGCAATGGCCAGGATGGGACCTGGCCAAAGCTGGGAGCTGGGAACTCACTCCAGGTCTCCCATAGGAGAGGCCGGCACCCAGTCACCTGAGCCACCATCTTCTGCCTCCTAGAGTCTGCATTAGCCAGAACTGGACTTGGGGATCAAAGTCAGGTACTTCACTATGGAACACTGTTGTCTAAACCACTAGGCCAACCAAAGAAGGAGGTACTTTTCTCTGAAGGGAGGAGAGAACTTCCACTTTGACTATGGCCTTGTTTAAATAAGGTCGGAGTTTGTGAACTCAAGAGGCTTCCATAGCCTTGGCAGCTCATGACAAGAGCCTCAGGCGATTACTGATATAATAAATAAGAGTGTCAGTTGTTAAATCAACAACAGGAGTCACTGTGCACTTACTCCCCACGTAGGATCTCTGTCCTTGATGTGTTGTACTATGCGAATTAATGGTAAAACTTGTCTTTTAACAGTACTTTATACTTTGTGTTTCTGTGTGGGTGTAAATGGTTGAAATCTGTACTTAGAGTGGGTCTTCTGTATATAAAGATAATTAAAAATGAATCTTAATGACGAATGGGATGGGAGAGGGAGTAGGAGTTGGGACAGGAGTACGGGAGGGAGGGGGGGTATGGGGAGAAGAACCGCTATATTCCAAGTGCTGTACTTATGAAATTTATATTCATTAAATAAAAGCTTTCTAAAAACAAAAAAGAAAACTGTTAATTAAATAAGCTGTCCTATTCTCAAGATTAAATAAATATTAAAATTAATTTTAAAGATAATTAAATAAACCACCAGGCCAAACACCCACCCCAGAGTATGTCTGAAATGCCTCGCTCCTTATGCTTCGTGCCCACCCTTAGGAGGCTCCTCAGGGGCAGGCAGAAGTGCTGGGGATGTCAGGGCACTGAGGGTCACCTGCAGCCGGCAGGGCTGGGGGAGGGGAGCAGAGGTGCCCCCCTCCCCCACCACGGGCTATGAGAACGCTTGCAAACAGAATCACTGGCAATCAGACACCAACGTTTTAATGAAGCATCTTAATGGCTTATCCAAAATAATCCTCTTGATTTGGAAGGATTAAGTCCCACTTGACAAAACCGCCAACCCATGTGGAAGGAAGCCCCGTGTGCTGCCCCGGCTGTTAGAGCAGAGCCTCTGGCGTTGTCCAGAGAAGCCATGGCTGCAGGAGCCGCCGGCCCCAGGCAAGTGGAAACAGCCCTTTGCCAGGCACCAGCGTCAGCACCACCCCCACCTGGGAAATGCTGCAAACCCACAGGGCAGTTAGGAGAGCAGGGACAGCCAGCTGGCCACGCTTCTCTCAGGCCAGCCTTCCGCGGTGTCTTATCGTTTGTCTCTCCCTGTGTCTCCCCCTCCCACGCTCTTGCCCTCTTTGATTTCTGAACCACTCGAGAGTAAGTGACATACAGATGCTTCCCAACTCAGGACGGACAACCCGTGACTTTCAACTTTACCATGACGCGAAGGCCAAGTGCGTTCGGTAGAAACTGTACCTTGACTTTTGAAGTTTGATTTTATTTTTCCCAAGCTAGTGATGTGTGATGTATGACAAGGCCCTCTCCCAGGGCTGGGCAGGGGTAGCAGCCACAGCTCCAGGGCAGCCCCCAGTTACAAGGGGGAAGCGGATTGTGTTGCTAAGCTGAGATGGTCAGCAGATGAGGTGAATTCAATGCATTTTCAACTTACACTTTTTTCAGCTTGCAGTGGGGTTGCTCAGGATGCAACATCATGGAAGCCAGGGAGCATCCACGCAGCAAAGCCCGCTGAGACCCCTGCATCTTCACTGTGTAGAGACAGGCGTTATGCCACAGCAGGCTAAGCCACTCTTTGAGACACTCTGATGCCATACCAGAGTGCTGGCTAGAGCCCCAGCTCTTCTACTTCCAAGCCAGCTTCCTGCTGAAGGTCCTGGGGGGCAGCAGGCGATGGCCCACACACTTGGGTCCCGCCACCGTGTGGCAGGGGGAGCACCTGGCTCCTGGTTTTGGCCTGGCCCAACCCTGGCTGTTGCAGGCATTTGGGGAGTGAACCAATGGATGGAAGATGTCTCTCTCTCTCTCTCCATTTCTTCCTCTTTCTCTGTCACTCTTTTAATTAAACAAATCTTTTTTTTAAAGGGAGCTGTATTCTTTACAAATGTTGATATAATAAAAAATTCTAATTATGGAAGTAGAGGAGACTAAGGAACAAAACAACTAAATGCAATCCCTGATCTTGGACAGTATCCTCTGTCAAAGGAGGGGAATGCAATGACCAGCATCACTGGGAAAAATAACAAATGGAGGAGGAATAGCATCCTTTCTTTCTTTTTTTTTTTAAAGATTTGTTTCATTTATTTGAAAGGCAGAATTACAAAGAGAGATATATAGAGAGAGATCTTCCATCCACTGGTTCACTCCCCAAATGACCAGAAAGCTAGGAGCCAGGAGCTTCACCCAGGTCTCCCACGCGGCCATCTTTTGCTGCTGGATCAGAAGTGGAGCAGCTGGGACTCGAACCGGCGCCCATGTGGGATGCCAGTGTTGCAGACGGCGGCTTCACCCCTTACACCACAACGTGGGCCCCAGTATCCCTTCTTAATTTGCTGACGTTCGTAACCCGACTGAGATTACACAAGGGCACAGCATTACTAGGGAATAACTTACAATTTCATTTGAAAGGTAGATGAAGAGAGAGACAGAGACAGAGAGTGCTTCCACCTGTGGGTTTACTCCCCAGACGCCAGGGCTGGGTCAGGACAGAGCCAGGTGCAAGAAATGCCACCCAGGTCTCCCACGTGAGTGGTAGAGGCCTGAGCACTTGGGCCACCTCTGCTGCTTCCCAGGCACATTAGCAGGGAGCGGGGTGAGAGAAGAGCAGCCCGGACCCACATGGGTGCTCTGATACGGGATGGCAGCATCTCAGGTGGCGGCTTAATCTTCACTGTGCCATGTTGGCCCCCACCGTTCTCTCTTAAAATAAAACATTCATTTATAGAAACCTCTGAATATGCCACAAAAACCCAAATTCCTTTATACAAAGTCAACACACCAAAAATCAGTTTTTTTATATACTAATAAAGGAAGTTAAGAAAACAATACCATTTACAATAGCATCAAAAATATAAAATGAATAATAAGATAGGAAGAGCAAACTTAACTAATCATATGAAACACTTGTACACGAAAAACTACAAGACGTTTCTGAAAGAAATTAAGGCACAAATAAATGGGAAGACACCCCACATTCATGCATGGGGAGAATTTATCTTGCTTTTTTAAAAAATTGTTTTGACAGGCAGAGTGGGCAGTGAGAGAGAGAGAGACAGAGAGAAAGGTCTTCCTTTTGCCATTGGTTCACTCTCCAGTGGCCGTTGCGGCCCGCACACTGCGGCCGGTGCACCACGCTGATCCGAAGGCAGGAGCCAGGTGCTTCTGCTGGTCTCCCATGGGGTGCAGGGCCCAAGCACTTGGGCCATCCTCCACTACACTCCCGGGCCACAGCAGAGAGCTGGCCTGGAAGAGGGACAGCCGGGACAGAATCCGGTGCCCAGACCAGGACTAGAACCCGGTGTGCTGGCGCCACAGGTGGAGGATTAGCCTATTGAGCCAGGGTGCTAGCCTATCTTGCTTTTTAAAATATTGATTGATTGATTTAAAAGACAGAATGACAGAATCTTCCATCTACCAGTTCACTCCCCCCAATGGCCGTAACACCCAGGACTGGTCCAGGTGGAAGCCAGAAGCCTGGAGCTCCATCCAGGTCTCCCTTCTGGGTGGCGGGGACCATCTTCCTCTGCCTTCCTCAGGCACAGTAGCAGGGAGCTAGATCAGAAGTGGAGCAGCCAGGACCTGAACCAGTGCTCCGATATGGGATGACCAGGTGGCACACAGTGTCTTTACCCACTTTGCTGCACCAGCGTGCTGGCCCCAAATTAGTATTGTTAAAATTTCCATAATGCCACAAGCAATATATATGGGCAATTGCTATCAAAATCCTTACTAAGATAGCTTTAAAATGATTTTTCCACTTGAAAAAATTAAAACATTTTTAACACTGATTTTCTCCACACTTTCTGGCATCAGTGTCTGCTGGAAGCAAAAGACCTACTTCCCGTTCTTTTTCTTCTGTTCTCTGATGATTACTTGTTTGTCCATCCATCCACGTACTATCCGTATGGATTCACGGACTCCTAAATTCTTATTTTCAATGGTCTGTCATTCATTCACACCCCTCCCCGCTGTTTCCGGCGGTCAATTTGTTTCAGAATTGACTGGTGGGAGCCCCTTCCAGCTGCTTCTGTGTCCATCTTTTTTTTTTTTTTTTTTTAAGATTTTTTATTTACTTGAAAGTCGGAGTTACACACAGAGAGAAGGAGAGGCAGAGAGAGAGGTCTTCCATCTGCTGGTTCACTCCCTAGTTGGCTGCAACAGCCTGAGCTGTTCCAATCCGAAGCCAGGAGTCAGGAGCTTCTTCCGGGTCTTCCACATGGGTGCAGGGGCCCAAGGACTTGGGCCATCTTCTACTCCTTTCCCAGGCCACAGCAGAGAGCTGGATCAGAAGTGGAGCAGCCAGGTCTCAAATTGGCCCCCATTGGGGATGCCGGCGCTTCAGGTCAGGGCGTTAACCCGCTGCTCCACAGCACTGGCCCTTCTGGAACTTTCTAAAGTTCTAGACAGAACGAGGAGGGAGGAAGGAATAAAGCAAACAGGAGAAAGGAAATAAAAAATCAGGAGAGGAATGGGGAGGCCAAGGTAGGGAGCTGGCTGGTGCAGACGCAGCTCATCGGCGCCTCCTGCAGGCTGGAGTGCAGCCTGTGAGAGCTGGCAGTGGGCTTCATGCTGGCCCTGGGGAGCTGATGAGCTTTGTGTTTTGGTGATGATACTGTGAGTTGAAAATGATGCAAACACAGCCTGAAGTGGCAACAGAGGAGAGTGCATTGGCTTAGACGCCTGACAAATACGGGATCATTTTCAAGCCGAGCTGGGTCAAAGGGCCCGGACAGATAGCAGAAATCAGTCATCTTCATCTGCCTCTCTCTGTCTCTCAGCTCTGCCCGGCTCTGTTCTGTGTTGGTTTAGTTCTTGTTCCACCTCTTCTGCCAGGATGCAGAGGCGCCGCTGGCTGTTCCAGATTGTTCTAGATTCATCTTAGTCATTCAGCAGCTCTGGCCTCTTTGCCGAGGACTATGACAAACATCTCAGAAGTGGCCCTGACCGGCCCACGCCTGAACCAATCCCGGGGCCTGGGAGGGGCAGGTGTCTCACTGGCCAGGCCTGCGCTCTGAGCTCCCCTCTGGGGCTGAGGCTGGAGAAGAAGCCTCCCCAAAACACATGGGCTGGAACACAGGAGTTTCTACTCCCGCCTCTACCGAGTTGGAGCGCCTCTGTCCCTCCCGTGTCGCTTCTGGCCGGCTGCCAACAGCAGGAGCGAAGGGACAAGAACAGCCCCCAGCACCTCGCCCGGGCGGGCGGTGGCTGGCTCTCCTGCAGGTCCTGCAGGTGCGGCAGGGACATGTCAATCATGGTGGGGCGTTACGTCACAGCAGATGGCAATCGAAGGCGCTGTCAGTGGGAGCTGACAGGAGAGCTGTGGCAATCTGCTTATCTGGATGCCACCCTCGCTGAGTAAAGGGTCATTATCAGGATTGTTCAGCCAGGTTTGCAGCAACCGCCAAGTTTGCCGGTTATCCATTACATCACCCGTGTTAGTCAGCTGCACGCGTGCACCGAGCCTCAAAGGGGCCCTCATGGCCGCTCCATCCCCTCTCCCGCCCTCCCCTTGCAGCCCAGCGGTGAGAAGTTACACGAGGTCAACCTCCGATGAGGCCTTGTCTGTGCCCAGGGTCCCTTCTGTGAGTTCACTGCACCAGCTGGAGCGGGGCTACCCGGCACAGCCAGCTTGGAGGGCTCCTATCAACATGGGGATCCAGGTGCCAGGACAGGACAAGCTCTTGCATTGGCCAGTTCAATGTCAGCTCTGGCTTCCACAGCGGCTGTCTGCTCCCCACACGTCTCGCCAAGGACGAGGTGTCCACGGATGGGCAGGAGCAGGCACCTGCCAGAAATCCATAGACGCCCCCTGCCCTCCAAAGTGTGCTGCGGCTGGCATGGGTGCCAGTCTTGGTCTCCGCCCTCGGCACACCCCTCAGGCACCACCTCGCCCAACAAGCCCACACCTGCAGTGCAGAGTTCACCCGACACGGCTACCTTCCCATGCAAAACCCAACCAAATTGATGGTGCAGGCTGTGGGAAAGAGGCGGGAAGAGGGAGTGTGATTACCAAGGTGGTTCAAAGGTGTGGGCTTCCTCCTGACCGCCGTGCAATAATAGCGTGCAGAGCCGACACGTCCCGAACTTGAAGGCAGGCCTGGCCGGAGGAGATCAAGGCTTGTGGGGAAGCCAGAAGGGCTCTTTAACCTACTTACTGATTCCTTTTTGTTAAAACCGCATTGCAAATCCCAGCTCTGTCCTATTCTAGAACATGCTTCATATCCAGATGCAATCCCCACCCAGCTGTGCTCCGGAAAAGTGGCATCCTTGGGACGTGTTGCACCAAAAGGATCTCAGCCCAGCCACGGCCTTAGGTTCTGGGGGAACCGGAAGTTCCTCCTTGTTCTGATGCCCAGAGGCCAGGAAAGCGAGAGTCCAGCAGAGCCGGATGACATTTTGTAGCGTGTCCAGCTGAACTTCTGATTTCCCAAAGCAGTGGGGGAGCCTCGGCAGAGATGTGGAGCCCGAGCTTTGTTCTCCCAGGCTGCTGTCACGGGATGTCACAGACCTGGTCGCCTGCCATGTCCAAAACCAAGGTGTGGGGCTGGGAGGCCTCTCTGCGGCTGGGGGCCCTTCGTGTGTGTGTGTGTGTGTGTGTGTGTGTGTGTGTCTGCATTCCCCCTGTTCCAGGGACAGCCGTCATCCTGGCCAGGGCCGGCCCTGTAAAGACTCCCTGTCCTGATACAGTCACCTTCGGGAGGGCGGGGTGTATGTTCTAGGGGCGACATGGTGACCCCCGGAGCGCTCTAGTCCTCCCCCCACCCCACTCGCCCTGTGGCTCTCGCAGGTCCTGACACCTTGAGTTTCCTGTCAACCTTCTGGTGCTTGGGCGCCTGTGACACTCTCCCACCCACGGCGCATGGGGACCTCTGGAAATTTGCCTCTTCCAAGAGCTCAGAGCCAGTGGCCCTGGGAGGTAGGAAGGCGTCCCCAGCCGCCCCCAGGGAATGGAGTATTCCAGGCTGCGGCTCTTCCTGGCCTGACTCTGAGCCAGCGGGGCCCATGGCCTTGGTGTTCCTGGAGGCTAGGGAGCAGCAGGTGGCCAGGCGCTGCCTCTCCTTGGTGCTTTGGGTTATTCTAATTGAAAGGAGTGTCCTCACCCTGGGGTGGCCTGTCTGGTGCTCTCTGTCTCTCTCTGCTCCCAGGTACCTAGGGCCCAGGGGCTTTGGGCATCTTGAAACAGTACCCGGAGCAGTGGTCCCAGACGTTGACCTTTGCCAATGCGGACACACTGTAGGTTAACCACAGCCTCCCTGCATGGGAGTGATAGGGGCTTGGCCCCCACCCCCTTTCCCAGTCTCCAACAAGGAAAAACCGGCCAATCAGTGCTGAGACTTCCACCTGCTCCACTGCCCTCCCCCTCCCCCACCCGCTCCTCTGAGCTCAGTTCCTGCCTCATCTTCTTCCTGCTAATTAACGTGAAGCACCCGCTTCGGAGAGGTGCCCAGCTATTTACTTCAGCACAGGCAAGTCTGAACACAGCTGCACCACCCCAGCAGGAGGAAGAAGTCCTGACGGAGGGCTTGGCCCTGTGGACCAAGGCCCTGGGTACTGGGGCTCCGGCGCCCGGGGTAGGGGAAAGAAGGGTGTGCGTGTGTGGGAGCGCCCCCTGGAGGCCGGGGAGTGGCTCCTCGCGCGCCTTTCCGTAGCTGTCACCCCTCCCCCAAGGACACATTAGACATGCTGTCCTCGGCTGCTGAGGTTTTCAGAGCCTCCTGACTGGAGAGAAGGTTCTCAGGGAGTTTTATCTCCGCAAGGCAGGCCGACTTCAAAATTGGAGCCAGGGAGAGAAGCGGGCAGCAAGGGACCCCGGGGAACCCTGGGAGAGAACTTCACTCGCTCAGGGATCTTGCTCTGTGGCCACTGGGCGCAGATGTCACGCTGGGGTCACCGCAGGCACTGCCAGCTCCCGCCGGGGACAAGGGGCCAGTTTGCGGTCAGGGAGCCCAAGGCGAGAGGCTGGGCTCGGGCCGGGTCTGTACTCATCCTGTAAAATCAGTCTTCGGCCGGCGATGAGGCAAGTTTTAAATGAGAGGGAACCTGACAGACGGGCTCGGCGTATTTTTTTTCTCTTGTGTTTCAGAACATTCAGAGGAAAAAAACATCAGAGCGTGCGTCTTGGGCATTTTTTCCTCTCAATGATGCTCACGGAGGTACCACGTGGGGGCCCAGGAGTCTGTTTCTCACGCTGAGGTCGTGCTCTGGGCTCTGTGCGTTGGACGCTGGTACAGACCGTGGGGCTCAGCACCCCACACTGGGACAAGAGTGAGGAGGAGGCCGCAGGTGTGCAGGGGCCGGCTTCTCCAGGCTTCTCCAGGTCTTACCGAACTGCCCTCCGTGCAAGGGATTTGCACCAGAGGCCCAGACGTATGGCAAGTGGCCACCAGATGGCGCTTCGGCTCTCCTGGAGCCGCTACCCTGGCTCCTTTGTTCTCTCGGCTGAAGCAAGCGGTCACTCCCGGGGAAAAGCGGTGCGCCCCACGGAGCCGCAAGTGCTGTTTGTTCACCCGGACCCGAGTGCAGATTCCCAGGCTGGGGGCGCACAGCCCCGACCCGGGGCCCACAGAGGTGCCTGCGTTTTCACAGAGCGGGGTGTCACAATGGGAGTCCCACCGCTCCCAACTTGCTGGGGAGCCTGACTCCGCGCTAGTGACCCCCACGCAGCCGGCCGACGCCGGTCCCCCGCTGACTTCCAGCTCTCAGCGAGTCGGGGTGACCCAGCTCCGGGGGGGGTATAAACCCTCCGTTCCCGTGGAATCGCCTCCACAGATCACACCGGCTTGCTAAGGCAGTCAGTTTAACTTCTAAAAGACGTCCAGAGCCATTCTTCGCTTTCACGGTGGTGAACAGGCGCTTCCGCTGGAAAACCCGGCCGCAAACCGGCACGTGAGCGTCCCAGCTGCCTTCTCCAGCATTTTCCACTGCTTTCCCCAGGGACCCCAGGTCGCCAGGACTGCGGATCTCACTCCCCCCTCCCCCACCCCAGGGCTCTAGGGAAACAGAACTGCCTGGTGCGCTCTCCCCAGCGATGCTTCCGGCGTCTGGAGACCGGGGTGTGCAGCAAGGAAAGACTGGGGTGTGCAGCAAGGAAAGACTGGGGTGTGCAGCAAGGAAAGCGGCAGCTGTGCTGATCTGAGAACCGGGGGTCCCCGTACCTTCCCGAGATGGTCCTGTTCTCCCTCGGGAGACTCGGGGTGTGTGTGCACGTGCAGACACACACACACACACCCCGAAGAGTCCTCGTCCCCACCTCTCCCCTTCCACTCCCTGGGTCCCCAGCCATCAGTGCCCATCTCCACCCTCCAGCGGGAAGAGGCAGGCCATGGCGGGGGGGGGGGGGGGGTGGCAGGGTGTTCTTGATTCTACCAGCCAGGAAAGTCGGCACACTGGGGCCGTTCCTGTCCCTCTCACTGCCCGGGGTGGGGGTGGGGGGTGTCGGAGCACACACACGGTGCACCTCCCGTGCTTCTGTGACTTACTTGTGGTCTCCCCGGAGGTGCCATTTGAAGACCCGAAAGCCAGGGTCAGTGGATTCCGTGAAACCCACAGAGGGTAGGGGTCCGCGGCCTCACCGGGGTCTCAGACAGTGGGTTTGGTGTGCAATTCTCCCCCTGCACCGCAGGCTGGCGATGCATCTACTTCATCTCTATTCACTGCGAGTGCAGCTGCTAACAGGCCACTTACAGGAACCCAGGGTCTGGGGCCCAGCCAGCAGCCGCTCCGTAGCTGCTGGAAATATCGTGCCCTCTGGGGTCAGGGCAACTGGTTAATGGAATCTGTGGGTCTCTGCACCAATTGCCACTGGGAACGAGTGTCCGCTCCATTCCCACGCCACATCGTTGTGGGCTGAGAGGGAAACAGGGCCCTCCACCCCTCAGCCCACACGGGCCGCAGCCCTGAAGGCACAGCTGGCCGCGCGCCACCTGGCGGCAGATGAAGGTAAAGCAGCGTCCCGAGGAGACCCGCGCCGGCTGGGAGCAAGGATTTATAATCATGCCCCCTGAATGTTCAGTGGAGGAAATTCAGGTTTGGAGAGGCTGACGGGCTCGTCCGAGTTCTCACAGTGGTGGAGTCTGGTGGTTAAGAACAAGCGTCCTGGCGTCTTTGTGTCTGAATCCCGCCTTGGCAGTCAGAAGCCACTGTAACCTTGGGCAAATTACGTAAGCTCTCAGTAATCGGGTTTCTTATCTATCAGATCAGGGATGTTAAGAAGATTAAATTAGGCGGTGCATGTGGAAGCGCTTAGCGCTGTGCCTGACCCCCGGAAGAAGTGCGTCTCTGAGAGGCCTCCCTGGTCATCTCGCAGCTGGCCAGCCGTGCTGGTGACTCCGCTGGCCAGCAGAGGGCGACACTCTTCGCGTCTCATTGCACTCGCAAGTGCTTGGGCCCCTGCACCCACGAGGGAGACCCGAAGGAAGCTCCTGGCTTTGGCCTCGCCTAGCCTGGCTGCTGTGGCCATTTGGGGAGTGAGCCAGCGAGTAGATGGTCCCTCTCCCTCTTTCTCTCTCGCTCACTTTTGCTCTGGTTCTCGCTCTTGCTCTCACTCACATAACTCTGCCTTTCAAATAAATAAAATCTTTTTTTAAAAAACAGAACTGAGTAAGTAGCCTAGCAGTTGAGACACCCACACCTGACACCGTGGTCCCTGGGTTCTATGCCCCACTGTGGCTCCTGGCTCCAGCTTCCTGCCAGTGCAGCCCCTGGGAGGCAGCAGTGAAAGCTTGAGTGATTGAGTTCCTTCCACCTGCGTGGGAGTCTTGCCCTGAGCTCCAGGCTCCCAGCTTTCTCCCAGTCCCGGCCACTGCAGGCGTCTGGGGAATGAACTAGCAGGTGGGAGTGCTCTGTCTTACCCTCTCTCCCCATTTTTCCCTCTGTCTCTTTCTCTCTGCATCTCAATAAGTATTCTTTTTTTTTTTTTTTAAGTAGATCCTAGCTTAAATCTTGCAATAAACCAGGCAGACAAGGTGAGGGGGAGGCAGGGAGAAATGAATGCCCTCGCTTTGTCCACCTTCCCTCTCATTGGCTAATGAGGGCTTCTGAGGCCAGGACCTAGGTCGGAGGCAGGGGGTCTGGAGCCCGAGGCAGGCAGCCAGTAAGTGGATGGCGCCCCCCAGGGCCCAGAGCAGGACAGCACAGGGCTCTGAGGGAGGAAGTGGGGAGGCGTGAGCATGGCCGCTGGCCTGGGTTGTTCATACCTCTGCCTGTCTCATCTGACTTTGTAACAGGTTCTTTGCCGGGATTGTGTTTGCCCCAGGCTACAAAATAACCTGGGTTCTTTCCCCCTCGGCTCTCTGAAGGCCCTTCTTCTTCTACTCTTCTCCTCTTTCTGTGGTGGCTGCTACTCAGCATCCAACATGAGTGGGATTATTATGAAAGTGCTTAGAGGATAAGTGTGCCTTTCTAGAACATTCTCCACCCTACCCCATCCTCCAACCTCAGGGTGTTCTATGGAGCACCCTGTCTATGGAGAACTAAAGTGGGAAAGGGAAGACAGGACGGAATGGGATACCCAGAGAGGGGGGAAGGAGCTGGCTCTGTGGTGTTCACTCCTACGGGAGCTATCCTAGCCATGACCTGTACTGCCACCTGGCCATGGAGCCACTCACTTAATCCATCAGTATTTATTATTATTGACTTATTTTAAGATTTAGTTATTTGAAAGAGCTATAGAGAGGGAGAGAGAGAGATTGTCCGAGTGCTGGTTCACCTACCAAATGGCTGCAATGACCAGGGGCTGGGCTGGGCCAGGCCAAAGCCGGGAGCCAGGAGCTACCACACTTGGGCCATCTTCCTTTGCTCTCCCCAGACCATTATCAGGGAGCTGGATCGGAAGTGGAGCAGCTGGGACTCCAACTGGCACCCATATGAGATTCTGGCATTGAAGATGGCAGCTTTACCCTCTGTGCCACGACGCCAGCACCCATTACTATCTATTGTATACGTGATTGGTGCAGGCACCATGCCTCGTACTGGTGAACATGCATGCCTTGCTGACGGCCATCTCACAGTCCATGTCACCTCAGCTCACCCCACAATGAGACAGCCCCCTCCCCCCTGACAGTGCCACACCTGCAGCACAGCAAGAGCCCACAGGAGGGCCCTGGGCCATGGGGAAGACAGAGAGACGCAACAGCAGACTTTGAGGGCATTTTCTTGGCAACATGAAGAACGTGGACATGGGCCAGAATGAAATGCAGAAGCAGCACCCCGGGGTCAGCTCTGACATATGACACTGACCTAGCAGGGCTCTCCAGAAAGGTCATGGAAAATACATGTGATGAAAAAACTTATGCGTGGATTTCCCATTCATAAGCTCACCTTTTAACTCCATTTCCCATGAACTTTTTAAAGGATCTACACTCTACGTGGGCACCAGCGCGGGTCATTTGCTTTATCGCCTTCCGTCTTCCGATAGGTGACTTTCTTTTCAAGCTCTTCGCATGAGTTGGTGTGGCACAGCCCAAATTCAAACATGTTCCACACACCGACTCCATAAGCTCCCCTGGCCGATCGGTGCTGAGCTAAGCCCCAGGCTTGAATCCTGGAGACCAGACATAGTGGGGGGTGGTGATGCTGATCGGTTTCCTTTGGGAGCTTCTTCCCGGATGGGATGGGACGTCTTGGTGGGTAGTGTGGGAGCCAGTCACACTCCAGATTCAGAGGGCTTCTCCCACCCATGAGCTGTGAAACGGAGGTAAGATCAGCTTGTTTTGAATTCATTTCTATCCCACTTATAAATGATAAAGGTGAAGCACGTAGCTGAGAGTTTTCATAGTTCATGCTTTAAAAATGCTAACTGTTAATTAAGTAGCTTAATGCAATAGTAACTTTCTTTGCAGGAAGTGTACAACAGATAAAACCATTGAAGAACAATGAATTAGCATATAAATACAGCATGCATTTTTTAAAGTGTGTTTAAATGTGCTGGAAGATTGTGGGTTTTTTTAAAAGTAAATGTTCTTTTTTAAAAAATTATTTATTTATTTGAACATCAGAGTTACAGAGAGAGATAGAAAGAGAGATCTTGCACACACTGGTTTATTCCCCAAATGGTCACAATGGCCAGAACTGGGTTGATCCAAAGCCAGGAGCCAGGAGCTTCTTCTGGGTCTCCCACGTGGGTGCAGCAGCCCAAGTACTTGGGCCATCTTCTGTTGCTTTCTCACGCACATTAGCAGGAAGCTGGATAGGAAGTGGAGCAGCTGGGATTCAAATAGGTGCCCATTTGGGATGCCGGTACTGCAGGCAGCAGCTTCACCCACTACACCACAGTTCTGGTCCCCCAAGATTGTAGTTTTAAAGCAATTCCAACTACATTTGCATGGGATAACTGTAAAAAAAAAAAGCAATTATAATGCACCTCAGCCTCGTGGAGAATCGTGAACTGAACAGCAGATGCTAGCTACATGCAGCTGGAGGCCTACAGGCATTCTCTGGAGACCTGCACCTGGGACTCTCTGACTTGAGCCCTTTTGATGAGTCCATTTGTGTCTTTTAGTAGGGCAGAGACAATAGGCAAATTGGATTTGTAAGTGCCTTGGAACAGAAGACGGTTAGGAAAATCTTTTTTAAAAAAAGATTTATTTATTTGAAAGTCAGAGTTACACAGAGAGAGGAGAGGCAGAGAGAGGTCTTCCGTCTGATGGTTCACTCCCCAGATGGCTGCAATGGCCAGAGCTGTGCCAATCCAAAGCCAGGAGCCAGGAGCTTCTTCCTGATCTCCCACAGGGGTTCAGGGGCCCAAGGACTTAGCCCATCTTCTACTGCTTTCCCAGGCCATAGCTGAGAGCTGGATTGGAAGAGGAGCAGCCGGAACTAGAACCAGCGCCCATATGGGATGCCTTTGCTTTAGGCCAGGGTGTTAACCCTCTGAGCCACAGCGCCGGCCCTGGTTAGGAAAAATCTTAACAGGTGGACCCATCTGAACCAAATGCAAATCCCTGAGGGTATGTGGAAGGCTCTTGGTCCAAGTCTCCCCCTCCACTCCTTCCCTGGGTCCACAGGCCCAAGCTGGGAAAGGGTGAGAAGGACAGTCCCGGGGGCTCCAAGGAGGAGGTGGGGCATCCTGTTGTGGTGGGGACAGCGTGGGAAGAGCCAGAGATGGAATCTAAACCTAAGGAAGCCGGAAGGGGCAGAGCCGGGGTCTGGGAGGGCATGCAAAGCCCAGGACCAGGAGGAGATGGATTTGCTGGCGAGGAGCAGGTCCAGGCTGGGAGGAGGTGAGGACTGGTGGGTCACTCCTCGCATCCAACAGGATCTGCCCTCATCCAGGGGCCCACTCCTCAGGTACACGGTAGGGAAAACCCACAGAGCCAGGTTGGGTGGGGTGTGCCCCATGGTTGTGGTGCCCGTGGATCCTCCAACTCACTGTTGGAGGGACGGTTCAGGACCTGGCTTAACCTAGCAGGGGTAGGAAGGGCAGGCCGCGAGAGGCAAAGGCAAAACCACATGGCGTGTTGGAAACCATGAGCGTCTCTCGAAATATTCCTCACGAAGGGTGGGGGGGGGAGTGTTTGAGGAGCATGTTGGCTCGGATTCTCTTTCTTGTCTTCAGATCATGACAATGATAGACACTCATCATTGCTTTCAGAAAATACATGAAAGAAAGGAGAAAATTAAAATTTCCCATATTTCATTTTTTAACATCTATTGATTTATTTGAGAGGCAGAGTTTCAGGCAGAGCGAGGGAGAGACAGAGGTCTTCCATGCACTGGCTCACTTCCCAAATGGCCGCAATGGCCAGAGCTGATCCGAAGTCTGGGCCAGTCCGAAGCCAGGAGCCAGAAGCTTCCTTCAAGCCTCCCACGTGGGTCCCCAGGGGCCTGTATGGGACCCCCAGGGGCCCAAGCACCTGGGCCATCTTCCACTGCTGTGCAGGCACACCAGCAGGGAGCGGGACTGGAAGTGGAACAGCCCAGACTCAGACCAGCACCCATATGGGATGCCAGCGCTGCAGGCGGGGCTTAGCCTGCTACACCACAGCCAGTGCCGGCCCTGAATTTCCCATATTTCTGCCCACATGCACTTCTCCTTGTCTGTTCTGCCAGATCAGGACCCTATCGGATGTGTCTGTGCATTTAGCTCTCTGCTGCGTTCCACCTTCTTCTGATCTCCCTGTGTCCTACATGGAAGCCCCACCCCCGAGGCATGAGGAGGTGGGGCCTCTGAGAGGCCATCGGAGCCCTCACGAGTGAGACGAGTGCCCTCACAAGTCCCCCGGAGGAGTCCCTGCACCCTTGTGCCCTCTGAGGCCACAGGGTGGGGCGCCACCTGCCAGCCAGGACGCCCTGGGCGGCAGAGTCTGCTGGGCCTTGAGCATGGCCTTCCTGGCTGCAGAGCTGTGAGCAAGAGGCCACTGTTACCCATCAGCCCCTGGGTCCATGGTGCTCTGTTACCTGAGCCCGTGCAGGCACTACCTCCTCAAGCCTTTGCCTCATTCTTCAACCGTGTGACGGAGTCGCTGCACAACATCCCAACACAGCAATGCATTATAATTTATGGAAGAGACCCCCCATCCTTAGACGCACACGGATATAAATCCCGAGATACAATCTGGACATTAATCTTGACAAATATGCTGCACGCCTTCTGCTGTGCCCCGGGGACGTCCCTGTCAGAAGCCATAAAGCCAGCTGCACCAGAGACAGCAGCTCGCAGGTGTGTGTGCTGCCTGGTGGGGCAGGGGGTGGGGAGGTGGCAGGGGGGCAGAGACCCTCAGCTGGCACACGGGGTGACCCCAAGGCCTGTGTGGAGCAGCACAGCCCCTAATCCTGCCCACTGGCCTCTCTGAACCCAGGACTGCACCTAACAGGGCTCGAGCACCTGTCCATGCGGGCACCAGAGAGGGGCAAGCCTCAAGGCCCCATCCCCTCCCTCACCCGGCTCTGTACGGTCAGCAGAGGCCACGTTCAATCTCCCCTGAGTGAGCTCCCTTCACGGCTGCTGGGACTTCCACTTCTAAGCTCGCTCTCTCTCGCTCTCTCTCACTCTCCCTCTTATTCTTTTGAAAGGCAGAGTTAGAGGGAAGAGGGAAGGGAGAGAGGGAGGGAAGGAGAGAGAGAGGGAATCTTCCATCCACTGGTTCACGCCCCAAATGGCCACAGTGGTTGGGGCTGGGTCATGCCACACCAGGAACTTCTTCCAGGTCTCCCACGTGGGTACAGGGACCTAAGCACTCAGAGTATCTTCCGCTGCCCTCCCAGGGACATTAACAGGGAGCTGGATGGGAAGTGGAGCAGCCAGGACTCGAACCAGCACCCATATGGGATGGGGTTTTTGTAGGGGAAGCTTTACCCACTATGCCACAGTGCTGGCCCCTCCCTCTCCCTTCTTTAATACCAGAGCTGTGCCGACCTGCCCCGTCATGTCCCAGCTTTGCTCCTCACTGTCCTTAACCAACCCCTTCAACAGCTCTGGTCAGCTCAGCACTTCCAGAGACTTTTACAACCTCAGGGAGGAGCAGCCAATGCCATAGCTGCAGGTTCCTCTATGCATGTCTCAGGGACGCTGTCGCAAATTACTCCAAACTGGTGGCTTAAGAGAGCAGAAGAGTGGGCGGGCGTCTGACACAGTGGGTGGATGGATGCCAGAGGGGAGGGGAGGGAGAGGGAGAAAAGAAGAGAGAGCGAGAGAGAGGGAGAGAGAGAGGGAGAGAGGGAGAGAGGGAGAGAGGGAGAGAGGGGGAGAGGGGGAGAGAGAGAGAGAGAGAGAGAGAGAGAGAGAGAGAGAGAGAAGGAAAAGAAAAAATTACCCTGCCCCAAGACTTCAGAAAGTGTTCTCTCTCGGTTCTAGAAGCTAGGCATCCATAATGAAGGCTGGGCAGGACCACAGTCCTCCTGGAGACCCCAGGCGCTCCTTGGCTGGGGCTGTGCAATTGCAGCCTCCTGAGAACGGGGCCCTGTGAGGGCCTCCTGCGCTCTGTGACTCACACCCGGAGCAGCGCCCCGTGCAGCACTTGCTTCCCCCGGTTAAGTGAGTCCTGCACCACCAATCCCGCTCCTCTGGCTCACCCCACCACTCGCACAGGTGCTGAAGCCGCCCATCATTCAATAACAGCGGATTTCCGTAACTCCCTGGGCTCTAGGCTTGTCCCCTCCTTTCTCTGCTCTGCGTCATTGCAAAACTTCTCCAGCAGGGGGCGGACAACGCGCTGGTATCCCTGCTTCTCCATCCGCTCTTCAACCCCCTCCAACCGGGCTTCTGTCTGCACCTCTGCCCTGCAACTCCTTAGGTCAAGGCCATGGGTGACCGCCAGGTTGTCCAGCCTCACCCGATAGACCCAGCCTAGAAGTCGCCCAGTGGCCGCTTGGACCTTCTGCTCTCGATGGAGTTTAAGATTCTCTCTCCCCGGAGGGGAGGGAAGGGGAAGGGAGGGGAAGGGAGGGAAGGGGAGGGGAGGGAAGGGCTCTCTCCCCCTGTTACTGTCCCGCCACTGCCCACCACCGCTGGCACGCACACTGGAAACCTGCGCTTCCCTTGCTAACACAGGTCATCTACTTTCACTCTGGCCCCTGCCCCGGTGTGTGTGTGTGTGTGTGTGTGTGTGTGTGTGTGTGTTTTCCACGCACCTAGGTGTGCAGCCTTGCCTGGTTTTTGAATCTCAGCTTCACCAGCAGTAGCTGGGTCTCCTTTTCTCCCCAGCTCTGTTTTATCCTCCAAGAAGAAACCAAGGCAGGTATTTAGTGAAAAAGGCAGCCACAATGCGGAAGCTGTTTTTCTCGGAGTGTGGCCCACAGGCCCTCTGTGCCGGCAACCTGAAGTGCCTATAAAAAGTAACTCCAAGGAGCTGGCATTGTGGCACAGCGGGTTAATCCATTTCCAGAGATGCTAGCACTATGTATGTGTATATATATATATATATGCCAGGCAGAGTTAGACAGTGAGAGAGACAGAGAGAGTTATAGACAGTGAGAGAGACAGAGAGAAAGGTCTTCCTTCCGTTGGTTCACTCCCCTAATGGCCACCACAGCTGCTGCTGCGCAGATCCAAAGCCTGGTACTTCTTCCCAGTCTCCCAGGTGGGTGCAGGGACCCAAGCACTTGGGCCATCCTCCTCTGCCCTCCCGTGCCACAGCAGAGAGCTGGACTGGAAGACGAGCAACAGGGACAGAATCCGGCGCCCCAACTGGGACTAGAACCCGAGGTGCTGGAGCCGTAGGCAGAGGATTAGCCAAGTGAGCTGCGGCACCCGCCTAGCATCCCATATAAGCGCCAAGTTAGAGGCCTGGCTGTTTCCCATCCAGCTCCCTGCTTACGCTCCCAGAAAAGCCGTGGAGAATGGCCCACGTGCTTGGGCCCCTGCACCTACATGGGAGACGCAGATGGAGTTCCGGGCTCCTGGCTCAGCTCTGACCATTGTGGCCATTTCGGGGAGTGAACCAGTGGATGGAAGGCCTCTTCCTCTGTCTCTCCTGCTGTCACTCTGCCTTTCAAATAAATAAATTTTTAAAAAACTAATAACTGCAGGGGTGGGCGACTGGCTTAGTGGCTAAGATGCTCATGCCGGTGCTGGTCTGTTCCCTGGCTCCTGCTGGTGCAGACCCTGGGAGGCAGTGCGGATAACTCAAGTAACTGAGTTTCTGTCACCTACATGGGAGACCTGGATTCAGTTCCCGGCACCTGGCTTCCGCCCAAGACAGCCAGCCCCAGCCAATGCAGGCAGTGGAGGAGTAAACCAGAGATGGGAGAGCCCTCTTTCCCTGTGTCACTCACAAATAAATAAGAAAACAATTACACTGACCCCCCACACACACACACCTCTCTCCATCCCATCCCCACCCAACTGATTGGCATCACTGGCAGCAGAACCAAGCAAACTGCACTTCTGGTGAGTCCCAGGTGGGCTCTAACTTGAAAATCACTGGCCCAGAGGAGCATGGGGTCAGAGCAGCGAGTGACACTGGGCACAGCCCTCCGTCTGCACCTCCATGGTGACTGATGGGAGGAGAATGCCATGGGCAGCCAGTGGTCACTTGCGGGTACTTCCCACCCATCTCACAGCATTTGATGACTGTCCAGGGTGTGCAAAATCCATGCCAAGAAATTCTCAATTTAAAAATTGCCTTTGATAGAGAGGTGGGGAGAGTTGGGTTGGGGGGAGAGCAAGAGAGTATGCGTGCAAGAGAGAATTAGCCTCTTTTTCTCTCTTTGAAAATAAGGGAGCTGAATAGTTGGAGGGAAAGGGGCTTCTAATTCCAGTTTCCTCCAATTTCTGAAGTGGTTGCCCCCCCCCCCATAATCTGCACAGCAATTTCAAACACACGCACAGAACTACAAAAATAATGCAACTGACATCCATGCCCACTACCAGCACGGAGCACATTGAAACCATCTGTGATGTCTCCATCGCACTTTTTTTTTTTTGGACAGGCAGTTAGACAGTGAGAGAGAGAGAGAGAGAGAAAGATCTTCCTTTTTCCATTGGTTCACCCCCCAAATGGCCGTTGCGGCCGGCACGCTGCACCGATCCAAAGCCAGGAGCCAGGTGCTTCCTCCTGGTCTTCCACGCAGGTGCAGGGCCCAAGCACTTGGGCCATCCTCCACTGCTCTCCTGGGCCACAGCAGAGAGCTGGACTGGAAGAGGGGCAACCGGGACAGAACCGGCACCCCGACTGGGACTAGAACCCGGGGTGCTGGCGCCGCAGGCAGAGGATTAGCCTAGTTAGCCATGGTACCGGCCTCCATCACACATTTTTTTTTTTTGACAGGTAGAGTGGACAGTGAGAGAGAGAGAGACAGAGAGAGAGGTCTTCCTTTGCCGTTGGTTCACCCTCCAATGGCTGCCGCGGCCGGCGCGCTGCGGCCGGCGCACCACGCTCATCCGATGGCAGGAGCCAGGTGCTAGGTGCTTTTTCCTGGTCTCCCATGGGGTGCAGGGCCCAAGCACTTGGGCCATCCTCCACTGCACTCCCGGGCCACAGCAGAGGGCTGGCCTGGAAGAGGGGCAACCGGGACAGAATCCGGCGCCCCGACCGGGACTAGAACCCGGTGTGCCGGCGCCGCAAGGCGGATGATTAGCCTGTTGAGCCACGGCGCCGGCCCATCACACATTTTTTTTTTTTAAAAACATTTATTTTATTTGAAAGGCAGAGTTATAGAGAGGCGGGGAGAGAGAGAGAGAGAGAGAGAGAGAGAGAGAGAGAGAGAGAGAGAGGTCTTCCATCTGCTGGTTCATTCCCTAAATGGCTGTAACAGCTGGAGCTGTGCCAATCCAAAGCCAGGAGCCAGGAACTTCTTCCAGGCCTCCCAGGGTTGGGCCATCCTCTACTGCTTTCCTAGACCATAACAGAGAGCTGGATTGGAGGTGGAGCGGCCGGGTCTCGAACCAGCGCTTATATGGGATGCCGGCACTGCAGGTGGTGGCTTTACCCACAACACTACAGTGCCAGACCTGTGGGTTAGTATTTTTATAAATACTGTATCTTCATCATGTGCCTTTTGTGCCTTTTTGGAAATATCCTCAAACACATCTCCGTTTGCAGCTGTACATCTGCTGGATTCATTTCACCCGATACAGGCATCCACTACATGATCACTCTGACCAGCTGTTCAGCCAGGCCTCTCCTGGACAGCACTCTGCTCAGATGATAAAGTTCAATGAGGGGCCGGCGCTGTGGCACAGCGGGTTAATGGCCTGGCTGGCCTGAAGCACCACCATTCCATATGGGCACCAGTTCGAGACCCGGCTGCTCCACTTCCCATCCAGCTCTCTGCCATGGCCTGGGAAAGCGATAGAAGATGCCTAAGTCCTTGGGCCCCTGCACCCACATGGGAGACCTGGAAGAAGCTCCTGGCTCATGGTTGACCTATCTCCAGCCATTGTGGCCATTTGGGGAGTGAACCAGTGGATGGAAGACCTTTCTCTCTGTCTCTTCCTCCCTCCATCTGTAATTCTACCTCTCAAATAAATAAATAAATAAATAAAATGTTTAATAAAAAAGGGATATGCCAATGGCAGACTTTTTGTCCTTGGGGACAGACTACATTTCATAAAGTCTCACTCTGTCTGGACAAATTTCTTTCTTTTTTTTAGGTTATAATCCAAAGCTATACATATGCTAACTTCACAATTACAAAGGAAATCGTCCTCCATTTCTGCGCTGGCTTGCCAGGTTCGGTTTTGAGGGAGTGACCATCAAAAAGAGGAAATAGAGGATTCTCTTCACTGCCTTTGGTTTTTCTGAGGTTGCAGTGGCTACGGGGCCAAAACGATCGCTGGGGGCTGGCCTTCGGCTTAGCGGTTGAGACACACCCCGTACGGGACCACCTGGGTGGGACACCCACCTCCTGCCCTGACCAGCTTCCTGCTAATGCAGACCAGAAGAGGCAGCAAGGATGACCCGAGCAGTCAGGTCCTTACCATCCCTGTGGGAGACAGGGACCAAGTCCAGCCTCTGGCCCAGCCCAAGGCCTTAGCAGGAGTGAATCAGTCAGCAGATGAGATCTATCTCTCTCTCTCTCTCTCTCTCTCTCTCTCTCTCTCTCTCCTCCCCCTCTCAAATAAATAAGTTGAAAACAAGTTAAGAATTTACTTGGGTTGGGGCTGGCACTGTGTGCCCTGGCCTGAAGTGCCAGCATCCCATATGGGCGCTGGTTCTAGTCCCAGCTGCTCCACTTCTGATCCTGCTCTCTGCTATGGCCTGGGAAAGCAGTGGAAGATGCCCCAAGTCCTTGGGCCCCTGCTCCCGCCTGGGAGACCTAGAAGAAGCTCCAGGCTCCTGGCTTTGGATTGGCGCAGCTCCGGCCACTGTGGCCATCTGGGGAGTGAACCAGCAGATGGAAGATCTCTCTCTCTGTCTCTACCTCTCTCTGTAAATCTGTCTTTTAAATAAATAAAATAAGTCTTTTAAAAAAAAACCAGAATCTACCTGGGCCCCTCTTGTGTACATCCTCTGCTAGAGAAGAAGTGGTGCAGGGTTGAAGCAGCCCAGCCCCTCACAACGGCCCCACCACTGACCTGGCCTGGTGTCAGAGTCTGAGACAAGGGCATGAAAACTCAGGACATTTTTAACCCAAGACTCCCTGCCTTTCCAATGGCAAAATGTCAAGCCCCTCCAGCACCTCTACATCATGCAGGTGAAACTCGAGCCCGGGGCCATGAATTCCTGGAGTTGTGCAATCCTATCTCAAACATGTAGTCAGCCTCAACCAGTGCTCAGGGGAGAAGAAGGAATGAGTAGAGGAGCCCAGAGGCCTGGCCGAGAAACTTCCACATCCGGAGTCTTGCTTGGAGCCCCCATTCCTGAGGAAGTGACTCATGGCTGCTATCTGATGGTGCAGGGGAGACATACTGGCATGTGTTTCTATTAGCCCGTTCCATGCAAGCGCTGTCCTCATCCCTGGGGAATGATGGTGTTTGGCTAAGTTCCACGTTTAGCACAAACACACAGGCTGTCTGCCATCGCCAAGGCTGGGGCTGTCTCGGCTTCTGTGTCTGCCAGACAGCTGCGCTCTTCACTGCGTGTAAGTTCAGGCAGAGTTCCACAAGCAGGAACTTCATCACCAAAGAAACTCGTGAGTGCCTACTGTGTACGTGTGTACAGCAGGTGCAATGAAAAACTAGGCTATGGGAGTGCAAGGGTGAACGACAGAGTTGGAAAAATAAACACTGGGTCACACCACAGCAATGGCAGGGTTCTGCGCTGGGTGGGGGGCATGTGACCCCTGGCTGGCAGGCCTGCACTCTCTCTGGAGGGTGGGGGGCACGTGACCCCTGGCTGGCAGGCCTGCACTCTCTCTGGAGGGTGGGGCATGTGACCCCTGGCTGCCAGGCCTGCACTCTTTCGGGAAGAAGTGATACGTGGACTGGGTGTTGGAAGAAAAGGTTCGCATTCACTGGGGCTTTGAAACCAAAAGCCTCTACCTTCCCTTCTGACTTCCTGTGGCCTCAGATGGGAAGAGGAAGGAATTCTGCCTCCAGAGAGTAACATAGAAATTCTGGGGGCTGGCGCTCTGGTGTAGTAGGTTAGGCATCTGCCTGCGGCACCGGCATCCCATATGGGCACAGCTCAAGTCCTGGCTGCTTCCCTTCCAATCCAGTTCCCTGCTGATGGCCTGGGAAAGCAGTAGAAGATGGCCCAGGTGCTTGGGCCCCTGCACCTGTGTGGGAGACCAAGAAGAAGCTCCTGGCTCCTGGCTTCAGATCAGCCCAGCTCTGGTTGTTGTGGCCATCTGGAGAGTGAACCAGTGATGGAAGACCTCTCTCTCTGCCTCTGCCTCTTCTCTCTGTGTGTAACTCTGACTTTCAAATAAATAAATACATCTTAAAAAAAAAACCACAGATGAGGATGAAGATTAGGGCTTAATGTGTCAGACCCCATTCTTTTAAAATTTGTTTATTTGAAAGGCAGAGTGAGACAGAGAGAGAGAGAGAGAGAGAGGGAGAGAGAGAAATCGGTCTTCTCTCCACTGGTTCACTCCCCAAATGATCACAATGGTCAAGGTTGAGTCAGACTGAAGCTAGGAGCCTGGAACTCCATCCGGGTCTCCCACGTGGGTGGGTGGCAGGGGCCCGAGTACTTGGACCACCTTCTCCACTCTCCCAGGCACATTAGCAGGGAGCGGCACTAGAAGTGGAGCCAGGACGTGAGCTGCCACTCTGATTTGGGATGCCAGCACCACAGGCGGCAGCTTAACTCAGGGCGCCTCAACGCCAGTTCCTCAGACCCCTTTCTAAGCTGTATGTGTGGTAGACAACACTGCAACGTTACATATTGACTGCTACTATTCTCCCCACTTCACAGATCAGGAAACTGAGCCACGTGGAGCAGTCGTTGTCCTAAACCACATATGAGAGGCAAGTCAGGATTCCAGCTCACGCTGTAGACGGCACCCCCCACAGCATGCTCCTCGCACGACTGCAGGGAACCCGGAACTCGTCTAAGGCAGCGGCACCGGGAGCAGAGGCGGCCTCTCGCACTGCTCTGAGCTCCCACCGGTGCAGGAACCAGAAGGACTCGTCCTAAGAGTTCCTGGCTAAGTCAGGAGTCACTGGTGCTGGGCCTGTGTGACGCCGAGACCCAGCTCCTTGTTTATAAGATAAGGGGGACAGGGAGGTCGACCAGATGGTCTCCCCTTTGTGCTTCTGGGCCATGCAAGGCTCTGGCCAACCTTGATGACTGAGGCCTGTCTGCAGCCGCTCCCCCACCTCAGTGGGCTCCCAACCCCTCGGGAGTGGCTTCCGAGGCCTCTGGGGGCCGCGAACCCCACTTTGAGAGCCGGTCAAAGTGGAGGCTCATCCTCTCCGGGAAGAACACCTGCACCTGCTTGTGTAGCACCGCGCCTTTGCGCACGTGACTCCGGGCTGCTCCAGTGTCACTGAGGCCTGTGCCATCGGGATAAAATCTCCGGCACCCGAAAACGAGGCCGGAAGTGAGTGGAGTTGAGAGCGCCAGCTGCCTCTGCGGAAGCTGCGGGGGAGGGTCAGCCGGCCGCTCGCTGGAAAGCAGACCACGGCGACCACGCAGGTGCAGACGCAGACGCAGAGGGCGGCCTGGCCGGGGAGGGCTCTGAGCCTGAGCTGTCGCCTCCCGCGTCTCCTCCTGGGAGAGGAGAGCATGTGTGAGCCCCTCTCAAGGCTCCGCAGGTGCCCCTGCCCTGAACACTTGGCCCCGGCATGGAAGACGCCTGCTGGGAGCAGCAGGTGTCCCCTGGTCCATGGCTCAGACGCGGGCCCACCTGGCCTCAAATGCCTGACAGCTGCGGGCACGAGCCCGAACCCGGCGGCCGGCTGTGCATGCGGGAGCTGAGGCTTCTCTTTATGAGCGGACTGGCTGAATTCGACACCCCGAAGGCCCCGAGATACCGCATGGATAAAACTCCAAGGCGCTCAAGGCTTTGAACAGAAGGACTTCCAAAAATACCTTTCAGAAAGGGCTGCTGAAGCTGAACGGAACACTTGCCGAGAGACCCCGGAGAGAAAACAGTAGGCTGTGCAAACTCAGCTCCGGCTGGCTGCTTCTCCCCCAACCCCGGCACGCGGCGGTGCACCAGCGCGGCCAGTGCGCAGGAGCTGCGTTTGCTAAGACGTCTTTTGCTTCTTGCGCTTGGGCACCGCCCTTGTGGGCGCATGAGCCCACCTTCGTGGAGCAGCCACGCCCGCCTGTTGTTTGCTATCAGAAAGGAAGTGCACAGAGAATGAAGAAACCAAAGTCAATATTAGGAGCTTAAGGACCTCGTGAGCGCGCTCGAAGGCTGCGTTTTCCTCGGCGTGTCCGCTTGGAGACTTTGCTCTCTTGGTGTTGGATGAGGAGTACTCGCCGTTTTCTTAGAAGCAGACCACGAAGGTAACTCTTACGTTTTTAAAAAGCACCAAGATGGAGTAGAGCTGTTCCTAGGGGTGGAGATGAGTTTTCTTTAGTAAACAAGAGGACGCCAGGTGAGGGTGGGAACGTGGGGCCTTGTTGGGAGAAGTGCGGACAGCTGTCATGCAAGGGAGCAGTTGTGCTTTTCCCCTTCCAACATCTGGCTTGCCTATGCGTATCGTGCAAACTCAGCTCAGGCAAAACGCGCCATTGCATAAAGAGGGATTCCTAGGATCGGAATTTTTACACCGGGCAAACAACATCTTTTTTAACAACCAGATGCTTACAACAGGAGTCTTGTGCACTACTTCCCATGCAGGACCTCTGCCCTCACTGAGCTGTGAGGAGAGTTAACTGGAAAACTCCAGGGTTCAGTTCGTCGTCGTGTATTAAGTGGGAGATGTCAACACCCTTGTGTCGGCTGTTGAGGAACAGGTTTGCGTGTGTGCAGATGGTTGAACTCTGCTTAGTGTGGAGCTGCTCTTCTGTGCAGAAATTCAGCTGAAAATGGATCTTAGTGGAGAATGGGACTGGGGATGGGAGAGGAGGAGGAGGGGTGGGGGGTGAGCATGGTGGGAGAATCACTATATTCCTAAGCGTGTACTTAGGGAATGCATGAAGTTTTTATCCCTTAAGTAAAAGGTTTCTTTGCGGGGGGGTGGGGGGGGATGCTTTCCTTTCCTTTATTTTTTTTTTTAACAATGCAATATTCAGCTTCCAGAAGACTGAGAAAAGATTTAAATTTCTCAAAAGCCAAAGAAAACAACAGAGAACTGTGTCCCGTGATCTTTAACTCAGCCACAACCTGGGATGGACATGCTAGGGGGAGGGGGAGCTGGTCTGGGCGCCTTTGAGACGCCTGGGGAACGAGTGCCCTCTCCTGGACAATCCAGTGATTGCACATTCAGGAATCCTTGATGGAGGCCCAGCTCTGCTGCTTGTTCTTGGTACAGACCGCAAAGACGTTGGTGGTGGAGCCTGCATTCAGAGAGCCAGCTTCCATGTCAGAGGATCGAATAGCTGACTCTGGGGTTTTCCAAGTAATCGGGGAGAACAGGGAATCTATTATCTAATCCTGCTTCTTAAAATGTGATGGCCTGTTCCATTTATAGCCCACATTGCATTTTTAAAATCTAATCGTTTATGGTTTTTCTCTATTTAAATGTGTTTACTTAATGGTTCCAAACCCCTTCCTTTCTGAAGAGTGGGAGCGGGGCGGGCGAGTGACCTATGACTAAAGCAGCTGCCGTGCACACTGGAGGGCCCGGGATTGAGTCCTTGCCGCTGGCCCTGACCCCAGCTTCCTGCTGAGGTGCAGGGATGACCCAAGTGATTGAGGGAGATCTGATCGAGTTCCCTGCTCTGGCTTTGGCTGCCCCGATTCTAACCATTGTGGGCTTTGGGGAGTGAAGCAGCATATGTGGTAGCTCTCTGTCACTCTCTTCCTCCTCCTGTCTCTCTGTTTCTCTTGTTTTCAAAGAAACAGATAAAAATTTGAAAACAAATAGAGTATAAACAAGATTAGTGGCAAAGATGTATAGAATGTTTCCAGGAGAGAGACTGGATCCTTAATTACCACCATAAGAAGATAAATTGATCCCTGTGAAGGCCAAATCAAATTATTCTCTTGTGTGCCACTAATTTATCACAGAGTTCTTGGACAGTATTTTCAGCTTTTCCAAAATGCTACTTATCAGGGCTGGCGCTGTGGTACAGGGGTCAAGCCATTGCCTGCTGTGCCAGCATCCTGTATGAGTGCTGGTTGGAATCCCCACTGCTCCACTTCCTTCTTCCCTTTTTATTTTTTTTTTAAAGATTTATTTATTGATTTGAAAGAGTTACACAGGAGAGAAGGAGAGGCAGAGAGAGAGAGAGAGAGAGAGAGAGAGAGAGAGAGATCTTCCATCTACTGGTTCACTCCCCAATTGGCCACAATTGGCCGGAGCTGCGCTGATCTGAAGCCAAGAGCCAGGAGCTTCTTCCAGTTCTCCCACACGGGTGCAGGGGCCCAAGGACTTGGGCCACCTTCTACTGCTTTCCCAGACCATAGCAGAGAGCTGGATCAGAAGTGGAGCAGCCAGGACTGGAACCAGTGTCCATATGGGATGCTGGCACTGCAGGTAGCAGCTTAACCTGCTGTGCCACAGCCCCCCCCCCCCCCCATCCCCGCTACTCCACTTCCAATCCAGCTCCCTGCTAATGCACCTGGGAAAGCAATGGAAGATGGCCCAAGTGCCTGGGCCCCTGCCACCTACATGGGAGACCCAGAGGGAGTTCCAGGATCCCTCTGGGTCTTAGAGCCCCTTAGAGCCTCTGTCTCTTTCTAGCTTTCAAATTAAAAAAGAAAGTTTAATTTGGTGCAAATAAATCTTAAATCCATGGGTAGTTTTTTCATAATACGCATTTTCCGAGAACTTTTTGAAGACCCCCTCATAGTAAATGTCCAATAAATGTTAGCACCCCATCATCAAAATCACTTTCCATCCGTCTCTGCTCCTCTGCTTTGCACTTTTGATCATAAAAATAAACTCTCCAAAATAAATGTAGAACTTAGTGAGCTGTCATAGGTGAATGCCCTTGTGACCAAAAGTGCTAGCCACCCTAGAAACTCCTCCACTGCCTGTCCCAACCTCAACCCCCTCCCTTCCCCACAAAGAACCCATGTCCTGACTTTGATTGCAATCTGTTCCTTGTTCCTTTATGGCTTTAGTAACCACACATGCAGGCTTAGATATGTCTTCCACTTCTTATACTTTATGGCTTTTATCCTTTCCCACAGAACATCACGGAGCCCGGGTTTTGCTGAGCGTGGTCTCGTGGTGCAATTCTGCTTGTTCCTCCATCCCCTGGACAGGAAACTGCATGTTGGTTATCTGAAGCCAGAAGCTGGATCAGATGCATGTTTCATTTCCCTGGCAAGACTGTAGGTGGCGCCGTGTCCTTTCCTCAGGAGGCGCATTGCCAAGGCTTTTGTGATGTCACCAGAAGCTGTAGACCCATCACTTTGTGGGGTCTACAAAATGAAGCTATTCTAATGTCGCTCTTTTTCATCTACTTCTATAAAGGCTTGCTGCCCTTCGTGTTATATTTGAGTGCCCAGTAGTTGGATTCATAACAAAAAAGCTTGATTTTCTCTGCTTTAATTACCCAATCTTCAAGACAGTGAATGCATCCCCGTGGTGAATTTAAAACATGGTTGCAAATTCTCAGCGCTTCAGCCGTCAAGAGGTGGACTCTGGGTGCCCTGTCATTGAATCTCAGTGGGCACGTGACTGTATAAGGAATGGCAATTTGTGACTTCCGGGTAATATCATAGATCACGCAGCTTCTGCCTTGTGTGCTGAAGCACCTGCTCTTGGTGCCCAGAGCTGCCTGTGAGAAATCCAAGGACCTGAGAACCCACTGCAGACAGGCCACACACACACACACACACACACACACCACACACATGCACGTGCACAAACATACTGGCTAATGGACCCTGCTGACTCATCGCCCACCCCTACCCCAGCCCCAGATTTGATGGGAAGCAGCTTCCGCATGATTCTAGTCCCAGATGAGGGCCCAGAAGTCGTGGGGCCATTCTCACCAGGCCCTGCCTGAAGTCCAGAATCCATCAGCATCAGACCATTGTTGCTTTGTGTTACTGAGTCTTGGAGGAACCTGCTGTCCACAGTAGTTAGAACAGTCCCATAGCACCTCCTGAAGATAGTAGATGAGATG
The DNA here is from genome assembly GCA_949820135.1 of Sylvilagus floridanus. NCBI lineage: Eukaryota > Metazoa > Chordata > Mammalia > Lagomorpha > Leporidae > Sylvilagus > Sylvilagus floridanus. The sequence goes on along the minus strand of OX463238.1, from coordinate 21,968,394 downwards.
CTGTAATGTCCTTGTGAGCTCATGGACTTAACAAAGTCCATAATTTCAACACTGAGTATTCCCCATATTTTCAATGCTCCTGTTTGCCCTTATTTGGCCAGAAGTGCCTCTTTAGGTTGGTGTTTGGTTTGACAAGATGATCAGGGATTCAGTCATTTCTCCAGAAATCCCTGGGTTTTTTTTCTTTATTTTTTGACATTTTTAAATTTATTTTTTAAGGAATACAAATTTTTTGAGTACAACTTTAGGAATATAAATCCTATATAAATATTCTTCCCACCATACATGCTCTCCCCACACTCCCACCCCTCCACCCCTCCATCTCCCCTTGCCAGTCCCGTTCTCCATTAAGATTCATTTCCAATTAACTTTGTACACAGAAGACTGATTCTATACTAAGTAAAGGTTTCAACAGTTTGCACACACACCCAAACTGAGAACTAGTTTTACAGTTAACTCTCATAATACAACTCATTGAGGACAGAGGTCCTGCATGAGGAGTTAGTGCACAATGACTCCTGTTGTTGATTTAACAATTAACACTCATATGTATGATGTCAGTGACCATCCGAGGCCCTGGACATGATCTGCCTAGGCTATGGAAGCATTTTGAGTCCACAAACTCCATCAGTATTTTAGACAAGGGCATAAGCAAAGTGGAAATTCTCTTCTCCCTTTAGAGATGACCACTTCTTTCTGCTGGGGTCTCACTCACAAAGATCCTTCATGTAGAATATTTTTTGCCACAGTGTCTTGGCTTTCCATGCCTGAAATGCAGTCCATACAGCAGACTCATAGAATGACAATTGCTTTAAGTAACATTCTGACCTCAGAATCAGCCCTTGAGGCTTCCTGACCTGGCCTGGTTTCTTTTTGCAGGAATCATTCATTGCAATTAGATTGGTGATTGTCCCTGGGCTTCAGCTGTAGATAGATAGATTCAGTAGACAGATAAAATACTTACAGATTCAAACCCGGATATCAGCTATTTTGCTTAACCCATTATGTCCCATTATCCTATATATAGGGCACATATAAAGACTTCAATAGAGCTATAAATATACCATCTGTGCTGTGGGGCATGAGTGTGGCCATGGCGCGGCCAGGCCAGGCCCGGGGGCTCCGCATGCACGGGTGCCCCCGCCCAAGCTGCGTGGAGCCAAGCCCGCAAACTAACCCAAGGCAGGGTCTGTGGAGCCAGCCGGCGGGTGCCCTGGGGATGGCAGAGCAGGGAGGGACCTGGCGTGTGCCACCGCCATGGCGGACCAGGCAGCGCCAAGGAGGGGCAAAGAAGATGGCGCCCAGAGGAAGTAAAGTGGGCGGAACTCAAAAGCTAATTGGCTAGGCAACATCAGGGGCAGTAACAAGACTAGTATAGACATATGGCTAGTCCTATAGAAATCCCCCCGTAAAATGACCGTTTAAGTGATTGGTAGTCTTTAAGCCCTGCCCCAATGACTCTGCAGTTTTGTGCTATAAAAGGTTCGGTTACACATGGAATAAATGAGTCCTTGCTAGACTTGGCTCCCCGCTGCGTCTGATTGTCTCCAGGATTGGGAGGCTGGGGAATGGGCAAGCAGCACACTCACCTTTTCTCAGACCCAGTCCATCCTTGTACGGGTGCACTCAGACCCTGCACTGTGCTAACTTTGAAATAAATAACATGGCATTGAAATATTCACAGAATTGTAAAGTTGGGGCTTATTGGGTGACTTTCTTGTACCTTTCTTAACTGTGATCGCTTGTGGATCTGTGCTTATTTTCTTCACACACTGCCACACCTGATTCTCAAGGGATGAGAAAATGCCTACATTCCATAATTACTCTTTTACTGCAGCTGGCATCACAAGATAGCAGTCTCAGCATCACATCAGTGCCGACATCAATAAAGTTACTGAGAACCGCTTAGAGTGTTCAGTATGTGCTGGTTCCATTCTCCCCCATTTATATTTTAGGTTTGTTTTGTATCTACAGTGTCTGCACATATAGCCTGGACATAGTGCATATTCACCTTTTTAACACTTATTTAGTTTTAATTATGGGGAATATTTCAAAAAGTTCCTGGAGGGGCCAGTGTTGTGGCTCAGCAGGTTAAGCCACCATCTGCAATGCCAGCATCCCATATGGGTGCCGGTTCAAGTCTTGGCTACTCTACTTCCAATCAGGCTCCCCGCTAATGCACCTGGGAAATCATCAGAAGATGGCCCAAGTCCTTGGGCATCTACACTGGCATGGGAGACCCAGGCAGAGTTCCAGGCTCCTGGCTTGGGCCTGGCCTGGCCCTGGTTGCTGCAGCTAAACCAGAGGATGGAAGATATTCTCTCTCTCTCTCTCTCTCTCTCTCTCTCATTTTGCCAAATAAAGAAGTAACTATTTTCTTTAAAAAGAAGATCATGGAAAAGTAGAATTAAAATATATGGGTTTTTTTTTTTGGGGGGGGGTGTTTTTGTTTTTGTTTTTTTGGCGTAAAGAAGCTTCTCATAGTAGGCATTTTCCATGAACTTTGTAGGGGCAATATGTACCTGATGTTCCCCCAGCAGTCTGCTTATTGACTGAGCTCTAATCACTCTGGCTGACCGAGACTCGTTCTCCAGCAGATTCCTCAGGAAAGGCTATGGAAGCAGCAGTCCATACATCCTGACGTGTTGATGACAGTCCGTATCCTTCACCAAAACTCTGTTTTGCTGCATGTCAAGTTTCGGGCTCACGTCTTCTTTCCTTGAATATCTTAAAATGGTTTTCCATTTTCTTTTTTGTTTATTTGTTTGAAAGGCAGAGAAAGATACACAAAGATCTTCCATCTGTTGGTTCACTTCCCAAATGCTCACAATAGTCAAGGCTGGGCCGAGCAGAAATTGGGAGTTGGGAACCCAATCCAGGTCGTGCACGTGGGTGGCAGGGACCCAACCCCTTGAGTCATCCCCGGCTGCCTCCAAGGCTGTGCAGTAGCAGGAACTGGAAATCGAGGCTGGAGCCAGGGCCCGGGCATCTCATCACTGCCTCAACGCGGTACAAATGCCCACTGCTTTTTTTCCACTTTCTTCTGAACAAAATTTCATTTTCTTTCTCTCATAAGTCTCTTAATGGTTTTTCTTAGGAATTTCTTTTTTAAATATGCCCAATGATTTTACTAGGACACCTGTCTATCTTGGTGTCGGTTGCTCAGTGAACATTCAAGATGCATGTTGTGTTCCTTGGATGTGTACTCACAAATATGTTTTATTTAAGGCAATTTGCTTGCATTATGGTTTTCAGAATTTCTTCTTTTCCCCTGCCTTGCTTATCTTTTTAGAAGCTCCTATTATCCATATATTAGATCTCCTGAGTTTTCAGTATTTCTCAACTTTCTCTTGAAATTTTTAAATTCCTTTTCAATTTTTCTAACTTTTTCCCTGTTATCTTTTATTTTTCTTAAAGCAGAATATGTAATTTTTATCCACTGTATCATTTCTTCTAGTTTAGTTCTCATGCCTGAAATGATTTTTTCCTTCTGTTTCTGAGTTCTGATGCCTCATTTCTGAGTTTGTCGAATTCTGATTTATGTTGTACTTTTCTGACTTTTATAACTTTCTTATCTAAAATGAGAACTTTTTTAGATAAAACTCACATGCCATCCAATTTGCCTAATTTTTAAAAGGTTTTATTTATTTGAAAGGCAGAGTTACTGGGTGGGGGGAGAGAATATCTTCCATCCACTAGTTCACTCAAATGGCCACAATGGTCAGGGCTGGGCCAGGCTGAAGCCAGGAGCTTCCCCCGGGTCTCCCACACGTGTTCAGGGGCCCAAGCACTTGGGCCATCTCTGCTGCTTTCCCAGGCCACAGCAGAGAGCTGGATCAGAAGATGAGCTGCTGGGACAGGAACCTGTGCCCATATAGGATGCAGGCACTGTAGATGGAGGCATAACCCCATATGCTACACTGCAGGCCCCTCAATTCGCCTATTTAAGGTGCACAACTCAGTGGTTTTTAGTGCATTCACAGACACGTGTGACAATAGAAGATACAAGTTTGTGATTACAGGAAAGAGGAGACGGGAGAGGAAAACTGGACAATGAGGAAGTCCTAGGGACTCTGTGGAGGCTCAGTTCACACGGACCTGTTAGCCTCATGTAAAAATGTTGTTCTGCCCAACCAGCCTCACTAGTACATCACCCCAAAAACAAGCCCTAAACCCCTTGGGAGCCACTCTGTGTTTCTTCCCCATTCCAAGGCAGCCACCAATGGACTCTGTCTTTACAGCTGCCTATTCAGACACTTACATGAAATCATGCAATAGATGGTCTTTGTGTCTGGCTGTTTTTGCCTACCACATTGTTCGCAAGAATTCGTCTGTGTTGTGGCATGCATCAGACCTTCATTACTTTTTAGAGCCAAATGGTGTTCCAGGTGTGAATACAGCACCATCTCTCCATCCATCCAGCATTGCTGGGTCTGCTTTGGGACTGTTATCCACAATGCTGCTAGGGGCATTCACACACAGGTTTTCTGTGGACATGTGTTTGCCAGTCTTTTGGATGTATATCTAGGAGTAGAAATGTATCATCGAATCATATGGGAAAGCTTAACTTTTTGAGGACCTGCCAAGCTGTTTTCCAGGGAGGCTGCACCATTTCCAACCCCAGCAACCGTGCATGAGGGCTCCGGCTTCTCCACTTCCCTGCCAGCACTTGCTATTATCGTTTCATTATAGCTCTCCGAGCAGGTGGAGCTTGTCATTGTGGTTTGTATCTTTGGCATTTCTCTGATGACTAATGATGTGGAGCGTATTTTAATGTGTTTAGTGGGCATTTGTATGATATGTCTTCTTTGGAGAAATGCCTGGTCAATTGAATTTTCTCTCCATGTCTTTTCACTCATTTTAAAATAAAAAGTCATAGTTGGGATCTCTTTGGTGGAACCTTTCTTGTCTTGATGTATTTGCAATTTCTATACTATTGCTATTTTACATTTCTTTTCTTAAAAACTTTCTTTTTAAAAAAAGGTTTTGTGTATTTATTTGAAAGTCAAAGTTACAGAGCGAGAGAGAGAGAGAGAGAGAGAGAGAGCTAGCAGGATCTCCCATCCTCTGGTTCACTCGCTAGATGGTGGGTGTTGGTGGTTTCTCTTACTTGCTGTGGTTTGGGGTTTGTGGGGTTGGCTGAACTTCTCGCTGCCTTAGAAAGCTTGTCCATGGGTTTTCCATTTTGCTCTTTCTGTTTTCACGATGGAATTGGTGGGACTAAAAGACTGGGCCATCACCACGGCCATCTTCCAGAATCCCTGAGACCACCGCACTTGCCTTTAGTTTAGCTGCTGTCTTTGAACTTGATCCGTTCGTGTAGTGCAGGCTCTGGCTGAGGCTGACAGCCGTCTCAGGGATTGTGTCGTGTACTCCTCGTTGCTGTAGCTGGTGAGAGCTGAATGCCCTGGGAGCTCTGGTCCTCTCAGTCCCATTCAGCATCAGCAATCCTCAGGGCCAGGGATTCAGCAAGAACCCAAAGGCCTCTGACCCAGGGCTGGGCACACCAGATCCACCCAGCACTCTCCTTCCTCAGGGCCTTTGCACGTCCTTTGTATAGCTGACAGCTCTGTCTCACTGAGAATGTACTGTGTTTTTGGAATGCTTTTTATACATCTTTGCAAATGAGGTTCTCCCCTTGCTGAACATCCAGGATTTTGTGAACCCTGGACTCTGCCCCTGAAACAGGAAAAGCCCCAGTCTGCACTAACCTGTTCTGATTCACTGTGCTTGTAGCCCCACACTCCACAGGCACTTACCAGGTGCCAGCTCTGTACCAGACACCATGCCAGAGGCCAGGGAGGGGGGAGATTGATACGCAAATAATAACCATAGTGCAGGGAAAGAATTGCTAAGCTATAAATACAGATCATATGATATAACAAAGGGAAAGGGATGCAAAGAAAGAAGCAACTGTCAAAACTGGAATTCCTATGTCAGACAATGAAACCGTGTGCTTTCTATAACCCAGCATATAAAAGTATGCATTGGGCAAAGGTGAGAATGGAAAACACCATCATGAAAATAGTTCTCACATTAGTAAAACAATAATAGGTGGTATTTTTCTTGCCAAGGTTAATTGTAGTTACTTTAAAAATTATTTGAAAGGCAGAGTTAGAGAAAGAAAGATCTTTCATCCAGTTATTCACTCCCCGAATGCTGGCAGCGGCTGAGGCCAGGCCAGGCTGAAACCAGGAATCTGGAACTCCATCTGGGTCTCCCATGTAGGTCCAAATGCTTGGGCCATGTTTCACTGCCCTCCCAGGAGTATTAGCAGAGAGCTGGTTCAGAAGTGGAACAGACAGGACTCAAACCAGCACCCATATGGGATGCCACCGTTGCAGGTGGTGGCTTAACCTGCTGTGCCATAATGCTGACCCTCTAGTTACTTTTTTTTAAAAAGATTTATTTATTTATTTATTTATTTATTTATTTATTTATTTGAAAGGCAGAGTTACAGAGAGGCAGAGGCGGGGAGAGGGGCCCTCCATCTGTTGGTTCATTCCCCAAACAGCCACAATGGCTGAAACTGAGCCTAGGCAAAGCCAGCAGCCTGGAGCTTCTTTCAGGTCTCCCATGTGGATACAGGGACCCAAGTACTTGGGCCATCTTCTACTGCTTTCCCAGGCAGAGAGCTGGAACAGAAGTGGAGCAGCCAGGACTCGAACCTGGCACCCATATGGGATGCCTGCACAGCCAAGGCTGGAGCAGGCTGAAGTCAAGAGCCTGGAACTCTGGGTCTCCCGTGTGAGTGGCAGGGACTCAAGCACTTGAGCCATGACCTGCTGCTCCTGGGATGCACATGAGCAGACAGCTGGATCAGAAGAAGAAACGTGGTAGAATTTCAAACTTGAATGCTTCAGAAGAGGCCTGCCTGTGGTTCATAATTTCAGGCAAAACCAGCTACTGTCAGTAACAGCTTCTTCATAAGCTCTTGCACTTCATGAGACTGTGATAAATGATAAAACTTCATCACATTGAAGTTGTTTTTGTCACTGAAGGGAGCCTTGGTATTTTCAAAAGTTTGCACACGCTGCTCTGTGTGCTTGTGTAAACCTAAGATTACAATGCACAATTCTCTTTTCCTATGGTGTACTGAATCATTCATTGAAAGTGATCCTCTTTTTACATTTTTTATTTTAATTTTCATTAGTTTTTAACAGATTCTATGTGATTTGTAGATACAATGCTAAGAATATAATGATATTCCCTCCCTTCCACCCTCCCTTTTCTTCCCATCGTCTCCCCCCCCCCTTTTGTTTTCGGTTTTTGAGATAGCACATTTTACATTTACATTACAAAGGGCTTAATACTTGGCTGGCACTTCGGTTCACTTGGCTAATCCTCCACCTGCGACACCAGCACCCTGGGTTCTAGTCACGGTCAGGGCGCCGGATTCTGTCCCGGTTGCTCCTCTTCCAGTCCAGCTCTCTGCTGTGGCCCGGGAAGGCAGTGGAGGATGGCCCAAGTGCTTGGGCCCTGCACCCCATGGGAGACCAGGATAAGCACCTGGCTCCTGGCTTCGGATTGGCGCAGTGCACCGGCCGTAGCGGTGCACTGTAGCGGCCATTTGGGGGGTGAACCAATGGAAGGAAGACCTTTCTCTCTATCTCTCTCTCTCTCTAACTCTGCCTGTCAAAAAGGGGGGGGGGTGGTGGTTAATACTTCATCAAATAAGAAGTCTAACAAGTTAAAAACAAAAAAGACCCTAGTTTAGTGGGAATACATGCAATGGCTATAAACAATAATTAAATGGAAAAATGGCCATCTCACCCATATGCAGGAAATTTGAAAGTAATCTCAGGTCATTAAAACTACAGTAATACCGCCGGCGCCGTGGCTCAACAGGCTAATCCTCCGCCTTGCGGCGCCGGCACACCGGGTTCTAGTCCCGGTCGGGGCACCGGATTCTGTCCCGGTTGCCCCTCTTCCAGGCCAGCCCTCTGCTGTGGCCCGGGAGTGCAGTGGAGGATGGCCCAGGTGCTTGGGCCCTGCACCCCATGGGGAGACCAGGAAAAGCACCTGGCTCCTGGCTCCTGCCATCGGACGAGCGCGGTGCGCAGGCCGCAGCGCGCCGCCCGTGGCGGCCATTGGAGGGTGAACCAACGGCAAAGGAAGACCTTTCTCTCTGTCTCTCTCTCTCACTGTCCACTCTGCCTGTCAAAAATTAAAAAAAAAAAAAAACTACAGTAATATAACATTCTTAACCATTGGCTTGACAAACACATAAAACAAAGTTTTACAGGGCCAGCTCTGTGGTGTAGTAGGCTAAGCCTTTGCCTGTGGCACCAGCATCCCATATGGGCGCCGGTTCAAATCTTGGCTGCTCCACTTCCAATCCAGCTCTCTACTATGGCCTGGGAAAGCAGTAGAAGATGAACCAAGTGCTTGGGCCCCTGCACCCACATGGAAGACCCTGAGTAAGCTCCTGGCTCCTGGCTTCAGATGAGCTCAGCTCCAGCCATTGGCCATTTGGGGAGTGAACCAGGGAATGGAAAACCTCTCTGTCTCTCCCTCTCTCTAATGCTACCTCTCAAATGAATTTAAAAATTTTTTTTTTACAAAATGGTATTTGCAGTAATACTGATACACACAGGCATTTCCTTCTTTTTTCTTTTCTTTTTTCTTTTTTTTAATTTAGCTCCACATGGAAGGGAGAACATGCAGTGTTTGTCTCTGGCCTGCCTTATTTCACTCAACATCATGTCCTTCACTTGTGTACTTTATCATCTTGAAAAACTCATTCACATTCTTTCACTGCAAAATAAAATGAACATAAATTTCAATGTTTCACCATTTTTAAAGCATCGTGGGGAGGATGGGGAGGCGGGGCGGCGGTGTTAGGGGTTAAACCACCGCCTGGGACGCCTGCACCCTGTTTCAGAGTGCTTGGGCACAAGGCTGCACTCTGCTCTGCATTCCAGAGAGACCCCGATTCAGTTCCTGGCTCTGGCTTCCTCTGGCCCAGCCCTGACTACTGCAGGCATTTGAGAGGTGAACCACAGACAGACCCTGCCTCTCTGCCTTTCAAAGAAATGAATATTTTTAAAAATAAACTCACTCGGTGGGAAGCGGTGCGTGCTACCAACACCCCTGCCTCCCCTCCAGGCCCCTGCAGTCCGACTGTATTCCTCAACATCACAGCTTTCCTACTGCTGCCCGGCTACCCTCGCGCATCTCCCCAAGTCTGTGCTTCAAAGCCGGCACCCACCAACATCCTCCTTGGAATGCCGAGCGCTGAGTCTCAGTTGTCAGAGAAACCGTGCGTCTGGAGGAAGAACCTGCTCTCCTGGGTTTCCACGGAAACCACCCCCGGCAGAAGCAGGTGCAGCAAGCCAAGCACGCCAGACCCGGCTCGCCGGAGGCGGGGCCGGGTCCCTGGGGGGCCGCCCTGCGCCAGGATCGGCCTGCTGATGTCTCTACTTGCTCTCACACACTACTTTCGGTGGAATAGCTTTCTTTGACTTGCTATCGGCCAGACAGGACCACCGGTTCTTCCCAGCTTGGTAATACCGCGCGGCCTGCGAGGGAAGAGCAGCCTGCGCTGGAAATGGTCCGGGCCAACGAGGCACTGCCACGGAGCTCCCCGAGACAGTAAGGTCCTGAGTGCTGGGGGCAGGCGCGCGCGCCCGCCGCGCCAAGCAAAGCGCCCTAGGCGCTTTTCGCTCTCGGCGCCCAGGGCATCCCGCCTGTGCCCAGAAAACTGAAATCGAAATAGGGCTGAGGGTGGCGGCACGTTGGGGTCACTGCACGAGTGCTTGCCTCGCGTTTCGTTTCCAAAATACTGCTGGGGCGGGATCAGATGTGTGCTCGGAGCGCGCGGGGAAGAGCGGCGGTTTCTGGAGAATTCTTGGCTGGCTCTTCAGCCTTTGCCTGCTCTGCTCCTGCAGTCACCCCGGAGGCGACAGCGGCGGGCAGACCGGGTCCCCCCGCCGGGCGTCTGCGCGCCTCTCCGGGGGAGGGCCGGGCTGGCCCCAGAGCTATTAAGACCCGCAGCTGCCGGGGCGGCGCCGGGGCGCGTTTCAAGTGAGCTCCAGGGAAATGAGGGGCTTGCAGCCGGCCGCCTGCTTACCCCCTCTCGCCGCCTGAAAGGCGACTCCGGGAGCGCGCGCCGTCCCTCCGACTGCCCGGGCGAGCTGGGGGAGCGCGCGCCCTGCGGGAACCCCCAGCAAGGGTGAGTCTCGGTGGCCAGAGGGGCGGGCGCGCCAGGGCCGGGCTGCGGGAGGGCCCTCGGTGCGCGCCTCGCCACGCCTTGGCCGGCCGCGGGAGGGACTGGGGAACCTGCAGCTGCTTTGGGGACCAACACACAAAGGAAAAGAACCTTGGGCCTCGGTGGCGCGAGGCGCCGACCCGGTTCTGTGCCCAATCCCTGGAGTGATTTTAGAGGAAGGGGAGACACCGCGTGTTTTGCGACTGGCCTGAAACAATGGGGCAAGGCTCATTTTCCCTCTGTGGCTGTGCAGCAGGTCCGGTGGGGCCGCGGGTGTGGCGGCGGTGTGCCCCTGGGGCTGTGGGTGCTGGCGTCCCCGGGATCCCAGAGCCTCGTGGGCCCCGCTTCTTCCCTGCGCATCCCCTCGCATTGCGTTTGCTCTCGCGGGATAGGCGGCTTTGCACTCAGTGTCTCCCCAGCGTGTGAGTGAGATCCGAGTGCGTTATCTTTCGGCTTCCTATTGATGGCTACAGGAGATCTTGGAAAGTTCAATTTAGTTTTTATGTTTAATTCCGGACTATTTTCCCGGGTTTCCAGAGCTGGCATCATGGTTTGCACGTTTCGTGAGGAGCCGCGGCTTTTTCCTAGGCGGGGTCTCGGGGAGTGGTCAACAGTCAAGTGGCTCCACAATGTCACGTTCAAGGTTGCCGGTGCGCGTCCGTGTGCGTCTGTCTCAGCGGAGGGTGTGATAGAGAGAAGCCGGCTCGCGCCGCCCCTGCGGCCGGGTTTCCTGATGTGGTGTCTCCGCGGTCAGGGTCTAAAAGCCATGGAAGCCCTCACCATCCCGACAGGTGCTTGCCAGAGCCAGGACCCATCCAGTGTGGGAGGGTGGACAAGAAATTGTGAACCAGCTGCTTAAAGTTTGCGGCTTTCCCTTTCTCATCCACAAAATTGCATAACAAAGTATCAAAACAGTCAGTAGTGCTGGTCCACCCCCTCCATCTCCTGCTACACAGCGTTTCTGTTAACCTGGCGTTAGGGGATTGGTTTAATGTTAACAAATAGGAAAGAAAGGCAAAGCCTACAAGATGGGAAAATTTTTGAAATAATCCTCAGAAAAGCGGTAATCTATTGTAGCTCAGAAATTGCAAACAGACTAATAATCAATTGATCATAAATTATTAGACAGGTAAAGAACTAAGGCTGTTAAGGACATATGATATGGCTCCTTTCATTGTATATGTCAGGTCTTGACCCTACCTCAAAAACTGAGCCTTGATATTTGGTGCGTGAATCTGCCCCCAGTCTTGATTTTTCCATCTTGGAGTGTGGGTCCTTAGATTTTGCAAACGAAGTCCTTGTTAATAAAAACCAGATTACGCTTTGAGTAAAAATGTTTTGAAAAGAAATTAATTTGACTCTGAGATATTAAGTATGGCCTTACAGAACCAGAAACAAAGACTTCTGTTGAATTCTCTAGTCAAATCGTGGTTGGGACATTGTTCCCGCTTTTGCGCCTGTACTTAAAGGGAATGTGGAGAAATTGGAGTGGGGCCATGGATTTCAGGACAAAGCAACAAAACAACCAAAATAGTGAAGTAGAAAGGAGAGAAGCAAGCAGGGCAGAAGCTGTTTTAGGGAGAGAAATGACTATTGAACTTGTGAGATGCTTAGATGGATGGAGTAACAGAAAAACAGATTCATATTGGATATAATGAAGCACTTTTAAAAAAAGATGTATTTATTTAAAAGGCAGAGTTACAGAGAGACAGAGGCAGATAGACAAGTCTTCTATCTGCTGGTTCACTCTCAAAATGGCTGCAACAGTACAGGGCCCCAAGCACCTGGGCTGTCTTCCACTGCTTTCCCAGGCACATTAGCAGGGAGCTGGATTGGAAGTGAAGCAGGCGAGACTGGAACCGGCACCCCTGTGGGATGTGGGTCCTGCAGAAGGTGGATTAACCCACCACACAATGCCAGCCCCAAAAAAGCACTTTTGAAATTGCAGCCTGAACCCCTCTGGAACTTCAAGAAGAATTCATCATTCACCTTTCATGGCCCTGGCCCAGCCATCCATAACCATGGCTGCAGCGGGATACCCAGGACTGAAAACCTTCTGAGTCCACCTCCCTCCCTGGGCCCTCATTCTAACTGAGCCGGTCTGAGCCTGGGTGTGGGCACTTTCTCAGAGTCCCTCAGGCCAAGCACAAGGTGGAGAACTATCCGTGTGTGCTGAGACGGCAGCATCTATGGCTGCAGAAGCCAGGCAGGGAGGGCCCGGGCCTGATTGGGGCTCACTAAGGCCACACTCTGTGTCAGCCTGCTGTGCCAGATCTTCTGATGTGTCAGTGGAATCTGGACATTTGGTTTTCTTACTTGTTAATGTGCAATCTCCAGATCTTTTGAGGTTGGCAACTTACTAAGAGTCAAACATTTAAAAATGCATCGTGCTTACCAGGGTAGGTGTTGTGGCACGGTGGCTCCAGCTGCATCTTAGGACACCTGCATTCCATAGCAGGGTGCTGGTTGGAGTCCAGCATCCGATCCAGCTCCCTGCTAGTGCTACAGGTGGTGCCTCAAGTGCTAGGGCCCCTGCCACCCACATGGAGACTACGGTGGAGTTCTGCACTCCTGGTTTCAGCCTGGCCCAGCATTAGTTGTTATGGGCATTTGAGGAATGAACCAGCAGATGGAAGATCTCTCTCTCTCTCTCTCTCTCTCTCTCTCTCTCTCTGTCACTCTGCCTTTTGGGTAAATACAGATAAATAAACATTTTAAAAGAAATAAAAATGTACCATGCTTGCCACACAAACCATCTCTGCTGAAATTGGTCCCAGGCCAGACTGGGCCACCCCAGCTGCACTTTTTCCTGGAGTGGGGGATGCCCTCAGTGGGGGCTGGACTCTCCTGGGGCATCCTCTGTCTTTGGTTTATTTATTTATTTATTTGAAAGGCAGAGTTAGAGAGAGCAGAAGCAGAAAGAGAGAGAAAGGTCTTCCGTCCACTGGTTCACTCCCCAAATGGCCACAATGGCCAGAGTTATGCCAACCCAGAGCCAGGAGCCAGGAGCTTCTTCTGGTTCTCCCATGTGGGTGCAGGGCCTCAAGGCCTTGGGCCATCTTCTACTGCTTTCCCAGGCCATAGCAGAGAGCTGGATCAGAAGTGAAGCAGCAGGGACTTCAAGCGGTGCCCATATGGGATGCCGGGACTGCAGGCGGTAGCTTTACCCGCTACACCACAGCAAGGGCCCTGGCTTTAGTTCTAACCTGACAGCCCATTTCTTGGCCTCCTTCTTTCCAAAGGCCCAGGTTTCCTAGGCTGAGTGTCAGCTCCTCCACAGAACTCTCTGGAGCTTTGGAACAAAGGAACATTCTCCAGTTCCCTAAACATCCCCAGCTGTAAAGCAGCATCCCTGGAGAGTCCCCAGTTAGAGTCACCCTACCCACCTCTCCCTGACATGTGTCACTCAGAGGACTCCCCCCACCCTGGGAGAAATGGGGATGGCAAAGCTTGGGGACTGCCCTGAAGTGGGCTTCCTGGTGCCTTGTCTTTTGGGTTAGGGGTGAAAGATGACAGAAAACTGGATTCCCGTGCCACAAGCGGTACTGAGATTGAGGGATGATCTTTACAACTGAGAGTCCAAACCCCTGCTTCACACCCCTCTTAAATACACCTGCAGTGCAGGTCCCCGTGTCACCCTGGAGTGCTCTCAGCCCTAATGCTGGGCTACCAAGGCCTCAGGCTGGGACCGGGGTGCCCTCCATGGAAAAAGGTGGTTGATTCTTTTCCTGGAGGCTTAGAGTCACACATTCCACCCTCTCCACGTCTGTGCCAGCTGCGCCCAGCTCCTGAGGACCCGGAGGGGTGGGTGGCGTGAGGCCTGATGGACATTCCAACAGTGCCTGTTGAAAACCAGCAGCCTGTGGGCTGTGACCCAGGAACGGGCTGCCCCCAGGGCTCCTGCCTACCTGCTCCTCTGAGTCACGGGGCCAAAGCTGCAGCACGTAGCCGGGCACCGGGCTTCCTTGATGTCTGTGTCTCCTCCTGCTGTGCCCAGGCTGATCTTGAAGAACCGTGAACTTGCACCAGCACCCAGAACATCAAGCACTGCCCTTTTTTCTGGCTTGATAATGATAGGTTTCCCGTGGTGCATCCGGGCCAATGGGCTCGTCCACCTGGATGCCACACCCGGTGTTTCTTCCCCTCTGAGGTAGTTTATCTGATGGCCTCTCCATTCTAGAACTTTGCTTTTGGCTCTTTCCTTTTGGCAAGTTCACTGCTTAACAGAATATCTACTCCCAGGAGTCCAGGGACAGAGAGAGAGAGAAGGTAAAATTCCAGTCCATTCCTTTGAACTTCTCCATGGTAAAGGGGAACTTTGATACCTGGGTCTAAAATGCCTAAGTAGTCCATTCATTCCTGTCCTGGATGATCAAAGGTTCTTGTTACATTGAATTAATAAGAACATTAAGAGTGGGCGTTGTGGTGCAGGAGATTAAGGGACTGCTGGGTCACCCACATCCCATATCAGAGGCCGACTTGATGCTGGCTCCTTTGCTGCAGATCCAGCATCCTGCTGATGCATTTGGGAAGGTGGCAGAGGATGGCTTAAGGAGCTGGGCCCCTGCCACCCATGTGGGAGACTAGGATAGAGTTCCAGGATCCTGGCTTTGACTTGGCCGAGCCTTGGCCATTGCAGCCATTCGGGGAGCAAACCAGCAGATGGAAGATCTCTTTCTCTCTGTCTCTCCCTCTCTTTGCTTCTCTGCCTTTCAAATAAATTTTTTGAAAGAGTATTAGTAAAATCTAAATTATGCAATACTTTGAATTATGATCAGCTTTAAAAAAACAGCCATTCTGTTGGAAAATTTATTTGATTTTAAAGAAGATTATTCTCTTCAAAATCCAAAAAGTAAATCTTCTAATGCATAGTTACATGTGAGTGAGTATACGAGGCGACACAACGCAGAACAATGTTAATGAAATCCGAGCAGAGGCAGGCATGGGCAGCAGTAAGACACTGCTTGGGACGCCACTTGCTGCACTAAAGGCTCTGGGTTCACGTCCAGTTCTAGCTTCCTGCTGACGAGCACCCTGAGAGGAAGAGGTGATGGGCGGCTCAAGCACTTGGGCTCCTGCCACCCATGTGGGAGACCGGGATGGAGTCCCCAACTCCTGGCTTTGGCCTGGGCCAGGCCTGGCTGTGTGGCCATTTGAGAGTGGATCAGTGGGTGGAATATCCTGTCTGTCTGTCTGTCTATCTGTCTGTCTGTCTCTCTGTCTTTCAAAGGATGAAAGGAAGGAAGAGGGGGAGTGGAAGGAGGTAAGGAGGGATCTATTAAATCGCTACTTCTCCCAGTGAGGATTTTAAAAAAAAGGCACAGAGTAGCAAGTACTACATGATGTCAGTCATATGTACAATCTAAAAATGTTGATCCCATAGAAGTTGAGAGTAGACTGGTGATTGCCAGAGGCTTTGGAGAATAGGGGGAGTTAAGGAAAGATTGGTTAATGGATACTAAGTTACACAGCTGGACAGGAGTGAGAAGTTCTGGTGTTTTACCACACACTAAGATGTCTGTAGATAATGATCATGCACTGGTTTTTTGAAAGATTTTTGAATGTCTTCACCACAAAGAAATGATAAATGTAAAGTGAGATATATATTACATAGTGTATCCATATTTTGTAGCATCACATGGAACCCCATAAATAAGTGCAATTTTATGTCAGTCAAAAGTTAAATTTTAAAAATTATTTTAAAAGTTGCATATAATGATTTTAAACAGTTAACCCTGCCATCATAATTACAAGATTTACATAAACACACACACACACACACACACACACACAAACGCAACAGATAAACAGAATAAAACAAAGGCAGTGTTGGATGGCAGGCTGGACTGGCTCACCCTGGGAGAAGTGGTGCAGACAGCTCATTCTGTGCCAAGGCGAGGGAGGGGAGGGTACTATTTTTGGACACGGATTATTGAGTAGTGGCTCTCAGGCTGCAGGGAATAGTTAGGTCTGAAAATGTAAGCAGAGAAGGTAGAGATGTTTTTCCCTTAAGGAAACCAGATGAGCAGTAGTCCAAGGGGCTGAGCGACATGGACTTGACAATCCCCTTTTGATGGTTGTTGCAGGAGAAGACACACAAGGCCTTGGTTCTACAGACAGATGACCGGGGTTTGACCCCACAGGTGTGTGACCTTCAGCGATTTGCTTAAGACGCAGTCTCAGGGGCTGGCTCTGTCACTTAGCCAGTAAAGCTGCCTCCTGTGACACCAGCGTCCCATGTGGGCACCCATTTAACTCCCAGCTGCTCCACTTCCCATCCAGCTCCCTGCTAATGCACCTGGGAAAGCAGTGAAAAATGGCCCAAGTGCTTGGATTCCTGCCATCCATGTGGGAGACCTGGAAGAAGCTCCTGGCTCCTGGCTTCAGTCTGGCCCAGCCCTGACCATTGCAGCCATTTGGGGAGTGAACCAATGGCTAGAAGAACTCTCTCTGTCTCTCTGTCTGTCTTTTAAGTGGATAAAATAGATCTTTAAAAAAGGACACAGACTTAGATTCTTCCTCTGTAAATGGGAGCAGGGTTTCAGGTGGTTTTAAAGATTCCAAAGAACTGGTCCAGCCTGGTTCACTGCACACAGATGATGAATCTGGATGAATGAGCATTGTTATCAGGTGAAAGATGGTTTAAGATGGAGCTCCGTCTTACTTCAGTATCACAATGACGACTTTGGACTTGTCCCCAAGACGTTACTGGAGCCCGAGTCTTTAGGACTCTTCCAGAATCTTGTGCCACTTGTATAAAAAGCTCACTGAATTTTTACAAATTCTTAACTGACCTTTCAAGTCTCTGCTTGGATTTTTTTTCTACGCCCCCCCACCCCGGGTCTGTAATTCAAACTTTAGTATTGAACGGTTTGAACAGACTTCTCTCCGTCTGTGAGGAGGCGTCCCCCGGACAGCTTGTCGGCGCCCTGTGTGACCCGCGGTCAGCAGCATGTCAGAGACTCACGGTGGCTCAGCGCTGAACCACGCAGTAGTGCTGCCCGCTAGCCAGTGCCATGACAGAAGAAGCTGGGGAAATTTAGTCCTTGAGAATTTTTATTAAATAGATGGGATCATCTATTTCCATTCGTATCTTATTCTTTTCACGTATTTTGCACAGCCCACTGTTTTCAGTAAAAGCTTCACTAAGCTTCTGATTTGGTGATGAGTAATGTTTCCTTTGTTGTGTCTCTGTTTTACAACTTCCCCAAAAGCTGTTGAATACAATTCTTGGAATTGGAGACAGTTGCAGTCTTTACACTGTGGTTTTGAAATAGCTTTTTACGTCCCTTCCGAATTAAATGTCTCCCTGAAATTCCTCTCCCAACCCCCCACCTCTCCGCCATCAGGGGCATGAGAGGAAGCAGAATCTGCCATGCTCACATTCAGTGTGCAGACTTCACTTTGGCTTCCGTTCAGCCAGCTCCCTGCTGGAAGCCGTGTTCCCTTGATGTAACTGCTGTATCCGCGGAGGCACTTTGTTCTCTGCCAGAAATCGATAATGAGTCGAGGAGTGGGGAGCTGTTGTTCCCGGTGGGGCCCGTACTTCAGGCAGGTTCTTGAAGAAAGCTGCGGTTGTGGCTGCACCCAGCTCACTCACCACACGTTAATGGACAGAGGTAGTGCACCCTGTGCTTTGCTTAGTGCTCCTGGAGTGTGCAGCCTGGGGTACAACAGCTTCAGTTACCAGGTTATTCCAAGACGAGATGACGGTTTACCTTGGTCTGTGCATTTTGATTTAATGTCACTTGACTATTTAAAGCAGTATTTTTTGGCTGGTGCAGCAGCTCACTAGGCTAATCCTTCACCTGCAGCGCCGACACACCAGGTTCTAGTCACAGAGCACCGGATTCTGTCCCAGTTGCTCCTCTTCCAGGCCAGCTCTCTGCTGTGGCCCGGGAGTGCAGTGGAGGATGGCCCAGGTCCTTGGGCCCTGTACCTGCATGGGAGACCAGGAGAAGCACCTGGCTCTTGCCTTCAGATCAGCACAGTGCGCCAGCCGAATTGGCCATTGGAGGGTGAACCAATGGTAAAAGGAAGACCTTTCTCTCTGTCTCTATTGTCTCTCTCTCTAACTGTCCACTTTGCCTGTCAAAAAATAAAATAAAATAAAAAATAAATAAAAAAAGAGGAGCTCATCCAACCTCCTTAAAAAAAAAGCAGCATTTTTTTACTTCACTTTTCTGGTGTGATTCAAGCTTCATAAATGCATATAATTGTCTGAGTATATTATTATACCACAAGAGTATAAACCAAGGTACTTCAATAAGTTTCTAGAAAGTGGAATTAAAAGATAATTTTATTTTGGTGTCCAAATACTTGGAAATCCATGCATATGAGAGGTCTTCAAAAAGTTCTTGGAAATGTGTATTATATTAAAAAATTAACTGACATGAATTTCAGAATATCTTTGAACAAGAATAAATATTCTTTTAACTCCATGTTCTAGAAACTTGTACATGGATTGATGTAATGTTTTATTAGAAAAGAGATTATTTTTTTAAAAAAATATTTATTTATTTTACTTGAAAGTCACAGTTACACAGAGAGAGAAGGAGAGGCAGAGAGAGAGAGAGTGAGAGAGAGAGAGAGAGCTCTTCCATCCACTAGTTCACTCCCCAGATGGCTGCAACAGCCAGAGCTGTGCCGATCCAAAGCCAGGAGCCTGGAGCTTCTTCCAGGTCTCCTATGTGGGTGCAGGGACCCAAGGACTTGGACTCATTCTGAGTCAAACAAGCAGATTAACTTACGTTAACACTTGGTCACCACCCCTGTCACCACCCATTAGGGAAGACACTGCCAGGGCTGTGTGGCAGAGACTCCCCTGCACTGCTGCCTGCTTGCAATCCGGCCTTTTGGGATGGGCATTTGGCACAGGGTTCATACACTGCTTGGGATGCCACAGCCCATATCGCAAGTACCTGGGTTTAAGTTCCAGCTCTGCTTTTAACTGGCAACCCACTGGGAAGATGCGGTAATGGCTTAAGTGCTTGGGTCTCTGCTGCCCGCATGGGGGCTTGGATGGGTTTCTGGTCTCCTGGCATCTGCCTGGACAAGCCATGGCTGTTTAAGGCATTGGAGTGGGGTTGGGGGGCGGTGAACTAGTAGATGGAAGGTCTTTCTCTCTATCTTCCTCTCTTGTGTCTCTGCCTCTTGAATAAATAAAAATAAAAATTTTTAAAAAGATTCTGCCCTTCAAAGAAATCTTAATAAATAAATTAAGTAATAGAAACACCTGCAGTCCCGCCACGGCAACCTCCAAACCAAAACTGATGGGCATCAAGCAGCACCTTGTTGAGGGCCGGGCTCATTCACTCCCATGCTGACGTGCAGACAAACACTAGGGCTTTTATTCCTCTTGGGAAACTTGCTGGAGGTCCAGGTGGGCCTGAGAAGCCTTCCCAGGGGCCCCACCTAAGACATACAGGTGGAGCTTACACAGGGGAGCCCACCCTGAGGACAGTTCACAGCTGTATCAGTGCTGAGAAAGGGCGGCTGGTGGCTGCCCAACCACACAGCAATGGGAGCTGGCACTGTGGACTCCTCCTGCTCAGCCCAGGCAAATAGTGGAATGCACCTGTTCCTGTCGTAGTCAATGCTCACAGCCAGCCTACGAAATGAGAGCAACCAGCAGCTGCTTTTTTCATAAGTGAGGAGCCAGGGGCCTGGAAATGCTCAGCTGGTTGCCTGAGACCTCCTGGGAGGGAGGGTGGAGGTGTTGCCTGCTTGCAACAGAGGCTGGGGGACTGCAGAGCTCCGGAGTTGGTTCAGGCAGCAGATCCGGTGTCTGGGAAGGGTCCGGGTTTTCCATACCGAGGGGCTGAGTATAACCCAACAGGGATATTCGCCCTGTGCATACCTGATGGTCCATCAGGTCTTGTGTGGCCCTGCAGCCCCCACAGTTCCTGCCACAGGCTTTTAACCCCAGCAGGGTTTCCTCAATACCGATTGAATTTGGGAGCGGAAAACAAGATGGTCCATCTCGGAGCAGGCACGGATGCTATGGCTGCAGTGGCTTTTAAAATCTTTTCCTTCGGGGAAATTTGAAGATGACACTAAAGTAGAAAAGAACAATGTAATCAATTCCATGAAACCAAACCCAGTATCAACAGTGTAAACATTTTGTCAACCTTGTTTCCCCGTCCCAAACTGTCTCCTGTGGCATGCTTGGGTTTGCTTGCTGGTGTATTTGAAAGCAAATCCCAGGCCAGCTCTCTGCTGTGGCCCAGGAGGGCAGTGGAGGATGGCCCAAGTGCTTGGGCCCTGCACCCCATGGAAGACCAGGAGGAAGCATCTGGCTCCTGTCATCAGATCAGCATGGTGCGCCGGCTGCAGCACGCTGGCCGCAGTGGCCATTGGAGGGTGAACCAACGGAAAAGGAAGACCTTTCTCTCTGTCTCTCTCTCTCACTGTCCACTCTGCCTGTCAAAAATAAAAAAAAAAAAGAAAGAAAGAAAGCAAATCCCACATTTGTCAGTTCATCCGTAAATACTTCAGCATGGATGCCTAAATTATCTGCTAGGATGTTAAAATATACATGTATATGCATATATATATATATGTATATATATATAACTACAATGCAATGATTACATGGAATAGCATTAGCAATAATAACTTCAATGTTGTTTAATACCTGGCTCACATTCAGCCTGATCATCTCAAATGAATCCCTTTAATGTTTGTGGACTCAGAATGGAAATAATGTGCACATTGCATTTGGTTGTTATGGCCCTTGCGATTTTTCTCACCCTCCCCCTTTTAGTGACATTGATTTTTCAATAGAAACTGGCACATTTAAAGTGACTTTAAAATTTATTTTAATTTTTATTTTCACTTTACTTGAAACGTAGAGAGACAGAGAAAGATCTACCATCTTCTAGGCCACTCCCCAAATGCCCACAACAGCTGGGGCTCGGCCAGGCGAAAGCTGAGAGCTTAGGAACTCAATCCAGGTCTCCCGGGTCTCCCGTCAGGGGGCAGAGACACAACTATCTGAGCCTCACTGCTGCCTCCCAGGGTGCACATCAGAAGAAAGCTGGAACTGGGAGCAGAGCCGCCACTCTGAACTCAGGCACTCTCATCTGAGATGCGCAGTCTTTAGCCACTTTGCCAAAGCCTGCCCCCACCGAGGTGATTTTAACTAATCCAAGTGCACTTCCCGGGAGGGGGACTCTGGCTTGGGTTGTGATTGTTCATTCGGTGGGAATGTGTGTTGATTGTGTGCCAAGCAGGGACAGAGTGGCATCCTGACACCAGTCTGCAGGAGAATGGCCATGAAACATGAGAGAAGATAGGGCATAGCCAGGCTCAGATGAGGGGCAGCCTGAGGGGACTGTGGAGGAGACACTGTTTTAAAAAGATTTATTTATTTAAAAGAGAGAGAGAGAGCAATTTCATCTGCTGGTGCACTCCCTAAATGGCCACAGCGGCTGAAGCCAGGAGCTTTTCCTGGGTCTCCCACATGGGTGCAGGGCCCCAAGCCCTGAGGCCATCCTCCGCTGCTTTGGTGCTTTCCCAGGCGCGTTAACAGGGAGCTGGACTGGAAGTGCAGCAGCCGGGTCTCAAACAGGTGCCCATGTGGGACTGCAGGTGCTGCAGTCCACAACACAGCCTGCTATGCCACGGCACCAGCCCCATGGGTGACGTTTCGCGACTGTGATGAAGACCTGGAGGGGAGTGTGCAGGTCCAAGAGAGGAAGAAGCTGGAGAAACCTCACTCATGAGCGAGTGTGGGGAGGTCCCTGGGGTGGGCCACGAGCCGGGGCCTTGGGAGAAGAGGAGACGTCCACCTGGACACGGTGACGAGCAATTGTGCCCTGCATTCCCCCAGGCTTTTAAAGCTCCCTTCCCATTTGAACAAGTGGGGTGTGGCCAGAAGCAAGTGACCTGGGCTGAGCCCAGGTGTCCGTAACCCCCTCACCTGCACCTGCACCTGCACAGGTGGCTGAGCGAGTGAGGCCAGCGGAGGAGGGAGGGCCAGAAGAGCAGGAAGCAGAGCGCTGAGATCGCCACTTCCAGGAGCAAAGCTCTGGAAAAGAAACGCGGGAGTCACCTTAGGATGGCCGCGGAAGGGACAGGACCAAGGTCCCTGAGCCCAGCTGGGAGTGAGACACAGGCGAACACACCTCTGTGCCCTGGGCCTCAGAAGCTGGGCTGGAGACCCACTGCCAGTCTGACCTAGTGTTGTTCAGAGTGGCGCAAACCCGCACAGCGCAGCCTACAGAGCCCCACCTGCAGCAGGGGCGCTAGGAGCTGGGATCCCCAGCGCGGCGCCATTCGCTGTGGGGACCTTGCGCTCCAAGGCTCCCCCTCGCTCACCTCTCGCTCTTGCTGCTGGTTTTCCGCAGACGGCACTGCGGAGGGAAGAGGTGGCAGCTGTCACACCGTGCTGGCGGCCCTGTCTGAAAAGGCACACTCGGTGTGTCTCCTCTGCTGGGAACTCTGTCAGTCTCAGCTCTGCTTGTATTCCGGGTGGGGAATGAGACCCGAGTTGGTCCTGAGAGCCGAGCTGGATGGAGAGAGAAGGGATCCGAGGGCCTCCCAGGACAGGTGGCACTGCTGCTGGGTATGCTGGTGTCTCTGGCTCGCCCTCGCCTGCCCAACCTGGCAGCCGCCTGCCGCCAGCACCATGAACCCCCCCCCCCCAAGTATGGTTATTTCAGCAAAATACTCACCTCTCCCTCTTTATTTCATTTCATTCATTAAAAACAAAAAGTATGTTTGTGTTCATTATGAAAAGCAATTGATTGCTGCCTGTAGAAGACACTCCACAAGGCTGTAGCACCCCCTTGCAGAACGGGAATCAGCAGGCTCCCAGGCAGCCTGCTTCTTGCCATAGGACAGATAAGGTGAACATAAGCCCTCAAGGGTGACTAAACCCCATCTCTCCCGTCACCTTGGTCGAATACATGGCGGGGCACCGAACAGCACTCACACAACTGCGGGCTGGTGCCTGCATTCAGCAGGCTTGACCCCCCCACACACACCCCCACCTGCTCGCGGAGAACTATGTCATTTCTTCTGGTGCCTTGAGGCCATTGCGGGAGGGATGGGCACAGCTTGGCAGTCTCCACTCCGGAGCGCTGTTCAGAAGTGGCTGGAACGTGGCGGGACTCCCGGAAGCAGGACCCTGGGAAGAGCAGGGGAGGAGGCTGCCCGGCAGATCCAGGGAGCCTGGCAGTAGGAAAAAGGCGTCTCTCTCAAATGAATTCATCAAATAAAAAAAAATAAACAACTGAAAATAATATCGTGAGTATGAATAAAGCGTTTTCTGTCTGCCTCCCCTGCTTACAGGGAAACAGGAAAAATATTTAGTTTGTAGCTGAAAGAAGCTAAAGAGGCCTATTTCATGGAAAAGTTTGCTAGGCTACTAAGCAGTGCTTCTAGTTCTTTGAGATTTTGGCTTTGGGGCAAAGGATAATACAAAATGATTCCTGGTCCAAGAACCTTGACAATCGTGCAGGCCATGACCTGCTCTTGAGGAGTGACAATACCCGAGGAGGCCGTGAGAAGTGAAGAAGTCTGTTTAAATCAGAGTCGCCCAGACTCATCTCCCAGCCTTTCCACGCTGGGGCTGCCTGCTGGCTTCCCTCCCAGGAGCCGGCCTCCGGAAGTGCTGTGTGCAGGCGTGCTTGGTGTGACGCAGCCCATGTGGCACTTCCCTAGCTTGATTCTGGAGCAGTGACTCTGGACTCTGCTCCCTTGCATTGCACAAACACTGGGGCTGAAGCCCCCCAGGAAAGCACAGTGTGAGGTTTTTCTCATCTGGCTGAACTGGAAAGCAAACAGGGGCTTCCCCTCTCATGAGGGGAAGTGGGTTGATACCTGAGAGGCTTTCTAAGATTTAATTTTGGGGCCAGTGCTGTGGCACAGTGGGTTACACCACTGCCTGCATTGCTCTCATCCCATATGAGCACTGGTTCAAGTCCCCGCTGCTCCACTTTGGATCCAGCTCCCTGCTAATGCACCTGGGAAAGCAGCAGAAGATGGCCTAAGTACTTGGGCCCCTGCACCCACGTGGGAGACCCGGATGGAGCTGCAGTCTCCTGGCTCAGCCTGGCCCAGTCCTGATGTTGTGACCATTTGGGTAGTGAACCAGTGGATAAAAGATCTCTGTCTTTCTCTCTGTCTCTCTAACTCTGCCTTTCAAATAAATAAATAAAACTTTAAAAAAATCTATAATCATTTCATATGAAAGGCAGAGAGAGAGAAACAGAGATGGAGACAGACAGAAGAGAGATCTTCCATCTGCTGGTTCACTCACCAAATGCCCACAGAAGCCAGGACTGGGCCAGGCTGAGGCAAGGAGCCTGGATTTCAAGCCGGGTCTCCCACGCGGATGCAGGGACCCAAGTACTTGAGGCTTCCCCCGCTGCCTCCCAGGGTGCACAGTAAGGGGAAGCTGGAATGGAAGTGGAGCTGGGGCTGAACCAGGCACTGCCATGTGGTGCAGGTGTCCCAAGAGGTTTCTTACCTGATGCTCAAACCACCCACGCCCACCTGAGAGGTGCTGAGGCGATGTTTGGAAAATCAGCACCTTATTTGGGGCAAAGCTGGGTGGGTAACAGTGAATGTGAACCTCCCGATGCACAGGGCTCAGAGCAAGGACCTCAGTGCGAGATGTCAAGCTACTGCCGGGTCCCGGATGCCTGCTTAGGAAGAGTTTCCACTCGTGAGAGTGTTGCCATCAAATCTGTGTGGTTAGCAGGACACGCATCGCAGCCTTTGCGTTGTCATGGAAACCATGTCAAGTTCCTAGGACACCAGGTTTCAGTTAGCTGGCAAGGGGGCGAGCACAGGTATTTCACTTTCCACTGGAAACCCATGGTGAAGAAAAGGGACTTGCTTTTTCTTCCAGGGTTAACTTATAACACTGGCACCTGGCCTTGGGAAGCCAGCTAAAGGAGCCCAGGGATTTACTTGCAATAAATTAACAGCCCTGTCGGCTCCGCCCCTTTTTGGTAGAGTTCTCATCCCTCTGCTTTCTGTTGTGGGAGATGGACTCGTTTCCCACTCCAGCCCATTCATTTTCCCGTGTGTCTAGAATGAAGGAATCATTATTGTTGTCAGGGAAACGAGGCTCTCGACAGCTAAGTGGGACGTGGCCGGAAGCAGAGCCCAGGGCTCCCTGGTCTTACGTCCTACCTGCAGGGCACAGAGCCTCGGAAGGAAAAGCAAGTTTTGGGTGTTGCAATTCAACCCAGAAATATTAAAGAAACAATCCCCTGGGGAAAATATTAACTACTCCCTGCTGTGGGGCCACCACTCATTCATTCATTCGTTCATTCCTGTGTGAGGACGCTTCCTGGGAAACTCACCCTTAGGCGATTTCCTTCTTATGCGAGCATTAGATCAGACTCAGGCACTCCACCTGCTCTCTCCACACCGTCAGGATCCGCAGCACACACGGGGCGGGGGAGCTGCTGTCGGGGTATCGCGGCACAGTGTTTTACAGCCCGTGAAAGTAGAGACATGTGCTCTCGGACAGCGATGAAGCACGGTGTGGAAACACATCAGCCAGTACCAGAGTGGTCTGTGTCCCGGATCAAGTCCCGGGGAATGTGTGTGATGCAGGGCTGGTAGCGCTGCGGGTGTGCCTGCGCCAGCGTCGCTGCAAACACGCGGGTCATGCACCCTGGCGTCACTGGGAGGGGCATCGTTCAGCTCCACCGTCACCTGCGGGACCCCCATCGCATTTGCGGTCCACTGATGTTTCGAGGCACACGGCTGAATATACCTAGTGCCTGCTTGAGCCAGCCTTTGTCCCGATTTGGGGGGAAACCCCTGCCCTCCCACCCAGGTGCCTGTTCACAGAAGTGTCACAAAGAGCCTGTCGAGGGGTGGTGAGCCTTGCCCGGTGACTTGTCTCTGGGCCCACTGGGAGTTCCGAAAAGCAAGAGGGCTGGGGAGGAGGACCTCTGGGGATGGAGGATTTCTACTTGGGATGAGAATGATAACAAGAGCTCGCTCAGATGCACAAGCCTGGGTTGCTCCCAATTCTACCCTACACACTTTCCTTCCAGCCCTCTGAGGTGGATGCAACTATTGAATCCATTTTACAGATGGGGGAGTTGAGGCCCACAGCAGGTCTCATGTGCTGGGTGGAGTCAGCGCTGTCCCTTCCTCTCTAGGAAGCCTTGCAAAGGCAGGCGAGGGGAGGACACAGCAGTTCTGGAGGCCCAGGGGCGCTGATCAGGGTTTCAGGGGATCCAGGGTTTCAGGGGATCGGGTTACAGCCAGGTTCTGGGTCAGGCCACTGACAGCCACCTGAGCCCTCCCTGCCCCCGGGGACAGATCAGGTGGCTTCACAGCAGACAAAGGCCTCTAGACTGGGAAATTCTGGGCCCTGCACATTCCACCTCCCAGTGTGAAGACAGCTCCGGCCTCATGTACCGAGGACAAGATGTGTGGCTGGAGGACCTACATGCTCAGCCCACAGCAGGTGGACGTGAGGACTCCTCCCGGCAGCCCAGGCCTGGCTGGAGGTGGGCGGGCGCCAGGCGGCCTCCTGACTTGGGCTCCTAGGGTGCCTGCTCCCACCCTGCTGCTTTCTTGGCCCAGCCCAGATCCCCATCCTCTCCCCATGACTCTGCTGGGGAGCCCCGGTGTTCCGACGCTGGGGGCCTGCTGATGGAGTACTTGGCTTTTAGAAATGGGGAGAGCGAATGCTGATCAACAGCTGCGTCCCATGCCCACCGCTGATGCTTCCAGTGCCGCTGGCCTCTCCCCACCTAGGCCAGTGAAAGCCCGTAGCAGCCCATCTTCCAGGTGGGACAACTGAGACCCTCGGGGAGCTAATAAGCCGTGAGAGGAGTGGGGGAAGAAGCTCGCTGGTTCCGAGGCAGCAGTGGAAATAGAGCTGGGAGAGGGAAGGGGTCAAGAAGGGGGGTGCCTCACCAAGCCACAGCAGCACCCGTGGATCTGCAGACCCAGCTGTCTGCTGAGAGTGTGGCCTTGGGAAGGGCAAGTGACTAATGAATGAAGGAGTGAGGGCGTGGGTGGGTGAATGGCGAGGGGTGACCTGGTGTATCTGCCTCAAGGCCGTGTCCCCCAGTGTGACGCTGCCACTGTCCTCCTCCTCCAGGGCCTCCCTGTCCTGCCAGAGCAGGGCCATCTCTCTGTGCTGAGTACACACATTCGGGGTCTGGACCATCTTTGGGCTCTGACACATGGGCTGCTTCCTGCCCGCTCTCACTTGCTTGTATGATTTCCCAGTTGCATTATTTCACAGTCCCAGGACAAAGCCCCACGACTCCAGCTGGGTGACACACGTTCCTCCACGACGTGTACTGTGCAGAATACAAAAAACAACGCCACCTGCTGGTGGGGAGGGAGGCTGCAATATGGACCGTGTCTGAGCTCAGCCCCAGCATTGGTGTGGGAACCTGAGCGGCACCCAAAGTGGGGAGTGGAGCTTGATTGTCCAGAGGACTGCTGGTGAAAGGGGGAGGAGAGGTGGGGCATCAGGTTTAGCAGCTAAGCTGAGCCTGGGAACCAAGCAGATGATGCCCGAGTGTCATTCTGCAGGGATTGGCTAAGGGTGGAACTCAAGTGAGAGAGTGGCCTGGGACTCAAGATGCCAGTGTGGTGTCTCTGGGTTTGCACCAGTGAGCAGTGCACAGCCTGGTGAGAGGACACAGGGTTCTGGGCGTTTGCCTGTGGGTGAGAGAGAGCCACGATCACCCAGTGTAGAGACAAGCAAAAATAGGTGAGGATTAGGGACAAGTTGGGAAGTGTTTGGCATGGTGGTTAAGGCACTACGTGGGATGCCCACATCCATATTGGAGTGCCCGGGTCTGAGTCCCAGCTTCACCACCAATGGTAGTTTCCTGCTACAGCTTCCCTGGGAGCAGCTGGTGATGGCTCAACTGCTTGAGTCCTTGCCACCCATCTGGGAGACCCAGATGGAGTTCCAGGCTCCTGGCTTTGGCCTGGCCCAGGTATTTGGGGAAGTGAACCAGTGAATAGGAGGTCTCTGTCTCTCTCTTTGTCATTCAAAGAAATAAAAATAAATAATTTTAAAATGCTAAATATAGTAATATGCCACACATACATACATGCCCATACATGCATTTACATTTATGCACACACATCCACATACATACGTATACAATCAAAAAAAAGAGAGAGAAGGGGCCAGTGTTGTGGCACTCTGGTGAAGCCACTGTTTGCAATGCCAGCGTCCCATATAAGAGAGCCTATTGAGTCCTGGCTGCTCTGCTTCCCACCTAGCTCCCTGCTGATGCACCTGGGAAGGCAGGAGATGATGGCCCAAGTGCTTGGGCCCCTGTCACTCACATGGGAGACTTGGATGGAGTTCCTGGCTCGTGGCTTCAGCCTGGCCCAGTTCTGGCTTTGGGAGCCATTCAAGGAGCAAACCAAGAGATGGAAGATTCTCTCTCTCTCTCTCTCTCTCTCTCTCTCTCTCTCTCTCTCTCTCTCCCTCTCCCTCTCCTTCTCTCTCTCTCTCCCTCCCTCCCTCCCTCCCTCACTATGGGCTATGCTTGGTGGACTGTATTTATGGCAGCTGTATTTATGATGTCAGACATCCTTGAAGGTACTGCCAGAGAGCTTCAGACTGTGTTAAAAAAAATCTGAAAACATGAAAACTAAACATGACATCCTTCAAACTGGAATTTCATTAAACAAGATTTCTAACAATCTTGTCATCTGGCTACTGAACCCAAAAAAGGATCCTAACCTAATGACAAGTGTCAAATTTAGGATTTAAGTCGCACTTATCCAGTGGCAAATACACTCAAAATTGTGACATACTGGAAGCACACTTTCAGCTTATTATCACAATTTTGAGGTTTCAAATTCAAGTTTATGGGAATAGACAACGAGAAGGAAGGCAGACTAGAAGAAAAGAAAAGAGTAAAATTCTGCATGGTACTAACAATGTCATTTTGTGTGACAGCAGCCCATTAGTTGACTAAGAGAAATCAGCCTAAGAGTGAGTGGAAAGCCAGCTAGCTCTGCTCTCCCGACCCTGATCCACCTTCCGTCCTTCAGAGCAGAACACAATGTGGATAGTGCATTTACGGAGAGAAACAGTAAGTCACATCAGGGTCTGAAACGCCACTTGCAACACCAGGGTGAAGCTGGTGAGAGCGATCAGCAACAAAAGCCAAGAGACTGCTAATAACAGCCCAGGGTGTACAATCGGGGACAAAAGTGTACCCTGCTCCCAATTCAGAAGGAGCTGCAGAAGGTTAGCATTACTTATGGACAGATTACGTCCCGCTAGGCCAAGCACTGAAAGTTACTGGGAAAAACAGATGCTAATGCTGGAGTCATTGGGGCCATTTCTGTGTCCTTAGACAGGAGGTGATGTTATAAAAGGTCCTCCTCATAAAACAACAAAAGAATTCAACTTCCCATGTGATGTAGCCTCTGTGGTCAACTTGTGTCATCCTGGTAGAGAAGCAGCATTGATTCTGGAGTTCACTTCTAGAAACATCTACATCGAAATGATGAGGTATGCTTGTTCAAATTGTAGATTCCTAGCCTCAGCCCTCGGCCCTAGGATCACTTATTTAGCCTGTTCTGTGTGTCACCACAAAGTCTGAGAGCCATTGAAAGGCAATGCTGACCTTCTGCTACCTTTAAATTTTCCTTTAGACATTGTTAATTTCATCATAAAGCTTGACATGTGCTGCAAAAATTACTTAAAATCTACTTTTTATCTGGAGCATAGGATACTATGGTTTTAAAGGTTTCAGATTTTCTCTTGGAACAGAATGATGATGATGGAAAATAAATGCATTCAAAAATATCTTGGAGAATGGGATCAACAGCTCAAGCTTTGCAGTGTGCCACGCCCTATTCTAACTGCCTTTTATGTATTAGCTCAGTGCCTAAAACAAGCTCCATAAGACTCACTGTCATTGACAGCATTGTTCCCATGGAGTAGTTGCAGAAATTGAGCTAGAAAAGATTTAGGTGAGCCTGCCAGCATAAAGAACTAATAAGTAGAGGAACTAGAATTCAAACCAAGACAGTTAGACATGCTAGCCACTGTCCCAAATCACCACCCTGCCACCTCTCTGTGAAGCCAGTGAGATTTAATGACTAGTCGTACATGAATTGCAGCGTCAAAGGTGATTGCAGGTTTCTGGCTTAGGATAAAATCTTGCTTCATGTTTACTGAAATAGAAATAATTACTACCAAGTGCAACAGTGCATGTATAATGGTTTTAGTGTAGCGATTAGCACTTTAAAAGAACGTGCAGGTTTCTAAGCCAACCACGATGGAGAACATCCAGTGTTGTTGGCCTCTCCTACTCCATAAGCCCTGAAGAAAACAGCAGAGAGAAACCCGGTGGGCGTGATCCTAAGTGTGCTTGTTTCTGGAAGAGGCCCACATTTGGTCTGTGGACTGAGGAAAGCTGATGGCCCTCCTCTCCGCTGTTGACAGGCATCACCCACTCCACGGAGGCTCTGAAGAGAACAAGAAAGTGGAGGACTGAGGGACTGGCTCTCCCTTTGCCTGACCAGAGGAGCTGAGACTTTGGTCACCCTTTGCCCATTTGGCCTTCTAGCTCTCCAGTTTTCAAACTATGCCACCAGCCTTCCTGTAGCTTCCACTTACAGGTGGCAGACAGAAAAACTTCTCAGCTTCTAATAATTGCGTGAGGCAATTCCTTATAATATGCCACTGGTTCTCCTCCTCTGGACAAACCTAATGCATCCCACACTTTTTCATTCCAGCACCCTAAGAGCAGCTGCCATTGCACAGACTGTGAAACTGCATATCACTTGGAGACAACACATTTTATGAGGCCAGTTTTATTTTCATTTGAAAACAAGACAAAAATGCTATGATAAAAAGAGGCCACCATTGTGGCATCAGCATATTGGTGCCAGGTTAGGTCCCGGCTGCTCCACTTCCAATCCAATCCAACTCCCCGCTAATGACCTAGGAAAAGCAGTGGAAGGTGGCCCAAGTGCTTGGGCCCCTGCCACCCATGTGGGAGACCCAGATGAATGTCCCAGTTCCTGATTTTGGCATGGCACAGCCCTGGCCATTGTAGTCATCTGGGAAGTGAAACAGTGGATGGAATCTCTCTCTCTCTCTCTCTCTCTCTCTCTCCTGTCTCCCTCTCTTTCTCTGTCCCTATCAAATAATTAAATAAATAAATCTTTTAAAAAAGAAAGACCCTGTCCAAGATTGGACATACATATGTGGAATGTGTGTCTATTTTCTGATTTAGGTGAGCCTAAGGTTGATTGTCTTTTCAAATAATATATAATTATCCTCAATATTCTTTGTTCAACCACATGGCATTTACATATTTTTCTGAATAGAGAACCAATACCTATTTCAATGAAGAAACCATTAAGAATATAAAAACAACAAATAAAGAATTTTATTTTTAAAATTACATTCTCAGCACTTCAAAGAAAATTACTGGTCATATTCTGATATGTTTTCATATTGTACAAGGTAACTCAGTGTCTGCTGTTCTCTGATCTTCCAACTCACAACATCACCCACCCTGGAAGCCAGGAATTGATTCAGACACTAATATTTTAAATTTGGAAGTGTTGAAAATACCATTGATAGGGACTAGCACTGTGCCATAGGGAGTAAAACACCTGCCTGAAGTGCTGATTGGAACCCCGGCTGCCCACTCTGCTTCCAGCTCTCAGCTGGGAAAGCAGAAGAAGATGGCCCAAGTACTTGGGCCCCTGCACCCATGTGGGAGACCCAGAAGAAGCTCCTGGCTCCCGATCAGCCAAGCTCCAGCCATTGCAGCCATTTGGGGTTGGGCCATCAGATGGAAGACATCTGTCTCTCTCCCTCTCCCTCTCCCTCTCTCTTTCTTTCTTTCTCTCTCTCTCTTTCTCTCTCTGTAGGACAGAGTCCCTACATCCTGTAGCTGTGCTAGTTTGGGGGTATTAGCCTCAGAGCTATGGTCACACATTCTACACGAGCTGGGGGATTCATCTAAGCTCCTGGGGCTAACACCAGAAGCAGTCCATAAAAAATCCACTCCTACCCTGAGAGATCTAGGTAATGACACCACTGTACCCTGCTATACAAGCTGTAACAATTCAAAATTCTAAATATCTTGTGCCACTGAAATCTACCTGGGGGACAGAGGGAAGAACCTTCCTGCGTTCCACTCTCTGGATCCAGACCCTCCAGGTAAAATATCTGGTGTATCTTATAGTCACTTATACTTATATATATTTATATGTAAATATATATATAAAAGTATATATTTATCTATATAATTTATATATAGACTATATACACATATATATTATATATACTATATATATAGAACTGAATATTATTTAGCTATAAAAGAATGAAATTCTACCATTTGCAGCAAAATGGACGCAACTGGAGGACATTATGTTGAGTGAAATAAGCCAGACCCAGAAAGACAAATACCACATGTTCTCACTTATATGTGGGAGCTAAAATTTAAAAACAACAAAAAAAGAAAGAAATGTCTGTGTGTATTAGTGTTGCTACAAATATAGTTTTGTAAAACCTTGTTTTATACCTTTGTGAAACCAGTGGTTAAGAATGTGATACTACTCAGAGCGGGCTTGGGGAAAATGTGAAAGATGCTAAGGAAACATCCACTCAAACAATATTGTTAAAAATATTCTGATTAGCTAAGAGAGGATGTACTCATTTTTTCCCAACAGTTTTATCTTGGTAGATAGGCTGCACAATCTATAACACCTTAACTGAGTTTTTGGAGTCGGTTGTTATTTTCAAATAGCATGGTGCTGTGGTGTTTCCTTGGGGGAGCACATTCCAACTTCTTAATGGGGGGTAATCAGTAACATGTTTGCTTCGGGCCTTATAATGATGATGTTGTTAACTGCATACACCAAAAATCCTTTAAAACAGCTGTTTCTGACAAAAAAATGTTATACTACTATAGTTTTAATGATCTGTGATTACTTTAAAATTTACTGTATTTGGGTAAAGTGGTCATTTTCCATTTACTTATTATTTAAAGTCCGTGTCTATATTCCCACTAAACTAGGAACGTTTTGCTTTTTACTTGTTAAATTTCTTATTCAGCAAAGTATTAAGACTTCTTATTTTTTTTTTTTTTTTTACAGGCAGAGTGGACAGTGAGAGAGAGAGACAGAGAGAAAGGTCTTCCTTTGCCGTTGGTTCACCCTCCAATGGCCGCCGCGGTCGGCGCGCTGCGGCCGGCGCACCGCGCTCATCCGATGGCAGGAGCCAGGAGCTAGGTGCTTTTCCTGGTCTCCCCATGGGGTGCAGGGCCCAAGCACCTGGGCCATCCTCCACTGCACTCCTGGGCCACAGCAGAGGGCTGGCCTGGAAGAGGGGCAACCGGGACAGAATCGGTGCCCCGACCGGGACTAGAACCCGGTGTGCCGGCGCCGCAAGGCGGAGGATTAGCCTGTTGAGCCACGGCGCCAGCCATTAAGACTTCTTATTGTATCATAAATTTAAAATATATATCTCAAAATAAAAAAAAAGAAATGGAGAAGGAAAAGGAGAAAGGAGAGAAGGGGACAGAGGGAGAGAGGAAGGAAGGCGATATTATGTTTTCTTTTTTCTTTTTCTTTTTTTTTTTTTTTTGACAGGCAGAGTGGACAGTGAGAGAGAGAGACAGAGAGAAAGGTCTTCCTTTGCCATTGGTTCACCCCTCAAATGGCCAGGTGCTTCCTTCTGGTCTCCCATGTTGGTGTAGGGCCCAAGCACTTGGGCCATCCTCCACTGCTCTCCTGGGCCACAGCAGAGAGTTGGACTGGAAGAGGGACAACCAGGACAGAATCCGGTGCAGCAACCGGGACTAGAACCTGGAGTACCAGCGCCGCAGGCGGAGGATTAGCCTAGTGAGCTGCGGCGCCGGCCTATCATATTTTCTTAGAATTATATCTACAAAGTACACTGAATCTATTAAAAAAGCTAATTTAAAATTTTTTAATGTAAAAAACGAACCTCTAGAAAATATACAAATGCATGGAGACTGAACAACATGCTCCTGAATGAACAGTGGATCATAGAAGAAATCCAAATTGGAATTTAAAAATCTCTTGAGACAAATGAAGATGACAACACAACACATCAAAACCTATGGGATACAGAAAAAGCAGTGTTAAGAGGAAAGTTTATAGCAATTAGTTTCTACATCGAGAAATCTCAACGAGATAAAATAAATAATCTAACAACACATCTCAAGGCTTATAAAAACAGGAACAGATGAGCCGCGTGCAGGGTGCACTGGCGGCAGGACAATGAGGCTGGTGGGCCGGGCGAGCCGAAGCCTGCACTCCGCCCGGTCTGCGGGCTCAGGCCCCTCCGCGGCCCAGGGTGGCGAGGGCGGGGGCGAGGACGCGCCTGGCCGCCCCATCCGGTTCTCCCGCTGCAGGGCCAGCCCGTCCCGCTGGACGGTGGCGCAGTCGCCGGGCCGCAGCAGCAGCGGCCGTGGTGGAAGGTGCTGCCCGTGAGCCCGTCGCTCATGCTGCTGGTCGCCTGGTGCTTCCTGCGGCCGGAGAAGGCGCGGACCTGTGGCTGCAGCGGGTGCTGGATGGAGAGGGGCCGGGGCGCGGGCCAATGAACTGCCCGCCTCGTGGGGGGAAAAAAAAGAACAAACAAAACTCAAAATTGGTAGAAGAAAAGAAATAATTAAAATTAGAGAAGAAATAAACAAAATTGAAACATAAATAAAAATAAATTAAAAATTATAAAAAGAGCAGAGAAATAAAGAGCTGGTCTCTTTAAATAAATAAATAAACAAAATCCATAAACCACTGGCCCAACTAACCAAAAAAAGGGGGGAGGGAGAAGAACCAATTAAATAAAATTGCAAATAAAAAAAGAGTTGTTAAAATTGATGCCACTGAAATAAAAAAAAATCATAAACTATTGCAGGTAACTTTATGCCAACAAATTGGAAAACCTAGAAGAAATGTATAATTTTTGGAGACACACAATTTACCACAATAGAGGCATGAAGACATAGAAAATCTAAATAGAATAATAACCAAGATGGAGAATGAGTCAATTATAAAGACCCTCCCAACAAAGAAAAGCCCAGACCAGATGACTTCAATGCTGAATTCTACCAAACACTTAAATAAGAACTAATCTCAATTCCTCTTAAACTATTCGAAACAACTGAAAGGAAGGGAATCCTCCTAAACTCCTTCCATAAGGCCAGCATCATCTTAATTCCAAAATCAGAAAAAATAGAAAACTATTCTCATTAAAGGAAGAAAGAGAGGAACGAAGGAGGGTGGGATGAGGGAGAAAAGGGGAGCAAGAAGGGGGTAAGTATGGATATCTTATAACTGTATCCATGTGGGCTGGCATTGTGGTGCAGCAGGGAAAGCTGCCACCTGCAATGCTGGCATGCCACATGGTGCCAGTTTAAGTCCTGGCCACTGCACTTCCAGTCCAGCACCCTGGTAATGCATCTGGGAAAGCAGCAGAAGATGGCCCAAGAGCAGGGTCCTCTGCATCAATGTGGAAGACCCAGAAGAAGCTCCTTACTCCTGGGTTTGGCCTGGCTCAGCTGTGCACTGGGGCCACTGGAGAGTGAACTAGTAGATGAAGATCTTGGCTCCTCCCTCCCTCTCTGTAACTCTTTCAAATAAATAAAATAAAAATTTTAAAACAAATTGTATCTATGAAATACATTAAATTTGTTCTTTTCGCATTAATAAAAATTTAAAAATAAATAAATAAAATCAATTAATATCTGTGCTTTGGACACAAATGTTCTCTACATTATTATTTTAGCCTTTTCTATTTTTTGAGTTCCCAGATTGAGTTCCAGACCCACAGGTTTGACTCCCTGGCTTTTTTGGGCCTTTGGGGGATTTGGATTTCAGGGGCTCACTAGAGTCCTTGAATGGATGCAGTAACACTTGTTTAATCCATCTCTGTGTGGTGTTCAGACTCTTGCCTGCCTTCCACTCTCTCCACCCATCAGGGCGAAGTGGCTTGTGGATCAGGCAGAAGAGTCCAAAAGGTACTAGAAATAATGAGAGAAGCAGAGGTGGCTTCAGGCTGGCTCTGGTGACAAGATGGGACCACCCTCTGGCCTCAGTTTACCACTCACACCACCCTTGTAGCACCCAGAGTACAATCCTGATTGCATAAAAGAAATTTTAGTACTTTTTCGGCCTGGAATACATATAACCAGGGCTTAGTCTTGTCTCTTTTTTTCTTTATTTCCTGCTACAATGTCTAAATTTGGACTTGCTTAATAAATAACTTTCATTTATATTTTAACATACATTTTGCTATGGAAAAATACATTGTGTGATGGGTCGGCGCCGTGGCTCAACAGGC
Source organism: Sylvilagus floridanus (assembly GCA_949820135.1). Classification (NCBI taxonomy): domain Eukaryota; kingdom Metazoa; phylum Chordata; class Mammalia; order Lagomorpha; family Leporidae; genus Sylvilagus; species Sylvilagus floridanus. Next base: position 21,931,876 of record OX463238.1, on the reverse strand, counting down.
TAATCCTCCGCCTTGCGGCGCCGGCACACCGGGTTCTAGTCCCGGTCGGGGCGCCGGATTCTGTCCCGGTTGCCCCTCTTCCAGGCCAGCCCTCTGCTGTGGCCCGGGAGTGCAGTGGAGGATGGCCCAAGTGCTTGGGCCCTGCACCCCATGGGGAGACCAGGAAAAGCACCTGGCTCCTGGCTCCTGCCATCGGACAAGCGCGGTGCGCCGGCCGCAGCGCGCCAGCCGCGGCGGCCATTGGAGGGTGAACCAACGGCAAAAGGAAGACCTTTCTCTCTGTCTCTCTCTCTCACTGTCCACTCTGCCTGTTAAAAAAAAAAAAATACATTGTGTGATGTCAATAATGTAAAAAAAAGAAAGTTGGTTTCTATTTTCTATAGCAAATTATAGTTGACTTCTCTTTTCTTTATCAAATCTAAAAATAAATTTGAAAAGCTGTACTTTGGCCGGCGCCGTGGCTCAACAGGCTAATCCTCCGCCTTGCGGCGCTGGCACACCGGGTTCTAGTCCCAGTCGGGGCACCGGATTCTGTCCCGGTTGCCCCTCTTCCAGGCCAGCCCTCTGCTGTGGCCCGGGAGTGCAGTGGAGGATGGCCCAGGTGCTTGGGCCCTGCACCCCATGGGAGACCAGGAAAAAGCACCTAGCGCCTGGCTCTTGCCATCGGATGAGCGCGGTGCGCCGGCCACAGCACGCCGACCGCGGCAGCCATTGGAGGGTGAACCAACGGCAAAGGAAGACCTTCCTCTCTGTCTCTCTCTCTCACTGTCTACTCTGCCTGTCAAAAAAAAAAATAGTTGTCATTACTGTATTTAGGAACTAATGACAAGAAGTCTATATTTGTTTTTTCCCCCAGGTATTTCCATCCTTGGTTGGTTGAATCCATGCATATGGAATACCTAGATATGTAGGGCTGGCTGTATCAATATTTAATAATTCATAGAATGTGAGATCAAACTAGAGTTCAGGCTGCTGAGAGTCTTGCTGTTCTGCAAAGTCCAATAATTACCATAAGTCATGGGGGAAGAGCTACCAAAAATTGTAAATGTTCACTTCTTCAGAAAGAATAAAGAACTTAATAGGAATAAGCTATAATGCTGTGTTTAGAAGATTAAATAAATTTCCAACAATGCAGGGTAGTTAGTAGTCCTTATGGGCTATGTTAAGTAGTTGTTACTTTACATGTACTTATAAGATATAGACTTAATGAACCTTAAAAGAAACTTTAGGCTGGTGCCGTGGCTCACTTGGCTAATTCTCCGCCTGTGGCGCTGGCACCCCAGGTTCTAGTCCTGGTCGAAGCGCCGGATTCTGTCCCAGTTGCTCCTCTTCCAGGCCAGCTCTCTGCTGTGGCCCGGGAAGGCAGTGGAGGATGGCCCAAGTGCTTGGGCTCCTGCACCCTCATGGGAGACCAGGAGAAGCACCTGGCTCCTGGCTTCGGATCAGTACTTTTTTCTCATTTCACTTACATCTACCTATTTAAGGTTGATGGCATATCCTGTCCAATTCATAAAGTGTTCCAGTATGTATGAATCTATTTCCTTTCTGGCCTTCACTGGATTTAATTATCTAGGTAATTATATTTTGCCATGTAGCCTTTTGTTATTGTTTCCTATCCCTTGCTTTTTCCATCTGCATTGAAAGTTCTCAGGTTAAGGATTCTGTGCTTTCTCTGTGCATCTCCTGAAGCTGCTAATAGGGGATACTGCAAGTCAGGGCTTACTGCATAAGTACAGTTGCGTACTGTTCCAACAGTTTAGTCTTTATCTGGATTAAGTCTGTTACAGTGGTTTCTACTTTAAAGCTTATTTTAGAAAATGATTCTTATTAGCAACACATTTTTTATCATATACATGAATGAACTTGACTGTGAACTGTTCTCTTTTTAGTTTAGGAAAACTGTGTTTTTAATTTATTTTTTAAGATTTTTATTTATTTATTTGAAAGAGTTACGGAGACGGAGAGGCAGAGGTAAAGAGAGATCTTCCATTCACAACAGCCAGGACTGGGTCAGGCCAAAGCCAGGAGCCATGCTCTTCATCATGTCTCGCATGTTGGTACAGGGGCCCAAAAACTTGGTCCAATTTCCACTGCTCTCCTAGGCCCATTAACAGGGCGCCGGATCAGAAGTGTAGCAGCCAGGACTTAAACCAGCACCAGTATGGGATGCTGCTCCACTTCCTGCCTAGCTCCCTGCTAATGTGCCTGGGAAAGCAGCAGAGGGTGGCCCCACTTAGGCCCCTGCATCCGTGAAGGAGACCGGGAAGAAGCTCCTAGCTCCTGACTTCTGCCTGGCTGTTTCGGCCTTTTGGGGAGTGAATCAGCAGACAGAAGGTTTTTCTCTCTCTCTCTCTCTCCCTGTCTCTCTCTCTAATTCCATCTTTCAAATAAGTAACTGTTTAGAAAAAAAAATAAGTGCTGATAATGTGAACATGGAGCATGTTTTATAACTTTAATTTAATATGGTTGATACACATCTTTTTTTCAAAATATTTTCATGAAATTTGTAACTTTAGCAAGATGTTACATAAGACTTTTAGCTGATTGTATTTGCTGTGTTAAATTTGAAAGTTAAAAAACTGTTTTGATTTTCAGGTACATCATTGTGGTGGAGCATGATCTAAGTGTATTAGACTATCTCTCTGACTTCATCTGCTGTTTAGATGGTATACCAAGCGCTTATGGTGTTGTCACTATGCCTTTTCGTGTTAGAGAAGGTAACTTAATGCTGATAAGATCTATATTATTATCAATACTGAGAACAGAGTTAGAGAAAAAGGGGGAAATAAAGGTCTTCCATCTGCTGGTTCATTCCCCAAATGGCTGCAATGGGTGCAGGGGCCCAAGGACTTGGGACATCTTCCCCTGCTTTCCCAGGAGCATTAGCAGGGAGTTGGATTGGAAGTAGAGCAGCCAGGGCTCAGACAGGTGCCCATATAGGATGCTGGCATTGCTGGTGAGGGCTTAACCCACTATGCCACAGCGCCAGCCCCAGCTAAGGTTCTTTTGAGTATATGTTTTTATGTTAAAACGTTAAGTAGTTTAAAAATGTTTTTGAAGTCCTGATTTGGGCCAAATAAATGTATCTTTTCATTTATCCTGTGAATAACTTTCTTCTAGGCTAAGTATACATGTTAAATGACATGGTTAGATTCACTGTCAAGAACTCCCTTAACCTCTAATACTTGGTTTCCTTTATTTCACTTATATATAGGAAACACTGAAAAGGGGATATTTTATTGCTTACGAAATAATTCCCTGTAGGGGCCAGCGTTGTGGTGCAGTGGATTTAAGCTGCTGCCCGCAGTGCTGGCATCCTATATGAGCACCAGCTTGAGTCTTGACTGTCTCACTTCCAGTCCAGCTCCCTGCTAACATACTTGGGAAAGCAGTAGAAGACAGCCCAAGAGCCTGGGCTCCACCCATATGGGAAACTTGGGTGAAGCTGCTGGCTCCTGGCTTCAGCCTGGCCCAGCCCCAGCTGTTGTGCATATGAGGCGGATAGGAGATCTTCTGTCTGTCCCTCTTTCCCTCTAACTCTGCCTTTCAGATAAAATAAATAAGCTTAAGATTAAAAAATAATAGTTCATTGTAGAGAGGGATTCTCAGGTTTAATGTTTGTTTACTTTTAGTTATTGAGACCTTTTTGGGTAATGCTGGTTACCTTTGTGTAGTGAAGCCAAAAACCTGATGAGAAAACAAATTTTTTTAATATATTTATTTGAAAGGCAGAGAATGAGATCTTTCACCATCTGGTTCACTCCTCAAATGGCCACAACGGCCAAGGCAGGACCAAGCTGAAGCCAGGAGCCAGAAGCTTCATCCTGGTCTCCTACATGGGTGTAAGGGCCCAAGCACTTGCACCATCTTTCGCTGCTTTCCTGCTGCAGGCAGCAGCTTTACCTGCTATGCCACAGTGCTGGCCCCTGAGAAAAAAATCTTGGAGCAGCAAAAATCAATGGATAATGAAAGGATGTGTTAGGGGGCCGGCACCATGGCTCAGTAGGCTAATCCTCCACCTGAAGTGCTGGCATCCCATATGGCTGCTGATTCTAGTCCCAGCTGCTCCACTTCCAATACAGCTCTCTGCTGTGGCCTGGGAAAGCAGTAGAAGATGGCTCAAGCACTTGGGCCCCTGCACTCACGTGGGAGACCTGGAAGAAGCACCTGGCTCCTGGCTTTTGGCACACAGATTGGCACAGCTCCACTCCGGATCAGCTAAACTCTGGCTGCAATGGTCATTTGAGGAGTGAACCAACGGAAGGAAAACCTTTCTCCCTGTCTCTCCCTCTCACTCTCTGTAACTCTTCCTCTCAAATAAATAAATAAATAAAATCTTAAAAAAAAAAAAAGTAAACGTGGATGGCATTTTTTTTTTTTTTGACAGGCAGATTGGACAGTGAGAGAGACAGACAGAAAGGTCTTCCTTTTGGCCCCTGTGGCTGGTGTGCTGACCCGATGGCAGGAGCCAGGCGCTTATCCTGGTCTCCCATGGGGTGCAGGGCCCAAGCACTTGGGCCATCCTCCACTGCACTCCCGGGTCACAGCAGAGAGCTGGCCTGGAAGAGGGGCAACCGGGACTAGAATCCGGTGTGCCAGCGCCGCAAGGTGGAGGACTAGCCTATTGAGCCGCAGCGCCGGCCTCGGATGGCATTTTATTAAAAAAAAAAAAAAAAAAAGAATGTGTTTTGTTGTGTGTGTGTGCACATACGTCCACACACTCATGGGCACATATATATATGAATGAATTAGTTAACATTTACAATAGATGCATGAAACAAACATGTTGTCACTTCATTTTATGCAAACCTGTATGTTAGGAAAATTCCATAGGAGATTTTGTTTTTTAAGGATTTGGTTTATTTATTTGAAAAATAGAGTTACAGAGAGAGGTAGAGCCAGAGAGAGAGAGGTCTTTTCTATCTGCTGGTTCACTCCTCAAGTGATCGCTGCAGCCAGAGTTTGGCTGATCTGAAGCCAGGAGCCAGGAGCTTCTTCTGGGTATCCCACAGACTTGGGCCATCTTCTACTGCTTTCCCAGGCTGTAACATAGAGCTGGATCAAAAGTGAAGCAGCTAGGACTTGTACTGGCACACTTATTGGAATCCAGTGCTGCAGGCTGGGGCTTTAGTCCATTGTGCCACAGCACCTGTCAGAAATTTAAAATCTATACATAGATTGCTCCCAGGAGAGCTTAGAATTTGGGGAAAGTTTGGTTTTAAATTGATCTTTACTAACCTGTGAACAATTTTCCTTCCAACAGGCATAAACATTTTCTTGGATGGCTATGTTCCAACAGAAAACTTCATATTCAGAGATGCATTGCTTGTTTTTAAAGTGGCTCAGACAGCAAATGAAGAAGTTAAAAAGATGTGTATGTATAAATACCCAGGGATGAAGAAAAAGATGGGAGAGTTTAAGCTAGCCATTGTAGCTGGAGAGTTTACGGATTCTGAAATCATGGTGATGCTTGGGGAAAATGGTAAGTTCCTTATCTTATAATATGTAGAAAAGTCTGTTCTGTTAGTTCAGTAAATGAAAAAGTCCATGAACAAGCCTTAATTCAGTTTTAAGGTTGTCAGCTAGGTTTTCAATTCACAAATTTTTCATTGTAGCCTCAAAATTTTGCAGCAATGTATAATTCAATCTCATTAATTTAAGTTAATACTTCTTGTTTCATGGCCTTCAATGGAGATGTTTTTCTCAGCTGGCTTTTCAGTTATTCAGCTTGCAAATAGACTAGGGAGAAAACAATTAAATCCTATGCATAGTCTAGTTTAAAAAGTTTTTAAATTTTCTACATTTTAATTTGAAATTTATTTGAAATTTAGGATAATTTACTTTTTAAATAGCAGATGCATTACCAGCATGTTTTTCTTTTCAAGATTATTTATTTGGAAGGCAAAGTTAGAAATAGGCCTACCATTCCCCGCTCACTTCCCAAATAGCCTCAATGGCTGGGACTGGGCTAGGACAGAGCCAGGAGCTTCATCCAGTCTCTCACGTGGGTGGCAGGAGTCCAGGCACTTTGACCGTCTTCCACTGTCTTTTCAGGCACATTAGCAGGGCAGCTTGATCACAAGTGGAGCAGCCAGGACTTAAACTGGCACCCATATGGGATGTCAGTGTCCCAGGTAGTGGTTTAACCTGCTGTACCACAATGCTGGCCCCATATTACCAGCATTTTTCATGTTAAAGACAATGAATTTGAAAACGAAATAATCTGTACTTCCTACTTTCACGACTTAAACTGATCTGAATCATATTCCTATAATTTAGAATGATAGGAGAAAACTTTTCTATATAAATGTTATTGTAATAAATCAGTATTCAGTCAAATATAGAAATTTTTAATTGGGTTGCAGTAATAACTCTTTCATGTAAGTAAAATGTAAGATGTTGGTATCATAAAACAGCCTAGTGAATTATGTGCATTGATGATGTCGCTAAATAATTTTGTTAAACAGTCTCAAGACTTATCACTTTATAGACCTGTCCATTTTTAAAATGGCCATTATAAGGTTGGAATAGTCTTTGTTCCTTTAATTAGCTTAGAATGATTCATTTATTTGAAAGGCAGAAAGCAACAGCTCTGTCATTTGCTGTCTGTTCTCCAAATGTCCCTGACAGCTAAGACTGGAACAGGTAGAAGCAGGAACTGGAAACTCAGCCTGAGTCCCCAGCATGGGAGGCAGGGCCACCACTTGAATATTCCAGGGGGAACCTTAGCAGGAAACTGGAATTGGGACTGGAGCTGGAACTTCAACCTTGGCAGGCATGCAGGCAATATACGTCGTGTCTCCTCCTCTCCAAGATAAAGTGTGTAACCTGAGGAATTAGATCTCTTTGCATCTGTTTCTCTCTTCCATCTCTCAAATAAAAATTTTAAAAATAAAAATGTATCCCCAAACCATCATTTCTCTCCATAGTAACAGCTTTTAGTGTGATCCCAATCAACATGTATAACTATAGTTATATATAACATATATAACTATATACATGTATATAACAACATATATAACTATAGTTATATATATAGTTAAATATATATATATAACTATAAAACACAACTGGTTTTGAAGACTAAGAATGAAATGTAAGTTATCTCACTAATAATAGTCTAGTCATACTGGGTTAGAAATATATTTACTTTTACCTGTTCCTTGCCCTTTTAAATGCAGCTGCAGAAAAATCAAAATCAGACACTAAATTTGTATTATATTTCTACTGACCAGTGCTAAGACCATGGATTAATGGAATACTGCTAGTGCTTATACTAAATATTCAGTTATGCAAGTTGCAAGATAACAAGCTGTTTTTCTACCAATACAGAGTTCTAGGTTTTAAATCCCTTTTTCTTTTTACTAGTGTATGAGTTCCCAAGTAAAGAGTACCTAAGCCACATGATTCTTCCTTAAGAGCTCCATAATTTGTTTGATTTATGAAAGCATGTTAATTTTTAAAAATATTTTAGCTACTCAGTTTGGTTTTTTTTCTTCCTTCATTTTATAGTTTTACTTTATATGGGCTCAAATAATTTCATAAAATGGTATTTGTAATTAATAAAATCAATATATGAAACCTAACTAACTTATTGAGAATGTTATACTATCAATCTTATACTCAAGATTGATCATTGTAAATTTGTTTCTAAGAAACTGCTTCTAAAAATATAACTGTAACTAAGCAGGAAAAATCTCTTCAAGAACTGATTGGTCTAAATCTTTACCTCTGGGATAATAAATATGATTATCACCTTTACCTCTTACAAGCATCTGTTTATATGCCAGTGTCGTGCCCTGACCTCTTTTCCAATGTTCCCCACTCAATATTACATCAAACTTGCTTTTCACATACACAAAAAGATCTGTGTGGACACGTATGAACTTGAGCTCCTGCACCCATGAGGGAGACCTGGATGGCATTCCAGCCTCCTAGTTTTGGCTCATCCAGCCTCAGCCCCTGCAGCCATTTGAATAGTGATCTCTCTCTCTCTCTCTCTCTCTCTCTCTCTTTCTCTCTCTCTTTCTCTCTCTTTCTCTCTCTCTCTCTCTCTATATATATATACACACACGCATATATATATATATATATATATATATATATATCAACACTGCCTTTCAAACAAATAAATAAATATTTTTTAAAGTTTCCTGACCAATGAAAAAGAAGTGGAAGAATTTGACTAGGATTCCAGATGAGTGGGTGGACTTGATTTCATTCAAGGAATGAAAAGTGAATAATTGAACAAAATTCTGGAAACTGTCTTGCATTTAATCTCTTCTCCCCAGTTGTTTTCCTCCTCATTTTCTTTTTTGCACTCTTGAGTTAAAAAGAAGCCTTACCTGTCTTTGTTTTTGCTTTTTAATTTTACTCTAATTTATTCATGGCCCCTAAGAGCTCTCTATCCGGGCTTTGGAGAACAGGTCTGTAGCTTCTGGCCTCTGGGAGGGGTTCTTGAGGGCTAACAGAGGACAGCTCAAGGAAGGGCTCCCTCTGCTGAAGTGTGGTGGGGGTAATGGCCTCATCATTTCCTGAACCACACTAAACTCTAAAAATTAACAACTTTTCATTGTGAGATTTGTCTGTAATTTCAAAGGAAACATTGACACATTTACAAAATGTGATCACAAAATATGGAATTCAAAATAAAAATGTTAAAATATGGAAACATACACAGATCTTGATGCATTTGTGCAATAAAGTCCTGCTGCTTTTTTCAACAAATCACTCATGGATAATGAAGTTGTTCGAGTTTTCCAGTTTGCACACCAGGTGGGCATTAGAAATTAGCCAGTAAGTGAGATAACCAGCCTTCGGTTTCTCAGTTATAAACACCTAAATGTAAAGGTTTCATTCTATCAAACTAGACCGTGCTTTCATTGTGTGAGTAACGCATCTCTAGTCACTCATCCAGATCTGGAGGGGGCATAAAAACTCCCCTCACAATGAGAGATTTGTTAATATAAAGATGCAAATACTTGAAGTGAAAATCTGGAAAGTGGCCATAAGATAACCACAGCAGTTAACCCTGCGGACTTCTGGTAGCTGACTGGCACACTTGCAAGTGCAATTAGAACAGAAGGTAACAGAATTTTTAAAAATATATACCGGGGAAAATGTGTTACTAACTGCAACACTAAACTGGTGTGATGGGTGCTCTGAGTAGAATTTCAGCCTCGTAGAATGAATGGCTGAAGACACATGTCTGGGTGGACCTGGAAGTCCCAGCCGCCTGAAGCACACAGGCAGGTGGTGAGTGATGTTGATAAGCATTTAAAGCATATAAAAGGCAACGGGAAATGGTGACAATGTAATGGACCGGTCATCTCCAAGTCATTCAAGGTGACAGGTGATTGCACTGAGTTCTATACAACAGAACTAGACAGTCAGTTCTTATCGCTTTGCTGAAAAAGATCCAAATGATAGCAAGCAGAAAGGATTCCTGCAATAATTCCTGCATCTTCAAGGCACAGACAATTCTCAGAGCACGGCGGAGACTGTCTGATGCTCACCTGACCTTATTTTGTCATTAGTTTTCTTGCTCCTACCCCTTTTCAGAAAGTAACCCAATTCCATTTTGGTGAATTGCCTCTCCAGCCCAAAGTCGGAGCAGGACAGTAAATCTCACTTTCTTGAATAAATATTTCTCTTTAAAAATTGAGAAGAGTAGTGCCCAAGAATGCAGGAGTCAGAGAAAAGGGGTGGAGGAGGACTGCTTTAGTCAAAAAGGGTTTGGAAGAAGTGGTACTCAAATCACCGGGCTCATAGTAATCAAAGGACAACTTTTGTTGATAGATGGATTGAGCTTTCCAGGACCCTGACCCTGACCCCTGGAGGACTCCTCAGGTCAAGTAGAGATGCCCACCTACAGCCCCATGCAGCCCTTCCAGAGTATACTAGAGGTATCTGGACTCAGAATTCTCTGTCCAAATAGCACAGAGCTTTGCTTAAAAGGTCTCAGGATATGCACCCCTAGGCTGAGGAGAAGCCAACGCTACTTGTTGTGTCCATGAAGATGTGTTCTGGACATTCAAGCTTGTAAGGTCCCTTATAGTGTGGGGGCAGCTGGATTAGAAAGAGTAGTTGGGCTGCTGGTTGCCAACTAGTTTTCCCTGCACTGCAATACTTTGGTGTAGAATTCCAAGGAGTCTCATAATTATAGTTGAAATCTAGCTTATATAGGCAAGCAGACAGGATTAAATCGATTAGATTTGTAAACTGGAGACCATGCCTTCATCCCACCTCTGTGTGATCTCATGCCCCTACCTGATCTCACCTGTACACCCACCTGCCAGTTAGACTACGTAAGGGCTCCCCTTTGGAAGTGGGTAAAAGGCCTGAAGCACGGTGGGCCCCTCCCTTGTTCCTGCACCTTTCGGCACACAGCCTTTTGTGTGCTCTCTGCCTCTGCTTTCCTGCCCACACATTTTTCTCCACAGGGCTCCAGGTCTGCCATCTGCCTTGGATGGACCCAACTTGTGTCTCTAGACTTCTTTCTACCTTAAACAAAGCCCTCATTTTCATGTGCATTGCTTTCATTGAATGTTAAAAACTTGCCATATAACCTGGTTTATTTTGAGCCACTATTCAGAATTCTTATCTGAATGGATGGCAAGAACCCACCAAATCATTAATATTTAAAATTATTAATAAGGCTGGCCAATATCATAGCCAGAAAGATCTATGTGTCAAGATAGGAGATTAGGACATATCTTCCTTTGCAAAGGTCTGTTAGCTTGATTTCTAGACATTCACTCTCTAAACATGGGCTTTTTTTTTTTTCTCAAACCCTGCATATGTTAGCGGGGAGCTTGTCTTCGTTCCCTTTGTCATTGACCAGTATTCACTGATGTGTTCTTATCTACCAGAACCCCCTACTGGGATTTGTCTGAACCTAGGGTTGGGGATAGTTCTGTGACTGACAAATAGTAAATGCCTAACAATTATTCAGTCACCTAGACAGAGCTGAGAGATGAAGTCCAAGACCCAGTTGAACCAGTGAGTCATGGTTGGGAGTGAGGAAGAAGCCAGGAAGGGGTGGGTAGAATGAAAGCTGGGTGCCTTCTGCCCAGAATTCTCTCAAGAATATTTGGGCCAAATAAAAGCAGGATAAGAAGTGTGCAGAAAAAATAAACCTTAAAGGCTGACAGAAGATAGTGATGGTTTTTGTTTTCATCCATACTTTAAAAGTTTTGCACTGAAATCACATGGTAAATAATAGTAAGATCATTTTATAGCAACTGCAGGAACTATACAAGATAAATCTCTTTGTCTAAAAATAGTAATAAATTAAATACAAAGATAAGAACATGTTAACCAGCTTTCTATACAGGCAGGCACCATGAAACTAGAGAGATCTGCTCTCCTAAACTTTTGGTCAACGCTGAAGTTTACTGCAACCCAATCTTCTCATGACACCAAAGATGGCCCAAAGTAGGGAGAAATGGCAGGAGGCCAAAGAGAGCTACAAGAACATCCCATTCTGGATTGAAAAGGATACCAGACTTTTTCCCTTTCCCCTACTTCCAATGCTAATCATACACATTCAGCTCAAAGTAATTATTTTGCACAAATATTTTAAAAAGCAGCCATAATAACTAAGGCTCTAATTTATGCTATTACAAGAAAACATTTTAAAAACCAATACAATAGAGCCAGCACTGTGGCAGAGTGGTCCTGGAATCCCATATGGGCGCCCGTTCTAGTTCTAGCTGCTCCACTTCTGATCCAGCTCTCGGCTGATGGCCTAAGAAAGCAGTAGAAGAAGGCCCAAGTGCTGGGTCCCTACACCCATGTGGGAGACCCGGAAGACTCCTGGCTCCTGGCTTCAGATCAGCTCAGCTCTGGCCGTTGTGGCCATCTGAGGAGTGAACCAATGGATGGAAGACCTTTCTGCCTCTCCCACTCTGTGTCTGTAATTCTACCTCACAAATAGTAAATAAAATCTTTAAAAAAAATACAACGCCTGCTTCATGGAGCTGACATGCTAATGGATGATTCTTTGCCTTGGCCGCATGATAAAATCACTTGGGAGGGCCTTAAAATGCTGAAATTCTGATAAAATAGACTTAGGGTGTACACTGGGACTGAATTTCTTTTAAGCCCTGGCAAGTCTTAAGTGCATCCAAGTTTGAGAATCACAATCCTAATAAAAGACACAGATTAGTCATTCATTTTTTTCAACAATCACAATGGGAAGCAGAGTACTGAGGAGGTCACAAGATGAGCCATTGATTCAACAAATGGGCTTTTCAAAGATGGCTGCTGCCCAATGTGTTCAAACAAGGAAGAGTGTGATCAAACAGAGAGAGAAAATTGATGGTATAGGAATGAAAGGAGAAATTTACAGGTGAGAAATTTAAGAAGCTGAGAGGGGATGGGAGCCAGAGCTAGGGATGGAATCAGCCTTAAATAAGAGCAGGGACATTTTCACTCATTGAGACAGGAAGGAAGGCAGAGCTAACAGGAAATGTGCAAGAGGGTTGGGAGATTTGTTGAGTGCGGATCATGGAGCTTCTTTTCTGATGTCCCCTTTTCTAGATGAAATGAGAGGAAAAGCTATCAGCTAAGTATGAACAAGAGTCACATTCACATCTGCCTAGGTTTGGAATATCTGTAAGGTTAATAAATGTAAGTAGGAAATGATATGAAGGTGTTAAGATTTCTGTTTTGGGGTTGAGCACTTGTCGTAGTGGGTGGGAGCTGCATCCCACACTGGAATGCCTGGTTTGAGTCCCAGCTACTTTGCAACCAGCTTCCTGCTAATGTGCACCTGGCAGGCAGCCGGTGATGGCTCAAGTACTTGGGTCCCTGTCACCCATGTGGAAGAAACAGATGGGAGTTTCTGCTCCTGGCTTTAACCCAGCACAGCCCTGGCTGCTGCAGCATTTGGGGGAGTGAGAGAGTGGATGGAAGATCTATCTGTCTATAGATCTCCCTCTTTGTCTACCTTTCAAAAAAAGTGAAAATACTTTTTAAAAATATCTGTTTCTTTTAATTTTCTCATCTCTAAAGGAGACTCAAAGTTCAATAATACTCAAAGATTTCAAGGTCACATTGACATGAACCTAATTAAAAGAAAAAATCTCCACTGTGGATCACTGTGGGAAAAACAGGCTTGCCACAGAAAGCATTGCTTACAGTGTTAAAGTGCCCTGTAGCTCCTGAACCACTTCACCAGAGGGCAGAAGTGAGGTGGAGAATTTACCTCCCACACCAAGGACTAGGACTGCAGCTCATGCTACTTGGCAGACGTACACACTGGACACTTTAATAGAAAGTCTGTCCTTTCCAGAATTTCAGCCCAGTTTCTCAGGTAGAACTATTGAGTGCTGAATAACTATGCATTTGAATGGAAATACCTAACCTCTGGGACATTGCCCATTGCCCTCAGCTCTGGCCAGAACTGCACAAATAGCAGCTCCCCGTATCTGATCAGCTACACACAGTATCAGTCCACCTTTAGAGGTGAAATGATTAAATCTCTTTTTAAGGTTCTTTTTTAAAAAGATTTATTTATTTATTTGAAAGTCCAAGTTGTACAGAGAGAGGAGAGGCAGAGAGAGAGGGAGGTCTTCCATCCGATGGTTCACTCCCCAATTGGCTGCAACAGCTGGAGCCTCACTGATCTGAAGCCCACGTGGGTGCAGGGGCCCAAAGACTTGGGCCTTCTCCTTTGCTTTCCCAGGCCATAGCAGAGAGCTGGATTGGAAGAGGAGCAGCCAGGACTAGAACCGGTGCCCATATGGGATGCTGGCACTTCAGGCCAGAGCATTAACCCACCGTGCCACAGTGCCGGCCACAGTGCCAGCCACAGGGTTCTTCTCATTGTTAGTGCTTTGAAAGTCCGCTTTCACTCCAAAATAACCAAATATGTAGGTTTATATGAAAACTTTAGGGTCTTCTATCTCTCCCTGATTGAAAGCCTTCCACAATTTGCTCATCCCTTCCATGTTTGTACATTGGTTTTCATTTCAATAATGTAACTAGTGCCTCAAAAATCAATGAAAGCATTTTGCATGTGATTTCTTGTTTTATGGGCCTATGATTACTTTTTTCATTACATACTAATAGAAGGCCCAGTATAATTGGGATCATTCCTGAGAGAGTCCATATTGAGTGCACAGTCCCATGTATGCCATTAACTAGGTCTATAACCTTGAACACGTTACCTAACTCCCAAGGTCTCAGTTTCTTTCACCATAAAGTAATAGGCATTAACTAGATGCTCTCTAGGTCCTTTTGACATTCTCAATACTATCATTTAAATCCTGCATTTTGTCTTTGGGTGCACACACGAGTTTAAGCCATGTGGCCTGTGCCCTACAGGAGGGAGATGCTCTTATGGTGGTTTAGTTTCCTATGTTTTTGCTTTGCTGTGCCCATTCCAGAGAGTATAGCAATGATGGCAATCACAAGAAACAGCAGACCAAAATGTAAAAGTTTAGCATTTCTCTTAATTTGAGGGGTTGCTTTTCCATTGATTACTTAGCAGCTTAGAGCCTTGCGCACTCCCAAATGAAGGTCTCAGAGTTGGTCTTTGCAAACGAGAGTAGGAAGGAAACGGATTGGTTTACATCTAGTGGAGTGGGTGAGATGTCAATGGAGCAACCTGAAGAAGTGTTATGAGAGAATCTGTAGCCCCAGGACAGATGCTTTGTCCCAATTTTACTGGGGCCACTCCCAAGTCTCTCACGCCATCTGAATTGGAAGGCTCCACGTGGTGTCCTTCTGAGGCCACAAAGCCAACATTTCCAAACAACACAAATATTCTGATTTATTATTATTATTATTGCTAGAAAAAGAATCTGATTGCCTGGTTCACTCCCCCAATAGGTTCACAATGGCTGGAGCTGAGCTGGGGGCCTGAAGCCAGAAGCTGGGGTTCAAATCCAGACTCTCTAATGTTCGTGCAGGTGTACTAACTGTCATCTTAAAAGCTATGCTAGGGGAGCGGCGCTGTGGTGTAGTGGGTAAAGCCGCTGCCTGCAGTGCCGGCATCCCATATGGGCACTGGTTTGAGTCCTGGCTGCTCTACTTCCCATCCAGCTCTCTGCTGTGGTCTGGGAAAGCAGCAGAAGATGGCCCAAAGCCTTGGGCCCCTGCACCCCTGTGGGAGACTCAGATGAAGCTCCTGGCTCCTGGCTTCAGATGGGCCCAGTTCCGGCTGTTGGGGCCATTTGGGGAGTGAACCAGCAGACGGAAGCCCTCTCTCTGCCTCTGCCTCTCTGTAACTCTTTCTTTGTGTGTGTGTGTGTGTGTGATTTTAATTTATTCATTTACATTCTACTGGGTTTTATACATTTTTGATTTACACGCAATTGTACGTATCTTTAGGATACAGTGTGATATTTCAACACCTGTATACAGTGGGTAATGATCAAAGCAGAGTGATTAGCTTTCCAATTTCTTCATCATGGCTTTACGCTTGGAGGGAATGAGCTTCTCTCTTCCAGTTCTTCATAAAACATATAATAAGTAACCTTTTTTTTTAGCTTGTATGAATATTTTTTTCCCAAAGAAACCTTTTATTAAATGAGTACAAATTTCTTAAGTACAACTTTAAGAATATAGTGGTTGGGTTTTAAAAACATCCCGGGGCCGGTGCTGGGGCTCAGTGTGTTAAAGCCCTGGCTTGCTCCAGTTCGAGTCCTGGCTGCTCCACTTCCATCCAACTCCCTGCTAATACACCTGGGAAGGCAGCAGAGGACGGCTCATCCACATCCATGTGGAGACCTGGAGGAGGCGCCTGACTCCTGGCTTCAGCTTGGCCCAGTCCCAGTCATTGTGTCCAACTGGCAAGTAGACCAGCAGATGGAAGACTCTCTCTCCTTTTCTCTTTCAAATAAATAAAATGAATCTTAAAAAAAAAAAAAAAAAAAAAAAAAAAAAAAAAAAAGAATATAGTGATTCTTCCCACCATGCCTGCCCTCCCACCTCAACTCCAACCCCACCTCCTCCTCCCTCTCCCATTCCCATTCTCCATTAAGGAAAAAAAAATACTGTTCCTCCACAGTCAGGACAAGGGCTGTTCAACTCATTGCTTCTCAAAGTGTCAATTTCACTTCTTTTTATTTTTTGGCTTTTTAAAATTTTTTTAAACTTTTATTTAGTAAATATAAATGTCCAAAGTACAGTTTATGGGTTACAATGGCTTCCATAGCCTTGGCAACTCATGACTAGAGCCTAGGGAGATTACTGATGCCATAAACAAGAGTGGCAAATTGTTAAGTCAACAACAGGAGTCACTGTGTACTTATTCCTCATGTAGGATCTCTTGTCCTTATTGTGTTCTTCAATGTGAATTAATGCTATAACTAGTACCGAAACAGTATTTTACACTTTATGTTCTGTGTGGGTGTAAACTGATGAAATCTTTACTTAATATATACTAAATTGATCTTCTGTATATAAAAATAATTGAAAATGAATCTTGATGTGAATGGAATGGGAGAGGGAGCGGGATATGGGAGAAGTGCGGGTGGGAGGAAAGTTACCGGGGGGGTAAAAAAGCCATTGTAACTCTGACTTTCAAGAAGAATAAATGTTAAAAAAAAAAAAAAAAAAAAAAAGCTGGGCTATATGTCTGCCACCTCCTATATACTTTATATCAGTCTTACTTACAATATCCAGTACAATGCAAATGCTATACAAATAGCTGTTTGTTTTGGTTTTTAGTTAAACAATGATTTTATGGCTTGAGAACATAGACAAATTTATGCCACCAGGGCAGTGGCTGGGGGTGACTCCTATTTCCAAGTGCGGTGGGAGGACTCGCTTGGTTTTGTGGAATGGAGCCAATCCTTGCATTCTGTTCTCATAATCGGGCAGAATTCAGCGCCCGCATCCTCTCTGTTCCTCTCAGGGTGCTTTGAACAGCAGCAGCTTTTTTAATTAAATGATGGAGAACCTCAAGGAGAGCAGGAGCAAGACCTCTGGACTCTAGGATTCTGGAGATTTCCTGGCCTGTCACAATGGCCAGTTTGTGAGTCTGCTCCTTCACGTCGCCTGTGGGGGCGCTGCGGGACAGCGCAGAGCCCGCTGGGACTGGCCCTTCCCGGGAGCCTGCATGCGGCCCCTGATGGCAGCAGAGCCAGACGACAGCTGGTTGACTGTATGTGCAGGGAATGTGTGTGCACGTTCAGTTCAGGCGCGAATTTTTTGCAGGTATTTTCAGTCTGCAGTTGGTTGCATCCATGCATTGCAGAACCCATGGGCGAACCCAGGGCCTGGCTTCAGTGCAGAAAACAGAAGCCATTCTAGGCCCACCGAACCACACGAGGTTCTCTCTCACATCTTGGATGTATTACTGTTCGGCCTGGAACCAGGCCCCCTTCTTTGCTTCGAGAACTGTTTTTCCTAGCTTATACAGAATATTACTTAGTAATATTACTTACTGACATCCAAGAAAATGAAGCCATCTGTACTACTTCAGGGATTGCATTGGGAAGTTAAAAGGCCAGGGAGCAGGTAGCTCCATCAGCATAAAATAGAATAGGCACCCAGGTTAAGGATCGAAGATTCTAGTGGTTGACAGTTTGGTTGGCCTTCATCTCCCTCATGTTCTCCAAATAGTGTCTTTTAAGCATTACCTAGTGTTGAAAAGCCTTCTCAAAACTCTTTCGTAATGGGTAGTTACACAATCAGAGCTGAGTTACTTCACCTTAACGTTTATGCTATACAGACTTTCATGCACTCTTCATGGGCACCTTATTTATTGATGTGCACATTTATAGCTCTTAGTAATATCTCTGTAACTAAGGAATACAAGGATGCTTTGAAACATTCGTGGAAAATGGGGATGAAAAGATGATTTCATTTTAGCCAAAAAATCTTGAAATCCAAGCAATACTTTTTCAGAATATACATTTCCCATGAACACTTTCAAGCTCTTTTGTATTCATTGTTTCAAGCATTTTGGCACCAAAATAAACTTACCTTTTGCTTTTATTTTTCATGAACTTTCTGAAGCACTCTTGAACAGAAGTTTTGATCTGGAGGGGTTTACACACTGACTGGTCAGGCGTGCTCCCCAAGATAAGAGGAGCAGTGTATGCCCACCACTGTACACCCAACACTATCACCAGGCTGAGAGTAGGCATAAATCTATTTTAGGCATGAAAATATGCAAAATGCAGAATGAATCCATGCAATTTCCAAGGATGAAACTTTCCAAATTAGTGGTAAGAGGTGATCTTGTAGCCTGCTGTTCCTATCGTTTCTGATAATTTCTCCTATCACCCACTTTGGAATGTCAGTATCACTATATTAAAGAAAATTGTGGGGCCGGTGTTGTAGCACACTGGATTAAGCCACTGCCCACTGCCAGCATCCCGTATCAGTGCAGGCTGCTCCACTTTCAATCCAGCTCCCTTCTAATGCGCCTGGGAAAGCAACAACACATGACCCAAGTGCTTGAGTCCCTGCCATCCATGTGAGAGACCCAGATGGAGTTCCTAGCTTTGGCCTGGCCCAGCCCTGGCTGTTGCAGCCATCTAGGGAGTGAACCAGTGGGTGGAAGATCTCTCGTCATTTGCTTTTCAAATAAATTTAAAATATAATTAGGAATTACACTCCATCATGACTTGATGTTAAAATGCCCCATATTGCCCAGAGAGTCCTTTGAGCTAGCTCTGGTATAATTTACACTTATTTCCATCATTTTTTTAACACTTTGCGACTAGCATACAAGATGTTCCAGTTCATGCTAATTTCCCTACTCCAGATCTAGAATAATCTAGAATCCCTGGCTTGTCTTATTCAGAAATGGTATTGAGAACCCAACATATGGGTAAAAGGGATGCATATTGCTACTACAGTATCATTGTCTCAATCTCTGGTCAGCAGACACAGCTGGGAAATCTCATGTTTTTAAAAGAAACACAGCTACAAACCCATAACTAGATTTCTGTTAAGAAATGTAAGTTCAAACTGGTACTTACAAGCAAAATCAAACATCACAAAATTCTTTCTAGCCTTCCAACTCCCTTCTCCAGCAGTGAAAACTGACTCCTCACATCCCATATCCTCAATATACTTGCACATTTGATCACTCCTGTAATACACACAGACTCATAGCACTGTGTAAGACAAACCTAACAGTTCACTGTGTTTAGCCATTCTGGTATTTACACTCAAGGTTATACTGTCAAAGTACTGGACTTAACACTTCCTTGTGTTAGTTATTTTCCTTTCCTTTTCTCCCCTCCCCTTCTCTTTAGGGTGGCTAATTCTTTGGTACACAGATTCATTTTTTTGTACTCCAGGATTTTTCTTTTTAAGTAGTTTCATAATTCAAAACCATACAGAAAAGGCACTTAAAGATCTGTTGCTGTCACCCCCATGTCCCTTTCCAACCTACTCCTGCCCACCTCTGTAGGTAACCAACGTCATCTGTTTCTGCCTCACCATTCCTATCTACCCCACCTCCTTTTCAAATATAAAGCACATTTATGTCTTTCTTCATCTACAAAAGGTACTACATATTATCCTCTCCTCTTCTTTCATTCACACTATATCCTGAAAACCAGCTCACGTCTCTCTCATTCTTTAGAGTGACACAGTACCCCAATTTCCCATGTATGAACATTTAGATTTTTTGCTATATATTTCTATTACAAATCAGTTGTGTACGTGTTTGTACACAAGATACACACACACACTCACACACACATTTGCTTCTGAGATATTGGTACACATCTGTCATTCCTTCATAATTTGTCTGTATGGATCACTTTGAGTTAGGTCTCTTGTACAGAACACGGAGCCAGCCTTGTTGGGTGAGCCAATTTGGGGTAAGCCCATCCATAACTACCATGTTATTTGACAATATCATTACAGGTTGAGCATCCCTAATCTGAAATGCTCCAATATCTGGGATTTTCTGAGCACTGACACAATGCCACAGGTGAAAAATTCTACACCTGATTTGAGGTGACAAGTGTCAGGCACATTGAACCTAGTGTGCCAAATTACCTTCAGCACCTGTGTTGAAGGTAAACAGGAAGCATAAATGAATTTCATATTTAGACTTGAGGTCCATCCCCAAGTCATCTCATTATGCATGTGTAAATATTCCAAAATCCAAAATCTGGTCATGGGCTTGTCAAGTAAGGAACACAAAACCTGTACTACATGTAGTGTTATAACAGCACACTGTTCCCTGTAGGACAAGTTTGCTTTAATATTTTGGAAGGTTTACATTTTTGCTCTAGAGAGTATTTTTTTAACAGTACAAAGATAGTCATGAGATTTTAGTTCCTGCTTTTGTATTTGCTATGTCACTTTATAACAGCACCATCTGCCACTTATTATCTACAAAACGAAGGGCTTCTTCCTCCTTCCCCTTTTCCTCGTCCATTTTCATTATTTCTACTTTGTCACACATGTGATATTTTCATATTGTAGTCCCACCCTTAGCCCTACCATTTAGTCTTAAAGCTACAGTTAAATAAACTGTATTATTGCTCTTATGAGACATTTCCTAATTGTCTCCTGCCCAGAAGTTCTTTGTGTAACAGCATTTACCAGAGGGGCTACTCCAACACTGACAGGTACTGGACCTCCCATTTGGGGGGGGGGGCTCCCCACAAACTACATCAGCATCTACTAGAGTCTGCGGTGCCACCGAGCGCCACTAGGTGGAGCGCCAGTGCTGAATGACAGATGGATTGCAGGAGCTCAAGACCACAGAGCACAACCCTGGAAAAGGCTTGAAGGGCTCTAGATTCTCTAACTGGGCTAAAACCAGATCACGAAGTAAGAGAGGTGGCTGGTTTTTCAAATGGCAGAATCCCAACCGAAAAAGGATAAATAGGGCCCTTCTGAAATTCAGCATTTTGGATCTATTTTCTACTCTTCCCACTCCCCACAGGAGTTGGGGATGTCCTCCCAACACAGCCATGCCAACCTGGCGGGTAGGGGCTCTGGTGATAGCTGCCAGGAATTCGTCTTGTATTACGAAGGCTGTGCTTCTGGACTGGAATTAAGATCTCGGGAGGCTGACTTTGCTGTACTGCTGGCATCACACCGTCCTCTCCTACTTTGGCTGTCACTGGTCTTACAGGATCCTGAATTCCTGATTTGTCTTCACTGCCCGTCCCCCGAGGCTCCCTTTAACTCTCTGTCTACCAGAAATTCTGCCTTTCCGAGATTGTCATCTCACAATTTTAAGACGTTTTTATTCAGTCAGTGCTCACATGAACCAAGTTTTTACAGTATTTTTAAATATGG
Organism: Sylvilagus floridanus; assembly: GCA_949820135.1. Taxonomy (NCBI): domain Eukaryota; kingdom Metazoa; phylum Chordata; class Mammalia; order Lagomorpha; family Leporidae; genus Sylvilagus; species Sylvilagus floridanus. The sequence goes on along the minus strand of OX463238.1, from coordinate 21,910,642 downwards.
GTTGGACATCTGATTAGCTAACTCTTGGGCCCTCTGCTCTCCTGCTTCCTTGGTGTAGTTTTCCATACCCCGCAAGACACCACTTTTCCACAAAAGCTTGTAGCAAGGGCTCAAAAACACTGCTTGACATTTCATACACAGGTAAGTTCAAAGCTGAAGGCGTGGGTCATGGTGTGGATCATTTGTTTTGGGTAACTTCAGGAATTTGGTGACCAAGTTACAGCGAACTCATGATGGGCAGCTGAATTCACTTAGGATCTTACGGTCTCTACTAAGGTCTCATTGCCTAAGCGGATTTCTCAAAAAGGAGATTAATTCTTTTCCCAAGAGAACAATGGCTTTGCTCCAACTCCTAGGGACTTTGCGACTTTCCTGCCAGAAGTGGGACATGCTTCACACCCACACCCACATGACAGGTATTTCAAGAGCCTTGGGCCCAGTCAAAAGCCGTGACGTGCAACCGCTTTCAGTGCTGCTTATCCCCTGGAGAGCTTGCAAGATCAATTTCCACTCAAAACCCATCATCTTGTGATCAGCAAATAGATCAGTGCAGCTCCTCCCAGCCTGGCAACGTGCTTTTGTTCAGGTAACAGAGAGCCCCATTTCCTTCTGTGAACAACATATATAATCTTTTTGCTTAAATTACTGCGTTGTCACGTAAAACTGACTTCTATGGTGACTTAATCTGCTTCACTCATAACCACTTGTGTTTACTTCTAGAATTTCATGTGCAAATAGGAGTTGAAGTCCATGCAAGGGTTCTCTTTACCAAAACAAGTACACTGTATTGCACATACATTACTCAACTTTGCTTTCACTGAACATTCTTTGTATTAGGACTAAAGGTCTTCATTCCGCTTTATACAGCTTCTAGCATTCACTGATAAAATGTATCATTTCATCAGTCTCTAGTGATGAACAGCCTTATCCACACATATCCCACAAGTGGGACTGCAGAATTAAAACGTTGTTAAGTGTACTGTTGGATGACAGAAGCCAAGCTACTGGCCGTTTGAATTATACCAATTTATAACTTCATCAGCAATGTAAAGACTATGTTTATCTACTTATGAATTTCTGTCAATCTGAACTTTTAATCCACTTTCATTTTACTTGGGAAGCAGAGAGAGATCGTCCATCACTAGTTCACACCTAAGTTCCTGCAAGAGCCAGAGATGGGCCAAGCCAAAATCAGGAGCTGGGAACAACGCGGGTCTCTCACGTGAATGGCATTACCCCTGCTGCTGCCTGGGGTGCAATTAGCAGGGAGGTAGATCAGAAGAGGAGCTGGGACACAGTCCAGTCTCTCCCATGAGGGATGCGGGCATCCCAAGCAGTGTCTTCACCATCGCATCAAATTCCTACCCCCAATCTGAACTTCGAATTTGTACTTCTCTTATTATGACAGTACTTTTCTATGTGCTCAGTGACTGTCATCTATTTCTACATTTTACCCACTTAACAAAATTTGAATATCATTCAGTCTATCATTTCTGCTTTGACATATCTATGGCATTTTCTTACCATAAAGGCTTGTTAACATGGATTTATTAACCTTTCTTATAGATTCAGAATCACAGATAATTATTTCCCACTAACATTATAAAACAAACTAGAATAAAGAGGTAAAATTAAATTTACTCTCATCCTTACGCTCACAGGGGATTTAAAGCAAGATATATCCTGGTCACAGCTCCCACATTACCTCTGTTTCTTTCAAAAAAGTTACACATAGTTGATGAAAGTTGTCTCTGGAACTGTTTCCCTTCCCAGTGGGCTTATCATGGCTAAGATCTATCAATATCTTGTCTTCAGCTGACAAGGGAAACCCTCATTTGGAGCAGAGGCCTTCCAGGGGCTACTGCATAAGAATTCAAGCACCAAGTCAGTACTATGTCCAGAGTCAAATGAAACTATGCAGTAAGAACAGAAACTGCCCATCCATAACATTACAGAAAGGGAAAGTGCTTGCCATGATTGTGCTTATTTTTGGTTGAAGTGAGAATGAATGAAAACTGTACAAAGAAGTACTACTATGCTCTTCATACAATTATATACTCAATATCAGCTACCACTTGAGTAACTATTAACTGTTCTGGCTTTTAATTCTTTAAAAAATTAAAAACAACAACAACAAAAACTTGAAAAGCAGGGTTCAGAGAGGTAAGAACTATATACAAGGGAACGGCAGTGATGACGCAACCGAGTTCCTGCTGTCCATGTGGAAGGCCTAGATTGCATTCCCACCTGCTGGCTCTGACTCTGGGCAAGCTCCAGTAACTGCAGGCATTTGGGGAATGAACCATTGGGTGGGAATTCTCTCTCAATTAAATATAATAAATTTTAAAAGAAAATTGTGTCCAAGTTTAAATAGCTATTACCTGGCACTAATATAAAGCTTAGGCAATTCTTGTCATATTACCAAGATGGTCCAAATAAATTATGTGGCTGGTAAGCTATCCAGATTGTCTGAAATTTTTTTCAAAATAAAAAAGCTACATGATGATTTGGGTCATTCCACATATTTCCATAAAAAACTAAAAGGGTCTGTTTGTTTTTCTTCTGGCTTAGAGTCTGAGTCAACTCAGTATCCCATGGGTACATACTCATTGTGTGTTTGCTGAATGAGTGATATGCAACTGAGAGCCACTTGCCTAGCACATCAGTTACATAATCCATGCACTTCAGTTATGTTAGGAGGAAAAAGGACGCAATTTAGGTATTGAGTCTATGAAACCTAAAGCAGTGGGCTGGAAAGGTAAGTATTAAGTTGTAAGAAAAATATCTGCAATCATTTCAAATCTGTATGCAAATCCTATTACAAAAGAAGTACATGCTGATTTGATCAATAAAGGTTAATTTCTGGTATCTTAAAGATTTTCATCTCTGATACCAATTATGAAACTCATTATTAGACTTTAACTGTCTAAATGACTTGGATTCATTAATCATTCATAAGTAAAACAGGGACTCTTCAGGGTGCCTATCAGAATATTTGATTTTTATTAACCATTTTACAAAAACTAACAATTTTTGGTCTACAATTTCATGGTCTCATGAAGACATTGAGCCTCTGACTGTATATCTAGAGAAACTTCTCAGAAAAGGTGACTGTGAGAGCCAAATTTTTGTGCATTCTATTAAAAAATGAAATGCGCATATTAGAAGCATCACATATTTAATGTCAGAATTTGAATTCAAGTACAAAAATTAACACATGATTTCAACATTTAAAAACTATAACATTTCTTATTCAAACAATACAGTGAATATCAAAAACACAAATGAAGCACAACTATAAAAACCTTAAATACATTAACAGCAAAATTATAATTTATTCTTGTAACAAATAATTATTAACCAAAGTATTTATAGTTATTTACAAGGACCACAATGGCAGGCTGTATTTTCTTTAGTACTGCCTAGAATTTGCATCTTATCTTTTGCCTCATTAATTCTTTCTACATAATAGTCAGATGCTTCCCATTAAATAACTGTTCTAATCTCCAATACAGATAGTGATCCTTGCTAATCAAATCTGGTATAATCATTTTCTTCCAGTGCTGTAGTATGTGTGTAATGCTACCTTGTGAAGTTATTATGCAAGAAATTAACATAAACCACTTTGGGCCCAACTTGCCACTCAGGAATTAGAAGCAAATCCCAAAAGTTTAAAAAGAACAGCAGTTTGCTGTACCTTTATGAAGGGAAACCGCTGAATAACTTTTTAAACTTTGCATTTTTATAAATGCTATAATTCTGTCACTCAGAGTTATAGCTGATGTTTAGTATGTTGGAATAAATATTACCTTTGTAAAACCAAATGTGCAAACCCGATTCTAAAATAAAACAGTATTTTAATTTGCATGCTTTATACAGAGATATTTTCATACTAATGTTTACAATATTTTCTTCAGAAGAATGAGGCCTGATTGGAGATAAATAGTCGCTGTCCAACATGGCTGCCATTAGCAAGTGATACTGTTGGTGACAAGGGATAGCTTGGATAAGAATAAGGCCTTGAAGTATAAGGAAGCACGCTGGGAGTCCCAGAAGAGAGGGTAGCACTAACAGGGGAAAGACTATTTATTGAGCTGCGACGGAAATTGTAGTCTGTAAATAAATACATGAACAATTATGGTGCACATATTCATGGACACAAATTTAATTCAAAGACACAAAGCATTAAAACTATAATCATTTAACATAATGTTCAAACACTCAAAATACTGACATATACTGGTGGTAAGATTATTTCAGCATTCACTGCAAGGCAAATCCTGATAGTTTGGTCAGTATCATGGTTCCTTCACTCACACAATGCTTCAGAGATCTTACTAGAATGAATTCTGGGATATTATTATTTTGATCACAGAAAAAGAGAACCTCTGATTCCTCTTGCTCCTCAAAGAAGCTTATTTTAAATTTGGTACTGACACTAAGGGGTAGTCCCCGAAGGAATGATAAAAATAAGCGAATTCATGTTTGCTTCTTTTTTGTTTTGAAACTGTTAAGCATCAAACCAGCAAAAAACATTTATCTCTTTACTGCAGAAAACATTTGGTAAACTAACTGCCTAATATTTCATTATTTAAATACTAACATAGACATATATTTGTAACTCAACACATCAATTTAACATTAGATTCCTACTGGTACCACAAAACAGTAAAATGAATCATCTCCATAAAATAAACTTCAAGAAACCATTATCAACTTACAGTATAGAAAAATATGCAAAAATTAAACCAAATTATTTTAAAAATTATCTCAAATATTACTGTTCCACAATAAACATTCATCTAATGCAATAATAATTTTCTGTTTCATTAATTAAATTTTATATATGTTGGTATAAAGACCAAATCTTTAAATCCTGTACTTTCCAAAAACTCAACTATGTTCTTTAGTGTAGAATAAACCCAGGGTATAACAAGGACTATAAAATGATTATTTATAAAAGTTATGGTGTTGGGGGAATAGAAGAAAAGAAATTAGGTCATCTAATATACAGGTGAAACATTTCTTCTTCTGTAACACTGTCCTGGTACTATAAATGAGGCCTAAAACAGAGCACTAACTTAATGTTGTCATGGGACTTAATGTTTAGCCAACAGGAATGAGATCAACTGCAGGAGAGTAAGCTCAAGCAACATCAGAAAGGACCTAGTTAAGAAAAAAAATGAAAAAAATAATAATCAGTTAAATATAGGTTTCACTTCTAGCATCCCAAAACTCTTCATTAAAATATTCACCTTTTTAATTTTTATCCATGATACCATAAAATCAATAAAGCAGTTTATTTTTAAAGTATCTGGTTCAAGTTATTTTCAGTATTTTAGAACTGGATGAGAATTATTTGATACCATTTGCTTTTCTAACATACACCATAGAATGCCTCCAAATATCACATATTTTTTTCTTCTTTGAAAAGATGTGCTTTGCCTAAAGGGTACAATACTGAGAATACACTGAAACATTAGTGCTTCTTTGTATTCCCAAATAACTACTATAAAGGAAGTTCTTTCCTTTTCAAGAGTATTATGCAAACATAGTCAATTCCATATTAGCCACATGTACTTACAGTAAATCTATGCTCTTTGAATTTTAATGTGATCATTGATAAGATGATTTAGAACAGAACACTTTGGCAGGCAGAGAAATACAGTTTTAAAAGAGAAATTATTTTTGCTTTGAGTTGATATCCATTCGAGAGGTAATAAGGTAATACAGCTTGTTCGTAAAATGTACAGACAAGAAGTGTCTTCAGAAGATTTTAAAAAGTGAGCTAAACAATTTAAGTACTAGCACAGTATTTAGTAAACCTTCATTTCTCATAGGCCTCTGCTATAAACCTTTAAGTTTTTAATTTAAATATACACTAATGAAGTATTTATATCTTTAAGGGGACTAAATTACTCATAACAATTAAAAGCTGACTCTGAGGACTTGGTTCATGTGGTATATTGACAAGACAAAAGAATTTCCTCCTAAAACTGCAAGATTAAACACAAGCTGTATTTAGATGCTCACAAAATTTCATAACCATTTCAAAATAAATTTTAGCACAAAGACAATCTACATTCAGAAAACATTTAAGGGGTTAGAAACACAAAAATACTAAACTGCAAATACTTAACTAGTGGGCTAAACCTAGAAGCAGAATGTTTTCCTTAGATCTAACATAGAATTTATATATAATAGAAAATGAAAAACATAAATTCTCATTAATTTTTAGCAAATAATAAATTAATGAGTAAGTTACAATTCCTAGCATGCATTCACTTGCCTACCCCTGGTTTTGCTTCCAATCTTCACTCCCGAGGTTTATGCCTCGGACTGGTTCTGAACTGCCCTGTTTCCTTCTTAAGGAAGGACACAGAACCAGGTTCAGAATTTAAGTTTTACAGTAGGTGTTAAATCAGCTGTCTTAATGGTTTAAAAACTGAAGTATAATTTACCTACCAAAAATGATTATTTCTTATCGTGTTCATCTCAACGAGTTTTGATAACTGTACAAATCCATGTCACCTGCACCTGAACAAAGTGTAAAACACATCCACCAATCCAGAAGATTCCCTAGCTGATCCGTATTTGAGTTGTTTCCCTCTTTTGGCTATCATGAATGACTCCACTAACTATAATGGTACGAGTCTCTGCACAGACATATTTTCAATCCTCTTGAATTGCACAGAAATGGAACTGCTAAGTGATAGGATAACTCTATGTTTAACTTTTTGAGGAAATGTCAAGCTATTTCTCAAGATAGCTATATGATTAATTACTCCCACCACACAAGATGATGAAACATATGCTCTTAGTCTATGAAATACCCTTCCCAAGGCTTTTAACAAATATTTTAAGCATTTCTTTAGACTTCAGAAGAATCTTCGTAACAATTTTTTAAATGTCCTCCTCTCATGAATTTGTTTTAGTTTCTAAGATTCAATAACCACTACTGAGATAATAATTCAGTGTTTCAGTGATTAAAAATTAAAAACTAAAACTTAAAAACTGACTAAAATTTTCACTAAAATTGAATTCCATCTACAAAAAAACTACTTGGCACCAATAAAATATTTAAAATCATTAATTAGTGATACTTATTAAGTGTTACTTCTGCCTAGAACATACATATGAAATTTACTGAATTTTTACCTTACTTTCCCTATAAAAATCAAATTTTGAAGAAAAAAATGGGGAAGCTTGGGATATTTTTACCTTCTAGTTAATTTTCCCTATTAAGCTACTGATAGCAAAAGGCAAGAATACTTGGAAATTTCAAGGGAAAAAAATGTTTTCTCTAAGAGCAGGCCCACAACATAGCTTACATCTGTTTTTGACAATTTATTTACTTATTTATTTGAAAGGCAAGAGAGACAGAGAGAGAAATCTTCCATCTGCTGGTTCACTCCCCAAATGGCCGCAACTGCCAGGCCTGGGCTAAACCAAAGCTAGCAGCCAGGAGCTTCTCCCAAGTCTCCCACATGGGTGTAGGCATCCAAGGACTTGGGCTACCCTCCACTGCTTTCCCAGGGAGCTGGATCAGAAGTGGAGGAGCTGGGACACCAAGTTGGCACCTAGAGGGGATGCTGGTGTCACAGGTGGTGACACAATGCCAATACTTATTTTAGACAATTTTCAAGGAGGCTTTGGATATGTTAATTTTACTAGAGGATGGCTAAGAAAGTTACTATAAAGCCTATGGCTTCTTTTCACTAGAGTACTTAAATTTTTCAGATTCAGTTTTAGTAAGAAAAAAAGCATCTTGCTTTTTTTTTAATTTGAGAGAGTTTCAGATAGTGAGAGGGAGAGAGGGAGATAGACGTCTTTCATCTGCTGGTTCACTCCCAAATGGTTGCAACAGCCAGTGCTAAGCCAATCCGACGCCAGGAGCCAGGAGCTTCCTCTGGGTCTACCATGAAGGTGCAGGGGCCCAAGCACTTGGGCCATCTTCTACTGCCTTCTGAGGCCATAGCAGAGAGCTGGATTGGAAGAGGAGCAGCAGGGACTAGAACTAAAAAATAGTGCCCATGTGGGATACCAGCACCACAGACCAAGGATTAATCTACTGCACCACAGCACCAGCCCCACTTTTGATTTTAAACTCAATTTATTTTTTCAATTTATAATGTATTTTCTCTAAATAATTTTGATATTAAGATTTCAGTTGTAAATTCTTACTATGACACTTTTGACAGTATAAAAGTACCATATACACACTATCAGACTTTGTACCTTTATTTTCCAGAAACTACATTCTTTTATTTCCAAGAAATTATATTGTAAATTAAAGAATAAAATTTAAACCTTAAAAAGCTAAAGAGTGAAATTCTAGAAGCTGCAAACTAAACTAGAATGGAAGCCTGGGTAAGAGGGTAGAAGGAAGAATGGATTAGGAAGGGACATGAGGCAATTTTTTGGAGTGACAGAAATGTTCATTTTTGTGACTGTGATGTAATTTCAAAGTTGTAAATCAAATGATCCAAAGTATATACTTCAAATATATGGCAATATATTTAATCATAATTAAAATTAGGAATATACAAACTAAACCCAAATGTTTCTTGGGTTATTTTAGTGTTTCCCAAACAATATCCCATAAAATTTAAGGGTAAGAATCCCTAAAATCACTAATATCTGACCTAAACAATCTTGGGGAAAGTTTAGGAAAGATAGGTTTGTTTCCTCCTCAATTATTTAGTATGCTAATATGCACTATAATTTTCCCAAAGAAGTAAATGGTCAAAAGTGTTTCCCAAAATTGTTAGAGTTTAGAAACCATTATTTTAGTCAACAACCTTAAAAATAATTAGAGGAAGAACATTAACACACTCATTCCATCTGTATCTAATTTATAATAGTATTTACAAATTTAGGATCCAAGGTACACTTGCATGTTAAAAGTTTTGAGAAGACCTGAAATACAGAAACTAAGTTAACTTTAATTTTGCTGAGTCTATAATTAATAAAGTTATTATAATCAAGTAATTCTCAAAATTTCACTAGGTAATTTTAAACATTTCTTCTATAGCCAGAAAAAGAATAACTTGTTTTTTGGAAACTACATATATCTTAAAAATCCCTAAGAGGCTTTCTCTTACCTGCTTATTTTCGCCAAATTCTTCTACACAGGTCCAGGCTGAAGAGATTGTGTTCCCTGTCTGTAGGCAGTGAAGACAGAAAAGAATTGAGTCTTTAGATTGATGTTATCCCTACCTTGAAAGTGCATGGAATCCTTGGTAACTTTACTTAAAAACGTTTTGATCAGTAAACAGGAAAAAAAATTTAGAGGAAAAGAAACAAGTGATAAATGATTATCATTTCTAAAGTTCTGCAAAGATGAATAAAGAAAAATATTTTGATATCTGAATGAATATTATCAGCTAATATACCATCAGGGAAAAAAAGTATCTGCTTAAACAAAGTTAGTTTTTTCAGTTGGTCTTTCTAACTAACTATATATATATGATAAGGAAAAGATTTTAAAACAAGTGACACTGCAATTTCTGACAAGCAGAGTCAAAGAGCCTAAGCAAATCTGGAAAACATACATGTTGTAAAGGTGCAGTTATTTTACACATGAAACATCATATCCTTCCTGTTTTAAGAGATATACTCTAAAGTAATACTAAGTTTAAAAAAAAATGTTGTTTGCTGAAACACTTTACCTAAAGTTAATTTAACCATACAGAGTACAACTAGACCATCCATCCACCTTAGGGGTTCTGTCCAGATCCCTTAAAAGTTTCTGTTAATGATGGATGTCCAAATCCTTCCTATAAAGAAAATGTGCATAAAAGTATGAACAAGTGAAAAATGTTAATCTACAGAAAATTTTAAATGATCACCTAACAATTATAACTCAGAAAAAAGTCACAGTATCTTGTTTTTTATATGATGAACTGAACTGAGTAATATTATCAAGACTTCTGATAAGAAAATGTAAACAAAAATATCAGAAATAAAACCATCTATCTGAGATGTACTAAGAATAATCAAGACATGACAGCCTAAGTGCTGTGACCTCACACAAGAAGAAAACCAAGAGAGTTGTGTGCCTCTTTTAGGAGGTGCACACCATCTAAGAGTTTGTAAGTTCTCTCTCAATAAGTAGATGAGTGGCAAGGGAAGGTAAGAGTCAGACAAGTTCTTGAGACAAGTAGGACAAGTACTAGAGCTGGGAGCCACTGATGCGACATGACTCAGACTGAATAGAAGTGAATCAGAAGTAGATCAGCCTTACCAGGACTAAATTCAGCTTCAACCTTCACAGCTCCTGCCTGGATGAAAAACACTTCCAGTCCTTTGGTCATCTTACTGAAGTCAAAATAAATCCTTTCTGAATAAAGATAATATCATGCTCACCTTCATATTATCTTTATAATTTTTTTTCGTACACTATATCTACCATTTAATAAAAAGTCATAGAAAATAATATCACCTAAAATCAACAGAAACTATAGTCAACAGAACAGATCTTTAGAGTATTTAGATAATGACAGTTTCAGAACTAGGTATTAAAATTACTGTTTAAATTGATCAAGGAGATAAAAGTTTTTGCAAGGAAATGAAAGTCAAAAAGGTCAAGTGAAATTTCAGAACTGAGAAATAAATTCAGATGAATAGTTTTATCAACATGTTAGACACAGACTAAATAAAGAATCTATGAATCAAAACACAGGTAAGAAGAAAATACACAGATGGAACCTACAAAATAATAGAAAATATGGAAGGAATATAGTTGATATATATGATATAGTTAAAAGTTCTAACATATGTAAGCACAGTATCAGAAAGAAAAGAAATATGTTAAAAAGAAATATTTGAAAAGAGTAACTTAAAATGTTTTGAGGGCCGGCGCCGTGGCTCAACAGGCTAATCCTCCGCCTTGCGGCGCCGGCACACCGGGTTCTAGTCCCGGTCGGGGCGCCGGATTCTGTCCCGGTTGCCCCTCTTCCAGTCCAGCTCTCTGCTGTGGCCCAGGAGTGCAGTGGAGGATGGCCCAAGTGCTTGGGCCCTGCATCCCATGGGAGACCAGGATAAGCACCTAGCACCTGGCTCCTGCCATCGGATGAGCGCAGTGCGCCGGCCGCAGCGCGCTGTCCGTGGCAGCCATTGGAGGGTGAACCAACGGCAAAAGGAAGACCTTTCTCTCTGTCTCTCTCTCTCTCACTGTCCACTTTGCCTGTCAAAAAAAAAAATGTTTTGAAACAAATGAAAGATATTGAAACAAAGATTTTACAAGTGGTGAAAGTCCCAGGCAAGATAAAAAACTAGTAAGACTATATGAATCCATTATACAAAAATTCTGAAAATAAAAGAGAAAGCATTCAAAATAGTTGATGGGGAAGGGAATATGACTCAATTTATATTCAAAGGAATAACAAGTTCACTGACAGTCAACTGCCCAACACAAGCAACAGAAGTCAGGGAGACGGGAAAGGGTTAAAGGAAAATAACGATCTAATAAGAACACCCTTCCAAATAGCAGGTGAATTAAAAACCCAAACAAAAAACTGAAATAATTTAGCACAAGCATACTCACACAAAAGGATATATAAGCAAGCATCCCCTAGAAAGAATAATATAGATATGTATGATGAAATGATAAATATATAAATGAACAAATATAAATGTATATATACTAAGTCTAAAAGCTATCATGGTGGGGCCAGCACTGTGGTGTAGTGGGTAAAGCTCCACCTGCAGTGCTGGAATCCCATATGGGTGCTAGTTCAAAATCCTGCTGCTCTACTTCCAATCCAGCTCTCTTCTATGGCCTGGGAAAGTAGAACATGGCCTTCCCTTCACATGGGAGACCAAAAGAAGCTCTTAGTTGCTGGTATCGGCCTGGCCCAGGCCCAGCCCCCGGCCATTGTGGCTATCTGGGGAGTGAGCCAATGGGTGGAAGACATCTTTCTCTCTATAATTCTGCCTTTCAAATAAATAATATGAATCATATATAAATATGTTTATATATCTATATAAAATTTAGATTTATGTTTATTAAAATATATATTAAAATTTGTTTATATGTATCTTTATAAAATTATATAAACAAGCACAAAAAAATGGGAAGCAATAGCAAGATGAGAGACTCAATCCCAATTCTACCAGTGCATGTATTAAATACAAGCTGGCCAAACAGTTCAAAGACAAGAATTTGAACAAATACAAACTATAACAACAAACAACCTTGACTACAATACTGGGCTAATCTTAAGGCTAAGAAATGGCAAAACTAAAAGTAAAAATGGAAAAAATACACAAGTACAACATACAAACATTAGCCAAAACAAAGATTGTAAGTTTATATTAGTATCACAAAGTAGACTTTAAAGCCAAAGCATGTTAAAAAGAGTAAGGGGCAGGCATTAGGGCACAGTGGTTAAAGAGCTGCTCAGGCTGCATGTGCCTAGGTTTTGAGTCCTGGTTCTCCTCTTACAATACCCTTCAAGGCAGCAGGCAATGGCTCGAGTCCCTGCCACCCACAGGGGAGACCAAGACTGAGTGTTTGCTTGCTGCAGCCTGGCCCAGTCCCAGCTGTTATAAGCATTTGGGAAATGTACTAGCAGATGAGAGATAATCAGTTGGTCCCTGCCTCTTTTAAAAAAAATAAATAAAACAGTGACACAGAAAAAATAAATAAAAAAGTGACACAGAATAATGGAAACAAGGTTAATCATTAGAAAAAATGTAATTCTAAATTTGAATGTACTTAATAACTCAAAATACAAGTATATCAAGCAAGAACTGACAACTCAAAGATAAATTTACAATCATAATATGTGACTTTCACAAACCTCTCTAAGTAAATAGAACAAGCACACCAAAATCCTAAGAGATCAATCTGAACAATGCTAACTTTAAAAAAAAAAAAAAGATTTATTTATTTATTTGAAGGCAGAATTAGAGAGAGAGAGAGAGAGAGAGGAAGGGAGAGACAGACAGAAATCTTCTATCTCCCCAAATGGCCTCAACGGTCACAGCTTTGCCAGTTAGAAGCCAGAAGCTTCTTCTGGGCCTCCCACATGGGTGCAGGGTCCCAAAGTACTTGGGCCATCTTCCATTGGTTCCCTGCTTCCCAGATGCATCAGCAGGGTTAGCCCAATGCTGTATAAACTTACTAAATGAGGCTCAAGTATCATTAGTAAAGAGTGATATAAAGGTTCTTAGGCCGGCGCCGTGGCTCAACAGGCTAATCCTCCGCCTTGCGGCGCCGGCACACCGGGTTCTAGTCCCGGTCGGGGCGCCGGATTCTGTCCCGGTTGCCCCTCTTCCAGGCCAGCCCTCTGCTGTGGCCCAGGAGTGCAGTGGAGGATGGCCCAGGTGCTTGGGCCCTGCACCCCATGGGGAGACCAGGAAAAGCACCTGGCTCCTGGCTCCTGCCATCGGACGAGCGCGGTGCGCCGGCCGCAGCGCGCCGACCGCGGCGGCCATTGGAGGGTGAACCAACGGCAAGGGAAGACCTTTCTCTCTGTCTCTCTCTCTCACTGTCCACTCTGCCTGTTAAAAAAAAAAAAAGAAAAAAAAAAAAAAAGAAAAGGTTCTTCCAAAAAGTTCATGGAAAATGTGCATATTATGAACAAACCTATGCATACATTTCAAATTTTAAAAATCTTTTAATTCCTTTTTTACAAACTTTTTGAAGTACCTGCATCCTAACCAGAATATCCAAAATTAAGAGTACTGACAACTAAGTGTTTGGAAGAAGGTGGAACACGGTGAATTCCCATTTACTGCTAGTAAAGTATATACTGGCATAAGCACTGTGGAAAATTGTTTAGCTCTGTATCCTAAAGTTTGAAAAGTATGACCCATAACTTTCAATCCTAGGTATTCAATGGAAGGGCACACAAATGACCACCAAATAATTTCCGTACAGGAATCTTTATAACATCATTATTCAGATACCTCCAAATTGCAAGCACCTCATATTTCCATCAACATCACAAACAGCCAATAAGTGACAAAGTTTTGATGGGAAACTCACATCAGTAAGAGAATCAACAGTCCAGCTACACGGAAACAACATACATCATCCTGGCAAACACGTTAAAGAAGTAAGATAACAGCATGTAAAAAGTGGAAGTTTCAAAATACATAGAATTAGTAAGTGCAAAGTGTGGTTTCTTCTAGGATGGAGGAAAACATGAGGAGGAACGCAAGAGAGCCTTCCAGAGGGCTATTATTTTATGCTTTCACCCAGGCAGAAGGTGACACAGATTAAATCACTGAAGCTTATATATTTGTATGAAAAGTTAGATAGCTTACAAAGACAAAGAACAAGGAACAGAACACCTGCCAAAGATAGACATAAAGGAGAGGCTGAAATGCATAATTATGATGAAACATAAAAATACTAATTACAATACTGCTTCTATCAAAATACAATTATTATAAAATAAAAGTGATGCAGACTAACTGAGAAACTATAATGGTGATTTTTCAATACAAATGCTAACTGGAAATATGAAAATGGATGACTTCTTTTCACAATGCCTTCACTACCTACCATTTGGAGTTTTACAGCGTTTTTGTTGTTGTTGCTGTTGTTAATTTTTGAGTGACAAAGTTTAAAGGGAAAAATGCTGAGATTCAAATAATTTACAATAATTAAATTTTTGTTAACACACAGCATGCAGTAATTCTCAGAATAAAGGCAAAAACTATCATCAGAGTTTGAATTTGGTGTAAAACACAAGGTTAATTATTACTCAGGCATTAATACAATTTAATTTGTCTTTTTGTTGGTGTCATTCTTTTAAAAAAAAGAATATTTAGGGTTGTTTTTTTTTTGTTCTAGTACTATTGGTTGAACTCTGTAATTAACACACAATTATTCTTAGGTGTTTAAATTTTAACTGAAAAGTGATCCCTGTTAAATATAACAGTGGGATACAATTTAGGACATGCTCAATCGGATTTGCCCCAAATGGAGGAGTTAGAAACGTGCCAGGGGATTCCAATACAATCCCATCAAGGTGGCATGTACCAAGGCCATCTCACTAGTCCAAGTGATCAATTTCAGTTCACAGTTGATCACACTGATAGGTCTAAGAATTAAAGGGATCACACAAACAAGACTAGTGTCTGCTAATACTAACTGATAGAATCAAAAAGGGAGAGAATGATCCATCATGGGAAGCGGGATACACAGCAGACTCATAGAATGGCAGATGTCCTAAATAGCACTCTGGCCTCAGAATCAGCCCTTAAGGAATTCGGATCTGGCTCAAGAGCCCATGAGAGTATTTTAGGCATGGAAAACCAAGACACTCTGGAAAAAAAAAAAAAAAGACCTAAATGAAAGATCTCCGCGAGTGAGATCCCAGTGGAAAGAACAGGGCCATCAAAGAAGGAGGTACCTTTCTCTGAAGAGAGGAGAGAACTTCCACTTTGACTATGACCCTGTTGGAATAAGATCAGAGTCGGCGAACCCAAAAGGCTTCCATAGCCTTGGCAACTCATGACTATAGCCTAGGGAGATTACTGATGCCATAAACAAGAGTGGCAAATTGCAAGAGGAGTCACTGTGCACTTACTTCTCATGTGGGATCTGTCCTTAATGTGTTGTCCAATGTGAAGTAATGCTATAACTAGTACTGAAACAGTATTTTACACTTTGTGTTTCTCTGTGGGTGCAAACTGATGAAATCTTTACTTAATATATACTAAATTGATCTTCTGTATATAGAGATAATTGAAAATTAATCTTGATGTGAATGGAATGGGAGAGGGAGCAGAAGATGGGAGGGGTGCGAGTGGGAGGGAAATTATGGGGGGGAAGCCATTGTAATCCATAAACTGTACTATGGAAATTTATATTTACTAAATTTAAAAAAAAGAAAAAGCCTTTCTACATAGCCTTTTGGGGTCACCCAAAGGAACACTTGACTCACTGCCAAATCACCCTACAAGGATCCGCCAGTTGCCAAAGCTGCCAACTGCACAAAGACTCCAACCAAATGATTCAGAACCTCAATCTCCAAGTATGAGCACATGTCCCAGGTCACCAGACAGAAAAAGGCCAAGACAAATCTCACACCAAATACATACACGTAGATAAATAAATAAATAAAATCCAGGTGATACAGAAACCATGCAAAGAGGAGATCAAAAAATGTCTAAAGCCCACTGTGTTTAATGTTATCAGAGCAAAATAAGTGGGGGATCGTTATTGCACTCATGAAACAACAGGGTTTTTTGATTTGTTTTGTTTAAAGAACAGGAATGACACCTCGGAAATTTTAAAAGTGCAAACAAAAGACCTTAATGGCATTAAAAGATCAAAAAATTAAAAGATGGAGCCAGGGGCCAGCACTGTGGTGCAGCAGGTAAAGCTGCCATCTGCAGCACCAGCATCCCATATGGGCACTGGTTCAAGTCCTGGCTGCTCCACTTCCAAACCAGCTACCTGCTAATGTGCCAGGAAAAGCACAAGGGTGAACCAACAGAAGAAAGATCTTTCTATTTCTCTCACTAACTCTGCCTGTCCAAAAAAAAAAGGATTTCAATAATCAAGACAATAATAAAGAGAATACGGAAGAGAAAAGCCATGCTGAGAAGTCTTAAGTGAGAACAGAATAAGTTAAAATTTAATGAGCAGGCTCAGGACCCTTACCTGCTTTCTGTAAAATGCGAACCATTGTCTATGTATTATTTTGGTTTTCTGTTATATAGGAATAAGAGTCAAAAGAAAGACAAACTAGGTAAAAATTCTACTAATCAGGATTTTAACTTTCATTAATTTCAGTAAGATTCACACCGTAGATATACAAACTGCTCTATATAAGATGGGATGAGGGGCCGGCACTGTGGCTTATTTGGTTAATCCTCCGCCTGAGGCGCCAGCATCCCATAAGGGCGCCAGGTTCTAGTCCTGATTGCTTCTTCCAGTCTAGCTCTCTGCTGTGGCCCGGGAAGGCAGTGGAGGATGGCCCAAGTGCTTGGGCCCTGCTCCGGTGTGGGAGACCAGGAGGAAGCACCTGGCTCCTGGCTTCGGATCGGCACGGTGCACCGGCCGCAGCAGCCATTTGGGGGTTCAACCAACAGGAGGAAGACCTTTCTCTCTGTCTCTCTCTCATGGTCTAACTCTACCTGTCAAATAAATTAAAAAAAAAAAAAAAGACATGATGAAAAGTATGATCTGTCTTTGAAGAAGACTTTCCAAGGGAAGATTTTGTATAAATTTTAATATAACATGAAAAGAAGAATTGTTTTTCAGATACTGCAATTCAGATTCTGTTCTTTCTTTTGAAGACAGAAAATAACTGAATTCACAGAACTGAATTTTAGCATCCTTAATTACCAGTGGTCTTTTCTGCCTTTGGGAGACTAAACTGAATGGAACACCACCATCTTTTCAGTCTTTACCTGTGTAGAAGAATAAAGAAGCAATGCAACACTAACATAAACTAAGTTTAGTAATAACATATAAGAGGTAGTGTCAATTACTTCGTGTTTGTAGACCCTTAATCAAATGTTATAAATGACACTAGCTATAACTATGTATTATGTAATAAATGTAAAACTATAAAACTATATAACATGATTATTTTCTACACATTTTAATACCAATAAGAAACATAATTTTTATCAGGTGACTTAAAAGAAAACTACTGCAATCTTAATCTCCTATCCCCCATTACACAAATTATACACATAATATATGCATATCCAATATAAAATAACCCATAGGCTTCAATGCATATTTCAAGGGTTTCTGTTGTTTCAAAACTCTGATTTCATGAAAATTATATATTCATTAATTTCTATTTCAGTGAAATAAATATACATGTACCACTCACCTGGTAAATCATAATTTGTTAGTGTCTATACCTGCCAACTCTGTAAGTCAGATATTTTTCCAATCCTTCCTTCTTTTTGCTCAAGGCACACCAAAATTTTTATCCATCTTTTCTTGGACTCTCTTTTAATCTTTATTATGGATAGGGCAGAATTTGGCTCCCAAACTCACACTGATGTGTAAACTCTGGAGCCTTGTGTTAAGGGTTCATGGATTAATAAGGTGTACACTTGATAAATTAGGGTGTCTGAGAGGTAGGTCTTGAGGAAGGTCTATGTAGCTCACAGGGCTTGTCCTCTGGAGGTCATGTGGGTTTTTATTTAAGTTTGGCCTAGCCTTTCTCTCTGCTTCTTGGCTATGCATGTGATCACTCCTCCACTCCAGCTCCAGCCTCCATCAGATGGCTAGACTGATAGGGCTGCCTGGTCCTGAACTGCAAACCTCCAAACTGTAGGCCAAAATCAATGCTTTTCTTCCTTAGAAAATCCTCTCAGATATTTCAATAAAAGAAAAGAAAAGCTAATACAACCTTACAGCACATGGATCACTTTATCTGAAAAGCACACATGCAGAGTGCCAAAGGAGACAGTGAATATCTATGTAACACAGGTTTTAACAATTAACTGTCATCTATACAGGTACAAAGACCTTTAGCTTTATACATCCTGATGGATCAAAAATTGTATTACAGAAAATTGAGTGATTTAAAACCATTAAGCTACTGAATAATATCATAAAGAACAAGTCATTTGGGTTACTATGTCCAATAAAAGCTTAGCAGAAAACACAAGAGAATATTTTAAGCAGAGTGGGCAGCACTTAGGAAGAACCTACCACCAGTGAGCATGACAAGTTCAGATGATCAAAACAGGAGGTATTCATTCACAGTCAAATGACCCAGCATTCTGAACTGGAAAATGTGCTTTCGGTAATTTCTTGGTTCTAATTCTAGGTTCCTGAGCATGGAAATAGCAATGAGAAAGCACCTAGTCTGATATATATATGTGTGGCTGAACTATGTATTGAGAATGTTCTGAACATAATCAGAGTAAAGTGGGAGTAGTAATAGGATGAAGTAATAGACACAGGTTGAATAATACATGAAATGTCTGGGGCCAGAAGTGGTTCAGATTTTGCAAAGTTGTATGTAAGATTCTACCAGTTAGACATCGCTAACTGAAAATTCAAAACCCAAAATTCTCAGTGTCAGGTCAGCACTCAAGAAGTTTTGGATTTTAGAGCAATCTGGATTTTAGGATAAGGGATGTTGAACCTTTATACACAAACCTTGCCTGTCTAAAATTGTCTAGCCTCTGGATGCACAGAAAAACACATCTCACTACCTCCTTCACATATTATGCCTTCTTTTTGTAATGTTTATCCTAGAGTAGACTTAAAAATTCCAAAGCTACCTTATAAAAAAAAGGTATGCTCTCAGGTTCTTTCTTAGAATGATCTCATTAGGATTCAGCCAGATGTTCCACACCCATACTACACTGGAGTGACAGGTATGATGTATGGCCAAGTAGGATTCAGAGACAAAACTGACTCTGAAAAGGAGGGAAAGCATGTGCCACAAGCCCATTTCATCATAATTTATTTTTTAGCAGAGTAACTTGCCAGTAATATTCCATATGGCCATAGCCTGTTACCAAATGTTCAACAAAGGTCAGTCTTTTATTGGAATCTTTTGAAGTTACCAAGAACAGCAGTTCAGACCACAGCCTCTTAGCTAACTGGGAACTCAAGCAAATTACTTAACCTCCTGAAGCATCAGTTTCCTAGTGTGTTAAAAATGTATGACACTGTCAGCATGAAAACAGTACCTACCTGAAAGAACTGTGAGATCAACATGTTATGTAAAATCATTTAGCACAATATCTAACATATAGTAAGTGCTCAGAGGACCACATGATTATTACTAATAATTACTACATGATTGGAAACTCTAGTATCTTACATTTGTTTTGTGAATAATTATCATACTTCAAAACTTAACATACAAAAGACACTGTTCTGAGCCCTTTACAGCTTTAACTCATTCAATACTCTGGGAGATATTTTATCATCATTTCCATTTTACAGAGGAGGAAACTGAAGTCCAAGTAATGAACCTCAATTGTGAGTCCAGGAAATCTGGCAACAGAAATCATACTCTTCCATTTTACAGTGCCTATATGCTATCCTACCTTCAAGGTATTCTATTTCCTCTTACTGAAATCCCTTCTAAAACACAATGCCCCATTTTCCTGCTCTCTCACCTCAGATTAGGGCAGATCATCCAATCTTATGTTCTCATAATACTCTCTACTCTCCAGAGCATTTATCAGAACTGTTAACTGGATAGCAGCCTCCTTCAACAGGAGTAAGCTGTTCAAAGGCAGCAACAGTGTCTAATTCACTTTGTGATCTTTGGGACTTTATAAAAAGCATATTGGTTCAGTAAGTATTTGTTGAATGAATGTATTTTTACCAAGATTAACAATCAATCAACTGCCACTCAATAAACAGAAAATGAGAATGGAAAGCCCTTAGGAACAGATGATAATAAAAGAGATGAATCGGACTTGTCCAAATCAAACTTTCATATATCACAGTTTGAAAAGGGCAAATTTTTCAGAGGGCTTCAAAGATGGCAAGAAAAGTTAAAGGAAGGTAATTCCCCTTAGAACATTCCAGTAAAGCCCCTTTCCTTCTCCCATACATTTATTTAACAAATATAAATAAGCTTAAAATAAGTATTAGAACAGTAAAGGTACATTTGACTTTTTTTTAAGAACTGAGATACAGAGTTATTAGTATTTCAAAGGTTTAGATAGCTCTGGCTTATTTATATTAAGTCATAATCTACCTTCCCAAAACATTTTCTAAAGCATCAAAGTCGTTCATGTGCAAGCTTTTCAAACAGCTTAAGACAGTAATCACTTTCCCCCTATAGGTATTAATTACATGTGTCACAGATCCTAGCATTTCAGTTGTTTCTTCCCCCTCTTCACATTTTAATTTCCAGGCCCTCCCAAGTTGCCAAGGTTTAATTGAACTGTGGTACCCAAAAGCAAACGAAATTATTTAACCTGAATATTAAAGAACTTTCCTATTTTGACTTGAATTACATTAATTTGTGAAATCTCTAGATTAGAATGACATTTACAAATCTTCCTCTTGCATGGCTGGGTTCTTTCCCAGTTTACTTTTAATAAAAATATACAAACAGGTGTACAGATTACACAATTTAAAAATTAAAAACATGGAATCACTATCCAGGTTTAGAAACAGAAATTTATTGAAACCTTAGAAATCCCTTTGCGTTCTTTCAAATTTCTCTTTCCAACCCTCAAGGTAAATACAATCCTAAATTTTAATTATTCCCTTGCTTTTCTTTATGGTTTTAGTACATATTCATATATTGCTAAACAATATACTGTTCTGATGTGCTTGGAGTTATTTTCGTAATGATAATTTTCCATTGCTTGAGTTCCTTCAACTTAAAAACTGCATCCATTTTGGTTTTCCTTGTTTTTAATAAGCCACCTCAAAACTTGTGTGGAATAAGGCAGGGGTGAAAGTGGAAAACTTATCCATCATCACATAAGAGAGACAGAAGACAGGTTCACATTCTGTTTTGGTCAGTGCACTACATCAGTATCAGACCATGCATGCCTTATCTCCTCAATAATAAACCGGGCTGAGGGGAAACTGAACATCTTTCCGTCATTTCCTAAGTTAAGTTTTATAACAGCAATTTAGAACTTGAGTAAATTTCCTGTACATATTTAAGTGACAAATATTTATCTCAGTACACATAAGTAAATATAACGAAATAAGCCAATTATATTTTGATTATTTAGTGTCAATGTATTCATGTCACATATATAAATATAAATATTGGGAGTTGGCCGGCACCGTGGCTCAACAGGCTAATCCTCCGCCTTGCGGCGCCGGCACACCGGGTTCTAGTCCCGGTCGGGGCGCCGGATTCTGTCCCGGTTGCCCCTCTTCCAGGCCAGCTCTCTGCTGTGGCCCGGGAGTGCAGTGGAGGATGGCCCAAGTGCTTGGGCCCTGCACCCCATAGGGAGACCAGGAAAAGCACCTAGCACCTGGCTCCTGCCATCGGATGAGCGCGGTGCGCCGGCCGCAGCGTGCCGGCTGCGGCGGCCACTGGAGGGTGAACCAACGGCAAAGGAAGACCTTTCTCTCTGTCTCTCTCTCTCACTGTCCACTCTACCTGTCAATAAATAAATAAATATTGGGAGTTGACTATAGAAATTTTTGTCATAGAAAATTCATAACATAGAATTTCAAATTAAAAGAACTGGAAATACAAAAATAAACCTTACATAAAAATTCAGATAAAGGGGAAGGCACTGCGGCACAGAGAGTTAAGCTGAAGCCTGTAATGCCAGCATACCACATCAGAACATCAGTCCGAGTTCCCACTTCCAATCCAGCTCATTGCTAATGCACCTGAGAAAGCAGCAGAATATGGTCCACGTGCTTGAAACACTACCAGCCATGTGGAGACCTGGATAGAGTTCCTGGCTTCAGCCTGGACCAGCCCTGCCCATCATGGCCATTTGCAAAGTGAACCAAGGGATGAAAAGATGAAATCTCTCTCTCTCCCTCTCTCTCTCTCTCTCTTCCCCTACCCTTTCCCCTCTCTGTCATTCTGCCTTTCAAATAAACAAACACTATACCTGCTATCTAAATTTCATACTAACAAATCCCTTAAAGGATTTACCTCTCAATGTAACACATGTAGACATAAAACATAGGTGAGAAACTCCCTTAAATAAACACTGTTTGCTTAATTTTTTTGCCTTTGTTGAAAACTATACCCTTATGGTGTAAGGTGTAAACCTGCCTTCCAAAGATTCATAATGGTTCACCTGGAACTTATAAATTCTTTGCCCTAAACAAGTCAGTATTTTCATAAATCCATATCTACAGATTCTGTCACTCTTTGACCAAAAACTGACAGAGCAGCAAAAGGGGAAAAAAGCCATCTGTATATATATGGCACACATGCTGCAAAGTTTATAGATACTCATTTACCCTGTTATCTGGCCAGTTAATAAGCAGACTGGAACATAGATTGCTGAAACAAAGTTAACAAGAAAAAAAAAGTAAGTTAATGGCTTGCAGTCGTAAATAAAATCCACACACAAAATAGGATTTAAAAACAAAAGGCAACAAGGAAAGTATTTCTATCAATAATATCCTTAGAAAACAAAACTGAGCGAAAACCAAAATAAACAACAGGAAACGTGAAATAAAGATCACCATAGGTATCTATTTTATAAAAGACGCTAAAGTTCTACATCATAATTTACATTTTTTATTTATTCAAGTGTCAACCTCTTGAATTAATTTGTGTACAGAATGCATGTAATACAGTTTAAACCACACAACCAAAAAGTAACCCAGGATACATTCATCATATTAGTAGATAGTACAATTACAATAGATTGTTTCTAATAATGAGTATACACCATATGCTTCTTAAGGTGATAGAATTATAGTAGAAATCATACTAACAATATAGTAAAAAGACTATTTACTGAATCAAAGAAATGCAGCAATGAACTAAACTTAGTTACCCAATCATATTGTTTTCTTAAAACATTAACTATTGTGTATATAAAAATCAATAAACAGGTCATGTTATAGTTCAAATGTCACTTGCAATCAGACAAGTCATGACCCACACATAATTAATACAGTATTAATAAAATGTCATCACTTTAAGGAATAAGAAAATCCAGAAATTTATTATTATTCTGGTGATTTAAAACTTCTAATCCATCAGGGAGACCAAGGATTTTAATGTTTTCTGTTTTAAATCCCCATAGGGGCGTGTAACATTCTTGTAGCTACTGTACTGCCAGTTCTTGAACACAGGACGCACTGCTCTGGGGGAGGACAAATTGATCTAGGACTGATGCTGTAGGAGATATTAACCAGGAAGGGCAAATACTACATTTAACTAAAAAGTCTAGAGGCAACTGATGAATATTTTTAAAGTAATTAAAAGAACAAATTTATCATAATGAACCACTATTCTAAAACATCTTCTGTCTTCATTCACTATCTACTAACTATTAGAGAAGAGACAGAGGTATGACAAACTGAAGAAGACTAAGCATAGCTCCTCACACATATTTTCCTGATTCTAAAAGAAAACAGTAATATTAAGTAAGCTCTAAAGGAGGTAAAAAAAAAAAAAATCAATGAAACACTGGAATTCCTTTTGAAGTTCATTTTAACAATATATTTAGGCGACACCATGTGGCATACTTATGAACTGCTGTAGACATTAAAGAATGGAACACACCCAGAAATTTTATCATGGTATTTGATATGTGGAAAATTTTTTAAATACTTTAAAAAATTATAATAAATTTAAAAATTTAGATATTAAATTGCTTAACACAGCAGTAACTACTGCTAAAACTAATGTATACTCTAATCCTATATTTCAGGATTATATTAATCAAAGATACTAAGGACTTAAAAGGTAAAGAATCAGCAAGGTTAAATAGATGAATAAAGTAAATAAAAAAATCAATAATCACTTTAACAATATAAAGAGAGAATACTAACCTCATAATGTTATTAATACACGTTATTTTCCCAATCCTCTTATTTTTTTAAAAAACTAGTTTCTAACCTTTTAATTATTTTTATAACACTTTGGGTTTTTTATTTACTATAATCATTTGACAAATTCACATAATAACCAAAAACCAGCTACTTGTCAAATAAAACTGATTTTTTAAATCCAGTTGTTTTGCTATTAAGTAGACAGACATAAGCTTTGACTTCTACAAAGGAAGGGATATTAAAATAAAGGGTTGATTCTGGTTTTAAGCTGTTTTAAGTCAAATACTCAACATATAGTGGTACAAATAAAATATTTTAATTATTGATCCTGTGTAAGATTTCTGACCATACAGGGGTAGAGAACCTCTTTTCTTCCAAGGGCCATTTGGGAATGCATAGCATCATTCATAGGCCAATACAAAATTATCAACTTAAAAATCAGCCTACTTCAGATATGCATTTCAGGTCCCGTCTATGGCTGCCTTGACAGAACCAGGCCAAATGATTTTGCAGGCCTTATACAGCCTGTGGGCCAGACGTTCATCACTCCTTCTAAGAGTCCTCAGAATTCACCAAATAAAATCTTTATATTTTAGAGGTGAAAACACAGAGGGTCCACTAGGATTACATAATTCATTTGCTATTACAAGATCACACAGTTTGTTGGAGGCTAAGACTACATGATTCTTTTATTTTTATTCTAGTACTCATTAAACTATTAAAGTTGTTTCGCAATTCCATAATAATATTTAGGGACCATTTACACAAAGATACTTATGAATTATACTAGGTGATATTTTAAAGGGCTTTCAGGAAAAAAATAGTAAATTTCAAGAATATAAATACATTTTCATGAGACTGTGCCCTCTCTGAGGCTCAAAGACACATAGTTGAGTTAATGGAATTTTGTTCGCACCACTGGTCATATGAAGAAAAATAAGTGTCTGATACACTGATATAGGTGCCTACCTCTCACTCATCTAGGCAATTCTAAAGCAAATTCAATTATTTCTGTTCTTTAAAATTACCAGTTTGAAATAGCATCACCAAAGTTAATCTGTAATTAAAACTGGAAAGAACACCACTTAAGTATCATTTTTCTTCTGTAACAGGATGAGTATCCCTTATCCAAAATATGGGAGATCAGTGTTTTAGGTTACAGATTATTTGGAAATTTCAGAATATTCACATACTCATAATGAGGTATCTTGGGGGACAGTACACAAATCTAAACACAATTTCATTTATGTTTCACATATACTTTACATACAAAGGCTGAAGGTAATTTCATTCAAAATTTTTAGTGTACCTGTTTTGACTATGACCTGTCACATGAGGTCAGGTCAATTTTCCACTCGTGGCATCATGATAGTACTCAAAAAGTTTCGGATTTTGGATCATTTTGGGTTTCAAATTTTTGCATTAGGGATGTTCAACTTGTATTTATAATAAAAACTTCTCTGTGATATGACATAACCATTATTTTATTTCTTAAAATTATTTCTTAATTTTAAAAAACTGGCAAAAGTTTGTTTCAAAGCAACTTATTGGCATATTTTTGAAATCTTAAATTCTATTTTTTTAATTTTTGCATTCCTGCCCATCAATCTGGAAATAATAACTCATAAGAAAAAAAGCACCAACTATTTTTCAGATCAAAACTTCTCACAACAATTTATCTTCACCTGCTGTCTTTCTCATTTATACCTTCTGGTCTTTTTTGCCTTTCTTATTTTTATTTTAAAATAGTTCAAATATAAAAAAGTATAAAGAAGGGTTCAATCAGCACACAATTTAACAATTTTTAATATTTTCATAACTTTCAAAAACGTTATACGTGGTAACACAAAACAAAACCTAGTTTAAATTATATTAATGGGGCATCAAACATAATATCATTTTTAAATATATAAGTACTTTACCATTCAACTAGAAAAAATGAAAAAATGTAGTAATTTATGTCACTTCAGAGTCAAACATGAATATAAAAAGCAATAAACAAATTGGCCACAAGGTGAGTACTTGGAAAAATAAAGTACAGGAGATTTTAAAAAGATAAATATTAAGTCATAAAATAGTCCACACAAATTAGGATGTATTCGTCTATTAAAAAAAAAAAAAAAACACTGGCTCAGAAGAAAATCAAGTTCAGCTAACCTAGTTGTAATAAAATCTATGAATTTTTAAAAAGTAGTATTAATGAAATTTTGATGAATCTGATAAAATCACCAAACACGACACAGACCTGCTTGCCACTAGCCCACCATCATGGTTTTTCTACAAGTTTGTTCAGATTGGCCCCTCTCTGCCCACAAACTCTCCTCAAGGTTTGCGATTCAGATCAGGTGAGATGTATAG
Source organism: Sylvilagus floridanus (assembly GCA_949820135.1). NCBI lineage: Eukaryota > Metazoa > Chordata > Mammalia > Lagomorpha > Leporidae > Sylvilagus > Sylvilagus floridanus. Next base: position 21,883,872 of record OX463238.1, on the reverse strand, counting down.
GTTCCCTTATACAATAGCATTTGTGTATCTGCCTTCTTCACTACTCTGTGACTCCTTAAAGCAAAAAAATAATAAAAAACAATGTTTTATTCATCTTTGTCTTCCAAACATTTAGGAAGTATACTTAGCACAAAGAGGAATTCAGAAACAGATCTGCTCTTTAAACTTTATCAGTGGAGGTTAGAACAGTATACAAAAATCAGAGGAAATTAAATCAACAGCACAAGTTACTTTGTAAACAGTTCACTTCTATCTTTAAAAGCTTTAAGTAATCACACCAGTAGGAAAAAACTACTACTTGTATCAGCATTTACATAAATACAGAAACAAGAACAGAGATGGCTTGCCTACAATTATCTGTTAAGAAATTATTTAACAATGTGAATTATCCACACTACATCCCCAAAACTACATCTCTCCTTCCACTAAGTATTCTCCAGGATTTTCTTCACAAGGACTTCATCTCCTTGACTTTGCTTATTCCACTGCTATGTGACAAAGGATCCTAGACAAATATAGTGCCAATAACAGAAGGCCCAGATTCAAAACAGTGTCATAGCAGAGGAAAAGTAGGGTTATTCATGTTGATAGTCTGCTCCATTACTAAACAGGTACAAAATTATAAAATAGAAAATGATTATTTAAAAGAGTAATACCGAATGACCCAAGATGTCTCAATATATATCATTCTGTGTAACACCAATGTAACCCCTCAGTCTAAGTATCCTATCCAGATTACACTGCTTATCACAAGTTTCTAAAGATAACCAGGTAAATATATGAATTTTATCCTGTGGAGTGATCAGTCTCCAATGAGATAAGGGAGACTATTCTCTTAAGATTATGAAGATGGAAACAGTTTTTAATTTTCAAATAAAAATAATTTAAAATAGGATTCAATTTTGGCATTGACCCCCACCTTTTCTTACATCACAGTAATTTGCTTACAATAGAAATAACTTTACAAGGACCAAATGGACCAAAAAAGAAAATTCTGATTTTGGGTTGATACACCAAGAAATTCTGGGATTCTGCTAAGAGTACTAAGTAGCACCAGAAGTAAATTCTCTGAATTCAGTACTCATTTAAGTGTCTCTCATTCAAAAAAATAAATAAATAGGTAACACTCATTTAAAGGAAACTCTTAACGTTTTTTCTCATTTTGCTTGGAAAATGGGACAGTAAGACCAAAACTATATGGATATTAAAGACAGTCTTAACGATATCTGAAATAAAAATGTAACTGCAGATCAAAACAGGATCAAATTGAAAATAAGGGTATCAAGGCAAAAATATTTAATTATTACACCCAAAGAAAGTATTTTAAAAATAGTTAAATACACTTTAAATGAAATCAGGTTTCTCAAACCCTTTAAGGAACTGGAGAATGATTTTAAACATGCAGAAGTTGATTTGAAGAACTCTAAGAACCTGTAACAACCTTATGTTTATGAGTGTTCAATCCTTACAACAGGAACATGTTTGGAACATTCAGCAGGCCATCCAGAACACTCCACTGCTGTCCCTGAGAACATTACTTTCAGAATTTATCAACCTTGCATTAGAGCTGCTTTTTAATAAAATAATTTTAACATGTGTGGTTTAAGACTAAAGGGGGAGGGGGCTGTTCTCTCTCTGATCACCCTGCAACAGTATCCTGTAACAAGCTAATAGAGAGCAGGCACCATTTTGGACATAGGTAACAGCTGTGCCAGCTTGTATCATGCCCAGCAATCAGCCCCAAGTGGAGACTCCTGAGTCTGGTGGGGAGGACAGGGGGCTGGGTGTTTGTGACTGTGGGAGGCCTGTGTGCCAGGACTGAGAAAACACTGAGGCTGCATGGGAGGACTCAAGATGTGGCTGGGACATTGGGCAGCCACTGTGGGAAGCTCCACATGATCAGGATTCTCAGGTTACCAAGAGAGGAACATTGCTGGGAATCTAAGCTTACACTGGGGACCGCACAGATCCTTTGTGTGGTCCTTGTGGAAGTGAGAATGAATAATATACTCACTGGGGCTAGCACCCAGGCACTGGGCTCCTTTGAGGAGAGGAGCTCAGCTGAGTCTACACCAACAGACAAGAACAAACCTCCCCACTGATGTTCAGTTCTCACCCTGGAGAACTGAACAGAATTCCCTGGCCACCCACCAGACACCTCTAGGTATTCCCTGAAAGCAGACACTCTACTAATCTGCAAAGGCATAGTATAAAGATAAAAGCCATCACAGCAAAAAAAAAAAAAAAAAAAAAAAAAAGAAGACCAATGAGGATCTCCACAAATTCTGAAGAATAAACACACCATTCAAGAAACAATAAGGAAAACAACATGATCCCCCTAAAAAGCACAAACTTCAGAAATGGAATTTCAAAAAATTGGTCATAGGAACACTCAGAAGTAATCAAAAGTAAATGCACAAACTAATGAAATCCGTAAATGACATGAAAGAAAATTTTTCCCACGAAATTGGGATCTTAAAGAGAAATCAAAAGGAAATTTTGGAAATGACAACTTCAACAGAACAAATAAATAATGCAATGGAAAACCTTAACAACAGAATTGGTGAAGCAGAGGAAAGAATATCTGACTTAGAAGACAGAGCACAGGAAATTATACAGTCAGACCAAACACAAGAAGAAGAAATTAGAAAACTAAAAAACACTGTTGGGAATCTATAAGATATTATAGAAAGACCCAACATACAGGATCTAAGAGTTCCTGAAAGCATGGAAAGAGAGAAAGAATCGGAAGGACTTTTAAGTGAATAACAGAAAATTTTCCCCAGTTTGGGAAAAGAACATCCAAGTACAAGCAGCACATAGAACTCCTAAAAGACAGGACCAGAAAAAATCTTCACCATGACACATTGTAGTCAAACTCTCCACATTAAAACTTAAAGATTCTAAAATGTGCATGAGAGAAATGCCAGATTACTTTTCAGAAGATCTCAAAATTAAACACACAGTGGACTTCTCATCAGTAACCCTACAGGTTAGGAGAGAAAGGCAAGATATATTCCAAGTCTTAAGAGAAAAGAACTGTGAACCCAGAAATAATATACCCTGCAAAGTTCTCATTTATGAATGAAGGTGAAATAAAGACCTTCCATGACAAACAGAAATTGAAATAATTTGTCACCACACGCCCAGCCTTGCAAAAGCTGCTTAGCGATGTGCTGCACACAGAAACACAGAAACTTCAAAAACAAAACTGTTAGAAGAGAAAAAGAAGGGCACTATGTTATGATTAAGGGATCAATTCAACAGGAAGATATAACTATTAGAAATGTATATGCACCTAATGACAGGGCACCTGGCTATTTAGAAGAAATGTTAAGGGACCTAAAGGGAGACATAGACTCAAATACAATAGTAATGAAGGACTTCAATATCCCACTTTCAGCAATGGACAGATAACCAGACAGAAAATCAGCAAGGAAACAGAACTAATCGACACTGTAGGCCAAATGGACCTAACAGGTATCTACCAAGGATGTCAAGGATTGCTGTTGTGGATTTGTTCCTGAGAGGAAGAGCGGTGGTGGCAAGAGGCACAGAGTCACCACACAGACCTTGGGAGTCAGGTGAAAGCAGGCCAGAGGCGAGCAGCCTGCAGACTCATTTACTTCATTTGCTATAGCAGCTTATATAGCCAAGGCAGCCAATCTGGTCAAGGGGAGGTCTATGCCCTAATCAATCACACCTTGTTGCCAAGTAGTTTCCAAAGCCATCCAATCACAGCCTGTTGCCACTGGCCATCTTGGCATGGCCTTCTCATTCCATGCTTTCCCCCTTTCATTTATTTTTGAGCAACGGGAGGCATGATTCTTGGCCATACCATTGTTGACCCCATTTCCATGTGGCCTCTGTACGCAGCTGTGCCTGTCTTAGGTTGTCCCCCAGGGGATCTTACCCGTCATTGACTAACCAGTGCTCAAAACTGGAGACCACAGGAGTGCTTGCTCAGATAGGGGTAGGAATGAGGAACAATGGTAATTGGGAATGGCATGACCACACACAGGCTGTGGGCCATTTGAGTGGCTGACCAGAGTTAGTGGGGTATAAAAGTTACAGACGTGGCTCCGGGCAGTTTCTCAGGGTAGGATGATAGGGCAGGTGCATCCGCTAACAAGGCAGACTCTCACTCTTGTTCAGCTGGTTCTGGCTGGCTGTCAGTTGCAGGCTTGATGTTTCTGGCTGGTACCCAAATGGGCTGTCTTGCATTCTCTGGAAAGATACAAGCATATCCTCGACCCTTGGTTAGCAGAGGGTGTGCTCCCTTCCATTCTCCTGTTAAGGGGTCTTTCCACCTAACCACAGGGGCTGGGGGCTGGGATGGAAAGGATCCCTAGTGTTTACAAGCTGGGCTGATCCCCTGGGAATCAAAAGTAAGAAAACTGATAGTGAAAAGGACCTCAGTCAAAGGACCTCTATGATGAGAATTACAAAACATTAAAGAAAGAAATAGAAGATACAAAGAAATGAAAAACCTTCCATGTTCATGGATTAGAGGAATAACTATCATCAAAATGTCCATTCTTCCAAAAGCAATTTACAGATTCAATGCAATACCAATCAAAATAGCAAAGACATTCTTCTCAGATCTAGAAAAAATGATGCTGAAATTCATATGGAAACACAGGAGCCCTCCAACAGCTAAAACAATCTTACACAACAAAAAAAAGCTGGAGGCATCACAGTACCAGATTTCAAGACATACTGCAATGCAGTTATAATCAAGCAGCCTGGTACTGGAACAAAAAGAGATGGAAAGACCAATGCAACAGAATAGAAATGTCAAAAATCACTCCAAGATCTACAACCAACTTATATTTGACCAAGGAGCTAAAAACAATTCCTGGAGCAAGGACAGTCCCTTCTACAAATGGTGCTGGGAAAACTGGATGTCCACATGCAGAAGTATGAAGCAAGACCAAAAATCCACTCAGAATGGATGAAAGGCCTAAATCTATGACCTGATACCATAAAATTAATAGAGAACATTGGAGAAACCCTGCAAAACACTGGCACAGGCAAAGAGTTCTTGGAAAAAATCCTAGAGACACAGGCAATCAAAGCTGAAATTAACTGGGATTACATCAAATTGAAAAGCTTCTGTAATGTAAAGAAACACTCATGAAAATGAAGAGACAACCAACAGAATGGGAGAAATTATTTGCAAACTATGCAACTGTTAAAGGATTAATAACCAAAATATATAAAGAGAGCAAGAAACTCCACAACAACAAAACAACCCAGTTAAGAAATGAGAAGACTTAAACAGACATTTTTCAAAAGAGGAAATCCAAATGGCCAACAGACACATGAAAAAATGCTCAGAATCACTAGCCATCACAGAACTGTAAATCAAAATCACAATGAGATTTCACTTTACCCCAGTCAGAATGGCTTTCATACAGAAATCAACAAACAACAAATGCTGGTGAGGATGTGAAGCAAAAGGTACCCTCATCCACTGTTGACGGGAATGTAAACTGGTAAAACCACTATGGAAGACAGTATGGAGATAACTCAAAAATCTGAATATAGACCTATCACATGACCCAGCCATCCCACTTCTGGGAATTTACCCAAGCGAAAAAAAATCAACAAATAAAAGAGTTATCTGCATCCACATGTTTACTGCAGCTCAATGCACAATAGCTGAGACGTGGAATTAACCTAAATGTCAACCGAAGATTGGATAAACTATGGGACATGTACACTATGGAATACTGCATAGTAGTTAAAAAAAATGAAATCTGGTCATCTGCAACAAAATGGATGAATCTGGAAAAACATCATACTTAGTAAAATAAGCAAATCTCAAATGGACAAATACCATATGGTCTCCCTGATCTGTGATAACTAATAGAGCACCTAAAAGAAAATCTGTAAAAGTAAAATTGACACTTTGAGAAGCAATGACTTGAACAGTTCTTGTCTCGACTGTCAAGGAACATTTTTTTTTCTTAATACTATTTGTTGAACTCTTTACTTCACAGAGTTAATCATATGTGTATGAAGTCAACTGAAGTTGATCTCAGTAAAAAATAAGAGTGGGAATAAGAGAGAGAATAGGAGGTTTGTAACTGTAAAGCTGTTTGTTCTGCATACATTCCTATGGACTTACTTCTAAGGGTATAGATTAAAAACTTGCCATGGGACACCAAATCCCATTAAGCTGCGTGGTAAAAATGCCATCTTAAGTATTTAAGGTGTCAATCAAGTGTTAAAGTGATCATATAGAATTAAGTATTAAAGGGATCATATAAATAAGATCAAGTGTCTGACAATAATAATAGAATTAAAAAGAAGAGAATGTTCCAACATGGGAAGAAGTCCACACAGCAGACTCATAGAATGGCAATTGCTTTAAATAGCACTCTGACCTCAGAATCCACCCTAAGGCATTCTAGTCTGGCTGAAAAGCCCATGAGAGCATTTCAGGTATGGAAAGCCAAGACACTGTGGCAAAAAATGTCCTACATGAAGAATCTCTGTAAGAACCCCAGTGGAAAGAAGGGGCTATCAAAGAAGGATGTACTTTTCTGATGGAGGAACGAACTTCCACTTCACTTATAGCATTGTCTAAATACTGACAGAGATTGTGGATTCAAAAGGCCTCCACAGCCTTATCAAGAGCCTTGTGTGATCACTGACGTCATACATAAGACTGTTAATTGGTTTTTTTTAAAGATTTAATTTATTTGAAAGTCAGAGTTACATAGAGAGAAGGAGAGGTGGGGGGGGGGGGTCTTCCATCCACTGGTTTACTCCCCAACTGTCCACTGCACCAATCTGAAGCCAGAAGCGTCCTCTGGGTCTCCCACGTGGGTGCAGGGGCCCAAGGACTTGGATCATCTTCTACTGCTTTCCTGGGCCATAGCACAGAGCTGGATCGGAAGTGGAACAGCAGGTACTTGAACCACCGCCCACATAGGATGCCAAAACTGCAGGCATCGGCTTTACCTGCTATGCCACAGCACCGGCCCCTAAAGTGTTAATTGTTAAATTAACAACAGGAGTCACTGTGCACTTACTTCCCATGCAGGACCTCTCTGTTCAATGAATTGTATTATAAGAAATAACTGTAAAACTTGTTCTCAGTTTTGTGTGTTCATGTGTATATGCGTGCAAATTGATGAAATCATTAGTTATAGAGCTGGCTTTCTATGTATAAAGTTAATTGAAAATGAATCTTAAGGGAGAATGGAACGGAAAATGGGAGAGGGAGGAGGAGATGGGGTGGGAGTCAGGGTGGGAAGGCGGGTATTGAGGGAAGAATCATTAACTTCCTAAAGTTGTACTTATGAAATTTGTACTCCTTAAATAAAAGGATTTGTTGGGGAAAAAAAAGAAGTTTAAATTACATTTATAAGGAAATGAATAGGTATAGAAACAAAAAAATGTTTCAGTCTTACCACAGTAGATCAGACACAAGTATCTGGGGAAAACTTTGCTCAGCAACTAATACTTATATCCATTCCAAAAGAATAATCTATTTTCCTCTGAGAACTCTAATTTAAATTACTTAATATCCCCCTAGTTTTAACTTATATGGTCTTAGTAGAAGAAAAATGGAGCTTCTATTTTGTTCACTGACAGAAAACAAACCTTAGAATTTCTTCATTTAGATGATTAAATTCCCAAATACCACCAACAAATAATTGAAGAACACAGTGAAAAATTTCTTTGAAAGGGCCCTACCTTCATTCCTAAAATTCTGATGAGGTCTCCAAATTACAATCTCCTAAATATATTCATGCTAACATATGAGTAGCTATGATAGATAGGAAGTCTGTACAACGCATACAGATTATCCTCCCTTTTGATAATGTCCTTCTTTTTTGATTGCCATCTCTTAAACAAAGGTGAGAATACAAATTTTAAATAGATTTTACAGTACCATGGTTCTACAACCATAGAAAAAATAAATTGCATGTTAGAAGTTTGACAATTAATATCAAGAAACAATATATTTCTTAGTATAGGACAATTCCCCCTTTGTTGTAAAGTCTTAAGAAACCACTGCTCTTCTAATAAATTCATTTGGAACACAAGCTAGGGCAAGTATTTGGCCTAGCAGTTGAAATGCTAGTTAAGACACCTGCATCCCATGTCAGAGTATCTGGGTTCAATGTCTGCCTCCTGCTAATACAGACCCCCGAAAGCAGTGGTGATAGCTCCAGTGGTTGAGCTCCTGTCACACACATGGGACACCTGGCTTCAGCCTCAGTAAACCCAGGCTGTTTGGTAAAAGCAGCAGCAGATGAAACATGATCACTCTCTCTTGTTCTCTCAAATTCGAGTGGGGCAGAGGGAGAAAAAAAGTGACAGAGGGAAGGGAAAGGCTAACATACTCATAAAAAAGAGGAAGAAAATACCAGAATGATGTAATTTATTTTCCTTTAAAATGTCTAATATCGGGGTAGGTATTTGCCCTATCAGCTAAGGTGCTCTTCAGGATGTCCTGGTCTCCTATCAGAGCAGCTGGTTGGGTTCCTGGCTCCTAGCTTTGGTCCCAGTTGAGCCACTGTAGGCATTTGGGAGTGAATCAGCAACTGGGAGCCACTCATGCTATCTCGCATGTGCTTTCTGCCTCTCAAATAAACAAACTTATCTTTTTAAAAAGAGAGAAAAAAATAAAATGTCTAGTATTTAGTTAATATATTTTGATATGCCCAAAGCCTTTCTTAATTATTCAAATGTTTTAGAAAAAACTTTTTATAAAAGATGAAATTAGAGAAAGGTCACAAACATCTCCTAATGATGCTTTTTGTCTTTCAAGAGTAATAATGATAAATTTCCAGATTGGTGAGCATAAGGCTATGTCTACACATGACCCACTGAAATGTCTGATTTCATCAACCCCCTATTTCTGCTTTCAAAAAAAACATTGTGTAGACTTCACCAAAGATGCAGAGACACTCTTAACTGGTTTAAGTAACAAAACCAGTGATTTACACAGAAAATTTTATTTCCAATCAAAGTCACTATAAAAACAATAAAATAGAATCATGTATTCTATAGTAAATCAAAACCAAATTAACCCTAGGTAAGTTATGCTTAAAAAAGCTAAATCTATAAGATTATGTCACAAGCAAGTTTCAAAAAAGTTTAACATGAATTCAGAAAATTGAAATAAAAATTTGATACTTACCATTAACATTGGATTAAAAATAAATGAATGCATAAATAATCTCTAATAGTTCTTAATTTAATATTAGAAGAATATTTAAAGTATTTTTGAACTTACCCAAATGAAGCAGTGTAAACTGGGCTGCCAGTTCCTTTGCATCTTCTAATGTAGTACACAGTTTGTCTGGCATGAAGTAACTCTGGGATCCATTTGCAATAGCTGGAATAACTATTTTATACACCAAGAGTACTTTTCCATCCTGACTTGTTGTTGAATACAAATAATATTCCGGTGGTGCCCAATTATTTTTGTTGCAGTAATAATCCAAATGCATTACTGCAGAATTAAAATGATTGGATTTTAAAGAATACATACTAATTGGAGTAAGCTTTGTTCCAGGAAAAAAAGGGTAAGTGCATCTTTCAATTTCAGGTGGGCTTGGGCTATGCTGACCATTAAGACGAGCAGGAAGAGTTGGTGGCTTGCCTAGAGTTTTAGGGTGGCTTTCTTCTTTGTTGGCAAACACAATCAGGTTTTCAGAACTGGGGCTAATCTGACCATTAAGATGCTGTCTCCAAGTGTTTTCCTTATTTGCTGGTTTTGCCAGTGTTACCTCAATGCTTGCTCCATCGATGCATCTGCCATTCATAACAGACATAGCAGCCACAGCATCTTCTCGGTTGAAAAAGTGAACAAAAGCATAATCTCTAAGTTTCTTCACTCGCTCAACAGCACCAGGCTTGAATTTATTGAATTCTGCTTTAATTGTTTCCTCTGTAGTTGAGATCATTAAATTTCTTACATAGAGAACTTTAACTCTCTGCATGGTTTCCTCATCAACCTCTTTCTCTGGATCAGCCCAGTCCACCTGAATGGTGTGGCCCCACAGTTGGAATGTTCCTGTGAAAGAGAATACATTAATTGGAAAAGAAGTCAAACAGAGAATGAAAAGTAAAAATATTAAGCACTTTTCCAAAGAAGGAAGTTCTTATTAATAAGCAAATCTAACCAGAATTTGTGGTGGACTTTAAAAGTCAACAGATCCTTGTCAGAAGAATTAAATTTTGCATTTTGGATTTGTATTAAATTAATGGCCAAGTTAAAGTATATACATTCAGTAAATGATCATAAATATAAATCATTTTATAGAAACAATTTGTTGTTTTAGAATTATGTGATTTACTTCTTTAAACCATGCTTCTTTAGGAACATACCATAATATTGATTATAAAGTGTCATTTTTCCTTGGAAAAATACTTTTTAAAACAGTAAGTTTACCTGGAATTAGTTTTCTCCTAGCCATAGCAGCAGCTCTGTGAGATTCATATTCAACAAATGCAAAACCACGATTTTTGGTCTTATCAGTTGCACTTGGATATACAATGACATCTACAACTCCTTCTGTAACTTTCTTCATTTCATCCAAAATTTCTTCTTTCTTCTTTTCCTTGGGAATAGCTCCAATAAATAATCTGCAATTATCCAAACTTACACATACACCAATAAATTTACCTGGTCTAATTTCATAATTATTAAGAATTCTAATGGCTAACTGGGCTTCTTCTTTTGTAGTGTACATCACAAAAGCATAACCTCGATTTTCACCACTAAATTCCATCATAAGTCGAAATTCATATATCTTCCCAGCTCTTTCAAATACAGGAACTAACTCATCTTCATACATATCACGAGGTATTTTTCCCACAAAAACTTCACAGCCCCTAGGTGGAGGTGGACCTTCCCAACCTGAAAGACAAAAAGAACATGCATAAACCTAAGATTTTTATATTCACTATTCAATCATTTATTCATTCAACAAATTTTCTGTGAGTTTCCTAAATGCCATGCAGTATTTTATGTGTTGGGGACATAACAGTGAACAAAATAAAGCTTTCTTTCATGAAGCTTATAATCAATAGAGAAGGGAGAGAAGATGTGAGTGGTAAGTACTAAGAAGAAAAATCAAACTATACAGGGGTATTATCTTAAACAGGTAAAGCTTTGATCTCAAGCTCAAGCAGAGGAGGCCGGCCCCTGGCTCACTTGGTTAATACTCCGCCTGAGGCGCCGGAATCCTATATGGGCGCTGGGTTCTAGTCCCAGTTGCTCCTCTTCCAGTCCAGCTCTCTGCTGTGGTCCAGGAGGGCAGTGGAGGATGGCCGAAGTGCTTGGGCTCCTGCACCTGCATGGGAGACCAGGAAAAAACACCTGGCTCCTGGCTTCGGATCAGCAGCAGCACCGGCCGTAGTGGCCATTTGGGAAGTAAACCAACAGAAGGAAGACCTTTTTCTGTCTCTCTCTAACTGTCTATAACTCTACCTGTCAAATAAATTAAAAAAATAAAGGCTGAAGCAGAGACCTGAATCGTGAGGGAATGAGCATTGAGGGTTATTAGAACAAATGCATTCAGAGAAGAAAAAGCAAAGACTGTGTATGTTAGCTCAACATGGAGTGTGACTATATGGTGGAAGGATGTATTTGAGCACGAAACTGATAAAGCCATCAAGGTAACTAGAACCAAGAGCTGCATTTTAATAATTATAAAGGTAATTGGAGGGTTTTGAGCAAAGAAATTTTATTGGATATTGGCAAAAAGGTAAAATACCATATGTATATGCTTACCTGTTTGGATCTGGCTTATTAGTATAAACACTACTCTTTGATTCACCATTCTTTCAAATTCCTCCCCAAGTGACCTTCTCTTTAATATCTAGAGTATCCTTTTCCCCCCACTACCCCAATTTTGATTTCTTTCCCAACCCAACACAATTTTTTTCTCAACTGCTTCTTAAATCAAAGTGAAGCTGGGGCCGGCCCTGTGGCACAGCAGGTTAATTTTCTGTGGTGCTAGCATCCCATATGGGCGCTGGTTCTAGTTCTGGCTGCTCCACTTTCAATCTAGCTCTCTGCTGTGGCCTGGGAAAGTAGAAGATGGCCCAAGTCCTTGGGCTCCTGCACCCACGTGGGAGACCGGGAAGAAATACCTGGCTCCTGGCTTTGGACAGGCACAGCTTTGGCCGTTAGGGCCACTGGGTAGTGAACCAACAGAAGAAAAAGACTATTCTCTCTCTCTCTGCCGCCGCTCACTGTCTGTAACTTCTACCTCTTAAATGAATAAATAAAATCTTTAAAAAAATAAATGTGAAGCGGGGGGGGGGGGCAGTACTGGAGTGCAACAGGTTAAGCACCACCTGTGACACCAGCATCTTATGTGAGCACTGGTTCAGATCCCGGCTGCTCCACTTCTGATCAGGCTCCCCATTAATGTGCCTGGGAAAACAGCAGAAAATGGTCAAGCACTTGGACCCCTGCTATCCACGTGAAAGACCCAGATGGCATTCTTGGCTCCTAGCTTCAGCCTGCCCCGGCCTGGCCCAGCCCCCACCATTGCAAACATTTGAGGAGTGAACCAGTAAATAGAAGATTGATCTCTCTCTCTCCCTCTCCCCCTAACTCTGCTTCTCAAATAAGTAAATATTGTTTTAAAAAAAGAGCAGGGTTGAGGGACCAGTGCCGTGGCACACTAGGTTAATCCTCCGCCTGCAGCGCTGACATCCCATATGGGCTCCGGGTTCTAGTCCCGGTTGCTCCTCTTCCAGTCCAGCTCTCTGCTGTGGCCTAGGAAGGCAGTGGAGGATGGCCCAAGTGTTTGGGCTCCTGCAGCCGTTTAGAAGACTTAGGAATAAGCTCCTGGCTCCTAATCGGCGCAGCTCCAGCTGTTGTGGCTATTTGGGGAATGAACCAATGGAAAGAAGACCTTTCTCTCTGTCTCTTTCTCTCACTGTCTGTAACTCTACCTGTCAAATAAATAAATAAAATCTTAGAAAAAAAAAAGAGCAGGGTTGAAAAAATTTAAGGGTAAGACATGTATAATATTTATAACCTACCTCTTGCCCTACAGAACAGTAAAAATAATTACTGAGATCTTAAAGCAGATAAAAGGGAAAAGCTATTGTTTGGGATATTTTTGGGGAGAAGAAACCAATCTAAATGACTACATTAAAGACTGAATTTAAAAGAGCATAAACAAATTCACACCTGGAGGAGGACCACCAAATTTCCTTTGCCCATTTTCTTGAACCATATTGTAACCAGTCTTTTCCATCAAGGCAAGTAATGCTGCTTCATTCTGAGTACCAGTTCGAACTTTACTACATCCATTTGTTCCATCTATATTTTCTTCATTCATGGTTGTAGTTCCTAAAACAAGGTTAACAGTGTTTGAAAGTTACAACCTGTAGCACTACGAGTCTATGAAGCACTTCTCTTGAGATGCAAGAAATCAAGAACAGTTGTGGCTGCCATGTTTGATTACCCTTCATGTCCTCCCCAAAATTTTTCTCCAAAGCACAAATTGGACTCCTAGTGTCACTGATCAATTAAGTAGGAGCTTTAGAAGACTTGGGCTACAATAAAGGAAGGTAAAAGTGAAAAAGAGAAAAGAACAAAGAATGGGAAAACAGAAATAAATGAAAGAGAAGACAAAAGAAAGCAAAGTGTGTGTGTATATATATATATATATATATATATATATATAAAATACACACATACACCACACACACACACACAAACACTCAACCATCAATCAATACAAGATCACTGCCAATCTCTGGAACCCAAGGATTAAATCATTTACCACACAAACTGGGCTTTTCTGTGACCTGTCAGATACATGTAGTCTATTGGTAGTACCACTCATAACCTAAGCAATCCTCACAGTTTCACCAGTTATCAGATATCAAGCAGATGCTTGGAATAAGTAGACAAAAATTCAAATCAGTCTGTTTCCATCTACTGAAAGAAGTTACCAGAGAGCAAGGAACATCTTCATCCTAGCAGAAAACAGGAGCTACTGTCATTTCCAACTAGCAGTAACTAAAGAGACTTCCATCAGTAGATGAGCAGGAGCTCAGGGTGAGGAGCTGAGATCTCCTGTGACCACCACATGCAAGTGTAAATACGTAGTCTATGGGCCAGTGTTACGTATGGTACAGGAGAGTTAAAATGCCACTTGTGATGCCGGCATCTTAGTGCTAAGCTGCAAGTCCTGCCTGTGTTTCCAGTTCAGCTCCCTGCTAATGTGCATAGGAAGGCAAAACATGTTTGGACCCCTGCCACTAATGTGGCAGACCAGGACAGAACTCTTGCCTTCTGGCTTCAGCCTGGCTCAGACCTGGCTGTTGTGGTCTTTTGGGAAATGAACCAATAAATGAAAGATCTTCACCTTCATCTCTCTCTGCTTTTCAAATAAATAAATAAATAAATTAACCTTTTTAAAAACTGTAGTTTAATTTTTAAAATGACCTTAATTACCATATCTTTCAGGGTTTTTGCTCCTAAAGAGCAACACAGTGATTCATCGCTCCCCTCCTCATTTAGTATTATCATGAATGGATATAAAAATTAAAATTCGCAGTACAGAAAAATACTAGGAAAGCTATTTGCCTTTCAATAGAGTCTTCTTATTGTAAATAAAAACCAAGTCACTGTAGCCACTATTTTTAAAGGTATGATAATTTGAGCCACAATACTTCAATTTTAGACTTCCTGGCTATGCAACCTTGGAAGACATAATCAACTTCTTTATAGAGTAGCCTCTTCATTTGAAAATGGGTGTACCAATAGAATTTTATCACAGGATGCTGTCAAGATTAAATGAAAAGTGTGCATGTAAAAGGCTTGTTGACATTCCATAAGGATTAAATAAAGGCCAGTTTTGATAAATACCAGACACTGACACACACTCATTTTTTTCTGCAGCTACATTTGCCAGGGGTAGCATGTTCTTTTCAGAAACATCTTGATACTCTCAAAGGTGGTATGATAGACACATGCCCAGGGAAGAGTATCAGCATCGCTACAGGGGGTTCTCTGTGGGAGTGGCAGCAGAAAGAATCACTGCTCCAGGCAAGTGAAATTGCACTGCAGTACCCGCCTGAGTTCTGAGTACAACATGGTGGCTCTGGAGCCAACTGCCTGGATTTAAATCCTTTCCTTTTACCTACCGACTTTGTAAATATGAGCAAATTACATAGCTAACCTGTACCTCCAACTCCTCATCTATGATTTGTGCACAGTAACAAAGTCTATCTCAAAGAGATTCTATGAATCATAAATCAGTTAATAGATAATAAAAATCTGTAAGTTTCACTTTTTGGGTCTTCATATGGAATTTTTAGTCACATACACCAGTTTTTAGGCATACATTGTGACTTTTAGAATCATTAAACATCTACAAGTGACTAACTGTAGCTCTGAATCCAGTTATTTAAATTTTTAAGAGTAATGGACTTTAAAAGAAAACTGATGCCATAAAGAATAATGATCATAAGAAGTTCACTTGTTGGCCGGCGCTGCGGCTCATTAGGCTAATCCTCCACCTAGCGGCACCGGCACACCGAGTTCTAGTCCCAGTCAGGAAGGCAGATTCTGTCCCAGTCGCTCTTCTTTCTGTCCAGCTCTCTGCTGTGGCCCGGGAGTGCAGTGGAGGATGGCCCAAGTGCTTGGGTCCTGCACCTGCATGGGAGACCAGGAAAAGCACTTGGCTCCTGGCTTCGGATCAGCGCAGTGCACCGGCCGCAACAGCCATTGCGGGGTGAACCAACGGAAAAAGGAAGACCTTCCTCTCTCTCTCTCTCTCTCACTGTCCACTCTGCCTGTCAAAAAATAAAAATAAATAAGAAAAGTTCACTTGCTCTGCAGTCTATTATAAATGGCAGGATAATTTTACCTATTATGTTTAAGCTCTATGATTACTGGAATACAGTATCAATCTTGCTTAAAAATATTATTCCCATTTTAGTGACCTAAAGAAACTTAATTTTATGGAAAGAAACTATGCCACCCAACATCACAGAGGCAGGAAGTGGCACAGACAGAACTGCTTGATGACAAGTATCCCCTCCTGCCAAGAAATTTGCTTTGGCACATGTCTTCCTCCACTGTGTTATATGAAAGTCCCTAGAAAAGTAGGAATCTCCCAAGTTGACTTTCACATGAAGAAATTTTCAGAAAAAATAAACTGATGCAGCTAAATGAAGGCACTTCTAAGTCCTTCCTGGTTTTGAAGATTTTGAATGTTTCTGAGATATAAATACCTATATTATCATATACCACACGTAAACACACACTTTCAGTCTTTAAAGTGGCATCTGAGCCATATTATATTGAATACAATGGAGTAATAATGAAACAATCTTAGCAGGAAGGTAACTCATGCACCCTGAGTTCCTACCTCCATCTACCTCACTTCCCTAAACCTACTATCCCCAACCCAGTTTTCTTTCTTACACCAAGATTCATTTACCAAACTTCCTAAGTGCTGGAAATAGAATGTTTGCTAGGCATCTTGAATTCAGCATATCAGAAATTCAGTCATTTCCTTATCTGAATTCATCCATTCAACCCATAGATGGCACCCTAACAAACCTACTCCTTTTCTTCCAAAGTTGCAAACCAGAAACCTGGGGAAGTATCCTGAGTCCCTGGACTCAGAGCTAGTCAGCCACAGAGTCCTACAAATTTTATCTGAATGTTTCTTGAAATGAGTCTTTTCCTGCCCACCCTCCACCCCCAGCCTGTGTCCTATGTCTTTCTTGACTCAGTCTAGGTTAGTAAATGTTATACCTGCTTGTAATCTTGTCCCCTACAAAGAAAATCTCCATGATGCTATAAAGGTGATACCATATATCCATCTTCTTACCTCAAAACTTCCACTTCCAATAAAATCTAAAGGAAACTGAGTACAGTTCTAAAATCTTAGAATCAAGAAGGTTCTTCTAAACACACATCCCCAAAAAAACCTCAAAGAAAAATATTAAAATAGTCCATAAAAATGCTTTGGAAGGCAAAAATACTGTAAAACTCAAAAAATTTATAAAGATGGAAAATTGACCCGCAATACATACGATAAAAAAGAAAAAGGCAAGCACAGCTGTTTGTAAGAGCAGATTCAGGCATCAGATCATCTAAATCCGAACCTTGCTTCTTTCCTTGCCTAAGCTGTGACATTAGGCAAGCTATTTAACCTCCAAATGCCACCATTTGCTTGTCTATAGTAAGTGTTAAATAATACTTTATGCCTCACAGGTAGAATGAGAGAATTAAGATTAAGGTGCTAAAAACAGTCCTTTGAATATTAGCACTATAAATATATTTAGCAGTGCTATTATCTGGTAAAACTGTAAAGAAAAAATCAAACAAAAGACCAGTGACAGCAAATTCAAATTCATTCATTTGTTCAAAAGTTATTTATTGAGTACCAACTGTCTGGGAGACATGAGTAAGTAAAATATATATAATTATCTCTGGCATTGCATATACTCAATGAAGGAAATAAATCATATATATTTTAAAATCAAGTAAATAAGCCGAAACATAAGAAGGTAAGAGTAACATGGCAGGGGGGAGGAATAGCAATAGGGCACATAGGGAGGTGGGAGGTTGGCAGGAGACCATATGGTGCGATTTTAAATGGGACTGCCAGCATATCTCTCCATCGAGAAAGGAATCGAGAATTAAGTAATCTACCCTTGTAGCCATCTGGGATGAACATAAATGAAAACACCAGGACAAAGTCCTTTAGACAGAAGTGCACCTAGCATATACCAGGCACAGCAAAGGAGCCAGCGGGGTCAATCCAGGGGAAACTACAACAGTAGGAGATTCAGTCAGCAAGGGAACAAGCAGTGGTATCCTGTAGGCCCTGTTAAATCAGATAGCTTATGGACTTTGCTGTTACTCTGAGTTACGGAAGAGTTACTGTAGATGCTAAACACAAGACTAATATAATTATTATAAAAAGGATCATCTGGGGCTGCGTGGAGAAGTTAGCAGTAGTGGTGCAAAGGTGGATGCAGGGAGGGGCTGGTGTTGTGGCACAGCAGGTTAAGCAACAATGTGCCTCGCCAACATCCCAGTATGAGCACTGGTTTGAGTCCCAGCTGCTCCACTTCGATCCTGCTCCCTGCCAGTACAACTAAGAAAGCAGTGGAAGATGGCCCAAATTCTTGGGCCCCTGCACCCACGTGGGAGACCTTGATGATGCTCCTGGCTTTGGCTTGGCCCAGCCCTGGCTGTTGTGGCTATTTGGGGAGTGAACCAGCAGATGAAAGATCTCTCCCTCTATCTCACTGCTAACTATGACTTATCAAATAAATAAATAAATCTTAAAAAAAAGAAAAAGAAAAAAAAAGGTGCCAAGCTGGGAAACCACCTGGAAGACTACTACTAAAATCGCAGTGAGGGCCTAGTGCTGTGATACAGCAGGTTGAGCCACTGCTTGCAATACCAACATCCCATTTTGGTAGCACAGTTTCAAATTTCAGCTGCTCCAATTCAGATCAAGCCTCCTGCTAGTGCACATGAAAAGGCAACAGAAGATGGCCCAAGACCCAAGTTACTGGGTCCCCCGCCACCCATGTGGGAGACCAAGGTGGAGCTCCCAGCTCCTAACACTGGCGGAACCAGGCTACTGTGGAATGAACTCGTGGATAGGAAGTGGATCTCTCTCTTTCTACCCACCTCTCTACTATCTGTCTGCCTTTCAAATTAGTAAATAAATCTTTTTAAAACAAATAAATAAAATCCAGGTAAGAGATGATGGTGGCATCTACCAGAAAAACATTCCTACTAGTCACTATAGTGCCTAGCACATAGTAGGTACTCAATAATTATTTGAGGAAACCACAACAATTTGGAAAAAAAAAAAAACTTCATCCACTGTTGTCAGACATTCATTAAATTGGATTATCTCTTTAAATGGAAACTTGAGAATATTTATAAAAATCTAAAATATACATCCACTGATTAATTACTAAGAATTTAACCTTTAGATATAGTTGCACAAATATACAAAGATAGATGTACAAGTACATTCACTAAGCTATTGTATATAAGAGCAACAATCTCAAAATAACTAGTTACCCATCAACAGAGGAGTAATTAGAAAATCATTATACAGGGGCCAGCATTGGGCATAACGTGTTAAGCCATCACCTGTAATGCTGGCATCCCATATGGGAGCCAGTTCAAGTCCCAGCTGCTCCATGTCTAATCCAAATCCCTGCTAATGGGGCTTGGGCCCCTCCACCTATGAGGGAGATCTGGTTGAAGCTGCTGGCTTCTGGCTTCAGCCTGGCCCAGCCCTGGCCATTGCAGCCATTTGGGGAGTGAACAGTGAATGGAAGGTCCCTCTATCTCTCCCTCTAACTCACTCTGCCTTTCAAATAAATAAAATAAATCTTTAAACAAGAAAATTATTATATAATTACACAATGGAATATTTCACAACTCTTAAATCATAGGTTTATGTGTACTGATAGGGAAAAATATTCAAGAAATAAGTAAGAACAAGTTGGAACACAATATATTTAGTATCATACCAATAGTGTGTGTGTATTTTTAAAAGATAATACACATGCACATTCATAGAGGCTTATATAGGAATACAAAAAGTAGGAAATTTAACAGTAATTATTACTAATGAGTAGGAGAAGAAGTCAAAGGATCCTTTACTTCCTACTTTTCTGTGAATTGCAAAAATATGTGCTACTTGTATTAAATATAGAAAAGCCCTTTGCCTTTCAGGGGTCTTCCACTGTTCCTTAAATATGAATTCAGACTCTACAAAGCTTCTCTCTCCAATTCATTTCTTATCATATGCCAACAACAATACCTTCCTATCTGCAAATTGTCAAATGTGCCATTTTCTCGTAGACCAGCCTTTACACGGACTGTTCTCACAGCCCTCCCTACTTTCTTGATCTTTCCCACAAATATTCTCCCAGAAAACTGTACTACACTCCACTTACAGAGACATTCCTCTGTAAGTGCCACTATCACAGAAGCCCTCTCAGAGTGCTGTGACTGTCCAATACCTCCATCTCCACCTCATCCTCAAGTCCCACAAGAAGGGTCCAGTCTTTGATTTCCCTGGTACCAGGTAGACAACTTGACATGAATGCTGCATGAAACAGACACACAGCATGACTTAACTAAAAATAATGGGTCTGGCTGAGAGAAGACCTGAATTTCAGTTCTCAATCCAAAGAGCTTTGACAAATCACTTACAACTCTGGTATTTAGTTTCCTAATGCTAGCCATTCAATTTTATGTTTACTTCTGCACTTATTAAATACATTAAACACCAAGCACGATAGGCATTTTATACACAAATTATCACTTAGCCTTTACAATAACCCTACAAGTATTATTATTTTCCATTTTTAAAAACAAAGACTAACACAAAGTCATAGCACTAATAAATTGTTAAGGCAGATACTCAATCTCCCTCTGCCTCTCCTTCTCTGTAACTCTGCCTTTCAAATAAATAAATCTCTAAAAAAAAAAAACCCTGGAAATTAAAGAAGTATAATACACACTGGAGAGTCACCAATCCCATCCTGTCTTTAGAAAAGAATGTTTCTTAAAGGCTCCAAAACAAAGCTAAAGCATATACACGTTTAATTCACAGTGAAAAGCTTCAAAATATCTTGTTTAACACCAAATTAATTTAACCAATGTATAACTGTAAAAGAACCACAATTCGAAAATTTGAGCCAGAGAGTTATAATCAAATCTAACACAGTGTACAGTATCTTTTTCTACATTCTGTAATACGAGCAGTCCAGAGTCAATCTGAATTACCTAAATGTGCAAGGAAGCACAGCAGTTCTCTAACTTATGTGAGCTGACTTATCAACTGAGGCTTCCAGGCTCAATCAGTCCTCTACCACTCTCAGTGGGGATTTATATTCCAAAGTGTCCTTCAAGTGTTTTCTTCCCTGCTGAGGAAGAGGGAGGGGTCTTGAGGTGGAAAATGACATAAATTGCTTATGTTGGGGCCAGCACTGTGGCACAGCAGGTGAAGCTGCTTCCTGCAGCGCCAGCATTCCACATGGGCACCAATTTGAGTCCCAGCTGCTCCATTTCTGATCCAGCTCTCTGCTGTGGCCTGGGAAAGCAGAAGAAGATGGCCCAAGTTCCTGGGCCTCTGCACCCTCGTGGGAGGCCTGGAAGAGACTCCTGGCTCCTGCTTCAGAACTGCACAGCTCTGGCCCTTGCAGTCATCTGGGTAGTGAACCAGTGGATGGAAGACCCCCCCACCCCGCCCTGCCTCTGCCTCTCTGTAACTCTGACTTTGAAATACATAAATAAATCTTAAATAAAATTGCTTATGTTAAAAAACAAAGAAACTAAGAATGATTAATTAAAAATTGTACCATATTTAACTTAAGCTTTCATGGATAAATCTTTAATTCTAATTTGAGACTTTCACCGATTGCTCCCTAGCTCAGCTGTCGAAAATAATAATAATAAAATAAAGTAAAAGAAGGGTAGACATATGGCCTAGCATTTACAATGGTGTTTATGATGTGCAAGCCCCACATTGGAGCGCCTGGGTTCAATTCCAGGCTCCAAGGCCTGCCCATGCAGACCCTGGGAAGCAGCAGTGATGACCCTGCCACCCACGGGAGACACCTGTTTCCTGCTCCCTGCTGTGGCTCCAGCCCAGCCCCAAACACTGCAAGCACTTGGGAAGTAAACCAGCAGATGGGAGCTCTCTTTCTCTGTATGTTTTTTGCTCTTCTTCCTCTACCCCCCCTCAAATAAATACATTTTAAGAGAATGAGGAAAAAAAGCCCCACTTAGCTATGAAGTGAACAACAGCAAGTCAGCATAGCCAATCACAAGACAGATATTAAAGTATCCATTTCAACATATTTTTAGCTTTAAATGCTAACTATATCTTCATTAATTTTAAGCATCTTAAGTTAACAAAATAGAAATTTTCAGACTTGTACTTTTTAAAAAAATTTATTTAAGGTATCCAAGTTTCATGCATTTCATATACACAGATTTGGAACACAGCAGTACTTCCCACCCTACCCTTCCTCCCACCCACCCTCCAACCCTTCTTCCTCTCCTCTCTCCCATTCCTACTCTTTATTTTTACAATATATATTTTCAGCTTAATTAATACTCATAAGGTTAACCCTACACTAAATGTTCAACGAATAGTATGAAGAAAAAACTCGGATCCTCAACAAAAGAGCAAGGGCTATAATCCCAAATGTCCATTTCAAACAGAAATCAGCATGTGAAAGAGCTGTCTGTACCCCGGTTCAATGCAGCTCAATTCACAATAGCCAAGATACGGAATCAACCCAGATGCCCCTCAACTGATAACTGGATAAAGAAATTATGGTAAATGTACAGACTTGCAAAAATAGAAAACATACTGATGAAAAAAATAAGCATGCTACTAGCAGCAAAAGTAAATAAAAATAAATCGCTTATCTACACTAATTTGTTTCAGTTGTACTCAAACCACTTAAATGAAGCTTCATCTTCCAAATTATGAAAATTTGTAAAATTATGAAAGGACATATTATATAAAATTTTACTACGGTTTTTTAAAAACCAAATTTAATACTGGAAATAATTTTAAGATACCAAAAGAAGTTGAAAATTATCTCAAAAAATGGACTCGTTTTTCTATTGCAAATCATTTCTAGTAAAGAAAAGCATTTTATTACTAGAAATATTTAATATATAAAAAGTTTAAGTACTAGATGTTTCATATACTTAAGGGGCAAGTTTTAATTTAGAACTCGAAACTTGAACAACTTAAAATATAATTTGTGGAGGCCAGTGCTGTGGCACAGCAGATACAGCCACTGCCTTGGTTTTAGTCCCAGATGCTCCACTTCAAATGCAGCTCCCTACTAATGCACCTGGGAAAATTGAAAATGGCTAAGTGATTATCTGCACCCCTGTGAGAGACTCGGATAAAGCTCTTGGCTGTTGGCTTCTGCCCCTTGCTCCTGGCTCTGGCCAGGTTTGCGGCCATCTGGGGAGTCAATCAGCAGATGGAAGACCTCTCCTTCTTGCTCCTGCTCTTGCTCTGCCTCTCCCTCTGTAACTCTGCCTTGCAAATAAATAAATCTTCAAAAAAATAACTTGCAATAAATTTTAAATATTGCTTTGAACACGAAAGCATGCACGCTCTTTGAACTGAGGATACAGACTTCCACATTTTCTTTTCCAAATGACACATTCATTCCTTACACCCGTCTTCTCTTACTTGAAATGCTATCATTTTGAACACAGAGATCACATTTTCTTCCCTCATTTTCTGGCCTACACAATCATCAGGGACTAAAATGGAAAACAATATTCAGCATTAACACGCAAACCTGGACAACTCTTACCTCAATTATTTGACCTCTATTCACAAACTCCCCTTAAGCTGACCTACCAACAAAAATGACACCAGTGTAAACATAAGGCTTAATTCCAGTCCATAAATTGGCTATATTCTCACTCTTAGTAATTCTTAGTGCATGATATATCCCGTAAAAATATCTTTTTTAAGTGCTGACATGTATTCCAATCCTTGGCAAGTATCATTAAGTCCCACCCTCCACCCTCCTAGGTGAAAATCAACTAAAGCAGTGCCATAAGCAGGAAACAACCCATTGTTCGCGTTTAGCAAATGCAGCACCAGTAGTCATCCTTGTGACTACAATGGCATGTAACTGCAAGCAAACTTTAGAACAGGCCCGAGCCATGGCTCACTAGGCTAACCCTCTGCCTTGCGGCACCCGCACCCTGGGTTCTAGTCCCGGTCAGGGCGCTGGGTTCTGTCCCAGTTGCCCCTCTTCCAGGCCAGCTCTCTGCTGTGGCCCGGAGGATGGCCCAAGTGCTTGGGCCTGTACCCCATGGGAGACCAGGAAAAGCACCTGGCTCGTGGCTTCGGATTATCGCGCCTTCGGCGGCGGAGGCGGCCAATGTGGGGTGAACCAACGGCA
Source organism: Sylvilagus floridanus (assembly GCA_949820135.1). Lineage (NCBI taxonomy): Eukaryota > Metazoa > Chordata > Mammalia > Lagomorpha > Leporidae > Sylvilagus > Sylvilagus floridanus. Next base: position 21,859,917 of record OX463238.1, on the reverse strand, counting down.
AAGGAAGACCTTTCTCTCTCTGCCTCACTGTCCCTTTTGCCTGTCAAAAAATTAAAATAAAAAATTTTAAAACAGAATACTTTAAAAGAAGCCTGCACGGGAGGCAAGGCTGTTATTGGAGCCCGCAAGGGATTTAATTCCAAAATGCTGCAGCCCCACAGGGATGTCAAACGACCCAACGGCGATTCTTGAAATGAAAAATAACTAAACAGAACGGCACCATCGTTCCGACTTGCGTCCACTTACACCGGCCACAGACGCAGCCTTGGATTCCCAAACACCAAGTGGGGAGCAGATTTAAGGGAAGCCAGGGCGTACAGGAGCTCCTGTTCAGGGCTCCCTCCTGGATACAGTGGACCCCGGGAACTCGGCGCGAGCTTCAGCGGCCAACTCACGTCCACGCAGCGCCAAAGCCGGGGCCGCACAACTCTCCGGGAGCACCCGGAGCACGCGGCTGGCTCCGCAGCGGCCCAAATGCCCCACTCGGCCCTCCAGGGCCCAGCGGAGCCGGCGCGCGCCCTCGGCAGCCCGCACCGCTCCCCGCGCAGCCCCGCACCACCCACGACCGGGCCCGGCGGGACACGCGGCGACCCGGCAGCCCGCACCACCCACGACCCGACACGCCAACTGGGCCCGGCGGGACACGCGGCGACCCGGCAACCCGCACCCGCACCCGCGCAGCCCCGCACCACCCACAACCGGGCCCGGCGGGACTCGCGGCGACCCGGGCGACCCGCACCACTACCCGCGCAGCCCCGCACCACCCACAACCGGGCCCGGCGGGACTCGCGGCGACCCGGGCGACCCGCACCACTACCCGCGCAGCCCCGCACCACCCACGACCGGGCCCGGCGGGACACGCGGCGACCCAGCAACCCGCACCCGCACCCGCGCAGCCCCGCACCACCCACAACCGGGCCCGGCGGGACTCGCGGCGACCCGGGCGACCCGCACCACTACCCGCGCAGCCCCGCACCACCCACGACCGGGCCCGGCGGGACACGCGGCGACCCAGCAACCCGCACCCGCACCCGCGCAGCCCCGCACCACCCACGACCGGGCCCGGCGGGACACGCGGCGACCCAGCAACCCGCACCCGCACCCGCGCAGCCCCGCACCACCCACAACCGGGCCCGGCGGGACTCGCGGCGACCCGGGCGACCCGCACCACTACCCGCGCAGCCCCGCACCACCCACGACCGGGCCCGGCGGGACACGCGGCGACCCAGCAACCCGCACCCGCACCCGCGCAGCCCCGCACCACCCACAACCGGGCCCGGCGGGACTCGCGGCGACCCGGGCGACCCGCACCACTACCCGCGCAGCCCCGCACCACCCACGACCGGGCCCGGCGGGACACGCGGCGACCCGGCAGCCCGCACCACCTACGACCCGACACTCCAACCGGGCCCGGCGGGACACGCGGCGACCCGGGCGACGGCGCAGGAAAGTTCGAGGCCCGTCCCCTCGCACAACCCAAGCGAAAACGACGGCGACGGCCCAACCTCACCCGGCAGCCGGGACGCCGCGGGCGACCCCAGGAAGCCTCCAGCGGGGTACGTGCGGGCGCGACGACGACGACGGCCGGGGCGGTCAGGCAGACAACATGGACGGCAGCAGGTGGGAAGCGGCCGGAAGGCGACGGGGCAGGGCGGAAACAGGGCGGAAGGAGCAGGCCCGCGGCCCGACGCCTGCGGCCCACGCAGCGGGGCGAGGGCGGGCGGCGCCGTCGGGTCGGAGGAGGACAGCGCCCCGCCGGCCGCTCGACGGCGCCGGCGGCCGGCACGGGGGAGGCAGCGTCTCCACCCGGGAGCGGGGTTCGGCGGCGCCCCCTCCCCTCGTCCCCCAGCCCCGCCTCACCTCCTGGGGTCTTCAGACGTCGGTCCTAAATCCTGGGGACCAACGACCACAAACCGCCGCCACCGTGTCGGGGAGCCAGTGGGTCGGAGCGGGTGGAGCGGGAGAGGGAGGCGGGGGGGAGGGGAGCCGGCCGCGAGCAGCTCGTGGCGGTCCTCGCGCTTCGGCCGAGCTCATAGCGGGCGTCGCGGCCCGGGCAGCCCCACGCGGAGCGGCGCCTCCGCCTATCAGCGGCCGGGCCCGGCGAGCAGGCGCGGCGCAGGGGGCGGGACCAAGGTTTAAATCTGAAGCGGGGGCTGTTGGGAGAGGCCTAGAAGCACTTGGAGTGACGGGCGCTGTAGCCAGTGGGAGCGCGGAAGGAGCGAGTTTCGCGGTGTGGGTGATAACCAGGGTCAGCCAGTCAGGCCGTTTGAGGACGAGCTGGTGCTTGAATTCACGTCCTTGTCTTAGGGGAACATGTACGTGGATCCTTTAAACACCTTGTCCGTTCACCGCGAGAGCTGCGCTGGTAATCCTTATATCGATTTTTTTGGTTTTTTCTTTTTCTGTTTTTTTTTTTTTTTATTTGCCCCCTCTGCTCCTCCAAGTATAAAGAAAATCAAAGAAGGGCTCACCAGGCGTTTGAGTCAGGACTTGGAGCCTTGCTTTCGATGAGACACTGCTATTTAAAGATGGTTCTCATCCCTACATTGTCTATCCTTTCGGTCCAGTGCCTTCTGAACTTAGTATGTAATAAGTGTACGTATGCTAAAAGCTATGCTTTCCGTACGTGAGATTAATAAATGGCCTTTAGCCATACGTCCCAAGGCTCCTAGAAAAACAGATGTAAAAGCACTTTCCCCAGTTAGAATTACTTTTCATGAATACACCCTATGATTTGTTCATTAGCAACTTCACAGAAAAAGATGAGCCAGATGGATAAGAAAGAAGACACGTGATGAAGAGGTGTCATTGAAAAGAAGCCAGGAGTTGGAAAATACTTGTGGGTACCAGAGAAAGCAGAAGGTGAGCTCTGCAAACACAAGAAAGGGAAATACCACTGGCTGTGGGATGTGGGGAGAAAGTTACCAATTAAAGAAACTGGGATTGTAAAATAGTCGGTTAAAATCGTTTGGATTCGTATAAATGCATTTTTTTCCATATAAAATGTAAGCTTTTTGGAGTACTTAGAAGTCAATTTGTAATATGTTTTCTGTAAAATACAAACCTCCAAGAGGGAAAAAAAGCAATGAGAAGTCCTCATAAATGCTTAAAGTCCGAGCTGCTCCTACTAAAAGGAAAGAAAGGTGCAGCGGTCGGGTTCGCGTTCCGAGTGTTAGAGCCTGCTGCATCCATAGCTGGCAGTGACGACACAGATACCAGAAACGTGATACAACAACGGATCTGCAGGACAGAGCTGGGGAGCAAGGGATTCTTCTTTAATCCTGTGACTCTGCAGTTGAAATGACCCCTCAAAACTCCTTGTGGACGTGTGGTTTTTGTTTTGTTTCACTTTGGTTTTTTTGTCCTTACAGTAAATGTGTTTATTCCAATTCCCTGGCCCTTATTTCCTTACCCTAATCCTGACAGATTAGTTTGCACATCTCATTACTCTGGACTGTGAGCATCAGCTGGCTGTAGGGTAGGACAGGTGCTTAAGCGTTACAGGTACGGTAAGGTAGGACAGGTACTTTAGGGCTGCTTTTTCTAGTTGTGCTGATGAGCTGTCTTGTCATCCTGTCAGTCTACCTCTAGAAATTAACAACTTTGCTTTCCAGGGCAGCAAATCAGAAACTGATGTTTTCTTTATATTTAGCATAATGACCTAAGTAGGAACCAAATCCATTACCAGGGCCTCCGTTAACTAAAGGAAGTATTGACTGCAAACTAAAGGAAGTATTGACTGAGCCAAGCTTTCTTGATTAGTATTAGTTGTCATTAACATCAAGGACCAGTCATCCAATTACTAAAACTAAATAGGAGCAGACATCCGATGGAGGAATGAAGATTCTGCAGCATCCCCTATCAGAGTTCCTGAATTCGAGCCAGAACACTTCTGGTTCTGGCTTCCTGCTAATGTGCACCCTGGGAGGCAGCAGAGGATAGAGAACTGAGAGTTCCCCCACCCTGCCAACCACATAGGAGACCCAGACTGAGTTCTTAGCCTCTGGCTCAGTCATGGCTGTTTGGGGCATTTAGGGAGTGATATGTATCTGTCTCTCTCTCTCTGCTTTTTGAATAAATCAAAAGATAAATAAAATTTAAAAATCAAACAATAAGCAACTACAATATCATATGTAGTTTTGGATGATGCCGGAGTGGAGACTTTATTTTCCCCAAATCTGAAAGATCTAGGCTTAAGTTACCATATAAAAGAAAACTAATATGTTATAAATTTCTGAGAATGAAGCCAGGTTAAAACTTTAAAGACACTGGTTATAGTCCTGTGAATAAACATCAGATGAGATGAATCTGTAGCATGTGTAGAGAGGTGAAGATTGAGTAGCAAACAGGAACAGGACATGGGGAGGTGAGTGAATGGCCAAATGACTATAAGATCTAAATTCAGAATGATTGTTTTGAGAATGTACATTAATAGCACTAGTCACACTAAAATTTTACACAGCTTTATTTTTAACTATTCACTACTATCAGCAAATAATTAAATACATTTTATAATTTATGTTTGCAGAAAAGCCTGTTTGCATATGTAGGTGGGGTCTTCAAAAAGTTCATGGGAAATGTATGTAATGAAAATACTATGTAGGAACTTCAAAAATTTTTTTCACTAAATAAACATCTTTTAATTGCATTTTACTACAGATTTTTTTGAAGTCCCTTCATATGTGATGTGCAGAATAGTATAATGTAAAAAAACAAAACCTCTGGGATTACAGTGAGAAATCCCGTATGAAGATTTCAACTCCTCTCTGTCCTACTTGCACATCATAGCCTTGGTCCACTCAGCTTCTCTGACATTTTGTTCCCACTGTTGGAGAATGGGCATAATACCAACTCTGCCACAAGTGCATGAGAATGGGAGAGAAGGTGAAAACATGAAACCTGGTCCTAGCTACTTCATTTGTAGGATGTGAGATTTTTAAATTGTTTACTATTTATTTACAATCACAAAGTAGTCAACTCCTAATAGACTATTTTGTATAGTCACATTTGCTTTAATTTTTTGTTTTTTTTAAGTGAATATACACACATATTGTATGGAATCCTCTTTGACCACCAGCCCTAATTCCATTCATTCCCTTTGCCCATTGATTGATTTATTGATTGATTGTTTATTCAACATTGTTTACAGAGTGCCTGCTGTGCGTGTGGCAGTATGCTAGTTGCCAGAGTGGTATTTATGGTGAACAAGGCAGGCAAAAATCCTTGTCTTCACTTTATTCCGCCTACACTGTCCTCTTGTCTCTTGTTTGTTTGGTTTGGTTTTTTAATAATTTTTTGTTTATATAAGGTGAACAGATTTCATGTATTTCATATATACAGATTTAGGAGCATAGTGATATTTCTCACCCTACCCTCCCTCCCGCCCCTGCACCCACCCCTCTTCTCCTTCCTTTCTTACTCTTTGAATTTTTACAATGCTATACGTTCAGTTTATTTTATAATCATAAGCTTAACCCTGCACTAAGTAAGGAATTCAACAAATAGTAAGAAGAAAACAACAGTAAGGGCCTCAACAGTAGGGGCACTGGCTGTGAACAATGATCAAATCAAAAATGGCAAGTTTCTTTCACATACATTACATTGTTTTGTACTCTGTAAGTTGCCACAGATCAGGGAAAACATGATATTTGTCTTTTGTTGCTCTAGCAGGCACAGTTCTGCCTCCCGGCCATTGCTCCTGCTGGTCCCTGATCTGAGATACGCTTCTTCCTTTGAGACAGATAGCTGGCTGTTTCACCTGTTATAGGTCTGGTTCAAAAAGTCACTTTTTCGGGCAAAACGTTCCATGGCCATATTGTGCTAATTATATCCTTCTCCTATATCACAAATGCAGATTTTGTCTATCTCTGAATTATTTTTCTCCACAATGTTTCTTACTATGCAACTCTATTTTGTTTATCTTATTTGTCTCCCCTATTAAAGTACAGAATCTAAGGAGGCAGAAATGTGTCTATTTCTATTGCTTTATCCAGCACCTAGTTCAGTGAGTGCCATTAATAACTACTGAAATGAATGTGGACAAGATGAAAACCCAGAGCAGCTTATTTTCCTCTCAAATTTTACTGCATGAAGTGACTAAGTGAAGGTACAATGGCTGCCCAAATTACTAATGCATAGATGCCATCTCCATCTCCCTGCTGTGTAGGAAAACCTGAGTACTCGTTTTCAAAATATGAGTGGGATAGCTCTCGTGATATGTAGGTTTTCTAGAAGTTTCAGCTAAAGTATTTTGAAAGTAACAGACATATGACCCTAAAATTAAGTTTTTGGACAATTTATGGAGCATCCATTCATATGGTGCATTTTTTCTTTATTGAAATTATAGTGAAGCCTAGGAATCCTGTAGACTCCTAAGGAAATTTTCTTACCACACTTTTTCTCTTCAGCTTCTAGAAGTGTTCTTAGCTAGCACAATAAAGGACTATACCCTTTCAGTAACCCCAGGCGTCACTAAGGGAGTGGTTGAAGGACACGTGCAAGATCACTCTGCAAGTATTTGTGTAGCTCCTACTGATTTATAAGCTTGGTAGTAATTCCAATAGGTTTTACTACAAAACTTTCATTTTTGAGTTAGAGTGGTAAGGTGTTGATGCAATGGGTCTTGCAATGAGAGACTCCAGATGCTAGCAGTGTAACTTAGAACACAAATTACTTAAGCTTCTCAAAGTGTCCCTTTTTAAGCCAGTTATATTTATACCAATATTGCCTTCCTTGTGTGTTTATTAGCTGGAATAAATAAGATTTTGTATCAGTCAGGATAGGATAGGCTGTGCCACCATAATAAACAATCCTACAATGTCAACTTAAAGCAACAAACTTTCTTTCCAGAGCTGCTCTGTCGGCACATGCATTGTCCTCCCATGCATGACCCCAGGCTGTTTCCTCACAGGCTAATGAAGCACCTGTCGTTGTGATTTTGCAGGTTGCCATGGCAGAGGGAAACAGGACTCTGAAGATCCCACATGGGCAGTTGCATGCTAGATTCTAAACTGACCCATGTGCTTTGGAGGTACAGTCTGCGAGACAGGTGGTGATGAGCCTTGTTAGATTTATTCACTTTTTCTCCTAAGTAGGCAGAGCAAAGTCCTCATCCTCCCCTTGCAGGTTGCCTCCTGGGACATTTCAGCCCCTCAGGACCCTTCCATTCGCCGATGCTCCCATGCCTGCCCCTTTTCAGTGTGGAACCTGGGAATGCACAGTTACAGGCAGCAGATGATCACCCTCTCTTTGAGCATCTTCCAGATCTGCTGACGAGTTGGCACTGACCAGTGGCTTGGTTTCTGGGATCCCTCCAGCCTTCTTACCACAGCAGGGAGTGCTGCAAGCAAGCTTTTTCAGAGCCAGAGCAATACCCACAACTGTGGCTTTAGCGCGTGAAGAAAAGCGACTTACCTGATTTTTCCCTTCTCTAAAGCAGTCGATCAAGCAGATTTCTCTGGGAACACATCCACACCCTAAGGCAGATAATGCCTGCAGGAAATTCCTGGGTGAGCAGCCTAGGTCTGCAGAACTAAGACCAGGAAAACAGGAACACCCTGGGGAGAGCTGCTCCAGGCCAAGGAGACGACCCAGACTCTCCCCAAGCAGGAAGAAAGCAAGAAACAAAGACTGTCCTCTCATCCCTGAGCAGCGCTCTGGGCATTCATATAATGGATCTACTGTAAAAAAAATCATGGAGCAATTTAATTAGCCAAATAAATATATATGTACTTAGTTTCAGTAAGGAATGTTAGTAGGTTTTGTGCCACACAGGTGTTGGCTGAACATACCCTCTTGATTTATGCCCCCATGAGGTTAAAAAAAAGTCTAGAAATCACCAGGGGTGGGCTTCTTACCTAGTGGGTGGCATCCTCAGGTAAGGTTACCACCAGGCCAACTGGAGTATTAGGTTGCACTTGGTAAAGATTTAATCATAGGTTTTTCTATATAAAAGAAACCTCATTAGCTCAGATGAAAATGAGGATTAGGCTTTTGTCTTTAAAACAAATGCAGATATTTTATGTGGTCCGACTATCAATAAGCATTTATTATTTTTAACAGAAACTTGAGCAATAGAATACTGAAAAGAATTCTTTAAAAAAGATTTAAGTGATTTACATCTAACCTACCTGCAAATAAATGAGTCAGTCTTTGAAGTTTATAGGCTCCTTAAAGTGACTGTCTGAAGTAATTTGAATCCTCTAGTAATCCTGAGTCTGCTAGTAATTTCCTTAAGTTCTTGCAAATTGAAGCCTCAGCCTGTACTGTCAGCAATGTCACAGTTGTTGAGGTCTGAACTAATGAAGTTTCAGTTGTATCAGTACATAATTTTTAAAAGTCATTCATTTCCTTATTTATTTGAAAAGCAGAGACAGTTGGTCCATCTGCTGGTTCACTGCCCAAATAACCACAAACAGTCCTGGCTGGGCCTAGCTGAGGCCAGAAGCCCAGAACTCCATCTGAGTCTCACATTTGAGTGGCAGGGGCTAACTGCTTGGGCCTTCACCTGCTGCCTTCTGGGGTGCACATTAGCAGGAAGCCAGAATTGGGGGCAGAGCTGAGACTCCAACCAAGCGCTTGGATAAGGGATATGCACGTCCCAAAGGGGATCTTGATTGCTCTACCCAAGTGCCCCATAATTTAATGCTGCAACATTGTATGTCTCTAATGGTGAGGTGATAGCCCTGTTGAGGGTGACAAATTGTTAACTTATGAAGAGATTGCCAACCTATGCATAATGACATTAAGGATAGCGGAAATAGAAATTGAGTATAATAGGACCTGCTGAAGCATGGGCCTCTTTTGTTATTTTTCCCTTTATCTCCTAAGATTTGTTATTCCCCAATGATATGGAAATTGTGTATTCTGTGTGCCTTACTGAGATCTCTGCTTGCACTTAGCAGCGTTTGTGTCTCCTATTAGAGACAAGGACTTGAAAGCTGCTTCACCTCCTGTTTCTCTTCGCCAGCTCTCCCAGCCAACATACACACCCCTCGCTTCAGTTGCCGTCACATGGAATTTTTGCTTTGGACTATCTCTACAAACATATGTTGTACTTTTATATATATATTTTTAATAATTATTTACTCATCCCAAATTCTCACGTGACTGTCTACATTTATTTTTCTTAGAAGATTGCCTTCAATTGTCTTTTCAAAGTTGGCCTTTGAGAGTATAAACTTTTTGAGCCCTGAATGTTTGACACCTTTGCTCCATCACATCTAGATGCTAGTTTTTCTGGCATCAACTTCTGCTTTTCCAGTACTTTCACTACTGCAGCTTGAACTAGTACTTCATTGTCTCCATGAATCCACTGTTGTGAGGAAGTCATTGTCAACCAAATTTTGTTCTTTAGAAGTTTTTTTTTATTTCTGTAAGCATTTCTGTTTTCTCTCTCTCAATTTTTTTCCATGATGTATCAAAGTATATTTGTTTATTTTCTGAAAAGATTATTTATTTATTTGAAAATCAGAGAGAGGGAGAAACCCTGAGAGAAAGAGGTCTTCCATCCCCTGGTTCACTCCTTAGATGGCTGCATTGGACACAGCTGGGCCAGGCCAAAGCCACGAGCCAGGAGCTTCATCTGGGACTCCCACATGGGTGGCAGGGGCCCAAACACTTGGGCCATCTTCCACTGCGTTTTTCTAGGTCGTTAGAGGGAGCAGCCAGGGCATGAATTGGCGCATAACCTGCAATGCCACAACTCTGGCCCCAATATGTTTGTTCCTCTCATCTCTTTTGTTTAGCTTCCTACAAAGTCCTTCAGAGAGAGTTCATCTTTAACATTCCTAGTGTTTTCTCCAAACACTTCCTTCTTGGAAGGAAGTTGGGAGGGAAAGATGGGGGAGGGAAAGAGGAAGGGAATATCATTATATTCTTAGAATTATGTCTATAAATCATATTAAATCTGTTAATTAAAATTAAAGTTAAAAAAATTGTAAAAAATCTTTTCCTTCTTTCAACTTAGTTGTTTTTCTCTTCAGTGACTCCTATTATATTAAAGAGAGATATACTTGTCTCTTACCAATTATTCTTTCATAGGTCCTACCTCTTTATGATAATGATAACTTATATTTATGTAGCATTAGCTTCTCACAAAAGATTCTTATGTGTACTCTGCATACTTAACTCATTTAATCGTTATATGTCCTATAGGGTATATGGCATAACGTTTAAAAAATGTAGACCCTGGAATGAGGTGCCTGCATTCAGATCTCAGCTCTGCCTCCTGAGACATCTGAGCAAGTCACTTCATCCATAACCCTTTTACAGGTAAGAACAAACCTTGCCTGGATTTCAAAATCTTGCACCAAAATACATTTATCTTTTAATTCTAATTTCCCATGAGCTTTTTAAAGTATTCTCATCTGTTTATTTCAAATTTTATTAATTAGTTTAACTTCATTTAACTATTTCATTGATTAATTTAACTTCACCTACTGTAGCCTGTTTAGTCCCCTTTGTCACTGTTGTCACTGTTGTGCTCCTTGGTTCTCTAAAGTTCCTGTAAGCTCATAATCACATCCACAGTCTTCATTAGTGATGTCAACTTTAGGTGGAGGACGGATGTTAATGAGCCAGTAGCTGTCCATAGGCCAAAAGAGTCTCCTTGGGTTTTCTGTCTATACACATATGGCCCCAGTGCTTGGGCAGTTAAGGTGGAAGAAGGGACAATACCTCTGTTGTGCTCTAATCTGCCACAGCCAACATACCTCTGTGTGATCCACTAGGTACCCTGACTGGTGCTGATGTTTTTAAAGCACTCTTCCCTCCAGTGAGGGGAATATTAAACAATAAAGCAATATTGCACAAGCACTTCACAAACTTTTCCCATTGTGCTACCCATTGTGCTGCATCTGGTCTGTTGTTTTATTCACAAAACAGTTTTAGTATTAGGGTTCTTTACATTTTATTTATTTATTTATTTTTTGACAGGCAGAGCGGACAGTGAGAGACAGAGAGAAAGGTCTTCCTTTACTGTTGGTCCACCCTCCAATGGCCGCTGCAGCCGGCGCACTGTGCTGATCCAAAGCCAGGAGCCCAGTGCTTCTTCTGGTCTCCCATGCGGGTGCAGGGCCCAAGGACTCTGGGCCACAGCAGAGAGCTGGCCTGGAAGAGGGGCAACCGGAACAGAATCCGGCACCCCAACCGGGACTAGAACCTGGTGTGCCGGCGCCACAGGTGGAAGATTAGCCTATTGAGCTGTGGCGCCAGCCAGGGTTCTGTACATTTTAAATAGTAACTTGTTTTTAATTTTTATTTCTTTGAGAGGCAGAGACGCACACACATACACACACACACACAGAGACAGAGACAGAGCTCACATCTGCTGGCTCACTCCTCAATGCCCACAACATCTGAGCCTGGGCCAGGCCGTGGCCAGAAGCCAGGAACTCAATCCAGCTGTCCTTTACAGGTGGCAGGGGCCCAACTGTTAGGAAACTGGTGCAGTTGTAGCCAGGTGGCCTTATGGCCCAGCTACCTGAGCCAGGCTCCACCCCCATCCTAATGGGATTCCCTGCTCCTGCTTCCCTGCCTGCCCTCAGGCGAAGTTTTAAAAGGGCCTGTTCCTTCCTGAACACCTGCTCTCTTGGCTCTTCTCTCCTGTGCTCTCTCGGCTCCTCTCTGCTCTCTTCTCTCTTGGCTCTTGGTTCTTTTCTCTTGGCTCCTCTCTCTTGGCTCATCTCTCTACTGTCTCTTATACTCTCTTTCTCTTTTTCCTTCGCTGCCCCTTCACTCCGGTCTATAGGGTGTTCCCCAATAATATATAACACCAACTATTTGAGTCATCATCTGTTGCCTCCGAGGGTCTTCATTAGCAGGAAGCTGGAGGAGGGACAGCCAGGACTTGAACCCAGGACCCCAATATGAAATGTGTGCATCTGTACAACTAGGCTAGACACCTGCTCCTGATAATCATTGTTTTAGGTGCCTTTATGTCTATCTTGGTATTCTAACATCTCTAGGGTTTGGACCTGGGAAATAGCCTGCAGGCAATGCAAAAGTAACCATCTTGTGAGGAACCAGAAACCTTAAACACAGTCGTTACACAAATACCAAAGTGTGTAAATCATTTATTTATTTATTTATTTGAAAGTCAGAGTTAAAGAGAGGCAGAGGCAGAGAGAGAGAAAGGTCTTTCATCTGCTGGTTCACTCCCCAGATGGCCGCAACAGCCGAAACTGTGCCTATCCAAAACCAGGAGCCAAATATACTGGTCTCCCACGTCGGTGCAGGGGCCTAAGGACTTGGGCCGTCTTCTACTGCTTTCCCAGGCCAAAGCAGAGAGCTGAATTGGAAGTGCAGCAACTGGGACTCAAGCCAGCACCCATATGGGATGCCAGCGCTGCAGACCAGGGCTTTAGTGGGTAAATCGTTTTTGTTAATGTCATAAAAATAGACAGATTCCATAATGTAAATGAATATCATTGCTCAAACTTATCCAATCAAATAAGCTGATTCTGCCCTTGACTGTAGCATCCTGTAGGGATGGACCTCAAAGATGCCCCTTCCTTCAATGCTCCATCCTTTTTGAGGGGAAGATTGGTGGGAGAGGTAAAGGGACCATAATGGAGCTTGGCTCCTATAACTATCTTCTGTCCTTTGATTACTCTCCTCCCTTTCGTGTAACTAGAGAGGCCTGGAAGCCCAGGCAGCAGCCATGATGGAGGCAAGGGGAGGAAAGGCTGGTTATAGAGTTGGGCTTGCAGTCCTGGTCCCAACAAACTGATGAACATAGGACCAACACAGACAACATTAAGGCAGCATTAAGTTGCCATTTTGCTAGCAATATTGGAGGTTTTAACTGGCTAACGTTGAGAGAACTGGACCTGTTTCCCCAGCTTATTAAAATCCCAAGAGAATAGGTTTACAAGAGAATACTTCATGAAGTTTCATAGGTGTTTCAAAGTCTAGTCAGAAATGCACGTGGAAGTGGAAACATTTAATACAAGGAAAGAGTTTAAATCACAGACAGCATTTATTGAGCACTTTGTTTAGGCATGGTGCCAAGAGCTTTACATACCTTCTCTCATTTGCTCTTCACTGCTGTTTGATGAAAAATGCTATTATTACCCTCATTTTACAGAGAAGGAAATCAAAGCTTAGAGAATTTAAGTTTCTTGTTTCATTTGGTTTCAGCAGTTACTTTACCGTCAGGCATTGTCCTGTAATACTAGTGGCAGACTCACTAGCTCTGGTTCTCGGGAGCATCTACAGCACTCTCAGAACAAAAGGAAAAACAGTGATTTTGGTCACTGACAGGCTCCGTGCTGCAATGAATCTGGGAAGGCAGGAAAACAGCCAGAATTCTTACACCATGTTAGAAACATTGGCTGATTAACATGCTAATGCACACAGGTGGGATATTTCAAAAATTCATCGTTACCATTCCATAGATCATTAATGTGTATCATCGTGGACTTCTTTTTTTCTAATTTTAATATATGTTTTGTTTTAACAAACACATCAAAATTGTACTTATTTGTGGATACCATGTGATATTTGAAAACATGGACATATTCTGTCATGTCCATCCAGAGTAAATATATGTGTCCCCTCAAACATTTAACATTTCTTTACGGTGAAAACATTCAAAATTCTATATTACAGGATTTTAAAAGAAGTATGCGTTGAATTAACATTATCTGTAGAGTCCTACTGTGCAATAGGACTGCAGAACTTCTTACTCTGGCCTGGCTGTAACAGTACCCGCTGATCAACCTTCTTCCCTCCACCCCGCCGCGCCTCTTCAGCTTCCTGTAACCACCACAGTATTTTTATTTTTATTTTTTTATTTATTTATTTTTGACAGGCAGAGTGGACAGTGAGAGAGAGAGAGAGAGAGAAAGGTCTTCCTTTGCCGTTGATTCACCCTCCAATGGCCGCCGTGGCCGGCGCACCGCCCTGATCAGAAGGCAGGAGCCAGGTGCTTCTCCTGGTCTCCCATGGGGTGCAGGGCCCAAGCACTTGGGCCATCCTCCACTGTACTCCCTGGCCACAGCAGAGAGCTGGCCTGGAAAAGGGGCAACCGGGACAGAATCCGGTGCCCTGACCAGGACTAGAACCCGGTGTGCCGGCGCCGTCAGGCGGAGAATTAGCCTATTGAGCCACAACGCCAGCTTACCACAGTATTTTTAATTACTATGAGATCACTTTTTATTTAGGCTCCACATGTGACTGAGATCATGTTATACTTGTCTTTCTGTGCTTAGTTTTATTTCACTCAATGACCGTCAGTTTTATCATGGTTTTTGCAAATGACAAGACTTCTTCCTTTTTTATGGCCATCCTTGACTAATATTTGTTTTCATCAGTAAATATTTATTTATTTTAATTTTATTTGAAGGCCAAAGAGAGAGATTGCATCCCAAGATTCACTCTCCAGCTGCCCACAACAGCCAGGGCTGGGCTAGGCTAGGCTAAAGCTGGGAGCCTGGAATTCAGTCCAGGTCTCGCATGTGGGTGGCAGGGACCCAAGTACATGAGCCATCACCTACTGCCTCCCTATTGTATTCACCAGGACTAACACCAGGCACTCCACTATGGGATGTGGGGGTCCCAAGCAGCATATGCTGTGCCACATGCTTATCTCCTTCCTTAACTTCTGAGTTCCACAAACAACTTTATATTCAAGTAAGTAGTATTTTAATTAGCATAATTATCAGTTATTAATTGTCATAACATTGGAGGAAATAGGATACCTGAGAAATTGAAAGTTTGCTTTCTTTATAATGTGAAGACTGAAAAAAATCATGGGTGATAATATAAATTATGATGGAAATCTGCAAGTAACGTGATAGTATTTATGAAACAAATCATAAAAAAAATCAGAGAGCTAAATAGTACCAAAACTTTCAGTTGAATAAATTTTTATTCCTGCTAAATCTAGAAAAAAGTAAATTATGTTGGCAATCTCATTAAATTAGATGGTAGACAAACAGGAAAACATGCGGGATGGAACAAATTGAAAAATGATCGCAGTAGATGCAGTGGTTTAAATGTGAATTGTCTCCCTGAGTGTGTGCAGGAGTTTACTCTCCAGAGTCTGTGGTGATGATACTAAGAGCACGGAAGTCTCCAGTGGTGATGTACAGAGCTGGTCCTTTGGGAACTGATTACACTGGATTAGTCCACTGGGCAGAACCCTCATGATTGCATCCTGGTATCTGTATTAGGAGAGAGATCACCTGACTACACATAGAAATGCATACTATCTCTTGGCATGTGATATTCCCACCTCAGGACTCTGCCAATAAGTTCAGCATCGCCAGAGGCCAAACCAATGGGGCCCACATGGTCTTGGAGTGTGACCTTCTAGAACCGTGTACCAGCGTAAACCCTTCTCTTTTTCAGTTAGCTAACTGCCTTGGGTGTTTTGCTGTAGTAACAAAAGCCTGAATAATACACTAGTGTTGGAGATGGGTAATGTAGCCAGTCTGAAAGCTCAGGCAGTGAACTCACTGATGTGCCTACTGTGGGATCCCATGGGTGGGGGGAAGGCACCTTGAAAAATGGCTGCCCTCTCAGAGCCAGTCAAATCCACTGCACTTGGTGCATGCCAGAATTTTTCCTTATGGGATAGTTATCTGGGAAACCTAACACATTTAGGAAGGCAGGAAAAGCTGTCTCTACCTTGAACCCAGAGCCCATTCTAAAAATGGGGATTTTAATCTATGAGCTGTGGTTGTGTTGAAGAGCAAAGAATTCAATAGGATATTTACAAGGCATAGTGATAAGTGCCTTTTTTTTTTTTGCGCATAATCCACAGCCTGAGGGGTGTCAGCCTTAGTACTGTAGGGTAGGAGATTAGGAGAAACCACAGGGAACTGCCCCCTGCCTTCCTGGTAGAAAGATACGCTGCCTCATCTAACACGTTCAGGGCATTTAAGAGTGCCTGCTTTGCTCGTAGGTGCTTGACATAAACTTGCTGCAGGCAGGAAGGTGGAAGGAAAAACATGAAAGAATAGATGGTTAGATGTTTGAATGTAAGTCAGCTAAGGAGCACAAATGTTCGCCCTATCTCAACTGCCAGTCTGTAGCAATTTTTAAAAACCTCTAGGGGGAATCATACTAATGTAGTTATTTATGAGAGCTACACACGTGGTGAGCACCAGGCGCTTAGAAGCTCCATAGAACTGATGGTTTTATTAGGGAACAAGATGAGCCAACTGTAAACCAGGCAAACTTCCATTTCAAACTTGCAGTGTGGTGGTGTTTCAAGGGTGGCCCAGCCTGGGACTCTTGCCTCCCCCAGCCAGGTTTTAGAATCACAAGGAGAGGCTTAACTAAGCCTGCCTTGACTTACTGACTCCCTCTCAGCAGAGGGCGCTCAAGGTACGCGCTTGGTTTGTTTCCTTTTCCCATACTGTTGCAAACATTCTGGCTGGTGCTTAACAGGCTTCCAGAGGGGCCTGATTAAGAGAAGAAGCCTGTCTCCAAAATAGACTGGGCCCGGTGGCCTGCTGACAGGCACCATCCTGAGCCTTTACACCTGCTGTCTCCCATAGTCCCCATTTCCCAGGCTGACTTCCCCTTTGGGGCTTCACCTTCTTCTAGACATGACTATGACCTCTCTCTTGGCTTCTCCACATCAGCAAGGATTCCAGGGCTTGGTTCACAGTGTTGAAGATTTGGGGCCGGAATGAGGGTTGGGAAGTTAGAACAGTAGGAGGATATTAAGACTTGTCTGCTCTTAGAACATGGCCAAGACATATTTATGCTGAGTGGACATTTTATGTATAGCACACATGGAAATGATGTCCTTTGATTTGTGATGCAGGCCTATAATTGCAGTAAGCCTGCAGGCCTTGAGAAGGATTGCGCCATTTGCCACTGGTGGGGAATCAGGGAGGTCCTTTTGCCACCACTGCCCCTCAGCTTGTTAGTAATATTGACCCAGTTGAGTCCCAGAGCTGTCATTTGGAATATGAAACCCCTTGCCCAGAAATGACTCCTCCTCATATACCCAGGGGGTGTGCCCCAAATACCAAGGTGCTCAGCTTAGAGAAGTATGTGTGCCTCTCTGTGTGTAACAAGAACCAGATGTTAGAAGGACACACCTGGTGTTGTTACTATTACAGGCTTTTGTTTGATCTTGATGTCTGTTACAGCATTGCTTCACAAAAGGAAACTTCTTTGTAAACAGTCGCTGTGGAACAGAAAATGTTCCTAAAGGTGTCAGCTCATAAACTCCATGTTGTGCTCATTAGAGGGCTGCCAAGGGGGAACAGGGCCTGGTGTAGGTGGACGCAACTCACATGGAGACGGCCTTCGTCAGCTTGGGCAGCTGGGACACCACACCGTAGACTGGGACACAAACCACAAACCTTCACTTCCCAGCACTGGAGGCTGGGCAATCCAAGGTCAAGGAGTGAACAGATTCTGGTCCTGCTAAGGGCACACTTCCTGGTTTGCACACAGCTACCTCCTCACTGTGTCCTCACAAGGCCAGGAAAGAATGAGTTCAGTTCAGGCATCCTCTTCCAGTAGGGACACTGATCCCATCATGTGGCCCCCACCTTCATGATGCCATCTAAACCTAATTACCTCCAAAGGCCCCCCATCCACGTTCCATGTACTGGGGGTTAGGGATTCAGTGTATGAATCTGGGGGGACACAAACATGCAGCCCATAACATACATTAACAAAACTACAAGCAGACGGCAGTTGCGTCAGCTCAACTTTCAAGTTCCAGGAATGGGGATTGCCTCATCTTTCCGCCCCATTTCCTTGGGTGGGGATTTAGGATCTTAAGAACTGTTACATCATATTGAACTTTAAACTCTACAGCCCAAAAGCACAGGAAAGAACTGTAGAAATAAACATGTTGCCTTCTCATGCCCCGTTACTACTGAGTGAACATAGCAGTATGATCTTACAAATCAATGGCCTGATTTACTCCTTTGCCCACAGATAGGGCAGTGGGAGATAATACAGATGCTACAATGAAAATACTGATGTTTGAGTCCTAGTGTTGCATTATGATTATGAGATATTTTGCCTGGTTAGCCTCATTTTCCTTAACTATAGTAGAGTAACAGTTACCTTAATGGTTAAATGAGTATGTGGAAAAAACTAAGTCACTCAATCTTTACAGGTTGAGTTTCTTCTTTGCTTTACATGGTGAGGTTATTAAATGATCAAGTGTATATAAAAACTTTATAAAAATTAATGCCCCAATTTAGATACTTTCTAAGGCCACTTTGAACTCAGGCAGTTACACTGTGATCACAACATACCTTCTAGAGAGTAGACACTTTTGTCTTTCACCTCTTCAGCCCACTGCAGGTGTATTAGTGTTCTGAACACTGAATGCATGCGAGCTGAATGAAAGGAATGAAGCAAAATCTGGATTCCCTGCGGTGGCCGTAAGTCGGTTGCCTTGCCCTGCCAGGAGGAAGGTGTTCTCCTGAGCCTGTGACTGCTAACGTGGAGGGGGGAGTAAGTGGTCCCCACAGAGTCTGAGTTCTTCAGATACCTCCCTGACGCCATCAGCTTGGCAACATCAGTGCTTAGGAGCACATTGTCGGTGAAAGCACGTTGAGCCTAGCTAGGGAAAGGGCCAAGCAATGAAAAGAGGAGGAGCCATAGGCATTTTTGTGCAGAAGTTAATATACCACTTTGGGATGCCTGCAACCCGTAGCAAAATACCTGGGTTCCTGTTTCAGCTCTGCTCTTGATTCTAGCTTCCTACACTTCACATCCTGGGAGGCAGCAGGTGGTGGCTTAAGTACTTGGGTCTTTGGAACACAGAAGATCCAGATTAAGTTCTAGGTTCTCAGCTTTGGCCTGGCCCAAAGCAGGTCATTGCTCACGTTTGGGGAGTCCAACAGATGGACGATCTCTCTCTCTCTCTGTCTCTTTCTCTTTTTCTCTAACTCTCTCTCTCTCTCTCTCTCTCTCTCTCTCACTTTCAAACAAAAATAAACAAGTTAATTAATAATTTTTTTTTTCTCAAAAGGATGCAGGGAGGGTGAAAGTTGGCCTTTTCTAGGAGTCTGACCCACTACCTAGGTGGCAAGATCACTTTGGGGTCAAAGTTCTTTCCCTCAAATAAACAATGATAGCAGTGTGAAGACTACCCTCCCCAGCTAAAAAGCTCGCAATCAATTCAATATGGGATCCCTAGAACAGACAGGGAGTCAGTTCCAGGAGTCATACTCTTGCGCTGATTCCATCACAGAGTTTCATGGGGGGCCTAAGTTCTCAGCCTCTAACTTGCGTATGAAGGAGGGAGGATGGGACTGGCTCTTGTGCAACCCTCTCTAGCCCTACCACCTGAGGCTCTGACCGTGTTGTCACCTCTGAGTCAGTAGACCATCACACCAAAGTTGCCATGGCCACCTACTTCTGACGGATGATTCTTTGCTGAAGTTAGGAGTGCTCATGACCTGAGGATGCACTCCTACCCCTGGACACCTATGACTCCCCAGGAAACTTGAGATCCCTTCCTCTGCTGTTAGCAAAGATGTTCAGTATTAGTCACCATGACTTCAAGACAGCTTTGCCATATCACTGGGGTTTGGTTATAAATCAGCTCAGCAGGGAGGTGGTAACATTAGCATTCCATAGTTCCAGTATGTTAATTAAATAGAACTTTCAGGCTCCAGTCTCTTGTCAGAGCATTTTTTTCTGTATGTTATGTCTGTTCACCTTGCTTGGAAAAGTCCAGATGAGCAGATGAAGGCCTTGACAGCTGAGGCATCTGAGACTAGAAATGATGAACACAAAGCTTTTGTTTACATTGGAAAAATAAAGAGCAGGTTCTAAGAATAAAAGTTGCTATAGCTTTCTCCTTATATAAAAATAGTAATACAGTTTAGGGTGGGCATTTTTCCTCGTGGCTAAGCTGCTAGTTAGGATGCCTGCATCCTGTTCTGGAGTGTCTGAGTTTGAGTCCTGGCTGTGCTCCCAACCCCAGCTTCCTACTGACACGTACCCTAGGAGGCCCCAGATGATGACTCAGATATTTAATTGGGTCCTTGCCACCCAGATGGGAGACCTGAATCGTGAGCATTCGGAGACTAAACCAGCATATAGGAGCCCTCTGTGTGTGTGTGTGTGTGTGTGTGTGTGTGTCTGTCTCCCTGCCTGTCAAATACATACATACATACATACATGGAGGTAAGTGTTTGACATAGCAGGTAAGGTGCCCCTTGGGCACCCACTTCCTATATCAGAGTACCCGGGTTCCCAGCCTTGACCTAACCCAGCTCCAGTTGTTGCAGGTATTTGGGTGGTAAATAATCAGAGGAAATGTAAACCGTTTTTCCTTCTCTCTTCCTCTCTTTCTCTCTAAATTAAAAATAAAATTTAGGCCGGCGCCGTGGCTCAACAGGCTAATCCTCTGCCTTGCGGCGCCGGCACACCGGGTTCTAGTCCCGGTCGGGGCGCCGGATTCTGTCCCGGTTGCCCCTCTTCCAGGCCAGCCCTCTGCTGTGGCCCGGGAGTGCAGTGGAGGATGGCCCAGGTGCTTGGGCCCTGCACCCCATGGGAGACCAGGAAAAGCACCTAGCACCTGGCTCCTGCCAACAGATGAGCGCGGTGCGCCGGCCGCAGCGCGCCGGCCGCAGCAGCCATTGGAGGGTGAACCAACGGCAAAAGGAAGACCTTTCTCTCTGTCTCTCTCTCTCACTGTCCACTCTGCCTGTCAAAAAATAAAAATAAATAAATAAATAAATAAAATTTAAAAAAGACAAAAATAATAATGCATAAAGAGGAAATCAGCGAATTTACAAATTATATTTAACTAATTATGCTGTGAAAACTTCTAAACTCTCATGAGAAACCATGATTACACCTCTTTCATTCACATCCATTCAAACCATACAGCCCTCTAAAATGGTGACTTAAACTTTTGTTTCTGACCCGTTAAAATGGACAGAAGACTATTGCTGATCTATTCCCATCCATCCCCACTTTGCTGTATAAACCAAGAATGAACTTACTTTTAGGAGGTAAATTAAGTTAGAGTTTGAGAACCAAGAAAAGAACCCTATCTGAAGGCTAACTTCTCTAAAACAAAATCTTTCTCTACTTCCAAAGCCTAGCAACCCTACAGCTCAAGTAGGATTAATAGTGAGCTTATAGAGAATAAATGCAAAAAGAACATTTTCTCAAAAGAACTGGAGAAAAGAACTGACTGTGGCACTTGGCTCCAAAATTGGTCAGGAAAATGAGCACCAGCGAAGTGGAGTAACCTGGGCTGCAGGAGGAGGCATGGCAGGGGCGGGGGAACAATGACAGAAGCCTGGATGGTTTCTGAGGCTTCACCTAACAGAGGAGCTAGGCCCTCAAATTTACTGAGGTGCTGTCAATCCACTTCCTTAAATCTCATTTCCAGATTTTTTCCCCCATCTTAAGTCTTAAATTCTTTCACATTTTAAAAAATAATTGTCACAAAGCATATTGCCAACCTTGAATCCCCACTCAGAACAAGTGTGTGTAGCATGACATGAAATGACTTTACCTTTGTTAAATTCCCTGGCAGTCATTTATCTGAGGTGAACCAGAGACAAAATAGAGAGAGATGTGTGTGGAGACATGGGTGTACAGAAGGGACTTAGGGGAGGCTTAGAGAGAAGTAAATCTGAATGTTTATCACACAAGTAGCAGTTGCTACCTTTTTAGTTTCCACCCAGCATCGAGGAGCTTGGTTAGGTCAAGTGGAGTAAACAACTTTGCTTCCTTTGCCTGAGGATAGACCAGGTATAGCAGACTAGAGTGGTTTACCTGATACATTTTGAAATTTGCATTTATTGTTTGGATCAATATAAACAAGGAGATTTTCCCATGAATCTAACCATTTTTCCTCAAAGAGTAGGTGGTTCAGTCAAGTAGGAAATAAAGTGGCCTTAGAATTTACACATATTGTTGTCACAAAGGGGCAGAAGGATAAGAACCCTTTACTTGGCTCAATTTATGTTGGATATGATAGACACTTGGGTTTGTTTAATCTTCCATGTTTCTCAATGAATTTTTAAGTAATTTTTAATAGATTAATTTGAGAGCCAAACAGAAAGAGAGAGAGCAGTCCCATCTGCCAGTTCAGTCCTTAAATGTCTGGAATGGTAGGGACTGCTCCTAGTCAAAGTTGGGAGCTAAAATGCCATCCAGTTCTCCCATGTGGGTGGCAGGAGCTCAGTTACTTAAGCTGTCTCTGCTACCTGCCAGGGCCTGCATTACCAGGAAGCTGGAGTCAGGTGCTAGAGCTAGGACTGGAACCCAGATATTCTAGTATTGGGCGTGGACATCTTAACCCTAGACCAAATGCCTGTCCTTACGTGAATATTTTAATGGTAGAGAATCTGAAGTAATTACGAGGTCATGCTTCTCAAAAAGTTTTCATAAGATTTAGAAATGAGTCTTAACACTGTGTCTTTATCCGTCTGCTCCATCATCGTGTGAAGGAGAAGAAATGGTAATGGGCTTCCCTCAACAGTATGTTTAAATGGCAGTCCAAGGGGCTAGAGTCCTATGAAGCATGGTTTCTGTTTCTACCTCTTCCCAGTCCTCTGACCTTATTAAATTTGAATCTGAATATGTGTTCCTTTCAAAGCCACTAGAAATGAGTCTGTCATTGATTTGACTGAATCTCTGGTAATAATCAGTTCTGGGCAGGGAAAAAGTGTTGTTCCGATAATATCACTTTGTCCCTTAGAAACGAATTACAAAAATGAAGATCCATGCTTCTTAATTGAGGAATAAAGAAGTAGCTATGTTTTCTTCCAAAGCAAGCTGAACTGAAAGGAGATGTCAGATATACTGTTTTCTGAGTCTTTGGACTTTATCTGTTCCTTCTTGACCAAGTGACTACAAAGAGAAGCCCACGTTTTGCTTTTTTTATCTCAATCTGCCTGATCGCCCACCCCCAAGTTCCCTAATGCCCCATACCTAGCACTAGTGGAGCGCCTCTTGGTGGAGGATACAGCCTTCTTGCTGTCGAATCCAATGTGAGCACTGTCTAGTCTTTCTTAATTCTGTACCTGAATGCTTTCCAGACTCTGGCCTTTAAAACCCACTCCTCCTTGGCTTCCTCACACGCTCTTTTCTGGCCTGCCATCTCTTTAGGTAGCATTGTTTCTCAGTCTCTTGATTGAACTATTGGTGATCTTTCCCCTTTTCCCTTGCTTCTTTGTTTCTTCCCCTGGCTCTTCATAAACTGCCTCAAGATGGTCTAACTTACATCCTTGATGCAATCACCACCATGTTAATAACTCACAAATATACCCCCACTTCTGAATTGTCTTAAGCATGAGACTACAGTTTCCACTTGTGTGCTCTCTATTTCTACCTAACAGACTCTAGGCTACTCAAGTTTCATATACCTAAACCCAGATCCACCCCACTTGTCTCAAGACCTATTTCCTTTACATTCCCCTAAATTAGCTGTTGATCTACATTATAACCAGTTATACTTATCTGGTGCACATTTTGGCCTGTTGTCCCTTGGATACTTTTTTTTTTTTTTTGCCTTCCCCTGGAAAATGTTCCCTAAGCTGCCCTGCCATCTGGTTCCTGGCCCCATTGGCTAGTGTGAGGCCCCCAGGGAGACAGGAGAGGAAAGGGAAACTAGGGTATTATACACACACACACACACACACACTCACACACACATATCACTACCAGATAGTACCAGAGAGTACTAGAGTGGTAGTGGTTGGAACACCCCCACAAATCCATTTACTTTCTCCCCCTCCATTTATACTGCTACTGACTTAATGTCTACTATTCATTATTTCTCTCCTGCATTTAGTAAAATATATCCTTCATTTCATATCACCTCAGCCTTCTGAGATGATAGTCACATATTTACTCTCCCATTTAAACTAAACCTGATAGACATCATCAGATCGGTATCAGTTGTAAATAGCTTCTTAAGAAAAGATTGCCATGCCTGGAAGCACATGGTTGTGCAACTTGGCAGAACTGATTAGGCCAAGGGTGTCACTGATATGAAGGTGCCTTACCTCAAGGCCATGAGAGGAACTGATGGCTCATGAGGTAGCCTGGCTAGAGAGCTGTTTACTTTGACCACCAGGATTGCATAGTGACTGATCCTCCTGAGAAGATCCCTTGGCAATTTTAAATGTGAGAGAGTTGAGCAGGGCAAAAGCTAGAAGAAACAGAGTAAAGGTGTAATAACAACCGTGAGGCCTCAGAAGCAACAATACACTGAGCTGCAGGAGGTGGGCAGCCATACGAGTAGCAGTTAGAAGCTCAACGGAAGGAAAGAATGGCACCAGCATCCAGAATGAATACCAGTACCACTAAGGTTGTGGTTGGGACACAGGAGCAGTTGTGAGCTGGACAGGACAAGTGATGATTCACCTGCTGAAGTGACTCCTCTCCCTCCCCCTTTTCCATGTATCCTTCAGTAAACCACTGCCCACAAAACATATTTCTTTCCCTCACAACCTAATTCTACCCTGTTCCTGAGGCATTGTATAAAAGTATATGCGTGTAATTACTTACCCAAGTGCTTGCGAAGTTTGGGCAATGCTTTCTTCCCACTTCAGACTCTTAAAAGTACAAAGCTCTCCATCATCTTGTCTCCTTGCCTCAGGAATCCAGCATCAGCTGAATCAGAGTTGTTCCCCAATGAACTAGTGAGTTCTTTGTGACAGGACTGACACCTTTCTCTAAAAGCAACAGTAGAAACCTGAGGGGTTGCTCTTAATGACCTCTGGTAACCCAGCTGTGTCATTATGACTCTGTACCTTTGTTTTGACTACTCCTTGTTCTAGGAATGGCCTGAAAAGGGGAGGTCCTTGTCACCCCAAGCATTCATATTATTTGTGTCTCAATCAAGCTATCAAAGAAGACTTCTTATACCTCTCTCTCTTTTACACTAACCCCCAGTAGACAAGGAAAGGTCCTGTCTCTGCTCTTCTGACACTCATACGTGGTTATCACTGTTCTAAAACCTATATTCTTGTCTTCTTTCTCAACAGAGCAAATACAAGACTGATATTCTTTTTTTTTTTTTTTTTTTTTTTGACAGGCAGAGTGGACAGTGAGAGAGAGAGACAGAGAGAAAGGTCTTCCTTTTGCCGTTGGTTCACCCTCCAATGGCTGCCGCGGCCGGCGCGCTGCGGCCGGCGCACCGCGCTCATCCGATGGCAGGAGCCAGGTGCTAGGTGCTTTTACCTGGTCTCCCATGGGGTGCAGGGCCCAAGCACCTGGGCCATCCTCCACTGCACTCTCAGGCCACAGCAGAGGGCTGGCCTGGAAGAGGGGCAACCGGGACAGAATCCGGCGCCCCGACCGGGACTAGAACCCGGTGTGCCGGCGCCGCAAGGCGGAGGATTAGCCTGTTGAGCCACGGCGCCGGCCAAGACTGATATTCTAACTAGTTCATTGTTTTTTTTTTTTCTTTTGGACAGGCAAAGTGGACAGTGAGGGAGAGAGACAGAGAGAAAGGTCTTCCTTTTTCTGTTGGTTCACCCCACAATGGCCGCTGCGGCCGGCACACCACGCTGATCTGAAGCCAGGAGCCAGGTGCTTCTCCTGGTCTCCCATGCGGGTGCAAGGCCCAGGCACTTGGGCCATCCTCCAGTGCACTCCCTGGCCACAGCAGAGAGCTGGCCTGGAAGAGGGGCAACCAGGACAGAACCCGGCGTCCCAACGGGGACTAGAACCCGGTGTGCCAGCGCCGCAGGCAGAGCATTAGCTTAGTGAGCCATGGCACCGGCTACTAGTTCATTCTCTTGTGGCTCTACTTAGAATATGTTGAAGATATGCAAGAAATTAGTACATTCATGGATGAAAACTTAGCCAGTTCCTAGGATATCTCAAGGAATCATGTCGTCTGGTGGCAAGAAATCTGGGGCCAAGTTCTGTATTTGACTCTGAAGCACTCCATGCCCTCTGTCCTAGATTTTCCACATCTGTAAATGTGGTTGCATGTTTAAAAGTTCAGTATTGTGGTCCTTGTTAATGCTGTGAATATATTTCAAGACTGCCCTCGGACCTGCCCCACCTCATACCCCATTCTCCACCCTACCTACAGCCAGGGAAAAAACTACAGACTACTTTACAGATCTGGCTACAATGTTCATACCATACTAATACAGTCTGAAGGTAGAACGACTTAGTTTTGCTTTCCAAAAATATAGAACTTTGTTCAGCAAACAGGAAAGGAAGGATGGCAGGGCAAAATTCTTGAGGCTGTCATGCTCAAAAACAATTATGATCTGCATCTATGTATCTCAAATGCAAAAACAAGACAGGGTAGCATATAAAACTCATTTTATTAACATGCATGTACAACAGGTATAAAATCAGTTTAGCAGACAGATCTAGGCTGGGTAAAGCTTTCAAAATAAGTCTTAGAAACAAAGATTGGCCACCGTTTCTTACATGTTTCTCATCTGTAACAGAGACTTTTGGCCATTGTTATAACTTCATTTTGCTGCAAAACATTTTTGTGCTTAACATTAACAGTATAAAATGGAAAATGGGAAAATAAGAGCTATATATTTTGAAAAATGTTAAACAACAAATCCATATTTACCTGCTCATTCTTGGAAAAAAAGCCTATCTGTGAGAGTAAAGGTCAGGAATGTCCAGTCATCAGGGTAATTTATTTTGCAGGAGCCAACTCTCTGACAGGAAAGAAGAACGTGTGACATCCCACCCTGAGTTATTCACAGGTCAGATTAAAGGATTTGGGTAAAGTCTGTGGATAATGCTTTAACATGTTTGTTGTTCTCTACCCCTCACACTCAGGCCCTTCTGTGAGAGATTGAGGACATTAGCTACGCTCTTATTAATAGCCACCCCCCCAACCCTGGAACTTCACTGCATGTTGATAAAGTCTGAACTCCTTTCCGTACCCAAGACTTGCACCATCTGACTACTGAATTCCTTTTTGACATCTCTGCTTACCACCCCTCTTGTCTCTAGCCCTGGAATCACTTGCATTTGCCTACATGTCCTATGCTTTGTTATGCTTTCAGTCAGCATAGTGTGGATTACCTCACAGCTACATGCAAGGCATGTTGGAGGCAATTTTCATGCATCTGGCCATGCTGTTCCCAGTGAGTGGAATGTCCCATCCAAAATCTGTCCCTTAGAAAATACATATATTTAAAATCTCTGTACCTAGTCTCTATTATTTTTGCTTTATCAATGAAAACCAACCACTTCTTTGTCTATGCCTTCAGTCAGCTCTATTCAGATGCCAATCATTGAAAGTCTTAATACATCTGTATCTATTGGGTTAGATCATAAGCCTCAAGGAAAAGGCCCATGTATCATTCATCTTTTCATCCTTTGCACTTGCCTTGTACCTGACACTTGCATTAACTCCTCTTAGGCCCAGCTCATCCTATTCAGCCTTCATCTATGACAAAGAACATAATGAGTAGTGAAAAACTTTATCAAACACTAACTGATTATCATTTCACAAGGTAGGAGATTTAAGGGACTTGCAAGATGATAAAGATGACTCTTAACTGATGAAGTCCTGAGACATTCATGAACTCCCTCAAGGGAGGAGACCTATTAACGTCTCAGGGTTTCTTCCATAGGCAACATCAGGAAAATATGCCTTTCTTCCTACATTGTTAAGCAATTAACCAAATGAGCACAATAAAACAAAAACACTTGTTTTTTCCCAAGAAGTTCAAAAATTCTAGCATTGTGGAACATTCAGTAAATAAAACCTTCCTTCCACCTCCTTCTTCCCAATAGTAGTAGGAACCACTATTGTGGTAAGATCACCTAATTTCTCAGTTTAATGCCAGCATTGCCTCCTTCAGATAGACTTCTCCAGTCCTTCAGGCAGACTTAACTGCTTCTTTTCCTGTATTCTCATAGGATATCTTCATACCATTATAACTAGTTAGAAGATAATATTAATTCTAGCCATGACATTGCAACAGGTCAGTGCCTGGCATATAAAGAGCACTGGAATGAATGAAGAATTGAGCCTTGCTCTAATGATATGAAGTGAGAAAAAACTAATGATGCTAATTCCAGACTTAAGAACTTCCTTGGCATATAATGAGGAGTAATTATTTTTGAACACAGATTTAATTATTTTAAAATTTTTATTTATTGTCATTTCATTTGAAAGGGAGAGAGAGCTTCATCTGCTGCTTCACTCCCCAAATGCCTGTACCATGATTGGGCCAGCCCAGAGCCAGGAGACCCCATCCACATCTCCTACTTGGGTGTCAGGGAGCCACGATGTACCTAGACACCACCTGCTGCGTACCAGGGTGCACATCAGCAGGAAGCGGGGTCTGAAGCAGAGTATCCAGGACCGGAACCTGGCACTCCAGCATGGGAGGTGCGTGTCCCAAGCGGCATCTTAATTATTGCGCCAAAGCTCGTCCCACAGACTTAGTTTCAAACAGTGGACTTTGCAGCCTGCAATACTAAAGTTTGTGAAAAGGTATTAATTATTTATGACAACACTATATTTTCAAGACTGGATTCAGTTAAATAATTGCTATGAGGGTAGTAAGTGAAAAACCATTAGTATAATGGTTCTCATATATATATATGTATATGTATTGAAGTGGTTAGAATAGACCCTAGAACACCTATATTTTATGATATTGGCACAATGTTTTAATCATTTAAGACATTTAAATAACTAAACGTATAGGTTGAATAATGCACATCAAGTTTAATGATCATGATGTTCTAACTGCATTTGTTGTAGGAAAGTTAGGGATGATAATACCCTTCAGATAAACTGAAGTCTGCTCTTTACTATGCTCTGATTGGATCACTGGCTCCACCCTTCCCATATCACTTATAGTATGTTTCATTATTTTGTGATTCTTGATAGTTAATAAAGCACTATAAAAAATACCTAAAATGCAAATCTAGGTTGTGGCTTAATTTTAGGATCTGGTAATTCTACAAAAGTACTGGAATGCTTGTTTTAACATTGCTATATCTCAACACATAACAATCTCACAGGAAAACAAATTTACATTCCTAACAGTATTAAGCCTCTTAAAAATAATTCAAACCATAATTTCCTTTTGTCCTACTTATCTGGATTTTATATACTGCTGTGGCATCTTTTTAAGAACATAACAATACTTAGAAATGGAGAAAACTGACCAGAAAACCATTACAAGGGCTTTTTAAAAAGTTAGATGGTATATTAGTAAATGATTTACAAGAATAACCCAACCTATGACATATACAAAGAATATTCAAAAAGTTCATGGAAAATACATATTAAGAAAAAACTACACATGAATTTCAAAATTTTATTGCACCATATAAACTTTTCATTCTGCTTTTCCAGGAACTTTTTGAAGTACCCTCATATGAGAGTTATACTATAAATTCAAGGATTCTATAATAACCATGCCAATACGATAATAAAGCAATCAAGTATAAACACAATCTGTACCTTAATCTGTAAGTATGTGGATATCTGCATATTTATTTGTCACATACCACATAACAAACACCCCACTTACTTTAGTCCTATATCCTTGGTCCCCTCGGCATGATTTAAAGTAGCCACAGGGGTACATAAAAGGGGAAAAATTAATCAATGCCAGACTTCCAAGTAGAGAGATACAACTCAAATTGCTCAGATGATGTTTTAGTAGCTAGTTCTTAAAGCAAACACAGATTTTAACATGTTTGAATCAGTTTTTTTTTTCATTAAACTTTAGTTTTGCCAATACTGGTTTCATGTAATAACAATAAAATATTCTTAACATACTCAGGGTTATATATAATACGTGAAAAAATAGATTGTGGGTTTGAGTTGTTGCTTTTGGCCAGTCATCGAGCATGTTTTCACCTGAATGAGGGGAATTCCTTCACTTTCATGTACTTTTATCAATGAAACAAATTTACAGTGAAGTTAATGATCCCAGTTTGTAAGTCTTCCAATCTGCAGATTCAGGCCTGAATAAAACAAGATTACAGGAGGAAAAAAGTCATGCAAATACGCCGTGCAGCCGTCAGCTTAGGCGCTGGATTCTCGTGCTGCTGGTTCCATCAGAAGCTGTTAGGTTGCCAAGGCTTGGCGGCCCTTGCACGTGGAACTGCCTCAGAGATCCATCCGGAAAGCCTTTGTTCTTGGCTTACACAGTAAGCACTTTGCGTGATTCTTAAGTCACAGTTTCATCCAGAACACAGTGTTACAGGTCACATTTTTCTCAACAATGCTCATGCTGATTTGTGGACTATAAATATAAACCTATTTACACATAGAACACACACAGTTGACGTGGGGAAAGGAAGTCAGCCAACCATCCATAGGCAGAATGGAATAAAGATTGCAGGGAGAGTGGTATAGGATGCCAGGCCCATCCACACTATAGATGCCAGTCCCAAGACTGCTGAGGCAAGAACGCTCCTCTGATCACGAATGATTATCTTCACGGTCTCACAAAACTGGAAAATAAGATACAAGAATATTAGGAAAGAGATAAACCTGAATAGAATCACATATACCGAAAGGTAAAGCAGCCTGCCCAGCTGTTTTCTATCTACCTGAAGAACCAGAGTTCCCTTGTGACTGAGGAAACAATGGAAGAGTTAACGGTCCAGTTTCTTGATGCGTGTCCTGTAGTAGCTGAAATGACGCTGGAGGCCTTTGTAAATTCAGAATCGTATCGACTACAGAGAATGTGATAAATGTGATCACGTAAAAGGTATTCAAGACCAACGGTTAAAGACACATTTAACTACCTATCAATAACAGTAGCATATTCTAAAATTAGATAAGCAAATATGCCACTGATCTTGAGTAAAAGGAATAGAAGTTAGCCTCTTACTGTAAATTCAGTACTTCCAATTCCCCATTCTAAAATCTGGTGATGCTAATGATAACTGTCTTTCTTTTTTTTTTTTAAAGGTTTATTCATTTGGCTGGCACCGTGGCTCAACAGGCTAATCCTCCGCCTTGCGGCGCCGGCACACCGGGTTCTAGTCCTGGTCGGGGCGCCGGATTCTGTCCCGGTTGCCCCTCTTCCAGGCCAGCTCTCTGCTGTGGCTCGGGAGTGCAGTGGAGGATGGCCCAAGTGCTTGGGCCCTGCACCCCTGGGAGACCAGGAAAAACACCTGGCCCTGGCTCCTGCCATCAGATGAGCGCGGTGCGCCGTCCGCGGCAGCCATTGGAGGGTGAACCAACAGCAAAGGAAGACCTTTCTCTCTGTCTCTCTCACTGTCCACTCTGCCTGTCAAAAAATAAAAAAAAAAAACAATTTATTCATTTATTTGAAAGTCAGAGTTACACAGAGAGAGAGGAGAGGCAGAGAGAGAGAGAGATCTTCCATCCGCTGGTTCACTCCCCAGATGGCCACAACGGCCAGAGCTGCGTCAATCCGAAGTCAGGAGCTTCCTCCAGGTCTCCCATGTGGGTGCAGGGGCCCAAGCACTTGGGCCATCCTCCACTGCTTTCCCAGGCCATAGCAGAGAGCTGGATTGGAAGTGGAGCAGCCGGGTCTCAAACTGGCGCCCATATGGGATGCCGGCACTTCAGGCCAGGGCATTAACCCGCTGCACCACAGCGCTGGCCCCTAATGATAACTTTCTTAAAAAGTCCTGAAATCTAAAGTCGAAGAAATTCTAACTGTATCATATCCCATTCCCTGGCTAAATGAATTACATTCACCATCAATTATGTGTTACATAATTGGCTGCTGGGAATAAAGACAAATAAAATATAGTCCCTACCCCTGAGGGATGCATTCTTCTAATCAGTGATTTTTTTTTTTTTCTTAGAAAAATAACTCCTGTGGAAGTGATGGCTCCTAACTCTGCCTCTCAGTGGCTGTTTGACTCAGGTCAGTTGCTTAGCCTGTCCAGGGCCATGGGACTGCAGGGGTAGATGTAAGGGTCAAATGAGATTCTTTATGCAGAAGTCCTCTGTATTCTTCTACATGCTATATAAAGGTAAGTTATTACAATGATTATTACTCTTTTCATCTGTGGATAGTTATCTCTACTTAGCCCTTGTCAGTGACAGCATTTCGCAATTGCCACTTTTAACTGAGTTTTGCCATTCATACTAGATTTAGGCTTCTTTGTTAGACATGGCATTTTGTGTATGTTTTGAGGAACTCTTACATTTAGCTTTCCAATTTTTTTTCCCCATTAATTGTCTTAATTTGAGAGCCAAAGAGAGAGAGAAAAAAATTAAAAAAGAAAGAAAGAGAGTTCCCATCATAGGTTCATTCCTCATTCCTCAAATACCTGCAATGGCCAGGACTGGACTGAGACAGGACCAGGCCGGACTGTGAGACAGAAACTCAATCCAGGTCTGCCACATGGGTGGCAAGAACACAATGACTTGAGCTGTCACCTCTGCCTGCCAGAGTCTAGCCTGGCCTGAAACTGGAGTCAGGAACTAGAGCTGGAAGCCGAGCCCAGGCATTCCAGTGTGGAACACATGCATCTTAACTGCTAGGCTAAACGCCACCCTGGTTTCCAAATTCTTAATAGAATCAGCAAGTTCAGTGCAGTCCTGTGTCACTACGGGATGGGGATACATTCTGAGGAATGCGTTATTAGGTGATCTCATGGTTTGCAAACATCAGAGTGTACTTACACAGACTAAGACTACAATATCTCTAGGTGATACAGTCTTATGGCACCACCGTTTTATATATGGTTTGAAATGTGGTTATGTATATTTTAACTCTCTATCTTGAATATAAGGTTGTTCCTAGTCATACTCTACACAATGTGTAGACAGTTTGAAAAACCCTATTATCGGCCAGCACCGCAGCTCAATAGGCTAATCCTCTGCCTTGCGGCGCCAGCACACCCGGTTCTAGTCCTGGTCAGGGCACCAGATTCTGTCCCAGTTGCCCCTCTTCCAGGCTAGCTCTCTGCTGTGGCCTGGGAGTGCAGTGGAGGATGGCCCAAGTGCTTGGGCCCTGCACCCCATGGGAGACCAGGAGAAGCACCTGGCTCCTGCCATCAGACCAGCACGGTGCGCCTGCCGCAGTGCACCAGTGGCGGCAGCCATTGGAGGGTGAACCAACGGCAAGAAGGAAGACCTTTCTCTCTGTCTCTCTGTCTCTCACTGTCCACTCTGCCTGTCAAAAAAAAAAAAAAAAAAAAAAAAAACACCTATTATCCACATGTTGGTTCCTTTTTATCCCACACATTTGATTTTCTCTTTTTGCTAGTCTTTGTGAACTGAGTGACAAATATATTACCTTAAAGCAATGTAGATCAAACTGAATAAAGTTTTCAGGACAGTGAGAAGAGACACTAGGAAAATAATGGAAGGTATATATTTATGCAAGCAAGTGACTTGTCTTGATATGGTTATCTTGATATGGTTTTCTTGTCCCCAGTAAATTTTGTAAGTAAGCAAGCAGAAATCACTGTGGATACTCTTTCCTCCCCGAACAGATTTTCTCCTGGAGCATCTAATTTCTAATATCCTATTCTTGTTGGCTTGTCATCAGCCCACAGGGCATCTGTAGTGGTGCTCAACAGTGGGAAATTTCTAGAAGGCATCAAGAAAACTATAGGGGCACTCTTTTGAGCATGAGTCCCCAGTAAATAAAGGGGCATTTGCATTCGTTTTAGCAATGAAAAAGCAGTATTATCAAAGTACGGGAAAAAATTCATAGAGAAAAACCCCAGGGAATAGTGTCAGTTATCAACTAGAGGGATTTATAGTTAACAAGATACTGATTGTCAATATCAATACAAAAAATACCCTTAATTCTATGATTTCTAAAGTTGTTACAGCATTGCCACAAAGAAGTGTAAGATCTTTTTCCTAGTTCATTTTCAAATTAACTGCAGTGTTGTAATGAAAAGGATTTTTGAGAGTTTTTACACAAATTTAAGAAACAGTTTTGCAGTGCTCATGTTAACTTGATATTGGCTATTTTATCTACAGAGAACTCAACAATGAGACCCAGAATCCAATAGTTCCTTACCTATCTAAAACGTAGAAAGCAATCCTCCCTCCTACAGTATTAATGACCTTCCTCTCTCAGGGCATGTTCAAGAAACACTTTTTAGAACTAGAAAATTTGGGATGAGAATTTTCCCGGGAAATCCACTCTGCAGCCAAATTGTTTGTTAGACCATTCAAAGGGAAGACAAAAACTCAGTTTCACAAGAGGTGCTACTCAGCAACAGCAATTAAAACACTTCTGTGAACCTAACCAAGTTTCCAAAGATGAGAAACTACTCCAACTAGTTATTCATGCAGATTAAATATTTCAGTACCTTTAAAAAGCACTTGTACTATTTTTCTGTAAAGATATATAATACAGTGCTATATGTGTTCCATGAAGGGGTACCTCCTAATTACTGGACAGAAATACTGTTTTTCCTTGGAGAAATGATTTGCTTGGTTCTTAAGTAAATCTGACGTGTTTCCTTTTGTACACTTTCAGAGCCAGTGTTTGTAAATGTGGAGAAATTCACTTCTAAACAGGCCTGGGCTGGAGCTCTGGTCTTGAGCCCCTGCACAGTGCTCTAACTGTATTTTTATTTTACTTGGAAAAGAATTCCTAGATTGAGTCTGTTGTGGTTCTATAAAAAGCTACAAGGAATTTCATATAGCAATGTGTAAAAGTGTAATACTTCCATGCTCTGCCACAAGGGAGAGAGAAAGATTTTCCCATTTGGGCCAAAATTTTAATCAAGAAGTGGAGCAATCAGAAATGGTTACATGGACTCAGATTCTTTTGGTCCAAAAAAAAAAAAAAAAATCATCTAAAAAGGAGAGTAGCAATAAAGCTTAATGGGTGATGACCCAGGTTTCCCTTATGAAAAGTGAGCATTAACAGTATTTTTAAAAACTTCAGGGATGCCTGAGCATGTTCCCAATTGCAAATGCAGTTGCAGACTTAAAATATTCACCATCTTGAGAAATTATGAGGTTATGAAAAGAAATAAAAATCTATCTTTCCCCCATTGGATTAGTAGTTTGCTTTAATGATCTTAAATTCTGTTTATTTCTTTTTCCCCTATTACACATAAACATTTAACAGCTCTTCTTGAAAAATCAGTTGTTTTGATCCCTGGAAATTTATAAACTTCTGACTTACCCTCAGGGCTGATGAGTAAAGGATGCCTAACTAGGAGGAAGGTCTGATGGAGATGGAAGGCAGCACATGAAGCATGCGGAACACCAAGACAGAGACATTTCTGCAGCACAGCCCGGGAGCTTGCGATCTAACCGGGAGGTCCTCTTACAGGGAATTGTGATGGTTTATTGAAGCACAGGGAATTCACTCTGTGCAGCTCAGAGAGGGAAAAAATGGCATGCTTTCTTATTTTAAAGGCACAGAATTTAGTTGTACCTGGTGGTATGGACTCAATATAAACCCTAAATACCTTCCTTTCCAGTTGCAATTCTTGGGGGGAAGTTGCAAGCACAGGGTGACAGATTGTGGTCGGTCCCCCCCCACACCTTTCCAGTCACCCGCTCTTTGTCATTTGAACTAAGTGGTGAGCGGGTGCCCTGACAGCTGGGCAGCTGTGTGGAATGTGGTAGCGATCCTGTATTGCCACCTTTGCATTTCCAGACATCTTGTAAGGAACATCGCCTCTTACTTTGTCCCCCTTGGAAATTCCAGAGCTTCCCTTCCTCAATCTACAATTATTTTAAGAAGTGATGGGAGAGATGTCCAAGAAAAAGACGCGTCTACTAGGGAAAGGGTGAGAGAAAGGAGAGGGCATCCCCACGCAGCCCAGCACCGGGCGAGGCGCGCGCCCTACCTTGTCCGCCTGCGGGCTGATCGGGGTGCCGTATCTACAGTAGGTCACGAAGTGCTCGCAATTGTTCCACAGCAGACTGTAGGTGGTGATGCCCAGCAGCTTCTCAGCCCTCCGCGCCACCTCCTCGTTGAACAGCGCCTTTTTATTAAGGGACTCGTCCAGGTGATTGACCAGGATGTGGGCTCCGTAGGCGAAGTCCTCCACTGTGTCCACGCGGATGCTGGCCACCCTGGCAATGACGCCCAGGATGAGGCGCTTGTTGGAGACCACTTTCTGCGTGCGCCCCTTGTCGTCGGTCAGGGCCAACAGGATGTCGGGCATTAGGTGGGCGACACGGTTGTCGCCCAGGTAGATGCCATAGTGGGTCAGATGGGTCCGGGGCACCTCCAGCACGTCGCCGCGGAGGAAAGAGTTGATCTCGTAGAACCCGCTCTGCTCTTTGTCTTCGCCAGGGCAGTCGGAGCCGAAGAGCCTGAAGTTGGAGACGAGGAGCAGCTTCTCCAGCAGCAGGGACACCACCTCCAGCATGGGGTTCTTCATCCTGCAAGGCGAGTCGGTGGCGCGGCCGCTGCCCGGGCACGGGCCGGGCAGAGAGCTCTCGGGGCAGGGGCGTGACGCTGCTGCTCACCTGCAGGCTGGGGGCCCAGCAAGGTACGGCGACTGCTGAGGGCCAGGGGGAGAAGCTGGGAGACACTCTGCCAACTGGCCCTGGGGGCCCAGCAGAGGGAGGAATCGGCGGCACCCGGCCGTAGGGTCTAGGAGGAGCCTGGCAGAGCGCGCACCTGGAGGCAGGGCTGAGACGCAGGGCCACGCGCCGCGCCGCAGAGTGGCTTTTATCGCGGCCGGGGGCGGGGTGGAACGCCGTCACGGAGCCGGCGGAAGCCCTGATTGGGCGCCGGCGGGGAGTGCGGCGCGGCGGGCTGGGCACAGCACTGTCAGCTCCCTGCCAGGGACCGTACGGGCTCCGCGCGGCGACCCCTCCCGCCTCCCGCGGCCTCTTGCGCGGGAGACCTAGCCACTAGCCACTTTTCCGCCTTGGATTTAGAGGAGCAGAGGTCGAGGGCGTGGCAAGAAGGATCTTGCACCTGTTGGGATGGCGGCGAATTTTGGGCAGACACTCCCATGGAGGACATCTCTGAGTAGACGGAATGGATACCGGGACCTCGGCTCTCTGGAGTGGGCATTCACTCTGCCTAATGTGTGCTCCTGGATAGTCTGCGGATTCTTTCCTAGGAGGAGCTCCCTCCTTTATAAGGGCCCCTCCCCCCCAGGCTTTCTGAGGGTGCGTGGGTGAGGTCGCCCCACTGATTGGAACACTGGGATCCTCCGCGCTCGGAGCACCAGGGACGGTTGAGCTCGCGGCTCCCAACCGTCCCCAAGAAAAACGGCAAGCAGGCCACGGAGCAGGCTTCGTGTTTCTGTCTCGGGGGCATGGACCCGCTTTGTAGTCACCCGCTGAAGTTTAACCGCTTCCGTTGAAAGCGCAAGCCGCCCTGTGGTGGCCACGGAAGGCAAACACTTGGAGGAGGCGCTGCGGTCCCCACCCTGAGCCTGCAACCCAGCCCGCGGCTCCATGGCCGCGGGAAGAGTCCGGGCACTGCTGGGCGGTGGAGCACCCTCCACTGGGTGCAGGGCGGGAACGCTGCAGGCTGTCACACTGTGTAAATACTGAAATTCCGGCGGACAAAGGAAGCAAGGAGAGCCCCAGTGGGTGTTTAGAACTAGCAGATTCTGCGCCCTCAGGGCGGCGGGGCGAGAGGACCGGAGAGAGTTGGCTGCCGGCTGCCGGTGGTGGGTGAAGGGACCTTGGTCTTAGTGGACTGGCACTGTGGACCCGGTGATTGGCTGCCATTATTCCCCCAGACGGCCTCTGCTCTTGTCCGTTTCCCGCTGTCCGCGCTCTGTCCCCGTCGCCCACTCCCAGTGACTTTTGTCCATTTCACGAACCACATCGTAGTCTTAGCAAAGTCCCCCAAATGAACTGCATGGGGGAGGTGGAGAGGAGAGAAAAGCAGTGGACATGGAGGTCGCAAAACCCATGCATTTCTTCAGTTTTCAAAGCAGGTAGCTGGTGATTTGCAGAACTGGCCAGACACCCCTCCATAAGGGCGTTGGCTTGCTTAGAATCCGGGTCTCTCTTGTAGCCATCCCTGGGGAAGGCATGGACTTCCCATTAGTCCTTCTGCATCCGTTCATTTATGAACACTGCCAGAGGCCAGGTGCTATGTCCAGCCCTGGAAATGCAAAATAATCCTAAATGTGGATCTCACACCCTTTCTTTGTCATTGGGATTTTATTTCCCTACTTGTCTAGTGCAAGGGGTTCCAGTTTCTAAAACCAGTGTATTGACTGGGACTTTACTAAAGGCTAGTTGAGGTGCTGGTTAATACTTCCCCCTCTCCAGGAAGGCCCAACACCTATGTCAGGGAGTCCTGTACCATCCTTAGACACTTGAATCTGAGTGCCCAAAGGCACACAGGCAGAAGCAGAGAGCCTGGCCACAGATCCCAACAGTGGTTTTCTAAAGTACATGGCCTAAAACTCTTTTCTTCCTTGTGGATGATTTTGTTGTTCTGAGATTTCTTCTGTTTACAACATCATCAGGGTCATTAATAATCTTAGCATTTGTTTACCTTCTGGACTGGCCATCCATGTTTAGTTCCTGTGTTATGCTCTGGTGTGGCCCTTAGACTAGGAACAGGGGCCCTAACTATAAGGAGGTGAGGAAAATCTTTTGTGGAATTCTGTCTGGAGGCAGAGGAAGAAGAGCAGCCACCGTTTCATGCAGCTTCCTGGCCAAGTGTCATGCAGAGTGTTAGGCCAGTAGGAACCAGTCACCTCCCCTCCGGGAGGCCTTTTCTCCTTATTAGCACCTTATTAAGAAGACCCCATTGCTGCCTTTGTTCTTCAGAAAGATTAAAAGACTGCAAGTTCAGTTGGAAATTCCTGTTGTGTGTCAGTCATAAAATAAGAACACTGAGCAAAACAAATTAGCTTCGTGAAGAATTGTCAGCCAGATAAATACAGCTTCATGTAAAAATACAACCGGTTGAGGCAGCTGTGGTATAGAGAAAGGAGGCAGCCGTTTAAGGCTGGGTGCTGCCATTTGCAGCTCAACATACTCAGACCAAGTCACCGGTGACCTTTTGTAAAATGACAATATTTCAGAGGGCTGTTTTGAGGATTGGGTGGAATCAGATCTATTGCAGCGTTGAATATCAGTTCATAATATGCATCATCTGTGGTATCATGGGGTATTCAGAGAAACTAGTGGAAGGGCCTTCCCTTCCTGCCTTGACAGTGCAGTCATCCTAGAATGTGCTGTAGACAAAGGACACACTTTCCTCACAGGGCCCTTCTGACTGCTGGGCACAGAGCCACAGTGATGAGCAGAGGGAAGCAGGCACATGTCTGGGGTTGAGCCGAGCTGCCGGAACAGCCTGAGACCTCCCTCTGCAGTCAGAAGGCAGCGGCACAGAGGAGTGACTGGCAGGAGTGGGGAGGTCTGCAGTCAGAAGGCAGCGGCATGGAGTGACTGGCAGGAAGGGGGAGAGGAGTGATTTATAGCCTCCGGCTGCTCACCACCAGTGAAGTTCTGTATAATTCCCCCTGTCATTGGTTCACAAATGCCTCTCACAGGTACAAAATAACCACAGAAGCCCACTTTAGAAGTGATAAAGTGACATGATACCAAGCAATGATTTAGAATCTTGAAGGCAGACATTTGGTATGAGGGGTGAGATGCCCCTGGGATGATTGCGTTCCATACTGGAGTCCCTGGGTTTGAATCCCTTCTCTGCTGCTGACTGCAGCTGCCAGCTCACGGGCACCTGGGCGGCAGCAGCTGAGGCTCAAGTAGTTGGGTCCCTGCCAACCCTGTGGGAGGCCTGGCCTGAGTTTCCGGCTTCTGACTTTGGCCAGTCCCAGCCCCATCTGTTTGGAGCATTTGGGTAGTGAACCAGCATTTGGGAGCATCTGTCTGTCTGTCCCTCTTTGTCTCTCTGTCTCTGCCACAATTAAAAAAAATTACAAATTTATTTTAAAAATTGATATACTCATCAAATATAAAGCACAGTTTACTGTAAAACCTATATGATAAATGAGTTACTTCTTAGTAACTTGGAACAGGTAGAATAGCTTTTTACGATTTCATCTTGTTTCCTTGTGATTGTAATGTATCATGATGATACAATGATAAATGTGAAGATTGGATGACCCAGGATTGTTACCAAAAGCCTATGTGACAAGAGCTTTTTGCTATATTTTCAAAAGACAGTCCCAGCACCACTGTATCCATTTAGAATACATGCAGGGAGAGCAGGCATTGCTATGTCCAAATACAGCAGCCTGGGCAAGCACCAGTGATCAGTGCCAAGTTGTTTGTATTTCAAAAATCCTTTCTGAATACAGACACTGCAAGGGTACAACGGGTACCTGAATGCAGAACCCCCACCCCCTCTTAATATAAGGCTTCACTTTAGGTATCTGAGGTTCTATGAGGTTGCTGACCTTTTTGTAAGATTTATTTTATTTGAAAGAGTTGCAGAGAGGCAGAGAGAGAAAGAGAGAGAGGTCTTCCATCTGATGGTTCTCCATCTTCTAAACCAAATCCAAATGATAACCAGAAGCCCAGTGTGACAAGGAAATAAAAAAAGTCTTCATGTAAGACTAATTGCACACCTTGTTTTGTTAACACACAAAGTCTTGAGAATCTCAAGTGGGATTGGTTTGAAGAACATGAGGTGAATTTGACCAGATGATGAATGCTAGTATGAAATCTGGAATTGTAAGTACAAAATACATAGAGACAACATCAAAATTATAGACATAATTTCCTTGAATGTGGTTTAAAAAATATGGGCCATTGAAAATAAGAATAGATTTTGTCTTAACTAGAGATAAATGATGGGATGTGGAATAGTTTCCATTTTCAGGTTCATTAAATGTATAAGGCTGTAGGACAGGTAATATATAAAACTTCCATGACTTAATTTATATATACATTAGAAGGAAATCAGGTGTGATTGTAGTTCTCACTGTATTGTTTGAGCAGCAGGAACTTAATGCTGATATAAAGTTCCATGTTGTTAACGTACCACTGTTCTCTCTCTTTTTTAAAAGATTTTATTTGAGAAGTAGAGTTACAGACAGTGAGAGGGAGAGACAGAAAAGTCTTCCATCCGATGGTTCACTCCCCAAGTGGCCACAATGGTTGGAGCTGGGCCGATCCAAAGCCAAGAGCCAGGAGCCAGCAGCTTCCTCCAAGTCTCCCATGCAGATACCTGGGCACAGGTGCTTGGGCCATATTCCACTGCTTCCCAGGCCATAGCAGAGAGCTGGATCAGAAGAGGAGCAGCTGGGACTAGCACCAGCACCCACCCATATGGGATACAGTTGCCACAGGCAGATTAACCTACTGTGCCACAGTGCTTGCTCCAACACTTCTTTTGAGAACTGAACTCCTTTCCTCTGAGGTTTTGAATTTGATGTTGCACATGACCTTTTAGATAGTAACTGACTTGTGCCAGGACAATGATGGGTTGGAATCTACCTCTAAATCCGAGTATGAGGAAATCTTGCTTATTCCCAGAAAATCAAATGGCAAGCATTTCCCATCACCTATTTTCATTCAAAAAGAGTGTGAAAGTCAGTTATACTACTTCTAGAGTAGAATTGCAGTGAATTGCAAAATGTTGCTTTGTAAATTTCTATATATGCCGAGTACTTTTTGCAATTAAAAAAAGGTCTTTTAAGATAAAAATTATAGATTTTTGAAACTAAATATGAACAAAAACAAATAGGCAAATATGGGGAAGAGCCAAAACTATTAATCAAGTGTTTGGTAAGAGAAGACTGGAAGCTAACACAATAAATTCACAAAAACTTTGATATGTCTATGTAAATACTTTCCTTTTAAAAACTATGGATCAAAATAACCACATTTGGAACACTTCCTGTTATGTCTATATTTTTACTTATTTATTTATTTATTTATTTATTTATTTATTTATTGGAAAGACAGAGCCACAGAGAGGCAGAGGCAGAGAGAGAAAGAAAGGTCTTCCATTCCACTGGCTTACTCCCCAGATGGCTGCAACAGCCAGAGCTACACCGATCCAAAGCCAGGAGCCAGGAGCTTCTTTCAGTTCTCACACATGGGTGCAGGAGCCCAGGGACTTGGGTCATCTTCTGCTGCCCCAGGCCATAGCAGAGAGCTGGATCAGAAGTGGAGCAGGTGGGACTTGAACTGGCACCCATGTGGGATGCCAGCACTGCAGGTGGCAGCTTTACCCACTACGCCACAGCGCAGACCGCCATCAGTCTGTTTTTAGATAGTTAAAACCTGATAATTTTAAGTCTAAAAATGGGTTTCATTCTGCAGTAAGTTTTTTACAACTACCATGATAGACAATCTTTTAAAAACCAGACACTATTGAAATCTTTTGTTCTCATGGTCACACACTGATGCTTAAATATTTCAATTTCTGGTATGCCAGCTGTAGTCTTGATAAGCAAGGTCATTTGTTCTCATCTTTAGAAGCCTACATGGGAATAGCAAGATTGAACAGATCTGCAGCTACTGTATGTATGTGAATGAATGTTCCCTTTTGCTTCAGACCTAAATGCTATGCATCTGTTATGGATTGTATATTGAGTTTCGGTATCTGTGCTTTGATTCATAGTAACTGGTTCATTTTGGACACAAACTGTAAATAAAAGGAAATAAGAGGAAAAATAACATTTCTTGTAAAATTAATTTGAAGGAGAGTCAGTGTATCCTTTGGCCGTTGTGTAATTGCCTTTACTCATATTCCACCCCATGCTGGAACAGAATTCAACGTAGTTCTCGTGGGGGAGTGAGCAGATTACTTTCCAGTCCTGGTTCTTGTCTCCAAAAGGTAAAATTCTCAACAGAGATTAGTAATGTGCACAAGTAGGAACAGGATTTATTTCACAGTGAGGAAATACACATTCACACACGAGTATGGGCTGCACTACACAGAGAAATACCCAACTTGGGATTGCAGAAAGGAGAGCGGTGTCTCTAAGCATGGCCCGTGGCTAAGAGAGACCCTCCCCACTCTCAGCCCCTTCCATGAGGTAAGGGGTGATGCAAACAGGGTGGCCTTTAACACGTGCCTGGTCCCGGGTTAGACAGGTGTGTCCTGGGAAGGTGGGCGCAACTGGCCAACAGTTCAAGAAACAAAGGTTACTTTGCAGGGGTATGAGAATTCCAGCTCACCTAAACGTTAACTGCCCGGTGACACCATATCAGTTCAAATGAAGTAGATTTGTTTATAAAAAGCTCAAGCAACTATTAAAAAAAAAAAAAAAGGGAAGTTTGATTGTTATTTTTCTCAGACTTCATACTTGAAAGAATCCCAGATGGGCAGCTCTCTTCTTAAAGACTGATTGCTGTGTTCTCTGTAGGTACAAACTGCATGCTTGAATTAAGTTCACTTATTTTTATTCTGGTTGCCCTCTGCAGCGACTTGTCTTTAAGTCAGATTACATAAGGTTACTTTCATTCTATTAACACCCAGACTTTACTCATTAAGAATGTGAGTGGAACTGAAACTGACTCACACAGGAATAATAAAATAAGCGCAATAACTTTTTTTTGTTAAAGGTGAATTAAAAATCTATAAATTTGTTTTTGTCTACATGGAAATTTAAATCAGACATCACAGTCATTTTAATGTATGATTAGTTTAGCATCCAAAAAGCATAAATCAGAATATTTGCCTTTTGGTCACAGTTACTTCACGCTGTAACACATACTACATTTTTTCTTTTTCCATCATTCTGCTATATCTCTTATGTGATTCTAGGGAGTGGGGTTCTGGAATGGAGGTTCTATCATTTTTTTCTGTAATATCCTCTCAGGTCACCATTCCCATTGGCACTAATCCTTGGGGCCCAGATGCTGTCCAGAAAATCAATGCTCAAGGCGTCTGGAGCCTGGGAAATCAGGCTCTTAGCAGGAGAGTGGTTTGGGGTCTCTTAGATCACTCGTTTCATCCAGCAGTGACCTGCAAGCCACAGAAGACAACGTGGCCAAACCAACCATGCTGGGAAACCTCGGTGCCAGCTGACTCAGCGTTCTGGAGAGGGAGGCCTGGAGTCAGGCCCAAAGGTTTTGCCAGCCTTAGACATTCTCATATTGTTACTACATTTCTGACTCTCAATCCTCCATCATTCAGAGTATTGTCACAGTTTACGTAGTGATGCCAAGTAATTCCTGAACTTTCTGGAACTCCATGTAGTGAGAGCTGTGGCTGGGTTCCTGCTGGCCTCACTGCAAGTCAAATATAAGATGAGAAAGTCTAAATTCCAATTCTGTTTCCTTAAAGCATGGCTCCTCTTGCATTTGTTTTTCTTCTTTAGAAATGGACCTCTTGAAGCATCATTTGGTTTGCAAATGTCAAGTTCTGGTTTTTGTCTTACAAAAGAATTAAGGAAGACTTACCTATAATTTAACTGAATATTCTTTATAGTTTAGGTGACAGAAATTTGAAGATTCCTCTCTACTTATGAAATTTCTTTCTTTTTTTTTTTTTTTTACAGGCAGAGTGGACAGTGAGAGAGAGACAGAGAGAAAGGTCTTCCTTTTGCCGTTGGTTCACCCTCCAATGGCCGCCGCGGCCGGTGCGCTGCGGCCGGCGCACTGCGCTCATCCGATGGCAGGAGCCAGGGCCAGGTGCTTTTCCTGGTCTCCCAGGGGTGCAGGGCCCAAGCACTTGGGCCATCCTCCACTGCACTCCTGGGCCACAGCAGAGAGCTGGCCTGGAAGAGGGGCAACCGGGACAGAATCTGGTGCCCCGACCAGGGCTAGAACCCGGTGTGCTGGCGCCGCAAGGCGGAGGATTAGCCTGTTGAGCCACGGCGCCGGCCTACTTATGAAATTTCAATGTAGAATGTTCAGTAAAGTTTTATTTTATCATAAAGCCAAATTCAGGAAGAATAAATAATGAAA
This sequence comes from Sylvilagus floridanus, assembly GCA_949820135.1. Taxonomy (NCBI): domain Eukaryota; kingdom Metazoa; phylum Chordata; class Mammalia; order Lagomorpha; family Leporidae; genus Sylvilagus; species Sylvilagus floridanus. The sequence continues at coordinate 21,815,249 of OX463238.1, read as the reverse complement.
GTATAGTAATTACTGATATTGCAAGAATATTTATTGCCAAAAACAACTTTAATAATGTGCTTGACTGAAAATATGACTTTTTAAACCTCATTTTAGCAATCTTATCAAGAAATATCTCTTCCTTGAATAGAGTACTATATTCATAAGTGTTCTGAGTTTACAATGGAAATTTAATAAAACTACTTACAATTTTATCTAATAATAATTATATTTATAACCTTTGTAATACATTTAGATTAGTTAAGAATCTTAAATCTGTTGACTAATATTCCAAAATCATTCTTATTTAGAATTTTAGACTTTATTTCTTTGGGGAAATTATCATATTTCCCAGTCAGGTTCCTGGTCCCTTTTGACTTTAAAATTCAAAACAACACATTTTAGTGTTCTTTTTATTAGGTAAATGTTGATCTTTTAAAATTGTAAAATAAAATATTAGCATAATTTATGTTTCATATAACTTTTAAAATGATAGATTATATATCCAAATATCAGTGAAAGACTCTTATATGTATATAGCCAAATCAATTAAAGTGTTCCAAGCTATAATATTTGCATACTGTGGGAGAAATACATGTTTGTGGCTTCCAAAAAGTAAGGACATAGAAGTCAGCTGGGACAGCAGACTAAATAGAAACAGCACAAGGCAGTGGTTAGGAGTCTGTAGCCAAATTGCCTGGGATCAAATCCTGAGTCTTCTACCTAACTTTGTGACCTTGGGCAAGTTACTTAAACTCTCTGGTCTTAGGATGGTGATGAAGTGAGGATGGTGACAAAGATAACACCTATGTCATAAGATTGTTGTAAAGATTAAATGAATTAATATGGATGTGTTATTTAAGAATCATACGTACTAACTCAAAAAATGATGGCTTATAATAGTGTGCTTCGGGGTCACATTTAGCAGTCCCTCTTCATTGTCCATAGCCCTCATATAAATTTGCAAAGAGTGGCAGAGATGGGGGAATGAGAGAATTAGAGAATTCAAATCTTGAATATTTATCGAACACTTAATTTCAAGGTATCTGTCAGACTCAGAAATACAGCAATGAATGAGATGTAGTCCCCTCCATTATGGAACACAGAGGCAGCCGGGAGGAAGGAGACCTAAATAAAGCTCCATGATTCAGTGTGATGTGCTAGAAAAGCAACATACGTTAAAACCAGCTCTGAAGGGGGTGGGAAGCATGAGAGAAGGAGTAGTACCTAAATGGTGCCCTATGGGATCAGAGTTCACTGGATACACAGGTGGAGACGGGGAGTGCCCAGGGCCAGGCCCAGGGAACAGGGCAAGGTGTAAGCAGACCAGCTCCCTCAGAATACAAGTTGCCTGCTTCTCCAAGAGTCACGGTCAGCATTTGCAGGGACCAGGTTGTGAAGGGCCTCCTGGGCCTTGCTGGATGCTCGGGCTTGTTTTGCAGGCTGTTGATAGGTCCCAACAGCTGTCAGGAAGGTAAGAATATGACTGGAGACAACTCTGGGGCAGAGAGCACGCAGAAGGCCATTCAGTAGTCCGGGGAGGGCAAAAGGAGCTGGATTAAGGTGAAAGCACATGAGATGCATAGACATGGGAAAAGGCAAAAATGATATTTTTAGAAACACACTGACAGGGTCTGGTGAAGGGGTGTGGTGGTGGTGGGAGGACTAAAGTGGGTGAGGTGACCCTACAGTTCCTTGCTGGAGAAAGTGGGCCCATTGCGAAACCCTTTACCGAGATGAGGAAGTTAGGAGGAGGGACCGGTTGCAATGAGTGTCAGGTGTCTGTGGATTTCCAAACAGGCCAGTCCAAAGATGAGAGGTGATCCCGGAGAGAAGGCTGACCAAGAGGCCGAGATGTGGGAGTCGGAGAAACCCTTTGGAGTGTAGTCACCCACCCGGGGACAGCACACAGAATGGGATGAGAAGGCAGCTAGGATGGAGCTCTGCCCAGCAGGAAGGCTGCAGCCAGACGTTGGTCAGGACGCTTGAGGAGGAGGGAGAAGTAGGAGTGGCTAGGCTGACGGAAGTTCCAGCAGGAGGGGCATAGTCCATTGTGTCCGCATGCACAAGAGTTGGCAAGAGGGCCAAGAGGCCGTTGGGTTATCCATAGGGCAGTGCCAGTGCTGAGGGAGTTGCATGAGATCCTGACAGCGGAGGATCAAGGGAGTGGGAGTTAGGCAAAGAATGCAGGTGATTGTTTCAAAAGGGATAAGTAAGGAGAAAGATCATGTGGAAGGATTTTTGTTGCTTATTTGTTTCTAGAATATTTGTAGATTAAAAAGAAGAGAAATGAAGGAGAGGAAATGTGTAGCAAAGAAAAGTGGGGTAACTGAGTAAAGACAGTCTCAAAGCAGAAGAGAAGCCCTGGCATCAAACCGCAGATGGGAGAGAGAGCCCTGGTGCCGAGAAAGGAATTTTACTCCTCTGAGACAGGAGAGGAAGTGTGGCTCTGGCAATGTTTGCAAGTGGAAGTCAAGAGGCAGCGTGTTCTCATCCACTTTGGTTTGTTAGAGCTGTTGAAGAAAGAAGCTCCCCAGCCCAGCCACCTGGACAAGTCACCCACCAATCCATGTAAGATGGTACTAGCACAGAGGTTTGTGGGGACCTGCTAGCGCTGTGGCCGTTGGTTAATCCTCCGCCTGTGGCGCTGACATCTCATATGGGTGCCAGTTTCTGTCCCGGTTGCTCCTCTTCCAGTCTAGCTCTCTGCTGTGGCCCAGGAGGGCAGTGGAGGATGGCCCAAGTTCGTGGGCCCTGCACCTGCATGGGAGACAGGAAGAAGCACCTGGCTCCTGGCTTCAGATCAGCGCAGCACTGGCCATGGCAGCCATTTGGCGGGGGTGAACCAAAGAAAGGAAGACCTTTCTCTCTGTCTCTCTCTGTCTCTGTCTCTGTCTCTGTCTCTCTCTCTCTCTCTCTCTCACTGTCTAACTCTACCTGTCCAAAAAAAAAAAAAAAGATGAAGAAGAAGGAGGAGGAGGAGGGGAGGAGGAGGAGAAGGAGGAGGAAGAAGGAGGAGGAGGAGGAAGAGGAGGAAGAAGAAGAGAAGAGGAAGAAGAGGAAGAAGGAGAAGAAGAAGAAGAAGAAAGTTGTTTGTGGGGAAATGAAAAGATAAGTTTACTTTGGTGAAAAGGTTTTGAAATCCACTCATAAATGCATCAAAGCTCAGTGCAACCAGGGAATTCACAGAAGTGATTGGCAATGCAGTAAACTTACAGAGTAACAGTAGTAGGTGATTCATTTGCTTATATTACAATTCTTAATGAAAAACTGCATATGGAATTCAGTTCTTTTCTTTGTAGCAAATTTTACATACCTGTTCCCAGGATCTTGATTTCATTTTTCTTCCTCATTTGGTAATTAACAATTGGCTCTTCCTATTAAATAAGGGAGTATTAAATAGGGTATATGATGAGGTGCTGCTAAAGCAATCACATTAATAATGGACATTAGACCAAATCACACTTATCAAAGCAATTCATTAAGATTCCTACTCACATTCGATTATATAAAATCACTGCAATTATTACCATACCGTCAACTATAGAACAGAAAAACAATATTTGAAAGTAGTTACATTCCCTTGAGCTAAGATATGAAAATAGCTTTATTTAAAAACCTTGAAATTAATTTGAGTTTAAAGTATTAGGTCGTGTTACCACTAAGTTTAAATTTAAACATTTCTGTCCTCAAACGGTCAAACATTCAAGTATTTTCTCTTTCTCCAAATCCAGGCTGAAAATCCTGCAGATGTGTTAAAATTATGTAAGGAATTGATAGACTGCTCCATTGAACCTGAATTTAACCTATAAATGAATGCAGATTGCTGAGGACACCACATATATACTTTGGGCCAGCACTGTGGTTCAGTTGGTTAATCCTCCGCCTGCCGTGCTGGCATCCCATATGGGCACCGAGTTCTAATCCCGGTTACTCCTCTTCCAGTCCAACTCTGCTGTGGCCCAGGAGGGCAGTGGAGGATGGCCCAGGTTCTTGGGCCCCTGAAGCCTCTTAGAAGATCAGGATCGGTGCAGCTCAGGCCGTTGTGGCCATTTGGGGAGTGAACCAATGGAAGGAAGACCTTTCTCTCTGTCTCTCTCACTGTCTATAATTCTACCTGTCAAATAAAATATGTATATTTTAAAATATGTATATATATTTATATATATAATTATATATATATATGTATATATACTTTGAAAACAAATGATAAGAATGATTTGGCTTGGATTCAAGCACCAGAATAAAAGAGAATGTATTAAATGAATCATAGTTTATCTGAATTTTTAAGCATATGTTTTACCAGTTTTCAAGAAAGGACATTTTCACCAAATACCTACAGATTTTATGTTCCAGCTTCCTTTTTTCATATGTTCTGTATTTGAATTATCTTCTATTTGTTAAAAATCACTTATTTCTTCTTACTCTCCAGTGATCACATTATTATTTCTGGTATCATTCTACTTAACATTTTAAGGCATTAACTTACAGTGCATATTTTCTGTGTTCTATTACCTGAGGTTCAATTTTAAATTTGTTCTAAGAAACCATTACTTCCCTAAGACCAAAGCTCTTTTTCCATCTAATATTAACCTTCAAGGAGGAATATATTTTATTTGTAAGTCCAGTATCATATGTCCAAGGGCTTTGCCCTGATATACAAACACATAAGAAATTCCCAAGTGTTCAGAGTACAACTGGCTCTCCATATCACATGTTGCATGGTTCCAGAAATGTATTGTGTTTGACTGAACATGGAAAGGCTTTTTTTCTTGCCATTATTCCCTAAGCTATACAGTGTAACTGCTATTTATAGGGCATTGTCATAGCAGGCATTGCATATAGCCTGGTGATCATTCAAAGTACACAAGAGGATGTGGGTAGGTGATATGTAGATAACATGCCATTTCATACAAGGAACTTAGACATTCACAGGTTTCTGGTGTCTAAAGGGGGTCCTAGAACCAATACCCCTTGGGTACCAAAGGATGGCTGTATTGGGCTAGAGCTATTACTTTTCAGGTCATACATTTTTATAAAGTCACTCCTATTTAATGATTTGAGTAATGAGCTTCTGATATAATAACAATAAATTTTAAAAATTATACAAGTGAAATGTATTATTTGAGAGATTAATTCCACATGAAGAAAAAAATTTTTTTAAAAATTTAATGTATGCTAAGAAGAGACAGTTTCAGAATTAGAAGCTCTCAATGTCCAGTTAGCCATGTGCTAGCTGCAAGAAAATGATAGAGAGGGATAATTTTAGAGAAAACTAAGAATCACAAGCAGAACATAATGAACAGCTAGACGTCTAAGTAAATTAACATATAAATTAACCGAAATAGTATCTTTTTTCTGTTCATGATTCACCCTGTAGCAATAAGTATTTAGATTCCATCAGTGATGTCTGTAGGTTGTCATATTAGGTAGGAAGCTGGTTTTAATTTTTTTTTAAAAGATTTATTTATTTGAAAGAGTTACACAGAGAGAGGAGAGGCAGAGAGAGAGAGAGGTCTTCCATCTGCTGGTTCACTCCCCAATTGGCCACAATGGCCAGAGCTGTGCCAATCTGAAGCCAGGAGCCAGGAGCTTCTTCCAGGTCTCCCACACAGGCGCAGGTGCCCAAGGACTTGGGCTATCCTCCACTGCTTTCCCAGGCCATAGCAGAGAGCTGGATCAGAAGTGGAGCAGCCGGGTCTCGAACCAGCGCCCATATGGGATGCCAGCACTGCAGGCCAGGGTGTTAACCCACCGTGCCACAGCACTGGCCCCTCTAATTTTTAATTATTGTATAATTATAGGCTTCCAGAATATTCTCAGATGTTATCTAAATAATCCCCACGAATTCTTCACCTATACTTTCCAAATCTTGTTTTATTGTTCTCTTTGTGTGTGTGTGTGTTCACTCATATTACTTTTTTTTTTTTTGTCTGAACTGCTTGAAAGTAAGCTTCCCAGGGCCAGTGCCATGTCATAGTAGCTCAAGCCCCTGCATGTGGTGCTGGCATTCCGTATGGGTGCTGCTCCACTTCCTGTCCAGCTGCTTGCTAATGGCCTGGGAAAGCATGGAAGACAGCCCAAGTGCTTGGACCCCTGCTCCCATGTGAGAGACCCAGAAGAAGCTCCTGGCTTCACATCAGCCCAACTCTAACTGTTGCGACCATTTGGGGATTTAACCAGCAGATAGAAGATCCTCTCTGTGCCTCTCCCTCTGTCTTTAGCTCTGCCTCTCAAATAAATAAATCTTAAAAAAAGAAAAAAAATGCAGATGTGGTGCACCTTTAACCCTAAATAATTCACCATGTATTTCCTAAAAGTAAAGGCAGTCTCTTACATATCACAGTATAAATATGAATGTAAGAAAATTAATGGTACAATAATCTAGCCTACAGAAACATTTAGAATTTTCCAATTATCCAGTGATGTCCTTTAAAGTCAAAGAAAATTTCAAATCATGTATTTGCAGCCGGTTGTGTCTTGCTAGTCTCCTTAAATCCAGACCAGTTCTTCAATATGTCTTTCTTTGATGACACTGACATTTGTAAGAATACAGGTCTGCTGTTTTGTAGAATATTCATCAATTTTTTTTGTTGGGTGCTTTTCAGGATTAGAATGAGATTATGCACTTTTGGCAGGAATGCAGTAGAAGTGTTGGTTTTCCTTTAAACGCATCATATGAGAGGGCACATGATGACGATTTGTCCCTGATGTTGGGGATTTAAGGATCCCACTAGCCAGGCGTTGGTGTTGCTTGGAGATAGGCTGGGACTCCTAGCTGAGCCTGGAGATCTTCTGTTGAACATAAACTACTGATTTCCCAGGTCATCAACCTGAGTCAAGGCTACTGTGTGACGTTGTGACAAGACTGTTCCATTATCACATCTGAGCACAGTTAAAATCATAAACATTGCCGTCATGACACAAGTGGCCAAGCACCCTTCTTCCTGCCATATACATATGTCTGTGGTTTCTTTACCAACCGTGGCGCTAGCTTCAGTCTGCAGTTTCCTACTATGAGGGAACTTCAAAAGATCATGGAAAAATGGGATCCATGCTGTTCTGTGGCAGGTAAAGCCTCTGCCTATAGCACCTATAGTGCTGGCATCCCATATGGGTACGAGTTTGGATCCTGGCTGCTCCACTTCTGATCCAGATCCCTGCTAATGTGCCTGGGAAAGCAGCAGAGGATGCCCCAAGTGTGTGAGCTCTGCACCCATCCAGCAGATGTGGCCATTGGGGGAGTGAACCAGTGGATGGAAGACTCTCTCTTTCTATCTCTCCCTCTCATCTGTAACTCTGCCTTTTGAATAAATAAGAAAAAACTTGGAAAAAAAGAAAAATGGGCTGAAATGATAGTTTACTTTGGTGCAAAAAATTAGAAATCCATACTTTTTATATAGTGCTCATTTCCATGAGCTTTTGAATACACGTTGTAGGCATACATTTAAACATTTTTCCCCCAAATAAACTTACATTTTAATTCCATTTTCCATGAATTTTTGAAGTACCTTTGTATGTACTGTTTAGTAAAGTAATCAGACATAACCTACTTCCCAATAGCATCCAATTCAGAGCCACTTCCTTAAACCCACCCCTCAGTTGCCTAACACAAGATAATCCAGTGATTTCTCTGTGGCATCTGCTTAAATGAGACACTCCATGTTTCTCAGGGTGAGCTTTCCCCCTCACTGCCACTTGTTCAACAGCAGGTGTGTCCTTGGAGGACTTTGGCTGCAGGTTGCGGTCAATGGTGATGAAAACGTTGATCAGCCGATTAATGAATCAAGTTTGCCTGTTGCAAAGTTGCTGTTTTCTTTTTGTAACTAATATGCATTTGGGGGGAGTAATGCTTTGAAGTTATGTAAACAGCCTGGCACTCCTCCTCCATTCTCCATTAGTTTCAGCAGCATTGGAGCTGATTTCCTGAATCAGTTGTTACTGTGATGACTGCCAGATGGTAATTTTTCCATTCTCTTCTTTCTTTCTACAGGAAAGAATTCAGTTTCTATCACAAGGAACATCTTTCCATCTTTCCTAACTTATTGGTATCGTAGACCTCATTGTATGCTTATTTTATTCAATGAATTATAATCCATTAATCTTTCATCTGTTTTGATGATAAACTTTTACCAAATTTGTCCTGCGGTAGCTCCTTCAGGCTGGGTGATGTGCCTTTGTGGTTTGTCCCTGTCATTTTTGATATTTCTTTATTTCTCGGTACCACAAGGTGTTCCAGGTTCATCTTTTATTTTCTTTTTCAAACCATAGCCCTTATTCCTTTTACTGTAGAATTACATTTATAAATAAGCATCTAGACACTTGTACTCATTGGTACTGGAATAACACTGCTTCTAGGCCTACTAAGCAGGCAGAGGTAGCAAACAGTTGCATGTATACACATATGTACATGCATACGTGTGTGTACTGATATTGTAGTGTAGCGAGTAAAGCTGCCACCTGCGACACCACCATCCCATGTGGGTACCACTTCAGGTCCCAGCTGCTCCACTTCCCATCCAGCTGTATTAATTACATAGGTACCAACATAAGAATTTCCATGTTCAATTTTTGTTCTAGCATTAGGATTGGTAGAAGACAACTTCACCATCTGTGTCTTTAAAACAAGGATTTCATTTTGTTTTCTCACCTACCTGCAGCATATAAGATATTCATGATTAGTATCAAGAAGGGATTCTTTTTCCCCTCTCAAACTTTATACTTTCAAAGAATGGGAAGAACGAGGCTTTGATTTTTTTTTGTCCCAATGCAGTTTCAGTTACCAGTTCTACATAGCACCAAATACACTCATTATTCTTCAAATGATTAAAAGCCATGTTTCAGAGCAGTTTCTAAATATGTTCCTGCAAGCAGAGATCAATTTAAAATAAGAGAATCTCTCCTTGGTTATTATTTTCTTTGTGGGTCGACTATTACTATAAATTGGACCCATTTTTTTTGCTTCAAGATATAACCGAGCGGAATGTGGGCTTAATGAAGAGACTGAAAGCCATATGAGAGCTGTCACTAAGCATGCTCTTATAATTACTGCAGTTATGTCATCTGTAAAGTCTGTTTGTGAGTCTCTAGTAATCTGTAATGCTCCCCAGATCTTTTCCACTCATTGTTTCATGTACTGGATCCGTATCTCTGCCGTGCTGTGCTGCATGTGTACCGCCTTTAGCAACAATCCAAGATGGTATATGACAGGAAGGATACAGAGTCCTGAGGAGCTCAAAGAGGGAGAAAAAGCTGCCGGAGATCAGTTGATATTATGTTAGCTGAGTTGCTTGAAGCATAATAGGGCTAGATCAGAGTCAATCCCCCCACCTATATGTAACCACACAAGCCATGTATACCTCAGAAGCATCAATGTCCCAGTCTACTAACAGAAATAATGCAGGCGAGGTCATCTGGCTTCAGAGAGGGAAAGAGTGAGCAGGCCCAACACTTGATTTACAAAAACACATAACCAGGGGCGTTTTGGTCCAGTGAGTGATGTGCTGCCTGTGAGACTGGCATCCCATATCAAAGACCTTTTTCAAGTCCAGATGCTCTGCTTCTAGTCCAGTTGTGAGCTTCTGTGCTTAGGAAAGCAGCAAAGAATGGCCCACCTAGGAGACCCATATGAAGCTCCTCTGGCTCCTGACTTCCACCTGGCCAGCCCCCCTCCCCCCAGCTTTTGCAGAGATTTAGAATGTGAACCAGCAGATGGAAGATCTCTGTCTCTTCTCTCTCTGTAACTCTAACTCCTCTCTCTCTGTAACTCTGCTTCGCAAATAAATAAATAATCCTTTTTTTAAAAAAAGACTACAGGTAATGGAGAATTTGAAATATTGATATTAATATTTAAAAGCTGTGAAAATATTTCATTGGAGACTTGAATAATGAAGTTTCAGTATTCCGTTCAAAATAGCATTAAACTTAGTTCATGATGGTCACACTATTAAATTTGAGTCTCTATTTAAAATATATATATATATATTTATTTATTTTGAAAGTCAAGAGTTACAGAGAGGGGCCCGCACTGTGGCGCAACAGATAAAGCCACCACCTTTAGTGCAAGCATCCCATGCGGGCACCGGTTCAAGTCCCAGCTGCTGCACTTCTGATCAGCTCTCTGCTATGGCCTGGGAAAGCAGTGGAAGATGGCCCAAGTGCTTGGGCCCCTGCACCACATGGGAGACCGGGAAGAAGCTTCTGGCTCCTGGCTTCAGATCAGCACAGCTCCAGCCATTGCGACCATATGGGGAGTGAACAAGCAGATGCAAGACCTCTTTCTCAATTCTCTCTTTCTCTCTCTCTGCCTTTCTGGTAATCTGCCTTTCAAATAAATAAATAAATAAATCTTTTTTTAAAGATTTATTTACTTATTTATTTAATAGATAGAGTTACAGTGAGAGGGAGAGAGAGAGAGAAAAGTCTTCCTTCCATTGTTTCACTCCCCAAATGGCTGCAATGGCCATAGCTGCGCCAATCTGAAGCCAGGAGCCAGGTGCTTCCTCCCAGTCTCCCACATGGGTGCAGGGGCCCAAGCACTTGGGCCATCTTCTACTTCTACTTCTACTTCTACTTCTACTTCTACTTCTACTTCTACTTCTACTTCTACTTCTACTTCTACTTCTACTTCTACTTCTACTTCTACTGTGGCTTTCCCAGGCCACAGCAGAGAGCTGGATTGGAAGAGGAGCAGCTGGGACTAGAATGAGCACCCATAAGGGATTAACCTACTGCACCAGGGTGCTGGCTCCATAAATAAATCTTTAAAAAAGAGTTACAGAGAGAGGTCTTCCATCCACTGGTTCACTCCTCAAGTGCTCCCAACAGCCAGAACTGAGCCAGGCCAAAACCAGGAGACATGGGCTTCATCCAGGTCTCCCACATGGGTGGCAAGAGCCCAAGTATTTGGGCCGTATCCTGCTGCTTTTCCCAGGCCACTAGCAGGGAGCTGGATTGGAAGTGTAGCAGCTGGGACATGCCCATATAGGATGCAACCATAGCAGGAGGCCTGTTTACACACTACACTCTGAACTTTTTAAGAGTCTCCCTTATGCATGGATTTCAAAAAAATTTTTCCCCCAAATTAATTTATCTTTTAATTCCATTTTTTTTTTTTTTTTTTTTGACAGGCAGAGTGGACAGGGAGAGAGAGAGAGACAGAGAGAAAGGTCTTCCTTTGCCGTTGGTTCACCCTCCAATGGCTGCCACGGACAGCGCGCTGCGGCCGGCGCACTGCGCTCATCCGATGGCAGGAGCCAGGTGCTAGGTGCTTTTTCCTGGTCTCCCATGGGGTGCAGGGCCCAAGCACTTGGGCCATCCTCCACTGCACTCCTGGGCCACAGCAGAGGGCTGGCCTGGAAGAGGGGCAACCGGGACAGAATCCGGCGCCCCGACCGGGACTAGAACCTGGTGTGCCGGCGCCGCAAGGCGGAGGATTAGCCTGTTGAGCCACGGCGCCGGCCCTTAATTCCATTTTTTACAAGCTTTTTATCAGTGCTGGATCGGGGCAAATCCACATGAACCACACATCCCATTTATAACTTGGAAGTGTGTTGTCCAGTTTTACAAAAAGAAATAACACAAAGGAAAGCACACATGGTTGCAGGAAGACAACTTACTGTGACAGGCCTTCCTTTGCGAGGTCACGTGACACAGCACTCCTTTGGTGCCTGCGTATGGATTCTGCTGTAACCATGATGGTCACAGGCAAATTGTTTCATCACTGTGGGCTGTGTACTACAGTGTCATAAGTGTTTTGTGAGGAGGATCTAGTGATTTAACAAGTGCTCACAAACCATGACTGAGCCAGACAGACTCTGAATAAATAATACTGCTGAATGAATTGATTTGTTCAACACACACTACACAGTTCCTCATGCAAGACATTGTGCGTGGGCTTACATGTGACTTTCTTTAGCGTGGCTCATGTAAAATTACCTGGTAAGCTTTTAAAATCTATGATCCAGTGACTTTTGTTTTCCAACATTGTGCTGTACCTTCATGAATTTATTCTGTAGCCCAGGGGGTATCCATATCTACTAATGCTGTAGTTGTGCCGTTCATATGGCCTTCCTGTACCTTGAAGGGCCTTAAAGTGTAGTAGGGGAGATAGAACACGGAAACAGTAACAAAAAGGAAGCATGTATCAAGTACTAACTGTATGTAGCATAGACAGAAAGTATATTGGTATAATTATTATACTTATTATTTGTGTCATTCTTTTTTCATTTAAGCATGATGGAGTCAATTATTTTCCCTTGAATTGCTGTTTCGATTTTATATCATTATTCAATTATTCTTTATTAATTGGATCATCCCAGCTCTAAAAGTTCTGTTCTTTGTAAAGTTGTTTATTTCTATTAGAATATTGTTTTGTTTTACCTTCCTTCGGAGTTTCAAAGCAACTTGAATTCTGTGTCCACGTCTTAAATTCATTTATGTTCGTTGTATCTGCAGTTCACTTTGCACATGATTGCATTACACTGAGGTGCTAAATATACATATAATATATATTTATATATTATATATAATATTATAATATATATTATATAATATATTTATATATCATATAGTATATATTATATATTATTACATATTATATATTATAATACATAATATACATAATATCATATGTTATAAAATATTGTATTATATTATATATAATATCGTATTATACATCATATTATATATGATATATAATATATAGTATATAATATATAATATATTATAATATATTATATATAATCATATATAATATATTATAAAATATAATATTATATAATACATAATATATAATATAATATATAATATACATAAAATATTATATATTATGTATTATATATAATATTAATAATACATTATAGTGTAGTTAATATAATAATATTATATAATATATAATATGTAATATGTAATATATAATATATAATATCATATATATAATATACACAATATATATGTTATATTATGTATACTATATAATATACATATTATATATAATGTGATATACATAATATATATAATATACATAATATTATATATTATATAATATTTATTATATAAATCATAATATCATAATATCATATAATATATAATATTATATATAATATATAATATACAATATCATACATACCATACATACTATGTTATATATTAGATATGCTATATAATATACATATTATATATTATACATGCATATATAATATATAATATAATATATAATATAATATATAACATATTATATTATATATTATATATGTTAAATATTATATGTTATATATTATGATATATAATATGTTGTATATTATATAATATCATATAGTACATAACAACACATAACATACATAATATATAATATAACATATATAACATATTATACATATTATATAATATATTATATATTAAATATATAATATATAATATACAGTATATATTACACATTATAAAATATTATATGTTATATATAATATATAGCATATAATATAACATATAATATATAATACATATTATGTTATATATTATATATGTTATATATTATACACAATATAGTGTAATATATATTGCATATATTATATATACTGTATATGCATATATAATATATAATATATGCAATGTATAATATATAATATATATGCTATATAATATTATATAACATATATAATACAATATATTGCATATTATTTATACTATATAATACATAATATATAACATATATTATATAATATAGTATATATTGTATATCATATGTCATATTATACATTATATATGTTGTATATTACATAATATATAATATTATATATTATATATTATGTATTATATTATATGTATTATATATTATGTAATATAATATGCATAATATATTATATATTATATGTTATATATGTTATATATTATTGTATATAATATAATATTATATAATATGTATATTATATATAATATATATGTAATATAATTATGCATGAATTATACTATATTATGTTATATATTTTATGTTATATATTATATATTATCTATGTATTTTGTGTATTGCATATAAAATATATAATATATTATATAACATATAATATATAACATATATAATATATGGTATAATATATATTATATACTGTAATGTTATATATTCAATATATGCATATTGTATATATCATATTATACAATATGTATATTATATAGTATATATAATATAACATATATTATGTATAGTATATATGATATATATTATATTATGTATTATGTATATTATATATCATATTATATAATATGTATATTATATAGTATACATAATATATAATATATGTAGTATGTATGTTATGTATGATATTTTATATTATATTATATATTACATATTATATCATATAATATTATTGTACTATCCACACTATAATATACTATTAATATTATACATTATATAATATGTAACATATAGTATATATTGTGTATTTATTATATAATACATATTATATAATATGATATATAGTATCATATATTATATATTGTGTATATATGATATGTAATAGATTATATTGTATTATATGTTATATAATATAATATAGTATATAACATATAATATATTTTTATATTTTTATATTATGTATTATATAATATATGTAGTATATTACAATTATATATTATATATTATTATATAATATACATAATATTATATAGTATATATATTGTATAATATTATATATTATGATATTATATTATATTATAATATATAATATACATAATGCTATATAGTATATAATATTATATATTATATATGATATATTTTATGTAATATAGATAATATGTATTATATATTATATTATGTTCATTATATATCATAATATATATTATATAGTGTATATAATATATATGATATATATTATATAATATATGATATATTATGTAGTATATATTACATATTATATATTATATGATATTATATTATATATACTATAATATGTTATTAATATTATGTTTTATATACTATAATATATTGTATTATTGTATATGTAATACATTATATATAATATATTATATGTAATATGATATATAATATTATATATTATACATTATGTATATGTAATACAATATATTATATATTATATAATATATCATATTATATATTATATATAATATGATATCATATATAATATATAATGTATTTATATATTTTTATTTATGTATTATATAATATATAATATATTACATATCATATTATAATATAATATAATATATAATATATAAGTATATTATGTATTTTATATAAAAATATATTATATATTTATATATTTATATATTTATGTGTGTGTTTGTATATACATACATATATACATATATATGTATGTATATACAAATATACATACATATATATATACATATATACATATACATATATATATATATACATACATATATATATATGTATATATATATACATATATATATACACATATATATACACAAACACATATCTTTTATTTAATAAAATATTTGTGTATGTATACAAACACATAAATCTTTTATTTAATAAATACAATATATAGGAAACAAAAGTTAACAAATCTATTTTTTTCATAAATATTTATTTGTTTGAAAGGCAGAGATAGAGAGAAAAGGAGAGAGAGGGAGAAAGAGGTCTTCCATCCACTGGTTTACTCCCCAAATGGCTACAATGGCCAGAGCTGGGCCAGGCTGAAACCAGGAGCTAGGAGCTTCTTCTGGGTCTCCCACATGGGTGCAGAGGCCCAAGCACTTGGGCATCCTCCTCTGCTTTCCCAGGGGCATTAGCAGGGAACTGGTTCAGAAGTGGAACAGCAGGATTCCAGCTCCGAAGACTGTGACATTTTACGTGCTGTGCCATAGCACTGGTGCCAACAAATCTCTTTACAAATTAAAGTGTATAGAGATTATTAAATTCATTGTGTGTTTACCCTGGAGGAAGATATAGACAACTGGATTTTGACGTAAGCTCAGGTGTTAAGCACCACCCTCCAGGGCGGTGTGCTTGAAATACACACCAGGGAAGTTTGTGCCTTTATTTCTCGCAAAATTATCTCAGTAGCACTCTTTCTGACTGACTGATTATCCCCGAACCCAAACGCTCCCCTCTTCCTGCTCCTCCACTGTGTGTGCTCCATTTATTGGAAGCATTGCTTGCCCAATTCCGTTAGATTTCCCAGGCACCCAGCCTTGTGTGCCTCCCCTCCCCCTATGATTTGGGAACACGTGTGTTCATCAGGGATCCGCCGTGGGGGTCCTGAGCTCGTGCCTCACTCACCCTGAAGGTTCATAGTCCAGCAAAGACCACAAGCTAAGGGTCTTAGGAAAGGTATCAATAATGGGGGGAAAAATGTGGTACAGGGAAGGAGAAGTGGGAACAAAAGTCAGGCGGATAAAATAGTAGTCTAAATAGGGAGAATGGATCAGAAAGAAATAAGCACAGAAAAAATCAAGCTAAATATGAGCATGAGAATAAAAGCAAAGAAGAGGTAGGTTTACTTACAGACAGAGTTAGGGACTAGCACTGTGGCTCAGTGCGTAAAGCTGCTGCTGCAGTGCCGGCATCCCATGTGGGTGCCGGTTGGAGTCCCGGCTGCTCCACTTCTGATCCAGCTCTCTGCTATGGCCTAGGAAAGCAGTGGAAGATGGCCCAAGTCCTTGGGCCCCTGAACCCTCGTGGGAGACCCAGAAGAAGCTCCTGGCTCCTGGCTTCAGATCGGCACAGCTCCGGCCTTTATAGCCATTTGGGGAGGGAACCAGTGGATAGAAGACCTCTCTCTCTCTCTCTCTCTCTCTCTCTCTCTCTCTCTCTCTCTCTCTTTCTCTCTCTGCCTCTGCCTCTGCCTCTCTGTAACTCTGCCTTTCAAATAAAATTTTTTAAAAATCCTAAAAAAAACCCGAGTTGAGTCAAAAGAAGGAAGGAGAGTTTGGAGCTGCACTGTGAAGGATCAGGGTGGAAAACCTACCTGGTAGAGTTCCTGTAAGAGTCAGAAACTGAGTCAGTCTGTGCCAAGTGCAGCTGTGCCCTGCAGATGGGAGTGCTGTGTAAGGGTCAGGTTTTACTGTGGGTTCCATGAAGGCAGACAAGGTGGGGAATATGGCTCAAGAGACCACAGGAACAGTGCTCCTGGGGAAACCCAGGAGCAGCCCTTTCTTTTTTTCTTTCTTTTTTTTTAAATAAAGATTTATTTTATTTATTGGAAAGGCAGAGTTAGAGAGATAAAGAGAACTTCCATCCACTGGTTCATTTCCCAGAAGGCTGCAACAGTCAGTGCTGGGCCAGGCTAAATCCAGGAGCCACATGGGTGCAGGGGCCTAGGGACTTGGGCCATCCTCCACTGATTTCCCAAGTGCATTAGCAGGAGCTGGATTGGAAGTGGAGCAACCAGGACTTGAACTGGCATCCCTGGCACTGCAGGCTGGGACTTTAACCCACTGTGCCACAGCACTGACCCCAGGAGCAGCCCCTTCTGAAGGAAGGTTATAAAACTGATGACCACTTATGACCTCTCACAATGAGCAGTTCTTACATGGCTGCTGTGTTACATAGCACATACAATCACACAAACACACAGGTGCACATACACACTTACATAGTGTGCGTGTATAGGAGGTAGTTCAACACGTTCCTGGAAAATGGAAAAATGTAGGTTTATTTTGGTGTAAAAATATTTTGATATCCATGCAAATTTTTTTCTAATACATATTTTCCATTAACTTTTTAGGGACCCCTGTATGTATGGATTTCCAACATTTTTGGCACCAAAATTATTTATCTTTTAATTCCATTTTCCAAAACTTTTAAAAATATCCTACTATATAACTAACCAGAAAATACCTGTGGTATTTATTATGGTTTGTTGAGGTGTTTTTTTTTTTTTGGGGGGGGGGTTGAGATTGAATAGGTACGTTTATTGGCATGTCTAGGCCATTTGTTTGGAAAAACCCTCTTAAAGTTACATGGACTATAATTTTTTAATATTTATAGAGTTCATTGCTACCAACAAATTCCTTTATATTTTTGTTTTAAAATGTAGAGAGACTTAAAATTTGACAAAAACTCATAAAAATAGAAAAATCTTGTTTTGGCTGACCTGGTGTACCCAGACACACTGGGGTGCCTTCTTAATTACTTCCTGTAGCGTGCTGAACTTGGTTTCAGTGTATTTATTAGAGATCGGAGTTGCTGAAGAATTCTTGTTAGTTTAGCTACATTATTATTGATGAACTTACACAAAAAAATAGAGCATATCAATTATAGCTAGTGTTTAGAAAATATTAGGTAAAAGAAAGAAGTATATCTGCATAGAATCTCGCAATTGAAGTGACACGTGATCAACCGAGTCTCAGAACACACTAATGAAATTCAGCTCTCCCATTGGCCTGTGTTGTGATGATTGGCACCATATGGGTTTGCTAAATGCAGCCAGAAACATATTTAATCCTTCCTTCTTAGTGAAGTTACCAGATGGCCCCAAGAAAAGAACATGAGTTTTTTTTTTTTTCAATTTTACTTATCCTGAAAACAAAAATCTTAGATTTATGTATATCTTAGTTTTTGAGATCACGATGGAGCACACTTACAAAATGATGTGAGAGCATGAAACCCTGCCCCTTTGGCGAGCGATCCAAGATTTAAGATATTCAGAGATATTCAGAGATGCTTTGTATGTTCCTGACACTTGCAGGAAACATTATGAACAAATTATGCTTCCCATGGTGAATTTATTAGCAAGAATGACAAGCCATGTTCTTTGTTCACAGGAAAAATTCAGCACTGTTAAGGGGCTGGTGACATTGCTGATGAGAAGGTAAGACATGTGGTAGCCACATGCTTTTCTGGTTGACAAAATCAGATATTGCACTGCTAGGTCCACCCATTTCCTGGGATTTTATTTCTCAAGTACAGACTCCAAGATTATCCAAATACTGTTAATGACTTTCTTAATTTTAAAATTATTGTAGTGCAGAGGTGTAATGTTTAAATTCGACACCCCTATTGTTAGTGTCAGTCAGTCTAGCTATTTAGAGCAAGTTACTAATGAAAACAAAGTTGGAATCACACAAGGTAATTAGTTTTCCAATCATCTCTAGTGCAAATGGCTCTAATCTTGGGACTCCTGCAAATGCATCTTAAAAATGTAATAGGTGGCAGAAAAGAACTGGTAGAAATTTGTTTTTTTGTTGTTGTTCTTTTTTTTTTTTTTAACAGGCAGAGTGGACAGTGAGAGAGAGAGAGACAGAGAGAAAGGTCTTCCTTTACCGTTGGTTCACCCCCCATGGCCACTGCGGCTGGCGTACTACACTGATCCAAAGCCAGGAGCCAGGTGCTTCTCCTAGTCTCCCATGTAGGTACAGGGCCCAAAGACGTGGGCCATCCTCCACTGCACTCCCAGGCCACAGCAGAGAGCTGGACTGGAAGAGGGGCAACCAGGACTAGAACCCGGTGTGTCAGCACCGCAGGCGGAGGATTAGCCTATTAAGCCACAGCGCCGGCCATGAAATTTGTTTTTTTAAGAAAAGATTTATTTAGTTTTTCAAAGTCAGAGTTACAGAGACAGAGGGAGAGACAAAGAGATCTTGCATCCATTGGTTCACTCCCCAGATGGCCGCAATGGCCAGGACTGGGCCAGGCTCCTGGGCCAGGAGCCAGGAGCTTCTTTAGGTCGCCCACGTGAGTAGCAGGGGCCCAGGAAGCTGGGCTGTCTTCCACCGCTATTCCCAGGCCACTCACAGGGAGCTGGATCAGAAGCAGAGTAGCCAGAACACAAACCGGCACACTTATGGGACACCAGCACTGTAGGCAGCTGCACTACCTGCTAAGCTACAATGCTGCCCCTGAACTTTATTTTTTTTAATTTTTTAAAAAATATTTTTATTTATTTACTTGAAAAGCAGAGTTACAGAAAGAGGGAAAGACAGAGAGAGAGAAGGAGGGAGGGAGATGGGGAGAGAGAGAGGGAGACAGAGAGAGAGAGAGAGAGAAGGAGGGGGGGGAGAGAGAGAGAGAGAGAGAGAATCTTCCCTCCCCTAGTTCACTTCCTAGATGGCTGCAATGGCCAGGACTGTACCAGGCTGAAGCCAGGAGCCAGGACTTTCATCAGGTCTCCCATGTGGGTAGCAGGGACCCAAACACATGAGCCATCTTCTGCTGCTTTTCCCAGGCCACTAGCAGGGAACTGGATCAGAAACGGAGCAGCCGGAACACGAACCAGCATCCATAGGGGATTCCGGCACTGCAGGCAGCAGCTTCAATGTGCTATGCGACAATGCCACCCCTGGTAGAACATTCACATCCATAGAGATAAATGAATTTATCACCCCTGCTTAGTACACATAGTTAAGGTGAAAAAATGGGTGTACTAAAGTGGCACAGGCTTGAGGATATTACAGGTTTTTAGTTAGTTGTACTGACATTTCCTGTAGAAACCAAAAAGTGGGTACAAATCCATTAACTCTGAGTACCACTTACACAGCCAAGATAAAACTTCACTTAATCCTGAAAAACGAGGGCGCCAACACACGCTTAGGGAAAATATGCCTTATTCAAATACTGAATATTCACTGAAGTAGCAACTGAAGATCAATAATATATAAGATTTGCTCCCCTCTACCCTCCTAGCTTCTTTGGCTGGGCTGTGAAATCAGCTTGACATAAACAGATTAACGAAAGTAAACCATATTCAGTGATGTATAATATGTGGGAGTCCCAGAAGATGTGACCATGGGAGAAGGGCCAGATGATTGAAATTTTGTAGCATCCCAAATTACAGAAGGAATAGTGCTTGGGGCATCTGGGTAGGTGGTGGAGGTGTTATTGGAGGGTGAGGAGAGGAATGATTGTGAATAAAGGGTGTCTCCTATGTGAATATAAAGTCTCTCAGGGAGTGGGCATTTAGCCTCGCAGGACCCCTGCAGCCCTCATCAGAGGTCCTGGATTCAGTTCCCAGCTTTGGCCCTGACTCCAGCTTCCTGCCAGTGCAGACCAGGGGAGGCAGCGGTGATGGCTCAAGTTGTTGGATCCCTGCTATTCATGTAGGAGCCTGGATTGGGTTCCTGGCTTCCCAGCTTTGGCCAAGTTTGCCCTCAGCCATTGAGGGCATTTAAGAAGTGAAGCAGCGAGTGAGAGATCTCTCTTCTCTCTCCCTTTCTCTGTCTCTCAAAAAAAATTTTAAGTGTCTCTTTCAATAGAAGTTTTGTAGGGGATGCCTTCTTGCTGGTACAGATCTGCATTATAAATGTAAATTTCTTTACATCAGAGTAGCTCTCCACTACTTAATGAAGTAGGAGCACAAAGACCAGTATGTGACAGAAGTCTTTCGAGAAAAGAAAGGCTAATTATCAGCAAAGTAATCAGCATGGAGACAGGATAGACTTAAATCTGTCTCCCTGATTTTGGGGAGGAGGGAAAGGTTATAAAAAATCTAATGAATTAAGTGGGAAACACTGGCATAAGGAAATGCTGGCAAGGTGAATTCTGATGGGAATCCTGGTGGGAGGAGTTTGGAATCGGAATCTTGGAACCATTTGTGATAAAGTGTGGGTCAGGGAACGACACAGCAGTGGGCTTTTGAGTTTCCCAGGTGTGAAGAAGAAACCTAAGGGGCCACACGTTTCATTTTCAGAGCCACTCTCCTATGTGCTTTTCCTCAAAATAACCAGCTCAGAGAACTATGCCCTGGGGTGCATTTTCTGGTCCCATATAGTCATATTTTGAAATGCTGCATCATCTGAACCCTTACATTTTCTTCTGATAAAATCTCTTCATTCTAAGGCAGATTAACTCCCTTAGAAATAGAATTTTTAAAATGCAGAAAACAGAACCAAACAAATTGGAAACATGAAAAATATGAATTTTCCTTAAATATTTTTATTTAATTGAGTATTGGGTCCAGTGTTGTGGCACAGCTGGTTAAGTCACTGCTTGCAAGGTTGGCATCCCAAATTGGAGTGCTGGTTTGAGTCCTGGCCTCTCTGCCTCCTATCCAGCTTCCTGCAAGTGCACCTGGGAGGGCAGCAGAGGATGGCCCAAGTGCTTGGGCCCCTGCCACCCAGTTGGAGACCTGAAGGGAGCTCTGGGCTCCTATCTTGAGCCTGCCCTAGCCCTGGCTGTGTGGCAATTTGAGTAGTAATCCAGCAGATGGAAGATCTCTCTCTGTCAAGGTAAACCAAAGCAAAGCAAGGAGGAAGGGACTTCAGGAAGGAGTTCACCAATCCAGTTTGTAAAGACATCTGAAGAGTGAGTGGTTCTGCAGTGATCATTAAGGCAGCCTTCAAGAAAGCAGAACAAGGGAGGTGGAAACCAGATTGCAAGGGATTCAGGAGTCAGTGGATGCCCAAGAAATAGAGGCAGTGACTGCATGAAACAATTTACAGACACAGGACCCTACGCGGAAGAAATGACGAAGGACATTACCTGGACCAGCAAGCCTAAGAGACTTTGGTTCTGCTTTTACTTGATTCTCTGGATAGGGATAGTCCAGCACTTCTCAGAAGAAGAGACTGGAAAGCAGTAAAGATGAAGGAGATAGTGGGGGCTGGGATTGGGTGGGTGGGACCTTTGTGTGGAGCTGTTGGATAGGGAAGATTTCTTTCTCTGAGAGGGAGGAAGGGAGAACAGGGCAGGCAGATAAAGAGTAGTAAGGGGGAAAGGGAGGGTGTTTGATTAAGTTTTGGTTGTTTGACATGAAGACCGGAGGAAACAAAGATAAGCCATTATTAATAGCAGATAATCTTGAGTGGATTGAAGAACTGTAGAAAAAGCTTGATATAGTTACTAGTGGGAATGCGACTTGGAGTCAGTTATAGATCACTACAGCTATGCAGATACTTCAGAAAGTTTGAGGGAAATTGGAATTAAAAGATAAACTTGTTTTGTTGCCAAAAGTTTTGAAATCCATGCATAGTTCTTCCATTAACAAGTTCATGAAAAATGCATATTGTAAATAAATTCTGCATTGATTTCAAAAGCATTTACATTAAGCAAACTTACCATTTAATCCCACTTTCCACAGACTTCTTTGGAAGACAGAGAGCCACAGAGGGACAGAGAGAGAGAGATCTTCTTTGGAGAGGATCCTCACATCATTCAAGCTGGTTCACTCCCCAAATGGCCATGAGAGCTGCAGCCAGGAGCCAGAAACTTTTTCCAGGTCTCCCGTCTGGGTGTCAGGGACCCAAAGACTTGCCACATCATCTTCTTCCATCCAGGCACATTAACAGAAGCTGGATTGAAAGCAACAGCTGAGACTCAAACCGGTACTCCAATATAGGATGCCAGTATCCCAAGCAGCTAGTTTACCCACTGTGCAACAATGCCCACCCCCAGCAAAGTTTTTGATGTGCCTTGTATTGCCTGTAATAGTTGTACTGGAGGAACTCTGTGCAGCATTCTTTTATTATTGTTGTTGTTGTTATTAAGTTTATTTATTAAGAAGCAAGAATAGAGAGAAACTCAGTCTACTGGTTCACTACCCAAATGCCCAAAATGATGGGGGCTGGAAACACAACCCAGGTCTCCCACAAGGATGGCAGGAACCCAATTACTTGGTCCATCACCGCTGCCTCCTAGGGTCTGCATAGCAGGAAATTGGAGTTAGGAGCCAAAGCAAGGAATTGAGCCCTAGTTTTCCAGTGTGGTCTTACCCTGTAGTCATTGCCTGCTACTATGCAGGATTCCTTTCCTGTGCATTGTAGAAAGTTTAGTATAACTAATTCTGCCCACTCAATGCCAGTATACTCCCCATAATTGTGATAACCAAAAACATCCCTATTCACTTCCAAATGCACCATGGAGATTCACTTAGCTGGCATTAGGCAGCCTGACCAAGTAGTAGAATCAAATGGTACTTTATCTGACTTTCTCCAGGCATACTTAGGAACCTAAGATCAGAGTTCAGAAGTTTCAAAAGCTTTGATAAGGAGACAGTAAAGGAAATATTCCTTGATAGGTTCCCACACTGGATGAGAATATTTCCATCATGCTGAACTCACTTCCAGAGATCCTTTACCTGTAAGAGAAATTCCTAAGCATACATTACATTTTAGAGCCAAATACAGTTGAATGGATTAATTATTGCTGATTCAGAAACTTTTTTTTCATAGGCATTATAGGTCTAAACCCTGATCCGAAGGCTAGTTTTGTAAGCCTGGCCCTTTGCCCAGGATTTTGGGGGCTGGGACGAGAGTGAAAGTACCACAAAGGAGGTTAAGGAAATCAAAGAACCTGGCCTCTGAGAGTCCCTATTGAAACCTCAGAGCAGGGCAGTACTAGCCAACACAAACACGGGCTAGGGATTGGGAGTTTGAAAATGCAACTGCTGACCTACCTCCATGAATAGTCCAAGAAATATTGACAGAAACAGCGGTCTTTGGAAGATGTGGAAGACTTGTACTGCCCACAGAGAGAAAAGGTCAGAGTTAGGCGTTGCTTCTTACAGAAGTAACTCCCAGGAATGCTGCTTCATACCCTCTTAGGTCTACTCCTCAGCTTCCACGTACCGGATTCTGATATTCATAGGCAGAGTCTCAGTATGCCTAGCTACTGCAGCTGACTGTGACCCCAGCCTTCCCCAAGCCTGTCCTGCGTGGTAAGCTGGTGGGCTTCAACCTGCCAATACAGCTCTGCCCTTGTGGCCCCTGTCTAGTGGATCATCAGTTAACCCCTCCCTGACAGTGACACTTGTAGTCCTAGTCCATTTCAAGCACTCCTCCCATTTAAAACACTGGTGGGAATCTGTCTGGGTTCAGTCCCTGTCTCCCCCAAACTCTTTCATCAACCTTCTAACTACAGTGCCCTAACTCCCGATGCTTGTGTGTCGGTATAGTAGCACAACCCAGCCCATTGGCATTGATCTGAAATTTCCAAATGTATGAAGTAGTGAGAGCATTCCATAAGACCTAACTTAATGTTGAAGATGGGGATTTCAGTGACTTAATTCTGAGATGAAAGAGAGCCAAGGAAAATATAGCCTCACTGTTACTTTTAGTTAAGCAAAAACATGAATGAACTGCAGAAAGTATCTAATATATTCTAATAGGACTATATTGCAAAATCAAAAACTTCAGAAAAAGATTATTTATGTAGAAATAGTAGCATCTATTAAGTCTCCTTTAACTTTGAATGTTCTGCTTGTAATTGTTGATTTTTAGATTATAAATTAACTCATCTAATTATTTCAATTCTCTGGTCTCGGGTTAAATTATTAATAATTGTGGATTTGTAAAGTTAGCTATCAGAAAATAAATAGATGTTAACTAATAATGATAGTAAACTGATAGTAAGAATTATGTTTTATTTTATATCATGACAAACAACAAATATAATTTAGAAGTTTGATATGTATAAAATATCTCATCATTTGAATGTATGTCTTATATGCTTTAAAAACTATTTTACTGGGGCCGGCGCTGTGGCACAGCAGGTTAATGCCCTGGCCTGAAGCGCCGGCATCCCATATGGGCACCAGTTCGAGTCACGGCTGCTCCTCTTCCAGTCTAGCTCTCTGATGTGGCCCAGGAAAGCAGTAGAAGTTGGCCCAAGTCCTTGGGCCCCTGCACCCACATGGGAGACCTGGAGGAAGCTCCTGGCTCCTGGCTTCAGATCGGCGCAGCTCCAGCTGTTGTGGCTGTCCTGGGAGTGAACTATCAGATGGAAGACTTCTCTCTCTCTCTCTGCCTCTTCTCTCTGTATGTAACTCTGACTTTCAAATAAATAAATAAATCTTTAAAAAAAAAAACAACTATTTTACTTTTAGAAGAACTAGAGTATTTATATTTCATTTAGAGTAAGCAACCAAGATAGGCTTAATATTTCATTCATAAAGTATCTCTGGCATATGATGCAATTATATTGAGATTTCTGATACTGAGACAACATCTAAAGGGAGTAATGTGCCATTGCGTGCACCGTCTCTACACTAAGTTGTTTAATATATAAACTTAATTTGCTACATTTGTATTTCTTTTTTGTTTTAATCACGCTATAAGTTACATTCCTACCTGTCAGGTCCTGTGAATTCCATCGAGATTTTTCCTAGCCCATGTCACACCACTTTCTGCCATCTCCTGGGTTTAATATTGGTTCGTCTTATATCAGAGGGCCTCATACCAACCTCTAGATGCTCCAAATCCTGTAATTTAGCAAATGTACAGAGTGTCAGTTTAGCAACAATACTAGTTCATTTTGGAGAATAACGATCAAGTCTTCTGCTTTTTTGTGTCCTTCATAATGCGACAAGGAATAAAAGTCATAAAATCAGAATACAAACTATCTGCCAGTTCAAAATCAATATTCACAAAAGTTTATAAACTAAACATATAATTGGGATAATTTAACCACACCTTAATACTGAATTCCCTTCATGTTGTTCTTTATGCAGAATATATTAGAAGTAATCTTTTATTTTAAAAAAAGATTTATTCCTTTATTTTGAAAGAATTATAGAGAGAAAGGAAGATACATGGAGAGAGAAATCTTCCATCCACTGGTTCACTCCCCAGATGGCCACAACAGCTGGAGCTGCGCCGATCTGAAGCCAGGAGCCAGGAGCTTCTTCTGGGTCTCCCACACAGATGCAGGGGCCCAGGAACTTGGGCCATCTTCTGCTTTCCCAGGCAGGCCATAGCAGAGAGCTGGATCAGAAGAGGAGCAGCCGGGACTCGAACCAGCGCCCATATGGGATACCGGCACTTCAGGCCAGGGCGTTAACCCACTGCACCACAGCACCGGCCCCGAATACATGATTTTTAATACTATGAAATAGGAGTGAATATTTCTGACCTCAAATATAATTAAAATATTTCTGTTTCGCCAAAATTTATTATTATTGTACTAAGAACTACAGCTTGGTTGAAGCACACTTCACTTGTCTATTTTTATGCCAGTGATAAAGAAAATAGTCATGAACAATCAGACAACTTAAAATAACAAAACCAAGAGAGTAAACAGGTATTGAGGTATTAGAATGCAAACAAAAACTTACTAAATGCCTGAAATGAATTTTGAATATGAGGGGGAAGCTTCTGAGAAGCAAAATCACACCTGTATATGTGCAGTTGTCTGTCACACTTCTTGCATAGACCATGTCTTCTAAGCCACGTGACAGCAAGCCACCTGGCAGATCTACCAAGGGAAGAACATTGAAGAGGAATGCCAAAATAAATAAACAAAATGAAGTAAATGTGCTTGTTTAACATCAGGATTCTATAGAGCAAGGTATTTAGTCAAAATTAGATAGTCGCTTTATGGAAGAACCTTCTCACTGGGGAGAATTTGTGCTTTTGTAGACTCCCAGGCACACTTAACATTTGGGAGGTGTTTAGGGGGAAAAAAAAGCCTTTTTTTTTTTTTTTTTGGTACAACCACTAATAAAATGTCACTAGCTGAAATGTTTAGTTTTTAAAGATTTATTTATTTATTTGAAAGTCAGAGTTACACAGAGAGAAGGAGAGGCAGAGAGAGAGAGAGACAGAGAGAGAGAGAGAGGTCTTTCATCTGCTAGTTCACTCCTCAATTGGCTGTAATGGTCGGAGACGCACTGATCTGAAGCCAGGAGCCTGGAACTTCTTCCAGGTCTCCCATGCAGGTGCAGGGGCCCAAGGACTTGGGCTATCCTCCACTGCTTTCCCAGGCCATAGCAGAGAGCTGGATCGGAAGTGGAGCATCTGGGTCTCGAACCAGTGCCCATATGGGATGCCAGCGCTGAAGGCGGTGGCTTTATCTGCTATGTCACAGCGGCAGCCCCATAGCTGAATTGTTAATTGAGATCTTTGGTCCTTTCTAAATGAGTGGCCCTGCATAATTGCTAGAAATGAAAAAAACTACAGTGTTGGTTAACAAATGGGAAGCAGAACATTTCAGATTATTTTCTTCTGATGATGATTTTGGGGAATAATAACTTGATGTCTAGATTCTAAACCTATATCTAATTTTTGAAGGAGACCAGAAATTTATTTATTTTTTTTTATTATTTTTTTTTTTGACAGGCAGAGTGGACAGTGAGAGAGAGAGACAGAGAGAAAGGTCTTCCTTTGCTGTTGGTTCACCCTCCAATGGCTGCCGCGGCCGGCGCGCTGCGGCCGGCACAACGCGCTCATCCGATGGCAGGAACCAGGTACTAGGTGCTTATCCTGGTCTCCCATGGGGTGCAGGGCCCAAGCACTTGGGCCATCCTCCACTGCACTCCTGGGCCACAGCAGAGGGCTGGCCTGGAAGAGGGGCAACCGGGACAGAATCTGGCGCCCCGACCGGGACTAGAACCCGGTGTGCCGGCACCGCAAGGCGGAGGATTAGCCTGTTGAGCCACGGCGCCGGCTCAGAAATTTATTGATAACCACTTAAGTTGAACAGCATTTACTTTAATTCAGGGAACCATGAAATGCATACCATTTCACAAAGATAAAGGGAAGCAATATACAACCCTGGGAAGACTTCCTTACTTTGAATCAGTAAGAAAATCATTCCAAACAAGTGGGGAAAAAAAACACCCTCAATTTTAAACTTTTCTAAAGCAAATCTCATAAGCATACAGAAGTTAAAATCAGGCCAGTGACAACGTGAAGCCTGACGGGCACTGCTTCACACAGTCCCCATGTACGCATCATTTCCTGTGACTACAGTGCTGTGGGTAAGACCAGCACCGCAACGGGCAGTTCCCATTTCAGTTACCATGACGTGTTAACTGGCTGTAACTGCATAATTACTCAGTCCAGGCACACACAGAAAGGCGTGTAGTTCTGTTGCCTCCTTATCTCCCAGGGATAAACTCACGTAATGAATAACAAAAATGGACCATTGAAAGAACTGGTCAAGAGAGGTGGAAGTGCAGCAAAGCAGCGATCAGTGAAAATTCTGTGAGTAAAATTCAAATCAGTCGTGAATAGAATGACAGAAGGAAGAACAGACAGGGGAACTGGTGGCATCACTGCTGTTTGAGAAACTGTAGTGGTTTAGTCAAGGTTACCCATGTACATGAGGAAAGAGATGTGGACTGAAAGGATGAAGATATCCCAAAGCAAGTGCTGCCAGCCAGAAAGCTAAAAGGAATCTTCACACACTAAAGGAATTCTTAGAGATATTTTACAACACTGAAAATAAAAAAGGATAAAAAGTTGGAAGCTTATCCAAACATAGAAATGAGTATGTCAAGTCAGAATAGATCGGTGGTTTTATCTCGGCTTCCTGAAGCTGTCTCTGTAAAAGGCTGAGGGCTTTCCGTAGCTCTTTCTTCATTTATGATTAAAATATTCTGTTAGGGACTGTTTCCCCACAATGACAATGACCTCTTCTGCACCCTTCCACCTTCACTGGAGTGTTAGGTCTCCCGCAGCTTGGGTAACATAATTTCTTTGCAAATTTACTTCCCTAAAAAATCCAGCCTAACATCTTAGACTTCCATTTGTGTAAGACTATCCTTAGTTTATGTAATAGTAACCTTTCTATATGCTTTGGCCAGGTGGACTAGTAGCTCATCATTTTTCCTCATGAATCTTAGCTTAGTCAGTATGGTTTCTGAACTCAGGTCCTGGCTCACTCATGAATTTCACTCATGTATTTCAGGCTCTTCCAAACGTCAGGCAAACCACATTATTGCCTCCAGCCACAGTGATGTGCACTCTTTCTTTATCTTATTCATATCTACCAAAGATATACTGAAAAGAATAAACTATTTTGCAGAAAATTCCAGGTGGAGAAACTGAATGTACCACTTAGGTCATCACCTATCCTGGAAACATTTGCTGAAGCCATCTCCAATGTAAAGGTGAGAGCTTTGAAGCTTTGTGAAAGATTTCAACATGTTCCCAGTTAACGTGGTGATCAATTCAACCCTGAAAAACAGTTTTTTAAGCCAAGAAATGACAACAAAAGATTTTATGAATAAGGAGTCTGAGCTTGGAATTTAGTTTATTCAGGATACTAATCGATCCATTCTTCATGCCCAGCTTGGAAGTTATGTCTTTGAAGCTCTCATGGGACTATGTGGAGCTTTGTCAGTCCATTGAGTGCAAAAACAAAAAAACAAAAAAACAACATAGAACCTCCCTGCAGACTTTGCTCCTTGGCTTCTGGACAAGCACTCCTCTCTTAGAAGTTCTTGTGTCTGCTTGCTGATGACGTCCGTTTTCTAGTAGTCAGGGGAAGCTAAGTTGAAGAAGCCCTAACGAGTGTGACCCTGAGGCTGGACTGGAATCAAAGACTCCTTGTTTCTTGTGGCTTGGTGACTGATGGCTGCTCATTAGTCCAGCCTCCCTGGAAAACCATTTCCAGCTTCTTCACCCTGTCCTCCAAGAATCCACTGAGGTTGAGGCACACCTTCTCTCCTGGGCCAGCTCCTCACAATGGAGCTTTCTGTGCCATAAACAATGTCAGCTTCATCTTTCTGTCAGGGTGTGGTGACGCTGGGTCATCCTGTACCAGCGTACAGTCCACTTACCTGATGACAGAGAATCATGTGACTGCATTGGTTTATAAGTTGATCGAGAGTCCCATAACCTACCCTAGTGACTGAGGCCTATGAGTCTCAATTCGTACTAAACTGAATGATTTTTATTTTTTTTTTTTTCAATACTCACCCTTATAATTTGCTTCTGATCTTCATGACCAATGCCAACACTGTGAGAACTGGAACCAAGTTGCAAAGGGTAGGCAAGCAATAAATATTGATTGGGTTGATGGAATCATTCCTTTTACAGTTCTGTGTATATTTCAGGATTTTTTTTAATCTCCAAGCTATTCTACCTGAAACAAATTAAATTCTTGACTAGTTTATTATGCTTAAGGTTGTTAAGACAAAACTTGTTGATTTAATTGTGCTAATATCAATTTAATGTGCAAAGTGTTCTCCTTGGCTGGATATCTCACTTATTTTTAGTGGTTAATAATATTACATTGTTTGCATTCTACAGCTTACTCACTTGTTGAAGGATACCTTGGATTTATACCCAAGTCTTTCATATCAGGGAGTCTCCATATAAGTCGCATTTTTTTAAACCTGTGCATGGATTTCAAAATTTTTAGGATTTTATTTATTTATTCTTGCCGTTACAAGGTCTATGCATACTTAGATTCCTGGCACAACATTTTTCACTCACTTTATAAGATGATATGACAAAAATGGAGGGAGCCACATTAAATGCTATTAGCAAGTCCTTTTCTACAGGGTTTCATGCAAGAGTATCTCTTTCCAAATGTTAAGAGATACACTAAAGGAGCTGGCATTGTGGTATAATAGGTTAGACCTCCACCTGTGGCATCACCATCCCAGGTGGGTGCTGGTTCCAGTTCCTGCTGCTCCACTTCTATCCAGCTCCCTGCTAATAGCATGGGAAAGCAGAGGAAGCTGACCCAAGTACTTGGGCCCCTGCACCCATGTGGGGGCCAAGATGAATCTCCTGGCTCCTGGCTTCAGATTGGCCCAGCTGCTGCCATCGCGACCATTTCGAGAATGAACCAGAAGTTGGAAGACCTCTCTCTGTCTCTCCCTCTCTCTGTCTGTGACTCTGACTTTCAAATAAATAAATGTTTAAAAATAAAAAAGAAATATGCTAAAGCAGAGGCATTTGAATATTTGCTCTGATAAACTGTTTCAAGTATTCCCACGGGGAGAGATGCAGCAGCTGTGAATAAGCTTATCATCCATTCTTCTGTTGTTTAGAACTTCACAGTGGCCTGTGAGAAGCAGGTCAGTTTTTGTCTTTTGGTTAGTGGATGAAGAGAAGACTTTAAAAAAATCAGATGATAAAAGTGAGTTATAAATTCTTTTTTAAAATTAGCTTTGTACCCATGCCATGCATTGGGAGTCCTGGAAATGCCTTACTAATTAGCTGTGGTCCAAATTTTCAGTAAC
Organism: Sylvilagus floridanus; assembly: GCA_949820135.1. Taxonomy (NCBI): domain Eukaryota; kingdom Metazoa; phylum Chordata; class Mammalia; order Lagomorpha; family Leporidae; genus Sylvilagus; species Sylvilagus floridanus. The sequence goes on along the minus strand of OX463238.1, from coordinate 21,783,441 downwards.
TGTATAAAAAAAACTGCAGATGGCATTGATCAGTGTTGGATAGATTCTCAAGCACTCATTGGCTGCAAGTATGAGGGTAAATGAGTACCCTAGAAAACAAGGGCACATTAGTGCATACTGAAAATTAAACACTGCCATTTGTACCACGCTCTTAAAGCAACGAATTTGTAGGATCTGCATACTCTGGGTTGATGTCATCATCTTCCTCTCTGTGAGTCACCCAGGAGTGCCTCCTCTTGGGTCTCAGAATGTCCGGGATTTTTCTCCTCCACAGTGAGGGTAGAAATCTCACTGCTGTGGGCAGTGCTGAATGCTGTCAGGCACACAGCTGAAAGCCCCAGGGATACCTTGAATTTCCTGTCCTCTCCACCCACCTTATCATCTCTTTTCCTAGCCAATGGCAATGCCCGAGGCCTCTCCTGTAGAGCGGATGCCCTTGTGGAGGCACCATTGAGAGGACGGGAATTTACTGAGACTTTGAGTTTCTAAATGAATGTGCCAGCAGAAAGCACCTCTTGTACCACTGAGATCTCTCAGGAGAACTCTCTCCAGAAGCTTATGGCAAACCAGTACAGCATGGCCTGGACAGCAGACTGTGGTCAGTGGTAATCTCCCAAATAAGTCATTTTCCCAGATACGTAATACTTCTTGTTGTCATTAGTCAGTGTCTTATTTGGCTTTTTTCTTTGACTACATGTGGATGTAAACCAGGTTGGGCTTTACCTGTTCAGTTCAAGCAGTAAATCAGCAGGAGGTGGGAGCTGGTGTTGATGGCTACCACCATCTTATGTCTCCCCTCTCCTGTAATATAATTTCCAATCAGGAAGTGTGATGCCTCCACACCGCCCCACCCCAGAATATAATATTAAGTGAAAAAAAGTGAGTTACAAAAGAAAGCATACAGCATGATTTCATGGATATAAAGCTCAAAATTTGTAAAACTGGAAGTGTGCATGTAGCCTTGTGGTTAAGGTGCCCTCATCCTACATAAAAGTGCCTGGGTTCGACTCCTGGCTCTTACCCTAGACTCCAGCTTTTGGCCAGTGCAGACCTTGGGAAGCAATGATAATCACTCAAGTAGTGGGGTCCCTGCCACCTATGTGCAAAACTTGGAGTGGGTTCTTGGCTCCTGGCTTCAGCCCTAGCCCAGCACCAATAGTTGTAGACATTTGGAGAGTGAACTGGCACATGTGAGCACGTACACTCTCTCAGTCCCTCCCTCTCTCTTCTTTCTTCCACTCAAATAAATTAAAAAATTTATAAAACCAGACAAGTTTCTTTAGGGTATATTTATGTATTAGTAGCAAAACTATACAGACAAGCAAGAGAACAATAAACATGAGGAATCTTCACAAAGGCATTTAGGAAGTGCACCAGTAGATGGGAGATTCTCTCTCTCTCTCTCTCCCTCCTCCCTCGCCCCTCCCCCCTCACCTTTCAAATAAAATAAATAAGCAAATTTTAAGAGTTCACGGCAATGCATATTATTAAAAATAATGCATGGATATAAAATATTTTGCATCAAAATAAACTTACCATTTAATTCCATTTTCCATGAAGTTTTTCCTAAAAATGCAAAGTATGTTAAAATTCAAGTATGTTACTAGAAACCTGAGAGAAAATACTGCAACTCTTACTTACTTATATCTGACCCTCCCTCCACCCCTACCATGTAGACATAGCTTAGCAGTGAGCTCAGAGCCTTACAGATTGGACACTGAAAAAGTGTTGAAAAATTGGTTTATATCAAAGTTTAGTGGTTTTTTTTTCCTGATTTACTTTTTTTTTTTTTTAAAGAGATTGTCTTTATTTGAAAGGTAGAGTGACAGAGTAGGAGGGAGAGACCCAGAGAGAAAGAGAACTTGCATCTGCTGGTTCACTCTCCAAATTTCAATCTTGGTGGGGACTGCGCCAGGCTGAAACCAGGAGCCTGGAACCCCAGTCAGGCCTCCCACTTCAGTGGCAGAGGCCCAAGCACTTGGCCGTCTTCTGCCGCTTTCCCAGGCTCAGTAGTAGGAAGCTGGATCAGAAGTGGCGCATCGGACAGGCAAGAGAGCGCTCCAAAGTGGGGTGAGACGCCGGTGTTGCAGGCAGTGGCTTGACCAGCAGCCAGCTGCACAGCACCAGCACTTCTGCTTCACTCCCTGACTTCACAAGTTACTTTTTCTCCAAGAAGTGGAGTCGTCATTGGAGTAAAGTGTAATCTGGTTGACCCACAATTCTCTGATTTCTCTCCCTTCCTGCAGGTCCACGGGGCTTCTAGGTATTCCAGAACTCAACGCTGCATTAAGAATAGCTACCTTGAAATGTCAGTAGGTCCTTTTCAAATGCTGCTTCTCCAAATCTTCCAGAAAAAGAAATCATTTGTTTTTTCAGATGACCTGACTGAGATTTTACATCTAAAATAGCCAGCTCTTTGGTTGGTTTGCACATCCATGATCACACTCACAATCAGCACAGACTTTTTGCAGTACACACCATATCAATAGATGTATTTATAAACGACACCTGAATCACACCTGGAAAGATGTATTTTATTTGTAGCGGAGTTATTAAATGTAAGTATGAGCCATGGATTTCCAGTCTTGAGTCCCTATCGTAGTTGATAATTGCACCACAAATTTCCTTTTGTGAAGATCCGCGTTTTCCACATTTCTCCCCTCTAAGAGCTCCTTTCCTTGAAGAGTCCCTCTGGAAAGAGGAGGAAGCCGGTTTGTCAGTCAATGCTCAGGAAACAGCGGGTCTTTGCTTTGTAGGATCTGAACTTGATTCAAAGACTTTTTGGGCTCTATTCCTAATAAAATAAACAGAATCTGCCAGGAGCCAAGCAAAACAGACTTCTTTGGAACACTTGTGTGCCCTTGGCACTTAACGTAGTCAGTGTCTGGCAGGTAAGAAAAGAGAAAAAACAAAGAAAAATAGGGAGAATCTCTTTCAAAAGGCATCGGGAACCCCGAATAAACCGATTTGCTGTAGAGCTTAGCAATGCCAAAGACAAGACGGAGGCGTGCACTGCATCAGATGACGTTTTAGTGTTCTTTGCCACTTCTCAGGTGGGGAGGAGCATACAAGTTCTCTGGAACATGCAAATGAATTCTTTTATGTAACTGAATACTTATCGCCAATAATTAATGGAACCATTCATTTTAAAAGCCTACCACGCCCACTTCTGAAAAGGCCTGAGGCAGTTTACATATTAACGCACAGTTCAAAGATACACTATTGTGTGTAAGTACTAATGACACAGAATCTGGGAGACACAGAAGCAGGAGCCAAGCCATCGAGGAGCAATCGCGGTCTGGTTTTTTAAGGTGACTCCGTAGCTTGGACACTACCTCCCGCCAGTGCTCACTAGTGGGGACTACATGTTCTGGAACTTTCCTCATTGCCACAGGGGCTGGCCCTGGTTCCCTGGCAGAATCAGGAGGACAGCAGCATAGGTAAGAGTTTGGACTTTGAGGCCTACCTACCTGGGTTGCAATTGTGACTATGTACCTTGGGCAAGTTATTAACCATCTCAGGGCCCTAGTTCTCTCATTTACAAAGTAGGGGATAATTACAGTACTTACCTTACAGGAGAGAATTATATGAGTTTAGCATATATAAAGTTCCTCGAATAGAGCCTGGTGCACAGTAAGCCCCAAATAACTATAACACTGATGTGTGGGGAGCGTGACCCACAGCTGGGCTTGTTCCAAGCACTTGACTCTCGTGAGAAAAGAATTCAAGGAGGATACGTAGAGGAGCACAAGAGAGCAGGATTTATGGAAAGGATATCACAAACTCAGATGTGAATGCAGGCAACTTCTCTTCACAAGAAGAAAAGAAATGGCTGCACCCCCATCAAAGTCAGGGTGGTCCTTATGTAGGGTACAGGGTTGCCTGAGGCAGAGCCCAATTGAATATTCGAAGGAGGCATAGTTTGTGCTGGAGTTGAATACCACTCATTTCCATATCCATTACCCATTCTGGGTAAGTTTGGAAGTGCCATGGCACCTCCATGTAAGGTCGGGGCACACACGTGGTCATCTCTAGGAAAGTTCTCTTGTGTTAAGGGAAGCGAGGCCCAGGTGCATGCTGGGGAATGGGTGTGATGAGCCTGTCGTCATGTTGGGTATTTCGAGCAAGCATGCACAGGGCGGTGGAGTGTGCAGCAGGCATGGACGAAGGTACTTCCGGCTTCCTCAGCTTCTCCTTGCTGGCTACTAACCTGTCCGTATCGATTCAATATTCCTAAACGTCATGTGGAAATTCTGCTCTTTGGAAAAGTGTGCCTCACAAGTGTGCAGTCGTCCATCCCTGCTGCAGGTTCCCATCACTCCCTGATATGTGTCAAGAGATTTGGGAACATGGCTTACAGATTTTCTCTCCACCCTCCATCTGCCTTGATCGTGGTGTGTTTGATGTTCATGGAGATGGCTGTTCCCTTACCTGGTGTCTTGGCTCCTTCAGCACTGTGGACCCTCATCTCCACGATGCACCTGTTGTCAGCAGTTAATTCTCCACTAGCAACCCACCCCTTCCCCTGATGATTACCAAGCACTCCTGCCAGGGTGACATTTGGCCTAAAGGTGAACAGATACCCAGGTTCCACTTTGGAGTAGCTGAGTCCCATGCCTGGCCGTGGCTCCTGACTCTTAACTTGCACAGCCTGGGAATCAGTGGTGATAGCACAAGTGGTTGGTCCTGCTGCCCACATAGCAGACCTGGATTGAGCTTCTGGTCCTAGATTTAGCCTGGCATAGGCTTGGCTATTGGGGGCATTTGGGGAGTAAACCAGCAAATGAAAACTCTGTGTCTCTGCCTCTCAAATAAAGACACATTTTAAAAAGGTATCTTTCGGCCAGCGCCGCGGCTCATTTGGCTAATCCTCCACCTGCGGCGCTGGCACACCGGGTTCTAGTCCCGGTTGGGGCGCCAGATTCCATCCCAGTTGCTCCTCTTCCAGGCCAGCTCTCTGCTGTGGCCCAGGAGTGCAGTGGAGGATGGCCCAAGTGCTTGGGCCCTGCACCCCATGGGGAGACCAGGAAAAGCACCTGGCTGCTGGCTTTGGAGTGGCACAGCACACCGGTCGTAGTGGCCATCTGGGGGGTGAACCAATGGAAGGAAGACCTTTCTCTCTGTGTCTCTCTCTCACTGTCTAACTCTGCCTGTCAACAATTAAAAATTAAATAAATAAATAAAAAGGTATCTTTCTTTAGAATACTTTCTTACTCACAGATTCTGTTATCCTCGTTGCTCCTGATATTTCGAAATATTCAAGAAGTGGAATTAAAAGATAGGTTTATTTTGATCCAAAAAATATTGAAATCCATGTATATGAGAGGACTTTGCCAAAATCATGAAAAAGCTATGCATGCATTTCAAAAGTTGTTTCACCCCCACAAACTTATCTTTTACTTTCATTTTCCCCAGAGGTGTTGAAGTTTCCTGGTACTTGCTTATCCTGTGAGCAAAATCCTGTCTCATGCTCTCCCTTCAGGGGTTGCCCCCATTTCCAGCCTGGTTTGGCTCAGCACTTCACCTGCGGTCTTCGAAACAATACCTTCACCTTCTCACTTTTCTGGTTCCCTTCTCTTTCTGCCAAACTTACCCAAATGTGGAGTAATCCATCCCTCTTTGCTTGTAAAGTACACGAAGTAAAGCTGTCAACCACATGCACTGGAGTCATTGCCAGCCTTGGTCCCTCTCTGCAGCCTCTCCAGGCCTCACTAAATCTGCATCTCTTTGCAGACCTCCTACTCCGCTACTTCCTCATCTCTCAAATGCGGTCACCTAAATACCCTGTGTATCTCTTGCATCTGAAAACTCTTCATTGCATCCCTGCTTCCTGGTAACCCTTCTGGTCTGCTTTCTCCCCTCCCCTCCCCTGCTGCACCCAACATCCTTTATCACCCTGTGCTGCTTTCTGCACAGGCCTCAACCCAAAGCTTGGCCAAGGCCCCTTGTCACCTCTGTCAGACTCTCCCAACCTGCACTCTGCACGCAGTTTCTGTAGCACGTTCTCTGACCCCCTGCTGTATCTCAGATGTCGCCCCTTTGCAGGAAATGCCCTTTGTTTCCCCCCTCGCCCACTCAGATAATTTCTCCTGGTCTTTTAGCATTTGGCTCCAATGTCACTTTCTTTTCAGTGCTGGTGTAGACCCTGCCCGGACTCTCCCCGCAGCCCAGCAGCAGGGTGCCTGAATGTCCCCCTTTGCAAATCTCTAGTCAAGCACTTGCGCAGCTGCCAGCAGCAGTCACACAGGGAATGGCAAGTGAATGAAGGAACAAGTAAGAAGACCCTATTTCCATAAAGTCATCATAAAAACTGTAACAGCACTTCATTTTAAATGCCCATTTGCAATGAGGTTTCAAACACTGTGGAGCTGGTTTTAGACAGGGTCAGTTTGACGGAATGACTGACATTCCAGTTCGCTGGTTCCTGGCCAGCCCAAGCTCTCAAGCATCTGACTGAGAAAAACCAAGGCCTTGATCATTTCCCAGCCGGTAACTGAACAATGCTGAGAACCCAATAGTACATCAGGTGCGCAAGGCCGTCCCCTCCTGCCCCTCTAGTAGCTGCAGGCATGTCATCCCTGTATAAATCCGTTTCTTGTATTTCTTTGCTGAGGAGGCAAGAAGAATCCTCTTTTTAAATCCTCCTTCCCCACCTCCTAAGTATTTGCCTGCAGTCTCACTGACCAAAGCCAGATCGCACTCCTGACCCTAAGTAGTCCGAGGTCTGGGGAAAGGGAAGCATTGTTTTTGGCCTGGATCGATGAAGGTTTATCTGAGCCACCTGAAAGTATAGGACGGCAGAGCTGAGTTCGAGTTCTGTCTGCAAGGGCGAGGGAGTCATTGCCAGCCTTGGTCCCTCTCTGCAGCCTCTCCAGGCCTCACTAAATCTGCATCTCTTTGCAGACCTCCTACTCCGCTACTTCCTCATCTCTCAAATGCGGTCACCTAAATACCCTGTGTATCTCTTGCATCTGAAAACTCTTCATTGCATCCCTGCTTCCTGGTAACCCTTCTGGTCTGCTTTCTCCCCTCCCCTCCCCTGCTGCACCCAACATCCTTTATCACCCTGTGCTGGGAGGAACTGAGTGTCGGGCAGGAAACCAGCAGCCCTGGCTGGAATGAGTGCCGTAGTGGAGCAGATGTTCATTTGGAATTAGGCTTCTCGCAGCTGAATTATTCTGCTACGGCCTCGTTGTGTGGCCCGGGGCCACTCCCTTATCTCCCTTCAGACTCAGTTTCCTCCTCTATGAAGCGAGGACACCAAAGCCTAACTTTTAAACGATTGTGAAGATTAAATAAAGTCTGTGGTGGTGCTAACCAACAGGGGACACTCATCCATCCATTCATTTAAAAGTGTCTTAGGGGTACCCACTACCTGCCAGGGGTAGAGTGGAGACCCAAGGAAATACGACACCTCCCTTCCTATAATTTATTAACAATAAATGCTCACTTAAACAGTTTCCCAATTTCCCCAACATTTCAGAAGTATGTTGATTACTTTGACAGTCACTTTTCAATTCAATGTTTTCAGAAGTGCATGGCTTCTAAAATTTTGTATTTAATATTTGAAGGATAACAAACATTTTTTTCCTTTCAGTTTATTCTGTTTAATTTAAACTGCCCTTTAAAGTAAATGAAAAGGCAGGTCACAGGGTGGAAGACAATATTTGTAAAAGTTGTATCAAGTAGAGAATTATTATCAAAATATATTTAAAAATTTAAAATTCAGCAATGAGAGCAAAAGTTCAACTTTTAAGAATAGGGCACAGAAATAAAGAGGCATCTCACTAACGGAGATTTAGAGATGGGAATTTGCTCGGGAAGGATCATCCTCAACATACGCCATCAGGGAAATGCAAATGTACAAGACACCACTATCCACCCGTTAGATAAGCGGTCCAAACCCAGAGCACTGACAACACCAAATGTGGGCAGGGGGCGGAGCAACAGGAACTCCATTGATTGCTGCTGGGAATGTGGGATGGTGCATCCTCTGTAGAGGCTGCTTTGTCAATTTCTTCCAAAACCAAGCCTTCTCTCACTGTTTAATCTGCCAATCTTGTTATGTGATATTTACCTGAGTCAAAAATATGTCCACGCAAAAATTTACACTTGAATGTTTATGCTGGCTGTAGTCCTCACTGCCCACATGTGGAAGCAAGCAAAACGCCTTTCAGTGAGTGAGTGGGTACGTGGACCGTGCTGCTTCCAGACCTTGCAGTGTCATGCAGTACCCAAGAGGAGTGAGCTATAGGCCGTGCAAAGATGTGAAGAAAACTCACTACATATTACTAAGAGAGAGAAGCAAATCTGAAAGGCCTACCTAAAGTATGAGTCCAAAGTCAAGTATATGACATTCTGGAAAAATCAAAATTACAGAGATAGTAAAAGATCAATGATTGCCATGGTTTACAGAGGAGTGCGGTGTGAATAGGTAGAGAACAGAACATTTTTGGGGAAGTGAAACTGGTTGGTATGATAGTATAATGGTGATGGCCTGGCATTACACATTTGTGCATAAAGAGTGAACCGTAACATAGGGTATGGACTCCAGATGATAAAGATCTGTCAAGGTAAGTTCATCAGGTAGAGTAGCTGGGGGAAGATGTTGATAACGAGGAAGCTCTGCATGTAAACCTAAAACTACTATAAAAAGTAAAATACATGAAAACAAAACAAAATTACAAGACACGTTTATATTTTTTATAAGAATGTGGTTACTTTGAATATTATCCTGATTCTTAGACTGAAAATAATGGGCGAAGTATGTTTAAAAGGGAACTCCTGAGATATTATCCAATACAACCTGGTGAACCTAAGGAAAAATCTGGATGCAACACATGCAGTCAATCTATCAATCAATTTCACAAGGGTAGTGAAATATGGGGCCCAGAGTCAAGACAGATCCAGTTCCCGGGAAGGGCCAATCTTCATTAACGGGCAATTACAGAGCCCATTCCCCAGCCATGTTCATGAACAGTTCTTCCTCTTTTTGATTGAATAAACAATATAATTAAGGGGTTTGTCAAGACTAGCGTCTCCAAAACAAAAAATCTGTGTAACACCTTCAAATGTAATTTGTAGCTCAAAATTCTTATAAAGTCTTTAAGAAACTTGGCTATACAGTAAAAAATTAAAGGGTCCCTCTTACTTTGAAAGTTTTGAGGGGAGACAAAAAGAAAAATGGTTTTGGAATTGGAGATCTAGAGGTATAACACAAAGAAGGAACAATAAGCATTAGGTTTGCAAATCCAGGGGCCCTTCTTTGTCCTACTATGATCCCCTTCTACTAGTCTTCTTATTGGCCATGTGCACTAGCCTGTTCCTTGTTTGCAGTACCCTTTGATCCTTCCAAAGAGCATGGAGATGTCTTCATCAGAAAATGTCTTTAGACATGAAAACCAAGCACCAGTGGGTTGTCAGGACTTGAGGTCATGGGGCCAGCATTACAGTGTAGTGGGTTAAGCTGTCACCTGTTCCTACAATACCAGCATCCCGTATCAAAGTCCTGGCTGCTCCGCTTCTGATCCAGCTCCCTGCTAATGCACCTGAGACAGCAGTAGAGGATGTCCCTCCCCCTCCCCCATGCCCACCTTCTGGAAGGCCTGGATACAGTTCTGGACTCCTGATTTTGGCCTGATCCAGCCCTGGCTGTTGTGGCCATTTGGGGGAGTGAACCAGCAGGTGGAAGATCTGGTTCTCTGTCTCACCCTCTCTCTGTCAATCTGCCTTTCAAATAAATAACATAAGCAAATCTTTGAAAAAATCATATTAATATGTAAAAAAAAGTCTAGAGGTTGTCTTTTATTCTCTTTAAATACTACCTACAGATTTTTCTTTTCTTGCTTGCTTTTATTTTTTTTTTTTACAACCAGACAGAATTTATTCAAAGAAAATAAACTCACAGAGGTCAACCAACTGCCAGCATGCACACAGACCAAATATGTGGCATGGCAGAGAGCCCAGACCCTAGCAGGCTGGAACATTTTATATCTTAGGTGGGCTGGGGTGGGGGTGGGGGGCAGTAGGTGGAAGTGAGCTTCTCCATACAGGTTTTTCAGGTTTTTTGCAGGCTTTCAAATGTGGAGAAGAATGCAAGGTATGGGGTCGGAAACAACACAGGGTGTGAACCTGAACTGGTCCCTTGAAAGAAGGCAGGGGTGGGGGACTAGCCATGCTGGCGCCAAGGCTCACTTGGCTAATCATCTGCCTGCAGAGCCAGCATCCCATATGGGCCCTGGGTTCTAGTCCCAGCTGCTCCTCTTCCAGTCCAGCTCTCTGCTGTGGCCCGGGAGGGCAGTGGAGGATGGCCCAAATGCTTGGGCCTCTGCACCCACATGGGAGACCAGGAAGAAGCACCTGGCTCTCGGCTTTGGATTGGCACAGCTCGGGCCATTAGCGGCCATTTGGGGAGTAAACCAATGGAAGGAAGACCTTTCTCTCTGTCTCTCTCTCTCACTGTCTATAACTCTACCTGTCAAATAAAAAAGAAGAAAACAGGTGCCATTTGAGGGTGGACTTGGCCTTGTTGGGTCTATAGATTTCTTTCACCAGTGTACTCCATCCAGTTACACAAAAGAGGGCTGGAAATATCTAGCAAGTAGTTTCTGTCCATAGTTTAATGGCCTTTGGTGTGATTAACATTTCAGCTTAACCTTAATCACTAATATAAGGGTTGGAAGGATACCTGTGTGTCCTGTATGGAGAGACAACCTGTATAAGAAGGATTCAAAAAGTTATAAACAAGAACCCAGACACACAGAAGGCGGAGCAAGTTTATGAATTGAACTAATTAGAGTCCACACTAGTGACAAAGTATGCTATTATCCAATTTTATGGTGCATACGATTAAGTTTACGGGACCAAATATCTTGGGATCTTTAAACATTTTAAGGCTTTTTTTTTATAGTGAAATATAATGCTTACAGAGAGTGGTGTAAGGGACAGACATTTCTGGTGTGAAGACTTATCACAATACAACATCCTTGGAAACACTGCTGTGTCACGCTGCTCCCTGCACCTCAGCGGATGGCCTGCTGCCCTCTGTGAAGCGCTGCTGCCCCATCAGAGATCATCAATCTCCTGACTGCCAAGATGGAAGTGCCTTCCCTTCGTGTGAAGTTTTTCCCCAGCCACTCACCTGCCTTCAGAACTTTTTGTAAGCAGAATGATTACGTGTGTTCTTCTATACCTACCTTTCTTTTTTTTAACTTTTATTTAATAAATATAAATTTCCAAAGTACAGCTTTTGGATTACAGTGGCTTTCCCCCCAATAACTTCCCTCCCACCTGCACCCCTCCCATCTCCCACTCCCTCTCCCCTTCCACTCACATCCAGATTCATTTGCAATTATCTTTATATACAGAAGATCAATTTAGTATATATTAAGTAAAGATGTCAACAGTTTGCATCCACACATAAAGTATAGAGAACATAAAGTTCATAAAGAACATAAAGAACATAAAGTATAAAATACTGTTTGAGTACTAGTTATAGCATTAATTCACATTGAACAACACATTAAGGACAGAGTTCCTACATGGGGAGTAAGTGCACAGTGACTCCTGCTGTTGACTTAACAATTGACACTCTTATTTATGGCGTCAGTAATCACCCTAGGCTCTTGTCATGAGTTGCCAAGGCTATGGAAGCCTTTTGAGTTCGCCAACTCCGATCTTATTTAGAAAGAAACAATCTTTTCTTTTTTTTTTGACAGGTAGAGTTAGACAGTGAGAGAGAAACAGGGAGAAAGGTCTTCCTTCCGTTGGTTCACCCCCTAAATGGCCGCTACGGCCAGCACACTGCGCCAATCTGAAGCCTGGAGCCAGGTGCTTCCTCCTAGTCTCCCATGGGGTGCAGGACCCAAGCACTTGGGCCATCCTCAACTGCCCTCCCGGGCCACAGCACAGAGCTGGACTAGAACCTGGGGTGCTGGCACCGCAGGTGGAGGATTAGCCTAGTGAGCCGCGGCGCCGGCCTTGTACCTACCTTTCATCCAAAATGACTTTTGTGAAATGGGTGCATGTTGTTGAACACAGCTGTAACTGGTTCACAACTGTATAGTCTTTTTTATTTTAACTTTTATTTAATGAATACCATTTCCAAAGTACAGCTTATGGATTACAATGTCTCCCCCACCCCATAACTTCCCTCCCACCCACAACCCTCCCCTTTCCCGCTCCCTCTCCCCTCCATTCACATCAAGATTCATTTTCAATTCTCTTTACATACAGAAGATCAGTTTAGCATATATTAAGTAAAGATTTCAACAGTTTGCCCTCACATAGCAACACAGTGAAAAATACTGTTGGAGTACTAGTTATAGTATTAAATCACAATGTACAGCACATTAAGGACAGAGATCCTACATGAGGAATAAGTGCACAGTGACTCCTGTTGTTGACTTAACAAATTGACACTCTTGTTTATGGTGTCAGTAATCACCCTAGGCTCTTGTCATGAGTTGCCAAGGCTATGGAAGCCTTTTGAGTTCGCTGACTCTGATCATATTTAGACAGGGTCATAGTCAAAGTGGAAGTTCTCTCCTCCCTTCAGAGAAAGGTACCTCCTTCTTTGATGACCTGTTCTTTCCACTGGGATCTCACTCGCAGAGATCTTTCATTTAGTTTTTTTGTTTTTTTGTTTTTTTGTTTGTTTGTTTGTTTGTTTTGCCAGAGTGTCTTGGCTTTCCATGCCTGAAATACTCTCATGGGCTCTTCAGCCAGATCCGAATGCCTTAAGGGCTGATTCTGAGGCCAGAGTGCTGTTTAGGACATCTGCCATTCTATGAGTCTGCTGTGTATCCCACTTCCCATACACAACTGTATAGTCTTCTACTGAAATAACGTACCACAACTTAGTTATCCAGTCTATTCATAGATGTTTTTAAAAGTGAAAAATATTTTAACCCCTTTTGCTCCCTGTGTAGCCTCTCCTAATGTGGAGTGTATTTTTTGTTCCTAGGTTGATAATTTGAGGAGGAGAAACAACACAGTCGCTTCTGTTCAACAGCTTCAGGTGAAGGAGAACTAAAGGCAGCGGTACCTGATTGCCCTGGCCGAGGGGGAGGTAAATGTAGAACTGAGGAGGTGTCCCCCTCCACTTCTCCACCTGGAGAAGCTTGAGTCCATACCTCAGATAGCTCTGATGTCTGCTAGTGAAGTAAGAGTAAGGCTGCCACCGCCATATGGGCAGAAAAGTGTGCTTGGTAAGCAAGCGAAAAGAGCATGTGCATATGTACATACAATACATGACTTCAGCTCTAGACATTCCTTTGCTTCTTGACATTTATTTTGATATATTTGGTGCATTTTGATTCCAAAACCAAAAGTGCTCTGTTACAAAAGCATTGCCAGTTTGAACGGGACCGGGTTATTATTCAGAAAATGGGCAGTGCCCTCCACGTTTCCTCTGAAGCGGAGTTTATTTCCTGCTCTTAGGGCTTAGCCATGTGACATGCTTTGGCTACTGGAAAATCAGCAGACATGATGGAAGCGGCAGCCTGTTATGCTCCAGTGATCTGCCTACAAAGGAGCACGCCCTGGTTGACTTTTGCCTGATCATTCTAGGTCCCAGCATGAGAAACATGTAGCTGTCCTGAATCCAAAATACAGCTGATAGCCAAGCCCAGACAACCCACAGCTTGTATCAGAGCTGCCCAGCCAGCTGAGGTTACACTAGTACAGCTGATGGCAACCATGAGTGTGAGAGTAAGTGCTTCCTATTGGGAACCATTGTGTTGTGGAGAATTTTGCTATTATGGTGGCAATAATTGTTTTATAGGTATAATCAGAAGTGTAAAGGTCAGTTCATTATCATCCTCATTAATGGGCTTGGCTCCATTTACCTCATTTCACTCTGTGAAACCAGGATTTCAGATTTCAAGATGTATTTTAGTACAAATTCTGAATGCCCAGGTGACTCCTATTAGACACCTGTGGAATTTGAAGGGGACTGGCAGGAAATGGACAATAGATATCATTGGAGATAGGGACAAGGAACTAGAATCAGGTAGCTATTTTTTGGGCCACAGCTACATTTGGAGAAATGGGAGAAGAGATTACACCTACATTCATGTGAGCAGATACGCTATTCTGGATTTACTCAGAAAGGAAGGAGATGTCCTACTTTGGAGGGAGGTTTACAAAGAGTTAGGGAGTAGGTAAGTTATGTTTTTGAACATCCAAAACAACAAAGCTTTAACCTAGAAAAAGTGTAACTTTAAAGACAAAAAGAGAAAAATGCCCTGCATGCATGTAGAAAACATGCAAACACATGGAGACTGAACAACATACTCCTGAATGAACAGTGGGTCATGGAGGAAGTCAAAAGAGAAATAAAAAAAATTTCTGGAAACAAATGAATATAACTATACAACATATTAAAACCTATGGGATACAGTAAAAGCAGTGTTAAGAGGGAAATTTATAGCAATTACTGCCTACATCAAAAAATTGGAAGGCATCAAATAAATAATCTATCAGTGCATCTCAAGGACCTAGAAATACAATAACAAACCAAACTCAAAATTAGTAGGAGGAAAGAAACAACAAAAATTACAGGGGCCTACCCTGTGGTATAGCAGGTTAAGCCACCATCTGCCATGACAGCACTCCAGATGGGTGCCGATTTGAATTCTGGACACTCCGCTTATGCTCCAGCTCTCTACTATGGCCTGGGAATGCAGTGGAAGATGGCCCATATCCTTGGACCCTTGAACCAGCATGGGAGACCTGGAGGAAGCTCCTGGCTCCTTGTTTTGGATTGGAGCAACTTCAGCCATTGTGGTCAATTTGAGGAGTGAACCAGCGGTTGGAAGACCTCTCTCCCTCTCTGCCTCTCCTTCTCTCTTTGTGTAACTCTGACTTTCAAATAAACAAATAAATCTTTAAAAAATAAAAATTACAAAATAAATAAAATTGAAATAAAAATATACAAAAGATTAGTAAATTACAGAGTTGATATTTTGAAAAATAAACAAAATTTAAATACAACTGGCCCAACTGACCAAAAAAAAGAGAGAAAAGACCCAAATCTGTAAAACCAGACATGAAAAAGAAGATATAACAACAGATACCACAGAAATAAAAGAATCATCAGGAATTACTACAAACAGCTATATGCCAACAACTTGGAAAATTTAGAAGAAATGGATAGATTTTTGAACAATACAGTCAGTCTACTGTTTTCATGAGTCATGAAAACATAGAAAACCTAGATAGACCAATAACCAAGATAGAGACTGAATCAGTAACAAAGCATGGCTTCACTGCTGAATTATACCAGACATTTAAAGAAGAACCAATTCCAATTCTTCTCAAATTAATCAAAACAACTGATAAGGAGGTAATCCTCCCAAACTCCTCTATAAGGACAACATCAACTTCATTCCAAAACCAGAAAAAGATATAACAAAGAAAACTTAAAGCAATATCCCTTATGAACATAGATATAAAAATCCTCAGCAAAACACTAGCTAATCAAATCCAACAACTTATCAGAAAGATCCTTCATCCAGACCAAGTGGGATTTATCCCTGGTATGCAGGGATGATTTAACATATGCAAATCAATAAATGTGATCCATCACATTAACAAATTTAAGGATAAAAACCATATGATTACTTCAATATATGCAGAGAAAACATTTGATAAAATACAACCTCCTTTGATGATAAAACCTTAAGCAGATAGGATATAGAAGGAACATGCCTCAACATAATCAAAGTAATGTATGGCAAACCCACTGCTAGCATCATGTTGAATGGGGAAAAGTTGGGAGCATTTTCACCAAGATCCAGAACCAGAAAAGGATGCCTACTTTCACCATTGCTATTCAATATAGTTCTGGAAAATTTAGCCAGACAAAGGACTTAAACAGGCATTTTTCGAAAGACGAAATCCAAATTGCCAACAGACAAATGAAAAATGCTCATGATCACTAGACATCAGGGAAATGCAAATAAAAACCACAATGAGGTCTAACCTCACCCTAGTTAGAGTGTTTATCATTAAAAAAACAATAAACGTAGGTGAGGATGTGGGGAAAAAGATACCCTAATACATTGCTGGTGGGAATGTAAACTGGTGCAGCCATTGTAGAGGACAGTATGGAAATTCCTCAGAATTCTGAAAATAGCTCTACCATATGACCCAGCCATCCACTCCTGGGAATTTACCCAAACAAAATGAAATCAGCATATGAAAGAGTCACCTGTACCCTCATGTTTATTACAGGCTCAATTCACAATAGCTAAGATATGAAATCAACCAGTGACTGGATAAAGACAATGTGGTATATATGCACTATGGTATATATACTATGGATAGATAGATAGATATGTATGTATATGTATATATGTGTATATATATATATATATATATATACACATAGACAGTACTCAGCTGTGAGAAAGAATGAAATCCTATCTTTTAAAACAAAATAGATGCAACTGGAAACATACTTAGTAAAATAAATCATTCCCAGAAAGACAAATATCATATCTTTTCCCTGATCTGTAACTTACAGAGTACAAAAAATCTAATGTATATGAGTGAAATCGACATTTTCAGATTTGATTATAGTTTATAGCTCTTGTCTCTACTACTGAGGAACAGTGTTTTATTCTTACTATTTGTTGAATTCCCTACTTAGTGAGAATTAAGCTTTTGATCATAAAATAAGCTGGAATGTATGTCGTTGTAAAAATTGAAAGAACAAGAAAGGACAAGGAGGAAGGATGGATGCATGGGTGGGAGGGACTGTAGGGTGGAAAGTATCACTATGCTCTTAAATCTGTGTATATGAAATACATGAAACTTGTTCTTATATAAATAAACTATTGTTAAAAATAGAAAGTGTAATACCAAACCAGATGGTACTAAGTACCTTCAAGAAAACTCAAACAGGAAAGGAGGACAGAAGATATTAGGCAACATTCAATAGGGTGGTCAGCTTGTTCTCTGAGTACCTTTAAGCCAAGATCTGATATAGGGAAGGTACACTGGGTCAGAAGGAGAAGGCCTTACTGTGAAGAAAGCTGGCAGGTCTAAATCATCAGGGAGGGTCAAGAGGAGACGCCAGAGATTGCCAGAGGCTTTTAGAATTTTCCAAAGACTTGAGCATTTCCTATTAGTGAGATACACAATCTGGAACAAAGGAATGACATGTGGCTTGCACTTTTAAAATAATGTTCTCTATTTAGAATAGATGATAGTGGAGGCATGGATACAGAGAGATCAGTTAGGAGCTTATTGCAATAATTCAGGCCAGATATGATGGCGGCTGGAACCAGAATGACAACTGTGGAAGTGATAACTGGCCAGACTTTTGGCAAAGATACAGGCATGGTTATCACTGAGGGACTGAATGTGGGGCGTGGGAAACAAGGAAGAATGATACAAAGGTATTGGCTTACAGCTGCCATTTACTGAGAAGATGGGGAGTCAGTTGGATGGGATGTTAATTTTGAGGTGTTTATTAAACCCCCAAATGGGGTTGTTAAATAGAGAGTTGATATATGAATATGGAGACCAAGGGAGACAGAGAAGCTGGAGAAATAAACTGGAGAATCATTAGCATAGGTGTTATATAAAGACAAAAGGTAGGATGAGATCATCAAGGGTGTACATGAGCCATTATTGAAGAGAGGTCCAAGGGCCATGTCATGAGTTACCACAAAGCGCAAAAGTCCAGAAGAGAGAAGACCCAACAAAGGGCAGGGAGGAGGGCCAGACAATGAAGAAAAGACACTCACACAGAATAATGCCTTGGTTAAGACTATTTGAAGGAAGAGTGACTAACCATGTCAAATTGTGCTCAGGACTCAAGCAAGATGATAATGATAGTTGTATTAAGAAAATTAACGTGGAAGATCTTGACCTTGGGCAGTTCTGGAAGATGGGTGGGGGTTGCGAAATGTTTCTTCTACAGGGTTCAGGAGAAAAAAGAATAATTTAGACAGCTTTTCCAAGGCCCTTTTCTGCCTTAATTGACTTATGATGAAACTGAAACTGACATAAATGCATAAATCCAGAAATCTAAATATATCGTATCTTAGCCCCCCAAAATGCAAATCTCACGGAAGTACAAGAATTAGTTTCACTTTCTAATAACAGAGCTAAGGAGAAACTGTCTGCATTCAGTGTCCTGGTAGGAAAACACTTGCCTAAAAGAAGTGATCAATTTCCTCTGGTTTTATTATGTAATGCCAAATAAACCCCCTTCACTTGGCAATGGATCGAATTGTATCTGCTGTAAATTAGTGGCTGGAGAAACATATTCGTTCAGTCCTTTCACGCTATTTGCTAGAAAAGCCACTCCCTTATCTCAGGAGAACTTTAAACCCAGAGGACATTTCACCTGTCTGATTCATCCGGGCTCAGCAGAGGCGATTAATTCTCAGATAAGGCAAGTTTACTCTTCAAGAATCACAGTGAGGCTCAGTCAAGTTAATGAACAGGCCAGGCCAGGAGGACGGGTCTCTGAGCACGAGACCTGTGCTGTTCCAGGGTGCCTTCACTCAGCAAACTGTGCCGAGGGGGGACAGTTACCAAAAGACTGACTTCACTTCATCATCAGAAAACTTACACTTCCAGCCCTGTCCAGCTGCTGCCACTGGGCAGGTGCGAAAACAGCTCCTTCCCACAATATGAGAAGACGGTTATATTACTGTGATGAAACTCCATGTGATCCTCTTTGGATCATTTTTCAAATATAGGATGCTACTGGGTCTTCAGAAAAGTTAAAACAATGTCCATAATCCATAAGCAGGAATCAGTAAAGAAAGGAATGATTTGACTGTTACCAATTCTGGGGTAAAATGCCAGTAGAGATGGCCGTACCCCCATCAGGGTACCTGGGTTCAATTCCCAGATCTGCTTCTGACTTCAGCTTCCTGCTAATGCAGACCCCGAGAGACAGTGATGATAGCTAAATTGTTGGGTCCCTGGTACCCACATAAGAGACCTGGATTGAGTTCCCAGCTCCTGGCTACAGCCGTGGCTCAGTCTCACCCATTGTGTGTATGTAGGGAGAAAACCAGTGGATGGGAGCGTGCTTCTCTCTCTATCTCTCTTTCCTGTCTGTTTTTCTGTCTCAAATAAAGAAAGATTGGAGCAAATTATTATTGCCAGTAAGATATTTGAAAGAATTAAGAAAGCAAGCAATTTTCCTCATATTTACTGACTAAAATACTATTTATTTCATAACATCCCTCCCATTAAAATATCCCTTTTGTAGAATTAAGTGCTTTGATATTCAACAAAAACCTTTAAAATGTGTTACAGAAAAGCCCATTTTGCTTGCTATTTTTAGAATAAGAAATTCTCTTTTTTGCTCCCCCATCCAAATGAAATTAGAAATTTTCATTCTTCTCCTTAAACAAAACATTTGTTTCTGGGCTACAGAATAGAAAATTGAACTAATTTCTCTCTCTGTCTGCCCATACACACTGTCTTGCGGATTTATGATTTAATGAAAAGCAAAGTTGAGGAAAGACCTTATTATGTGATCTAATAATCCAATTTATAATTTTTGGATAAAAAGAATCCTTTATAACATATGGCAGAATGTTATTATAAGAAACATTGAAGGTCTGAGGTTTCAGATCATCCTGTCTGTGCTCATCTATGAAGACTGCAGTGAAGATCAGAATTCAGATCTCTTGATTCTCAACAAAATGCTTTCTTCCACCACTCCAGACTGATTAAGTAAAAACTGGCAAAGGGGGCAGATACTAACATCCAGACAAGTAACGACATGATTTCATTCTTCGAAGAGAACCTGATTTAGCTTGAAGACGTTTTCTCTGTAGACATGGTTGAGGGTAAAGGGAGCAAGTGAAGGGAGCAGGCCTCTCAGGCAGCGGGAAGACCATGGTCAGAGGTGCCTGTGCTGTCTTCCTTCTCAGGGGAGACAGAGATGTCATGTCACAGGACCTGAGTGTGAGGACAAGGAAAAAGTCCCCCAAAGGCTCCGGGGTGACAGACAAGCGGCCAGCCCAAGGAGGGCCATGAAGGATTGGACTGCATTTTATCCTAAATACAAAGAAATTCATGGAAGCGGGCTAAGCAGAGGGACATTTTGAGTCTTGAAAAGAACTCTTTTGTTTTTTCCTTTTGAACCTGTCAACGACAAACACATTATCAAGGTCAGTGAGAGTACAACTAGAAGTTAGAGTATACATTCTGCCCTGTCCTACAATCACCTAGCTCTCTGTCCCAGCGCAAACAATTTAAACATCTGTCAGCAGAGAACAGGCACGCCCACACAATGCCACTGTTCAAAGTGGTTGAGGTAACTGAGAAGAGTGAAATCTATTGAGTGAAGAAAGCAAGGAGTGGAATAGCGTGACCTGTGGGCCCTCTGTGAGAAAAACGAGGAACTATAAAAAATGCTACTGTTGGTGGGGGAAACGGGAGAGTTTTATGTGGCAGCAAAAGCTCGTCCTTGCATAGAGCGTATTTTGGGAAGGATAGACAGCAAAACTATTGACCCTCTGGAGGAGAGGTAGGGACTGAGAGTTGGCGTGCAAATTGAATTCTTTAACTAGATTTTCTGTTCTGTTGTACGAATTCTGTACCACGTGTGTGCACTCAACTACCTTTAAAAAAATTAGAAAGGATACATGAGAAAAAAAGTCTGTCCTCTCAGCTTGGTCTACACATGCATCTCCCTGCTCTGTTGCTCACCTGCCTGTTCAAAACTGGCCCAGCCTTCTCTGTGCTGTGTAGCCTCCACCCACACATCTGTACTCATTCCCTGATTACATGAACCTCGTCAACCTTCATTTCTTCCAATTAATTCTTCACTAATTGATGCTAATGCCTTTTAGAAATGTTACAAGCGTCTTGGGAAAGCTTCTGCTTGACCTCTGTCCTGCTGATAATCTTATCTTAATTCTGTCTAATAACAAACTATAGCATTCTGACTTGTGTTTATCACGCTTACTTCCTATTCTTTCTACTCTCTCCCCTTGCCCATGGAAAACTACACAGAAGACACTCAAGAGCTGTTCTACAGTGCTTAGGATAAAAAAGGAGCTTGAATGAGAACTCACAATGAAGTTGTGACAATGTTTAAGAGTTGAGCTTTGATACTGGATGTGCCTTTTGGAAAATTATGAGACCAAAGGGTGGGAGCCATTTGTCCATGGTATATCTTGGATCCCCCAGAGAGTTACTGTGCCCTAATAGATCTGTTGTAGAAAAGGAAGTGACAAAAACGTCTGTGATGCATTTCCTATAGACTATTACTATTGTCACCTCAAGACATAAAACTAACTTGGAAAAGTAAGTATCCCATCCCAAATTGCAGGAGTCTGAACCTCAGAGTTGTGTACAAACTAGTCACTTCCATCCATAGCATTAACCTCCCATCTTGATTCTGTTGTGTCCAACTATGTGTTTTTAATTACTCTACTTCCTCTAAATCCAGAGGACAATTTTCTGGGGTGACACAGCAAACTATTAAACCAAAGACCTTTCTTACAGTGTCTTCCAACACACTTATGAGCTCAGTCATAATATTTATACATACTCAAGCACTTTGAGATCTCCAGCTATTTTAACCAGCTGTCATTTTGGTGTCAAACTCCGGTCATTTTAATGTGAAACAAGGGTCAACAGAGGGTTTGTCTTATTCTTTTCCCATTAATGAAATCATTTGTAGATAGTGAACTCTGCTTAAACTCCCAACAGTAAGTCCCTGTTGCATATTCCTGTTATCTAGGTCACATAAAATCATATGGTTGTTCACAGGCAAAATACATAAAAAGAAAAGTAAAAATGTTAACTTAATATTTAATGCCTTATTAACAACCAAACATATACACATTGGTATTGGTTATTAAGATACATTTACACCATATATATCTAATATGTATAAGCACATAATATCAGTTCTCTGTATATGTCTAAAATAGTATGATATTACTGTTTTAATTGCTTATTCTAGAGGCTGTACTGTAAAGAATATTCCATTTTATAAAAAATGATTGATTGATTTTGAAAGTTGGAGTTCTTCCATCCACTGGTTCACTCCACAAATGGCCACAATGACTAGGGCTAGGCCAGGCCAAAGTCAGGAGCCAGGAGCTTCATCCAAGTCTCGCTTGTGGGTGGCAGAGGCCCAAGTACTTGAGCCATCTTCTACTGCTTTTCCCGGGCCCTTAGCAGGGAGCTGGATTGGAAGTGGAGCAGCTGGGACACAAACCAGTACTTACATGGGGTGTCAAAGTGGCAGGCAGCAGATTTCCCTGGTATGCTACAGTGCTGGCCCCTCAATCTTTTTTTTTTTGTTCTTGTTGTTAAATTGGCCTTTAAAAGGAAGATATATTGTTTGTTCTTAAAGATTATTCTCTCAGATTATTGTTTAACCCAAACATAGTATTGTTGTTTTCTTTTAATGTATTATCTCTGATCTCTCTGGAAACTTTTTCTAAACTTTTGAGTCTAAATTTCCAGAAAATTAATTAATTAATTAATGAACAGAGTTACTGTATTACAAGAGTTAGCCATCACATTAAACTATAAGGATTTGCATTACATATTCAAATCACTACAGATGGAGAAGAGTATTCAGAGACGTTAGTTCCCTTTAGAGAAGAGCTTTAGCTCCTAGCTAGCGTTCTCCTGGTTGGTATTTTTGCTGTCTTCAGCACTAGTTCCTGCTTCCAATCATTGAACATAAACACACTGAGCACCTCCTACGGCCAAGCACTACTCTCCGTGGAGGTGACCTCTCAGTGGAGGTGACAGCAACACCTTGACCTTCAGACAGCTTATCTGAAAGACAGGAGAGACAGGCAGTGCCACACAGGCACGTTCATGATCAGCTGCAGATGGCGGTACCTTTTACAACTGAAAGCAGCAGCAGAATAGGTGAGAGAGTGAATGGAGAGAGGCTTCTTTTGTTGTGCTAGTAAAGGAAGCTGCAATGGGGAGGGCCCAACCGAGAGGACAGCAGCACTGAGTTTATGGGGAAGGCCTGATCTTAGCATGATCCAGGAGTTCGGGGGGAACAGGGAGTGAGGGGTGAGTGAGATGGGCAGGGGCCCTGCTGCGAATCTCTGTGGCCATAGGAGATCGTATTCTTCCATAATGGCCTTGGGAAACCAACACAAGACCCTGGAGGATGCAGTGTGGCGATGAGATGAAGGGAGAGGCCAAGGCAGTGACTGGGAACTGAGAAGGCTCTGGAGCAATCCAGGCAAGACGACAGTGATTCAGATTGGGACTTAGGTAGGGTACGGTTACGTGCAGCACTGGCCAAGCTTGTCGGAAAACTTGCGATAAAGAAGCTTAATGCTTTCTATACTTCAGAAATTCCCACTAAAACACACTTTAGTGAGAGCCAGGAAAAAAAAAAAAAAACCACACACACACCACATTGCTTCCTTTCAAATGAATAAGTACGTTTTTTCTAAAGCACATCACTCCTTGTCACCAGGTAATAACAGAATATTAGAATTGCAATGAATCACAGGTAACAGAGTCTTATTATCTGCTTTTGCTCTCACACGAACATGTTGGAATAAGTAAGGCATGTTTTGCTAGGAGTAGCCAAGGTGACTATTAGCGCTTCTTGCTGTAATTATAGTACAGCCACGACTCTGTCGAAAGAGAAGATCATGTTTTAGGTTACCAGAATAATTAGAATGAATAATATTTCATTACAATTTTTTCCCTTTAAGAAATAATTCTTTGAGCAGTCAGAACTTCTAAAAAGGCACTTGGCTAACCAAAACTATGTTTTTTACTGCAATTTTGTATTTTAGAGATTAACTTGAAATACAATTACCTTTTCAAAATATCAATATCGAATTTTCCAAATTTCTGAATTTTCTTAATGAAACCCCAAACAAGATCCATTAGAAAAATGGTATGAAATACATCTTACATAGAAGATCGCTGACCTACGATGGTTTGACAGAATTCTATTTTACAGAGTGAGAACACAGTACAGATTCAGTAGAAACCATATTTCAAATCTCAGGTTTTGATCATTGCCCAGAGTAGCTCTGTGACGTGCAGTCCTCTGTCGTGGCGCAGGGCAGTGGTAGTGGCTGCAGCTGCCAGTCAGCCCCAGGATCCTAAGCAGAAGCAACCAAGATGCTACATTGTGTTGTGTTGCTCAGCGTCTGGGGTCAGGAGGGCAGGTGAATTGAATGCATTTCTGACCTACGGTATTTTCTAAGAACAATGGGTTTATTTGAGGTGTGAGCCATTGTACATTGAGGCGCATGTGCTTATAGAAAAGCCATAACTGGGCCGGCGCCGTGGCTCAAAAGGCTAATCCTCCGCCTTGCGGCGCCAGCACACCGGGTTCTAGTCCCGGTCGGGGCACCGGATTCTGTCCCGATTGCCCCTCTTCCAGGCCAGCCCTCTGCTGTGGCCCAGGAGTGCAGTGGAGGATGGCCCAAGTGCTTGGGCTCTGCACCCCATGGGAGACCAGGAAAAGCACCTGGCACCTGGCTCCTGCCATTGGATGAGCGCGGTGTGCCGGCCGCAGCGCGCCATCCGTGGCAGCCATTGGAGGGTGAACCAACGGCAAAGGAAGACCTTTCTCTCTGTCTCTCTCTCTCACTGTCTACTCTGCCTGTCAAAAAAAAAAATCTTAAAAAAAAAAAAAAGAAAAAAGAAAAGCCATAACTGAATACAGAATTCAGTAGAGGATTAATATGAAAGTGTGTTTTCATTTATAATGATGATTTAAAGCAGTAAGTTTCTAGATACTTTATTTTAGAAAGATATTATAATCTTTGTCTACTAACAGTGCTGGAAACTATGTTAAAAATAGAAGAAATTATTTATTCAACATTGATTGGCACTTAGAGGTACCAAGCATTGAGGATATAGTCCTGATCCAAGGGGAAAAATAAATATTCCCACCTGCATGCAATTTTCATTCTGAAGCAGGAGACAGACAATAAAAAGTAATTACCTAGGAGACATAAGTCTCCTAGCCTCCTGGTCTCCTGGCCGCATGGTTAGACACCAACTGGAAGCCTGTGTCCCACATCAGGATACCTAAGTTCAATTCCTAGCTCTAGGTCCAGACTTGAGCATCCCATTAATATGTACCCTGGGAGGCAGTGATGAGACTCAAGTAGTTGGATCCCTGTCTTTGACATGGAAGTCCTAGGTTGAATTACTGGTTCTCAGCTTTGGCATGGTGCAGCCTCAGTGGTTGTAGGTATTGCAGAGTGAATCAGCAAATGGAAGCATTCTCTCTCCCTCTCTGCCTCTCTCACTCTCTCCCTCTCTCCCTTTCTCTCTCGATCTCTTTTTGGCTTCCTCTCAAATAAACGAGTATATACATTTTTAAAAAGTGGTTAATCAGTAAAATGTCAGGTGATGATAAATACTATAGAGGAGGAAAAGTATGGAAAAAATGAAGAGTGTGGTGGAAGGAACTGTTGTTTTATATGCAAAGGTGCTAACCACTCAGAAAACAGCATCCCCACTAGGTTAGGTAGGGGGAAGGGTAAGGACAGAGACCATGAGGTACCAGCATGCTTGATTTATGAGAACAAAGCAAGGACCAGCTGGAGTCGAAAGGCAGGTGTGAGGTGGGACTCAAGGCACAGAAGTGGACAAGGACAAAATCACTGGGAACTCCTGGCCTTTAATGTGACTTAGGAAGCCACTGGAAAGTCCCAAGTTAGGGCCAGCATTGTGGCATAGCAGGTTAAGACATTACCTGAAATGCTGCTGTCCCATATGGGTGCTGGCTTGAGTCTCAGCCACTCCACTTCTGATCCAGCTTCCTGCTGATGTGCTGGGGAAAGCAACAGAAGAAACCGGAAGTGCTTGGGCCCCCTGCACCCACTTGGGAGACCTGGAAGAAGTTCTGGCTCCTGGCTTCAGCCTGGCCCTGCCCTTGCTGTTGTGGCCGTTTGGGGAGTAAAGCAACAGATGGGAGATCTCTCTCTCTCTCTCTCTTGATCGCTCTCTCTCTCTCTCTCTCTCTCTCTCTCTCTAACTCTGACATTCAAATAAAATAAATTAATCCTTAAAAAAGGAAGAAGGAAACAAAGAAAGCCCCAAGGAGAGGAACAGTACATAGGATTAATTTATGTTTTCAGTGTATCACTCTAGCTGTTCTTTTGATAATAGACTATGCACATGTGTGTGTGGTGCATGCATATGTTTGTATGTGTTGTTTGTGTGCACTGGAGAGTAGAGAGGTTCAGTGGTGAAAGCAGTGAGTGCTGCCAGAGACTTGAGCATCCCGTTAATATGTACCCTGGGAGGCAGTGATGAGACTCAAGTAGTTGGATCCCTGTCTTTGACATGGAAGTCCTGGGTTGAATGTGAGGTGGGACTCAAGGCGCAGAAGTGGACAAGGACAAAATCAAAAATGAGCCAAGATGGATGATGTAGAACTGGCTAAATTTTAAAAAGTGTTAGATCTCACACTTTGAAGACAGAGTCAACAAATTGACCACCAGGTTGGATGCAGCTTATGAAAGTAAGAAGCCAGGGTCTGAGCCACTAGGAAAATGAAGTTTCCCATGGGGGTGGGAAGAGAACTGTGAGAGGTGCAGGTTTGGGTATTGGGTAAGAATGGGAGCTTGGTGTTTCATCCAGGAGGTTTGAGGCTGGAATTAGACATTCAAGAGCCAGCAGAATAGATGAATTCAGTAGCCAAAAGGGAGGTTATGGCTGGAAATATAAATATGGGGGGCATAAACTTTCAATATTACAGACTGTTAAATTGGAGACCATTTAGGATTAGAACTATTTCAAGTTTTTTGGGCATGAACTCCTTTGAAAGTTTGCTAAAATTCCCAGACTCGACTGAATAACATTTTAAATACATAAAATAGGATTTCCAAATATATTTTGTTGTATCTACCGTTGATATAAATAAAACCAATTATAATGAAATGTCTCATCAAAACATTAGAAAAACTGCACTGTTGTAAAATACACACTTTTTATGAAGACATTAAATAGTGAGATCTAGCATGTACATAATAGTAAAATAACTTCAAAGAAGTCATGTGATGCATATTCCAAGATATCTGTACCAAGTGTAAAGAGTTGAAAATCTTTGTAAGTTTTCAGCCATAGCTACAGTCACAAACACAGCTGATGTTCCAATGGTCCGGTGGTCCATGCTGATAACTGCAGTAAATACTCAATTTCATTCAGAGGACTCTGAAGGTAAGTGCAGAGATCGGTGCATCACGGGCTTAGGTCCTTGATTTGTGGGGGAAGTTAGCCAGATAAGACGGGCCAAGGAGTCTCCAAAGAGGCAAGGAGAAAATGAGAAGCAGCCAAGAACCAGAGAGGAGAGCAAAGAGACAAGTCAGGCAGAAGGAGACTGATTGATGGCAGCAAGGGCTCTAATGGCTAGATACAACAGGAGATGCAAACTCAGGACACCTGTGCACAGATGGGGACGAAACTTGGCCAGAGCATGCATCTAGAGGGAGTGGGAGAATGAAAGGTGAATTCTAGGAACTGTGTCAAAGGAATTTTGTCAGATCATGAGTTTTTTAAATGACCCAGTAAGTATAGAGAGATCCGGGGAAGTTGTCTGTTGTTTTATGATAGGAGATATTACAACATGTTTACACACAACAGAATTGTTCCAGAAGACCAGGCAAGTTGATAATTCAAGAGAAAAGGGAGACCACCGAAATCATGTCCTTGAACAGGCAAGAGGCGATGGCACCTAGTGCACAGGTGCAATATTTGACCTCGGGTAGAGCCTGGACAGTTCACAAAGGAAGGAGGCCTTCAAGAGTAGGCAGGCAGGCAGCTAGATGCATAAGAGCCAAGTCAGTGTGAAAACATGGTGTGAGAATGAGGGAATTCTCTGCTGTCACTTTCTTTTCTCAGTGAACACCAGCTGAGAGAGAAGGTGTAACATAGTGATCCAGTGCTGCAGGTGGGTGAACAGGCTGCAGAGACAGAGCTGTTGGGACCCACCCAGGTTAATGGCCATGAATTAAAATGTGTCCCCAGGATGGGCATTTGGCACAGCTGTTTAGACCCTTCTGGAATGCCCACATCCCGTATTGGAGTGTCTGGATTCAAGTCCTGGCTCTCTTCCAGATTCCAGCTGCCAACTCATGTGTACCGTGGGAGGCTCAAGCGGTTAGGTCCCCGCCACCCGTATGGGAGACCTACATGGAGTTTTGAGCTCCTGGCTTGCGCCTGGCCCAGCCCCAACTGTTGTGGGCATTTGGAGTGTCAATCAGTGAGTGGAAGATCTGTCTCTGATCATCTGATCTATGTCTCTCTCTGCACCTTTCAAATAAATAACAGAAAAATTAATTAAGGCCCCATCAATACGGTCACATTTTTCTTAACCAGGTGTCATGGGAGCAGGTCACATGGCACGTGACCTAGCTTCAACCAAAGTTAACAGTGTATCCATCACCACAAGGCGTGGAGCAAAAGACGATGAGATGTGTCTTCCCAGTGTAGCTTTGTCTCCAAACCAGCAGCAACCGGGAGCACTGGAGTTCAGTGGCAGTGCCTTGGACCCACAGGAGTCTATGCATCAGGGGCTCCTGTGGCTGATGTTGCCAAGGGTGGTTGTGAACAGAGAAATGTCAGTTAGCACAGGGAGCTGCACAGGCCCACATGCTGTGGCCTGCCCTGACCCCACAGCAAACAGCAGTGCACATTAGCAGGAACACATCCCATACCATCCGACAGCCTTGTGTGCTCCTGCAAGATCTTGAATGTGCTCATGAAGTTGCTGAATCGCAGTCGCTCCATTTCTCCATCAGCAGACTAAATCCGTGTGAAAATTAAAAGGCAAAAGTAGACGTGATCAAGAAACTTGTTCCTGCTCAAATATCCTCAGACCCACTCCTGCGTTTGGCAGATGGCCTCAAAGTACACAGCCTCTCGCCTTATCTGGGCTTTTATTTACATGTCCCTTTCAATGTTGTTTTAGAATTCCGGTTTCCTGATAAGGAGTTATGCTTGTATTTGGAAAAACCCAGTGCCTCCTACAGTATCCTGCATCCAGAGGACATTAATCACTAACGTTTTCAATTTTATATAAAATAAATTTCTTTATAAAATACCTTCGCCTCAATCACTGGATGGTATTTTATTAATTAACAGTTCTAATGTATCCATAAAATAGCTGCTTTATCCACTGGGGCAACTATCAAGTCACATATATCATTTAAACAATGAAAGTCACAGTTTATTAGATAAACTCAAAGGCTTTAGCTGGTTTGTTTAAGTGGTAATCTAGATACATTGTATCGCCCATGCAATACTCAACCCAAGTCAGAATGAAAGATGGAAGGGTAGACCATGAAATTGGGAAGTAGAAGTGTAGTGCTAACGAGCAGTACTTCCCTTCTGATCCAGCTCTCTACTCTTGTGCCTGGAAAAGCAGCAGAAGATGGCCCAGAACCTGGGCCCCTGTTACCCACATGGAAGATCCACATGGAGTTCCAGGCTACTGGCTTCCACCTGAGCCAGCCCAAGCCATTGTGTCCATTCAGGGAGCAAACTGGCTGATGAACAATATCTCTCTCTGTCTCTGTCTCTCTCTTTACTCTGCCTTTCAAATAAATAAATCTTTCTTAAAAAATTAAATTTAATAAAAATCAGAATTCATAGTCAAAAACGTTGAATAGGATAGTCATTTTACACCCATGGAAAGTAGCATTCTCCCTGCCATTGGCACTCCTTGAGAAGTCACGTAATTGCCTAGATATGTGCCTCGTGGATCTCTAACCTCTAATTGAACCTCTGGGTTTTGTCAGTCCCCATTCTCCCAAATGATGGAGTTTCTCTGAAGATGGTATTTCCTATTTCTCACCCCTCTCAAATGCGCCGTTCTTCAGCAATGATCTCGTTTCGAGCTCCAGTAATAACTCATCGGCAGTCCCTTGCCTGCGTGCTATTAAATTTGCAAATTTTCTGCGCTTGCTCTGTGTGGGATGCTGTCATTTGGCTGATCTGCCCTCCCCAGTCTTGTATCTCTTCCTTGACTTCTGCACCACGAGGTTAAAGAAACGTTTCCAGCCGCCTGGTCATTAGGCACAGCCACATGACACGGTCCTGGCCAATGAGACACCACACAACATGGTCCTGGCCAATGAGACGTAGGCAGAGGTTTGCTGGAGGCCTCCGGAAATGATTTTCTGATTAAAAGGCCCAAGGGGAACCAACATGTCCCTTCCCCCTTTTGCCTGCCTTGATCACACCTTGAGAAGAGAAAACCCATAGGAAAGCAGTGATGCGGTGTTGGCCCTACCTACTTTAAATTTCTTGTCCTGTGAGAAAAATGAACCCTTGCTTGGGTGAGGTAGCTGGGTTTCTGCTACTTGAGTTGACAGCACTCCTAACTGCTGCTGACCCCACGCTCTGCTTCCATTCACAACTGGAGAGAGGTCCCTTATACAGAACTGTGCATCCCTAATCTTCCTCCTGCTCCTCCTCTCAGAGGTCTCTCTCTGGGATTACAACCACTCTCTCCACAGTATCTTCAGTCTTTCAGGAAGTAGTAGGCAGTTCGCACCATCAGTGTTTAAATACACGCAGGTCTCTCCCACACTAAAGTAAAAACAATACTGTCCCTCCACCTCCCATTTGTCTCCAGCTGCTGCCTTATCTCTTCCCTCTCACTGACACTGTGTTCACAAGAGCTGCCTGCGTTCACTATCTCCTATCCATTCCACAACCCCGTTGCATCTGGATTTAGCCTTGACCATTGCCTGAACATGCCTTGGCCAAGGTCACCAGCAACATCCTTATAGCAAAAACGCAATGGGAAGTTTTCAATTCTTATCTTATTTGACTTCTTTGCAGCATTTGACAACCGTGACCACTCAATCCTTTTTGAACGACTTTCTTTTCTTGAATTTTTTTTTTTTTTGACAGGCAGAGTGGACAGTGAGAGAGAGAGACAGAGAGAAAGGTCTTCCTTTGCCGTTGGTTCACCCTCCAATGGCTGCCGCGGTCGGCGCGCTGCGGCCAGCGCACCGCGCTCATCTGATGGCAGGAGCCAGGTGCTAGGTGCTTTTTCCTGGTCTCCCATGGGGTGCAGGGCCCAAGCACTTGGGCCATCCTCCACTGCACTCCTGGGCCACAGCAGAGAGCTGGCCTGGAAGAGGGGCAACCGGGACAGAATCTGGCGCCCCAACCAGGGACTAGAACCCGGTGTGCTGGCGCCGCAAGGCGGAGGATTAGCCTGTTGAGCCACGGCGCCGGCTTAAGTTTTTAAAAACCATTTTTAGTTTCTTCTCTCCTCTCTAGCAGATACGTCTAAGTCAACCTTGAAGTAACCTCTTCTTTTGCAAGTCTTTTGAGTGTTGGCATGAAATTAGGAGCTTTGTGTTGAAGTCTTTGACTACAGTTGCTCCGTACTGGGCATACTTTTTTTGGGGGAGGGGGAATTTTACAATTTATTTTTCATTTTATTTGAAAGGCAGCGAGAGAGAGAGAGAGATCTTCAATCCACTGGTTTGTTCTCCCCACAACAGCTGGGGCTGGGACAGGCAGAAGCCAGGAGTCCAGAACTCCCACAGGGGTGACAGGGACCCAAGTACTTGCACCATCACCTGCTGTTTCCTAGGGTATGTGTTAATAAGAAGCCAGAACTGGAAGCAGAGCTGAGACTTGAACCCAGGCACTCCAGCATGCAACGTGAGCATCCGAACACCTGCCCTGTTACTGTATGTCAGCAGGCTCCCCAGCCTGTTTCTTCTCCCATGTTGTCTCTCTCCATGAGTGGCCCCATGTCCACCCTTGTGGTCTGCAACGTCAAAGTGACCCTTGATGTTCCTCTCTCTCTGGGATCTCCAATCTATTTAATCAGCAAGCCCTGTAAATTCTGTCTGCAAAAATGTCTCTCAAATCTGCCCCTTCACCTAGTTTCACCAATCTTAGCCTAGATGGAGCCCCCTCTGTCATCAGTTCCCTGATACTTCTCCTTCTGTGGCCCCGTCTCCCTGCTGCAGCTAAAGGGAACTTCTATTAGGTTCTCCAAAGCTGCCAAACTCTCTCACCTCTGGGCTTTATTCATGCTGTTTTCTCAAACTACTATTCTTTATTTTTAAATTTTTTTAAAAGATTTATTTATTTATTTGAAAGGCAGAGTTGGGGGTGGGGAGAGAGAGAAAGGTGTCTTCCATCCACTGGTTCACTCCTCAGATGGCCACAATGGCTGGAGCTGTGCCCATTCAAAGCCGGGAACCAGGAGCTTCTTCCCGGTCTCCCTTGCAGATTCAGGGGCTCAAGAACTTGAGCCATCTTCTGCTGCTTTCCCAAGCCATGTCAGAGACCTGGTTGGGAAGTGGAGCAGCCGGGACTTGAACCAGCACGCATATGGGATGCCAGCGCTACAGGAGGTGGCTTTACCCACTAGGCCATAGTGCTGGCCCCCGAACTCTTTAATAATATTTGAATTCTCAGTGGAAGTGTTACTTACCTGGTACCCTTAGGCTGGGCTGGACACTGCAGCAGCACAACAGTATCAATGTTTCTGTTTTATTTTGCTACAGGAGGACACATTTCATCTCTAGTTACCAGCCTCTCCAAATAGATTTCTATGCTAAATTACAATATCCATATTTTAATTTTATTTGCACCAAGCTAAAAATTCTCAGTATAGCATTGGCATTCATCAAAGGTTATGAACTGAATGCCTGAACTATGAAAATTTCCATTTAGATTTAAGAATACTTAACATAACATGGAAAAGTAATAAATGAATGAATGGTGGAACAAATGATCATTACAATGACTTTTGTGTCATTAAAGATAATTATATTCTACTTATTGGAACGAATATGCTACTTTTAAAAGTCAAAAGTAGGGGCCAGCTTTGGGCATAGTGGGTAAAGCTGCCACCTGCAACATCAGCATCCCATATGGGCACCAGTTCGAATCCTGGTTCTTCCACTTCCAATCCAACTTCTTGCTAATGTGCCTGGGGATGCAGCAGAAAATGGTCTAAGTCCCTGGGCACCTACGACCACATGGAAGACCTGGAAGAAGCTCCTGCCTCCTGGCTACGGCCTGGCCCAGCCCTGGTGGTTTTAGCCATTTGGGGAGTGAACCAGCAGACGGAAGATCTCTGTCTCTCCTTCTCTCTCTCTGTAATTCTGCCTTTCAAATAAATGAAATAAATCTTAAAAAAATTAAAAAGTCAAAAGTGATCTTCCATTTTCCCCGAAGTATATTGCCTACCGCAACAGAAATTCCCTCAAAGAGCAATTAAACAGAATATGTATAAAACACTCCCTACATCTACAGCGATTGTTCAAGCTGAAAAGATTACACAAAGTACTCAAGAACCCAGACATGATGCGGAAGTATAAGGTCTAACTCAATCCTGTGATGATTAGTGATCATCAGGGACACAGAGGCCAGCAAGACTTACAGTAATTTAAGAGTAAAACCATTATGCAACAGTGTTAACGGTAAATTCGGAAATAACAATGTGACATTATTGAAACATCCAGATTATTGCCAGGACTTACTGTAATTAGTTTTCTCTACTTAATATGCATGTGGTTCAGATTATCACACCGAAAAGGGCATTTGTTTGATGAACCAGAAGCTGAAATACCGATTAGCTCAAATGTTTCACACAGTTCCAACCGTCCAATGCCAACAAAACATAATTGAGCACACCAACGTCTAGCTGCAGCCCAGATAAATATTTTACAGTGCATTATCTGTTTCTTTTTTTTCTTTTTATTTATTTATTTGAAAGAGTTGCACAGAGAAAGGAGAGGGAAAGAGAGCGAGAGAGAGAACGAGAGAGAGAGAGAGAGAGAGAGAGATAGAGAGGTGTTCCATCCACTGGTTCACTCCTCAGTTGGAAAAAATGGCCAGAGCTGAGCCAATCCAAAGTCAGGAGACAGGAGCTTCTTTCGGGTCTCCCACGTGGGTGCAGGAGCCCAAGGACTTGGGCCATCTTCTACTGCTTTCCCAGGCCATAGCAGAGAGCTGGATCTGAAGAGGAGCAACCGGGACTCAAACTGGAGCCCATATGGGATGCAGGCACTGCAGGTGGCAGCTTTACCCACTATGCCATAGTGCCAATCCAACCTATTTCTTTATTCCGAGGATAAAATGGTATTTTTCCTACATTTTCAAACTATTTTTTATAAAGCATGAGACCAAAGGACAACTATTGTCAATGTTTAGCAAAAATATATTTCAATATGATTTTGTAATTTTATGAAGGAAAAGTCTGTCTAAATACAAACAGAGTCCATATTCAGATGAAGAAATGATAAGGGGCTGGCACTGAGGCACAGGGGGTTATGCCACAGCCTGCAACAACAGCATCCCATATGGGTACCAGTTAGAGCCCCGGCTGCTCCACTTTGGATCCAGTACTCTGCTAATGAGCCTGGGAAAGCAGCAGAGGACAGCCCAACTGCCCCTGAACCCACATGGGAGACCCAGAAGAAGCTCCTGGCTCCTGGCTTGGGCCTGGCCAAGCAGCTCTGGTTATTGTGGCCATTTGGTAAGTGAACCAGCAGATGGAAGATCTTTCTCTGCCTCTCCTTCTCTCTTCCTTTCAAATAAGTAAATAATTTTTTAAAAAAAGATAAAAGCAAAAAAAAAATTAAAGATCAATTTTTACATTTTATCAGTGATCTTTTAAGCCAGATCTGGCTGAGAAATATGATTGAGGCAAAATGCTTGGTAAAAGCCGTCAAGCCAATCTATTCCTTCACATTTCATGTTTACTTGCTTTAGGATTCAAAACTTTCCCTATAACCGTTTATGATTTGTTTACAGCTGGGACTCCACACTCTTAAATTTTCTGTTGACTCTAGAATTTGATTCTAAGTTCCTGGAAGGCAGGTCTCATGTGTATATATCTTATTAAGCTGCACAGTGCTCAGGTACACAAGGATCTGAAAACAAATGAGTAAATCCCATATCACATATTGTGGTACACTGGAGTAGGATTGGAATTGACCTTGGACTTGGGTGGCTGACTGCCACAAACCCATCCTCTGGTGGCCTGCGGTGTGACACCCTTTCTCCAGTTAGAGGCCCTACTCCTTGGCCACAGCGGTGAGCACACTAACCAAGGTTACCTAAGTAGAGCCCTTCTGGGCCCGGAAACTAACTCTGGGAAAGAGGAGCTCTTCTCTCTGATCTCAGAGCTCCTTGGAGCTGAGTGTTGGCCCTGTCTAGAACTGCTTTCCCAGCTTCCAGGAAAAGCTGTCTCTATAGGTTACAGAGAGAGAGAGAGAGAAAGAGAGAGAGAGAGGAAGGGGATGGGGGAGGCCCGTGAACCCTACACCCCTAAAGCCAGCCTCACCCATGCTGTTCCTGCAGTTAGACTGTAAGAGCCAATGAACTCCACTGCCTCACAAGTTCATGTAAGGATGCCCTCACTGGGAGCCAGAATTCTGAGTACAGACCCAGAATTGTATTCCTGTAAGGACTCTTGGAATTCATGGGGGCCAAAATCCTCACGCTGGGTATTAGGAAAATGGATTAGTTAAAGAGGTTAAGTACCTTGCACAAAGCCCAGCAGAGACGTCGTGAGGAAGAAGAATACTGTGGCCTGTTCTGTGGACTGGTTCTGTCCTCATTCTAAAGCCGTTGTCGATGGAGACTACCAACACGTCCCAGGCTCCCTGCAGCGGGGGCACAGACATGTGGCCTGCATCCCTGGCCAGGACAGGCGTGTGCCCGGGGCTTAGATGACATGCGAGCAACGACAGGGTTTGTACCTTCTGGGGAACATGTGGTGGTTCCTGTAAGACAACTGAGCAGATTCTCTGGCACGTAGTCTTCCACCTGCCAGTGTAGCAGTGGCCCCTTACAAGCACCGGTCTCCTGTTTGCTTTGACTGAGTAGTGTCCAGATGGGTGGTATGGCTCTCCCAAAATTCTAGAGCCATCTCATAACTATCAATAAACCCCTTCATTTGTAGATTAGTTAGATTGCTGATTGAGACCAAGGAACTGGCAGACTGGAGCTGTCTCTCTCTCTCTGTCTCTCAAATATAAATAATTTGTTTTAAAAAAAAAAGCTTTGGAGCCGGCGCCACGGCTCAACAGGCTAATCCTCTGCCTGCGGCGCTGGCACACTGGGTTCTAGTCCCAGTTGGGGCGCCGGATTCTGTCCTGGTTGCCCCTCTTCCAGGCCAGCTCTCTGCTGTGGCCAGGGAGTGCAGTGGAGGATGGCCCAAGTGCTTGGGCCCTGCACCCCATGGGAGACCAGGAGAAGCACCTGGCTCCTGCCATCAGATCAGCTCGGTGTGCTGGCCGCAGCGGCCATTGAGGGGTGAACCAACGGAAAAAGGAAGACCTTTCTCTCTGTTTCTCTCTCTCACTGTCCACTCTGCCCGTCAAAAAAAAAAAAAAAAAAACAGCTTTGACTTCTATAGAATTTGGTGCCTGGAATTGGTGGGGCAGTGTGCACCTAGGGCACATATGTCAGAAACCATGACACCAGTAACTCTTGCTTGCAATGATGTCAGAGTTTGTCCGACTGTGCCCTGCTGAGCCTTGGAAAGCAGACAGTGCTGTGAATGAAGGAGTAAGGAAAACTTAGCCCAGAATAAAAACATTTCATAGGGCTTAGGTAATAATTCTGAGTGAACAGACTAGTCTAACTTCTCAGTATCACTTAGGAATTCAGTGGAACTTAGAAATTGTTTTTAGCTGTATCAGAAACTAAAATATAGAAACTAAAGTAAATTTGGGGTTTTATTTTGTTTTTCACATCTTGAAAATAGTGGCCACTAAAGGGAGACTCATTTTATGTACTTTATGTATTCAAAGTGGAATCCTAAACCATCAACAGAAAAGTGAAGAGATAGGCAGTTTTCCAAAAGAGACAGGAGTGGTCTCTGTTACTCTGAAAGTATTTCACTAGGCTCTCTTTGTATTTTGATCATGTATATTGCTTTACAACTTAAGACATACATTCAGAGTCTCATTCTCTATCTCTGTCTCCCCTCACCCCCACCTTCCTCTCTCGCCCCTTCTCCCTCTGCCTTTCTTTTGTTCCCTACAACTCTGTGAGGCCTCTGAGTGGTCACAGTTGATGATACTTTCCATTTCAAAGACAAAGAAGCCAAGGTTTGGGGGCTAGTGTGGTAATACAGTGAGTTAAGCTGCCACTTGACAATGGTGGCATTCCATATCAGAGCACTAGTTCAAGTTCCAGTCACTCCACTTCTGGTCCAGCTCCCTGTTAATGCACCTTGGAAGAAGTTGGCCCAAGTGTGCTTGGTCCCTAGCCACCCATGTGGGAGAGCCAGATGGAGTCCCTGGCTTCAGCCTGGTCAACCTTGCTTGTTGTGGCCCTTGGAGCAGTGACCAGAGGATGGAAGATATTCTCTCTCTCTCTCTCTCTCTCTCTCTCTCTCTCTCTCTCTCTCTCTCTCCCTCTCCTCTTCCCTCCCTCTCCCTCTCTCACTGTGTCTCTCAGATAAACCTTTAAAATAAACACATAGAGGCCTTAGAAAGTCTGATAACTTTCTCAACACTAAATATCAAGCAGTAGACTCAGTATTAACCAGGAGGGGAGCAGATGCAGATTTTGTGAAGCCTGAAGCTAATAAAATTGCAGAAGATTTATTAAGATAATCATACAAAGTTAAAATATAGGGGCCAGCATTGTGGCATAGCGAGTTAAGCAGTGCCTGCCATGCCAGCATCCCATTTGGGCACTGGTATAAGACCCAGCTGCTCCACTTCTGATCCAGTTCCCTGCTAATGCACCTGGGAAAGTAACAGATGATGGCCAAAGTCCTTGGGCCCCTGCCCCAGTGTGTGAGACCCAGGTGAAGCTCCTAGCTCCTGGCTTCAGCCTGGGCCAGCCCTGGCTGTTGCAGCCATTTACAGAGTGAACCAGAGGATGGAAGATCTCTGTCTCTTCTCTCTCTGTAACTGACTTTCAAATAAAATGAATAAATCTTTCAACAAAAATAAAATGCAATCAGATGTGAACTTGAATGAGAAAAAACCACAACAAATTATAAATTTTATAAAGCTAACAAATGCCACTAGCATCGCAGAACGTAGTAAAACAGGATAGCATTTTTATGAGCCAGTCACAGGCTTCTTCAATATCTTTCCTTACCTCTCTGGACTGCAAACTTTGACCATTTCATCACATACAAATAATTTTGAAAATGTAATTTTCTGTAGAGCTAACAAAACCACATTGGTTATTTCTGTATTGCAGTGGATGAAAATGTATTCTTTATTGTTGATAGTTTCAAAAAATATATTCAGTTTCAGAACTCATCTATGTCATAAAGTTTTCAGGATCTTCAAGAAAATAGTCTTCATTTTTCTTTTTTTTTAAAGATTTATTTATTTTTTTATTTGAGAGTCAGAGTTACAGAGAGGAGAGGCAGAAAGAGAGAGAGAGAGAGAGAGAGAGAGAGGGCTTCCATCCGTTGGTTCACTCCCCAGATGGCCGCAACGGCCAGAGCTGCGCCAACCCAAAGCCAGGAGCCTGGAGCTTCTTCTGGGTCTCCCATGCGGGTCTCCCAGAGCTCTCTAACTTCCAGGCCAAACACCTGCCCTGAACTGTACATTTTGAAGAGTTTTGACAAACATTTACATCTGTGTATCAGCTATACTATCAAGATATACAGCATTTCCACCATCATCCACCTTCCCTGTCAAATACTCACGCCAACCCCCAAACAAAAGCTGATCTGCTGTGTCACTGCAGATTCCATTTATCTTTTCTTGAGTCAGGCGAGCAGAATCATGTGATACATACTCTTTGGCATAGGTGTCTTAGGCATAATGTAGTCTTCTGAACGCTGCCATTGAAGCATAGGTCGCTACTTGCTGATCTGTTACTAGATATTTGTATCGTTTCTAGTTCATGGCTATTAGGAGTAACTCTGTTGTGAAATTTTCTGAAAACAAATTTATTTCTTGATAAAATAGCATGAATTGCGGCTGGCGCCGTGGCTCACTAGGCTAATCCTCCGCCTTGCAGCACTGGCACACCGGGTTCTAGTCCCGGTTGGGGTGCTGGATTCTGTCCCAGTTGCCCCTCTTGCAGGCCAGCTCTCTGCTGTGGCCAGGGAGTGCAGTGGAGGATGGCCCAAGTGCTTGGGCCCTGCACCCCATGGGAGACCAGGATAAGCACCCGGCTCCTGCCATCGGATCAGCGCAGTGTGCTGGCCGCAGCGGCCATTAGAGAGTGAACCAACGGCAAAGGAAGACCTTTCTCTCTGTCTCTCTCTCTCTCACTATCCACTCTGCCTGTAAAAAAAAAAAAGAGCATGAATTGATTGCATACGGAAACATACGCAAAATAATCTCACTGTGGAGTGCTGCAATAATTCTAGGTACCTCATTGCCCAGGGCTCTCCCACAGGGATGCTCTTCTAATCTTGACAAACTGACAATAAGAACTGAAGCCTCTGCTTGTTTGTTTAATACATTTTATGTGTATAATCATTGGGAGAATCTTCCAGACTGACTGGCTTCTGTCTCCACACTTTTCAAACTTCATTTCTCCTCCACTGCCCATATTCTTCTTGTGCTGAGAGCTAAGGATGAAGCCCCGGGCACCAACTCCGGCACCACGACACTGATTGAGTTTGTGTGACTGGGAAAAGGAGCTTCCTTGGGGCTGAGAATCGTGGGAAGACACACAGAAAAGGTGTGGGCACATCAACATAACAGGTAGTCAAGGCAGGAGGAGGCAGTGGTCTTGAGAAATAACAGATAAAATATCCCAGTTCTAGAAAATTTTCCCAGCCGTTCTTGACTTTTGTGAGCACAGTGGAAGGATCTCAAAAGGTGCCCAAAGAGGTCCCCTGCAGTTGAAGCTTCCTGGGGAATATATCTCTGTTCTTCCCACGATGTGGTTCTTGTTTTCATTTGAAAATCTAAGACTTGCATAGCCAAAATGCTAGTTCCTCTTCCGTATTTAATCAGTGGTAGAGGAGGAGGGAAGAGGCGGAGACAGAAGCTCTCTTCTAATTCCAGGACACCAGGATTTCCAGGAGATTTTACTTCTCTCCTTGAGAGCCGCAGGAGGGCTTCTTCCCGTCTTTCCCATTTCACCTCTCTTAGCTGTGATCTCCCAAATGTAAATGTGGGCACTCGAGGTACAGCAAATGCTGTGTCCTAGGGAAAACGCTGGTCTGTGCGATTGGACAATGAAGCCTTTGAGAGACCTGGTCCCTTGGAGATCAAATCGGGAACACTGTTAGGGAGAAGAAAAAGCTCAGTAGGAAGAAGCCCTGTGTACCTGGGGCTGCAGGGCCTTGGACGCCAAAGGACTCGTGAGGGGACACTGGGAAGACAGAGACTGTTGTGGGGACCTGAGACCCTGAGTAGACCTGACTGGAACACAAGATGAGGATGACGGCAGGGTTATAGGAGATGCACAGTGAACTTCAGCAGGTTCTGTCTGGGATTGTGACCCCAAATCTACTATCTGGAATTAGAGAAAACATGTGCACATACACTTCCATAATTCATGTCAGGGTGTTGATATTCTGATACGTTTGAAGGAAATGTTATGAGAAAAGGTATATTCTTGACCAGTGTTCAAAGGCACTAAAATGCTCAAGGCAGAAAGGTTGTGAATATTGCATCAACCATGTAGCTTAGCGCACATTGCCTGGTTAAGAAGGGCTAGCTAATGAATACTGTGATTGATGATGATGATGAGAAAGTAGGGCTTCTTAAAGCTAACAGTAGAAATGCATTTGTATTTATATGCTGGCACAGTTTCTCAAGGAAATCATTTCCACACTCACCTCAGTTTGTGATGGGCTGAAAGCCAACAGACAACTTCTTGAGGACCCTGTTAACAAAGAATGGAAATTAACAAGTGCATGCCTCTAAGTAAGGCAACAATTTGTATCTGCATGCCCTGGAAGAACATTTTTCTGGGCCATATATATATATATATATATCTCACTAGTTTATATGATTACTATAAGAATACTCTTGTGAATATTTGTTATTGTGTCACATATGTACATACAATATGAATTTATTAAAAATGATAATAGCTTTTTTGATCCTCCATAAATTAACAATGATTAATTTTATCTTAGAAATACAATTTAACGGCCGGCGCCGTGGCTCAACAGGCTAATCCTCTGCCTTGCGGCGCCAGCACCCTGGGTTCTAGTCCCGGTCGGGGCGCCGGATTCTGTCCCGGTTGCCCCTCTTCCGGGCCAGCCCTCTGCTGAGGCCTGGGAGTGCAGTGGAGGATGGCCCAAGTGCTTGGGCCCTGCACCCCATGGGAGACCAGGGAAAGGCACCTAGCGCCTGGCTCCTGCCATCGGATGAGCGCAGTGCGCCATCTGCGGCAGCCATTGGAGGGTGAACCAACGGCAAAGGAAGACCTTTCTCTCTGTCTCTCTTTCTCACTGTCCACTCTGCCTGTCACCAAAAAAAAAAAAAAAAAAAAAAAATACAATTTAACAGACAATAATAAAAGCTTTGAAAACTACTAAAATTGTGTTTGTAATTTTAGTGTTGTATTTTTTTCATTTTGTCTCTTTTTTTTTTTTTTTTTTTTTACAGGCAGAGTGGACAGTGAGAGAGAGAGACAGAGAGAAAGGTCTTCGTTTGCCGTTGGTTCACCCTCCAATGGCCGCCGCAGTCGGCGCGCTGCGGCCAGCGCACCGCGCTCGTCCGATGGCAGGAGCCAGGAGCCAGGTGCTTTTCCTGGTCTCCCCATGGGGTGCAGGGCCCAAGCACCTGGGCCATCCTCCACTGCACTCCCGGGCCACAGCAGAGGGCTGGCCTGGAAGAGGGGCAACCGGGACAGAATCCGGTGCCCCGACCGGGACTAGAACCCAGGGTGCTGGCGCCGCAAGGCGGAGGATTAGCCTGTTGAGCCACGGCGCCGGCCTCATTTTGTCTCTTTTTAAGTTGATATCCATTGCTTTGTTTCATATGACTGTTGGTTTTAAATAATAATGTAATAATATAAATGGTATATAATATATACAGGTTATGTATTATAAAGTACAATGTAATGCATAATATAGTAAATATTACAGGTACTTCTTAGGTGATTATAGATACCTGTTAGGTGATATCTCGCCCAATATCACCTAACAGGTATCTACAATGTGGATGATTCTAGTCGATGGATAAGTTCTTATAGAATGAATCTATTGCCCTAATTTGAAATAGAACTATAATGTAAGGATGTGATTGAAAGACCTTTGAAATGTGTGGTTCTTTGGAAGGTCACTAGACAGGAGTGGAAGTTTAAGGTCTAGGTCTTCTTATTCTAGACACCTGCTGGTCCTTAATTAAGGTAGTTCATTTCTTCATAGCTTAATTTTGCTTTTTGGTAAAGTACAGATCATATCATCTTTCTAATTACTTCTTAGAACCATTATGATGAAAAACTATGGCATCAGATGTGAAACACATCTTCAAATACAAATACAAGACATAATTACTTTAATTAGACCAATAATTAAATTAAATGTCTACCTTTCACATCATGTTTACTGTCAGTGTCTCTCACAAAATCCAACTTAATGAATCCATTGAACAATTTAATTATGTGACTAAATTGGGGTTCATGGTCACACTGTGAACAATTTATGTTAGTGCTGCTGTCAGGCATCTTTTAAGAAAAAAGAGCCCCTTCCAAAGAACAGACCATCAGTTACACTCAGAATAACCTCTCATTTTAAGTCTTATATATATAAATTCTAATTCAGTGAATTAGAATCTGGCAGTTCATCCCACCTGGCTACTAATAGAGTACATATGTCTGGATAGAGTGAAATACCTGCACTTTGACATCTGGTCCTGTTTCTAAATTTTACCAGGGACCTAAATTTTCCATATAATTCCAAAAACACCCTAAGTTTATATTCTTACCTTACTACTAGTGTACAAAATAAAACATAAGAAGGTCTTGTCATTTTTGGAGATTTATAAAATAAATAAATAACAGGATGCAAAAATTAGGAAACCAAGATTTTTTTCTACAAAGTGTGTTTCAAAAAAGTATTTAGCCATTATCTTATTTAACTTATTGCTTTATATAGAAGAGAAAATTTTCTAACTAGAAAAGAGTTTCTGTAAACATTCAGACAGATATTTGAGGGTTTTTTTTTCATTTAACTGAGACATTAAGTATATTATTTTAAAACTTTCCTACAAATTAATAAATGATTTTTCTACGTTACTCAAGGCTTAGTAACCCATATAGAAAGATACATGTCTCTCTGGCTGACTCTTTACTCGTGGGCTCAGTGATTAAAAGTACAGGTGCTGTAGCTAGACTGTGAGGGACTCAGCATCTGGCCCCGCCCCTCGCCATTGGGAGGACCACAGCAAAGTCCCCCACCCTCCCTACTGCCCAGTTTCTTCACTTGCAGAATGGAAGCATTAACAAAGTCTTCCTGAAAGCCTGGTCCTGAGCACTAAATGACTGAACACAAACGCGCCCTTAACACAACAATGTCTGCCACTTGTTCATCTCTCAAGTAGTGCTAATTGTGATTGCCACTGTTGTCATTGCTGTTTCCCGTCTTGGGTGAACACTTACTAAGTGAAGGTAGTTACTGTAGACCAAAATATCTACAAACAATCCAGAATAAGTAAGATGACTTTATGGATATGTTTTCTGCAGTTATAAATTCTAAAAAAACTCATTCAGAAGAATTAAAGATGTAAATAAAGAACTTATACATAATACAAGACACACTTGCAATAATGTTGCTCAGAATAAATACGTGGATAGCCCGAAAAAGCTTTAACAAGACACCAGTCATTCTTTATTTTAATTATATTAAAACCTATTTATAAAAATAATCTCAAACTGTCTTGTATCAAATTATGTCAACAGAATTTATTTTCAATGGGTGGTTACAATAGACTTAGACATTCCTTATATGTTGAATTTAAGCAAAGAACGTAGTGTTGGATCTCTGATCGCTTTACTAGTGAGCAGCTGGGAAATTCCCAGCAAGAATGCTTCCATCTGTACTGCTAAAGAATAATATAGACCAAAAATCAGAAGTTGAAATTTTAAATATTCACAACTTTGTAAGAACTTTTGAAGAAACCATGTATGTGACATTTCAGTCTGAATATAATTTAGATTTTTTAAGATTTATTTTTTACTTATTTGAAAGGCAGTGTCACAGAGAGAAGAGAGAGAGAGAGAGAGCTTCCATCCTCTGCTTCACTCCACAAACTGCTGTAATGGCGGGAACTGAGCTAGGCAGAAGCTGGGAGACCAAAGGTTCTTCCTGGTTTTGAAGTGGGCACGCATATAGGTTAAAATTGATTAGGCTTGTGAGCTGGAAGACCACGCCTTCACCACGCCCCTGTGTGACCTCATGCCCCTACCTGATGCCTTTGCCACGCCCCTGAGTGGCCTCATTCCCCTACCTGGCCACACCTGGGTGCCCACCAACCAATCAGGTTAATTAACCACTCCCCTTTGGAAGTGGGTTAAGTGCTCTTTTTCCCTGGCCTCTTGTCAGGAAGGGGGCTGGCTGTAGCCCCATGCCTCCAGGCCCCGAAGTCCATGTGCTCTGAACTTCCTGGCCCAGATACAGGCCTAGATGCTCATCCACATCCACGTGGCTGGTTCCTGGTGCTCGGTATGAACCCCCATTTACCTCTCAAATAAAGCTCTCACTCTCCTATGCATCTTTCTCACTAAATTAAAGCTTAAAACATACCATGCTGCCTCGTTTATCTGTGCCTGT
The DNA here is from genome assembly GCA_949820135.1 of Sylvilagus floridanus. Taxonomy (NCBI): domain Eukaryota; kingdom Metazoa; phylum Chordata; class Mammalia; order Lagomorpha; family Leporidae; genus Sylvilagus; species Sylvilagus floridanus. Next base: position 21,738,776 of record OX463238.1, on the reverse strand, counting down.
ATTTAGAATTCTCTAAATATTAGGCAAGAACCCTCTTGGGCTTATTAATATTGGGAATTTAGTAATAAGCCCGTGGTGAAATTGTAAGGCACCCAAATTCCGGCAGCACATGTGGCACCCCAGGTAGCATTTCTAGGGAACTTTAAAGGGCCACATTTCAGTGTAAATTTTAGGGGTCTTCTCCAACTTCAGTTTCCCATGTGGGTACCAAGGCCCAAGGACTTGCTTTCTTAGGTGCATCAACAGGGAAATGAATGGGAATTGAAGCAGCCAGGTCTCGAACTGGTGCCCATATGGGATGCTGGTGTCTCAGGCAGAGAATTTACATGCTACACCACAATGCTGCCCCCCATAATTAAGATATTAAAGGTGGAATAAGGAGAAAAGAGAAATGGAGTGTTTTTTTGCCATATGCAAATAAAAAATTCAAATTGAATAATAAAATTCTTGTAACACTATAGATTTATAAAAATAGGAATAATCATTTGTGGGGTAGCAGTTTAAGCAGTGGCTTAGAACGCCAGCACCCCATATGGGTGCTGGTTAGAATCCAGGCTGCTCCAGTTCCAATCTAGCTCCCTGCTAATGTGCCTGGGAAAGCAAAGGAGGATGACTCAAGTGCTTGGGCCCCTGTACCCACATGAGAGACCTGGAAGAAGCTCCTGGCTCCTGGATTTGGCCTGGCCCAGCCCTGACCACTGTAGCCATTTGGGGAATGAATCCAGCAGATGGAAGATCTCTCTCTATCTATCCTCTGTCTGTAACTCTGCCTTTCAAATAAATAAAAATAAATATTTTTAAAAAATAGAAATAATCCAAAGTACATAACCTATTAAACCTTAACTGGGTTGGACTTTATAATAACTAGTTTTATATACAAATAATTAAGAATATCCCTATCCATTCACTTACATTAGAGTAAGAAATCACTTGTCCTGCTTGCTCCATCTAAATTTGCTTTACTGTAAAGTTCTGGAAAAATTCTTTTGGACATACATCTAAGGGTACAGTTTAAAAACTTGCAATGGGACCCCAAATCCCATTAAGCTGGATGGTAAAAACGCCATCTTAAGTGTTAAAGGGATCCTATTAAGTTATAAAGTGATCACATAGATAGGATTAAGTATTAAAGGGATTATATAAATAAGATCAAGGGTTTGGTAATAATAATAGATAGAATTAAAAAGAGAATGTTCCAATATGGGAAGCAGTCCACAGAGCAGACTCATAGAAAGATAATCGCTTTGAATAGCACTCTGACCTACATGAAGGATCTCTGTGAGTGAGACCCCAGTGGAAAGAAGTGGTCATCAAAGAAGGATGTACTTTTCTCTGAAGGGAGGAGAGAACTTCCACTTTGCTATGGCCTTGTCTAAATACTGGTAGAGTCTGGGGATTCAAAAGGCTTCCATAGCCATGACAGCTCATGTCAAGAGCCTTAGGTGATCACTGACATACATAAGGATGTTAGTTGTTAAATTAACAGGAGTCACTGTGCACTTACTTCCCATGCAGGACCTCTGTCCTCAATGAGTTATTTTATGAGAGTTAATTGTGAAACTTGTTCTCCAACAGTTTTTTTTGTGTGTGTGCAAATCGTTGAAATCTATACTTAGTATAGAGTTGGTCTTCAGTGTATAAATTAACTGAAAATGAATCTTAATGGAGAATGGGACTGGGAATGGGAGAGAGAGGAGGAGGTGGAGTAAGAGAGGGGGCAGGAAGGAGGGTATGGTGGGAAGAATCACTATATTGCTAAATTTATACTTATAAAATTTGTACTCCTTAAATAAAAGGTTTCTTTGGGAAAAAATTTGCTTTAGTCTGCAAAAAAATTTGCTTTAGTTCCTTTGGATCCCAGAATTTGAATGTGAACTTCACGATTGTCCTCCAACCAGCTTCTTCAAGTGTAAGAGCAGCTGACTACAAAGTATATAATAAAATACACTCGTAAATCTATGGTAGATCAAATCTGATATTCCTTTGGTTTTGCTTCCTGATACAGTTCATTGATTTCAGTCTCAAAAACAACTACAGTTAAAATAATAGAACAATAAAGGTCATTAAAAGCTGTTAAGTTACTCCTGAAGCATAGCTCTAACTTCAAACCACACTTGACATCTTATATCCACAATGTCCTTATTTTTGTAAATCAATTAAAATGGAATGTTTTCTCTGTGATCCAATGGTCACATGTGCAAGTAACTTTTATATTTTTAATTTGTTAGAGGTCTATACAATTTTTGCTTTCTAAAATGGAGTAAGATAGTTTGGGGCCCGTGCTGGGCCTTAGTTGGTTAAACTGCCATTTGCAGCACCGGCATCCCATATCAGTGCCGGTTTGAGTCCTGACTGCTCCACTTCTGATCTAGCCCCTGCCAAAGTCCCTGGGAAAGCAGTGGAAGATGTCTCACTGGAAGTTAGAGCTATGCTCAGGTCCTTGAGACCCCGCCACCAACATGGAAGACCTGGAAGAAGCCCCTGGTTCCTGGTTTTGAGTAGACCCAGCTCCGGGCCATTGCAGCCACTTGGGAAGTGAACCAACACGTGGAAAACCTGTCTCTCCTTCCTTTTCTGTTATTCTGTCAGATAAATAAAATAAAATAAAATCTTTTTTAAAAGATAGTTCTTAAGTATACTTGGAAACAAAGTCCATGCTTGGCTTGATGGAGGAAAGTGACCTATCTATAGCTATTAATTCAGTCCTGTCATATTAATCTAATATTCTGTGACTTTTAGAAATCCACTTGATTAATATAAAGTTCATTAAAATTCCCCAATAATTGTATACCTCTCCACATCTCAAGGTATCTAACAGTTCTAACTTCAGTGTCTTCAGGCTTTTATGTAGCACGCAAAAGTACATGATCAAAGTCATCTTCATTGTGAATGATGTATTTTATTCCACTTGAATCCTACTCTGCTATGAACACCATCTCCACCTCCCCTTCTATTTATTCTTCCCAGTCTCTGTTGTCTCTGCTTGTTCCTCTTATTCCTTGCCCATCCCAGAATTGCTGGCAATTTCTGCATCATTTCGTTTCACTATTCATCATGTTTTATCTTAATTAAGCAGTTTATAGCATCTAGACTTATTTACACAGCTGTGGTTTTGATTTAATTTCAAAGATTTTTATTTTCAACAATGTTTACTGAAGAATGTATATTAGATATGATGCCCTATAACTTATGTTTTCATTGCTTTGATTTATGTGCTTTAGAATGTGACTCATACTTAAATTTTTGCTCTCTAGCAAATCACATAGGAAGTAGGCATTAGCCTAGCAGTTAAAACATCCACTTCCCATGTATGTTCCATAACTGACTCTGGCTCTTGTTTCCAGCTTCCTGCATATGCAGGCCCTGGGAGGCAGTAGAGATGGCTCAAGCAATTGGATTCTTGCTTGTGACCTATGTGAGAGTTCTCAGCTCTTGGCTGTGGCCCTGGTCCAGCCTCAGCTGTTGGGGGCTTTCGAAGTCAGTCAGTAGATGCGAGTACTCTCTGTTTCTCAAATAAGTGAAAAACAATTGTTTTAAATAAATAAGAAACCACACAGGTAATGCTTTCTTTAATGGCTAAATTTAGAGTCTGTTCCCTTGTTATTCTTTTTCATAATATCTTTAATTTTTCGTTAAAGAACTTTGCGCCTCTTCGTGCAACTATTAGTATAATATCTATCCCCTCTCTAAGCTCCGAGAAGATACGCATCTTCTCTTCCCTGCTCACAGTGCTATGCACAGGGCCTAGAAGTGATTGCCATGTCACTAGAACTCAATGAATGTCGGTTGAAAGAATAAATGACTAAATGCATGAATGAGGAATGCAAGAGTTTTAAACATTCAACCTGCGGTTTTCTTTCACTTAAAAACACTTTGATTCTCTACTGAACAGTGGGATAACAAAGCATAGTCATTTATTTTCCTGCTTTAAATTTGTATTTGTTATTTATTTGACTTGTTTGAAATGTGAAGAAAGAGATAGAAATAGAGAAAGAGAGAGGTATTTCATTTACTGTTTACTCTGAAAATGCCTGCAACAGCCAGGACTGGACCAGGCCAAAGCCAGGAGCTGGGAACTGAATCCAGGTCTCCTCCATGAGTGGCAGAGACCCAAGTTCCTGAGTCGTCATAGGTTGCACGTTTCCAGGAGACTGAATGTAAGTGGCACTTGGACTGGAACCCAGTGACTCCAGCACGAGATGTGGGTGTCCCCAGCGGTGACCGAACTTGTGTGCCAAATGTCCTGGTTTTGATTTTTAAAATTTTTTAAATTAACACACAAAATTTACACATATTTATTAGATACCATGTGGTGCTTCAATCAATATATACATATTAATGTTCAAATCAGTATCAACATGCTTATCTCCTCAAACATTTATCATTTCTTCAAGGTGAAAATATTCAAAACCCTTTCTTCTGGATCTCTTTAGAAAAGAACACACTGCACATTTTTTTATTTCTAAATGCTTTAGGGTCATCATTTTTAAAAGATTTCTTTCTTTCTTTCTTTCTTTCTTTCTTTCTTTTTTTTTTTTTTTTTTTGGACAGGCAGAGTGGACAATGAGAGAGAGAGAGACAGAGAGAAAGGTCTTCCTTCTGTTGATTCACCCCCCAATGGTCACTGTGGCTGGCGCGCTGCGGCTGGCACACTGTGCTGATCCGAAGCCAGGAGCCAGGTGCCTCTCCTGGTCTCCCATGCGGGTGCAGGGCCCAAGCACTTGGGCCATCTTTCACTGCCCTCCTGGGCTACAGCAGAGAGCTGGACAGGAAGAGGAGCGACCAGGACAGAATCTGGCGCCCCGACTGGGACTAGAACCCAGTGTGCCGGTGCTGCAGGTGGAGGATTAGCCTATTGAGCCGCGGTGCCAGCCTAAAAGATTTATTTCATTTGGTTGATAGGCAGAATAGAGGGAGAAAGAGAGTGAGCAAGAGAGAGAGAGAGAGATCTTCTGTCTGCTGGTTCACTCTCCAAATGGCTGCAACAGCTGGGGCTGGGCCACATGGAAGCTAGAAGCATGGAACTCCATCTGAGACTCCCATGAGGGTGGCAGGGGCCCAAGATTGTAGGCCGTCTTCTGCAGCTTTCCCAGCCATTAGCCGGGAGCTGGTTCAGTAGTGAAGCAGCCAGGACTCCAACCATTGCCTTGATATAGGATGCTGGAGTCCCAAGAAGTGGCTTACCCCTTTGTACCACACTGCCATCATTTTTGATAAAGAATGGAATGACTTGATGTGAGTCTCTCCCTATATAAAGAAAGTTGCCATTAATTTCTTTTAATATCTCTCACCCAACATTTATTTTTATGAATAGGGCTTACATTTTTAAACCCATATTTTTTTGACTAACTCAGTAACATGTTTTTAACAATGACATGGTAAAGAGCTTTTCTACTGAGGACAGGTAGTAAGTGATTTGGTTCAAGCATCAGAAATGTATTCAAGTTCTTTGTAATTTGATTGCATAAGTATGAAATTCCTTTATCTGTATTTTTTAAGAAAAAGAGAAATTTCTAGAACAAAGTGCTCACCAGACTTCAAGTAGTTGGAGTTCACTTAAACTGCAAAAGATCTGTTACTTCTGACTCTACCACCTAACACATTATTACTTCTCTGAAAATAATCTCTATGTCAAGAGAAAAAAAAGCAGGCTTTCTAGAATTTAGCACCTACATTGTAAGACATTCTCAAATTTTTCTATTTATTTTTATTTGTATGAAAGGCGGAGGGAAAGAGAGACAGAGAAAGAGAGAACTTTGATCTGCTGGTTGACTCACCAAATGTCCACAACAACTGAGAATTGTCCAGGCTAAAACCAGGAGCCTGGACCTCAATCTGGGTCTCCCCCCTGGATGCCAGGGACTCAAGTCCTTGGGCCGTCACCTACTGCCTCTCAGGGTACACATTGCCTGGAAGCCGGGATCACAAGTAGAGCTTGAGCCCAGGCACACTGATATGGGATGCTGTGAGCCACGCATCATCAACCGCTGTGCCAAGCACTTGCCCTCAAGACTTTGTAGTAGGCAGTTGTTCATAGGTATCGTGTTCAAGGCTCCTGGCTTCAGACTGATCTAGTCCTGGCTTTGGCAAGCATTTGGAAGATCTCATTCTGCCTGTCCCTCTCACCGTCTCTCTGCATTTCAAATAAATAAATAGAATAAGTAATACATCTACAGAGTGGTAGATTATTTAAAATATTATTAATCTAATGAGAAAATTATCATGCATAAAAGTAAGAATGTTTTCATCTCAGGTGTGGCTTTATTTGATATATATGGTATAGATTAGCTCTCTCACAGTGTTTCAGGTTTCTAAGGCTCTAAAAGTATAACCATAAACTCTAGCACGTATTTCAAGGGTACTGGTCATCGGTATATCCAGAAGTTTCGTAGGAATTCTCTAATTGCAAACTGACAAAAACCAAAAGCAAACAAGACTAAATTGAGAGTTAAATTTCATTATAAAAAATATGTTCTTTAAAAACTATTTTTGAGCCAGCATTGAATTTAATAAACAAAAATTCTCATTAGCTAAGTAGCTAATTATAACTACATTTGACTTCATATCTGAATTTAATGAAATGCTGTATGGCTTTAAATTTTATTGCTGTTTAACTTTCCAATCAAGCTTTTTCTTCTACTTGGGCAGAGAATTTGGAAATACCCTACTGGACACAATTCAAATGTCCGAAAACAGCAGAATGGTTAACTACACTGTGACCTATGCACTTAATGGAATGCTATAAATTTCTTTTGAAATGATGCTAAAGAATATCTAATCACAAGGAAATGCTCCTAAGTATAAATTACTTTAAAGACCACATAGAGGGGTGTACACTATGGTCCAAATTATATGTGTTTATCATTGCCTTTGACTATCATCCTTTTTTGTCTTTGCTGGCTTAACTTTCAGTCACTTCCTCCCAAAAGCCCTACTATACTTGCAGATTATTCATGGAAGACTACTTTTAAAAACTCTTCGTTAAATTTGTTTACTAGTTTGCTTTCTTTAAGCAAACACCTTATTATTAGGAACAGTGTCTCTTTGACGCCTTTAGAAATCCTTGTTAAAATGCAAAAGGACAAAAGGAAAGTTTGCATTATAGTGTTGGAAACACACATGCAAAAATTGAATAAGGTTTTGTGCCATTTCCATATGATGTGTGAAAAGTTTATTGCTTTTAATGTCAGGCAGAGATATGTTCATGTGTGAATGAAATTGTATGCTTCAGAGTTAAGAAATGGGCAGTGTGGCAGAGCTGTGTCTTGGGAAGCTCACATCCCCTATCAGAGAGGCAGTTCCTATCAATGCCAGTTAGAGACCTGACTGCTCCGCTTCTGGTCCAACTCTCTGCTAGTAACTGGGAAGGCAGCAGGTGATGGCCCAAGCACTTGGGCCGCTGCCACCTAAGTAGGAGACTCTGATGGAGTCTTGGGTTCTAATCTGGCTCAGCGCTGGCTGCTGCAGGTGTTTAGTGATAAGATGGAAGATACTTCTGTGTCTGTATCTGTTTCTCCATCTCTAACTTTCTGCCCTTGCAAGTGGATGAAAAGAAACATTTGAGAGAGAGAGAAACAGAAGACTAACCAAGACTCCAATCTTATCTTGCAAACAGCAGGAAACTTCATTGAAACTCCCAGACAAAACTGAGCTCAGTCAGAACCCAGGGACGGTGAACTGTGCCTGTGCACTGACACTGGAGGGCCTGATGACGTTGGTGGCACAGATCTTCCCTCACCAAGCATCCCACGATGGCCATTTTTTGACATGGCAGCAAGAGGCCTGCAGCTGACCAGCACCGGAGCAGAAGGGCTAAGAACTCCCTTAGCTATCCGGATAACTCCATGCCACACCTTTAGCCCTCTCCCACCCTGCTCTACCCTATCCCCTCTTCACACAAACATGTTTGTAAAGTGGTGGTGGGAGTTAGGTTTGAGTGTCTCCACTCACTGCCGGCGTGGCTGCCTCCTAAGACCTTGGCTTTGCTCTTAGGCTTTCTGACAGCAGGCAAAGTGGCTCATCTTGGTTTCCTGATGCTAATACTTCAAATCTATGCTAAAATCTTCCTCTATGATGCTTTTTCATTGTAATGTCAAGAAACACAATTGTAGTTTAAGAAATGATTACTGCAGACCTAAGGGACTGCCATCTTTTGGTGCAAATAGTTATGTTTTGGAATTTATATATACCAATTAATTTTCATCAATGTCAAGAAACCAAAGATGGCCTGTGGGTTTATACCAGAATCACTGCCTGTTTTTTTCACAGGAAATGAATAGTTTACCCCTAATTAAATACTAGTCTCTACTGCAGGAAGGGAAATACATGTACTTTCTACTTGAACTCTAAACAAGCAACAAAGTAGCTCCAAGGAAAAGACCTTATAAAAGGAGGAAGCAAGAGACTCCTTTAACCTGTCTTGTTTCTTCTTTGATTCACTTGTCAGAAAAACAGCATCTCTTATTCCACCGCAAAATTTACTCATTGTTTTAAATGAAAACCTGTTTTAAAAAGTGAACTAATTTTTAAAGAATGGAGACTATTAAAAAGTTCCTTAAGATGAGTCACACGACTTATTTTACCTTGCTGTCCATTCAGTTCACATCACTGCCAAGGTCACAACAGACCTTCTAAGCTTCTGAGCGCATCCTTGTGCAATGGAAAGATCTTTATCTGTCTTGCCAATGATATTATTACCACGTCAAATGTCAGAAAAGTTGGACTAATTACAGCTTCACCCAGTTTACATTCTGATCTTATAAATGCAATTGTGGGCCATTTCACATCACATCTTGTGCATTACGTATAATCTCTACCATCTAAAACACTACCCAGGATGAATAAATTGTGATCTAGGAACAAAGTGAGTGTTAATAAAAATTAATTCTAAGGAAGAATACATCATAGCTCACATGGCTACATTATTTTGTAAATATAGTAAATGTAAATTTTTTGCAAACAATAGTCAATTTTGAAGAGAAGCAATTGTTTTAAAATAATTTTTAAAATCTAAATTGTTGAATAAAATTATTGTTGAATAAGCAAAACACCTTCAGATTCTCAAAGTAAAAGTTATAAAAGTTTGAGAATACTTCATGAAGTTCATAGAAAATTGAGTCAAAGGTAAATTTGTTTTGGTGCAAAAAATTTTGAAATCCAAAATTTGAAATCCACGTGTATCAGCAAGTTGAAAAAGTTCATAGAAGCAGGGCATTGTGAAACACCATGCATAGATTTCAAATGTTTGCACTCAAACAGATTTAATTTTTTAATTCTATTTTCAATGAACTTTCTGAAATACTCTCACATTATGGCCTTATCATACTTTGACCTTTTAAAAACAGTTTTTGACTAATACATAAAATGTTTCCCTTTTGGGGCCTACCCAGTACTGTTTGAATACTTGTACAGCATGAATGTATCAAATCAAGTAATTAGGATAATTAGTATTTCCATTTCCTTTTCTTTATGTTTGGAGCCAAGAAGTTCCTCTCTTAGTTCTTCATACAGCAAATCACCCATTATTGTCAGCTACAGTGTTCCACTGTGCTGTGAAACACTTGGATCTTTACCAGCTATTAGACTTAACAAAAAACTTTGTTCCTGGTAGTGCAAACTTGTTGCAGGAACAGGATTTGAGGGCCTGGGAAACCTAGACTTGAATCCCAGGTTAGTTGTGTCTTCTTGGGCGGTTGCTCGGCATCTGTCTTCATTCTGTCCTTTGTAAAATGATCTTCATTTCCTCTCTTGTAAATGATCTACATTGGAAGAAAGTCCTAAGGGTTGAAGAACTCAGAGGAACCTATCTCACACCACTGCAGGACTTCTACAATTCCCAAGTGAACGTCCAGAAACCTACCTGCGTTAGGAACTGGATTCCTAGCTGCAAACCACTGAAAGTAACAGTTTACCCGATTCATATTATAAAACCTGAAATGAATCTTTAAAAGCCTTTAGTATCTAAATGATTTGAAATAACATTATTTCAATAGGTTCAAGAAAGTTCTCTTAGAATTTGTTATAGTTTATGACCCAATTAGTTTCCTGTTTAAATGCCTGTATGCACACTGCTTTACAATCAAGATACCATTCAAACAAAAATACAAGCAAACCTTTTGGTGCAGGCATCTAATGTGACTAAACAGCATGGCGTACAATAAAGACAGCAAAGTAAACACTGGCAAGTGATAACTGGTCTTGTTTTCTCTGTTGAGCATGTCAAAGCACTGCATCTAAAAATATTTGAAATATCTGTCTATTTTCCATCTGTTATATTTCTCAGAGGATAACTGAAAGTTCATTGTAAGTTCACATGTGTCATATCAGGTCATTTACAGGATAAAAGTTCACCGGGAGTTTATTATTATTTTTTAAAGACTGATGTGGAAAAAGAGTAAATATACTAATTGAAGGCATTTTATATTACTACCACTGCATTTTTAAGCATCATAAAGAAAGAGTATAAAATGTGAGAGGCCACAGGCAGTGCACAATGGCAACAATGATTATAAAGAAGATGTCTGAGAGTCTAGCTACATATGGACTGTCATTACAGAAGAAGCTGTAGACAAATCTTGGTTTTTTTTCTAGTTATTTACAGTGAAATATTAGCATGTTTTACATTTTATTGAATATTTTGTTTAAACTATATATTTAAAAACAGTCTATAACAATATAGAAAAAGGCAAAAAATCAGAAATAATGAATGAATATCTTTTTTAGCTGAATGGAGAGACTGCTTAATTTGCAATTGTTAAGAATGCTATAGTATAACATGTGGGCAGCTTATAGCAAAAGGAATTGACAGAAATACGTTTCCTTTGAAACAAAATTACTGAATTTTAAACTGAATGGCATCAATTAATATTATTTGGAAAATTGGTGCAAGAATTAATATTTTCCTTTGGCTAAAACCTTCATATTTAAAAATATTTTAGAAGAAAAATTTTCGAAGAAAATAACTGAACATCCATATAAAATTTAGAGGACAATTTCTGGTTTCAGAGATGTAAATTTTTTTTCAAAAGTATTCTTTCCATTGTACCCATTGCAGTTCAGCGAAGGATTCTAAATGTGATGATGGAGGGTATAGGTTACCGTCATTCACTTTCTGTCAATGTATGTGTTCAACCTGTCAACACATCTGCAAGCCACTGACTCCCTCATATTAAACTGAAGACACATTTGTCTCTCTCTCTCTCTTTTTTTTTTTTGGACAGAGTTAGACAGTGAGAGAGAGACAGAGAGAAAGGTCTTCCTTCCGTTGGTTCACCCCCCAAATGGCCGCCACGGCTGGCACTGTGCCCGTCCGAAGCCAGGAGCCAGGTGCTTCTCCTGGTCTCCCACGTGGGTGCAGGGCCCAAGCACTTGGGCCATCCTCCACTGCACTCCCCGGCCACAGCAGAGCTGGACTGGAAGAGGAGCAACCAGGACAGAATCCGGCGCCCCGACCGGGACTAGAACCCGGTGTGCTAGCGCTGCAGGAGAAGGATTAGCCTAGTGAGCCACAGCTCCAGCCCACACATTTCTCTCTTTCCAACATACTTATTTCTCTTCGTGGCCTGTTAACAATTAGTTGTAACAGGTCACACCATCTATGTATTCCTTCCCTCAGTAAATGCTTATCTAGTATTTATTATTTACAAGATATGTTACTAAATATTACAAAAGACAAAAGCAATAATCGGACAGAGTTGCTATTTTCGTAAAACCACAATGCAGTGGAGGAAGTATAAAATAAGTGGCAGGTGTTTAGTCTAAGATGTGTTTAGGTTAAGATGCTCACATCCCGTATCCAAGTACCTGGGTCCAACCTCCAGCTCCGCTTCCTGATTCCAGCTTCCTGCTAATGCCAAGTACCAAAAACTTCACGAATACCTTTCTGTTACTGATTTTTAATTCATTTTTAAGAGATTTATTTGTTTATTTGAAAGTAGGAGTTACAGAGAGAGAAAGAGACAAAGAGAGAAAGAAATTTTCCATCTGCTAGTTCAATCCCCAGATGGCCCTGACGGCCAGCGCTCTGCCAGACTGAAACCCAGAGCCAAAAGCTGCCTCCAGGTCTCCCACATGGATGGCAGGGCCTTATGCACTTGGGCCGTCTTCTGCTGCTTTTCCCAAGCCATTAATGGGGAGCTGGATCAGAAGTGGAGCAGCCAGGACATGAACTCATAGCTGTTGCAGGCAGCGGCCTTACCCACTTTGCCAGAACACTGGCCCCTGATGTTTATTTTTTGAGAAATTAGGATGTAGGATGTTTTTTAAAAAAGATAAAAGGTGAAAAATCTGTTAATATCAGTGTGTCAATATATTAAACAACTAGAATAAAATTATATAATCATTTAAATTACATAAAAAAGATTTGGTAAAATCTTATATATCATAATAATGATAAAACTCTAATCAAATTAGGAATAAAAATAAACTTTTTCAATTTGATCAAAATACATCTATAAAACCATAGAGCTAGTCATAGTTAATAATGAAAGATTAAAATTTTCACCTGAGATCAGGAACAAGAAAAGTACATTTTTCTTACAAACCAGTTTTATTTTTTCATATAAATTTATTTATTTGAAAGGCAGAGTTATGGAGAGATGGAGGGAGAGAGAGGGGGAGAGAGAGCTCCTCCTTCCATTGGTTCACTCCCCAAATGACCGTAATGCCTAGGGTATGGCCAAGCTGAAACCTCTACACTTAAAACCACAAAACATTTCTGATAGAAATTAAAGACACTGCAGATACAAGGAGAAATACATATTATTCATGGATCCAAAGAATCAATATTGTTAAGATATGAATTCTGGAGATTTAATGCCATCCCAAGCAAAATATCAGTGGGCATTTTAGGAGAAATCAACAACTGAGTTTTGAAATTCAAATGGAAAATGAAAGCTCAAAAACAATTTCAAAAAAGGACACACTGGAATGACTTACACTACCTATTTCACAACTTCATATAAAGCTATAGTAATCAAGAGAGTGAAGCATCTGCATTGAGATTGCAGTCAGATGGCTGAGTCCAGAGTCTTTTCTCCAACACAACAAAGAATTTGAGGACAAATCGTAAGTAAAAGTTAGTGGAGGGATAAGATTTATTATTAGTAAACTGAAAGTATGAACTCAAGAGGGAGCACAGGTGTGGTCAAGAGTGAGCAGAGCCCAAAATAGTCAGGGCTATTCCTTTTTACATGATTTCAGAAGAGTAGAGAAATAGAATAGTCATCAGAGGTGATTTGGGGGTGGGGCTTTCTGAGAACAGGTCAGGAGTTCTAGTGAAGGACCCTTGTGGGGGGAGGGACAAGAAGTTGGGCCTGGGCAAATATCAGGGGTTTCTTAAGAGGTTAGATGTTCCCCAGAGACTAGTGGGCAGGACATTCTCTGGGAAGGAAAAAACAATCCCCGCCCAGAGCAGAGCTGCCCCTCCCCTTCAGAGAGTCTCTAGGCGCACACTTACGATGTCACTGTGACCGGTCAATCCCATGCCACCTCAGTACTCTCCCTCAGCATTCTTCGTCAGCATTCTCCCATATGCTAATGGTCCCTCTGAACTGACCAATCCTGTAACACCTCTGCATTCTCCGCCAGCATTCTCTGCCTGCATTTTACGCATGCGCATTAGGAATATGCTAATTTGTTGCCTATATAACCTGTGTGAAACTGCCTCTCAGGGCTCCTCACCGCCTGAGGTGGGGGCCCGTTTGTGCAAACATTCAATAAAAACCTCGTGTTTTTTGCATCAACTCGTCTGGAGTCTGGATCTTTGGGCATCCTCCCAAGCAAGTGGGCATCTCAGCAATTGAGAGGTCCAACGCTAGGAATTTTAGTATCCCTCATTTCTTGCCTTTTTAGGACATGACAGAAATGTCATGTCATCAAATACATTATGGGAGTAGGAGTGTCAGCCATGGTGATTCTATTATAGTCAGCAGCCATCTTGGACATCTTAAGCACAAGCAGGCTCTGGGTGGTGGTCTGAGGAAGTAATCGTCCTGGGTTACTTCAGCAACAGCACAAAGGGGACCGGGACTGTAGGGGGTGAAGGGAGGGTCTGTTAACCTCAGCCTTCTTGCTAGCTCCTCCTTGCCTGCATCGCCATTCCTCCGCTCAGAGATTTGCATCCAGTGAAGAAGGTCTGTGTTCTGTAACTTCTCACGCTGTGTCAGGATGTTGCTCCTTACTACCCAAGGAGTGAAAACTCCTTCCTCACTGATCTAGACGTTCCATGGCAAGAGTTGGAGGTTTGTCTCCAGCTGCTGGCAATGGCTGGAATCTCTCCATGATCATCATCTTTACATGAAATGGTCAGATCGCGAAAGAGACAGTTTTGACAATTATAGTGAGTAGACAAGGACCAAGATGCAGCAAAGAAAGAAGCTTGTCAGAGAAGGGAGAGCAATGTAACTGCTTTCTAGATGGGAAAAGCCAAGGAAATTACCTTCCCCAAATCATGGAGCTACTTAATCATAAATCTTTCTGCCCTCTTCTCTCACTACCCCACCATGGTTAAGGCGGCACAGCAGGTTTTATAACCACTGCACATATTCTACACCAAGTAAGAGATCCAAGGCTAGGCAGTTGTCCATGTCCACTTCTGTAAAGGAATCAGATGAACCTTGTAATTGCTATAGGGTCTGGCCAATGGTCTGGGACACCACCCAAGACAGCAGACAGTTTTCTTAAAATTACCCCGTCGAGTGTAGTAGGACTTTCCATTTTTCCTGTTACGGTGGAAGAAATTATCTGGGAGTTTTTCTGCCAATGTGGTTTCCCAAGGAAGACAGGAAAAGAATTAGGAAAAGTATATCACTTGGAAAGTGCAACAGCCTTCAAATCTCTCTCTCTGTCTCTCTCTCTCTGTCTCTCTCTCTCTCTCTCTCTCAGTTTATGGCAAAAGCAAAAATTTCACTTATTTTTTGGAAGGTAAATTTAGGGCCCTCAGTTGGGTCTCAAAAATAGAGATCCTCTGAGTGTGCCTGTGAAGACTCAAGAGGTAGACGTTCAATTCCTGACAGATGTACCCAGCTAGAAATCCCCTGTAATTTAACTGCAGTAGGAGCGCTAAGTAACACCCAGTGGGGTCCCTTCAATTTAGACTGCTCAGTGTGGGGTAGGGTGGGGGTCCCTCTCTCTAAGTTTATAACAAAACTAGATCCCCTGGGGGAAATTTGTTGTTTATGATTTTTGAAACCTGATACTTGAAGAATCTTGTTGCCATATTCTCTCAGAGCTTCTCCACATGACCTAAAATGACAATATGCTTTATTTGATCTTGTGTATCTGAATCAAAAATGATGTTGGAAGTGTGAAATGGCCTTCCTCTGAGCATCCCAAAGAGCTAACCTTTAAGGTAGGCTTCAGAACCATCCTCATCCTGAGGAGTGCAATAAGCATAATGGCTTAAAGTGGGTTTCTGAGATCTACGGGCATAGCTTGGCAGGAATATTTTCAGGATAATGATTGGCTCTACCCAACCTTTCTTGAGTATGAGCCTCCAAGAGGCAATCAGGTGGTAGGTGATGCCCAGAGTGGTGCCTATCTGCTAAGTTATTATTTCTTTTACTAGCACTTGGAATATCGTGCCTTTTTGTTCAGATCAGAAAGGCTTCTATCTACCCAGTGGAAATATAAATGAGGACTAATAAATATTTGTGAACACTTTCTGAGGGTATGTTACTGAAGTCTATTTGCCAATCCTCACTAGGGTAGGTTCCTCTCCTTTGTATGGGAGTAATTATGAGAGTGGTTTGGTGTGGCCACCAGGATTATTTTGCATACAGAGGAGACTGGATCAGGTCACTTCTTTCATAACAATATGCAGTCCTTTTCTTCTGAAAACATGATAGACTATATTGATTAGGTCTTTCCTTCCCAGATGAGTAGAATCATGCATTTCTTTTGATAGTTTTACACAGAGAAGCGATTGGGAGCAAGATTTTATGTTCTAAAGTCCACAAACTATTGGGGCCTTTAGTGTAACCTCATTGCTCGGCCCAGTCCATCTCAGGTGTAGAGCAATAGGAGCTTCCAGCTCTACTTAGAAACTGGCATATTAGAATCGTTTCTGAAATGTCCTGGGTTGCAGCCTTCTTTGCTGCCCTATCTGCCAGTGTGTTTCCTCTGACTACATGGCTATTTCCCTTTGGGTGCTCCCTGAAATAAATAACAACTCCTTCAGACACTGAATGAGAGCCCGGATGAGAGCCCAAATCTCTTAGCCATGTGTAATCAGGAAGTTTTTGGAGTTAGCAGGCCTTTTCTCTCTAAATTGTCTCTCTCTCTCTCTCTATATATATATATATATGTGTGTGTGTGTGTGTGTGTGTGTGTGTGTGTGTGTGCAGCATGAAGAAAGCATGTTTGCAGTCTATATAAATTTCAGTTGTTTCCTAAGTGTTAAGGCTGTAGTCAGGGCGACAAGTTCATTCTTTTCAGTTGATATTTTGCGTGGTAATGCCTGGGCCTCCACACCTTGGGTGAGATTTACCGTGGCACATCCTACCTTTCTAACTACTGCCTTCATGAAACTACTGCCATCAGTGAACCAGTCAGTGTGGAGATTTTCAGAGGCTCTTCTTGTAGATAAGGTCTACTGAAGTAGACCTGCTCTTTGGTATCCACACTAAAGTGAGCTAGCTTTTTAGTTAGCTTTTTAGCTGAAAAGTAACTGGATTGAAGACTTGGCATTCTTTTAAAATTGCCTGTGGCAAGTCAGAACAGAGAACAGAGCTTGGCATTTAATAAGGTAACCCCCCTTTAGCTATGCTCTGTCCTTGGAGTTAAATTTCGACTTCAAGAGACTGGCCTGAAGTCAGTTTGGTGGTTTGCGCTATCAAAAGGGCAGTAACAGCAGCTACCTTCACACATCCAGGCCATCCTGTAGTCACTGAGTCCAGCTGTTTAGAGAAGTAGACCACTGGTCATGGAAGCAGACCCAACTTTTGAGTGAGTGCACCCAGGGCTATTTCTTGTCTTTCAGCTACAAACAGGGTAAAAGGGTTGTCTAAATCAGGAATCTCTAGTACAAGAGCTGTTGTCAGTAGACTCTTAACCTTTTGAAAGATCTCTTGTTGTTTTCCTGTCCATTCAAGATTAAGAACTCGGAATCAGGACTCTTTGCGGCCCTATATAGGGGTTGGCTATCCACCTGAATCCTGGACTCCGGATCCTGTTTAGAAGTCTGCCATTCCCAGGAATGTCCTTAGCTGCTTTTTCTCTGTGGTGGCCAAAGCTATGGTATGGCTTCTTTTCATGTAATTGAGAGGACATAGTTTTCCCAGGTCAGGATATATGCCTAGGAAGTTACTTCCTCTTTAGAGATCTGAGCTTTGGTTGGGAAATTTGTATCCTTGCACCCTAAAAATTTTTTTTTTTTTGACAGGCAGAGTGGACAGTGAGAGAGAGAGAGACAGACAGAAAGGTCTTCCTTTTTGCCGTTGGTTCACCCTCCAATGGCCGCCGCGGACGGCGCGCTGCGGCCGGCGCACCGCGCTCCTCCGATGGCAGGAGCCAGGTGCTTTTCCTGGTCTCCCCATGGGGTGCAGGGCCCAAGCACCTGGGCCATCCTCCACTGCACTCCCGGGCCACAGCAGAGGGCTGGCCTGGAAGAGGGGCAACCGGGACAGAATCCGGCGCCCCGACCGGGACTAGAGCCCGGTGTGCCGGCGCCGCAAGGCGGAGGATTAGCCTGTTGAGCCACGGCGCCGGCCAACACCCTAAAAAATTTAAGAACCAAATGATGTTTTCATCTGAATCTTTCTTAGAGTAACTGCAGATGAGAATATTATTAACATATTGTAAAAACTCCAGTCTATTTTAATTTGAGTTCCCTGAGTTATTTAATGAGGGCACTGCCTTAGAAATGAGAGTTATCTCTAAAGCTTTGAGAAAGTGCTGTCCATGTATACTGTTGAATCATATTTGAGTTTGGATTAATCTATTTAAAGATAAGCAGATCCTAGGGTTCTTAGTATAAGTAGACATAAAAAGGCATCTTTCAGGTCTAGGATTGTGAGCCTAGTTCCTTCATGTATCTGGGCTAGTCATTTGGTACAATAGGACAAAGCAGGATAACAGCTTTATTTATGGCCCTGAAGTCCTAAAATTGGCAGAGGGTTGTGGGGGGAGGGGGCAGTGTTATAGTTCGGTAGGTTAAAGCCTCAACCCACGATGCCGTCATCCCTTATGGGCTCCTGTCCAAGTCCTGACAGTGCCACTTTCAATCCAGGACTCTACTAATGAAGTTGGGAAGGCAGCAGAGGATGGCCCAACTGCTTGAGCCCCTGCACCTGTATAGGAGACCCAGAAGAAGCTCCTGGCTCCTGGCTTCAGCCTGTCTCAGCCCTAGCTGTTGTGGGCATTGGGGGAGTGAACCAACCAGCAGATGGAAGAGCCCTCTCTGTCTCTCCTCTCTCTCTGTAACTCTACCTTTGAAATAAATCAATAAATATATAGTTTTTAAATGGCAGAATTAGAGTGTTACAATGATTCTGACATGCAACCAATTTTCCATGATTGAGAATTAATACTCAAAAGTTGGAGGCTCCTCTTGGCTTCTAATTTTAAGGTATATCAGAGTTGATGAGGAAAGCTTTCCTGTTCTTTAAGAGAACTGTGATGTGGGAAGCATGTGTAGCCTGTTTAAGAATGTCCTGATCCCAGGCTCATGGATCTACACTATTTTGGATTGCAAGAAGGAAATTGTCCAAGTGGGATCTTGTGTCAGTACTCATCATCATAATAAAAGTTTTAGATTTAGGGGAGATTAACCCAAGAGGAGTAACCAGGGAGGATTTCAAATCCTTGCCAAGTAAAGAAGTTAGACATTTTAGCATCACCAAAATCTGGCAGGAGATGAGAAAGCCTTCTGTCTGGAAAACGAAAGCAAAGTACATTGTTGGGGGCATGAATTGGTGACACCAGTCCTCTGATGACATAACTCTTTGGAGACAGTGGAATTCAGAACGGAGGAAGAGGTAATGTATTAATCAGGAAATCAATATTCTTAACTGCAAAATTCAGGATCACATGGGGGTCCAAGAGTGTGATCATTGTAAGAATTGGAAACATCTGAGTTCCTGAGCCCCTTCTTTGGAAGAGGACATGAGATGACTGTGGGTCCTCGTCTCCCTTTAGCTGAGGGAAGTCCCACTTCCAGTGACCTCTTATTTCCACTGGGATCAGGGACTGGGCAGGATTTGCAGATGCAGACATTCCTTACACTACCAGTGTCCCAGGTTCCCACATCAAAACAGTCTCCCCTGGGTTTTTCACCCATAATTGCATGCCTCTTGAGTTGGCCCTGAGGTTGCAGGGTGCTGGTTACAGTGATGGCTATCATATGAACCTGTTGTCTGGGCTATTTTTTCCAACATTGAAGTCCTCTCTTCTCCTAAGTTTCATCTCTATTATTAACACCCCAAATGCTATCTATAACATGGCTTATGGGAGTTTGGGATCCTGTTGCCAGTTTCTGGTGAAATTCTGTGTGTGTCCTGGGACTTTGTAGAAGACTGAACCTTGAGTGATGACGTGGGGTATCTGGCAATAAAAACACCTGCAGGGCAAAGCATTCAGGCTGTTGCTTGGATGCTTTGGCAACTTCCAGTGAGATGCAAAAGTGAAATGAAGATTATATTTCAAATGGCAGCAGAGAGGAAAGATTTGGAAAACTTGAAATCGGTAGAGAATGAAAAGGTCGGGATGGTCATTTAGTTTAGGAGTTAAGACCACACTTGAGATGCCTGCATAGCAAGCCCGAGTTCAAGCTCTACCTGCACTCCTGATTCCAGCTTCCTGCCAAGGCATCCCGGGGCGGGAAGGGGGACCAGGACCACTCACAAACATGGGTCCTTGCCACCCACATAGGAGACCAAGGCTGTGTTCCCAGCTCCTGACTGCAACCTGGCCCAACACCAGCTATTGTGGGTCCTTGGGGGAGCTAACCCATGGTCAAGAGATCTCTTCTTTTCTGTCTCTCTCTTTCTGCCTTTCAAATAAATTAAATTTTTAAAAAATTAATGCAATAATAGTAATAATAAAAACTAAAATGCTTGCAAGGGTTTGTCCCAAGTGACAAGAGATTAGCATGGCTAGTACATAGCCAGATTTTATTCTATGAGACAATGGGGGCTATGAAAGGCATTTACCCCTGCCGCTAAGGCTCAGCAGTGCTAGAAGGCAAAATGACGTTGGATGACCAGCTCAGGTACAACTTAACCGGTCGCTCCAGCATATGCATGCAGTGAGCTTTGAAGTTCCGTATATTGCTCAAGTGGGCCCAGATGCAGTTCTCAGCACTGCTCCAGGGAAAGCCAGCAGTGGCTTTGGTGATATTCAGCTGGTGCTGAGTCTGCAGGTACACAGAATGCAACAGCCGTTGGGGCCATGGCTTACTCCACATAGATGTCAGATGTGTTTTGTGATGGCCTTTCATTTCAAGGGCCACCCTTGAGATCCCAGAATTATAGAGCCCCTGGAAGGAGGCATTGGAGTCCAATCAGTGAGAGCTGAAGCTTGGGCTGAACCAACAAGGCCACAGGGGAGAGGATGCCCCCACTGTGCCCAGGAGGCAGTGGATGTAATGGAAGATTCTTCTGGAGTCTGCTCTATTGGATTTTGTGCTTGCTCAGAACCTCTCACTCCTTTCTTCTTGCATACTTCCCCCTTTGGGAATGGGATGTCTGTCCTGTGCCTCTCCCACCATTATTTTGGAAGTGAATGATTTGTCTTGATTTTACAGGCTTAAAACTGAAGTGCTTTGCCTCAGGATAAATTGTGCCTTGAGTCTCACTTTTATCTAATGTAGAGGAGACTTCGTACTTTTGACTGTTGAGTTGATGCTGGAACAACAAATACAGAGCTATTGGAGTGAATGTATTTTGAACTGTCTTATGAACATGAAGTTTGGGAACCAACGGTGGAATGCTATGGTTTGAATATGTCCCCAAAAGCTCATGGGTTGGAACCTCTTCTCCCATGTGGCAATGCTGAGAGGTGGGGACTAATGAGAGGTGTTTAGTTCATGAGGGCTTCACCCTCGTGAATAGCTTAATGCTGTTTTGTTTTGTTCTGTTTGTTCTTTTGAAAGTGGATTGGTATTAAAATGGGTTCAGCTTCCTCAGCTTTTTCACATACAAGGTCCTTGGACTTGCTGGACTCCAGAACTGTGAATGAAACAAACTGTTTTCTTTTACAAGTTTCCCAGTATGCAGTATTTTGTTAGAGCAACAGAAAATTAATTGAGATGATCCATATCATGCACTCCTTGAGGATACTTCAAAAAATTCATGGAAAATGGAATTAAAATTTTGTTTTGGTCACAAAAAAATTCTGAAATCAATTCATACAAGGGATCTTCAAAACTTATAAGGAAAATGTATATAACAAAAAAAACTATGCATGGATTTCAAAATAATTTTACACAAAAGTAGACTTATCTTTTATTTCCATTTTTTCACAAATTTTTTGAAGTATGCTCATATACAACAATTAATCAAAATGAATTGTAGGCCTAAATGTAAAGCGTAGAACTATTAAAGTTCCAGAAAAGAACATAGGAGAAAATGCCTGTGATTTTTGACGTAAGCAATGAATATTTTTTAGGTACACCAAAAGCATGATCTACAAAAGAAAAAAATGATATATTAGATAATATTAAAATTTAAAACTTTCTTTTTGAAAGACACTTTAGGGCTAGTGTCACTGCTCACTTGGCTAATCCTCTGCCTGCGGCGCTGGCACCCCGGGTTCTAGTCCCAGTTGGGGCGCCAGTTCTGTCTCGGTTGCTCCTCTTCCAGTCCAGCTCTCTGCTGTGGCCCAGGAGTGCAGTGGAGGATGGCCCAAGTGCTTGTGCCCTGCACCCACATGGGAGACCAGGAGGAAGCACCTGGCTCCTGGCTTCCGATCGGCACAGGGCGCTGGCCATAGTGGCCATTTACGGGGTGAACCAACGGAAGGAAGACCTTTCTCTCTGTCTCTCTCTCTCACTGTTGCGCCAATCCGAAGCCAGGATCCAGGTGCTTCCTCCTGGTCTCCCATGGGGTGCAGGGCCCAAGCACTTGGGCCATCCTCCACTGCACTTCTGGGCTGCAGCAGAGAGCTGGACTGGAAGAGGAGCAACCGAGACAGAACTGGCGCCCCAACTGGGACTAGAACCCGGTATGCCGGTGCCACAAGGTGGAGGATTAGCCTAGTGAGCCGCAGTGCTGGCCATTAATTGGATTTTTAAAACAAACAAAAAAAAACTTAGGTTACAGATCATGTGAAATGAAAGGGTGCCTTCAAGAAAAAAATTTTTTATAAGTGTGACACAGGGATAATGTTCAATAAACTTTTCTATTAGGAGTTGTGTACCCCTTTGTCTAACTATACTAACTCACGCAGGAAATTATAGTACTGAAAAAATTTTAAGGCAGGAAAAAAAAAATCCACAAAAATAGTTTAAGTTGTAAGAGTTGATCAGAATTTCTGCATTAGTATATTATTCTTAGATCATATCGAGAAATTTAAAAGTAGTATAAAAACATATCAGCAGAAGTGGGTTAAGCGTAATTACTGGGCAGGTCCTTTGTCAATGGAGAAAGCATATTAAGGTTATTGATTGTTAGTGGTATCATTTTGACCTTCATTAATCCAGACATACATGAGAAAATCACTGAATTTTTATTTCAGCCTTTTTAATTTCTAAAAACTTAATTTCTAAAAATTAATCTCAAATGCACAGAAAGCATGCAGTAAATAAATTACACAGATTTTTTTCCTTCCTGAATCATTTGTGAATAAGTTGAGGACATGATGTGCCATCACCTCCAAATAATCCAGTATGTATTTGCTTCCAAGAGAGGCAGTACCTTATATAACTGCAATGCAGCTGGTAAAATTGGGAAGTCTGATATTTAATTAAACTTAAGTTATGCATTCTTGGCAGTTGTTAAAGAACTGACCATGAGTTATTACATACTATCATGGATTAATAATTTGAATGTACCTCATTTCCAATGGTGGTATTCAGATCACAGATTAAGATAGTGGGGCCAGCTCTGTGGCATAGCCAGTAAAGCCACCACCTGCAGTGCTGGCATCTCATATGGGCACCGGTTCGAGTCCCTGCTGCTCCACTTCTGATCCAGCTCTCAGCTATGTCCTGGGAACACAGCAGGAGATGGCCCAAATCACTGGGCCCCAGTACTTGCATGGGAAGACCCGGAGGAATCTCCAGGCTCCTGGCTTTGGATCGACGCAACTCTGGCCATTGTGGCCACTTAGGGAGTGAACCAGCGAATGGAAGACCTCTCTCTCTCTCTCTCTCTTTACCTCATCTTCTCTCTCTAACTTTCAAATAAATGAACAAATCTTAAAAGAAAAAAACAGATTAAGGTAGTATCTGTCAGACTTCCTTGTAAAGTTCCTTTTTATGTTTATAGTTATTTTGTGAGCAGATAGTTTCAAAATACTACTTTGTTTTACATCAGAATTTCAATCTATTTATACCTCTGTAGATTCATGATTTTCTATTTTATTCCATGGGTTAAAAGCCTATTCTTATTACTTGGATGCTCATAAGTGTTATACATTTGCACTGTTCTAAGTGGCTTCTGTGTCCTTTGTAATGTTCCTTTCTTTATTTGGGTAGTCTCTTGTCTTCTGGTGAGATATCCCATCTCATTATGTTTTCTCTGTGTCAGCCCAAAAATCAATCATTCTTTTCCAAAAAGTCTAGGTTCTCTTCAGAGAATAATGGTATTTGAAAGTGAAGATCTAGGTACTAATGTGTAATCGTTGTTGGCATGCATTAATAATGCATATATTTATATCTTTATTTCTATATAACTGTGTTGAAATGAGTTCACAGTTAAACTTTCAGTTCTAATTCTAGTAGGTTGATTTTTGTTTTATCTCTTTCCATATTTATAACTTCCTTCAATAGCAATGAGGAACCTGATTCCCATTCTTGGTGTAGTTGACTCTGCATTGTAGGTCGTCTCATCATCTTCCCAGGGAAATGAATGCCTTCCTCACTCTGTGAGACTCCAACATCCTATGCCGAACAGAAATGTGTTCTCCTTACCCTGTTTGGTGCTTAACCACCCAATCTGTGCCCCTCACTGTAGTCCGTCTACCCTGTCATGCCTATCTTACTCATTTTCTAGTCATTTTGGGAATGAGTTGATTAAAAATAAGGTTTTTTTTTCCATTTTAATTGATCTATCTTTTGGATGTTTAAAAAATATATTTTGAATATATACATACATTAATATTAACATCCTGGTGTATGTTTTAGCAAATTTTAGCAGGTGTACAGATATTTACAAACACTTTCACTTTCAGGATATTGAACCGTCCAATTGCCCTAAAAATGCCTTTCTTTTATCTTTTTGAAGTCACCCTACTTCTAGCTCTTAAACCTTCGAAACCATGATGTAGTCTTTGTCTCTATAGGTTTGTCTTTTCAACAATATAAATGGAATCATATAGTCTTAAAAACAGCTTTATTGAGACATAACTCATAGACATTTATCCATTTACAGTATATGATATATATATATATATATATATATATATACTTTATGCAATCACTGGTTTTATCTTAAATACAAACATTTTAGTTGCTCTCCTGTCCTTTTCCTCCACATCCCTTGCCAGCCAAACAACCACGAATATACTTTCTGTCTGAGTTCCCTGTTAATGGACATTCATATACGTGGAACTGCATGTAGTCTTTGGTGACTTGCTTTCACTTAATGTGTCAATGTTTCAACCATGTTCTAGCACGTAATACTTAGTCTGACACTACATTGCATGGCTATTATCACGTTTGTACATTCATTTGTAAGTTGATGGACGTTTAGGGTATTTCCTCCTTTAGAGTTGCTGAATAATGCTGTTATAAACATTTGTGTGCAAAAAAAAAAAAAAAAGATGCTTTAGAGCTTTAGATGCTAGGTAAGACATGAAGGAAAGTCTTTACAGCTATAGGAGTGATAACAGACTTTATCCAGAATGTAGACGTATTGGGATAGGTAAGAGCAGGAGAATTTAAAGAAAGGGATCATAAAATGCACCAGGAAAACAGACATTTTCCTAATCTTTACTCTGGTGATGATTTCATGGTGTATTCTGCTGTCCAATTTATCAAATATGTATAACTCTATATCAGTTATAACCCAATAATATTTTTAAAGTCATTTAAGACATTTTATGTGCAATAATGTAAAATCATCTCTTAAGTAAATCACCTTTCAGTGAAATTCATTAAGTTACAGCAAAATAAACTTGTTCTTAGAATATGCCCTTCTTAGAATAAAGGAAATATAAAGTACAGAATACTGAATTAATGAATTTAGATTTAGGGACATTTAACATCAATCCTTGATGATGCAGTAATCAAATACCTAGAGGGGATGACACTGTGAATTGCAGGTTAAGTGCCAGTTTGATTCCTGGCTGCTCCACTTCTGATCCAGCTCCCTGCTAAAATGCCTGGCAAAGCAGCAGAAAATGGACCAAGTACTTGGGCCCCCTTCACCCACGAAGGAGACCCAGATGAAGCTCCTGGCTCCTGGCTTAGGTATGGCCCAGCCACACTGTTGCAGCCATTTGGGGAGTGACCCGGTGGATGGAAGATCTCTCTGTCACTCCCTCTCTCCCTCTCCCTCTCCCTCTGTGTGTGTGTGTGTATGTGTATGTGTGTGTGTGTGTGTGTGTAACTCTGCCTTTCAAATAAAATAAATAAATCTTCAAGATAGATTAAAAAGTATTGCAGATAGCTTTGTTTCAGGAGAACTGGAAGAGAGGAGCAGTAGGCTCCAAGCACAAAGACTAGATAAGAAAATGGACAGGCCAATGGCCTGGTCTGACAGGATTATGCTGTGTGTAAGTGTTGCAATATCGTACTGTTCCCCATAAAAAATGTATTAGCATTCCATGTCAACTCCAAATTTAAAAAATAAAGTAAATTTTAAAGCCAAAAGAGTCATTTATCTTCCGATTCTGCTTGGAGGATTTATTTGTCTATATACTGGCAATGACTTTATTTGAAATTTTAAAATACATTTTAAACAATTTTTTCAGTGTTGGCCTAAACAACACTTACAGTAATTACTTAATGACTTTGGAAAGATACATCCAGAGAGGAGGGTGTTTAGCCTTTCTCCACCCGGACACACTGGAGAGAGAACGTGCTCTATGGACAGGAGCTGCCCACAGCAGTGGCTGTAGGGGCCGGAACTGAAAGCCCCTCCCTGAGGCACAGCAGAAAGTTTACAGACGCAAAGCAGCAGGGCTCATCCTGGTGTAGGCTCTGTCAGAGCATCTTAGTGGTGCAGAGGACAGCCAGCCCAGACTACAGAGGGTCCCTAACTAAGGGAGGCAGAAAAGCTGCATATAAGTTAGACACAGGTTTGAAGATCAACCCAACTCTGAAAGTTGGTTAAGTCACCCTCATATGGCCATATATACACACATATATACACTCTACTCAGTAATGTAGCACTGGTTTTAAAAATAGCAAATCATTTGCCTGGCTCCATGTTTATGAAAACATGCAGTAGTCGAGTTCCTAAATAAAAAAAATCTGTGTTTGTTATTTTTAATGTAATCTAATTTTTAAAATGGCATACTCAACCTAACTATTTGTCTAGTTATAACTCACTAAGAAACCGATCAGCAAAGAAAATGTTGTTCATTAACATGTCACAAATAAATTGAGATGTTAGTGCCACCCTGTGGTTAACCTCATACCTTATAAAAATGTATACAAATGAGAGGGCTGCATTGATTGGTTTTTGCCATCAGCATTAAAAATGAATTCAGTGTTTCACTTGCAAATATTCTTCTAGAGTCCTTAATGCATCAAGTCTTCTATAAAAGCAAGTTTGATGTCTTTTATTTTCAGTATCCCCAATAACCATCCATGGCAAGAGCTAGATAAATGTTTACTGTACTGAAATACCCTCATGACACATTTCTACTTAAAATCAGAAGGATTTGGCTCCAAGAAGTCATTCAAGACTAGTCACAAAGGTTTAACTAAAAGGTTATTCACTAGCTATAGTAGTTTATGTAAAGTAGCAAAAAAGAAAATGCAACCAACATACAGTCCTACATGCAATAATATTTTGGCTAGATCATGTGTACTGTACACTGCTATAATATACTGCCCGTAAATATGGTATTGTGAAAACATTTAATAATGTCGTTGTTAAAGTACATTATTAAATATGAAAATCATATCATTAGGCAGTATGCACAGTATATTCTCATTCTTTGAGTTTTTTGTATGTTAAGCTATTCATGTTCATAACCTTTATTGGGGTGGATACCATGAGGGGATATGCTAAGTCCCTTCTCACCCACGACCATGTGAATTTGATTCATATGTGGAGACTAATGGTGACGCCACACATCCAGCAACTGGACAAAAAATCTGTATGACACATACAGGGCATTGGCTAGGGAGAACAGGGAAGGTCCCCGAGAATGTCAAAACACGGCCTGAGAGAGTGGAGATGTGAGACCAGCATGGATTTATTGCAATTAAGGAATGGCACTGGGGTGAGGACTCCCACATGTAGGCCAAGGTTTCTCTGTTTTGCACTCCTCACAGGAGCCAAAGGAGGGAGGAGTATGTCTTTCTTAGCAGCTTGTCCAAATGCAGAGACAGGGAAGGGATGAAGGGAGGGGCTCGGAAGCTGTCAGCAAGCATCGGAAATGGAGTCAGTTTTTCATTACACTAATATAATAATGGATTAAATCTAAAATATCCACCTAAAGATGGCTAAAAGGATATATATCAAAATGTTTATTGGAGGGGCCAGTGGTGTGGCACAGCAGGTTAAAGCCTTGGCCTGCGCAGCCAGCATCTGGTTCAAGTCCTGGCTGTTCTACTTCCGATCCAGCTCTCTGCTATGGTCTGGGAAAGCAGTGGAAGATGGCCCAGGTCCTTGGGCCCCTGCACCCATGTCGGGAGCCTGGAAAAAGCTCCTGGCTCCTGGCTTCCGATCAGCTCAGCTCTGGCCATTGTGGCCATTTGAGGAATGAACCAGTTAATGGAAGACCTCTCTCTCTCTCACTTTCTCTCTCTCTCTCTCTGGCTCTCTCTCCCTCTGTAATTCTGTCTTTCAAATAAATAAAATAAATTTTTAAAATGTTTATTATAGCAGTGCGGAATAGGATAATTGCGTTTCTTTTCTTCTTGCTGATTAACCATACTTTTAAAAATGAACCTACATTACTTTTATATAGACACTGAAAACTATGTTTTATTTGTCAAACGAAACTAAGTAAATCATGAAAATTGGATGAAAACCCAGAAACAAAAGAACAAGAATGATTTCTTACCAAAAACATTTAAGATATTAAGAAAATGAAGATTCCCAGGATTGGTAAGGCATGCTCACATAAACATAATTCTATTTCTGGTTACAGGAAGTATCAATTGGCACAAGCCTCTACAAGGCAATTTGGTAAAATGTACTTTATTTCTAGAAGCTAACCTAGTAAAATAATTTTATATACAGAAAAACAAAGTCATCTACTTGTTCAAGAGTTTCTTCAAAGCCTGCTGTGTGTTCAGGCCTGAGGGCGCAGCGGTGGACAGTCCCAGTCTGCATGTACCTGTTGCTGTGGAATGACACTGCGACCTGGCATCCAGCGAGCAGTGGTTCCAAGCATGGGCCCAGAGCATCAAAGAAAACTTGAAAAGCAAAAAGAGAAATGAAATTACTCACTAAACCACACCAACCATGGCAACTGATATAAATTTTCCCCTCCTCTTTCCCTGTGCACATGATTTTAATGCCTTTATTCTTTCAACATAATTTAATCAGACTGATGGACTTTCGTCACCATGTGTTTGTTTATTATTCACCTGAAACTAAGTCATATGCCTTTCCCATGATTGCTACAAACATAAAATTAATGATGGCATATTATGTAAGAATGAAGAGTTTGCTTAACCATTTCCTAATTGTTAGATATTTTAATATGTTTTTTTCTTTGTATTTTTTTAAATACAACAAGCCAGGTGTTAGTTTCCAAGCCTGGAAATGACTTCTCTCTGACCTTTCCTGTCCCCTCTACTGTCTAATCCTGCCTTCCTGGAAAGTTCTTTGATACACTGTTCCCAGATCCTTCCCTTGTGCAAGGCACTGGCTCTCAATCATCCTTCAGTCATATCTGCCTCATGGTTGACTTTAGCCCTTCAGAGAATGTAGTCAGAATAATCTCTTCAGAAATCACTCCCAGTCATATCATTTCTGGTTTTACTTTTCTTATTTTATTTGTGTATTTGAGAGAGAGCTCTCCCATCCGCTAAATACCAGCCACAGCCAGGGCTGGACCAGGCCAACGCCCGGAGCCAGGACCTAATCCAGGCTGCTTCTTTAGTTGGTTAGGATCCAAGTACTTGAGTCACCATCTGCCAACTCCCAGTGTGCTCAAAAAGGGGAAGCTGGAGTCAGGAGCCAGACTGGATCCTAAACACGGGCACCGTGATGGGGGGTAGGGGATATGCAGGCTTAGCCACAACAAACACCTGCTCCGGTTTACTTTGATGGTTTTTGATTTATGTTCAATGCTAACAATGACCTCCAGAGTCCTCTACCCCCTGACTCACGCCTGTTTCTCCAGGGTCAGCTCTCACCATCCTTCCAGCTCTTTCTCTGCTTCTCGTTATCCCCTGTCTCTCAGCTCCTGTATCTCTGCAGTGAGTGCCTCCAGGGCCTGGAATGTGCAATGCAGGGGTAGGGAGTGGGGAGGTTCCTTACTAAGAACATGGGGCCAGCCATGGCTCACTTGGTTAATCCTCCACCTTGCGGCGCTGACATCCCATACGGGCACCGGGTTCTAATCCCGGTTGCTCCTCTTCCAGTCCAGCTCTCTGCTGTGGCCCAGGAGGGCAGTGGAGGATGGCCCAAGTGCTTGGGCCCTGCACCCCATGGGAGACCAGGAGGAAGCACCTGGCTCCTGGCTTCAGATCGGTGCAGCGCCAGCCGTGGTGGCCATTTGGGGAGTGAACTAACGGAAGGAAGACATTTCTCTCGGTCTCTCTCTCTCTCTCTCTCTCTCTCTTTCACTGTCTAACTCTCCCTGTCAAAAAAAAAAAAAAAAAAACAACTTTTGTTTTGCTTTTTTTTCTCCAAAGCAAATTATACTCAGCATGAAGTTTTCAATTTAAAAGTCGCTTTCGCAGAAGGAGCTTCCTCATCGCCTTCAGAACAGGTTAGGGACACAGCTTTAAGCTTATTAGATTCCCTGAATATTCCTTTTCGTGATAGTCATCAATTCTTTTAACAATGAACATATTTGCAATGCCAAATAGACACTATGCTAAGTGTTTTGCTGGCTTTCTTTCACTTATCCTCACAATAACCTACATGGATGCAAAGAGGAGGATGCAAAACCCCAGAAATTATGTAACTTAAGGTCACACAGTGAAGAGGAGATGGTGGTCAATACTGGGAGCCCGTTCAATATGCATCCAGTGCAGTTTGCTCAAACTATTTCTAACTACGTCTAAAACCAAGATTACCAAGGGTGTGCGGCAGGAGAGAAGCAGCAGCAGTTCCAGTAGCTGTTGGCCCTGAGGAGACAACTGGTTGTAGGAAAGAAGGAAGCAGGAGTCTGCTGTGGGAGCGGCTGGCCCCAAGGGATGGGGATTCCTACAGATGAGTCTGCTTTGGAGGCCGCCTCCCAGGGGCGAGCGCAGACTTGAATCACAGAACACAGCTTCCAAGAGCAACCTTGTGCGGGGGTGGCGACTAAACGTGTGCACGGGGAGATCCAGGAAGCTTGTAAGACGGATCTTCTGTTGGCGAAACACAAGTCTCATCATTCTCTCTCCATGCGTAGGGAAGGGGCTCCAACACCTTCAGAGCCTGGGTTGGTGTGAGAAAAGCTTACTGCGAGAACCTCACGCCACTAACATGTTAAACAGAGGCACACAAAGAGATGGGAATTTCACCCAGAAAGGGTTAATACACCTACTTTTAGGAAAAAATAGTATTAAAAATCAACATAGGCAGAACAGTCCCCAGACATACAGATGGATCCTCAAACTATAATGATAGTTCTAAAAACCTTATGATTCTAAAAACTTCCACGTTATTAAGTATAAAGTCTGGAAATAGTGAATATAAAGGTGCAGGAACTGTGACAGCATTCATGTTCCAGTTTATAAGCCAATTCTATGTTGTCATTGCTGAATTACTTGATTAACACCAAAACCAAAAATGCTCTAGCATTTTACACATGGAGCATCGCCCTTTTAAAGATCCAATTGGAAATTCTTAGTGACTTTCTGGACCCTAGACATATTAATTAAATCTCAAACAGGAAAGCAATTTATTCTGTTTTAATGTTCTAAACTGTGTAAATTGGCATCTGAAACTGTATTGTGTAGTAGCCCTGTGCATTAGTAAGAAAAACAAAAAGGATGAGCTCTAGGTGATAAACGTGTCCCTCCCATGACCTCAGCAAGAATGAGGAGCCCACCGCTGTAGCACCGTCTACGCAGGTCCCACCTGCACATTGTGGGCACCAAGGTCCAAGGTCCTGTTTGTCGGACCTGCTCTTTGGGAAGCAGGATGTCATCATTCATTGTTTTTAACCCAGGGAACCTTAAAACTTTAGACTGAAACAAACAAAATTGCCAATATAGCACTCTGTACAACGTCTCAAGTTCATGTCAGTACTTCCAGACAAAAAGGATACGGGTAGAAACATTCCTCGTATGCTTTAGATCAGCGTTACCCCCAGAAAGGGAAGTGTTCTTTCACACTATCATCACTTGATAATTCTAGTGTATCTGGGCGTACAATTCTAGAACGACAGCCGTTTCGCTTCCCGGAAACTCTTCTCCCAGTGAGAATGCTGTGAGTCTGACAGTCCATCTTTAAACATCACAGGTCTTTTCCCTTTGGAAGTTCTTATAACCTTGTTTCCTGGTTTTTTTTTCTTTTTTTCGTTTTTTGTTTCTTTTTTTCTTCCTTTCTTCTTATTTTTGCTTTGTTTCTTTTTCTTTTAATCAGTTGCCCTGGGATATATCTGGTGTGGATTTCTTTTTGTTTAATCTGCATGAGATTGATTTTCCTTCCTGACTCTGAGGATACCTATGGTTAATGAAGCCTGAAAATTTTTCTACCCCCAAAATTTCTTTTTGGGTGTTGCCTCTCCTGTATTCCTTCACTTTTGTTTAAACGTTTTTCAAAAATGCTTTTATAAACATACTTTATTTTATTTATTTATTTTATTCTTACATCATTTATTTATTTATTTACTTATGTATCCAAGAGGCACACAGAGCTCCCATCACATCTACTGCTTCACTCCCCCAAACACCTGCAACAGCCGGCAGTGGCCTGAGGCTGGAGCCAGGAGCCAGAAACTCAATCCAGGTCTCAATCAAGTAGTTGGCAGGAACCCAACCCCTTGAGTCATCACTGTTGCCTCCGAGGGACTGCATTAGCAAGATGCTAGAGTTAGGAGTCGGAGCAGGACTGAACCCAGGTACTCTCCTATTGGACATCCTAACTGGTGTTTTAACTGCTATATCAAATCCCAGTTCCTCTCTTATTCTTTACTTTGAGGATTCTAATTAGATGGAGGCTTAGACATCATTTGTTGTGGCTTCAACAAGACTTGGCTTCCAATCACATGAAAATATCGAAGCCCCAGTGACTTCTGTTAACGGTTGATGGCCTAAGGATGCAGGCGTGATCTGGCTATGGTGTCTGAGAGTGGATCGATGGGGTTTGCTCTTGGAGGCTGGCGCTCCAAAGAGGGCTGGGCCTGGCTCCTCTCTCCATTCCCTGCCTCTCCATCTGCTCCTTCCTCCTCTTTTGCTTTGCAGCCATCAGCCGGCACACCCATCAGATGCCAGACCAATGAGGCTTCCCAGTCTTGAACGGAACCTCCAAAACTGTGAGCTGGAATCAACCATCTTCCCTCCTGGTAGCTCTTCTCAGGTGTTTGTTGTAGTAACGAACAGCTGATGAACCCTTAATTATATCCACAGATCTCTAACTTCTCTTTCATTTTCCATCTCTGCCTATGGCTGCCTTCGGGGCAATTTTCTTAGAGCTATTTTCTAATACATCAATCTTCCATGAATTATACTGACTCTGCTATTCCATCCATCCCTTATGTTATTATTTTAATGATTCTATGTTTAATTAATAAGGGTTTATCTGATGTCTATTAAAGTCTAGGCCTTCTTACTTAGGTTTTTCTTCCTTTTTTTAATCACATTTGTAACATTCTGCTTCATTCTGCATCAAAGCATTCTGATGTCTGAATCCCACACTTCTGTGTGTTTCTGTGTGTTTCTACATCTTTGATTCTGAATGATGAGTCCTGGGGAGTCTCTCTCCAAGCAGCAGCCTCCTCTGCCACCCCTGGATTTGAAGCTGCCTCTGCCAGACGCCTAACGGAGCCAGCAGCCATGAACCTGCCACATAAATTCTCAAGTAGATGGCTTGGACTGTGGTTTTTCTCAGTCATGAAAGTAGCATACATTGGCCGGCGCCGCGGCTCAATAGGCTAATCCTCCACCTTGCGGCGCCGGCACACCAGGTTCTAGTCCCGGTCGGGGTGCCTGATTCTGTCCCGGTTGCCCCTCTTCCAGGCCAGCTCTCTGCTGTGGCCCGGGAGTGCAGCGGAGGATGGCCCAGGTGCTTGGGCCCTGTACCCCATGGGAGACCAGAAGGAAGCACCTGGCTCCTGGCTTCGGATCAGCACAGCGGCCATTGGAGGGTGAACCAAAGGTAAAGGAAGACCTTTCTCTCTGTCTCTCTCTCTCACTGTCAACTCTACCTATCAGAAAAAAAAAAAAAAAGGAAATTAGCATACATTTGAATACTACACCTGCGGGAAGATTCCTGATCACAGGTCCTCACAGGAAGCATTGTTTCCCCACAATGAATGCCAGGCTAAGAGAGACAAATTTCCTTGTGATTTCTACCTTCCTTCTGTCCTTTTATTTTTCCTAGTAAAAGAAAAAAACAAGAATCATTTACATTTGCTATTTTGGCAAAATAACGTCCCTGTTTGTTGCAAGTTGTCAGCTTATCCCCATGGTTTCCAAGGCACTTGTAAATCTACAGTGAAGTGAACTCTCGCTCCCGGAAACACCTGTGAGCGTACAGCCTTGACCCTGGCCCTGTCTCACTGCCATTCACAGCCGCTCACAATGTCACACGCCTCGGATTCACCCAACAGCCCTTCATTACACTCAGGGTTTGCTAGGCTCCAGTGAGGGGCAAAGATGTCGTGACAGGAGCCGGAGACACAGAGGCAGGGAGGGATGGCGTGTCCACATGCCATGCAGCTGGGGAACCAAGTGAGCAAAGAGTTGCATGAGTCTGGAGGGGCAGCAAGAGGCAGAAATCCCTCTAGAATCTGTAAACCTTGCGATAGAGCAGAGAGGAAGATGCAGGCGCATGTGTGAGGCAGTGTTAAATCGAATGATGTTGAAAAATACATACAGGCTTTCTATTAAAGTCCAAAACCTATTCTCAGCCACTCAGGCCACATCACTATAGTTCCTCTGGTCAGGCACCATCTACTTGAGAGCCATCTGACGTTAGGCCCTGTTCTAGACCAGGCCAGATAAGAGGGAACAGTCAGCCTGCAAGGAACAGTGGAGAGATAAAGACTTGGGACACATCTCTCTTCTAGCTGCCTTATCAGTTCCTTGGTACTGGCAGGGGTTTCACTCGCCTCTGAATCCCCAGCCTCCAGCGAAACACCTGTGCTGTAAATCAACTGAAGGGCATGTCAAAGCATTCTGAAGCAATGCGTTGAAGCTCATGTCCCCAAAGCACATGGAGCACCCACCCTTCCAGCCTCCTACAATAAAAAAATCTTTACTCTCCAGAGTTAAAATGGACTTCCTCTTGCTGTCCTGCGAGTGTCTCGGACAGCCCGAGAGATACCACTGTTACAGCTGCAGAGTCACCGAGTGTCTGCCTCGGCACGCCGAGCCCATCGAGTGGTCTGGGAGGTTAAACCGTGGCGGCTCTTCAGGACGCCCTTGGGGTACTGCTAGGAGTTTGAGCTGCTGCCCGGGCACCCTGAAAAAAAGAATTCTCTGATGCTTACACCTGGAAGCCCCACTTGTCCATCTGCACTTGAAAAGAAGGAAGGAAGGGAGAGAAGGAGGGAGGCAGGGAGAAAAGGAAGGAAGGAAGGAGGAAGAGAAAGAACCCTACCCAGGAAGTACACTCCTGCTCTGAGTGGTGTCTGGAAACCCTCCACCACTCTCCATGTCTGTGATAGCTGATCCCCGCAGGTTCTTCTTCTATGCATATTTTGCCAAAAAACTTACACCTTTATTCATGGAAACCTTACTTTTTGAAATCAATTAACTAATTTTAGAGGCAGACAAAGAGAGATGGATAGACAGAGACAGACAGCACTCGCATCTGCTGGTTCACTCTCCAGATGTCCGCAATGACGCCAGGAGCTGGGAACTCAGTCTAAGTTTCAACTGCTTGAATCCTCACCTGCCGTCCCCCAGGGTATACAACAGCAGGAAGCCGACTTTTACTGATTTATGTGAAAACAATAAAAACCTGTAATATATAAGAAGACTTCTATAAATTTCATTATCAAAATAAATTAATATGTATTGCAAAAGCTATTCTGTTCTAGAAATTTTTAGAAAAGTCTCACTTAGCTTTCAAAACAACACTCCCTAAGGTAAGCAGTACAACCTTTAAACTTGAACCAAAGGGCAGCTGAGAAAACCCCAGATGTTTCACGTATAAACTCTGGACTCTGGGCTACTGCTCTATGCCCAAGTTTCTTCATCTGTAAAGTAGGAGACTGATAGAATCTATCTCACAGGGTTACAATACACACACACACACACACACACACACAGGAATATTTCAAAGAACAGCAGGAGCAAGCTTTGGCTCTGGGTTAAGACACTGTTTTGGATGCCCACAAGCAATATACAAGCACGTGGTTCAAGTTCAACTCTGCTTCTGATGCACCTTCTGATAACGCACACCTGGCAAGGCAGAAGGAGACCCAAGTCCAGCTCTTGGATTTGGCCTGGCCCTGCCCTGGCTGTTGTGGTCATATGGGGCATAAACCAGCAAATAGCAGCGCTCTCTCTCTCTCTCTCTCTCTCTCTGTGTGTGTGTGTGTGTGTGTGTGTGTATGATCTGTCTTTCAAAATTAAAAAAATGAACATATATAAATAAATGTTTTCAAAAAGCAAGTGTAGCGTATTCACATTCAACTAGGATTAAAAGGTAAGTATTTTGTCACACATAAAAAATGGAAATCCATGCATAGTTCTTTCTTTTTTTAAAAAAAGATTTATTTTATTTATTTGAAAGAAAGAGTTACAGAGAGAGGTAGAGACAGAGAGAGAGGTCTTCCATCTGTTGGTTCACTCCCCAGATGGCTGCAACAGCCGGAGCTGCGCCGATCCAAAGCCAGGAGCCAGGAGCTTCTTCCGGATCTCCCACACAGGCACAGGGGCCCAAGGATTTGGACCATCTTCTACTACTTTCCCAGGCCACAGCAGAGAAGTGGATTGGAAGAGGAGCAGCCGGGACTAGAACATATGGGATGCCGGCACTTCAGGCCAGGGCTTTAACCCAATGAGCCACAGCGCCGGCCCCAGTGCATGCATAATTCTTTCATAATGCACATTTCTCATGAATTTTGAAGGGGTCCCGGTAGGTGCTGACCCTGACACAGATCATCTCTTCTTGATATTGCAAAATGATTTGCCACATTTGGAAGGTCCTATGGCAGCTTCTCTCTAGGAAATATTCATGCTTCCTATCAAATCAAAGTTAAGAATTAACACGATAAATACATTTCCTTGGGAAGCATGCATTTTGTTGTGTTCCCTCTCATATCCCGAGACAAGTGTCCACAGATTCCTGATGCAAGGAGTCCTTCCCAGGCTAGGTGTCAAAGACGTGAGAAGATTGCTAGAGTGCAAGTCCCTTTGCTCAAGGTATGCCTGTTTACAAATTAAAATCTCTGAGGGC
Source organism: Sylvilagus floridanus (assembly GCA_949820135.1). Taxonomy (NCBI): domain Eukaryota; kingdom Metazoa; phylum Chordata; class Mammalia; order Lagomorpha; family Leporidae; genus Sylvilagus; species Sylvilagus floridanus. Next base: position 21,701,763 of record OX463238.1, on the reverse strand, counting down.
TATTGCCCTCTTCTTTAGGCAAAAGTAGGTCCATGGCATGAGTCTTTTTTATAAAAAAAATTTAACTTACTCAAGAGGCAGAGGAGCCAGGGTTGTGGTACAGCAAGTTAAGCCATTGCCTGCGATGCTAACATCCCATATAAGCTTATGAATTTGAGTCCTGGCTGTTCTGCTTCCAACTCAGCTCCCTACTGAGTTGGGAAACAGTGGATGATGGCCCAAACACTGGAGCCCCTGCTGCCCACGTGAGAGACCAGGATGCAGTTCAGGGCTCCTGACTTCAGCTGGGATGAGTCCCCGCTGTTGCATCCATCTGAGGAGTGAACCAGCAGATGGAAGATTCTCTCTCTCTCTCTCTCTCTCTCTCTCTCTCTCACTATCTCTCCCTCTCTCTCTCTGTGTTACTCTGCCTTTCAAATAAAAATATTTTTAAAAGCAGTCAGAGAGAGAAACACACAGAGAGAGAGAGAGCTCCCAACAGCTGATTTATTCCCCAAGTATCCAAATAACTTGGGCTGGGCCTGGGGCAGAAGCTAGGAGCCAGTACTCAATGCCAGCCTCTCACTTGAGTCATTACCAACTGCCTCCCAGGAGGCAGCTGGAATCAGGAGCAGAGGCAGGATGTGAACCAGAACTCAACTGTGAGAAGCGATCACCTTAACTGGTGTCTTAACTGCTAGGCCAAATGCCCACCTCTGTGGCGTAATTCCTTCAGATGAAATTTATCATCTTAGTTAACCCACTGCGATCATGAAAGCAGACATCTCCCACATGCTAGTAACACTATATTTAAAATAAACCATCAGACCATTATGGTTGTAAATGGACTCATCATAGCTACTTCTTAAGCAGTGTAAAAGTAAGAGCTTCTTTTTTAAAGTTTATTTATTTTCATTTATTTGGCAGGGAGAGAGAGAGAGAGAGAGAGAGAGAGAGAGAGAGAGAGAGAGATCTTCCATCTACTCATTCAGTTCCCAAATGTGTAACTCACAAAACAGGCAGATAGAGAGACAGCGAGACAGCAGAGCTCCCATGAACTATCTACACAGCATTAAGACAACACTGAGATATTATCTCCAGGAGTTCTCACAAACCATAAATCTTCAGCACAGTCACTACATTAAACAGGTGCATGTAAAGGAGGCCAGGGCTCTAGGGAGATAAAGCTAATTAGCAGACCTGTTCTCTTTACACACACATAAATGAGTTGGTTGATTGTTTTGTGTTCTTGACATCTAGCATTAATATTGCAAGTATCCAATGACCTCAAAAAACCATGGGATTTTGCTCCTCTTATATTTCAGAGTCAAATAAGTTGGTACAAAGGAAACAGGCCCAATGAAAAGCATGTTACACTGTGGTATTAATAGAAGTATTTATTAATTTCATTTTCCGTCCTGCTGTGACATACAGAATATATCACCTACAAACCTGTGAGCTGGAACCACAGTGATGGTGAGATGGATTGTGTTAAATAACCTCACGTTTCATAAGAAGCATAATTTTAGTTTAAACAGTGAGTTAGAGGTTTCCAAGGTCATTGTAAATAATGACCTTGTAAATTATTGACAAAGCAATAAATCTTTAATACCACACACATAAGTGGTTCATAAACATAAATGGTTAACCAAGCCAGGCGGCTGGCACAGTAGCTTTTATACAGTTAAGTGAGAGCAGAGCTGAGGGTGTTCTCTACAGGCTAACCCTAAGAGTTATAATAAAAAAATTACACCAAACTAAGTTTTCATTATCAAATGTCCTGATATGATGGATTCTTGTTTACATGCATTTCACATAATGTCATTAGCTGTGTCTTCAATGACAATCATTTCTTCTTTTTTAAAAATGTATTTACTTAAAAGGCACAGAAACAGTGCAAGAGACAGAGAAAGACGGGGGAGGGAGAGAGAGAGAGAGAGAGAGAGACCTTGATTTTCCATCTGCTGATTCACTCTCCAGATGCACACAACAGCAAGGGATGAAGCCAAAACCAGGAGCCAGTGTCCACCTCTCACATGCATGGCAGGGATCCAAACGCCTAGGCCATCTTCTGCTGTTTCCTGGGTGCATATTGGTAGGAATTTGGATTGGAAGTGAATGTGGGGCTATCAGGCACACTGATATGGGATGCACATATCCCAGTGTCATAACCACTGTACCAAATGCCCACCTTTCTTTTTCTTTGTAATTTTTATTTATTTATTTTAAAAGGCAGATAGATGGAGAGAGAGAGAGAGAGAGAGAGAGAGAGAGAGAGAGAGATTCCATCCATTTACTGGTTTACTCCTCAAATCCCCACCATGGGCAAGGCTGGACCCAGCGAGAGTAAGGAGCCAGGTCATGTGGGTGTCGGGAGCCCAATGACCTGAGCCATCACTTCTGCCTCCCAGGGTTCCCATCAGCATGAAGCTGGAGTCAGGTATCAACCACAGGCACTCTGATGTGGGACGTGAGCATCCTAACTGGGGTCTTAAACTAGGCCAAATGCCTGCCCCAACGACTGCTGCTTTGAGATCCACGCTGGCCTTCCTGGCCAGAGGACTGGTGACCCCAGCATGGCTGACAGCATGCACCTTCCAGAACGTTACAGCCGTGGGAGTCACTCTGATGGGAGCCTCCTAACAGTGTGAGTTCAGGGAGCTGCTGCTGCTTCTCGCTGTTGTGTCTCCTTTTGCAGATGAGCAAGCTCAAGGCAGCTCCATGGTTCCTCCTGCAGGGTTCTACTTCCTGCTGGTGTTTATGATTACCAGATGCGTGGCTGGTAACCAATGTGAACAGAGAGACAAAGGTCTGGGCCTAGGAAAAGTATTTGTGGGCTATTAACGAAATTATTACATTTTGGGGGCCAGTTCTGTGTTGTAACAGGTAAAGCTGCTGCCTGCAAAGCCGGCATCCCGAGTCCTGGCTGCTTCACTTCCGTTCCAGCTCTCTGCTATGGCCTGGGAAAGCAGTAGAAGATGGACCAAGTCCTTGGGCCCCTGCACCTGCATGGGAGACGCAGAAGAAGCTCCTGGCTCCTGGCTTTGGATCAGCACAGCTCCAGCCATTGTGGCCAACTGGGGAGTGAACCAATAGATGCACGACCTCTCTCTTCCTCTCTCTCTCTTCCTCTCTCTCTCTCTCTCTCTCTCTCTCTCTCTCTCTGCCTCTGCTTCTCTCTGTGTGTAACTCTGACTTTCAAATAAATAAATCAATCTTTTAAAAAAGAAGTTATTAAATTTTGATTTAAAAAAGTCCCTGGATTTTCTAAATAATCCTGTAGCAAGGACTGATTCAAACAATCACATTCCAGCAACTATGATATTTTCCACGTCTGCCAATGATTTACTGAGACAGGTCACGCAGAATACTAGAGAGTAGCTGGAAGTGGGAACTCAAAAACCCAGAAATTCTAAAATAGACAAGACTACAGTGATCCCCCAATCCTGGCTCTTGGGTCTTTAAGATACATCCCTTTGGGGAATTTGACCAAAGCTACAGATCTTCTCCCTAGAGAGAAAAAAATTTTTTTTTCTTCCTGCTCATAATTTTGGGAGTGTCCCAGATTCCCGAAGCCCCTCCTTGAGCTCTCATGTAAGAAACTTTGATCCAATCCAACCACCTCATTTAGAGATGAAGAAATTTAGGGCAAGGTGGGGCTAAACACCTCACCCAGGGTCACGTGGTCATTGACGACAGAGATGAGACAAAAACCCCACTCCTCCTCTGCCGTCCTCTGCTGGCTCAGGCTGCGTGTGGCTTGTCTGTGTGCTTTTCCACGAGGGCCATTCCACAGTGCAGCCCTGCATGGGAGGGCTCCACATGCCCCACGCCTAGCGACTGGTCCAAGAGCGACTACACACGTGCGTGATTACATACAGACCCAGTGTTCTCTCTACAGAATGCTCTCTGTGTCCTTACTCAGGTAGGGCCGACATCTCTCCACCCTGCTGCCCACCTCCCCCAACGCCTCCTGGTCCCTCTCAGGTCTCCCCTGCCCCCCCACCCCGAGACCTCCTGCTTCGCCACCGCCATCCTGCGTGCAGGTGCAGCGCTGCCCTCTTAGACCCATCCTCAGCTTGTTTATGGAAACCCGAACGCCATCGCCTGTTACTTCTACCATGTGAAACTCCCTTCACCAAACATGCTTAAGACGCCGTGGTGTCTGGGATACTGTAGCTGTTCTGCCAAGTTCTGTGTTTAGCCCGCACCTAGCAAGGATGGTATAAATGTGGCTTAATGGACATTTTAGGATTCTAAACTGAAAAAAAAAATACAAACAAATTTACCACCAAGTCCTGTGGTTTATAAGAAGCTTTTCGTAAAACTCACAAAAATTTTGTTCTCTTTTTTTTTTTTTAAGTATTCTATAACAAATAGACTTACTCTTGTCCCCTCCCCCTGCCAGGCAGCTGGTTTTTAAGTGTGTATTTATTTATCTGAAGGCAGATGAACAGAGATCTACCATCTGCTGGTTCACTCCTCAAATGCCCACGACAGCCTGGGCTAGGTCAGGCTGAAGCCAGACAGGGCCCTTGTCTGTCTCCCACAAAAGTAATGGGGACCTATGTACTTGAGCCATCACCTGTCACCTCCAGGCCGAGCATTAGTCGGAAACTGGAAGGGAAGAAGGACTGAGGATCACAGGCACTGTGGTGTGGGATGTGGGCATTCCAAGTGGTGACTGAGCTGCTGTACCACGTGTCCTCCCCAAGTCACCTGCGTTATACACGTCCTGAACATTCGTTACTAAAATCCTGGCTCCTCCCAGTGAATAATTAAAAAAAAAAAAGTCCAGGGGCCGGCATTGTGGCATAGTAGGCTAAAGCCTCCACCTGTGGCACCAGCATCCCATATGGGCGCTAGTTCGAGTCCAAGCTGGTCCACTTCTGATGCAGCTCCTGGCTAATGCACCTGGCAAAGCAGCAGAAGATGGCCCACGGGGCTTGGGCCCCTGCACTCATGTGGGAGACCCGGAGGAAGGTCCTGGCTCCTGGCTTCAGCTTGGCTCAGCTCAGGTCGTTGCAGCCATTTGCAGAATGAACTAGTGGATGGGAAATTTCTCTACTCTCTGAGTCTCTCCCTCTCTCACTGTAAATGGTTTTCAAATAAAATAAATAAATCTTTTTTAAAAAGTTTCATGTTGGGGCCAACATTGTGGTATGGCAGGTTAAGCCTCCGCCTGAAACACTGGCTACCCACATGGGTGCCAGTTCACGTCCCCACACACACATGGAAGACCTGGAAGAAGCTCTGGGTTTCTGGCTTTGATCTGGCCCAGCCCAGGGCGTTGTGGCCATCCAGAGAATGAACCAGTGGATGGAAGATTTCTCTCTCTCTCTCTCTCTCTCTATCTCTCTCTATCTCTCTCTATCTCTCTCTCCCCCTCTCTCTCTCGCTCGCTGTCTCTCCTCCTGCCTCTGTAACCCTACCTTTCAAATAAATAAAAAATAAATCTTAAAAAAAAAAAAAACTCATGTTGTACTGAACACAAGAAATTCAGATGATCTACATGACAAAGCTTTTTTTTTTTTTTTGACAGGCAGAGTGGACAGTGAGAGAGAGAGACAGAGAGAAAGGTCTTCCTTTGCTATTGATTCACCCTCTAATGGCCACTGCGGCTGGCGCACCGTGCTCATCCGATGGCAGGAGCCAGGTGCCAGGTGCTTTTCCTGGTCTCCCATGGGGTGCAGGGCCCAAGCACTTGGGCCATCCTCCACTGCACTCCCGGGCCACAGCAGAGAGCTGGCCTGGAAGAGGGGCAACCGGGACAGAATCCGGCTCCCCGAGCGGGACTAGAACCTGGTGTGCCGGCGCCGCAAGGCGGAGGATTAGCCTGTTGAGCCACGGCGCCAGCTGACAAAGCTTTTTTTAGATGACCTTTTTGGTGACTGTCCTTCATACATGAAGCCATAGGACGCTGTACAGAATCAGGAACATAGTCCAAGTCCTAAATATAAAAATGAATGTCTTCACTGTATAAAATGTATTTGCTAGCTCAAAGGTAAGATGCAGACTACTGAATTCTTCAATTATATACAACGTTGTATTCAATATTGAGTCGTTCTTGATGCTGTTTGCCATGAAATAAATTTGAAAACCAACATAAACATCCAATATTATTTTTTAAAATAAACTGAACTTTTATTATCATCAAAGTGATAAAAACCAAGCTTTGCAGTAATTAAGCAAAGTAATGACTTCTGTGACCGGTTGGTCACTTTAGCTCTAAAGTTTTAGAGAAACCAAAAGTCATCAGCATTAAACAGGCTTCAAATATTCATTATTAAAATCCTACATTAACTCTTGGGAGAAACCAATGATTTCACATGATTCTAGGCATAGAGACAGAAAATCAAAAGCATAGATTGGAGTTTGGATTAAGAGTTACTGCAGTTATTCAAAAGTATCTCCTCTGTGGCCCAACTCTCATTTTAAGCAAAAACTAGATACCTAGTCTAGTTATGTGACCTTAAGGACTTGTTTTTAATTCCACCAAGTAAAAGCAGCATCTTACATAAAATATAGCACAGTTGATGATATAACTCTATTAATGCTTTTATTTATTCTCTAACAAGCTAAGTAATTTCAATGGGTCTCTTGTCTCGGTGGTCTTGCTGGAATATTCCATGCCTCTGGTCAAGTTCTAGACCTTGGATATTAAAATAATAACATTTAATTCATTGAAACCAACTGACACTTATCACCTACTATATAAGACAGCATAAGCCATTTTCTAGGTTAACAAGCCTTTTCATAAGTATGATTTTAATGGCTACATAACTTTTTATTGCCTGGCTCTCTCCTCATTTATTTAACCATTTCCTTGTGGTCAGGCATTTAGGCCTTTTCCTTTGTGTGTATATTATACATGCCCATCTTTGGGAATAAAGTTCTTCTATAGTATTTCCTGAAGATAACTCTGTCTTGAAAATGATAAATCACCAACTTACATTTTAGTAACAATACAACTTAACTTTTAAAAATATTATCTATTTATTTATTTGAAAAGCAGAGTTACAGAGAGAAAGGGAGAGACTGGTTCACTCCACAAATGACCTCAGGCCAAAGCCAGGAGCCAAAACCTTCCTCTGGGTCTCCCATGTAGATGCAGGGGTTCAAAGACTTGGGCCAGCCTCCACTGCTTTCCCATGCCTATTAGCAGGGAGCTGGATCAGAAGCAGAGCAGCTAGGACTTGAACCAGCGCCACAGGGGATGCCAGCATTGCAGGTGGTGGCTCAACCCACTATACCACAATGATGGCCCCCAACCTAACCTTGTTCAAGTTTTATAAAAAGTCACTTAAATAACTATTGTCTTATCTTTTAAGGTATGATTACATGGTTATTAAATTGACTACAATCTTTAACTTACAGTTGATCTGACATTTTTAGCAAAATGTTAACCATTTTTTAGCCAAAGAACCCAGCTTCTCTCCATATGCAGCTGGTAGCTGAAGAATGAGAAGAAAAGCACACAGCATAACTTACTTTTTAAAATTCAAATTCACAGTGATATAATCAAAATTGAAAAATGTGTGGGTACAACCTTACTTCCTCTATCTTATCAAAATTTAGAAACTGTAGATATAACTGAGTGCTGACACGTGTCAGGACTGTGCCACTGGCAACTCTCCATTGTCTCGTTTTTTCTCTGTACTTTACATTCAAGCAATGTGTTATTGAGGTGGTAATCCATGCACTTAATCACGATGACTAAAAAAGAATTATAGGATGCTGCGTTTTGAATGTGGCCCTGCAAAACAACATGTTGGAAACTTAACCCTCAATGCAGTGGTGTTGGGAGGTGGGCCCCAAGGACTTGATCCACTCATGGGGGCTCCACACTCGTGAGCGGTTTGTTATGAAAAAGGGTGAGTTCAGTCGCTTTATATTCCTCTCTTTCCTCATCTCCCTCTGCCTCCACCCTTCCCACACCATCACCCGTGGATGGCACTGCCTTCCCTGGACTTACCAGCCTTCACGACTACAAACCAGAACTCTGCTCCTTATCAGTCCCCCAGCCTGAAGAATAAGAAGAGAATAAGACCCAGAGGGACAGAACAGACCACCCCCCCAAAAAAAAAATCCAGAGCAATGGTAGCACATTTTTTTATTCTCAATGATCTCCAGAAATTATTTCCTTCAAACAGCAAAGACCTCATAAAAAAAATGAAGTGGGCCAGCGCCATGGCTCAACAGGTTAATCCTCCACCTTGTGGCGCCGGCACACCAGGTTCTAGTCCCGGTTGGGGTGCCGGATTCTGTCCCGGTTGCCCCTCTTCCAGGCCAGCCCTCTGCTGTGGCCCGGGAGTGCAGTGGAGGATGGTCCAAGTGCTTGGGCCCTGCACCCCATGGGAGACCAGGAGAAGCACCTGGCTCCTGCCTTCAGATCAGTGCAGTGTGCTGGCCACAGTGCGCCAGCCGTGGCGGCCATTGGAGGGTGAACCAACGGCAAAGGAAGACCTTTCTCTCTGTCTCTCTCTCTCACTGTCCACTCTGCCTGTCAAAAATTTAAAAAAAAAATGAAGTGACAGATTTTCAATTCATTGGCTATACAGCTGCCTTTGCTGTTTGCAGCTCATGTTCAATTCAGGCAAAAATCAGTCCTGCTGCTCACAGCTTTTGGGGATGATAAAGATAGAAGAGGCCAGTAGTGTCTTCAAAGGGAAGATTTGTTCTGACCAAGCCTCAGGTTTTTCTCTTGCCATCATTTTAAAACAATTGGCTTTTTTTTTTAACAGATTTCTTTCTTTATTTATTTGAAAGTCAGAATTACACACAGAGAGAAGGAGAGGCAGAGAGAAAGAGAGAGGTCTTCCATCCACTGGTTCATTCTCCAATTGGCCCCAACAGCTGGAGCTGTGCTGATCTTAAGCCAGGAGCCAGGAGCTTCTTCTAGGTCTCCCACGCAGGTGCAGGGGCCCAAGCACTTGGGCCATCTTCCACTGCTTTCCCAGGCCATAGCAGGGAGCTGGATCAGAAGTGGAGCAGCCGGGACATGATACAGTACCCACATGGGATGCTGGCACTGTAGGCAGCGGCTTTACCCACTCTGCCCCCGCGCTGGCCCCAACAACTGGCTTTTTTAAGTTACTAGTTCATTAAAAACCTCACCCCAAAAATTTATAAAAATACAAAAAGAAACATAAAAGTCTGAAAAAAAATTTAAAAAAAGTTCCCTCCTAAAATAGTGATATGGTTAAAGGTAGGAGCTTAACTGGGTATGTGCAGCCCTACCCTCCACACCATACCTAATAGGTACTCAGCAAAAATTGGCTGAAGCAATGGTTGCATAGGAAAGTACATTTCAAAGTAGCTCTTTATCTTAAGGGTTTCTTCATCTCACTTGTCTAAAAAGCTTTCATGGCATACCATGAGGTTACTTAAATCTCTAAATCCTTACCCCTAAGGGTAAAGCTAGAAATGTGCCATGGGACTCCAAATCCCATTAGGTTGGCAGATACCAATGACATCTTACTAGTTAAAGTGATCAGTTTAAGTTAATAACTGATTATAAAGATAGGATTAAGTGTCAAAGGGATTACATAAATAACACCAAGTGTCTGCGAATAACAATAGATAGAATTAGGCCCAGGCTAATCCTCCGCCTTGCGGCGCCGGCACACCAGGTTCTAGTCCCGGTTGGGGTGCCGGATTCTGTCCCGGTTGCCCCTCTTCCAGGCCAGCCCTCTGCTGTGGCCCGGGAGTGCAGTGGAGGATGGCCCAAGTGCTTGGGCCCTGCACCCCATGGGAGACCAGGAAAAAGCACCTAGCACCTGGCTCCTGCCATTGGATGAGCGCGGTGTGCCGGCCGCAGCGCGCCATCCGCGGCAGCCATTGGAGGGTGAACCAACGGCAAAGGAAGACCTTTCCCTCTGTCTCTCTCTCTCTCACTGTCCACTCTGCCTGTCAAAAAAAAAATAGATAGAATTAAAAAGAAGAGAATGATCCAACATGGGAAGCAGGCCACATAGCAGACTCATAGAATGACAAATTTCCTAAACAGCACTCTGGCCTCAGAATCAGCCCTTAAGGCATTCGGATCTGGCTAAAAATCCTTTGAGAGCAGTTCAGGCATGGAAAGCCAAGATACTGTGTCAAAAAAATGACCTAAATGAAAGATCTCTGTGAGTGAGATCCCAGCAGAAAGAAGGGACCATCAAAGAAGGAGGTACCTTTCTCTGAAGGGAAGAGAAAACTTCTACTTTGATTACGGCCCTAAATAATGTCAGAGTTTGTGGACTCTTGGCAGCTCATGACAAGAGCCTTGGGTGATTACTGACATTATAAATAAGAGTGTCAATTGTTAAATCAACAACAAGAGTCACTGTGCACTTACTCCCCGTGTAGGACCTCTGTCCTTAATGTGTTATACTATGAGAATTAACAGTAAGACTAGTTTTCAAGCAGTACTTTATACTTTGTGTGTCTGTGTGGGTGCAAACTGTTGAAATATTTATTTAGTATAGAGTTGATCTTTTGTATATAAAGATAATTAAAAATGAATCTTAATGAAGAAAGGGATGAGAGAGGGAGTAGAAGTGGGATGGTTTGGGGATGGGAGGGTGGTTATGAGGGAAGAACTGCTATAATGCAAAAGTTGTACTTATGAAATTTATATTTATTAAATAAAAGCTTTCTATTAAAAAAGTCTCTAAGTCCCTAATTGTCATGAAATCCTTTATTTGAAATGCTGAAGTTCCTAAAACCTATGTAAAGATTGTATGTAAGGGTTGGCATTGTGGTATATCAGGAAAAGCCTCTACCTGTTATGCCAGCATCCCATTCGGGCATCAGTTTGTGTCCTGGCCATTCTACTTCAGATCCAGTTCCTGGCTAGTGGCCTAGAAAAAGCAGCAGAAGATGGCCCAAGTGTTCGAGCCCCTGCCACCTACATGGAAGACCTGGATGAGGCTCCTGGCTTCAGAGTGGCCCAGCCCTGGCCATTGTAGGCATATAGGGAATGAACCAGCAGATGGAAGCTCACTCTCTCTCTCCCCTTCCTCACTCTGATTCTCGAATAAATAAATAAATATGTATATAAAGACTTTACAGATGTGGAAACATTTTCCACTTGTCACAGATCTTAGTAGTCTGATGATAGAAATAGAAAATTCAGATGCAGCATTATAAATATTTCTGAATTACCAGGAGCCACATTTCTTTCTGTAGAATGCCAATACAATACCCTGGAAAACAGGTGGACAGCTTTCACAATCATACAGGAGTAAACTCAAGACATAATGTGATAAACATAGGGAAAGCCATTCAAATATAAGAAGAAAAATTCGTGAAAGATAAATGGTCCCACGATAAGTTAAATGTTATTTCTCCAGGACACTTGAACACAGAAAGGTCTACAGCCACCACTTTGCAAGGAGAAGCTGTCGTCTACCATGAAACTTTGCTTGCCACTCTACAATTGAGCAGTTCCACACACTGCACACAGAGAGAGTCTTTTCATTGGGGGCTGCAGAGAAGGAAGGAAAACTTCACTTTGAGATTTCATGTCAAGATGTCTCACAAAAGGGATTCAAGTGCAAATTCAAACGGGGCACAACGGATAGTTGTTTTGGCGATCGTGGGAATATGGTGCAATAGAAGAGAAAGAAGACAAGAACAGATGGATGCCACGAGAATCAGACAAAGCCTGCTTTGTGGATGATGGATCATCCAAGTGACCACCACGGGCTCCGGAAACAATGTAAAATCCAAGACGGAAAGGTGAATTGTGCTGCGGACCACTGTCATGTACTCTTCAAATGTTTCCGTGTTCGGGTTCTTAAATCATATCTGCCAGCGTTTCAATAGACCCGGAGCAAACTGAGTGGCCCGTGAAATCTGCTTTCTTCAGGGAAGGTATTGGAAGAAGTCAAAGACACAGGGGAAAATTCAACGAGGAGCAGAGCTGCCTGTCAATCTTCCTTCCCTGCAGCGTGCAGGAAGCTGCACGCAGCCCCAAGCCTGGGAGGTGAAGGTTCAAGGATGCAGAGACAGCAGAGGTCCACTCTCTTGGGGCTGGACTCCGCCCACTCTTAGGGGCTGGACTCCGCCCACTTCTTGAGGAAGTCAGTGAATGGATGTGTTTGGAAACTGTGTTACTCCAAACTTGTTTAAAAAGTAAATGGAGATGAGAAAATAACAGAAGAAAAATCACTTAAAAGTATTTCACTGTGGTTTGTAGTTACAAACAAACAAAAAAACTCTAGTTGAGCTTAAAACCCTGGTTTTTTGAAAGGTAAGTGGCATGTTGATTACGGTGTGAGTCTAGAGATGAAATCACAGAACGGATTGCAGGAGGCATTTGGTTTGGTGGCTAAGAAACCGTTTGACACAACTGCATCCCACACTGGAGAATTTGGTTTTGATAACAGCCTCGGACCCCTGACACCAGCTTTCTGCTCATAATGACCTGGGAGGGTGCAGGTGATGGCTTACATATACGGGTTCTTGGGAGTCTGCATTGTGGTGTAGTGCCTCAGTGCCTTTCGGTGCCAGCGTCCCATATGAGCAATGGTTCACATCTCCACTGCTCCACTTGCAATCTATTTCCCTGCTAACGAGCCTGGGAAAGTAGAGGAGGCCCTGGTGCCCACATGGGACACCCAAATGGAGTTCCAGGCTCCTCACTTTGGCCAGGCCAGGCCATCGCAGCCATTTCTGGAGTGAACCAGCGGATGGACGATCACTCTTTTAAAAATAAATTATTTAGGCTGGCGCCGTGGCTCAACAGGCTAATCCTCTGCCTTGCGGCGCCAGCACACCGGGTTCTAGTCCCGGTCGGGGCACTGGATTCTGTCCCGGTTGCCCCTCTTCCAGGCCAGCCCTCTGCTGTGGCCCAGGAGTGCAGTGAAGGATGGCCCAGGTGCTTGGGCCCTGCACCCCATGGGAGACCAGGAAAAAGCACCTAGCACCTGGCTCCTGCCATTGGATGAGCGCAGTGCGCCGGCCGCAGCGCGCCATCCGCGGCAGCCATTGGAGGGTGAACCAACGGCAAAAGGAAGACCTTTCTCTCTGTCTCTCTCTCACTGTCCACTCTGCCTGTCAAAATAAATAAATAAATAAATAATTTATTTATTTATTTATTTTGAGAGGCAGTGAGAGAGGCTTTCATCCACTGGTTCACTTTCCAAATGGCTGCGATACCCAGGGCTGGGCCAGGCCGAAGCCAGGAGTCAGGAGCTCCATCCAGGTCTCCCACGTGGGTGCAGGGGCCCAAGCACTTGGGTCATCTTCCACTGATTTCCCAGGCCATAGCAGAGAGCTGGATCAGAAGTGGAGCAGCCGGGTCTGGAACAGGGATGTCAGTGTCACAGGCAGAGGATTAACCCTCTATGCCACAACGTCAGCCCTGGAAGAGTTCTCTCTCTCTTTTTAAAATGTATTTAAAATACGCTGGCGCCGTGGCTCAATAGGCTAATCCTCCGCCTGCAGCACCGGCACACCGGGTTCTAGTCCCGGTCAGGGCGCCGGATTCTGTCCTGGTTGTCCCTCTTCCAGGCCAGCTCTCTGCTGTGGCCAGGGAGTACAGTGGAGGATGGCCCAGGTGCTTGGGCCCTGCACCCCATGGGAGACCTGGCTCCTGCCTTTGGATCAGCGCGGTGCGCCGGCCGCAGCTAGCCAGCCATGGCGGCCATTGGAGGGTGAACCAACGGCAAAAAAGGAAGACCTTTCTCTCTGTCTCCCTCTCACTGTCCACTCTGCCTGTCAAAAAACAAACAAACAAACAAAACATAAAATAAAATGTATTTAAAATAAATAAATATGTGTGGGAAAAAAAATGGGTTCCTGCCCTGCCGCCCACATGGGAGCTCTGGATTGAGTTTACAGCTCTGGCCCCAGTTTAGTTTTAGGATGGAATAGGCATTTAGGTAGTAAGGCAGCAGACAGAATTCTCTCTCTCTCTCTCTCTCAAATAAATAAATATCTCAAAAATATTCTTTGAAAAAAAGGGCAGATCAATAGGAGGTATTGCAGGTTCAGGTAATAGACTATATTCTGGCTTATAGTCCCAAGACCCGTCCTTTAGAACTATTCATTGATGAGTAAGTGAAATGTTAAGCATTCAGTTGTCAAGCAATTCAAATCACGTAGATAGATCAGAATTCCTGATGAATGAAGAAGAGACCAGCAGATAGTCCTGGGGATAAATCTATGTACAGCTGACAGTAACTGTAATATCATGTGTGAGGGGCACTGTGTCAGGCAAGAACGGAGAAGGAAAGCCTTATGGGACTTCCAGAAGAAAGCATTTCAGGGGCCAGCACTGTGGCTTAGTGGGTAAAGCCACCGCCTGCAGCGCCAGCATCCCGTATGGGCACCAGTTTGAGTCCTGGCTGCCCCACTTCCAATCCAGCTCTCTGCGATGGCCTGGGAAAGCAGTAGAGGATGGCCCAAGTCCTTGGGCCCCTGCATCTGTGTAGAAGACCCAGAAGAAGCTCCTGGATCCTGGCTTCAAGTCAGCACAGCTCCAGCCTTTGTGGCCAATAGGGGAGTGAGCCAGCAGATTGGAGATAGCTCTCTCTCTAGCTCTCCTTCTCTCTGTGTAATTCTGACTTTCAAATAAATAAATGTATGTTTTTTTTTTTTAAAAAGCATCGATGAGCTGCGTTAAACAGCAATGTAAGTGAAGAAAAAAGTGGGCCAAGAATTGAACACTGAAATTTAGAAGTCGTTGGACAATGGATGGAGATAATCTTTCCCAGCTATTCTGGAAAGAGAAAGCTGCAGCTCCTGAAAATTAAATAAATTGGATAATCAAAGTCACACAGCCAATTAGGAATAGAATTGTGTGTGTGTGTGTGTGTGTGTCTGTGCACGTACACACACACACAACCCCTAAACCATTCAGATATAAAAAGGCACTTTATTTATTTAAGAGAGAGCCCTCACTCCCAAGTGCCTACAGACACAGTGGGGAGAGGCCAGCGCTGGGAACTCAACCCATGGTCTTCCCTGTGGGCGGCAAGGACCCAAGAACCTGAGCCAAAACCTGCCACAGCCCAGGGTCTGAATGAGGAGAATCAGAAACCGATCTGGGATGGAGCCCAAGTGGACCCAGGGTATCCTGACCAGTCGCTCTCTAGGCCAAGCCCGCCCCTAGCCGAAGTTTTAATCGTCCCCATTCAAATGCACACCTCTGAAGAAGCTGGATCCTTGTTTCCCTGCTGGAAACGCGGGCTCAGTCGATCCCAGACTAGGAGGTGAATGTCTCTAAATGAAGCAAGAACATGGGAGGGGGAGACAAAATCTGCAATGGCGAGGGTGCAGGCTGGTGCGGCCTCACACCGGACAGCAAAATGTAAGGGAAAGAGGCGCAGAGAGGAGGCAGGGTACGGATGTATAGCGAGACTGAATTATTCAGAGAAAGTAAACCCGCAGAGGTGGGTGACCAATGGCCATCATGCACACAGACCCCAGGGGCCCGGCCCCTTTATAGCTTAGGTGGGATGAGGGTAGGGGGTGGCACGGGGGGGCGTGAATTCCTCCATATTGGTCTTTCAAGTGGCCCAACGGCCTCCAAACCCGGGGAAGAATGCGCGGGTGGGATGTAAAGACATCAGGTTGTGAGACAGAATTGAGATTCAAGGACAAGGAATAAATTCCGATATTATCTCGTGTTGGCAATGAGCGGGAAATTTCCAATATTACCTTTTGGGCAATGAGCGAAAATTCCGATATTATCTCTCTTTTGGGCAATGAGCGAGAGTGGCCGAGGCTTATGTCTTTGTCCCATCAAGATAGACCAGCTTCCCCACTGTCAAACCAAGAACCCAATTAGCAGAAGACCCAGAGGAAGACGGCCAGGCCCACCTTTCCCGGGAGAGGGTGAGCGCCGAGCAGGCACCCGGCCAGCTCAGCCTGCAGAGAGCGCGGAGAAGGGCGCAGAGCCGGGACGCGCGGAGGGGACAGGCCTCCTGCGGGCTCTGACTTTCCCGACTTGCAGGTGTCAGCGCCGGGACACGCGCCGCTCCCCCCACCCACTCCCCAACCCCCGATGCCCTTCCACGAGATAAGAAGGAGATGGAAAAGGTACCGGGGCGCAGACCGCTGGGTTATCTGATAGCGTCGCTCTCCCCAGCGCAGAGCCCCTGCCGGCCACGCCACCCCGCGCCCGGGTACCCAGCTGGGGCCCAACCCAAACAGCCGCCCGCCGCAGGTGCAGGGCCCGGGGAAGCAGAGAACCCGACTGGCTAGGTGCGCCGGGGGCGGCTGCGCGGGGCCGGGGCTGCGGGGAGCCGCGAGCCGCGCACGCCCTCTGCTGGCCTGGGCTGCACCTTGCGCGCCGAGCTCGGAGCGCTCGGCGAACCTGCGGTCCCCCTCGCCGTCAGCATCGCTGATCGCGACGGTGGGCTCCGTGCCTCCGCTGCGGTTGGAGTAGGCGCCAGTTTAAGAGATCCACACTCTCAGCCCCTTCCGAATCCTGCGTCTGCTAAGGGCAGAGCCAACAGGATGGGGTACTGGAGCCCCAGGTGCCGCCCCAGGTGCGCTCCCAAATGGCTTGAGAACCCAGGGCCGCCAACAGCCTAGTTTGCTCGGAGTTCTGGAATTCCGAGGGCGCCAGGGCCACTGAGAGCAGTGCTGGGCACCCAGCGGGATGCCGAAGGAGTGCGGGGGTGGGAGGGGGTTGGGAGCAGCGCCAGCCTAGCTAATTTGACAAAGAAGAGCTAATCTGCTTTTTAAAACAAAACATTAAAATGTTTCGTTTTCTGCACTCTTTGCCCTACCTCTCTTCCTGTACTGCATTTAGGGAGGCAAGAGTTTTAAGATAGGAACAGTAAAATTGTAGCCGGTGCTGCGGCTCACTTGGTTAATCTTCCGCCTGCGGTGCCAGCACCCCGGGTTCTAGTCCGGGTTGCTCCTCTTCCAGTCCAGCTCCCTGCTGTGGCCCGGGAAGGCAGTGGAGGATGGCCCAAGTGCTTGGGCCCCGCATGGGGGACCAGAAGGAAGCACCTGGCTCCTGGCTTCGGATCGGCGCAGTGTGCCAGCCATAGCGGCCACTTGGGGGTGAACGAATGGAAGGAAGACCTTTCTCTCTGTCTCTCTCTTAAAACAAACAAACAAACAAACAAACAAAAAACCACCAACAGTAAAATTGTATCATAAAAACGAAAACAAACCAGGCCTTGCATTTTCACATAATGACTATTAAGGCTTTTGAGCAGTTGTGTGATTGGTAACATAGTTAGCTTTTTCTTTTCTTTTGTCTCTCTCTCTCTCTCTTTGTTTGTTTGTTTTAAATTAAGAGGCAGAGAAGTAGAGAGATGAACGGTGAGACCTTCCCTCTGCCGGCTCCCTCCCCAAATGCCCACAACAGATGGAGTGGTGCAGAACCAGAGGTGACAGTCTCCCACATGGGCGTCACAGACCCAGCTACTAGAGCTGCAGCTGCTGCCCCTCAGGGTGTGTGTGAGCAGGAAGCTTGAATCCGAAGTGGAACTGGAGAGACCTTTTTCTCTTTCTAAAGATGTATATTTTATGTATTTGAAAGGCAGAGTTACAGACAGAGGGAGGGAGAGAGAGAGAGAGAGAGAGAGAGAGCGCTTCCATCCGCTGGTTCACTCCCCAAATGGCTGCTACGACCAGGGCTGGGCCAGACCAAAGCCAGGAGCCAGGAGCTTTTTCCGGGTCTCCCACGCAGGTGCAGGAGCCCAAGCACTTGGGCCATCTTCCACTGCTTTCCCAGGTGAGCTGGATCAGAAACGGGGCAGCCAGGACTGGACTGTCTCAGGCTGCTCTGTCCTGCCTGGACTCTGCCCACAGCGCCAAGAATGTAAGGGGCTCTTGCCTGAACTCAGAGCCAGTCCAGGGTCCAGCCATTTTGCCCACAGCTGGGACAACCCTTCCCTGGAGAGAGCACAGGGAAACTGAAATGCCTACACTGCGTGGGGCACCGTGAGCTCTCATCCCTTTTGTGGCCAGGGCTCCAGGACACTTTGGAAAAGGACAGCCAGGGCCCTGGTACCACCATGTCTCCTTTGTCCCACCAGGGAAAAATCTATTGCTTTCGCCAGGGGAAGCGGAATAGTCAGAGAAGAGGCACAGCATGACCACATGATGTGCTGGAGTGTATCTCAGCTTATGACCCTACTGTCTCAACCGGATGCAGTGCATTTCTGGAGGGACTTGGGAGCTCACCAACCAACGGCAACCAGTGATCAACAAGGTGGTGCGGCCCTAATGCAGGTTGGAATGGGGGGTGCAGAGGAGTTCCACATAGTGTGGGCCTATCCAGAACAGCGTGGGGTGTAGCACCCAGAAGAGGAGGAGGACAGAACTGTGGAGACCTGAGTAGAAGCAGAGGGAACCTGTGTGGTGCCCCCAGCAGCCCTGCAGGCCGTTGCTGGATCAGTGAGCCCCATAGGGCCACAGCGGTCTTTGGAGCTGGAGTTCTTCCTAACTACCCCTTGCGGATATTGGATGCTGTTCCCAGGGAATATAAGCAGGCAGGTTCTAAGTGGCCCGGAGTGTGCTTCTTTGGGCTGTGTTGAAAACAACTGGATGTGTACTTTGCTGTTGGCGGGTTTTTGAGCTAACACATCCCTGCCTGGTTACAGACCCACACACGAGGGCCACTTTGAGGTCATTGATATAGCAAGCACCCTAACTCTAGATGGGAATCAGCTGCAAACACTCAGCAAATGCACACCCCGCCAGGCCCAGACTGGAGCCCAAGTCTCTCCCAGCCCTGTGCACATCCAACTCCTGATGCGGGGGTTTTAATCTGAGGACCCACGTTGAATGAATGAAGACTGACACAAGGAACAATGTGTACCTGTACCTCAGCACCCCTTCATCAGTACAAAAAAAGAGAAACCTGACACTCAGACCAGAAGTTATACACACACACACACACTCACACATTCATACACACACACTCACACATTCACACACTCACATACACTCATACACACACTCACACACCACACACACTCATACACACACCACACACACTCATACACACACTCACACACACTCACTCACACACCACACACACTCATACAAACACACACTCACACACACCACACACACACTCATACACACACTCACATACACTCATACACACACACTCATACACACTCACAAATACATACTCATACACACACTCATACACACACACCACACACACTCACACACCACACCACACACACACTCACAAATACACACTCATACACACACCCCCACACACTCATACACTCACACACACTCAGACAGACACTCAGACACTCACACACACTCATACACCACACACACTCACACACACTCACAAATACACACTCATACACACACCACACACACTCACACACCACACACATTCACACTCACACACTCATACACTCACAAATACATACTCATACATACACTCACACACACTCACACACCACACACACTCATACACTCACACACACACACTCTCTCACACACCACACACATTCACACACACACTCACAAATACGCACTCATACACACACTCACACACTCACACACACTCATACACACACTAACATACACCACACATTCACAACACACTCATACACTCACACACACTCATATACTAACACACACACATTCACACACACACTCACACACACCATGCACATTCACACACACTCACACAGACTCACTGACTCACACACTCATACACTCACACACAAAGGATGGGAGAAAATTAAGCGTGGAAATGTGAGAGGGAGGAGATCACTAAGTTCCTAAATCTGCATGTGTGGAATACATGAAACTTATATAACTTAAATAAACTTATTTTAAAAATGGATGGGAGGATATTTCAAGTAGAAAAAAATCAGTGGTGATGGAATAGGTGTTGTCTCCAGTGTCTTTAGTTGCCAGGTGTTGTCTCCAGTGTCTTTAGTTGTCGTGGAGTGAATTAACTTCACCAGCAGGTGGCCCTGTAACATTAACCATTAGAGAGAATTTGTCTACCAACATAGGGACCTCAAAGAGGAAGGATTTTTAAGTCCTTTGTGTCCTGATCACTTACTCTGATAAGAATTTTGTAATCCTAGACATCTATATTAAGTAAACTACCTAAAACCCATTCACAATGCAATCCATCAGATACCTCCAAGCATCTTAGGAAATTCTGCACAGCTGGATCAATTTCACATAATGTACCCATAAACAAAATCTAGTTACCAGATGGCTACCCATTTCTGCTCCATAGGACATGAAATAAGGAAGAGAACTGTCACCCATTCTGTATTGACATAATCTTACAGAAAAGGTTTTACACACACACAAGGATACTTTAAACCATTAAAATAAAAAATAATGTGATAAATAAAAGGAATAAATGATAATGTGAATTTTCTGTGAATTTAAAAAAATATTTATTCATTCAGTTATTTGAGAGGCAGAGATGGGGCAGGGAGTGGGGGAGTTGAGGAGAGAGAGAGAGAGATCCCGTCATCTGGCACTCCCCCAATGCCAGACACAGCTGGGGCTGGGCCAGGCTGAAGTTGGAAGTGAGGAACTCAACCCAGATCTCCCACCTGGGTGTCAGGGACCCAACTCCTTGGGCCATCATTGCTGACCCCCAGGGTCTGCATTAGCAGGAGACTAGAGTCTAGAGTCAGGAGACTCTAGACAAGAGACTAGAGTCAGGAGCCTGAGCTGGGTATCTTACCCACATATTGGAATTATGGGATGTGGGCATCCCAAGTGGCAACTTATACCAAATTCCAACCTTGACAAGCATTCATTGGGTGGAGTGTTTTAGTGCCACAGGTGACAGCAGACAAAAAAAAATCTTTGTTTTCATGGACCTCATATAAAATGTATTTTCGGCTTATATATTACTATATAAAAATAATATATTTACATATTATATATAAAAAGAATGCTTGGATATACCTCAATCCACTTCAGAAGACATAGCTAACAAGTTGTATTGAGCTTTTTTTTTTGAGAAGCTTAAAGGCAAGACAGAGAAATTTGCATTTGTAGTAGTTCCCCTTACCTATGGGGACATGTTGCAAGATACCAGTATATGCCCGAAACCACTGATAGCACCAAACTCTGTCTATACTGTTTTTCCTATTCATGTATACTGAGGATACATTTAATTCATGAAGTAGGCATAGTAAGAAAAACTAGAGCCATTATAATGATATACCACAACAAAATTTATTTAACACTTAGGAATTTTTCAGCCTGCAGTTGGTTACTGGGGATTGAAACCAAGACGCTCAAAACTCCCAGGTGAGGGGAGACTACTGTAATTGGAGATGAAACTGGGAGTCCTTGGAAGGTTTTCGAGAGGAGAATGCCATCCTTACTCCACAGCAGTAATGCATAGTTGGCCTTCCTGGTGTTTTCTAACTTTCACTGGGCTGCTCTCCAATTTACCTTCTTCTCACTGTGACACTTACTGAGGTTTGTCACATTTCTGAGAGTCCCAGATTTTATAGATAGATATAGATATAGATATAGATTGGATATAGATATAGATATAGTATATAGTATATAGTGTAGATATAGATATAAATATAGATATAGATTGGATATAGATATAGTATATAGTATAGATAGATATATATATACAGATATATAGTATAGATAGATAGATATAGATACAGATATAGATGTAGATTGGATATAGATATATAGTATATAGTACAAATAGGTATAGATATAGATTGGATATAGATATAGTATATAGTGTAGATATAGATATAAATATAGATATAGATTGGATATAGATATAGTATATAGTATGGATAGATATATATACAGATATAGACACAGTATAGATAGATACATATAGATATAGATACAGATATAGATGTAGATTGGATATAGATATATACTATATAGTACAGATAGATATAGATATAGATTGGATATAGATATAGTATATAGTATAGATATAGATATAAATATAGATATAGATTGCATATAGATATATAGTATATAGTATAGATTGATATGGATATATAGTATAGATAGATATAAATATAAATATAGATATAGATACAGATATAGATAGATAGGTAGACACAGCCTCCAGCCAGCCAGAGACTTGATGGTGAGAATGCTGAGCTGGCCAGGAGTTTTATAACTAGCCCCACCACAGACTCTGCAAATGCCACTGTATCTACGTCAGCACACGCTGTAGTCTCTTGCTCCCTTAGCCCTTCTTAGTCACAGCCCTTGTCAGTATCTGATGTCATACATGATGTTGTTAATGGTCTCGTTCTCTCCGCTAGAATGTAAACTTGAAAACAGAGCCTTCGTTTGATTGGCTGAACTAAATGGCCTGGCAAGCAGCACGTGCTTCATATGTATTTATTGATTGAATGAATGAGCTCTGTGGTCTGGGCATCCAGCAGAGGAACACTGAGGGATGGTGTCTGTTACCTGGCAAAGAAATATTGGGGTGCAATTTGATTAAGCATTGTTTTGAGTGTTTTCCTAGAATAATGCCACACAGTTTTTGGATCAGAGCTAGAGGCGGCTTTTACACATCAGGAAGCTGTGAAGGGGGCTGATGAAGGGGACTGCCAGCCCCGTAACGAGATCACATAGCATTAAACATTAGTGAAGTGCCATGGGAAAATGAACCTAAAATAATGAACTTAGGAAGGCCTCGTGGGTAAGAGCCACAGGAAGTATTGATCAGTGAATACTGGGTTCTTTCTGACCTCGGCAGAACGCAGGATTGAGCAATGGGTTTCCTGGATCTTGGTAAACAGAATCTCTTCTGTGCTGTTTTTGAAAGATGACACACAGTGTTCTAAACGCCAGCTGTCTTCTTTATGGATGAGCTTGTCCAATTATCCCGCAGGCAGGTTATTCCTCTAAACCTTGGCCAAGGTTGTCTTATCCACCAACAGTTGAGTTTACGCTCCAGTCTTTCTTGCAAAACAGTCAGCAAATATTTGGGCTTCTGACTTCTGGTTTTGCAAATTGTCTGTGTGTTCACCAAGTGGAGGTCACTGGCCCTCCAGTCAAGGTAAAGCCTACACAGCAATCTGCATTTGCAGACACAGAAGTGGGTCACCTTCCCTGGATGAAGCAATGCCCTTCAAAATGTCAATAAAAAGTCAGTCCTTGTACACACAGCACATCCTATGGATTTACCTGTGAGTGCAGACACAGTAACGAAATAAACTGAAGTAGTTAGAATTTAAAACAAAGACCCAAATCTTTTTAATGGTGTGTTTATCCTCACACAGTTGGAAGCAGCTGTGGGCATTAAGCAAGATAAGATGACTGGAGCTGTGTTGTTGATCTAGCATTTTCCATTCCCTGATTTCCTTCTTTTTGAATACATGTGATATTTTTTCTCTCTAACAATGGTTTATATGACAAAATGATTAGAGTTTTTCTCCAACACAGGCCAAGTGCTATGCTTAGGGTCCAGAAAATGTTCTTCCTTCTGGAGCCCATTCTTCTGAAGGGACTTGGCTCCTTTGCATGTTCTGTGACACAAGCCATGGCTGCCCCAGTGAGGGAGTCACTTTCACACATGCCCAGTGTTAGCTCTCTGTCTCGGATTTACATAGTGAAACTGAAAAGCGCACTGTTCATAGACTACCAAGAAAGCATTTTCATTTTCACTTTCCCTGGGCTATTTTTATAAAAGGAGCAAACATGCTGACAGACAATTTTTGACTTGTAAGCTATTACATTGGACTGGTTGTCAACACACCCACACGTCATCTCTCTGCCTAGTTTGAGGAAATTCAATTCTGAGGACCTAGGCTGTACATTGAGCATAGGGCTATAAATGGTTTGCAAATCAGAAAAATAGATACACCATTGCCAGCATTGAACCAAACTTCCTTGGTTGTATCTGCCCTTAACCTACTGAGAAAATACAGTACATGGAGGCCTGTTGCAATTGAACCAAGTGGTTAGCATTGGAAAACTGCTTCCGTCTAAAACGGGACCAATAACAGGAGGCAGTCATAAAACAATTAAAATCTAGGTTTGAAAAAGCCTGTACCGGCGCCGTGACTCAACAGGCTAATCCTCCTCCTTGTGGCGCCGGCACACCGGGTTCTAGTCCCGGTCCGGGCGCCGGATTCTGTCCTGGTTGCCCCTCTTCCAGGCCAGCCCTCTGCTGTGGCCCGGGAGTGCAGTGGAGGATGGCCCAAGTGCTTGGGCCCTGCACCCCATGGGAGACCAGGGAAAAGCACCTAGCACCTGGCTCCTGCCATTGGATGAGCGTGGTGCGCCGGCCGCAGCGCGCCGGCCGCGGCGGCCATTGGAGGGTGAACCAACGGCAAAGGAAGACCTTTCTCTCTGTCTCTCTCTCTCACTGTCCACTCTGCCTGTCACAAAAAAAAAAAAAAAAAAAAAAAAAAAGCAAAAGCCTGTAAAAGATTGGGTAGCCAAGCTTATCTCTAACCCCGAGAAGAAGATACATAAGCAGATAATTAGGTAGGTAGCATTCCTATAGTACAAGCATTTGCACACATACACATTATCATTTTTCTTAATCCATGAGCTGTGCTAGGAGTTAACACTAACAGTGATAACAATGAATAACTCTGTGGTCTCCTAACTCCTTGTATCTGTGTCCCACTTTGGATTGAGGAGTTTTCCATGACTGTGTTTAGAGTTCTGGGAAAAGCACAGGTGTTGGGCCTCTCAGGTTTGAACATCTGGTCTTGCACAGTCACGTTGCAGTTATCACATAACTTCTCTCTGACTCTTCTCCTCATGTATAAAACGCAAGTAATCATATTTATCTGCTAAGCTTGTGGTGAAGATTACATGAGAGAACACACAAAAGAGTAACAACCAAAAGAAAAAAAAATTGAGCTACAGTGTGATATCCTAGCATAAAGATGTCCACAATCCATGGCTCTTTCTGTTAAACTTTCGGGTCTCTATCATCTGTCACCAGAATAGAAAATCATTGTTGATGAAGAAACACAGCACAATCAAGTGGTGAACTCAGAAAACAATTTTGAAGCAGGGATGACCAAACAATGAATTATCGGTATACCAAGGCAGTTCAAAAAGTTCAAGAAAAAATGTGTATTATGGTAAAAACTATGCATGGACTCCAAACACAAACTTATTTTTAATTCCATTATCCACAAACTGTTGGAAGTACCCTGTAGAGGCTACCATTTTCAAGTCAGAAAATAAACATTTAGATGATGGGCCATGTGGGAAATGATTGCTTTAATAAATAAGCCTACTGACTTCTGAATTGAATTAAATAAGAATCTTGGCCTAAATATCTAAATGCTGTGTTCCCAGAAAACACCTGGAAGTTGAGGAAATTTCATGTCAGAAATATTCTTTCCTGGAATTCATTAATCATTTACTTGAGAAAAAGTTGTGCCAACCCTAGAAGAGAACAGCTGGCTAACATGTAATAAACTAAGGGACACTAGACAGAGTACCGGGCTGGCACAGGGCGTTAAATTACGGTGGACCATTTCTTCTCAGAAAGTATCTTGTCCAACATGATTCTGATTTGGGACCCAAGATTGTGGTTAAAAAGGGAATCTTGTTTCTAAAATTGTGATAACACATCTCAGCTCCAAGTCAGTAAAAATGCAGGTATAAAAGTATACCACATCATGACCAGCGCCCCAGCTCACTAGGCTAATCCTCCACCTGCGGCGCCGGCACCCTGGGTTCTAGTCCTGGTTGGGGCACCGGTTCTGTCCCGGTTGCTCCTCTTCCAGTCCAGCTCTCTGTTGTGGCCCGGGAAGGCAGTGGAAGGTGGCCCAAGTGCTTGGGCCCTGCACCTGCATGGGAAACCAGGAGGAAGCACCTGGCTCCTGGTTTCGGATTGGCACAGTGCTGGCTGTAGCAGCCATTTGGGGGTGAACCAACAGAAAAGGAAGACCTTTCTCTCTGTCTCTCTCTCTCACTATGTAACTCTGCCTGTCAAAAAAAAAAAAAAATACGCCACATCTGACATAGGATAAGCTGGGCGTGTATATATGAAATTCCAGCTAATGGAACCCACCCTGTGGCTGCGTGAACTGTTACCTAAGTTCAAGAAGTCATTATTTTATGTTCTTCAGTCAGGAAGTCACACTGACTACATACATTGACCACATTTGGCATGGATACTCTTACTAACAAGAAGTACACCCTCCTGCAAGGCATGTGGTCTAGTTCTATTACCACTAGATCTTTTATTGGCAAAATTAATATTGGTAGAGTTCCCACCTAAATTAGGGGCTAGGCCAGGCTGAAGCCAGGAGCCAGGAGCCAGGAACTCCATCTAAGCCTTTCTCTCTCTTTCTTTCTTTCTTTCTTTCTTTCTTTCTTTCTTTCTTTCTTTCTTTCTTTCTTTCTTTCCTTTTTTTGACAGACAGAGTTAGACAGTGAGAGAGAGAGAGAGACAGAGAGAAAGGTCTTCCTTCCATTGGTTCACCCCCCAAATGGCCACTATGGCTGGTGCACCGCGCCGATCCGAAGCCAGGAGCCAGGTGCTTCTACTGGTCTCCCATGCAGGTGCAGGGCCCAAGGACCTAAGCCATCCTCCACTGCCTTCCTGGACCACAGCAGAGAGCTGGACTTGAAGAGGAGCAACCGGGACAGTGCTGAAGGCAGAGGATGAGTCTAGTGAGCCATGGCGCCGGGCAACCTAAGTCTTTCAACGATGTGGCAGGAACCCAAGTGTTGGATCATCACACATTGCCTCCTAGGCACATTAGCAGGAAGCTAAACAGGAAGCTCAGAGTACTTGGAATTTAAGCCAGACACTCTGATTAAGATGTGGCCATCCCAAGCATTAGCTTTACCCACTGTATCGTAACACCTGCTCCATGGAATCATTTGTTAGAACTTCCTCTAACTGGAACAACAAGCTTATTCCCTATGAACCAAATCCACTAACAACGGTATCTCTTACAACTCCATCAAGCAAAATTCTCATTTATACAAATTTTATACTAAAAACATCTAGTAGTTCATAAACATTATAAGCAGTTACTTAGCCCATTTTGTGAATCAGACAGCAAGCGCACTCAACACATGATCCCACTAATGCTGGCAAGCATCTGTAAAGCAGGTACTGTAGTATTATAAATACTTTATTATTTCAACTCTACTAACACAAGTAAAGAATCTCAGAGAAGTCAAGTCACTTCTTCTGAGCAACACAGCTAGTAAGGTGTAAAGGCCAGTGGGTTCAAGAGCTCCTAATCTGTGCATATGCTCCGCAACTGGACTATCCTCTCCTTAAAGGCAAGGCAATGCCTTATCCATCTCTAATGCTCCATTAAAAAAAATCAAGATGTAATTACTAGCACAACAAATAAATCACCAGAGTGATCAATAATTAATATTTTAATTGTATGTTGAGAGAGAGGTCTTCCATCCCCTGGTTCACTCCCCATATGGCAGCAATTGCCAGAGCTGTGCCAATCCGAAGCCAGGAGCCTGGAGCTTCCTCTGGGTCTTGCATGTGGGTGCAGGGGCCCAAGGACTCAGGCCATCTTCTACTGCTTTCCCAGGCCACAGTAGAGAGCTGGATTGGAACTGGAGCAGCCAAGACTAGACCCAGTGCCCATATGGGAGACTGGCACTGCAGGTGGGGGCTTTACCCACTATGCTACAGCACCGGCCTCTGCTTCATTCTTTTAAAAAGCATTTTCATATTTTATCATTTCACCATTCGATCATTTATTTAAGCCTTGCCAAAGTCACTGATTTTTGTGATTTTGGAGCTCTTGCAGTCCAACTCAATTTAAATCGAGTAATTATTGCATGTTAAATATGTCTGTGCTAGGTGCTGTGGCCGTGCCTACATCTAATGAGGTTATTACGGCATGTATGTCTTTAACCTACAGTGCTACAGAAGAGGTCAAGCCGCCCTCGGGGATTTTGGCTTTTATCTTGGAAGGAGTAGGAATCATGAGACAGGCCCTTCAGGTGTTGTAAGATTGACAGCCACAGATTCAGAAGTGTGGATTTTGGCCAATCAGGCAGAGGGAACTGCGTGGAAAAAGAAACACAATCTGAGAGCAAGGATCCTGCGGGTGCACAATGAGGCGTTGTCTTGTGACTGCGTCTGCTTAGTCTCAGCATGTAGGAGTGAGACTCAGGGAGAGCAGCAGTGAGGGCAGGAGGAGACACTGGCGGTGTCTATGATGGGAGACCGGGAGTCTCTGCAGGATCTTGAGCAGGTGAATGTCACAGTCCTAGCCACAAGTGATTCAGAGCGGGAAGTTGCTGGGTGGGAAGGAAGCAGGCAGTCCAGAGAAGTAACTGGGGCCTCCACCAGGATGGGAGCAGTGTAAGGGGAAAGTAGGCATAAAACGAAAGGGATGGTGTGCAAACACTTTTAACAAGACGCCGTCTCATCCACCCCAGCTAATCAGACGAGATGCATGAGAAAAGCTGGGGGACTTTTTAACCGGCTGGTGGTGTGGCGACACCATTGACAAAGACTGACGGGTCAGGGAGGGGAGCTAACAGGAAGAGAACAAGGCAAGACGCGGTTTTTGGTAGAGTCACTTGGTTATCATGACGACTGATCGTTACGACACCTGGACATCTATATTCGTTTTCAAGTCGAAACCTAACTATTCCATGGTTGAGACTCAGAACTAAGCACTGAAGTGTTGACATTTCCTTTGAATTAGGGGTATTTCTCCCACTAACCTACTTCATCAAAGTTTGTACTGAGGTTGGTTTCCTGGGAGGCAGCGAAGGAGAACCAAGAATAGGGAGATTAGTAATAGCCGTATTGCACACGGTAAACTATCAATAGGAAATAGTAACAGACTGACATTTTCCTCCCTAAGCAGGGAAGCTTTAGGGGGCAGAACAAAGACAACGGCCCTTCCCCTCCCCCTTTTGTTGCTTTTTCCTGCAGCTGTGCCCCTAATAGTCCCTACAATAGATTTTCCACACACCCCCTTCTTGTCCCTAAGCTTTCTTCAGACGTAACCAGATGAACCCTTGGGGACAGCACGTGGGCTCCTGGCTTGTTTGCGCTGCATGTCAGGTGTGGAGCCTTGGTTCTTCCAGGCAAAGAGATGCGCAGGGCCGAAAAGCTCCTTGGGAATTGAGAACCTATGGGAATGGCCAAGAGAGGGGTAGCAAGGTAGCTCCCAGTGTTATAGGTCCCTAGCAATATTGCATTACAGACATGGAGAAAGCATTGACGCCCGGTGCCAAAGCCATGGGTTAAACATGGTTGCTGCCTCAAACCAGGAGCTAGGAAAGGCCTTGGGTAATTGAGTTTAGGGTGGCAGGCCCCTCGCAAAGATGGGCAGGGCTTGCCCGGAGGGAGGTGGGACCTCTGTGTTTGCTGTCAGCTCGTTTGGGAAGAAGTTGCATAATGCAGCCTCTGGCTCTCCTCCCTCCTCTCAGCCAAGCAAATGCTTCACCCGCCTTAGAGAAAGATTTTAGATCAGAGGCAAAACAGTGAGCTGGCCCCAAAAAGGAGGAGCTTAAACCTGTGTGCAAAATCTGGGAAGCCGATTGGGCATAGGTGGCGGCCAGGAGGAGACAAAGGGACAAGGGGACGGGAAGGATGTCCCCACCCTTCCGGGAAGGAGGCCCCCGTGATCAGCTCCAGCCACTCGCAGTGTCACCCAGCCAGAGCCTGAGCTCACATAAAGGGACAGCCGGAGCCCCAGAGGCCACAGAGCTGACACTACTGGGCTTGGAGCACCGGGCACCCAAGACATCATGAGTTGGTCCATGCACCTGCGGAGTTTAATTCTCTATTTCTGCACTCTTTCACTGCTCTCTTCAACATGCCTGGCTGTAAGTGTGCTGTTCCCCACACAGGTGGTTTCAAGTGGAAAGCTGAGAGAATAAGATGATGCGTGATAAACCAGTGACACGTCTGTGTTTTTCTCCTTTAGTACGTGGCTACCAGAGAGAACTGCTGCATCTTAGACCAAAGATTCGTAAGTACTCGGCACGCGTCTCACTTGGGCGGAATGGCAGAGGGGTGGAGAAGTAGAAGCAGTTCTCTAAGTGCACTTGACAGTTTAAACTTCTTAAAAAACGTGCGAGGGGATTTCACAACATTCACAGGAAATGGAATGAAAACATAGCAAAGCATTTTTCCACAAACTTTTTGGAAACTCCTCCTTATCTAGGCTTTACCTATTTTTATTTATAGAATTTGTTTAATCTTTTAATTAATTACTTTATTTGAAAGGGCAAGGGAGAAAGAGAAACAGAGATCTGCCATCTGTTGGTTCACTCCCCAGATGCCCACAATTGCTAGGGCTAAGCCCGGTGGAGCCAGGAGCCAGGGATTCACTCAGGGTCTCCCACGTGGGTGGCAGGCACCCACCTGCTTGAGACATCGCTGCTGTTTCCCTGGACTGGAAGCAGGAATCAGAAACAGAGCTGGATCTCAAACCATGCACTCTGATAACGGGATGCAGGAGGGCATCCCGAGTTGTGTTTCAAGCACTATCCCAAACACCCACCCCATATCAATAGACTCGAAGTATAGCTTGTGTCAAGAGTTGTAATTATCTGATGGTTCTATTTTCAGGGTAGTTTTTGCCCAACCACCTGTGGCATTGCAGATTTTATGTATAATTTCCAATCCACTGTGCACAAAGATCTACAGACTTTGGAACACATGTTAAGTCAAATAGAAAACAGATCAACAGAAGCCAACGAACTGATCAAAGCAATCAAAGTCAGCCACGATACTGCTGAACCATCGGTACCAAGTGAGGACCTAAGGTCTTCTGAATGAGAAGATCATTTGTGAAGTTTTCTTGCTGGTGTTTCTAGTGTTCTGTTTGCTTACGCGGCTTTTTATGTTTCCATTCTCCCATTACAGATAAGATAGACAGTGCTACTCAGAAATCCAAGAAAATGGTGGAAGAAATAATGAAATATGAAGCAATGATTTTATCATACGACTCAAGTATCCGGTAAGCATGTTTGTTTTAATTTGCCTTCCAAGACTGATTTAGTGTCTATTTAACAGCCCATGCTCCAGTGAGAGGAACTCTTGCACGTGTTTTTGCTGTCATTCATAACATCCGATACAGTATGAGTGGCTATCTTGACCACCATGGAAGCAAGAGTCTTTAGTGCAAGATTGAACTGAGTATATCTTTTTAAAAATCACACAGGAAAAAAGATGTTCTAGATGTCTTCAAACTCGCCATTATGACCGTATTTATCTCAATGCCTCCCTATTTGTCTTGCAATGTAAAATCAAACTCATGGGAATATGGATGTTAAAAAATCAAATTTGTTTTATAACAATGGCAACTGGTAGGAAATTAGCAAGTAGAAGTCTAAGCAGGGTCTTGGCTACTAAAGTACATGAGACTGAAGTGGGGAAAAAAAAATCCCAAGAGACTACGTTTACTATTGTAAAGCTTTGTATTGATCATGACACAGAGAACCTGTGATTACACAGTCTGCTCCCTTCATTTGGAAGTAAACGGTCTCTGCTCACAGCTTCCCCCTGAGAAACTCAGGAGCTTGCTGAATACAGGACCTCACACACAGCTTTAGTTTCTTCCCTACTTTTTTTTTTTTCCAAATTATTCTCCAAGCAACCTGAGAAATAGTGGCTGCAGAGAAATGATTCAGGGAGACTCTCTCCTCTCTCTGGTATCAGAAAGTCATTGTTATTCTACTCTTGGGATTGTTATTTTTATTGCCATTTATATTAGTATTGCCCACCATTGCAGTTGAAGCAGAGTATTTTGCAGAGAGTAGCTGAATAACTTGTCTAAACTGTTTACAAGTTGAAGACAACAGTAGTCTGTGCATTGGAGTTTTCTGTCCTTTCTGTGTATTTCCAAGCACCCCATGGGAATTCACAAAAGCAGGGGGTTTAAGTCCTCCAGCCCTTTTCCCAAGTTATCAAGGAGAAACACTGGAAGAGAGGGAAAGTGGCTGGTGTTCTACCTGTGACCATGCCTCCCACACTCTTCCTGTGTCGGTTACAGATTGAAGTCTGTAAACAGTGTTTTAGTGGATCCACAGCTGTAAAGCACATGGGAGTTACTAAACGGACCCTTTGCCGCTTCTTAACTACCCCAGGTGCTCCTATCATCCAGGCTTCTCACTTGTGTAGGTCCTTATCGTTTGCCCTTTCTGCACCAGCGAAAACCCAAAAGGATTGCTTCCGGGACCTTTGTTTATTGACAAGGACTTTGTATTCAGAGTCCAGGTTACATGCCTGCTCCAGGTGAAAGATGCAGGTCCAAACTATATTTCTGCTGTAACTGATTGTGTGTGTGTGTGTGTGTGTGTGTGCACTTCTCTTTACAAAGAAGCATGGACTTTTAATTTACCACAATTTAATAACATAATTTTATAGCTGTCTTAAGAATAGAATTTGTCAGGCAGTAATTCTTCAATAAATGATAGAATTTTGAACCAATACAAAAACACTCCTCTGAAAGGAATACTGTTCTTCTGTTGTCTTATTGTTCTGTTTGTAGATTTTTGCAGGAAATATATGACTCAAACAATCAAAAGATCATTAACCTGAAACAGAAGGTAACCCAGCTTGAAGCAAAGTGTCAAGAACCTTGCAAAGACACAGTACAAATACATGATACAACTGGGAAAGGTAAGTGAAAATTTATAATGTGATTATTTTCTTCCATGCAAATATACAAAGTAAAGGCGGCTGTACAAAGGTACTTCTGAAAAGCTATAAGGAATGGAACTTTAAAAAATTCATTTTGGAGCAAACAATGTTGAAATCCATAGAGATGGAGAATCTTCAAAAGCTTTATGGAAATTGTATATTAAGAAAAAAACTGCATGGCTTTCAAAATTTTGCACCAAAATTCAATGATTGTTGTCTAAATATTTCTTTATTTTATTTGAAAAGTACAGAGATAGAGAGAGACCAGTAGAAAGATAGAGAGATGGAGAGAGATGTCCCATCTACCTTTTCACTCTCACAACAGCCAGGGCTGGACCAGGCCAAAGCCAGGAGTTTAGAACTCACTCCAGATCTCTCACATGTACCCGAAGTACTTGAGTCACATCTGCTGCCCCCCAGGTACCCACTGGCAGGAAGCTAAAGCAGAAACAGAGTAGCCATCCTCAAACTGGCACTGCAGTATGGGATGCAGGCATCCCTAGTGGCAAGTTTACCACTGCACCAAACACCTACACCTAAAATTATTGCTAAATTACATTAAATCTAAAGATTCCAATTGCTCGGACTTTTCTTGAGTAGCTCAATATGATTCAAAGGAATGATGGTGTGAGAAGCAAGAAAATATTTCTTGAGAAGAGATGCACAGGTTACAATATTATAAAAGATTATTTTCAAAGCTGGCACAGCCTTACCTGGATTTAATAAAAAGTTTCTTTTTCTTCAGATTGTCAAGACATTGCCAATAAGGGAGCCAAAGAGAGCGGACTTTACTTTCTTAAACCTCTGAAAGCGAAGCAGCAGTTCTTAGTCTACTGTGAAATCGATACAAATGGAAACGGATGGACCGTGCTTCAGAAAGTAAATTTTTTTTCTCATTCTGGGTACTTCATAAGCAGCTCCGTTGTTCCTGCTGTATGCCAGACACTTTCCCAAGCTCCTGGTGAACATTAACTCATTTAACCCCCACGATAACCCCGGGAGGGAGATACTGTTGTTACTCTGTGTTTACAGAGGAGGAAACTGAGGTACCTAAGGTTAACCAGCTTGCTCCAGATCACACAAGTAATAGCGAAGTCAGGATCTGAACCTGGTGGTCTGGCTTCACAGCTGCCTGTGTTGCTCTACTTGGCTAGCACCTCTGTTGTACATCCATGGAGGCACATACTCACAAGGCCATAAAACGGCTGGAAAGGACCCCATTCATCAGGTAGATGGAGACCTAAGGCTGTCCATCACAAGAACATAAAGGCCCCTCAGTGGGCACAGTTGAGCTGCTCTGTGTAGAGACCTTTGGTTATCTCTGCCAGCCACTAGCACCCACTAAGGATCCTGGCTCCTTCACTTTCTCTTTACCTGCTGTCACTGTCATGACTCCTCCTGCAGGGAGCACCCAACCAGAGCGAGTGACGGAGGTAGTGGTAAACACAGACCTTTCCATCCGTGTAAGAATCAGTCATGGCCGGCGCCATGGCTCACTAGGCTAATCCTCCACCTGCGGCGCCAGCACACCAGGTTCTAGTCCCGGTCGGGGCGCCGGATTCTGTCCCGGTTGCCCCTCTTCCAGTCCAGCTCTCTTCTGTGGCCAGGGAGTGCAGTGGAGGATGGCCCAAGTGCTTGGGCCCTGCACCCCATGGGAGACCAGGAGAAGCACCTGGCTCCTGGCTTCAGATCTGTGCAGTTCCGGCCGTAGCGGCCATTTGGGGGATGAACCATTGGAAGGAAGACCTTTTTCTCTGTCTCTCCCTCTCACTGTCTAACTCTGCCTTTCAAAAAAAAAAAAGTCAGTCATGTCAAGCCTGCATCCTGCAGCCCTCTAAGTGCCTTTTAATACTCTCATGAATTAAGTGTCTCCTATTCTCCCCCTATGTAATCCTACCAGCAAACTAGATGAGCAACTGAGACAGCTTTCCCAAGATCACTTAATTAGTAACTGATGGAATCATATCCCCCATATTTTCAACAAAATGTTGATAACATGTTTTTCATGTGCATTTCCCTCCTTTCCCATGCACTTGTGTAAATAGAGACTTGACGGAAGTGTGGACTTCAAGAAAAATTGGATTCAATATAAAGAAGGGTTTGGACATCTTTCTCCCACTGGTACCACAGAATTTTGGCTGGGAAATGAGAAGATTCATTTGATAAGCACACAATCTGCAATCCCATATGCATTAAGGATTCAACTGGAAGACTGGGATGGCAGAACCAGGTACTGTTTAGAAAGGATTCTAATTGCTGAACCAACAGCAAAGGAAGACCTTTCTCTCTGTCTCTCTCTCTCACTGTCCACTCTGCCTGTAAAAAAAAAAAAAAAGAAAGGATTCTAATTGATTGTTGTAGAGATTATCTGGAACATATATTTTCCAACTATCAATAGAACAAAGGCAAAGACAATGTGAAAAATGCAAAGAACACATCCAGTAGTTTCCCGTAAGGGTCTGTTTGGTCCTTGGGAAGTCTAAAGAGATAGGTTCTCTTCATGTTGGATCTGAGGTTTTAGGTACAATTCATGTACCCCAGAACCATTCATAATTATTGTTGATTATTGATCTTTCAATGCTTACTGGAAATTGAGGTTGGCAAATCGAGTCCAGAATAACTATTTAATGAGGTGGGGATTGTTATTACTTCCCTTTGACCAACTGACTTGCCCAAGGTCACATCGCTAGTAGATTGGAAAGGTGAGATATGAACTCAAGTAATTTGACTCTGGAACCTGCTCTGTTAATAAGTCTCCTGGTTAAGAAGCAAACCCAACATCTTCTGACTTCTCAGTGCCTTTGTGATCCTTCTTTCTGTCACATTATAGGCTACCTTAAATTTAATCAGTTAACTCCTTCGGTGATCTAGATTCTGAGATCTGGGAGGTTTTGAGTACTATAAACCTAATCAAATACAGAAAAATACACAACCCTCTTGTTATGTGTATAGAATGATGAAACATCTTCTGTCTCCAAACACAAGGATTTTTTTTGTTTGCTTTTTAATCCATGAATTACTATAGGCAGCAAATCTTCTCCTATGAGAGTGTCCCTCATTTCCAAAGTCCTGGAGATCAAGGAAGAAGCTAAATATTTTCTGGAAATCTCTGATCATCAAGGCCCATTCTTCCCTGCGTTCCGTAGGATTGTGGCTCTCTTTCATGAGTTGTTCCCAGGGAGAATCTCGTCCTCATTCTTGTGGTTCATGTTAGCTTGGGTGACATCTAGAGCATTTTGGTTTTGTGGAGCTCTAGGGAAACCCTGCTTCTCATCACTACCACTTGCCTAGGGAAAGAAAGACAATCCTTTTAGGATCTCACCCTTCAGGTGGTACTAGTGGCTAATGGAGTTGTAGCTCTTCAAGTTTGGTGCATTAATATCACTCATTGTCAGACAGTTAATGTGATCTATGATAACATGTGGGAAAACCTAAGCATTTAGATCCGTCCTGGATAGTGTTGACGAGATCCAGCCTGGCTTGTTCCTCTTGGCAGTTGTACAGAAAACTTTACTCAATGAGCACCTTTCAGCCTTCAGAAGCAAAGTGAAAACTTCCAAGCAACTGTCCCAGGGAAGAGGGATCCTCAGAGCTCACTGAGTAGGTTGAGAACATGATGTCTCTCTTCCCTGCTTCACAGCACTGCAGACTATGCCATGTTCAAGGTGGGACCAGAGACTGACAAATACCGCCTGACATACGCCTACTTCCTTGGTGGGGATGCTGGCGATGCCTTTGATGGCTTTGATTTCGGTGACGATCCTAGTGACAAGTTTTTCACATCCCATAATGGCATGCAGTTCAGTACGTGGGACAATGACAATGACAAGTTTGAAGGCAACTGTGCTGAACAGGATGGATCCGGTTGGTGGATGAACAAGTGTCATGCTGGTCACCTCAATGGAATATATTACCAAGGTATGGCTTTGTTTCTTAGATTCCGTATTAAAACGTATTTATTTATTTATTTTTATAAAAGGTAGTAAACAGATAGATAGAAATAAAAAATCATAGTAATGATACTGGAACTTTTGTCATATAATTCTCCATTTGAAACAAGAATTGGATAAGACCAAGCTCTTGCCTAAAACAAACCGTTCTATAAGAGATCCATGTGCTGAAAAACAATCAGTAGTTTGTCATTGTGTCTGAAACGCCACCACTAGTATTGGCACAGTGGCTTATGACATCTCCTTTAGACGCTGCATATAAGTGATCTGGACCCAGTAACATTACCATATTTATGTTTGTAAATACACTAGACTGAGCTAAGGTGGAGCTTCAAAAAGTTTACAAGAAAATGGAACGAAATAGGCCGGCACCGCGGCTCACTAGGCTAATCCTCTGCCTGCGACGCCGGCACACTGGGTTCTAGTTCCGGTTGGGGCCCCAGTTCTGTCCCGGTTGCCCCTCTTCCAGGCCAGCTCTCTGCTGTGGCCCAGAAGTGCAGTGGAGGATGGCCCAAGTGCTTGGGCCCTGCACCCACATGGGAGACTGGGAGAAAGCATCTGGCTCCTGGCTTCGGATCAGCACAGTGCATGGGCCATAGCAGCCATTTGGGGGGTGAACCATTGGAAGGAAGACCTTTCTCTATGTCTCTCTCTCTCACTGTCTAACTCTGCCTGTCAAAAAAAAAAAAAAAAAAGGAATGAAAAGATTAATGAATTTTGGCACAAAAGAAAAAATCTGAAATCGGTGCACGATTTTTTCATGATACACATTTTCCATGAATTTTTTGAATGCATTAATGTGTGTGAGATACAACCAGTGAGCAGTGAGCAAGTACCTGGAGAAATGAAATAGACATCAAGGAAGAACTGATCAGAACCGGGGTTTAGGAAAACTTGGGAAAGGAATTGAGCCTGAGGACTGTAGACACTTATTTTAGGATGTGGTTAGGCTGCAGTTCATTGTAAAGCTGGAGTGGTTTGAAACACTGGTTTTACTTATCCACCACCTCCAGCCTAGCCAGGAAACAGCGTGGAATCCTCACAAATATTAAAGTGAACTTTCATTCTTTCACTACATTTTGTAGTTGGAGAAATCTAACTTTTCTGTGTACCAAAAAACCACACAACTAGAAGGCTATCTCAAGGAAAGTACTTGATTCATATGGCCCAGAGTAGCCATGTTGTTCGTCTGCAGTACACAAGAGTTAGACTCACACAACTCCCTTAGAAGATTCCATGAGATGTGGTGCCCAGGGACAAGAAGAAAACAAATCAATCTAGTCTCCACTTTATAATGAAGATGTAAACTAGCATTCCAGAATCATGCTCTGATGCCCCTCATACTTTCTTCAATTAAGCAGTAAAACCATGCCATCAGATAACCCGGGACCACCTAGTCAGGAATCTGTGGCTCTTGCCCTCTCACCTGCCTAAGGGAAAGATAGCTGAGGCCAAGATGATGAAACAGGAAGAGAGAACAATGGCGAAATCTGAATCTGAGGTTCTAGTTTTCTTGATAGTGAATACATTTACCATAGCACTGTGACCATGAAACACATCATAGATATAAGGAGCTATTGAATAACAAATGTATTTTAATTATCAATCAAAATTTTATGACTTATGCATATTTTCAGTCAGTGAATAATATTACAAAAATGTGATGTGTCTGGCAAGGCACCTTGTAATAACAGTTCTTTATAGGCTTTCTCAGGTAAGGCGATGTTAGAGCAATGATAGGCACGTCTGCACCTTGTTGCAGGTGGCACTTACTCAAAAGCATCTACTCCTAATGGTTATGACAATGGCATCATCTGGGCCACATGGAGATCCCGCTGGCATTCCATGAAGAAAACCACCATGAAGATAATCCCTCTCAACAGACTCTCCATTGAAGGGCAGCAGTTCCACTTCGGGGGAGCCAAACAGGTCAGGCCTGAGCACCAGGTTGACGTAGAATACTAATAAAACCCCAGAACTCTCTAGAGAATTGACTCTTGCTTTCTACTGACCCACAAATTTCAAAACTTTCCTGAAGATTTCATCCTATTTTCTTATCATATTTATTAATTTTAATAAATTAATTTTAAAAGGATGTTTATCCTTAAGTGAAAATTAGAACTTGTTTGGACTGTATTCCCAAATAACTGAAATCAGAGAAGTTTAAAAATGTGTATTTGAGGAAATGACACTTTGACTTATTTCCTAAACATATAGTAATAAACTATTACTTTTTCGCATTTTTATTATTACTTGTCATTTTATTGTGAAAATTTTTTGTTATTTTTATTATTTATTTGGTATTCTAGTATGTACTAATAAAATAGGAGAAAGTTTTAGAATTTCAGATGCCTAAGTATTTTGCCACATTTATTACCCTTAATTAATGTTTAATTCTTTTTAAATGTACAGAATTATATCTTTTAATATATTTTTTGTTTCTGTTATATATTTATAGGCTGGAGACGTTTAAAAGACCATTTCAAAAGTGATTTGCTTTTTAAAGGACTTTATCTGAACAGAAAAATGTACTATTTTTCCTATGGGACAATGGACTTTTCAAAGCATCACTTCACTTTAAGAGTAAAAAGAACTGATGTTGAAAACTCCACTAACAGTTTTATGCTGGTGATAATTTATCTACATGAATTTCAATAAACATGATGTTTCCTAAGAGTAGCTGCATTGCACCTTTTACTGACCACTAAAAACCATCACATCCCATCCGTTTAGTTAAAACCATTGGGCAATAGTAAGTAGTTGCAGAGTCATTATATGATGTAAGTAGTTGCTGAGTCATTATATGCTAAACACTATACCTGATTCTTAGGCAGTTACAAAGGAAATAGACGTCATGGCTTTTGCCAGAGGATATGAGACAAACAGGAAAATGCAACAACCCCACATTTGGTACAAAAACATAAGCACAAGTGACAATCACTAAGCTGCATGGTGCCCAAGTGCTGCTGGAGACAGAAGGCTGCTTGGGGAATCTCCCAGTCTAGAGCTAAACGCAGAGACCTGGACACGATCGCTCTGAGGGTAGGGCATCTCAAAGCGGCGAGCTTTAGAGGGTAATCTGCATGGTCTTTTACTGGTGAAGCACAGAGCCATTTCTTCCTCCCAAACCAGGGATATTGGGCTTCCAAGCAGGCTGAGTTCTGGAATCCCCATCTTTGTGAGAAACAGCAAAGATTAGCTTGTGTGGTCAGCGCCTATTTTTGTGAGGCAAGAAGCTGGTTGTTCTGAAGTCCCGATCCCTGGCTTTGGCTTCCTTCCTTTCTAAGTTTCTTTACTAATTCTCTCGCCTCCTCATGCTAATGAGCCCTGATTTTAAAGCATCCCCTAGATACAAGAACTGTAGGTCAACTTCTAGGCACACAACCAAATACTCATGAATCTTTAGGAAACACAAATGTTGATTCTCTGTTTGAAGCACTCATTTGGTATATAAGCATGAGGCATTCACTCAAGTAACATTTTTTAAAAGATTTTATTTATTTATTTGAGAGGTAGAGTTACAGTGAGAGAGAGAAACAGAGAGAAAGGTCTTCCGTCTGTTGGTTCACTCCCCAATGGCCACAATGGTCGGAGCTGTGCCGATCCGAAGCCAGGAGCCAGGAGCCAGGAGCCAGGAGCTTCTTCCAGGTCTCCCACGTGGGTGCAGAGGCCTAAGGACTTGGGCCATCTTCCACTGCCTTCCCAGGCCACAGTAGAGAGCTGGATTGGAAGATGAGCAGCCGGGACTAGAACTGGCGCCCACATGGGATGCTGGTGCCGCGGGCAGAGGCTTAACCTAGTGCGCCACCGCGCCAGCCCCTCAAATAACATTTATCAAGTGCCTTCCCTGTAGGGAACACTGCGCAGGGCATTGTTCTATCCAGTCCTCTAGTCCTCAAGTTCCAAAAGGACAGCGACACACCCCTTCCTCCTTGTTTCCAATTACTCCTCAGGCCTGTCAAATCTGCCTCCATAATGTTTACCTCACTCCTTGCTGTTCTGTGTCTATGGCCACTACTCTAGTTGAGATGCACATCTTGCCACGATAATGGCAGCCGCCACCCTCCTGTTCTTTCTTTCCCCCACCCCTATTGGCTCTCACCTTGTCAGGCTCCAAATCACTTTTAAAATCAGAAAGCAGGCCCGCGCCATGGCTCAATAGGCTAATCCTCGCCTTGCGGCGCCGGCACACCGGGTTCTAGTCCCAATCAGGGTGCCGGATTTTGTCCCGGTTGCCCCTCTTCCAGGCCAGCTCTCTGCTGTGGCCAGGGAGTGCAGTGGAGGATGGCCCAAGTGCTTGGGCCCTGCACCCCATGGGAGACCAGGAAAAGCACCTAGCACCTGGCTCCTGCCATCGGATCAGCGCGGGGCGCCGGCCGTGGCGGCCATTGGAGAGTGAACCAACGCCAAAGGAAGACCTTTCCCTCTGTCTCTCTCTCTCTCACTGTCCACTCTGCCTGTCAAAAAAAAAAAAAATCAGAAAGCAAACAGTCTGTCTTTTGTGAGTCTAAAAAATCCTTTAGGTGAACAATTTGGTCATAAATAGTACAACTTATGTAAGTGTTGGCAGCGTAACATCATTCCAGAGATTCTCTACTCTACCTGTGTAGAGAAACATAAGTACAACCATAAATTTAATAGCTTTGGGAAATTTGGAAAATATTTAACAATGAAAGAATGGACAAGCAGGGTGATTTATTAGTACAAAGGAATAGAACACAGTGAGTACACAATAAACACAGTACCTCCGTATGAATATGGAAACATCAATAAGTGAGTTTTTAAATCTTTAAAATTATTTTTATGGTTTTTATTTAACTGAAAGGCAGACAGAAAGAGAAAGACACACAAACAGAAAGAGGTTTCCCATACTCTGGTTCATTCCCCCCAAATATCCACAACAGTTGGAGCTGGGCCAGGCCAAAATCAGGAGCCAGGAGCTCCATCTGGGTCTTCCATATGTTGGCAGAGGCCCAGCGACTTGAGCCAATACCTGCTGAGTCCCTAGGTGTGTGTTAGCAGGAAGCTGGAATCAGGGGAAAAGGCAAGACTGAATTCCGGTTCTCTGGGATGGGGTGTGGGCATCCCACAGTGGAATCTTAACAACTATGTCAAATGCCCACCTGAGTGAATTTTTAAGATAAAAATATTTTCTGTGATAAGAATTATGTAATAAGTATGTATGTACTTTGAACAAAACATAATCTTGACATAAATGCATTATTGGTACACGTTTATTATCCCATCTATAATATAAAATTTAGTAAAAACACTAAAATATGAAATAAATAGAAGGAAGTTCAAAGATTTATGATTTTTCCCATGATTACTTGTTTTTCAGTTATAAAGTTGTTTCGAAAACATTTTGGAGTCTCCTGTTTTGGTAATTGTCCTGAATAGAAGTCTACCTATTGGGTAAACCAGAATAGGAACAGACAACTAACTTTTTCTTTGGATACCACCGTATTATTTGACTTGCTATAACGAGTGCACATTAATTTTGTAGTTTATTTTGAAACCTAGAGAGACAGAAAAAATAGATGAACTTCACTTTTCTGTTTATTTATTAATATCTAATGGTGAACATTTCAAGGGCTGTAGCCTAAGACATAAAGCAGAAATGTTTCCAGACCTAATCACATCGCAGCTCCACAAATAAAGTGGAATTTGAAAGGATTCCCTAAAAATCCACTTGATGAGAAAAGAAGAGACAATGAATACAGGGATTACACAGTGTTTCCTTTGCACCTCCAACCACGGATAACTATTGTTCAGCCCTCCCTCTTATTTCCCTGAACATTCAAAAACACAAGTCACTGCCAAATAGCGGGGTGAAGTGCCAAGTCTTACCTGTTGAAAAGCCTGCAGAAGGAAGCTTCCAAAAAGGAAATATTGGAGCAGAAACCGACTTCAAGTCATGCAACCATCAGGGGTACTCATAAATCAACACACAGGAGTAAGCATGTGTTGGCCAGATATCCGTATTTTAAGTATACCTCTGATGTGCTGGAGCTTTTCCCATGTCTGTTTATGTTTAGTAGTTATACTTTATTGTTTGTTTGTTTGTTTGTTTTTTGTTTTTTTGACAGGCAGAGTGGACAGTGAGAGAGAGACAGAGAGAAAGGTCTTCCTTTTGCCATTGGTTCACCCTCCAATGGCCACTGCAGCCGGTGCACCATGCTGATCCGAAGGCAGGAGCCAGGTGCTTCTCCTGGTCTCCCATGGGGTGCAGGGCCCAAGCACTTGGGCCATCCTCCACTGCACTCCCGGGCCACAGCAGAGAGCTGGCCTGGAAGAGGGGCAACCGGGACAGAATCCGGCGCCCCGACTGGGACTAGAACCCGGTGTGCCGGCGCCGCAAGGCGGAGGATTAGCCTGTTGAGCCGCGGCAACGACGCAAATAGTTTTACTTTAAACATTGTGTTTCAGATTTGTGGGTGGGTGGGAAATGGATGGGAAATGAAGGAATGTAAGTACAAGCAGCATGTTTCAAAATCTTACCACACTAAATTCTTTCATTCTGACTCTAACCTATGTAAACCAGCCAAGGTATTTATAGTAGATCCTTTTGGTTTGTTCAGATGATAAGGGTGCAAAACAAAGTACACATTTAACCCTGGAGAAAATATGTCTACCTCATGGTTTCTTAGCACTTTGATGTACCTCAAAATGAGGGGAAAGTTAAAGACAGTAAGAAAAGTCAAGGTAAATGAAAGCAATAGGTTGTTGAAACAGATCAAGAACACTGCAGACTGACTACATTTCATTTACCTCTTTGTGGTGTGTGTGTACATAGGGGTACATATCTCACAGGCAGAAGCTGAGTTCCTCATGTGCCTTTTACGCCACCCTCACTGGTCTGAACTGGGCTGCTTGCTTGATTGTTATTTACTCATATTTCCTTTTCTTCTCATCTTCCGCTTAATAACCATTCTAACAGGTTTTATGTACAGTTCTTTATTTGTATACATTTTTATAAACCATGGATTATTTTTGGTGTGCATGATTTTTAAATTATATAAATGACATTGTGCTACAAAATAGCATTCAGAACATTAGTCCTCAAATGCTGTTACTGGTTTGCATGAAGTACAAAAATTGCATACAACAACTTTTTCCTATATTGTATTATATAAAATTTCCTATATGGTGTTATATAAAATTGTTAACACAATTTTTTATGTGATTATATATATATATTTTTAAAGCTTTTATTTAATGAATGCAAATTTCATAGCTGCAGCTTTAGGAAAATAGTGATTCTTCCCCTCCATACCCACCCTCTCACTCCCACTCTCATCCCACGTTTTACTCCCTCTTCCATCCCATTCTTCATTAAGATTCACTTTTAATTAACTTCATATACAGAAGA
Source organism: Sylvilagus floridanus (assembly GCA_949820135.1). Classification (NCBI taxonomy): domain Eukaryota; kingdom Metazoa; phylum Chordata; class Mammalia; order Lagomorpha; family Leporidae; genus Sylvilagus; species Sylvilagus floridanus. Next base: position 21,657,917 of record OX463238.1, on the reverse strand, counting down.
CCAACTCTATACTAAGTAAAGATTTCAACAGTTTGCACCCACACACAATATATATATAAAGTACTGCTTGAGAACAAGTTTTGCAGTTATTCTTATAGTACAACTCATTAAGCACAGAGATCCTACATGGGGAGTAAGTGCACAGTGACTCCTGTTGTTGATTTAACAATTGACACTCTGATTTATGACATCAGTGATCACCCAAGGCTCTTGCCATGAGCTGCCAAGGCTATGGAAGCCCTTTGTGACCACAAACTCTGTCAGTATTTAGACAAGGCCATAATCAAAGTGGAAGTTCTCTCCTCCCTTCAGAGAAAAGTACACCCTTCTTTGATGGCCCCTTCTTCCCACTGGAGTCTCACCCACAGAAATACTTCATGTAGGATTTTTTTTGCGAAAGTCTCTTGGCTTTCCATGCCTTAATTGCTCTCATGGGCTTTTCAGTCACATCCAAATGCCTTAATGGCTGAATCTGAGGTCAGAGTGTTACTTAAAGCAATTGCCATTGTCTACCGTGTGGACTTGCTTCCCATGTTGGACATTCCCTCCTTTTTAATTCTATCTATTATTACCAGGCACTTGATGCTACTTATATGATCTCTTTAAAATTTAATCCTATCTATATGTTCACTTTAACACCTAATATGATCACTTTAACAATATAGATGGCATTTTTACCACCAATTTTAATGGGATTTGGAGTCCTATGACAAGTTTTTAAACTGTACTCTTTGAAGTGAGTCTGTAGGAATGTATGCAGAACTATACAGTTTTTTTTTTTAGGCCTCAGTCTTTTTATTTTTAAGCGGATATTTTGAGGTGTAATTTACATTCCACAGAACTCACCCCTTGTAAACGTACCACCCAGTGGATTCTGAGTTGTGCAGCCATCATCATAATCCAACTTTAGAACATTGCTAGTACTTTGAGAAGTTCTCGTGCAGCCATTTACAATCAGTCCACATCTTAGTCCCAGCCTCAGGCAAACGCTGATCTGCTTCCCATCTTTGTAAATTTGCCTTTTTCTGGAAACGTGGTTCAAGTGGAACCATGCGACGTGTGGTCTTCTGAAGCTAACTTCCTTTTTTTTTTTTTTAATAACACTTTTATTTAAAGAATATAAATTTCCAAAGTACAGCTTATAGATTACAATGGCTTCCCCCCCATAACTTCCCTCCCACCCGCAACCCTCCCCTTTCCCACTCCCTCTCCCCTTCCGTTCACATCAAGATTCATTTTCAATTCTCTTTATATACAGAAGGTCAGTTTAGTATATATTAAGTAAAGGTTTCAACAGTTTGCCCTCACATAGCAACACAAAGAGAAAAATACTGTTGGAGTACCAGTTATAGTTTTAATTCACAATGTATAGCACGTTAAGGACAGAGATCCTACATGATATAAAAATATGGAACGCTTCACGAATTTGCGTGTCATCCTTGCGCAGGGGCCATGCTAATCTTCTCTGTATCGTTCCAATTTTAGTATATGTGCTGCCGAAGCGAGCACAGAACTATACAGTTTTACAGTTACAAACTTCCTCCTCCCTCTCTTATTCCCCCTCTTATTAACACAATTTTCTACCTGTTGATCTAATGAGAAGATTGGGGGTCCTATGTTTTTAATATATTTCTTTTAAAAAAATTTTGTTTTCCTAGTAATTATGTTATATTTCATTTCATAAAACATTAGATCTATGACTGATTCAAAGGTCTGTGCTCAAACCAGTCCTTTACCAGAAAAACTTTGAGAATTACCAGTAAGGTCTTCATTGTAATTATTACTTTTAAATTTCAGCATTGTGCTTTTTAAGATCCATCTATAATTGAGTTCTTCATAATTGCCTTTGACTTCCTTTTGAAGCCATGGGTTATAAAGTGAATATTTGGTTCCAAAGCATTTGAATTTTTTAAGGTATCTTCTTTCATTAATATCTAAATTTATTGCAATATGGTCAGAGTAGATAGGCCTGTGGGTATTGATCATTAGGAGAAAAAAGTTTTGCAAATGATTTGAGGACAGAGATGTATCACAGAATTAATTCACCCCATAAAAATGTATGAAAATCATACTCATTCCCAATAGCAACCTACATGCTATAATCCCAATAATATTTTTTTTCTGTTGAGAAGAAGAAAGAGCAAACTCAGGGCCATGCTTTTTGGCCTTGTAAGCCTGAGCGCTCAGCATGGCAGCCATTGGCCCACTGTGAGCATGGATAGTAAGTCTGCGCATTCGAATGCGTAGAAGTCTGCTCTGGGAGTGTGAAAGCTTTCTGGGAAGGCTGGCTGGCTGGCACAATTTCAAGCTCTTGTTCAACTCGATTTCACTGGGAAACAGCACAAGACACAATAGTGAGGTACATGCAGGATCATGACACTGAATCACATCTACAGCTGGGTCAAAACGCATTTCCCAAATCCAAAAATGCAGTCCTCTTAGCCCTTACTCCCATTGTGCTGGTCCTCGCCCAGATTTCATGTCAGTGGCGACTGCAGGGGCGTGATGTGGCCTGAGGTATACGGAGAGAACCCTGCCGGAATACCTCTGTTGACTCTCCCTAAATAAACAGCACCAGGCAGACTCCACTCTGATGAAAACAACCTCTTCTAAAACCTCAAGGACAAATAGTTAAATTGTAACTTAAAAAAATATGGCCTCACATTTTAAGAGAACTTGGACTAAAATGCTTTGCCCTCCTCACATCAAAAAACTGCAAATATAGTACTTTGTCAAACTTCATTTAAAACCTTTGTCAAATTGTTTAGCATTATATGCTATTATAGTTTTAATGATTCTGTGACTTTTAAAATTTACTTTATGTGAACAAAGTTGAACATTTTTTCAGTTGGCTATTGTTTATGGCCCTTGCCTATTTTCCTGCTCAGTTATAGTCTTTTTACTTTTATTTGTTGAACTCTAATTAGTGGAGCAGTAACCTTTGACTATAATGTAAATTCAAACTATGTTGGGGCTGGCGCTGTAGCAGGCTGAGCCTCTGCCTGCAGTGCTGGCATCCCATATGGACGTCAGTTCATGTCCAGCTCTCTGCTTATGACCTGGGAAAGCAGTAGAAAGATGGCCCAAGTGCTTGGACCCCTGCACCAGCTTGGGAGACCCGGAAGATACTCTTGGCTCCTAGCTTTGGATTGGCTGAGCTCTGGCAGTTGAGGCCATTTGAGGAAGACCTTTCTCTCTGTCTCTCCCTCTCTCTATCTGTAACTCTGCCTCTCAAATAAATAATCTTTTAAAAAATTTAAAACTATATTAAACAAAATAAGCTGTGGTAAGGATCAAATGAGATAACATATGAAATTGGTCCTAAGACAATAAAGCAAAATGAAAATTGAGTTGGCTTTGCTAAGATTGGTGTTGCTACACGGAATTTGAATCTGATGTTGGTGAAGTTTTTGAAAATATAACTTAAAAACATTTACATTTTTGCTTAAAAATAAAATCTTAATTTTGGAATTTTTTTTTTTACTTTACAGAAGATTTGTAAAGCTACTACAGAGGGTCACTATGCCATTACCCAGTTTCCTTTAGCATCTTCATTACTCTAGTACATTTGTCAAAGAAGTAGGCCTGGGAGGTTACTACCATCTAACTGCTGCATTTTATTTAGGTTTCACTATTCTTACACTAATATTCCAGGGTCCCTTCCAAGACATGGTGCAACAGTTAGGTGTCGCATCTCCTCAGCACCGTGGGCCTGCTGTTTTTCAGTTGTTCCTTGTTTTCCATGACTTTTGTGGTTCAGAGGAGGCTGTTCTGATGTCCTGACCCACAATCTGGTAAAATGTCCCTCAGATAGAGTCTCTGTGGTGGTTTCTCCACTTTTTTTTTTTTTTGAATTATATCTGACCATAATTTTTACCCAAACTCCTCTCCAAGCGGATTTGAATTTACTATTGGATAGCCTATTAAAACTAGATCCCAATGATCACCACAAACATTAAATGTGGATCTTGGCGGTTGAATTACCCCATTTTTACATGCAGTTCCTTGCTTGTGGAAACCCTGTGTGCCTGGCAGATGCCATTTAGCCACATTTCAATACAGTTACTGCTGAGTTAAACCTACTAAAATGGGTCTAGTTTGCTAATCTGTAATAGGAGAAGCCCAGTGAAATCAGCATACAGTATGCTGAATATAACTGATTTAAGGCGTTTGAGATTAAAATGAATCCATATTATTGATATTGTTACATCAACTTATTATTAGTATCATTGCTTTGCTTTTTAAAAATAGCACTCATGCTTTATTACATGTTCAATGCAAAAAATTAATCTAGAAAAAGCACATTATGAATAAATTTATCTTGAAAAATAAATTCTTTAATTGATAATGGAGTTTAAAATGAAAAGAAATATAGAGTGAGCATCTAGCCTAGTGAACAAGACACCCACATCCCACAATGGAGTGCCTGAATCTAATTCCTGCCTTCAGCTCCCGACTCCAGCCTCCTGCTAGCGCAGACCCTGGAAGGCAGCGACGGGGGTTCAAGTGGTTGCACTACTGCCACCCACGTGCAAGACTTGGATAGGGTTTGTATTTAGAAAATAATTTTAGTACTTCCAGCCTGGTGCAGCCCTGACTATTGTGGACATATGGGGAGCGTACCATCGGATGGGAGCACACTGTGTGTGTGTGTGTGTGTGTTGTGTGTGTCTCAAATAAATAAATACATTTTTAATGAAAAGAAATGAAACAGTGGGAAAAACTCAAGCCCTTCACTTTCACCACCCCCCTATGTGTCTTGCTCTCTCCATATATGATACATACATGTGTGCGCACACACATGCGCAGACTCATCACCACTTAGAAGAAACTCAAGTGTTCAAGCCTAAGTCCATGAAATACATCTACGGCCAAAAATCCTGTCTATTATATTATTGGAACATGATAGATCTTCATTTCAAAAATGCTAAAACAAAATTGATTAAATGACCATCAGCCTGGAGACAACTAAATTATAAGAAACAAGGCACGTTTATTTCCTGAATAAGAAGACTCAAGTAACATGCAATGTGACAGAATCAAGGAAAAGCAAAACACACTCCCCTCCCCCTTTCCTTCCAAGTGTGGTTCAGAATCATTTCTGGGTATTTAAGCAAATCCTCATCTTCTCTCTTCTCTGGGGTCAGAGTTTTGACACATTCTGCAAACAAACCTCCCATTAGCCACTCTCCACTCCTCCATAGACTATGATAGGAAATCACTGGGTGTTCACAAAAGGGGGTTGGTAAACACAAACTTTGCAACATTCCTGAAGGACAGGAGACAGACAGAGAAAACAAGATACACAAAGTATCTTGGTCAATGTTTTCCAGCAAATTCTTTATTGACCAGTGGCTGTTGTGAAACCTGAGGCAGAAGCCAAGCCTAAGTAGTCATAAGTGCCGAAATCTCCTACAGTTTTACAATTCATGCATTTCAAATTTAGAAAATAATTTTAGTACTTCCTGATGATGCATTTATATATATTTATATATATGTGTTAAAATTTATTTATTTATTTGAAAGGTAGAGTTACAGTGAGAGAAAGAGAGAGAGGGAGAGAGAGAGAGAGAGTCAGAGAGAAAGATCTTCCATCCGCTAGTTCACTCCCCAAATGGCTGCAGTGGCCGGAGCTGAGCCAACTGGAAGCCAGGAGCCAGGAGCTTCTTCCAGATCTCCCAAGTGGGTGCAGAGGCCCAGGCACATTAGCAGGGAGCTGGATCAGAAGTGGAGGAACCAGGTCTTTAACCAGTTGCCGGCACTGCAGGTGGCAACTTAACCCACTAGCTACAGTGTCAGCCCTGCACTTAATATTATTTTAATAAAGTATTTCCTGTCAAAGACACCATTATCTTCTTGTTATTAGGGTAATAATAAGTGCACAAAGTCAAATAGATTTTCCCAATAGAACACACAAGTATTTTTCAGAAGCACTTGCATTTTCAGACTTGAATGACATCCAACATCTGTAATATTATTTTACACAAAATATAACAAAAAACAATGCATAAATGGTATATCATGCTTTACCCTGTGTTCCAACAGGGCTCTGGATGTCTTTTACCTAATTTTTGCATTGTTTCATGTTAGATTACACCATACATAACTGTAGATACCATCACTTTTGCCACTTTTTGGCTTAACTGAATTCTTAGCTATATTCTCATTCTCATCTGATTGGCTCTCCTACTTTAAGCATTTAAAGGTCAGAGACTATGTATAATTGTCCTGTCCATCTCACACATACAGTGTACAGTGTACAAGACATCTCACAGTGTACAGTGTACAAATGGTATATGTACAATAAATAATTATTGAAGTTCAACAAATGAATACGTGTGAACTCTTTTCTGAATTCAATAAATATAAAATAAATTGGTGAAGAATAGGTTGTTCCCCAATTTCCACATGATATCCCCCAGGGAAGGGCCACTGTTTTATTCAAAAGAGAGCTGTTACATTGTTTGAGCTGCACCACACAATGCTAAATACCTAGATGACTGGTGACGTATCAGTCTCCAGGTGTCAGCTGAGGGAAAGGTGTGTTTATAACTGAAACCCAATCACAGCTGCAGGATTTCTAGTCTTTCTGTACATCTTTACACCATTTAAATAAAAAACAATTCCAGTGCTACAGATGTCAGGTCCTAAGCACGAGTGCATTCCTGTATTTAAATATTTCTAACTGTGGAATATGGGATAATTTTCAAAAGGATTAATAAGAAGGATAATAAGAGGGTCTTCTAAATGTTTTTAGAAAATGCATACTATGAAAATCCTGAAAGGATTAAAAAATGTACCAAAATGAGCTTTTCTTTTAATTCTGTTGTTTCATGAATTGTTTGAAATATTCTCATAGCATATAGTCATCACTGGAAAGAGGAAATACACAGCAGGTTATAATTTAAGCAACTGAAGAATTTCTTCTTTTTTTTCCATTTTGCTTTTCTAAAAATACTCCGAGTGTCACACACCTTAAAAAAATACTCCTTGCATTTTTGGTTCCTTTTAATATGTGTGGTTTGTGTCTTAATAACAAACTCTATTCCTCCATCTCTTACAACTCAGCTCATTCATGGGATTAAGGCCCAGGCTAAAGAGTGCCAGCAAGCACTCCTGGTTAGGGAATTCCGGCTGGAAGGAGAACATGGGAACTTCCTGTTATGGGACATTGGGACATCCTACAGTTCCTAGGGCTCCTCGTGAGTGTGTCTGACAAGTTATATACAGAATTTAATTTAACCCTCACAGCAGTCCTTCAAAGCCAGGATATCCACCGCATTTTACAGATAAGTGAACTAGCTCAGATCATTTAAGTAGTGTGTTCGTGTCACTGGACTGGAGTCCGGATCCCACTCTCCATGGAGCTTGCCATCCTGCCACATACTATGCTGCTGTCTCTGTGCCTTGACAGTGGGGAGAGACATGAACAACATCCCCAAAGCATATGAGTAGTTTAAAATTGTTTGTTTATTTACTTGAGGGGTAGAGATACAGAAAAAGAGAGAGAGAGAGATCCCATCTGCTGCTTCAATCCCAAATGCTTGCAATGTCCCAGTCTGGACCAGGCCATAGAAAAAAGTTAGGAAGTCAGTCTGGGTCTCCCACATAAATGGCAGGGACCCAACCACTTACACCATCATCTGCTGCCTCCAAGGGTGCACACCAGTGGGGAGCTGGAACTAGGAGCACAGCTGGACATTGAGTCTAGGTACTCTGATGTGGGATACGGGTACCCTAACCAACATCTTCACCATTACACCAAGCACCAACCCAAGCACACAAGTATTGCCCAGAGTGATAGAGTGCTTATGAAGAAAAACAACAGGGTTAATTAAATAATATGTGACAGTGGCTGCTCCTCAGGTAGGGTGGACAGAGAAGCTTCCTTGAGGATATATCATTTCAGCAAAGGCCTGGAAGGGGGATGAGATACAAAAGATGCTTGAGAGGTCCATGGAGAAAGCCCTCGGGAGGCGTCCTTGGGAATGCTCTGATGTGGCTCTGCTGAACTACAAAGGCCAACCAAATATTTCAGTTCCCGTGCTTCCGATCTAGTGGAGGCGACAGCCAGCATTCCTGCGTGACAGATGCCACTAGGAGCACGCACTCTAAGGAAGTGTAGACCAAGAGATTGGGAGAGAGTCAATTAAACAGCCTGTAAAATGCCTAGCAAAGTGTCCAGTGTCCAGCAAATAATAAATATTAGCTGGTACTATTATCAGAATTTGTTTCATAGAGGAAGCAGAATTTGAAGTGACTTGAGTTGAAGACCAGATAAATTACAGAGTGCCTAGAGAAGTTTAAATTTCAGATAAATGGAACGGGCATCTAACCCAGCCATTAAGATTCCCACATCCAATACTGGATTACCTGGGTTTGATACCTGCCTCCGGCTCCTGACTCCAGTTTCCTGCTCATGCCCACCCTGGAAAACAACAATGATGGCTTTAGAAATTGGACTCTTGCTACCCATGTGGGAGTTGCGTGAATTCCCAGCACTGGGCTTTGCTCCAGTGTATTCTTTGATGACATTTGAGAAACAAACTGGTAGAGAGAGCTCTTTTTCTGTATGTCTGCTTTTCAATAACAATTTTTAATTCCTAAAAAGAGAAGCTAAGTTTTACTTTAAAAAAAAAGAACATGTAGAAAAAAATTCAGGTAAACAGCAAAAAACTAATATACATGTCTCAAATACTGTATGAAACATACAAAAATGTATTTTTAATGGGGTGTTTTTGCTTTGTTATTTGCTAAATATGTCAGATCTAAGCCACAGATTTTTGGTTTGCTTTCCTGAAGTGTAACTGACCAATAAAAATTATATCTACCTATATTTACTGTGTAAAGCCGGGGGTGCTTAGTTTACATACACATTATGAAATGATCATTACAATGGAGATAATTACCATCAGCATCACCTCATCTAGTCGGCCCCTCTTTTTTTGGTGTGTGTCTCAAGAAAACTTACGCTCTGTCATCTTAGCAAATTTCATGTATACAACAGAGGGCTCTAATGTTAGTCACCTTGCAGAACTGAAACTTTCAAACTCCAACCAACATCCATCCCTCCATTTCTCTCACCCACCAGCACCTGGGAACCACCATTCTGCCCCCTTCTTCCCTAAGGGGAACTACTTGAGATTTCACAGGTAAGTCAGATCACATCACATTTGTCTTTCTATGTCTGGTTTATCTCATTTGGTGTATTCTCCCCCAGGTTCCCCTCTGCTGTCACAAAGGGCAGAATGTCATTCAGGATGAACAATGTTTCTTTGTGTATATATATATATATCCCCTTTTCCTTGACTAGTCATCCATTGAAGGACATTTAGGTTCTTTCTGTATCTTGGTTCTTGCGAATAATGCTGTAATGAATGTGGGAGTGAGAATATGCTTGTTTGAGATCTTGACTTTTTTTTTTCCTCTTTGGAGGAAAGTGGGAGAGCTAGTTAGTAGTAATCGGTAGTTGCATTGAATCTTGGAGGAAAGAGGATTAGAGAAAGTAAATTGGCAAGACAAAAGGTGTAGAAAGAGAATGGTTGGTTTGGTTTGGTTTTCATGGCACTAAATGTTCCCCATAGCGCTTTATTACGCTCTTACTGTTTACGATGTGGCAATCACCTTTCTGAAGCTTTTGCAAGGATTCCCGCATTTGCTCTTCATAGAGACACGTGTGGTATGCTGTCATTATCCCCGTTTTCAAAATGATGCCACTGAAGCACAAGAGATAACGTAACTTTGCAAGAGCACAGAACCGGAAATGATGGAGCTGGGATTCCGAGCTGGGATTCTGCAGTTTGTTTCCAGTAGCTGCTGTCTTAACCACTTTGGAGAGCGGGAACACGTCCGTTCAGCCCCAGCTTAAAGAAGAAGGCTTCAGGACCAATCTAACATCAAAGTTACTTTTTCGAAGTCAAATCACTCAGCTAATTCCCAATATTTGTATGTTTGCTAAATCTCAACTTCCCAGGGAGATAACAATTAGCCCCTCTATTCCTTCAAGGGTGGGGAAGCATGGATCTATGGATATCTCTTCCTGAGTTCTCTTTTTTCATTTTCAAAGTCACCGTGTTCCTTGAATGGGGGATCTTCTACTAACTGCTAGAGCGTCGAGGCTGGTATTTGCAACAGCTTACCAGAAGCAAACAAACTGAGAGGAGTTGAGCAAGCATTTCTGGGACACCACCATTCGAAAGGAGCAAAGGATGTGGAGTGGGGGGAGGACTGTCAGGACTCAGGTAATGATTAACAAGAGCGCCTGCAGATTTAAGTGGCATGGTAACTGGCAGAGGAGGCACTCCCCCTTTCCTGCAGCGGGGAACATCTCAGAGCCAGCTCCACCCTCTGCAGAGATGTTCTCCATGAAGGTCTTCTGCCTGGTCCTGTGTGCGGTGGGCACAGTCTGGGTATGGTCTCCTTTATTTTCTCTCCTTGCCTTCTCTCTGGTGTTTATTTCACAAAGGGCTTGGCGGTCTCAGTCTGCCAGTTCTGTGTCCTGACATAGGAGCCTTCTAGGTCCTATGCCATGGAAACAAGTTTCTAGAAGGACTTGAACTTTCAAGAGCAGTTGTAATATGACCCTAAAAATAAGACTTTAGAATGGACCAAATTTGTCCAAATCTGTAGTTCAGTTTGAGATCACTAAAAAAAGAAAGGGAAAAAAAAGACAAGAATTCTTTGCCTTGGTGCATTGTAATATTAGATAATAGAACAAAATTTCCTATGTTAATCTATTCTTTTCCAAAGCTTAATTTTTTGCTATTTGTCCATAACAATCAGAATTTTTGGCATTAGTATATAGTTTTTCTGAAAGGTTTTTTGTTTGTTTTTTAAAGACAAAAAAAGCAAGTAAGTTATCTTTGGAAACAACAAAATCTTAAGACATTAGTTGGTAAGGCAATGTGCTTTTCAGAATTGTATTTCTTTTTCGATAACTTCTAAATATTGTAATAATTTCTAAAATTTATCTCCAGGGACATATACAAAAGAACAATTTCATTTAACAAAACTCCTGAAACACTCTAATCTTGTGAAAACATGACAAATATGTTCAAGAAACAGTTACCTCCTGGTTAGTTTATCCAGGATGTAAATTATTCTAATTTATTTCTTGCCTTGAACCACTCATAAACCCTAAAATCTCACAGTAGAGAGATCAAAATTAAAGAGAATTTGAAACTTTATTTTCTCCCTTATAGTAAAATAAGTAAAAATTTTTGGTGACAGATAAAATTAAAATCATTTGCTAGAAGATACTTTAAATAATGAACAAGCTGCAATCACTTATCCTCTCTTCTTTATTGCCATAAACATTGAATTGGTGCTTGTTTTTATTATTGTATCACTTTATTACAAAATATGTTTGAATTTATGATTTTATTTCTTAGACAAAAGAATTGTACTTTTTGCCATAAGTAAATTGTTCTTGAACCCATGAATTATTATTATAACTTAGATATTTTTAAAAATGAGAATGAGACTGTAAATGTTAACTAATTATAAGAATAAACTACTCCAAATTAAAGCAGTCACAGTACAATTCTTGTAAGTTGGTGGTAGAGACTCTAAATACTGAAAACCTAAAACCCATCTTCATTCATTAGACTGTGAAGTCTTTTTTCCCCTCCTGGTTCATACTAGAAAAAAACATTAACTCTAATTTTAACATTTCAAAGAAGTTGTCAATCGCTGTTACTTTTACTTTCAGTCTGCTTTTTCTCATTGGAAATAAAGAAATTATTGCACAAATGAGTAAAACTGCAAAGCATTTCCAAGTCCTAATTGGTCCATTTGTGTCCTTAGGGATTGTTCTCCAAATTCTAGGCTTATCTCTAAGGTTACAGCAGAAACTTGAAGCGGAGAGGGCTGTTGCATTAGGAAAACTGTAGATATTTTCTACTGAAGCAGGAAGTGCAGGTGAAAGAACTCTACATTTTCCACTCATCTTTCGAGTTGGAGTCATTAATAAAAGTAAAATGTACAATTTAATTTTGCCTATTCAAATAACTTTCTTTTCTTCATAAATCCTCTAAAACTAACATCCATCAAATTTATTTAGTGTGAAACACGGTTATGAAATATATATTACTTATCTCCTTTCATTTGCTCTCAACTCCATAAAATGGGTATTCGAGTTTTTAAAATTATTTTATTTTAAAAAGTTTCAATCAACATGTAATACTCGTACATTTTTATGGGATACAGTACAATAGTTCATCATGTACACACATGAACCAAACAAACCAGGCAATTTAGCCTTCCCATTTCCTTAGCTTTTCTTTCCATTTTGAGCCTACCAGTTCCTCTTGTCCAGTTCCTTATACAGAGTATAATTCATTACTGGGCACTATAGCTGTCCCATTGGGTGCGGTGGAAGACCAGCACCCGTTACTTCTATCTGACTCTATTTTGCTGCCTATTATCCCACCTCCCACTATGCTGTTCTCCCCCATCCCCGTACCCTTCCCAGGCTCTTGTAGTCACCATCCTAAGTGCAGATTGACTCATTTCCGTAACTCCCACATATGATAGATAACACATGGCATTCGTCTTTCACTTGAAGATAAGACAGCTGAAGCTCATGGAAGCCCTCTCTGCCCACCCATGTGGGGGTTCCTAATCTTCATTCGAGTCTTTTCTTCCCTGGGACACAAAGGCTTGCCTGTCTCTCCTGTTCTGGCTAACGTCGCTGTTGGTCTGTTTTATGTGTGTGCACGAATCTTTTTTGAAGACTGTGGATCCTGGCAAGAGTACATTTTTAGATGAAGGAGCAACCGGGCGTGGCCCAAGGGTCGTGGATAAACCTCGATCTTCCTGCAAAGAAACAGACTGGCCCTTCTGCGCTGATGACGACTGGGTGAGCCATGGGCAATGTGGGTGGAAACTTCCCTCCGTGAGATGCCAGCAGGGCTCCCAAGCTGCCCCAGTGGGGCCTAGAAACCTTTCTCTATGGGAAATAATCAAATATTGCCTTACATGGCTCATTGAAGACAACAGAAGGCAAGGAACCTGGTCCTAAGAGCCCCGTGCCATTGCCTCTGACTCAGAGTCGGTGGTAGGATGAACAGATTGGATTTCAGCGCCATGTTTAGGCAATTGCTAGGAACCTAGGGCTCTGGGACCTCACTTTGGATTAAGTAGGTCCTCGATTAAGAATGTCTTCATGTCACATCCTCTAACCAGTCCAGCCATCTACTCTGAAGCCAATAGATGATCTGCAGAGATGGAGTCAGGAGGCGGTGGGGGGCTGCATGGAAACCTGCAAAAATTGTCCTGTATCCAAGAGATAGGCCCTTACTGTTATTTTTCCTCTTCACTTTCAGAACCAAAAATGCCCTTCTGGCTGCAGGATGAAAGGGCTGATTGATGAAATGAATCAAGATTTCACAGACAGAATGAATAAACTTAGAAATTCACTATTTGATTATCAGAAGAACAATAAGGATTCTAGCTCTGTGGTCACGAATATAATGGAATATTTGAGAGGAAACCTGGCCGCAGCCAACAGTAAGTGTCACATATTTAGTGGTTTGACTTTGTGGCAACAACAAGCCTAAATAAGTATGTCTGCTTATAGCTGCTGTGATTTTATCCCAAGGTACTTAGTGGACAAACATTCCTCCATGGTAACCTTGGATTTTAACCTGATTTGTTATGGTTATCGAGACAGCAGGTTACCCTAGCTTTTTTAAGGGCACAGAGAAGGCCAGAATTTCAAATCAATGTCAAGAATCTAAATGTGTTCTATTCAACAGCACATACTGAAAGAAACATGGGTCAGAGCTTTTGAGTAGGTATTTTTGTTTCTATCTTACAGAGACGTAACTCAGAGCTCAGTGTACTTGCTCAAAGACACAAAGCTGGAGGTTCAATCCTTAGACTCCACTGAACTAATTCTGTAGATTTTAAAATTTGAAATGCAGAAATATGCCATACCTTTTTCCATGGGAGACATATTAAGTCCAGGAAACACTGCATCCACTCTGGGTATGGGCAGTGAGGCCAGTGGGGTCTCACTTCCTAAAGCTTTACTTTGATTCTTTAAATTTTCAAGAGACACTTGACTAATTTAGTATCAGTGGCACAGCACTAACTGGCAAGTGAGAGATCCTGTTGACCCCCAAAAGCTTAGAAACAATTTCAAATCTGTAAGCAGGAAGGAAAACTCTTCAGTAAGAAAATCCAACAATATATTCTAGTCCCTTGATCAAGAAAATGATGAAACAATTGGAATGTTTTCAAATTCATCAGTTTATCTCCTCATTACGCCTCTAAAATGCCAAAGAAATTTCCCCTGAATTCATTTGGAATACTGATTACTAGGAGGAGATCTTAACTGACATCCATCCATGACTGTGGGACATAACATAATCGAAATATCAAATGCTGAAAAGGTTAGAAACTTGCTGATAACACGTCCAGCGAACAAACTGTGAACAAATAAGATGGGATGCTTTCAAGCAAATGTCCTCTTCCTGCTGGCTGTTACAAGTGTCACTCAACAGGTGCTTCCATACTTGTGTTTTCTGTTGCAGACTATGACACCACGTATAACCAAGTGTCCGAAGAACTCAGAAGCAGGATTGAGGTCCTGCAGCGCAAAGTCATAGAAAAAGTGCAACACATCAAACTTTTGCAGAATAACGTCAGGGCTCAGCTGATAGATATGAAACGCCTGGAGGTAAGTGCGCGGCTCCACCAGCCAAGTTCCTTGTTTGGAATAGTGGAGAAAATGAAGGTGATAGTCATGCCTTGAGTGTGCTATCTGCAGAGAAAAGTGCTCTGTCCATTTTCTATGTAAAAGTAGGAATTATTTCCCCCACTCTACAGATGAAGGAAAAAGTTCAGAGATTCTAAGTATATTTTCCAAGGGTGCATAGATAGTAAGTTTGAAAAAGCATGGCCGGCGCCGTGGCTCAACAGGCTAATCCTCCGCCTTGTGGCGCCGGCACACCAGGTTCCAGTCCTGGTTGGGGCGCCGGATTCTGTCCCGGTTGTCCCTCTTCCAGGCCAGCCCTCTGCTGTGGCCCAAGAGTGCAGTGGAGGATGGCCCAAGTGCTTGGGCCCTGCACCCCATGGGAGACCAGGAAAAAGCACCTAGCACCTGGCTCCTGCCATCAGATGAGCGTGGTGCGCTGGCCGCAGCGTGCCGTCCGTGGTGGCCATTGGAGGGTGAACCAACGGCAAAGGAAGACCTTTCTCTCTGTCTTTCTCTCTCACTGTCCACTCTGCCTGTCAAAAAAAAAAAAAGAAGAAAAAAGAAAAAGCAGACATTTGATGCCTGTCAACAGGATTTCAGTCTCGTGGAGAATCCGTTAATTAGCATTTCCTTTCAGAGGTAGTAAGACCTTTCTCTTAATCCATCCTGAGTCTAAGATGAATCTGAGTAGCTCCCATTGTGAATAATGGCCTTACCACACCCAGCTTTTAATGTCAGTGGAAAACCAAGAATTTTGCAACCAGTTTCCGAAAACTACATTAACTACTGGGAATGTAACAGATTTCATGTATTTATTTATATGTCTCTTGTCTCCCTTCTCTTTCTCCCTGTCTCTCTAGGTGGACATTGATATCAAGATCAGGTCGTGCCAAGGGTCTTGTAATAGGGTTTTGTCTCATGAGGTCAATCTAAAGGATTACGAAGATCAGCAGAGGCAACTTGAACAGGTCATTGCCAAAGACTTACTCCCCCCACCAGATAGGCAATATTTACCGACGATAAAAATGACCCCAGTGGCAGACTTAGTTCCTGGGGAGTACAAGAGCCAGCTTCAGAAGGCCCATCCAGAGTGGAAGGCATTAACGGAAATGAAGCAGATGAAAATGGTGGTAGAGAAGTCTGGGAGAGGTGAGACTGCCCGAGGAGACTCTGCATCTTTCGGAACAGGATCAGAGACAGGAAGCCACAGGAACCCTGGACATGGAAGCGAAGGACCCTGGACTACTGGGAGCTCTGGATCAAGTACTAGTCATTGGACTTCTGGAAGCTTTGAGTCTGGAAATGTTGGCTCTAGAAACCCTGGAAGCTCTGGACCCGGAAGTATCAGACCAGATAGCTCAGACCATGGAAGCACCAGGCCTACCCACCCAGACTGGGGTACATTTGAAGAGATTTCAGGAAATGTGAGTCCAGGGACAAAGAAGGAGTTCCACACGGAAAAACTGGTCACTTCTAAAGGCGACAAAGAACTGCTGATTAGTAACGAGAGGGCCACGTCTGGGAGCAGCAGTAGCACATCCACCGTGCGTCGTTCTTGCTCCAAAATCATCACCAAGACTGTTATAGGTCCCGACGGCCACAAAGAAGTGGTCAAAGAAGTGGTGCACTCTGAAGACGGCTCTGAGTGTCCCGAGGCACCCGATCTAGACTCGGTGCACTCTTTCATGTCCAGAGGCAGCCTGGATGATTTCTCCTTTAGGCACCCTGGCGAAGCATCTTTCTTTGACACTTCCTCCACGGGAAAAGCATCAGCATTCCCAGGTTTACTTTCAACTTCTTTCAAAGAGTTTGGCAGTAAGAGCCAGTCTATGGGCTCTGAATCGGACTTCTTCACAGATGCGGGGGGAGCCAGTTCCCACCACACGAGCGTCCCTTCCAGTGGCAAGACCACAACTCATAGAAAACAGATAGTCACCAGTCACACAGCGTTCAACAGAGGAGGCTCCACCGTCGAGAGCAAAAGCTACAAAATGGCAGATGAGGCTGGAGGGGAAGCCGACCAGGAACACAGACACACCTACACCATCAGGAGAACCCATGCTAAAGTGCGCCCTTCCAGAGGTATCCACACTTCTCCTTTGGGGAAGCATTCTCTGACCCCCTAGACTAAGTTAATTACATTGCAAAATGCTCCCACAGCACCCTGTACTTCTTTCTTAGCCCTCTATTCCGCTTTATTGAAATTGCACTCTTTTTTGGGGGGAGCCTATTTCTCATGTTAGACTGTAAGTTCCATGGGGGCAGGGACTTTGTCAACTCTCTTCATCTCTGTATTCCCAAATGCCTAACAGTGCAGACAGTCATCCCTCAATAAATATATGTGAAATGAAATGCATGAGTTCTTCTGCAACTCGATTTGAGTTTGTCTAACCAGATTCTTTCACCACTCAAAATGTGTGCTGTTGGAATTGCTATCCGATAGATTAACCATACTTCCACTGCATGTCTCAGCTGACATTTAGATAGGTGAATAACAAGTTGTATTAGTATTAAGTGATGCTTAGTCACTTTTTCTGATCACTTGCTGTGCGTCACTATACGCAAGTAAAATTCCAAATCTATTTGGGGAAAATAATCTTAGATTTTTGTAGGTGTCAATGCTCCTCACTTGCACAAAATCCTATCCCAATGTAAATGCATCCTTTCCCCACAGGGGGATGGAAGAAAATCAGGAAGGAAGGAAGGAAAGGAGGGAGGGGAGTAGTATTTGTCCCCTTTAATCTGCGCCATGCCTATCTTTGTGAAGTTAAATGAGAGTAACTTCTTCCAACCAGCTTAATTTTTTTTTTAGACTGTGATGATGTCCTCCAAACACATCCTTCAGGTGCCCAAAGTGGTATTTTCAATATCAAGCTACCGGGATCCAGTAAGATTTTTTCTGTTTATTGCGATCAAGAGACCAGTTTGGGAGGATGGCTTTTGATCCAGCAAAGAATGGATGGATCACTGAATTTTAACCGGACCTGGCAAGACTACAAGAGAGGTTTCGGCAGCCTGAATGACAAGGGGGAAGGAGAATTCTGGCTAGGCAACGATCAGCTCCATCTCCTAACGCTGAGGGGCTCCATCCTTAGGGTGGAGTTAGAAGACTGGGCTGGGAGAGGCGCTTACGCAGAATATCACTTTCGGGTGGGCTCCGAGGCAGAAGGCTATGCCCTGCAGGTCTCCTCCTATGAGGGCACCGCCGGGGATGCTCTGATTGAAGGCTCCGTGGAGGAAGGAGCAGAGTACACGTCTCACAACAGCATGCAGTTCAGCACCTTTGACAGGGATGCAGACCGCTGGGAAGAGAACTGTGCAGAAGTCTATGGAGGAGGCTGGTGGTACAACAACTGCCAAGCAGCCAATCTCAATGGCATCTACTACCCTGGGGGCCCCTATGACCCGAGGAACAACAGTCCCTACGAAATTGAGAACGGAGTGGTGTGGGTCCCCTTTCGAGGGGCAGACTACTCCCTCAGGGCTGTTCGCATGAAAATCAGACCTCTGAGGACCCCATAGACTGAACTGGAGGGAGCGGGAGTGCTCAGTTCTTTTGTTTGTTGAGCAAAGTGGAGGGAAAATAAGGAAGATGAGTCAAGATTCTTCACAGCCTACTTAAAAACCCCCAGGTGCTATTTTATTATTCTTTGTACTGTAGCTAAATGTAACTGAAGTATATTAGTGCTTTCTAAAATAAAGTTACATGAGTTTTTTAATCTTTAAATAGTTCCATGGGCCTTAACATTTTTATAAGGATATGCCAAGGGACTTGGGTTCACTCCATCAGGAAGGAGAGGTAGAGGGAGGCTCCTCTTTGCAACCCTGCAGGGTACTGCCGAGAAAACTGCTCTTTCCATAGCTCCCAATGTCGCAGGACCGAGACCAAGTACAAAGTTCTTGCATTCATTAGACTTCAATAGTTTCAACCAACATTTTATGTTAAAACCCACCCTGTTGCACATTGCCTGGCCTCTGTTGAATGCACAAAGTGTGCTCATGTCTTCTGGTAGAAAGCAAATCCAGGAAGGCAGGGAAAGCATTCTTTTTCCTACTAAATCTATCCTAAATCTTCCAGTGGAGACCATGATGCACACTTACATTTTGGGTTCTAAGTAATGTCTTTCCAAAATCTAAGAAAAATGCACTGAAGATCTAAAGTGGGGTGGGTGTTTGGCACGACGGTTAGGATGCTGCCTGGGACACTTGCATAACATGTCAGAGGGCCTGGGTTCAAGTCCTGGCTCTCCTCAGGATTCCAGCTTCTTGTTTATGTTCACTCTGAGAGAACATAACACACACAATGGCTTGAATACATGGGTCTCTGCCAATCACATAGGAGACCCAGACTGAGTTCCTAGCCTCTGGCTTCAGCCTGGCCAGTCAGCTGTTGTGAACATTTGGGGAGTAAAACAACTGATGGGGACTCTTTCTCTTCCTCTCCTCTCTCTCTTCCTCTCCTCTCTCTCTCCCTCTCTCCCCCTCTCTCCCTCTCTTCTCTCTCCCTCTCTTCTCTCTCCCTCTCTTCTCTCTCCCTCTCCCCCTCCCTCTCTATCTCTCCCTCTCTTTCTCTTCTCTCTTCTCTCTCTCTCTCTGTCTCTGTCTCTGTCTCTGTCTCTCCCTCTCTCCCTTTCAAATAAGTAGAATAAACTTTAATCATCTTGGCCTCAGCTCCTACCTCCATTTTTCAAGTTGTGTTCTTTTCTAGCAAGAACTGCTTGCCTTTGAGTAAGTGTGCAAATAGCCCACGCAAAAAAGTACATCACCCTTACTAGCTTCTATCCCAACATAACTGCATCCTTTCTCCCAAGAAGAGAATGAGGGTAGAACTAAATATCCTTGATGCACCTCCAAATCTCTGGGTAATTGGACAAGAACCTCTTTAGCATTATGTCATATCTTTGAGACACCAGAGCTCCGGTGGTACCTCCATCCCCACCCCACATACACTCACACAGATGCCTCCATAGATTTGAGTTGGGGCTAGTAAACATTTCCTTTTCCAGAACAACACATTATGTAGGGACAGAACCGTTCTCAGAGAGTAAAAGAGATTGTGAATGAGTGCCAGTTCAAGTCCTGGTTGCTGCACTTCCGATCCAGCTCTCTGCTGTGGCCTGGGAAAGCAGCGGAAAATGGCCCAAGTGCTTGGGCCCCTGCACCCATGTGGGAGACCTGGAATAAGCTCCTGACTCCAAGCTTCTGATCAGCCCAGCTCCAGCTGTTTCAGCCATCTGGGGAATGAACCAGCGGATGGAAGACTGCTCTCTCCCTCTGTTTTTCCCTCTCTCTGTAACTCTGCCTTTCAAATAAATAAATGAGTCTTTTAAAAAAGGATTTTTGTGGATATATGTATAAACTTTTTCCTGTTCTTAAACCTCCTTGAACCAAGGCGTTCTGCCATGGAACAAGCATGGAGCTACTGGGGTAAATGCTCACTCTGATTTCCGAGCATTTTATAAGTTATTTTAGTTTAACTATTTTGTCCCCCTTTTATGTTGGAATTTTTGCATTCTTTTTATGGACAATGACAGATTAGTTTTTGTAACTGTTTCACAGGCAAAAATGAATATACACTTTTACAAGTTATAAGATGTTATATTATCAAATTTATTGACGTAGTAGTTAAATATTTTATATTTCTTTCTTGTTTTAACTAATCGGCCTGTCAACAACACAGAGTGCTATAGTAGGGAGTTTCCACTTGGGAAGAAGCAGTAAATTAATTAATAAACAAGACCTGAACATTATAGCTTTTATTTCTCACCTAGTAAGCAGCAATGATTCAAGACCACAGACGCCAGAAAGCTCAGAAGAACCTGCTGAGGCTGAGCTGAGAAACACTCAGTCCACGGGCAGAGGCCTCCCTGGTCATCAGCTCATTGCCAAATGTGGGTGCATGCTGATTGCCACACAGTGCTCCGGAAAATGTTTGCCCAGTTCACCTTTGCCTTAATCCCTACTGGGTCAATGACCTCGAGGCTGCTTGCCTAAGCAAGCTGTTGCTAAACTGCATTAAAGTATCTCCTTTGCAGAGATAAAGCAAATGCAGAAGATAGTTGGTGACGCGGGGTGAAGGGCAGGGGTGAAGGGCAGGGAGGCATTCGTTCAACCATTCTGATGATTTCTTTGTAGGGCTAAAAATGCTCAAAATAACAAGTTAGAGGGAGAAATAAGTGAGTCAATAAAAAATAAGCAAAATATACATTGCCTGTTGGTCACTCTTAGGCTGGGAGAATGGGAGAAATGGTACATTGATGAATACAATCAACAAGGTTTCAGCTCCATGTAAAGTGGTGAGTAGCACATTGAATGTCTTTTTTATTCTTCAAAAGACTTTTAAGTCCAAACTACAGAATCATGTAAGATTCAGATTTTTAGTGGTTCTAGCATTTTAAGAGATGTTAAGCCCAAGTCCAATGTTACACATAGGCAGCTGGTGCTGGTGCTGTGGCATAGTGGGTAAAGCTGCCACCTGCAGTGCCAGCATCCCATATGGGCACCAATTCGAGACCCGGCTGCTCCTCTTCCAATCCAGCTCTCTACTATGGCCTGGGAAAGCAGTAAAGGATGGCCCAAGTCCTTTGGCCCATGCACCAGCATGGGAGACCCGGAAGGCTTCAGATCGGCATAGCTCTGGCCGTTACAGCCAATTGGAGAGTGAACCAGTGGATGGAAGACCTCTCTCTCTCTCTCTCTCTCTCTCTCTCTCTCTGCCTCTGCCTCTCCTTCTCTCTCTATGTAACTCTGTCTTTCAAATAAATAAATAAATCTTCTAAAAAATATAGGCAGTAAACACTTATAAAGAAGTCATGGTAATTTTTTTTTAAGATTTATTTATTTATTTGAAAGGCAGAGTTACAGACAGGCAGAAACAAAGAGAGAGAGGTCTTCCATACACTGATTCACTCCCCAAATGGCCACAATGGCTGGCTCTGGGCCAATCTGAAGCCA
Organism: Sylvilagus floridanus; assembly: GCA_949820135.1. Taxonomy (NCBI): domain Eukaryota; kingdom Metazoa; phylum Chordata; class Mammalia; order Lagomorpha; family Leporidae; genus Sylvilagus; species Sylvilagus floridanus. The sequence continues at coordinate 21,636,262 of OX463238.1, read as the reverse complement.
GGAGCCATGAGCTTCTTCTAGGTTTCCCACGTGGGTGAGGGGCCCAAGGATTCAGGCGATTTTCTACTGCTTTGTCAGGCCCAGTAGAGAGCAGGATTGGAAGTGGAGCAACTAGGACTTGAACCGGCGCCCATATGGGATGCCAGCAGTGCAGACCAGGGCTTTAATCTGCTATGCCACAGCACTGGCCCCACGGTAATTTCAAGGATGACTAGTTCTGCTGAAAATAGCACCTCATTGGCCGGCGCCGTGGCTCAACAGGCTAATCCTCCGCCTTGCGGCGCCGGCACACCGGGTTCTAGTCCCGGTCGGGGCACCGGATTCTGTCCCGGTTGCCCCTCTTCCAGGCCAGCCCTCTGCTGTGGCCCAGGAGTGCAGTGGAGGATGGCCCACGTGCTTGGGCCCTGCACCCCATGGGGAGACCAGGAAAAGCACCTGGCTCCTGGCTCCTGCCATCGGATGAGCGCGGTGCGCCGGCCGCAGCGCGCCGACCGCGGTGGCCATTGGAGGGTGAACCAACGGCAAAAGGAAGACCTTTCTCTCTGTCTCTCTCTCTCACTGTCCACTCTGCCTGTAAAAAAAAAAAAAAAAAAAAAAAAAAAAAAAAAAAATAGCACCTCATGATAACCTTTTGAGTGAAAAGTGTGGTAGGGAAAAAAAAGACAAGCTGAGTCTCAGATAAATATAAATGTAGCCTGTTATCACAGGTCATTTTTCCATTCAATTATTGTTTACAGTCATTGTCTATATTCCCACTAAAATAGGATCTTTTTGCTTTTTACTAGTTAAACTTCTTATTTGGTGATAGATTAAACATTTTTAATTTAATTTAATTAAACCTTTTTAATTTTAAAATATCATGGCAAAACCTAAACAAAGAAAGGGAGAAAGAAAGAGGGTGAGAGGGAGGAAGGGCTATCATTATGTTCTTAGAATTATATCTACAGATCCCATTGAGCCTGTTAAAATCTAATTAAAAATTAAATTTAAAAAATTTTACATTAAAAAAGAAGAAATTCCCAAATCTAGGCAGTGCCTAGAAACCCTTGAGGACATTTATTTGATAATAGAAGCACTTAGGCTCTATCTATGTGGAGACTCTGATCCTCAACCAGGATTTGAAGCAGGAACTTTGATTTTACCGCAATCCAAGGTTTAGATGATCAGCACACAAGATGTTAAGTGTGTAATGGTTAATGAGAAGTGTCAGCTGAGCCACTGCAGCCGATGGTGTCGATATTACCTGTATTTTTGTGACATGTGGGAAATTTTGTTCAGCCGAAAGTCAATCCGTCTATCACACTGGTCAGCTATTTCCCTTGTCTGTGTCCTAAATACAGAGGAACTACTCCAGCTAAAGTAACTACTGTCTCAAATGCATATATTCTGTATTGTTTGTTGCATATCTTCAGCTCTGATTGAATAATAAAACATATTATCATTCTCATACCATAGTGTGGGATTAATAATTTTCAGCTGATGTCTCTTTTGTCTTCATAAAGTCATGTGTTAATCTGTGTAGATACAAGGATACTGAAAAGCATTCACAGAAAATAAAATTGCAAGCCAAATACTTTTGTGCAAAAAACTATGTGATCCATGTATGTGTACAAGGGGTCTGCCGAAAGCTCATGAAAGGAGTCACTGTGTACTTATGTCCCATGTGGGATCTGTCCTTAATGTGTTGTCCAACGTGAAGTAATGCTGTAACTAGTACTGAAACAGTATTTTTACACTTTGTGTTTCTGTGTGGATACAAACTGGTGAAATCTTTACTTAATACACACTGAATCGATCTTCTGTATATAAAGATAATCGAAAATGAAAAAAAAAACTCAGTGTTACATTGGAAATTGCATAAAAAATTAATCAGTTTCAAAAAAAATATATATCATGTAGGACCTCTGTCCTTAATGTGCTGTACAATGTGATTCAATGCTATAACGAGTACTCAAATAGTATATTTCACTTTGTGTTGCTATATGAGGGCAAATTGACGAAATCTTTACTCAACACATGCTAAACTGATCTCCTGTATACAAAGAGAACTGAAAATGAATCTGGATGTGAATGAAAGGGTGGAGGGAGCGGGTAAAGGGGGAGGGTTGCGGGGGGAGAGGGAAAGAAAGGGGGGAAAGCCATTGTAATCCATAAGTCGTACCTTGGAAATTTATATTCTAAATAAAAGTTAAAGAAAAAAAAGAAAAACATGTATGATGAAAAAGCTATGCAGAATTTTCAAAAATTTTTTATTTTTTATGTTTATATAAAGAGATTAGATTTCATGTATTTCCATAGGAACAGTTCTAAGAAGATAAACTTAGCTTTTAATTCCATTTTCCCCCCAAATTCTCAGAACTCTCCTTGTACTTTATATTTTCTAACCAGGGTCAGCTACTGTTTTATCATATTCAACATTGTGACGATTAAATGGGCAAAATCAGATGCATAACATTTCTTACTAAATGATACTTTAAGAAAGCTGACTTCTTTCTAGATGGACCTACACACTTCTATTACGCAGGCTTGGTCTCGGCATTTCTGCTATTTGTACAGTAACTGGGAATTCACTGTGGTTTGTAATCTATGGTTGATTCCTTTTTTTTTTTTTTTTTTTGACAGGCAGAGTGGACAGTGAGAGGGAGAGACAGAGAGAAAGGTCTTCCTTGGCCATTGGTTCACCGCGCTCATCGCTCATCCGATGGCAGGAGCCAGGTGCTAGGTGCTTTTTCCTGGTCTCCCATGGGGTGCAGGGCCCAAGCACTTGGGCCATCCTCCACTGCACTCCTGGGCCACAGCAGAGGGCTGGCCTGGAAGAGGGGCAACCGGGACAGAATCCGGCGCCCCAACCGGGACTAGAAACCGGTGTGCAGGCACCGCAAGGTGGAGGATTAGCCTGTTGAGCCACGGCGCCGGCTATGGTTGATTCCTTTAAGTACTAAGGGGCCATTAGGGCTTTCCTGTGTGTAAAGGGGGCGGAGCAAAGGTTTCAGGATTGTACCCTCCCATCCCCCATGCTTCATCAGTGCACTTGTGTTACTCTGTCTTGCCTCAAAAGTTTTGCTTTCGTGTATTTTGTGTATTGAGTTTCTGGGCAGAAAATGGTGTGTGTGCATTTGTGTGTATGTTTATAGAATTTCTAAGACTTTGATGATTATTGGCAGTTAGTCATCCAGTAGTTATGATTTTATGACAATCAGCCTTTATGGAAGGATGATGATTCTGGAACCAAAGCTGGATAAAACTCATTATTACTAAACAAAAAAGATGCATGATATAGACCAACTACTGGCACTAAGATTGAAAAGTGACAAAAAATTATGCAGGAGTTTCAGAAACTTTTCCCTGGATGTTGACAGTTAAAGCAAGTTTAGAAAATCAGTAGTGATTTTTCAGACAGTGTTGTAGGGAAGAGCTTTTTTTTTTTTTTTTGACAGGCAGAGTTAGACAGTGAGAGAGAAAGAGACAGAGAGAAAGGTCTTCCTTCCTTTGCCTCACCCCCCAAATGGCCGCTATGGCTGGCGCTGCGCCGATCCGAAGCCAGGAGCCAGGTGCTTCTCCTGGTCTCCCATGCGAGTGCAGGGCCCAAGGCCTCGGGCCATCCTCCACTGCCTTGCCGGGCCACAGCAGAGAGCTGGCCTGGAAGAGGGGCAACCGGGACAGAATCCAGCGCCCCAACCGGGACTAAAACCTGGGGTGCTGGCACTGCAGGCGGAGGATTAGCCTAGTGAGCCGTGGTGCCGGCGGAAAGAGCCTGTTGATAGTAACAGCACGGCAAAACAGGGCCTGATCGTGGGGATAGTGCTGCAATGAACGTGGGAGTACGTGTTTGCGTTCAGATTCTGTTTTTGCTTCTTTTGCATATACAACCAGAAGTGGGATATGATAATTCTATCTTTTAGTGTTTTAAGGAACCTAGATACTGCTGCCTATATTAGCTGTAGAAATTTACACTCCCACCAACATTGTACAAGGGTGCAATATGGTTCTACTGATATGAGGTACCTGAAATAGTCAAACTAATTGAAACAGAAAACAGAATGGTGTTTGCCACAGAAAGGGGTAAGGAGCAGTGAGGAATTATGCAGTAAGTGTAAAGTAACAGTTATAGAAGATGAAGAAAATCTAGAGATCTTCTGTCCAATGCAGTGCCTACAGTTAATAATACAGCATGATATGCTTAAACATTTGTTAAGAGGGCAGACTTCATGTTAAATGTTCTTACCACACCATAACACGGCACAACAAAACAAAGGGACATAAGGACAGTTTTGGTGGTGAAGGATATATTCAATATCTTGATGTGGTGGTGGGATCATAGATATAGAGATATAGAGATATGTCTGGACTTATCAAATTGGATACATTAAATATATGCGGATTTTCAAAGATATTAATTACACTCCAATAAAGCTGTGGAAATGTTTTTACAAAGGGCCTGATAAAAAATCCATTGTGACAAAAATATAGGAGTATAGTGAAGGGGCAGGAGATGGCATTGGGTTCTAGTATAAAATATGGGAACATTAATTTTTACCTCTAACTAAAGAATTCTGATGCGAGGAATTTGGATATAGATAACAAGAAGAAAAGTAACTTGACCAGACTTTCCTCATTTTAGTATAATATATTTTATGGCAGAGTGATAGGTGGAGTATAGGTCACAATGGGACAGAACTTGTAACAAGGAAGCCAGGTGAACGCTGAAGTTGGATTTGATGAGTAATTAAGAGGATGACAGTGATCCCAAGATAGAAATTAATAACCTTTGCCTAGATCAAGAGGTATAAGATCTGCATAAAAAGTTCTATGAAAGTGGGAGGCAATGGCGATGCTGGGGACAAGGAGTGCCCAGCATCACAGGCCCTGGGGTGAAGTGAGGAAATGTCGAGATGACATACCCAACTTATGGGGAGATATAGAAAGAGCAGAAAGCTCTCTTCTTTAGTTCTAATGTGATGACATGAAAAAGGAAAAAGGAAAAAAAAATAATTGAGAGCAATAATAGGCCTAGCTTCCATGGACAACAGGCAAATTCTGCTTTCTATTTCCCTATTTTCCTTAAAAAACACAGAGTAAAAACTTGATCCCGATTGTCCTCTTGGAATTGCTGTCCCCTCTATTTACTTAAGTGACAGACAAGTGGTTTTTCCATGGAACACAGTAAGATTTTGAAACTTCAAACGTTCAATACCCGTTTATTTTGACCTTGAGGTTGTGAACACTTTTCTTAATTCATTGGTCATGTGGATCATAAAATCAGGGAACATTAACTTATTGCAACAGAAACTGGTTTAATTAATAAATCTTTTTGAAAGTTTTCTGTAACAAATCTTATACACGGTTTTAAAAGTGGATTTTTAAACTAAAGTGTTTAGTTTGTCTCATAGTTTTCCTACATTAAGGATAGAATATCTTCCTTCCAAATTTAAAACTTTTCATAATCAACTAGAATTAAAAACCTGGACACCAACTTTCTCCACAGTTATCCTTTTAATGACTTCCTGGTGAATAAGATAAATAAAGATTACAAAAAAGAAATTGTGCGATATTTTAAATGTTATTCATCCTATACATTTTCCAAAAAGTCACACAATTGTTTGAGAGTTTTAGAGGGCTGTAATGGCTGAAAGAGAATCCCAGTAACATAATGTACAAAATGTTGTCATGTATAGAATAAAAATCTCCGTTTTGAGCACTACTGCTGTGGGAAGAAGGGCCTGATCTTCATAGACATCTTCTTCATTGAGTACCATGAGCCCTTCCAATTCATCCATACTATGCCGTCATCTGTGCCATGCTTTGCCATGTCCCAGCTGTAATGTCCACCCCAGTAGTATCTGCCATTTGGGTTGGCTGCATGGCATCTGTTATACCACCATCCACCACCATCCTCTTTAGCACACTGTTTTCTGGGATCTGCAGTTAGCCTGAAAGGAAACATTTTTGGGGTTATTAGAAACAGAACAACAGTGGTTGATTCAGTGCTTTGCAGTCCCCATTGAAGGGTGCTCTATTCAGTCGTGTGCAGTGTTTGTTCCTTAGGGTACTGTGTGTAATAGGCCAAAGGCTACTCAGATATGCGTTCTAGAGACCAGTGTTGTGGCACAGTAGGTTAAGCCACTACCTAAGACATCCCTTATGAGCTAAAGTCCCGATTGCTCCATTTCTGATCCAACTCCCTGTTATCATGCCCAGGAAAGCAGCCTAAGTATTTGAGCCTTTGCCACCCACATGGGAGACCCAGATGAACCTTCTGGCTCCTGGCTTTGGCTTGGTCTGGCCCCAACTGTTGCTGTTGCAGCCATATAGGGAGTGAACCAGCCAATGAAAGTTATCTCTCTCTCTCCATCTGTAACTCTGCCTTTCAAATAAAAATAAATATTTATTTTCTTTAAAGAAATAAATGTGTTCTAATTCCAGTTTTATCTCTTGGTAGTTGTGTGACTTTGACTAAGGTACTCATCTCTAGACCTCAACTGTAAAGTGGTACATGAAGAGACAGGAAGTGCCCAAGAAATGGTAGTTGTTACCAGCCTTAGCTATTATTGATGGTAAGTAGTAATATTAGTAGGGAATTTTATTTTATTTGAATTTTTTTTTTTTTTGACAGGCAGAGTAGACAGTGAGAGAGAGAGACAGAGAGAAAGGTCTTCCTTTGCCATTGGTTCACCCTCCAATGGCTGCCGCAGCCGGAGCGCTGTGGCGGGCGCCCCGCGCCGATCCGATGGCAGGAGCCAGGTGCCAGGTGCTTTTCCTGGTCTCCCATGGGGTGCAGGGCCCAAGCACCTGGGCCATCCTCCACTGCACTCCCGGGCCACAGCAGAGGGCTGGCCTGGAAGAGGGGCAACCGGGACAGAATCCGGCGCCCCGACCGGGACTAGAACCCAGTGTGCCGACGCCGCAAGGCAGAGGATTAGTCTGTTGAGCCACGGCGCTGGCCAGTAGGGAATTTTAAAGCAGAACAAAGAACACAACACATACCAGCCATCATTGTCTCTGTCGTACGTGCTGAAGAACATGCCGTTGTGAATGGTCATGGTTCTGTTCTCGCCCACAAGTTGAGATGCCCCCTCCATGAGGGCGTTTCCAGCAGTTCCTCTGTATTTGTTCACTGAGATCTGGTATTTGTTGGCCTCATTCTGGAGAGTGAAGCATCCGTAGTGAGCCTTCACCTTATCTCCGTTCCAGTCTTCCATTTCAATCAAAAGTTCTGTGGGTCCCATCTTGGTAATCTGGGAAATTTTATCATTTCCAAGCCAATATTCACCTAAAGGAAAAATAAAATAAAATCTCATGAAAAATAAAACTTTTGTGAACACAAAAGCCCTGACCTTTATTCTACATTAAAAAAAAAATATTGTAATGAAACTCCTTTTAATTACCTAAAACCTAAAAACAGACTCCCAACATGTTTTCTTTTAATGGAGAAAAATTTTTTTAAATAGGATGATTTTATTTTGTACTTGAAGTTTTTACCTGGTAGGCCACAATATTTTTTCCCATCTGCATTCATTGCGATGTTTCCAAACCCTTCCTTGTATGGATTCCATTTCCTGCCAAAGTCAACACTGCCATCTTGACGATTCTGAATTACTGTCCATCCTTTGGTTGACAGAAACAAAAGTTGCATGCATTACTCAACGCACAGTAATGTCATTTGAAAGAAGGTCTGGATCCTTGTCCACTCAATGTATTTTATGCCCTTCTATATTTGATGCCCCAGAATAGATAGAATCAAAATTAGATGTAAGATGAAAATTCTTAAAGTCTTTGGGTACTGCAAGTGCTTTATATTGTTCCAAATTGTGATTCATGGGTATTTTACAACTTTCAAAATATCAAATCAAATGACTCATTGTCAGCTATGTTAGAGCTCAGTCTTGGTTCCTCCCATTTTATGGCGTCAAATGAATTCTAGAGCAATTGGTCAATACCAATCAAATACTTACCTCCATTTTCTGTGTTCATATCACAGTATACTCTGTATGGTTTGATAGAACTATCAGGCTGAATGAGATACATTTCAGATGTTTCACCTCCTTTCCTGATAATTTCCTCACATTCTGTAAATATAAGATTACAGATGATGTTCAAGGACCTACCTGGTCTTTTTGTCACTAATTATTTTTTTAGAAAACTTTTATTTAGTAAATATAAATTTTGAAAGTACAACTTTTGGATTATAGCAGTTCTTCTCCCCATAACCACCCTCCCACCCACAAACCATCCCATCTCCTATACCCTCTCCCATCACATTCTTCATTAATATTCATTTTAAATTATCTTTTTATATACTGAAAATCAACTCTACTAAGCAAAGATTTCAACAGTTTGCACCCACACAGACACACAAAGTTTAAAGTACTATTTGAAGACTAGTTTTACCATTAATTCTCATAGTACAACACATTAAGGACAGAGGTCTACATGGGGAGCAAGTGCACATTGACTCCTGTTGTTGATTTAACAATTGACACTCTTATTTATGACATCAGTGATCACGCAAGGATCTTGTTGTGAGCTGACAAGGCTATAGATGCCTCTTGAGTTCACAAACTCCAATCTTGTTTAGACAAGGCCATAAACAAAGTGGAAGTTCTCTCTTCCCTTCAGAGAAAGATACCTCCTTCTTTGTTGGCCCCTTCTTTCCACTGGGATCGCACTCACAAAGATCTTTCATTTAGGTCATTATTTGCCACAGTGTCTTGGCTTTCCATGCCTGAAATATTCTCATAGGCTTTTTAGCCAGATCTGAATGCCTTAAGGGCTGATTCTGAGGCCAGAGTGCTGTTTAGGGTATTTGTCATTCTTTGAGTTTTAGTCACTAATTCTTTAAGATAACTGATTACATGGATTACAGAGGACTGTGTTATTATAGACACTTAAGAATGATGTTGTAGAAACTGGATTTTCTTTTTACTGAAAATTATGCTCAGTTTTGAGTTCTAGCTGCTAAAATTTTCTACCTACCATTCTGCCCTGGATATCCATACACTTGCAGAACACACAAGATGGAGAAATTCCTGAATCTGTCCATGGAACTACCATCAGCACAAGCCAGTGTGTCTATACACACAGAAATCAATGCTGGTATTACCACTATCATTATATTCTATCCTGCTCATAAAAAATTGTCAAATTCATCAGGCCAAGGCAGAATACAACACGCTAAGGAAACCTTCATGGTGTGATATTTCATTATAATCTGCCTGAGGAAATCACAGCTTTGTTTAGTTATCTTATTTTTAGAAAGTGTGAGATCCTTTGGAATCCTTTAGAAATATGCATAACTAGATACCTTTTCCAGACACCACAGGAATATTACAACTGACAGTGCATGGAGTACGGCAATAGTCCATCTGAATTGAGACATCAGATTCTAATTTTTGTATTTTGCTTCTCAGGTTTTCCAGGATTGAACGGAGCACACGAAGGTTAGTTGGAATATTACTATTCACAGTCTCATCTATATATATTTTCTGCTTTTCCAGCTCTAAGGAATACTCATTTATTGCATTTTCATTATCTGGAAAAATGAAATTATTAGGAATAGTCAACATTTTTTCTCATAAAAAGAACATATTAACTGTACAATTATGATTTTGATTTTCTGCAAATAAACTACTAAACATTGAGCTACTATCAAGCAGTCACCATATATAGTTATATGTCTAGGAAATTATTGGGTCCATAGTATGTATAAATTAATATATAGTCTAACTATCACACTAGTAATTTACCATAGATATTAGCTAAAGATTATGTCCAATAATAAATACAATAGATTTTTATTTCCTTGGTAAGGATAAAAGGAGAAAACAGTATTTGGGCCTTTCATTTCAGAAATTCAATATCTCATAAAGTGGATACGCTTGATTTACTTATCCAAATCATGTTAAGTACTAAAGAGCTTTGAAATTTGCAAGAGATATCATGATTCTTTTGAAAACTGTCCAAATTTGAACATGCTACTCGCTGAACTGCCTGTGACAGGCTGATCCCTAATCATCCAGCCAACAGCACTCAACATTCAGATCTCAAGATTCACAAGTTAGATATCATTTTCCACAACACAATTGAATAAATCATGAATTACTCTCTCATGAAAATTTCAAATGTTACATCAGTAAATGCTAAGTTTGTACTCTGTGGAAATTATCGGGTTTCTTATAGACTAAAAATTAGTTACAGTGACATTTTTCATAGAAAATCATCCTTGCTGATACCATACTTGGAATAAGAGTTGAACAGTGCTTATCTGATGTGATTGCAGGTAAAGGCATGTAAGTGAACACCTAGAGTAATCAGGTGCCTAGTGAAAGCAGGATGAATGCTGTTTAGGCTAACTAGAAATGTTGATTTTCTCATAATCATGTATTCTCATGGCAATTTCGTTGGTTCTGATGTTTGAACTGAGTCAAATGGAAAACACCAGGATATCTACCTTTTGCTTGCTTCTGCCTCTTCTGCCACATGTCTTTCAGCAGAGTCACGTACTGAAAGGTGGTGCTGGAGCTCTCGGAAACCTCATCCACTGTGTTACGTAACTCCTTAACCCTGTTTTTGATTGGCTTCTCCTGTCTTAACAAGTCCTCTTGCAACTGACATCCTGTGGGACACAACACTCCCTACAGACAAAATAGTTAGTGTTAGAGGAAGTATTGGGGTTATGGATATTTGTTAAAACATCACATAGTGAAAAGAAATTATGTCATCAGTCAATTTAAGAACATTACGGGGGATGGCGCTGTGGCACAGTAGGCTAAGCCTCTGCCTGGGGTTCTGGCATCCCATGTGGGTGCTGGTTCGAGTCCTGGCTGCTCCTCTTCCAAATCCAACTCTCTGCCTATGGCCTGGGAAAGCAGTGGAAGATGGCCCAGATGTTTGAGCCCCTGCACCTGCATGGAGGTCAGGAAGAAGCTCCTGGCTCCTGGCTTTGGATTGGCCCAGCTCTGGCTGTTGCGGCCATCTGGGGAGTGAACCAGCGGATACAAGATCTCTGTCTCTCCCTCTCTCTGTAGCTCTACCTCTCAAATGAATAAATAAAATCTTTTTAAAAATTTTTAAAAAACATTATGTGGTTTTCTTTATACAAGATCAGAAATTCTAGAGTCATCATCAAACTCTTATGAATATTAAAAATATTTCTGAGGCCAGCATTGTGACACAGTCTGTTAAGCCCATATCAGAGAGTTGGATTAAGCCTGGATGGTCCAGTTCAAACCCAGCTCCCTGCTAATACATCCAGGAAAGCAGAAGCAGAGGGTGCAAGTACTATTCCCCTGCCACCCATGTGGGAGACCCAGATGCAGTTCCAGGTCCCTGGCATCCGTCTGGCCCAATCCCAGCCATTGTGGCCATTTGTGGAGTGAACCATTGAACGGAAGAACGCTTCCTCTTTCTGTCTCTTTCTCTTTCTCACTGTCAGTCTACTTCTCACATCAATCAAATAAATCTTTAAAAACAAAAATATCCCCTCTGAAAATTTTACCACTTGTAGAAAGGACACAGGCGAGAAACAAAGGAAAAGGCAACACCCATGCATTATAATTTGTTATCTTGGCCCCAGACCAAAGCGAACAAGAAAGGAAGCCTAAACTAAAGACCCCGTAAGTTCGTTTTGAATTTGATTTCCTAAATAAACCAAAGAAAAGGACATGACGGTCACGTGGGCCAGTGCAGCACTGGGAAGCCCTGAAGAATCTTCTCTGAGCACTTCCACTAGGAGGCCAGAGCACCCACCCGCTCTTCATCACCATGAAAGCAGCCTCCAGCATCAGGTATCTTTCTCTCCTTTTTCTTTTGCTCCAGGACTGGTGTGGCTGGCCGAGATTGGTAGCCGCCTCCGCTGATGGGGGGTGGGGCAGGTTTCAGGCTGGGAAGTTCTTCCCTCTTCTTGTCAAGGGGCCGATGACCACGGGCATCTGGAAAAACCTGCAACAAACAAAAATGCAGTGCATGGCCGCCGCCGCGGCTCACTAGGCTAACCCTCTGCCTGCGGCACCGGCACACCGGGTTCTAGTCCTGGTCGGGGCGCTGGATTCTGTCCCTGTTGCTCCTCTTCCAGCCCAGCTCTCTGCTATTGGGGCCATTGTGTGTGAGTGGGGGGGTGAATCAACAGCAAAAGGTGTTCCTTTTATCTCTGTCTCTCTCTCTCTCTCTCTCTCACTGTCCGCTCTGCCTGTCCAAAAAAAAAAATGCGGTGCTCTAGCAGATTTGCGATGTAGCTATCCTAACACCTTCAATTTATTATTGAGATTGTTACAAGTCTGAGGATTTGCTGAAGGCCCATCCACAGGATAGTTGGCGGTGGTAAATCAGCAGGCTGCCTGGGTCTCTTATGTGCATTTAATGAACTTGTATCCAAGGCAGTTGTCGAAGAGAAGCCCTAAGACAAAACTAGCAGCTTAGGCATAATAATTTTTGATTCCTGAAGCCTGTGTGTTGGAACATACAACATTTTCAGAAATCCATTTTGTTAAGGATCAATATTCTCTAGCCACTTGGAATACTAAATCCTTGCAATTATTGTTAATCATTTCCCCAACTTCTATTTTTATGAATCAACAATTAGGCTAACTCTCATATAATGATGTAGCAGACAATACAAATTTATTAAATTTCTTGGGACTGGCATTGTGGCGCAGTGGGTTAAAGCCCTGGCCTGAAGTGCCCGCATCACATACGGGCTCCAGTTCGAGTCCCAGCCATTCCTCTTCCTATCCAGCTCTCTGCTATGGCCTGGGAAAGCAGCAGAAGATGGCCCAAGTCCTTGGGCCCTTGCACCCATATGGGAGACCCAGAAGAAGCTCCTGGCTCCTGGCTTTGGATAGGCACAGCTCCAGCAGTTGCGGCCATCTGGGGAGTGAACTATCGGATGGAAGACCTCTCTCTCTGTCTCTACTTCTCTCTGTAACTCTTTCAAATAAATAAAATAAATATTTAAAAAAGGTGAAATTTCTTAAGATTTATTTATAATAATCCAACATTTGATCCTAACATGTTCCAAGAGGAATTAGGCGCTCTGGAGCCAGACTGTTCTGGTTAAATTCTTGACTCTGCCACTTTCTAGTTGTAAGTCTTTACCCAAGTTATTTTATTTGTGTCCCAGTTTCCTCATCTGTAACATAAGAATAATAATGGCTTGCATATGCCCTATGAGATTACTGTACCAATCAAATGACTTATGCATATGACATGCTCAGAAAAGAGTGTGGCACATTGTGAGTGCTCATTACTATTTATATTGGAATCACACATAAGAAACACTATAGTTTAAGTGGCTCCTTTACTGCTAATTCTACTTGTTATTCTTCTATCAGCAAAATTATTGGTTCTTTGAACTCATTTTAAACATGATTTTCTCACGTTTAAGATAAGTCTCAGGTATTTGCAAGGCAATTAAAATTGCTTACTAATTTAGAAATGTTATATTAAAAATAATGAGATGGAAAATCTGCAATATAGTACAAAGTTTCAGCTTACATAAATTACACTTCTGTGTCCTTCCCCAGTAGCCTTAGGGGCTTCATTACAAATTAACAAATAACAAGATTTTGAGCAGCAATTGAGCTATCTTGCAATTGCCTACAAGTCATCAAGTGAACCCTATTTGGAATTTTATTGTCATTTGTTTGTGAAATTGTTGTATCAATGAACATTCAGCAGGGTGGAAGTAGGCTTGAAACTCAAGCAGATTGTATCCAGATTGCCCTGTTGAATCCCTGAGCTGCACACACACACCCTTAACTCACAAACAGCAGGGGGAAACCTGCACTGCGTGTCCAAGACGTAGTTCCAACCACACTCTATAGGCTGCAACATCAAGTTTACAAAATGTGATCACCTGTTTATTGCAAATGAAATTATGGTCAAAGAAAACTTCCACTAGAGAGGTAGAATGCACAGTCTAGCTTTACTAGAGAAAGAGCAAAATGAAAAATATGTAAAGAAATCATGTGCAAATTTAGGCCCATAGAGATCACTTACATAAATCATCAAATTAGAAAATTAATTTTGCTGCCTAACCGTTAAACTGTTTCCCTGTGAATCTGGTGAGCAAGAATGCGAAAATACTGAGTAAAGTACTTCAAAAATGTAGTTTTACAAATTCACATTTTTCTTACCTAATGTGATTAACCTGATGATTACCTTTTTATATGTACTCTGAGAATTAGAATATTAGAGTTCCCTTCAAATTGAACAGATGTTCCAAAATGAATTACTGCATATATTATTGTGCACTCTTTCTCAGTGTGACAATATTTTGCTATATCCAATACAACTGATCACGATACATTTGATGATTAAATTTGAATTTTAAACATAGAAAATGCAAAGATAATACTTGAGAAAAAGTGTAATATAATGAAAAAACTTGACCGAGCTATGTTTCATAACCATTAGCAACAACAATAAATATTTCAAATGTTCTCAACGAAACATCAGCATTTCATTTTCTAGCCCTACCCTTGGCCCATTCTGCCTTCAATCTCAGGTTATCATTCTCATTCAGAAACAGTAATCTCAGGAGCCACATGTCACTGTTCACCAAAGCAACCTATCTACTGAAGTTTTTTCTTTGAAAATATTGTTACTTTTATTGTATAGTCTGCAAAATTTTTAGTGTTTCTCCTCATAGTTAAAACAAAGTATTGCTAGAATTTTAAGTGAAAATGGTACTACTCAGGTTAGCGACAATTAGAAAACACATCTTATTTTAGCTAAGTCAACTTCACCTGGGAAAATGGTGATAAACCAGAAAAAAAGAAATTACTTTGTTTTGATATAAGACATTCTATGAAAATATTCTCTAAATAAAAAGAGTCCCTAAGAGTAACTATTCAATTGCATAACTGTAATCAATGCCATCTTCATTACCACAAGCACACATAAGATTATGATTATTATAAATCAATAATATTAGTAATAATATATTTTTAAAAATCACCTCATCATCGTAGTCATCGGCAGCTTGGGATTTAACTATAAAAGTACACAACAGGAGAAATAACAGATGTTTCATGGTTTTAAATTTTTGGAAGTTCCAAGACACCATCCTCTGCCTGTGGCCTTAACTGAGAGATCTTCAATCTTATATATACCTGGGTCCTCAGTTAGGTATGGCTTTAGAAATGGTTACCTTCCCTTCGTTAAAGTTTAACTGTGGTGCACTTGTTGGCTGAACCATTGTAGCACTTAAGCAACATCTTCCCAGCAACTTATTTGTTTGTCACAGGACTGCTCTTCTCTGTAGACATAATTCAGACACACTGAAGTTCTCCAGTTCCTTTAATGGGAAAAACTGATGGAAAGTCGGGCCATTCCTAACTAGATGTGGATCACGCTTCCTGTAAATGAGTGTGTGTGCTGCACATGCTCACCAATAACATGGCAGAAAAAGAATCCAGGCACAAAAGGTCAGACCTTTCTGAAGGCATCTACTGGATCATGAACTCACGGAAGATTTACCAGAAATGCTTACGTTTGGAGGTGACCAGGTAGCTCAGCTTTAACAGGGCTACTAAAATCAGGAGTAGTGTTATATTATATGTTTAGCCTTTAATTTAGGTTATCAGAATAACAAAACCACAATCCATCAGAAATAAACGTTGGAAACAAAATGTTCAGGATCTTTTTTTGTGCTTTGACCAGTTTTCACTAACATATGCCCTTTATCCACATGTTAAAATGTTACATTCTAAATAATATTAAAATAATTAGTAGGCTATAAATTCCTAAATTAAAATTATTATGCTGATTGGATACATATTTAATATGCAATTTTATTGTTATATTGAAAACATTGTCAACAATGGTGAAGATTTTCTATATGTACTTCATTAGTATGCGTACATGTTACATGTGATACATTTCCTTCACCATTTCCTGTAAATCTCCAAAACCATCTCTTTCATTCGTTCCTTCTATTGTTGCAATGAGGATTAACAGTACTACAGGACTGAGTAGGAAAACAAAGTCAACAACCCAAGTCCCAGCAAGTGTGCTGTTTCAAAGCATTTTCTGTCTTTGCATGGAAAGTGAAACATTTTCATTAAATTTGAAAATTTACTTTATGAATATCTGAGTTTGGATCAGAAAAATGTTTTAAATAATACTTTGAAACAGAATCTTTTTTGTAATGGTATGAGATACTGAAAATGTTTCTTCTCTTGGTAGCATGAGTATTGGTTTCATTTTCAAATTCTTTTGACTCACATTTGTAGAAATAAAGTTTTGAGTTTCAATTGAGAAAAATACTTGATTGAGACTTTACAAATCTGTGTCCCATTTATTAGTAATGAGTAACTATTGCATACTTTAAAATTTTTTTTAGTTTTGTGTCTTCTTAGGGTAAATGCCAAAAGAAAAAGGAAATGTGTGCATATTAGTTAAAATATGGAAAATATTTATATTTAAAGTATTACTGAGAAAAAGTTTATTTCGACTATATGGACAATTTTCCTTTAGTGATGTATATTCCTTCTAATTTCAAAATAATTACTTCTTAAGAGCATTAATACAAATTTTTTTAATCTTTTGAGGTAACATATAATCACTGCATTTTTAATCACTGACATTTTAACAACTAGCAATAGCAACATCATTTAACTTTATTTATTTATTTGATTTATTTGACAGGCAGAGAGAGCTCTCCCATTCACTGGTTCACTTCCAAATTCCTGCAAAAAACAGGTCTGGACCAGGTGAAAGCCAGAAATCAGGAAATCAACTTGGACCTCCCATGCGGGTGGCAGGGATTCAGGCACTCTGCCAGTGTGAGCATTAGTAGGAAGCTGGAATTGGGAGCACAGCCAGACCTTGAACCCAGGTTCCTGGACGTGGGATGTGGAATGCCAAGAAGCATCTTAACTGGCAGGACTGATGTCTGGCCCTGACCCATCCTTTAACTTCCAAAAGTTTGCACATTTTTGTTGTTGTGTCTTCTAGAATTTAGTAGACTCTTGTTCAATATTCAAGTGAAAGTTCTTTTCATTCCCACTTTGTTCTACTCTGACAGGCATTGTTGCCATCATCAGAAAAAAGAAAACAATGGAAAGAAATTGGAATGCGTGCTCCACGGGAACAAATTCATTCTGTAGTTTTGGAGAGGACTATAAGTGCTTGGAAGCATGCAGGAGGCTGGGGAGCTCACTGGTGAGCAAAGTGAACATAGTAGGCCCTTACTAAACAGTTACAGAAGCAGGGACTGAACTAAGCTTCACTAAAAGTGCCCCAGAAGCCAAACTCTGTGGTTTATTTACCTTATTTAATTCTTGAAACCACTATGTTCTATAGATGACAAAACTACAGTTCAGAGAAATGTAGTAAACTACCCAAGAATAAATGGGTAATATATGCTATTGTCGGGAACTGACTGGGTCTGACCCTACAGTCCATCCTCTATGCCCACTACATCATACCGCCCAAATGAATCTATTATAAAAACTTTATCTATAACTTTTTTTGGTTGTGCGTTGCTTTCTAGTTTGGTTTTCGGGCCAGTCCCTCCTCTTGGGACACACTGACACAGACTGTTACACTCAGTTGCACCTCTTGCTTTCACTTGCTCCATGCTCCAAATGGGTGTAGGTACAGATAGTCGTGACTGTGTGAGGAGCATTGGTGGTGCAGAGGTGATGGGCTTCGCTGCAGTTCTTCTTAGACACTTTTTTATACAGTTACAGAAACAGCCTAAGTTGCCTCATATTACAAAGTAGATGTTTGCAAAGAAAAGACGTATATTTGCAGATTCCATTTCTTAAAACACTTAGATTTTTAGAATGTTGATGCTATTGGTGGAGGGAAAAGGGAGTACTATTTGCTCAGTTACGTTTTGGGGTCAATAGTGCAGTGTTCTTCATATTAGCTGATATGGTTACGTAAGTCAAGGACAGTAAATCAGTGACAGAACACAGGTCACCGGTGCTGTCCACAACGCCCTGACATGAAGGGCAAAGACTTCCGGGCACTGATCAACATACTTGTTACAATGTTTACAATCCGTGTGAGGCCCAGTCTACACAGCACAAGGAAATTGGGTTTAGCGACTGCTTACTGAGCACCTGCTTTGAGGTAGCCAGTGGGCTGAGGGCCAGGGATGCCATGGTGAACAAGATAGAGGCCCCACAGTCACAGAAGCTTGCTGTCTAGAGCAAAAGAAAATGGGAACTACTTAGGAAAACTTGTTCTGAGCTTAAAACAGGGGAAGGTGAGGCTTTGGGGGACATTAGCAGGGGCCTCATCTCCCTCAGGGTGAAAAGGGACTTGAAAAGAATGAGGCTTTAGTGATTCGAATGAACCCATGGTTTATATCAAGCATAGGAGGTACTTAACACATCAGAGGTACTTAATAAATAATAACAGAGCAAGTTTATGATTGTATAAATAAGTGAATAGAAAAATATCTTTGTCTAAATAGGCATAGGTTTTTGGGATACTTTGCCAAGGCTCCACGTATTTTCCTTGTGTTACACTGAGCTAACATTGGGAACCACTGTTTAAAGGGAAATTAATACTGGAGATTTACAAGCCAGGTTGAAGCAGAGCTTTTTTGCTTAACCTGAAATGGTGTGGCAGAGACATCTGCAATCGGTTAGTTACCCTCTCCGGGCAGGACATGTGGCAGCTGAGAAGAGCGGGTGATAGTTCTACCTCTTGAAGGACTGCTTGCTAACACAGATGTGTTTGCTTTTCTTGTGGGAGCTGACATAGAGCCGACAGTGGCGGACCAGAGATTGGAGATTTTCTTCTAGTACTTCTAGTAAAGGCAGATGCTCTTCAGCTCCTTTCACAAAGGCATAGTGAACTCCTCTTCCAGGGCTGCTCCTCCTCCTGGAACGAAGCTAACACGTAAGAATGGGGCTCCAGGGAACCTGCATTGTGGCGTAGTGGGTAAAGCCGCCACCTGCAGTGCCAGCATCCCATATAGGCGCCAGTTCAAGTATGGGTTGCTCCACTTCCAAGCCAGCTCTCTGCTCTGGTCTGGGAAAGTAGTAGAGGATGGCCCTGCGTGGGAGACTCGGGAGAAGCTCCTGGCTCCTGGCTTCGGATGGGCTCAGCTCTGGCATTTGCGACCATTTGGGGAGTGATCCAGTGGGATGGAAGCGCTCTCTCTCTCTCTCTCTCTCTCTCTGCCTCCCTGTAACTCTTTCAAATAAATAAATCTAAAAAATAAAAAATAAATAAAAGGAATAGGACTCTAGAGGTCTAGCCAGCCACCAGTGACCAAACCACAAGGAGGTGCATCTGTTATCTAAGCTAACTCCTGTGATTCTGTCTCCCAGTGTTGTGTTTGCACAGGAAACCAGGCGAGATTCGGGTCAGTGGGTCTGATACCATATTCACAGCAGCGTGCTAGACACAGACCTGTAAGATACAACTGCTGAAGTAACCAGCGCTTGGGCTTAATCATTTGTCGACCTAACAGTCCCATCATCACCTCACCTTTGTTTAACTTAGACTTGAGATGGCTTCTGGGGTTGCTGAGCTAACCCAAAGTGGAATTCATACTTTCAGAAATCAGACTGGCTGTCTTGTTTTTAAGCACCAATTTCAAATTAGAAAAAGAAGTAATGGAATCAATCACTAGAACTTTGTACATGTTAGGTATGTGTTACCACTAGTAAAAATCTGGGGACAGTGGAAACTTCTGTTTTGGAGCACATCAGTTATACTCATTTCCAAGATCTTTCACCATTTAATAGCTATTTGTTGGTTAAATTAAAATATTTTCTATAAAATATGCCCAAAATTGAGCAATTTTAACAACATTTTTATGAGAGTTAATAGCTTGATGAAAAAGCACGAGCCTGGCAAATAAAACTGGGCAAAAGATTTATACAAAAGAAAAAGGAAACACAGATATGTGTTTGGGAAAAAAATACTGATCTAGATATAAATCAATAAAGCCAGAATGAATGGTTGTAGAAACAGAGATACTATGTCAGGGAAGGGGAAAGGGGGCAGAACAACACCTCCATCATCCCCACCAAATAAATAAGAGGCAGGGTGAATGGAAACACAAAGCACATTGTAGGGTACCTGATCTTAAAGTGTCATCAATCCCTTATGAGTTCTTTAATATTTCAATCTACCTTCAGTCACTAATTTCTGGTGGACTACGAGGCATTCTTTAAGCTTAGATCCCAATGAAAACAGAAACTGCCTGTGTGGGAGAGCTGACCTCTGGTCTTACAGGTTATATTTATGCAGCTTTCCCTCTTTCTAAAAATTACAATAGGGCAATTATTGTAATACAACTAACACTTATAGAACAATTCATTTGTACTGGTCACTCACTGCTCCCAGAACTTTACCCATAATTCTTCCAACAACCGTGAGGTAGAGGGATACTATTATTTCTATTTTACAGATGAAGAATTTAGGCATAAAAAGAAGAAAGCTGTTCAAGTTGACCCTATTAGTAAATTGCAGAGAAGGAATTGAACCCTGGCATTCTGGCTCCAGAGTCTATACCCCTCACTACTCTGATGGGCAAATTCCTCATGTTATACACAAAACTAATTGATGGCTTATTGGAATGCTGTTCCTACTCCAGCAAAATAAACACCTATGAGCATATCTCTGCACACTTTTATGAAGACATACATAACATACACGCACATATGTAGGAGACATACACGCATGCACAGCATATTTTTAGAAAGTGACTCCATATGATGAAAGGTATGCAGATATTTTTACCAGTTTATTGCTAGCATGTCTATCAAAGATTGCCTCTATTTAGACTCCCATCAAAATTTAAATTCCTCTCACTCTTGCTGCATCTCATCAAATTTAAAACTTTTTTGCCAATGTTATGTAGAATATGGTATTACATTGTTGTGTTAACATTTCTTTAATTATGAAGCACACTGAGAATCTTTATTTATACTTATTGGCCACGATATTTATGTTTCAATGAACTGTCATTTTGTCATGTGTTTCATGTTGTTCATTTTTTTCTCTTGATTCATTAGTTGTTTTATATTAAGAATATTAGCCTTTGACTAATATATACATTGTGAATATCTTCCCAGTTTTCCACTTGCCTTTTGATTTGGTCCATGATGTGTATCATATGTACCCCCACATACATATGCTGTTTTAAAAAGTATTTATGGCCGGTGCCATGGCTCAATAGGCTAATGCTCCACTGCAGTGCCGGCATACCAGGTTCTAGTCCCGGTCGGGGCACCGGATTCTGTCCCAGTTGCCCCTCTTCCAGGCCAGCTCTCTGCTATGGCCCAGGAGTGCAGAGGAGGATGGCCCAGGTGCTTGGGCCCTGCACCCCATGGGAGACCAGGAGAAGCACCTGGCTCCTGCCTTCGGATCAGCGCGGTGCACCGGCCGCAGTGGCCATTGGAGGGTGAACCAACAGCAAAAAGGAAGACCTTTCTCTCTGTCTTTCTCTCTCTCACTGTCCACTCTGCCTGTCAAAAAAATAAAAAAAAATAAAAAAATTTTTAAAAAGTATTTATATGACAAGACAAAATTATAAATACTTTAAGGATGCTTGGTTTGGGATTTTGCTTTCCCCATTCCAGTTATTTTCTAAAAGTCAGAATAAAGCAGTACACTGCCTAAGAGCATGTATACTACCCCAAGAGTTAGACTATTTGGTTGAGAAACAGGAAGTAGTAGTAATATTGATAATTTTATGCATATATAAGAATGGCACTCAGATCTACACACATGACCTATCACTGTTTAAGAGCAAAGAATACAACATTTGAAGGAAATAAAATTAAATATTGATGAATTTTAAAAATTGCCTGGTTAATGAAAGAAGTCTCCTTAAAATTTTCATTATTGGTTCCACACATACTACTAATATTGATACAAATTATTTCCAGTATCTGCTTTAAGGAAAACCCCGAGTCCTCCACAGAGCGTTAGTGACACCTGCCGTTCAAATGAGGCAGCCTGGGATGTCAGGCAGGGCAGGGGTTCCTAAGGGTACTGGACCCTTTACAAATCCAGGGAAACTCAGAGTGGGGAGGAGGAAGGAGAACCGTTCCTATACGAATACAAAACTTAGCCGCACCATACATAATTCATGTATCTCTGAACTAGGTAATAGGGTCACTCGAGCTTTGTAGATATCTACCACAAAGTTTCAAGCACAGTACATAATTCTGTATATTCAGCAGTGTTTAAAAAGAGTAAAAAGTAGTTCAGTTTGCTTCAATCACTACAATATTTTATAAGAGTCTGGGTTTATAAATTAAATGTCTCCAGGATTATCGAACAAGCTTACAAGTCCAACTAGACAGTTCTTATATATCGTCAGATACATTGGAGTCTTGCTTACACCTCTAGTTTGTCATTTAAAAGCATTCTTTTCCATAGTAATTACTATCCATAGGTAAGTTATGATATTTTTATTCCCCCACGTATATGTACTCTACAGCATTTCCTTGCTAAGTGTAGTATCCTGAGCCACTTTAACAGAAAATAAAATCAATTCTGAGATGATGGTATTTTCAAGTAAACACATAACCTTAATGTTTTTAATAAAGTTAGAACTTCGTGAATTTCAGGAGACTGTTGAACCACATTGCCCTGTTCTTGCTAGACTCCTCCCACGCGCCCCACCACACCCAGACACGCAGTATGCTCTGGGGACAGGATCAGTGAAACTGATGAGGGTTAAGGGAGAACCGGGGCCAGCGAGATGATTGTCGATCGGTTTGCAAACGCCCAACGACATCAATTTTATAGCTGCATCGTGGCATTACTGAACCCATATTCACCAACAACTAGGCAGTAGACAAGGGGTAGGTCGTTTATGAGAAACTGAAGCACTATGTAGCCCAAAGTAAACGTGGGACTGTGCTAAATGCGGTTAGAGTTGTTCTGCAGACATGTCCAAATTTCTCCGCCTGAAACCTCGGTCCTGCAGCACTCATTCCAACCAGCGCCGCTGCACTCTGTCAGCCAACTATTTTCAAGCGCTGATTACGCACCAGGCTCTAAGCGCGTCCAGCCAGGCGCCGACCCAAACCCGGAATCGACCCCTAGGTCAGCGAGACCGTGCGAGGGCAGGACCTCGGAGCCCACGCGGGGTCGCGCCCCAGAACGCGCCCCGCCCCCCGCGCTGATTTCTTAACATTTCCGAATAAAAGCCATCCAGCTTCTAAGGAACTCAGCACAACGAACCAGGGTCCCTAACGCACTGTAAAACTGATTAAATTTGGCAGAAGACGGTATTTTGACGCGTTCACAACGCTCCGAGACTCGTTGCAGCCTTGTCCTTTCAGACTCGGCCGCAGACGCGACTCCGAGCAGGAAGGACCGCCCCCCGCCCCTGATCCCGACACGCCAGACGAGCGGCGCGCGCGCGCAGCGCTTACGTCATATCCGGCGCCAGGGCCTCCGGTTCCGGAAGTGGCTGCCCAGTTGTGGCGGCGCTCTCTGCGCGGGTGATAGTGTCTGTTCTGCAGGAGAGCTGGGGTACACGGCATCATCATGGTCGAGGTAAAGCGGTGGTCGGGCGCTCGGGAGCCGTTTGCCACTGGAATGTTTTGTTTGGCAGCGCGCTGGGGGGGATGCAGCGTGCTGGGAGCCTCGAGAGGGAAGAGCTGCCAGGGCAGCTGTGTGGCCAAGGCCAGTGGTCTCTTCTTAGGGAGGTGCTCTAGGGTGCATGGAAACCCGAGTCTCAAGTTCCGTCCGGCGGGGAGCCGTGGATGATTTCTGCAGTGTTTGTCTGAGCCCCGGGATCCGGGCTCTGACCTCGGAGGCGGGGCTCCTGTTGCTGTCCGACCCCTGGCCGGTTGTCGCTGCGGGCGTAGTAGTGGCACTAATTCTGCCACCTAAAACACTCTGGCGGTCAGTTCACCTCGTGTTTCAGCCCACGCCAGGAAAGCCTGCCGTTCTGGAAGCCTTACGTGCTTTTCCCACCTGGTGTGAACATTAGCAGGCCTTGCTCGTCTTACTGCGAACATCCCCTGCCGCCATCCTCTCTGCCCCATATCCGCTGCAAGTCATCTTAATTCAGACGGACGTTATCTTTAGCCAGGAGCGACGCACTGGCTTCCAGCTGGCTTCCTTTTTTTTTCCTCCTATACATTGCTCTATGCAAGCCATAAGCTGGTTTTCTGGCTTAACCCCCTCTCCTGTCCCTGTGATAATAGAACAAAACTCGAGGCTGTTGGAATGGTCTAGAAAAGGCCTTGCCTAACTGGACTTTACCTTCCTTGGCAACCCTGGCTTACTCCGCATCCCACCCTGTCACCCAGCCTACACAACTGGACTGCACCGCGGGCGTTATTTCAGTCCCCGGTCCCCTTTGCACCGGGCATTTGCGGCTGCCTGGGCGGTGCTTGCCTGTGTTCCCTCCTGTCTGTTCAGACTGCGCTGCAGAGCGCTCTTTCGCCGTCATATCTGGTTCCTCCTGTGTTCTCTGCCTTGGCCTCTGGTCTTTGCTTGTCGACTTCCTCCTGAGCACAAGGACCGTGATGCCTCTCATTGTGTTGTCAGCTTTAGCACCGTGCTGACAGAGAGGCGGAGCGAGCCTAGTAGGTGTTTCCTGAGTAAGGGGGTTCTCTCACCTCAGCTGCTGTAGCCGAGGCTCTGGGGATGAACTTGACCCCTTGTAGCTTGCTGCAGGAGTAGCTGTGGTGAGTGGTATAGAGCGTTCCACATTCTCAAACACGTAAAGCGTCTGATGAGTTTGTAATTCAGGTTACACTGTGGGTAATTTACAGGTTAAATGTGTAATTTCTCTCTCTCTTTCTCTCTAGGAAGTGCAGAAGCATTCTGTGCACACGCTTGTGTTCAGGTCCTTGAAGAGGACCCATGACATGTTTGTAGCTGACAATGGAAAACCTGTGCCTTTGGATGAAGAGAGGTAGGCATAGTTTTCTTTCACTTGCTGAAATAGTTAAAATTCTAATACTGGGAGAAGAGATCCGGGAAAGGGAGACCTTTAAACATGGCTTAGTAATACTTGATATTACTCATGTAGTACTCAAGGAGTACTCATGGACTGTCTCTTCAATGAAAGCTCTTTGGGCATAATTATAACTGGTTTAACCTTTTTTTTTTTTTTTTTGGCCTTTATGGTAAAGAATCCCATTAATTATTAAGTGACAAATTAAAAATATTACTTGGGGTTAATGCCTGCCATGTGATAAATTGTGAATTAAAGTAACTACATATGATGTGGAAATGCACTTGGAAATTTTAGGTTCTTTTGAAATACTGTTTAAAATCTTACTAGAAACTTTTCTGCGTCACTGGGCAAACTTAAATTATTGTTTCCTAGCTATCTGTAAACACTGAAATTTGTGAGTGTATTTTACATATTTAAGGATACATTCTTATATTTATAATTTTTAAATAGTCACAAACGAAAAATGGCAATCAAGCTTCGTAATGAGTATGGTCCTGTGTTGCATATGCCAACCTCGAAAGAAAATCTTAAAGAGAAAGGCCCCCAGAATGCAACGGATTCATATGGTCATAAACAGTATCCTGCCAATCAAGGTCAGTATGGTGTTATTAGCAATATTTGAGAAATATAAAAACAAATAAAATGCTTTAATAGGACTCCTGGAAGCACTAGTTACAGTCATACAGTGTTTTATAGCTATGCTGTATTATAATGGAAGTCTGATTTTCGTCATGTGAGTAGTGGGATAGTTGGTGGCTTTCTTACAGGAAATAAGGAGGTGGAAAAGATCACAGTGGAGAATACAGAAAAACCTGGGAGACTGTTCTTAACTTGTGGAGGGGCTACCTAGCCTTACTGTAATTGAGAAAGATGAAATTCAAGGACAAATTGAGTAGCCCATAACAAAATGCTCGAGGCCAGATGTGTTTTGCATTTCTGATTTTGTTTTTTCCTCTTTTGGAATATTTGCGTATGTGTAAATCTAAACACAAGATTCTTTATTATGTTTCATATATACTTTTATTCATAACCTGAAGATGATTTTATTCACTGTTTTAGTGTGCCTGCTTCACATGAGTCACATTATTTCAGTGTTTTAAGTTTTAGATCATTAAAATTAAAAATCTAAAGGTTTTAGATTTTTGGATTATGGATACTCAACCTGTGCAATTGTAATGAAGAAAAGAGACTCCAGATTCCACAAGAAGCCATTGCCTTTTGCTTAGAAGAAAAACTGGAATGGATTGTCATTTAATAAGCTCTCTCTGTGGCATATCACTGTAGCAAATGCACGAGCCTTCTTGAACTCATATCAGCAGTTGGGCAAGGACGTAGCCGTGTACGTGATTTATAGAGGTCAAAGCAAAAATGATGGCCTGGGCATTTGGCCTGTTGGTTAAAACACCACTTGGGATGCCTGCAACTCATATGAGAGCCTGGGATGGAGTCCCAGTTCTGCTGCCAGTTCTAATGTTCCTGCTAATAGCGTAGGAGACAGCAAGTGATGACTCATGAGACTGTGTCTGGGCAGCCCGTACAAGAGACCTGGCATGAGTTCTCAGCTCCTGGCTTTGGCCTGGTCTGTCCCTGTCTATTGTGGGCATTTTGGTGGTGAAGCAGCAGATGAGAAATTCTCTCTGCTCTCAAATAACATGTAAATAATTTTGAAAATATGATCAGTATTTTTTATATCTGAGATTGCAGTTTAGATGGGAAAATTTGAGAAATCCAGTTGATAATTTAATATGGATGTATTTAAAAAGATAACTTGTGTATAAGATAAATTCACCATTGATTAATTTTTCTTTTTAGGACAAGAAGTTGAGTATTTGGTGACAGGTACACATCCATACCCACCAGGACCTGGTGAGTGAGCTGTGATTACAGAAATTGTCTTATTTTATTGTCACAAATATTTCTCTGAATGAGGCAATAATGACATTCGAATTACCTATAGGATACAGGTTAAACTCAACAGCCCGGCATCCACACATAGCTTTTTAGAATAGAACTAATATTTATATTCAGTAATTTAGCAAACATTATTAAACTCTTATATTTTTTCAGGCATTGTGCTACGAATTCACAGACAATAAAACTGCTCCAAACCTGGAGAAATTTGTTGGTTGGTGGTTTAGAAAGGCATGTAAATATCACTGACCACATGAATGTGAAGATTTGTTAGTGTAGAAATACGTACAGTGGGAAGGTGTCCCCCGGGTGTGTGTGTGTGTGTGTGTGTGTGTGTGTGTGTAGAGGGGTTGGCACATGGACACTGTGACTAGCATAATAGGATATGGCACAAAGAGCTTAATATTGTAGAAAATGCAAGGGAGCTGGCTGCTTCTGATGGTGGTAATTTAAATTCACTCCTGGAAGCTCAGTATTTGACGAAATGCTTAGTTTTTACTGTTGAAGGTAATGCTGGAATTTAACAGAAATTTAAACTTGGCTTTTTTTGGCTGCTTTAATACCAAGCTGCTTATGAGCAGGTCAGATATGAGGTATGTGGTAAGTGTATTTATTGTTAAAAAGTTAGAAGCAAAGACAAGCAACATTTCATCATCCAATTTTTGTGATACCACCACCTGAAGATAGTAACTTGTGTATGTTTTCCTCTGGTGTTTTATTTCAAGTGCATGTAAATGAAAACAAAGATAGCTATAAGAAGAGGTTTTTTTATGTCACTAGGGGTTGCTCTAACAGCAGATACTAAGATCCAAAGGATGCCAAGTGAATCGGCTGCACAGTCCTTAGCGGTGACGTTACCTTCTTCTCAGGCCAGGTATGAAATGCTGTGCGTATAATTGTAAAGATTTTGGAAGTGCATTGTACTTTTCACACTTTTTTCATTATTTACATTTGTTTCTTTATAACAACATATTAGATGATATTTTCCTTTGTCAGGGCTTAGAACAATTTGAAATAAAAGGATTGGTTTTGCAGGATACATGAGTGCGATTTTCTTTGTCTCAGGGTTGATGCCAATCGTACTGCTCCTGGCGGGGGTGAATACCGACTTCCTGGTGCTTCGGACCGCACACAGCCTGCAGTGGGGAATGCTGTAAGTTTCCCTGTGTCAGATAGCGCTAAAGATTTCCAGCTCTCGGAGTGTGTTGCCTTATTTACTTTTATCCCAAAAGTCTTACCTTAAATATTGAAGAAATGAATACATCCTTGGAATTAAGGTAAATTGCATCCTCAGCTAGTTGTTAATGCTTCATATCCGTAAAACTAAGTTGTTAGTAAATAAGCAATTTTTTTAGAATTTAAAATTTTGATATTTCTGTGTCCATGTGCACATGTACATAGTATGTATTTGGTGTGATATTGATATTGATTACTCATCATAAAAAAATGCAAGGAGTGTTACTCTGAAACTTGCATCATATTTGAAAGGTTTTTTTTAAATTAAACTTTAAGATGATATGCACAGGTACAGTTGAATGCTAACAGTGTGTAAAAATTTATAGGCTATGGCGCTGTGGCTCAATAGGCTAATCCTCCGCCTGTGGCACCGGCACACTGGGTTCAAGTCCTGGTCGGGGTGCTGGATTCTGTCCCGGTTGCCCCTCTTCCAGGCCAGCTCTCTGCTGTGGCCAGGGAGTGCAGTGGAGGATGGCCCAAGTGCTTGGGCCCTGCACCCGCATGGGAGACCAGGATAAGTACCTGGCTCCTGCCTTCGGATCAGCGCAATGCGCTGGCCACAGCGCACCAGCCACGGCGGCCATTGGGGAGTGAACCAACGGTGAAAGGAAGACCTTTCTCTCTTTCTCTCTCTCACTGTCCACTCTGCCTGTCAAAAAATAAAAAAATAAAAATAAAAAATAAATAAAAAATTTATGGGCTATAAAACTTGTCTTAAAAATGGGCATTTAGAAATACATTAATTTTATCTGTGAGTAAATGACAGTTGGGGCTAATATAAGTGAAAATTGTAGAAAGAACAACTGAAAATATGCTATTATCTGAAATAAGTGTGGGCTTGACTTCCTCAGTTTCCTATGTGGTTGATTTGGCTTTATGAAGTGAATGTATTAGTGACCTTCATATGCCTTTTTTTTTTCTTTTTAATCTTCCATTTTCTAGGCTTTCTGTCTCTTCAGGAGGTTGTAATTTAAGCTTCTTAAGGGCAGGAACTCTATGGGCTGAAATATTTTTGGGGTGAATAGATAGATACTAATAATATATTTTAAAAGTTATCAGCTAGTGTTTCTTTTGAATTAATGTTTAAATATTATATTAAAAGGTTAATAGGAGGAACTGTCAGTCTCTCCTTTGCTATATTGAATCAGTAATATTAGAATTCAACAGTGGAAAGTGATGGCATTAATACACTTAAATGACTTCAGTGACAGGAGCTCGCATAAAGCATGTACAGTATTTTAAATCTTCATAATAGCCCCATGATACAGCACTGTTCTTCCTGTTTTGCAAACAAGGTGGCTAGAGGTTATGTTGTTTTCACTCAGCATCGCATCAGCCAACTAGTAGGCTTGCATTTTGAACACATACGTGGTGATATCTGTGTGTAAATGTTCTGCTTCTCTGGTTTTTTTTAGAATTAACATACAGAAAATACAGTACTGATAAATATTTTAGTTTCCTTCTTTTAACTGATCACATGTAACCTTTGGTGTGATATGTTTAATAATAATGTAATTTATTCCATATCTAGATGATTGTGGAGACTGGCAATACCAAGAACTCTGCACTAATGGCTAAAAAAGCCCCTACAATGCCCAAACCCCAGTGGCACCCACCATGGAAACTCTACAGGGTGAGCAAATGTCCATTTTATTCTGCCGTGTGAAACATGTTGCTGTACAGTTGACAGTAGCCAAAGAATAGAACAAGAAGGAAGAGGCGTGACTGAAAACCGGTAGAGTGATTGCAGATGGGATGAGACGGGGCTTAGGCCAAGATATCTTGGAAAAGAATTTTCCTTAGGTAAAAGTGATACTTGCATATCGTATAAAATATTGATAGAAGGCTATTAAATGTGGAAAGCCATAAATTTAATAAAGTGGAATATTTAAAATGAAGGCCAAAGTGTACAACAACCATGTGAAAAAATTTCTTTGAACCTACCAGTTATCCTTTCACCTGAATAACTGATTTACTGTACCAGATGTAAGATAAAAAGTATTTACTAGGGGCCGACACTGTGGTGCAGCAGGTTAAAGCCCTGGCCTGCAACACTGGCATCCTATATGGGCACAAGTTCCAGTCCCGGCTGCTCAACTTTTAATCCGGCTCTCTGCTGATGTGCCTAGGAAGGCAGCGGAGGAAGGCCTGAGTAGTTGCATCCCTGCACCCACATAGAGACCCTGGGGAGGCTCCTGGCTCCTGGCTTCATTCGGATCGGCTCAGCTCTGGCCATTGCAGCCATTTGGGGAGTGGGCCAGCAGATGGAAGACCTCTTTCTCTCTGTTTCCGCCTCTCTCTGTAACTCTTTAAAATTTAAAAAAAAAAAAAAAAAGTATACACTAGGAAAAATACAGCTGACATAATTTTGTATATATTTAAATTGTACAAGTATTCAAATGATTACATAGTAATAGAGATGTTTCCTTTGGTGTGTAGGTCAAATAAATTAATAAGATGTGTAGATCTGGGTGACCATTATCACCATCAGGATGTAAACATTACATAATCTCAAAATATAGCCCTGTGTTGCTGTGTTTTTGTGTATTTTTATTTTTTTAACGAAAAGAGTTACACAGAGAGAGAGAGGTCTTCCATCTGCTGGCTCACTCCCCAGTTGGCTGGGATGGCCAGAGCTATGCCAATCTGAAGCTAGGAGCCAGGAGCTACTTCCGGGTCTCCCACACGGGTGCAGGGGCCCAAGGACTTGGGCCATCTTCTAGTGCTTTCCCAGGCCACAGCAGAGAGCTAGATTGGAAGTGGAGCAGGCAGGACACGAACCGGCGCCCATATGGGATGCCTGCACCGCAGGCGGTGGCTCCACCTGTTCTACCGCAGCGCCAGCCCCCTGAATGCTGCTGTTTTATCATCATACCCTCTTTTATCCCTGGCAACTAACTGATGTGTGTTCCAACACTGTAGTGGTATCTTTTCCACTATCTCATGTCGGTGGAATCATACAATACATCCTTTTTTTTTTTAAAGATTTAATTTTTTTTTAAGATTTTTTATTTGAAAGGCAGACTGACATAGAAATTGAGCAAAAGACATCTTCTGACAGCTGCTTCACTCCCCAGGTGGCTGAAATGGCTGGGAGTGGGCCAGGCTGAAGCCAGGAGCCTGGAGCTCCATCAGGGTCTCCCATGTGAGTTGCAGGGACCCAAGTACTTGGACTGTCTTCTGCTTTCCTAGGAACATTGGCAGGGAGCTGGATGGAAAGCAGAGGAGCCGGTACTCAAACTGGTGCTCTGATGTGGGATGCCGGCGTTGCTGTCAGTGGCTTAACCTGCTGAGCCACGATGCCAACCCTTGGTGTATACTTCTGAGACTGACTTCCTTCACTTAGGTTAATGCCTTTGAGATTCCTCCAGACTGTTAAATATATTAATGATTCATCCATTTTTATTGCTGACTAGTATTGCATTGTGCAGATGTATCATAATTTGTATATCCATTCACCCTTGAAGATGATATTTCTCATTCTAAAGCCTAATTTTCAAGTAATTTTGTCAGTATTTGAAGATGTGAGGATAGCAGTTTAAACCTGACTTGTAATTAAAATGTAGTGTGCTAGCATAAGGATTGAATCATGTTCTACTTTTTAAAACAGGTTATCAGTGGACATCTTGGCTGGGTTCGATGTATTGCTGTGGAACCTGGAAACCAATGGTTTGTTACAGGATCTGCTGACAGAACAATAAAGGTGATAAGGAAGTTAAAAATGAACATGACTATTTGCCATGGAAGCTTGATCTGTTTCACATTATTTCCTGTGGTGGACATTGCTGTAGCATTTCCTTTGATTTCTTAAGCCTGAATATAAAATAAAATGTATTGTCTATACCAGGATGAGTTCCAAATAAGTGACTATTTGAAAAGTGCTGTACAAGTCATAACTTTTTCTAAACTTGCTGACTAACTATAATTCCTTGGTAGCTAAGGTTCCTCCCCACTCTGGTTACAAAATTAAAGCATACTCATCTATAGAAAATGTGGAAAATAAAAATATAAAAGAACATAGACTCCTACATAATCCTGCACTGTTGAATAATTCATTTTAGTATTTATTTCTGTGCATAGGTGTCATTGTATTTATTTCTAAGTTTTTTTCCTGTGTGTCTAAATTTTATAAATGTGTATCTTTTAAAAAAATCATTCTTGATATGTTATTTTGTATCCTGTTTTTTATACTTAACTTTTTTTAAAAGATTTATTTATTTGAAAGGCAGAGTTACAAAAAGGCAGAGGCAGAGAGAGAGAGAGAGAGAGAGAGAGAGAGAGAGAGAGGTCTTCCATGCACTGGTTCACTCCTTAAATGGCTGCAGTGGCTGGAGCTGGCCAGTCTGAAGCCAGGAGCCAGGATCTTCCTGGGGGCCATCATGCAGATGCAGATGCCCAAGACTTGGGCCATCTTCTACTGCTTTCCCAAGTGATAAGCAGAGAACTGGATCAGAAGAGGAGCAGCTGAGACTCGAACTAGCACACATATGGGATGCTTGCACTGCAGGTGGCAGCTTTACCCACTGTGCCACAGCATTGGCCCCTACATTTAACATTTTATCACATGAATATTCTTGTGAATATTTGGTATCTTTGAAATGGTTACATGATGCACAGTGTAGTTATTTTGTGACCTGTTTTCCTAGTGGACATTAAAATTTTTAGTTTCCTGAGTTTTAGTGTTTCAGTTAACACTGTAAAACTTTTTCTGTATTTTGAATTATTTTATTACGATAGAACCAAAGAAATGGAGTTAGTGGATTAAAAATTAGTTTCCTCTGTGGGTAAACTGATACTTGCAGTCCAGGAGAGACTGATTTCAGCATATTGATTCTGTATTCCTTAAAAAAATAAAACTATTATGATAAGCAAAAATGGATATCTAATTTTTTAAAAACTGTTTATACAGAATTTCTAGTGAAATTAAGCTTTCTTGTGGCTGGTGCTGTGGTATAGCCAGTTAAACCACCTTCTGCAATGCCAGTATCCTGTATGAGTGCTGATTCAAGTCCTGGCTGCTCCACTTTTGATCCAGCTTGCTGCTAATGTGCCTGGGAAAGCAGCGGAAGATAGCTCAATTGCCTGGGCCCGCACCCACTCAGGAGACCTGGATGAAGCCCTTGGCTTTGCCTAGCACAGCCCTGGCTATTGGTGGCCATTTGGGGAGTGAAGATGGAAGATCTCTATATCTCTGTAATTCTGACTTTAAAATAAGTAAATATCTAAAAAAAAAAAAAGTTAAAAAGAAAAGAAATTGAGCTTTTTCATATCTTTACTACTTTCAGGTTTTTTTAAGTTGTCAGTCTGTTCTAATTTAATATCAAATTATTTTTACTTCTATTATAGTTATATCCTTTATATATTAATAATATTAACCTTGTCAACTCTGGAAAATGTTTTCTGTTTGAGCTTGTCTTGTCTTTTTCCCCTGCTTTTTTTTGGAGGGAAGTCATTTTGCATATTTATTTCTTTGTATCTATTTTTACCTTTTCCCTTCTTTTTGAAGACATAATTTTAACATCATGATTCTAAAATTTGCTTTGAAGTAACCAACATAAAAGAAAAATAAATACTCTTTGATTGCAGATATGGGACTTGGCTAGCGGCAAATTAAAACTGTCATTGACTGGGCACATTAGTACAGTGCGAGGCGTGATCGTAAGCACAAGGAGCCCATACCTGTTCTCCTGTGGAGAAGACAAGCAAGTAAAGTGCTGGGATCTTGAGTATAATAAGGTAACCACTGGGATAAGGGCTTAAAGCTTGACAAGTCACCCTTTGTCTTTCTGCTTGTACAGACTTTAACTTTGCTGCTCTGTCCTTAGGTTATAAGGCACTATCATGGACATCTGAGCGCAGTGTATGGCTTGGATTTGCACCCAACAATCGATGTGCTGGTAACCTGTAGTCGAGATTCAACTGCACGGGTGAGCTAGAGCTATATATTTGTAAATACTTTGTGTCTGGTAATGTCCATGTTTGCCGTTGGTCTCCTATTGTTTGGTAAAGAATTAAAGGTAGCTGTCTTGACTCTTCAGTACCTTAGTCCCTCAGGTTCTTGATGTGTATACTTTCCAGTTTTCATCTTCAGTTCCATGTCATGTTTGTTAGTATTAGTGTTCTGCCTCTGAAATTGACATTCATCTTCTAGCTGGTCACCATAGCTGTTACTCATTAGCTCGTATATTCAGCAGCCCCATTAGACTGATTAAACTTTCTGTGTACTGTTCTTTTAGCTTTTTGTTTTTCCTTGGCCGATTTTTCCTGTCTATATTCTCCACACAGCTTATTGATTTTATCCTTTGTTTAAGCACTTTGTGTATTACAGTCATGTACAATTCCTTAGTAAATTCCCAGCCTTGAGTTGATCCAGTTACCCGTCTCAGGTTTAAATACCTGAGTATTCTCTGATCGCACGTCTGTTGTGTTTTTATAGATTTGGGATGTGAGAACTAAAGCCAGTGTACACACGTTGTCTGGACATACAAATGCAGTTGCTACAGTGAGGTGTCAAGCTGCGGAACCACAGATTATTACAGGTGTGGTTGTTACTTTCCTACTTGACAGCATGTTTATCACATGCCTTTTATGTTCCCTGTCTCTTGATTTGTATTGTGTATTCAGTGTTTCCATGTCCTTATTATATATTTTAGTCATCGGCATTTGGAATTTTGTGTAATAAAATTTTATTCAATTGGCTTTTGTCCCATACTTTTTAAATATCATATAGTATGTCATACAGTATCTTAAAATATCTGGCTAGAAAAATGTCAGATGTAATATAGTATCGAAAGTATTAGTTTAGGAAATTAAAGTTAGAAGAAAAATGCCCTGAGACAAAAAACCTTTAAACTGATGTGAATCTTCATTTTGTCCAAAATAAAGTTAATAGCAGTGAATCTCCTATATGAGATGCTGGTGTCACAAGCAGTGGCTTAACCTGCTGGGCCACAGTGGTGTTTACCTTAAGGCTAAAATACTTCTTTAACTCGATGTATTTTGATTAATTAAAAAAAAAATTGGAGAGCCAGTGTTGTGGTACAGTGTAAGGTTAAGCCTTATCAGAGTACTGGTTTGAGTCCTGGCTCCTGCGTTTTGAATTCAATTCCCTGCTAATGTGCCTAGGAAAGAGCAGAGGACGGTGCAAGACCTTGGGCCTCTGCCACCCATGTGTGGGAGACCTGGGTCCCATGTGGACGGTAGGTGCCCAAGCACTTAGGCCAACATCTACTGCCTCCAAGGCACATTAGCAGGGAACTGGTTCAGAAGTGCAGCAGCTGAGACTTGAACTGGCACTCTTTATTTTTTTTTTAGACTTATTTTTTATTTATTTGAAAGGCAGAGTTAGAGGAGGAGATACAGCAAGAGAAATCTGCCAGTTCACTCCCCAAATGACCACAGTGGCCAGGTTCCTGGAGTGTCTTCCAGGTCTCCCACGTGGGTGCAGGGCCCAAGCACTTGGGCCATCTCCCACTGCTTTCTGCTGCTTTCCCAGGTGCATTAGCAGGGAGCTGAATTGGAAGTGGAGCAGCCAAGACTCGAACTGGCGCCCATATGGGATACCAGCATCATCACAGGTGGAGGATTAACCTGCTACACCACAGCACCCGCCCCTGAACTGGTGCTCCTATGGGCATTCCAGCACAGCAGGCAGTGTAGCCCAACCCAGTGAGCCACATCATTAGCTCCTTTATTTTGTTTTGTTTTGTTTTTTTGCATTTGTTCTGTTTAACTGGCAGCAAATCAAGCATTGAATTGTTATTTTTATAGAATAACTTTAAAGGCAGCCTAGTATTTTGGAACTATGAAGAAATTAGCCAAGGTGTAATAAAACTTTAATTTAGTACATATTTGTTTATGAAAGAACACATGTTTTGTTATGTTTATGTTTACAGTCTTTTTTAACAGTCTGTGTTTTGGTGTCTTTGTGTATTTTTGTTACAGGAAGCCATGACACTACGATACGATTATGGGATCTGGTGGCCGGAAAGACGAGAGTGACATTAACAAATCATAAAAAATCAGTGAGAGCTGTAGTTTTACATCCAAGACAGTAAGTGCACTTACCTAGTTAGTTTCTTTATTTCTTAGTCCAGTACTGAATACCTGTATTAACACTGTTCTTGGCATTCAGCCACTGTCAGTTCCTGTACTACTTATAGACACGCATTTCTCTTATTTTCCTTATGTACTATTTTGTTTCATGTCCTATATAAGATGAGGAAAGCCTTCTCATAGTGACAGATAAATAGTGTCAAATAAAACAGTGTAAATAAATCGTGGTTAAAAGTTGCAAGTCAAAATGGAAGTGATAGTGGCTGGGCTTACTGTTTTGGATATAATGGCATTAGACATTGAGACATCTCATAAGTAGTTTAAGTCCTAAGAAGGAAGGTAATAGATATATAGGGAAAAATAGAGCCATGAACGTGATAATCTGTGTATTCAGAGGTGGGGCGTAACATCACAACCTGTTGTGTGTGGTTTCAGATCACCTCTGAACCTTTCTACTTACATTTTCTGTTTTCCTCTCCCTGCTTTCATACCCTCTTTCCCTCCCTTTCCTTATTCGTTACTCCCTTTTGTCCTCTCCCTCTCCTCTTTCCCTTTCTTTCCTTCTCTCTCTTGCTCCCCACCCCGTTGTGCTCTTCCTTCTCCAGAACAGCCATGTAATACCTTGCCCTGTGTAAAGTGTGACATCTGCACATACTTACTGCAGCTCAGTGTGCAACACAGGGGAAATGAAAGGAGAACAGAAATCTTAAAATAGGAATGACAGTGCATTTTAAAAAGGTGCAAGTCGGATTATACTTGAAACAAGTGTCTTGATATTTTTGTATTATGACAATGTTACTTTGCTAAAACTACGTAGATCAGTGAGTATGCAGTGAAAATATAATTGGCTTTTTAAAACTCGCTGTTTAGTTTAAGCTGGTTTACATTGCCATTAATTCTTCTCAATCTGATTTCAGTTACACATTTGCATCTGGCTCTCCAGATAACATAAAACAGTGGAAGTTCCCTGATGGAAGTTTCATTCAGAATCTTTCTGGACATAATGCTATTATTAACACATTGACTGTAAATTCTGATGGAGTACTTGTATCTGGAGGTAAAATAAGACCTTTACAGTAAATATGTTTGTCATTTTTCCTGTTAGTGAATGAGTAAATGTTTGTTAAGTTTCAGAGTGATCACACATGAACTGTAGTGGCACTTGCCTAATTTGGGTATATTTAGTTGCCCACATGTGTGCTCATGCATACTCATAGTACATGTAGCGTATTTCATAGGTTAGCCTTCTTTGAGTTCCCACATGATAAATCTAAGTTAGGGGTTTATGATAGGAATTGTCTAAAAATTTGGTTAGGTATTCTGGAATTGGTTGTCAGATTTAATGGGTCTTTAAGATGTATGATAATTTTTTTTTTAAAGATTTATTTTATTTATTTGAGAGAGTTATGGAGGTAGAGACACAGAGAGAGGTCTTCTATCTGCTGGTTTACTCTCTAGATGGCCGCAACGGCTGGAGCTGTGCCGATCCAGAGCCAGGAGCTTCTTCCGGGTCTCCCACATGGGTGCAGAGGCCCAAGGACTTGGGCCATCTTCTACTGCTATCCCAGGCCATAGCAGAGAGCTGGATTGGAAGAGGAATAGCCAGGACTCAAACCGGTGCCCATATGGGAAACCAGCTCTTCAGGCCAGGGTGTTAACCCACTGCACCACAGCGCTGGCCCCATGATAAATTCTTAATTAAGCACAAACAAAATCTATTGAAAAGCTTTAGTGCCTGTTTATATGTCTTTGTACCTGTAGATATTGCCATAGTGTTTGGGCTAATGCTTGGAGGTAACTACAGGCATGCCAAGCTGAACCACTGAAGCAATAACAAATGTAATTGATCTTTCCTTTTAAGCTGACAATGGCACTATGCATCTTTGGGACTGGAGAACTGGCTACAATTTTCAGAGAGTCCATGCAGCTGTGCAGCCTGGGTCATTGGACAGTGAATCAGGAATATTCGCTTGTGCTTTTGATCAGTCTGAAAGTCGATTACTAACAGCTGAAGCTGATAAAACCATTAAAGTGTACAGAGAGGATGATACTGCG
Source organism: Sylvilagus floridanus (assembly GCA_949820135.1). NCBI lineage: Eukaryota > Metazoa > Chordata > Mammalia > Lagomorpha > Leporidae > Sylvilagus > Sylvilagus floridanus. The sequence continues at coordinate 21,598,104 of OX463238.1, read as the reverse complement.
GTGAGTTCTGTTTTCCATGTATCTTCAAAGTAAAATGTAGCTGCTATACCAGTTTGTCAAGTCTCCTCCTATTTAATTTCCAGAAAGAAAAATAATCTCTGTAGTGTTAAGGTATTTATCATCTTCGGTAGTACTTGGTCATAGATTTCTGTGTTGATTTCATAGATGCCAATGAACCCATTGGATATTTTAATTTTATTAAGAATAACAAATTAAGATTATTATGCAAACTAATTTAGAATTGTATGCCTTGGTGCTACTAAAATATCTAAGTAGAGGTTTTATTTTAGATGAAATACCTCAAACTGAGCTTGTAATAACCTTTTCATCTTTATTAAACTAGGATAATGCTAAATATTTAATGCCAAGTAATATGAATTATAGTAGGTATCTTATTGTTAGAAGTTTATTAATTATTAAGCAAACTAATAATACTCTTATTTTTTACTATAGACAGAAGAAACTCATCCGGTCAGCTGGAAACCAGAAATTATCAAGAGAAAGAGATTTTAATGTGATGTTGTCTTCATGGTGGTTCCCTTTTTTTGTATTTTTTTATTTTAAGCTTGGCGTTGATGAGGAAATCCTGTCATTTTGTGCTCTGGCTGGGAGTATAAAGTAGAAACTCACTTGCTGGCATCATTGCTGCTTTGTATTTTACAATAAACTGCCCCCCCCACCCTTCCCTTGTGTTTTTTTATTTCTAAAGTATACAAATTGTGACCTTGGGAAGTAATTTGCAGGTTTATTGAACGTGACTATTGTAAAGGTAGACTATTTTGACAGTTTTACTAGCAGATCTCTTTTTAAAAAATCCTTATGATAGGACATGTTTTGGAGGGAGGGTTTTTTTTATATAATCCTCTAAAAACTAGTATCTGTGACTGCTAATTGGTATTTAAAAATTTGAAGTCTTACTTTAACTTACGTGTGTTCATTCCAAAAACAGGTTTTGAGTGCATGTTCTGTTCTGCAAAGTTCTGCACAGGACACCATTCAGGAAACAAATAAGACGTGTCTGTCCTCCAAGATTTCCATTTAGTGGCTCCTTACGGAAAGGCTATAGTAGGGGTGCCAGGGAAATGCTGGGGGAGCATGGCGAAGACCCTTCATTTTTCCCAGGGAAGATTGTGGAAGACTTGATAGTAAGTGGCATTTGAGCTGATCTGAAATGAAAGACTGGAGAAGGAAAGGGTAGTCTAAGGTGAGGCATGAAGTCCGTGGTGTCCTGGCAGAATTGTCCATAGCAGCCCCATACTGGGGAGTAAAGCTGACTTGCAGGGAAACTGCATGTTTTGAATTTGGATTTTATCCCACAAGCAGTAGAATAACAATATTGATATCAAAGCCCAGGGAAAATAACTCTGGAGACACCAGGGTAGCTATTTAAAATTTGAGGGTTACAATCTGTGGAGATTTGTAGAATAATATTGAAGTTTCTGATGCCTCCTTTGGGTAAATACTGGTCTTAAAAATCCTGCCATTGGGATCCTAATTCCCCATCAGTCCAGAAGACGGATCAGACTAAACGTTCTCTAATTAGACCACACAGTTACATGAAAACAATTGTTAAGATTTTCCAAATTAAAATATTGCACTTTGATTTTAAGCAGAAGTTTCTGAATTATACATGTGCCATCATGTATGCTATGAGTGGAAGTTACAACCTTTATAGTGTAGTTTTCTAGGATTTATTGAAAATATTTGAATCCCTTGGCCTGCTAACTTATTTCCAGGGAAGTGTCTAACAGAGACAGTCTGACAAGTGTAGACAAGCAATTTCATTGCACCTTTGTTCTTTAATAATTAAAGCTAGCCCAAATGTCATATCTGTAAGGGACTGCTACAGATTATGGTACCTTCATGCAGTTGATTTCTGGGTATCCATTACCAGAGTGAGGAATATCTAGACTGTTAGGACAAGATGTTCAAAATGTATTCTTAGGTGAAAAAAACTGTTACAATAACTTGATACTCTTAAAAAAATAATGGAGAAGTAGCACCACACTACTACCAGTGGCCTTGTGAGGAAGTAGAATTATGGGAGGATGTTCATGATCTGCTTTGTATACTTCTATAATGTTTTAATTTTCTAAAAGCATGTATTTTACAAACTAAATAAAGCAAAAAGAAACACTAGCTTCCCTGAGAGTCTTATGTGCCTTCTAACAAAAGAATCATCGGTGGAAAATATTCCATCTTCAAAGGCAAAGAAGAAATTAGATTACCATTTAACCTTTAATTTTGTGGTGAAGCATTCAAAATCCTTTCTTCTCCCTATTTTGAAATATGTAGTACATTGTTACTGATTTAGTAGCCCTGTTGTGCAATTCTGCAATATATACTTGTGTTAGAACATCATGTTGTACCCGTAAGTTTGTCCAGTTACTGAATGTCCATTTAAAAAGATCTCATCCAATTCTGTGGTTGCTTTAAAAGAAAAAGAAAAAAAAAAAAATTATACGACTGATTCCAGAAGCTATAGAAAACAGGTTGTCATGGGAGAGATAGTTGTAAAGATCAACCACCCCCCAACCAGCACCCTCAGACATTGTCAAAACCAGACAGCTTCAGATTAAAATTTTAGGGTATTAAAACTTGCACTTGAAAAATTTTATGGTATAGATGAAGAAGGAAAAAAACTGTTTTTAAATGTTGGTGTAACAAAGATACCCAAGTACAATTAAGCACAAATCAAGGAAATTATTCTTTTTTTTTTTTTCTTGACAGGCAGAGTGGACAGTGAGACAGAGAAAGGTCTTCTGTTTTGCCGTTGGTTCACCCTCCACTGGCCGCCGCGGCTGGTGCGCTGTGGCCAGTGCACTGCGCTGATCCAAAGGCAGGAGCCCGGTGCTTCTCCTGGTCTCCTATGCGGGTGCAGGGCCCAAGCACTTGGGCCATCCTCCACTGCACTCCCTGGCTATAGCAGAGAGCTGGCCTGGAGGGGGGGCAACCAGGACAGAATCTGGCGCCCCAACCGGGCCTAGAACCTGGTGTGCCAGTGCTGCAAGGCAGAGGATTAGTCTATTGAGCCGTGGCGCCAGACAGGAAATTATTCTGTCTTACAAAGTGTCTAGGAGGGCTGGCAGCATGGCTCACTTGGTTAATCCTTTACCTGCAGTGCTGGCATCCCATATGGCTGCCAGGTTCTGGTCCTGGTTGCTCCTCTTCCAGTCCAGCTCTCTGCTATGGCTCAGGAGTACAGTGGAGGATGGCCCAAGTGCTTGGGCCCTGCACTGGCATGGGAGACCAGGAGGAGGCACCTGGCTCCTGGCTTTGGATCGGCGCAACACCGGCCGTACTGGCCTTTTGGGGAGTGAACCAACAACGGAGGGAAGACCTTTGTTTCTCGTATTGTCTATAATTCTACCAGTCAAATAAAAAAGAGTGTTTAGGAAAGTCTAGTAAAAGAATCAGACAGTTGGGTCTGGTGCTGTGGTATAGTAGGCTAAGCCTCCGGCTTTGGTGCCAGGATCCCATATAGGCACTGGTTTAAGTTCTGGCTACTCCACTTCCAACCCAGTTCTTTCCAGTGGCCTGGGAAAGCACCAGAAGAAGGCCCAAGTGCTCAGGCCTCTGTACCCATGTGGGAGACCTGGAAGAGGCTCCTGGCTCCTGGCTTCAGATCTGCCCAGCTCTGGCCCTTGGGGCCATTTGGGTAGTGAACCAGCAGATGCACGACCACTGTTTATCTCCCTAATTCCACCTCTCAAATACATAAATAAATCTTTAAAAATAAAATCAGTGCATACTTTATCAAATTGGGTTAATAATTTTAACTGTAATTTTAATTGGCACACCATTTATCATGAGAAGGTTTTGGTTAATAGATCTTTATCATAAGTATGCACTGAGTTCAACAAGCAAGGGAAAACATTTTGTAATTCAGAGCTTAGCTCATTGGCAGAGAAGCACTGGTGGCCATTCTTGGTATCTGTTGGGACCTTTATCCTGACCACATACCTAGAGTCCAAGACCAGGATTTCACAGTATATTGGTGAAATCTTGAGACTTGTGTGAAAAGGAGGGTTGCCTGGCTGTAAAGAAATAGAGAAAAACAAGACTGATCTAGAAGGATTCCACTCTGTTGTATCTGAATATTAAATGTTAGACAACTTTTGACTGTAAACAATGCAGGTAAAAAAATTATCATACCAACTGGTATCATTTGACCAAATTTGAAGAAAACATCAGGTCTTGGTTCTAAGAAAAGAAGTGGAGATGTCAATAATTTGTTCAAGAGTAATCATTAGGAAGGATCATTAACTCACTCTTGGGTGGAACCGGGGTGCTTAGGGAATAATTAAAATCAGGAATATGCACTCATTTCTAAAATTCACTGTGGTTCTAGGAGTTTTAGTTAACAGGATAAGAAAGGAACAAAAAATAAGAGAAGTCAAATAATAATGATTTGTGCAAAAGGCGTATAAAGCAAGCAAAAGAAAAATGGTTAAAGCTAATGAAGGCAAGCCTTTAGGCTGCAGTTGCCACCTTCCAGTAACTTGCTATTAGCAAAGGAAATAGAATTCAGGAACATGTCAGATATATAGATCTCCTTAAAGGTGGCTGATTGCATACATACATCTAATTTTGCTTCTTTCCAGAACTTAATTAAAATGGCTATTGAGTTAGTTGGTTTTAGGCATAAGTCCACAAAGACAAAAAAAAAGTCCAAGAGAAAACAAAAAAAACAGGAACAAAATCTGGAAATAAGATACACATAGAAAGATGAAAGCGTAAGGTAACCAGCTTAACATGCTGGAGAAAGCCGAATCCTAAGCTGTCAGTAGAGAAGCCAAAAACTTACCTCGTGCATCAGAATTCTCAGATTCAGAAATGGTGGTACAAACTGGAAGGTGCAGTGGGGGAAAGATAATGAAAGTAAGATGCTGGCCCCTTGTAACTCGGGTTTCCAGATAAAATTCAGGTCTCTCAGTTAAATTTGAATTTCATAGAAAATAACTTGATAGTCAAGTGTGTTCCTACTATTACGTGGGACGTACTTGCAGTGAGAAATATTCATTACTTAGCTTAAATTTAAATTTCATCAGGTGTCCTGTGTTTTTATTTGCTAAATCTGGCAACTGTACTTGGGATGGACACAGCATCCAGGGAACAGCTCTGTCAGAAGGAGGATTGGGGCTGAGATAGGGCGCTAGCCTCTCCTATCTCCTTGCCTGTGATTTCCTAAGGGGGCCTCCTATTAGCAGAATCTAACTGAAGTCAGCTGGGCCAGAGGGAACCCTAGGAAATGTTGTTTGCTGACGCTCTGCCACAGCACCACAAAGCAGAAGATAGTAGGATGGGTCTGGGGTTGACACTAAGTAAATAACTGGATTATTTTACATGATGATGTAGAGCTTTAGCTTAAGGTCAGTTTTAGTGGACTTCTTTCCATGTGTGCTTTGGTTGCAAATGTTGGCACACAGACATTTTGAGTGTTGCTTTTGGGGTGGGCAGATAGCAAAAAGAAAAAAAAGAAAAAAATCAATGATAACTGGAGGTGAGGTGAATAAAAGAAGTCCCACACTGTGTCCTACCCAGACCCCCAAAGGAGTGTGGAAGACCTGGTTATTCTGAAGGGTCCTTCAAGAAACTTCATGGAGTCTGGCATTCCAAATGAGATTCGCATAATGAAATAGGAAGGAAGGATAAGATGTTCCCAGGTGTTGGGTAGTGAGGTAAACCAGAGAGAGAACGTGTGTAGTAGATTCTGTGAATAGCCATGGTTGCAGCTGATAGAACAGATTTTTGTGTGGTTGTATGGTGGGGAATGAGTGTGGTCATGTGACATAAAACCTTGTTAGGAAAGGACTTTGAGTGTTGAGCTAAAATTCTGGCTTTATTCTGCCCAAAAATGGATAGACCATGGGAAATCATGTAAGAACTCTGGAACCAAGGGAAAATAATACAGTTGGCTTGGACCAATTGTATTTGAGACCAGATTAGTGAATAAGATTTCCTAGGAAGTAAGAATAGAACACCTTATAGAATTCATGACCCTTATTGATAAGTAAACAAATGCATGATTTTTAGTCAGTGTCATAAATATCTCTCATGTGTTTATAGTTCAAAAGCTATTAAGAAAAATTGCCAGAATTATTTAATGAGCAGTTTTGTAATGCATGTATTTTATTGCAATTTGGCTTGCCTGTGTTTTCTATTCAGTGTATTGTGTGTGTGTGTGTTTAATGCATTTTTGTGGATATGGATTTATGCATATCTATCAATGGCATCATACTATATATATGGAGGATTACTTTGTTTTCGTTTTTTCCACATTGGTTTATGCAACTTTATTGAAGAAAAATAAATCAATTATAGTGCTGTGGTAACACAGAGTTCCTTATACCCCGACCCTAGTTCCCCTATTAACATCTCATTTTAGTATCTTTGTCACAATTTTTGAACCACACCAAGCTTCCCCTATATTTTTTCTGAAAACCTTTCACTCCTCTGATTCCTCCCAGCCCCTGGTCATCAGCTTCCTATATGTAGACTGAGTTGGTGTTTTACAGTTTTAACTTTCACAAGTAGAGGAGAACATGCAGTACATACAGAATTTGACTTTCTGCGTCTGGTTTATTCCACTTAACATAATCCTCCAGTTCCATCCATTTTGCTACAAATGATAGGATTTCATTGTTTTTTTTTTTTTAAGATTTATTTATTTATTGAAAGGTTGAGTTACAGAGAGACAGAGAGAAAGAGAGAGGTCTTCCATCCACTGGTTCACTCCCCAGATGGCCTCAACAGTCAGAGCTTGGCCAATCTGAAGCCAGGAGACAGGAGCTTCTTCCAGGACTCCCACATGGGTGGCAGGGGCCCAAACACTTTGGACATCTTCCACTGCTTTCCCAGGCCATAGCAAAAAGATGGATTGGAAGTGGAACAGCTGGGACTTGAACCAGTGCCTACATGAGATGCTGGCACCGCAGGCAGCCCCACCTGCTATGACACAGCACTGGCCTCAAGATTCCTTCTTCTGATAGCTGAATAATATTTCATTGTGCACGCACACCACATTTTCTTCATTCATCCGATGGTGGACACCTTGGTTGATTCCATATCTTGGGTATTGTGAACACTGTTGCTATAAACTTTGTTTTCTTAGCCAGTATACTTGGGGATCTTCCTCTCCTTTCTCTCTCTGTAGTTAGTTTATTGTTTTAAATTGTATTATGTGCATAATACAGGTGTCATTACTTTTAATTTCTCCCCTTTAATTACAAACACAAAGATCTCTATGTACATAAATGAATGTTTCTACACAATAATAGTTAAAAATAGAACAATAATATTTAACAATATAGAGTACAATGTATGTGTGTATATAAATATATATATATATACATCCCCCTACTTAGAGTTTTTGAGTACAGCATCTAATCATATTACAACAGATTTCTTCCATTTACATTTTTATATCATCTTAATTCCTTCTGATTATTCTCACTTTATTCCGTCTGTAAATGGGTTGTTACAACAGTGTAAAAATCCTTCCTTAGCCATAAAAAGAGATTATGTCACACATCCTTAATGTCAATTAATAGGAGAATCTGTTGGAAAATGGGAAATTTCCCGAGAGTTTGAAGACATCTGAGTACATTTCAGGAAACAGGGCTTATTGGGGGATTAACTTTGTAATTTAAAATCCATTATAAGACTATTTTGTTTGTATAACAATATTTTGGGCCGGCGCCGTGGCTCAACAGGCTAATCCTCCACCTTGCGGCGCCGGCACACCGGGTTCTAGTCCCGGTCAGGGCTCCGGATTCTGTCCCGGTTGCCCCTCTTCCAGGCCAGCCCTCTGCTGTGGCCCAGGAGTGCAGTGGAGGATGGCCCAGGTGCTTGGGCCCTGCACCCCATGGGGAGACCAGGAAAAGCACCTGGCTCCTGGCTCCTGCCATTGGACGAGCGCGGTACGCCGGCCGCAGCGCGCCGACCGCGGCGGCCATTGGAGTGTGAACCAACGGCAAAGGAAGACCTTTCTCTCTGTCTCTCTCTCTCACTGTCCACTCTGCCTGTAAAAAAAAAAAAAACAATATTTTGACTGATAATATTTTTATGTAGATCATGATGGGATGTAGAGTGAGAAAAAAATTGTATAGGCTACTTGTTGCTGAGTAACCTTCTTAAAAACAGTATTATTAAATAGCATACAATTCACCCTCTCAGAATACACAACTTATGGTTCTTAGTATACTCACAAAGCTGTGCATCCATCACAATAATCAATTCAGGACAAGAAACCCCATAGACATCCACATTCACTTGTTTCCCCAAACCCCTAGATAGGAAGTAGAGCAGCAGGACTCAAATGGGCACTCATGTGATGCTGGGATTGCAGGTGGCAGCTTAACCCACTGCGTTACAATGTTGCCCCACCACCACCACCACAGGCAACTACTAATCTACTTCTGTGTCCACAGCTGTGCCAGTTCTGGACATTAGACACAAATGACTCATGTACCGTATAGTCTGTCACTGCCTTCTTTCCCTGTGTATAGTATCCATTAGACCTAGGGTAAATAAACTTCTCTACATTTAAAATAACCATGATAAGCATTTGCTTGAGGGTGGATGTAGCTGTTACGTTTAGAGGAAAGGTAAATTATTTTACGAACTTTAATTTGTTAAGCAAATATAAATTTCCAATTCTTACACATTTGAGCCATTCTAACATTTTTGTGATTGTAAATGGTATAGAGTGGGATATTTACCTAATGAAAGTTAGAAATTAAAAAGCAAAATGGTAAAATAAATATTTAATTTCTAGAAAATTGGTGAAAGCTTGAAGTTGCATAGAAGTGATATTACAGCTCATCAAAATACCATTCAAGAAATACAAATAACCAGGAAATATTCATATTTAAACCCTCTTTTAGCATTCCATTGAAGCTAGAATATTTATAAATGGCATATGGATGAATCTTGCCTTCCTTTTTAAAGTAAATTATCTGAATGTATCTTTAGTAATGATAATGGTCATAAAGATAAATACCCAGAAAACACTTGCTATAATCCTGCTTATATAAAATCCCAAGTGATTTTCCATGTGTTAACTCATAATGCTTAAAACCAGAATCAGCTACATAAGTTTCAGGACCCAGTGCAAAATGAAAATGCAGAGCCTGCTGTTAAAAAATAGGAAAGAAAGTCCCATCAATAATATAAAATATAAAGCTTTTTTCTTTCCTTTCTCGGCTAGCAATTTTTTGTTTGCTGAATAAAATTCTGTGTTGAAGAAAAGTTGTAAGCATGAATCTTTGCACTGTGCAGTGTTTATTTTAAATGCAAATATAAGAACGTTGAACTCATAAGCAAAATTGCCAAAATTACTCTTTGTATTTCATAGCTCATAGTCCATATGTATTTTTTTCTTACAAGAACAATGGAAATGCTGCCCGAAACTAACTCAATTGCTTTTATTTCATTTCTTGATACATGCACATTCTACCAACACTAATATAAATGTTGACTTCCTGGTGATCGAGGAAGAACTGAAAGGAACGGTGGGATGTGCAGTCATTCCTTTTCCTCTGTGCTGTTTTTTTGCATCGTAAGTGGTTGACTAATGTGAGAAGTCACATGAATACAAGAGGTGGACTGTGTTTCCTGGACCGCCAGTGCCTTCATTTTTGTGTTGGGGAACCAGTCCTGGATTAAATGGAAATATTTCCAATATATATTGGAAATATATGTATACATATTTCCGATGATAGATAGAAAGAGAAAGAGAGAGAGAGAAAGAGAGAGCGAGGATTGTTTGTTTATTTGAAAAAGTGACAGGGAGAGAAAGAGAGAGACCATTCATCTGCTGCTTTCCCAGGTGCGTTAGCAGGGAACTAGATAGGAAGTAGAGCAGCAGGACTCAATTGGGCCCTCATGTGATGCTGGGATTGCAAGTGGCAGCTTAACCCACTGTGTAACAATGTTGGCCCCTAGAAAATACATTTTAAGGAATCCACAAGATGGTACAAAATATTTAAAAAATGCTTCCTCCTTAAAGTCTGTATTTAAAAGTAGATAAAGATGAATTAATACTGCAAATGAATGGGTCAGAAGCACAGAGTGCAAAAGAGAAATCTGACGTCTGCAATTGTCTACCCCACTTCCCTCTCCAGCGACTTGGGAGCTGTTGTAGTAACGGAATGTCCTGGTCATCTTGTAAACTACAGACAGGTATCTGTGTCTTATACACGGCTCCCACTAAGGGTATCATTGTTTTGTTGAATTCATGGCACTGTCATTATTCATCTAAGACTTTCTCAGGGTGAAGAAGGCCTTCTAGTGTGTCCATCAGTTAGCATTCTTTGACAGCCTGTCCTATCACAGCTGGTGCTGATGGAACTGGAGCTGTAAGAATAACCAAGAATTTTTAAGTTTCTACTTTTCCACATAATTATGGGATCTGTAATAATTCTTTCTAAACTGGATGCATGCCTGACATCTTATGCAGTGGCAAGGTTTCTCTTCTTTGGTTGTCATTTATTTTTTAAAGATTTATTTTTTTAGTTGAAGGGAAATGTGACAAAGACAGAGATCTTCCATCTGCTGGTGCCTTAAGGAGTGCCTTAATTGGCTATGATATCTGGGGCTGGTCCAGGCCAAACCAGGAGCTGGGAGCTCCCTCTGGGTCTCCCACATGGGTGACAGGGTGCTGGTACGTGGGCCTTCCTCCGCTGCTTTCCCAGGCACTTAGCAGGCATCTGGATGGGAGGAGCATCCTGGACTAAAGCAGCTGCTCGAACGGAAGCGAGGTATTGTGGGCATTGTAGGCAGCAGCTCACCTCCCTGTGCCGGCCAGCCCCATCATTAATTGTTGAGGTCAACTTGTATTAATGTCAAATGCTGACCAGATTTTTCTTTGATACATTAACCTTCTGCTCTTTGTAATTTGTTGATAGATATGAACAGATCTTTTTAATTTTAGGAGCTACAAAAACATTCCACGGACATACACACTTGTAGAAGACCTTGGGTACGGGAAATGAAGAGATGGTGCTCAAACTATACAAATTTTCAGCTATAAGATGAATAAAGTTTGGAGACCTAATGTGTGGCACGATGCCTGCAACTAGTTATGAAGTATTGCATATTTGAAATTGGCTAAAAGGATCTTAAGTATTCCTGCCACACATAGAAATGAAAATGATGTCAGGTGATGGATGTGTTAATTAGCTTGATCCTTTCACCTGTTATACATTTATCAAAACATCTAGTTGTACACCTTAAATATATACTGCTCATCAGTATATATTTACATATACTTAAATATATTTCTGCTCATCAATTAGACCTCAGTAAAGTTGAGAGGAGGAACCCATGTAGTCTGATATAGTACAGAATATAAAGTTATTTTATAAATGCTGTAATTTTTATAATACAAATGTACTTTGCAAAGGTGCATTGACATTAACTATATTGACTATGTTAATGTATCAGAAACAACTGATATTGAAGAGTAAGGCACTATGGCTTAATTCTGTACAATTCAGAGTCTCCTGAATTTTTCCATAGGAGGGAGGAACAGTATGATTTCCTCCTGATTTAAATCGTGATCCTCCCAACTAAACCACACAATCCTCCCCGGCTACCTCCTGTCTCAGTTGTATCTTTGGCAGTTGCCACTATTTAATTTTTTCAAATTAAAAAAGCTTTCTGTATTTGAAAGGCAGCACAACAGAGAAAATGGAGGGAGGTAGGGAGAAGAGGAAGAGAGATCGATATTCCGTACACTGGTTCACTCCAAATGGCTGCAACAGTCAGATCTGGACCAGGATAAAATCAGGAGCCAGGAACTGCAGATGGGTCTCCAACATTCGTGGCGGGACACTTGGGCTGTCTTCTGTTGCCTTCCCGGGTGTATTAGCAGGAAGCAAATCAGAAGTGGAGCAGCTGGAACATGAATCAACATTCTAATAAGAGATTCGGGTGTTGCGATTGGTGACTTAACCCCTGTGCCACAATACCTGCCCCTAATTTTTTCAATTTTCATTGTCTGTTTTCCCCATCAGGATGTAAGCTGCAAATGAGCAGGGCTGTGTTATGCACCGATCTGTTTCTGGAAGCTAGAGCAGTATCTGACACATAGTGGGTACCCCGTGTGCTTTGTTAGATAACTGAAATTGGAACTTCTAATAATTGGAAAATTAAAAATCACCTTCCAGTGATCTGCTTTGAATTTTTTAATTTTAAATTTAAAAAAATTTTTAATTTTTTAAATTTTAATAATAAAAATAAACTACTAAATGAATTATTAAACAGTTTGATGTTGGAAATAATTTAAATGAAGCTAATTTGTTCTCATGAATGAAGTGAAATTAACAGCAACAAATGCATAGATTTAGGAGATGCTTTGATGAGATGCAGCTGCGTTTTGGAAGTGTGAGTTACAGTCTCAGAACATCTCCTTGCTCAGTTTGTCCGAGCGGAGACTTGGACTGTTTTTTCCTTTCGAACAAACTATACCCTCTGTGTCTGTTTTCTGGTGCAGTTTATGGTTTAAAGCTCCCACAGTGACATAAAACTGAGATTTTTTTTTTTACCTCCAAGGTCATTTTTTATAATGTCTACGTTTCTGAAGTCTAGAACTAATATTAGTAAATATGGCATATATTACACCCTTGTATTTGTCGTTTGTCGTGATTTAGAAATCCAAATAAGGGAGTCTGATTGTCAGTGGTGAAAACATTTCACTTGAGGCTGGCGCTGTGGCGCAGCAGGTTAATGCCCTGGCCTGAAGTGCTGGCTTCCCATATGGGCGTCGGTTCTAGTCCCGGCTGCTCCTCTTCTGATCCAGCTCTCTGCTGTGGCCTGGGAAAGCAGTAGAAGATGGCCCAAGTCCTTGGGCCCTTGCACCTGGGTGGGAGACCTGGAAGAAACTCCTGGCACCTGGCTTCAGATCGGCACAGCTCCAGCTGTTGAGGCCATCTGGAGAGGAACTAGCGGGTGGAAGCCTTCTCTCTGCCTCTCCTTCTCTCTGTGTAACTCCAACTTTCAAAAAAAAAATCCTAAAAAAATTCATTTGTTGGGATATGAAACTGTGATTCTTATAGTGTGATGCTGAGTTCAGAGACCCCTCCCCAAGCGATGAACGTATTTTCTCTTGTGGCCTCAGCATAAATTTAATTTATAAAAGGCAAGAACAAACAAGCATTTCAATCAGCCTTTCTTTATAACTGTCATTTTGATGATTATAACTATCATTATGACGATAAAAAATGGCAACTGGAAATTTCTGAAACTGGAATGAAAATCACACACTACTGAAGAAAGCAGTGTTTTTTTGGCTCGCTCTGGCTTATTCTGAAATAATACCACCTATGAATTTCTTTAAAGCTTTTAGGGGTAGGTGTTTGGTGCAGTGGTCAAATTGCCACTTGGGATGCCTGTACTCCATGTCAGAGTGCCTGGGTTCAAGTCCCCACTCTGCTTCCAAACCACCTCCCTAATGTGCAACCTGGGATGCAGTAAGGTCAGAGGTCACCATCACCTGCCTGGAAGGACCAGCTGGAATTCCAGGTTTCTGGTTTATGACCTGGCCCAGCCCTGGTGGTGCGGGCATTCGGAGAGTGGAGCAACAGATGGAAGGTTGATGTCTGAGTCTCTCTCACTCACTCGCTCTTGCTTTGCCTTTCCAGTAAAAGGAAAGCAAGTAAAATTTTTTATAAATGCCTTTCCAACCTTTCAGTTAGTGCACTATCTGTGTCTTCCTGGAGGTGCCATCTTTTCTTCGCATCCAAGGTCTTCACCTCTGGAGACGTTTAGAGCGCACCAGGGCTACTCATCACAGCTTGCCTCTTGGTCCTGCCGCTGACTTTTCACCTCGCTTGTCTGTTTTCCAGTTTTCTCAGAGTATTGGGTATGTTAGTTAGCTTCGCGTTGTTATAGCAATGCACCTGCAGCTGGGTCATGTGTGAGGAGCACATGGCTGCAGCAGAATAGGGAGCAGAGCAGAAAGTGAGCTGGTTACAGAACGGGTAAGCATCAGTGCAGGAGAATGGGGAGGGGGGAGGGGGGAGATGGCCAGGCTCATTGTTTTAGCAATGAATCCAGCCCTGGGAGACTTACTCACTCTTGAGAGACAGCATTCATGAATGTGGGACCCAGAGGATCCATTAGGCCCCACCTCTTCCCCAACACTGCGCACCGGGGACCACGCTTCCAGCACGCGAACCTTCAGGGGACAGAGTCCGTATTCAACCCTAGCACAGGCTGATACAGTCCCACCCCCCAGAGTGGCTGTGCCTGTGAAGGCGTACAGTGGTCACAACCAGGCCCAGCATTAGGAACGCTCTATAAAGATGAGTTTAGTAGTATATTAATTTCTGATTCTCTTGCTTTCTAAGGCTGAAGTTTTTTCAAATTACCTAAAAATGTTGTGGGTTATTTGCTTTTCAGGCCAGCCAGAGCTGCTAAATCAATAATAGATTCTAGGATATTGGTGCCTCCTAAGGCCTTTCGTAAAGCAGCTCTTTTTTAGGGTCGAATCAAGATGCCCTTTGGGGGCCGGCACTGTGGCTCAGAGGGTTATCGCCCTGGCCTAAAGCGCCAGCATCCGATATGGGTGCCGGTTCTAGTCCCGGCTGTTCCACTTCCCATCCAGCTCTCTGCTAATGGCCTGGGAAAGCAGTAGAAGATGGCTCAGGTCCTTGGGCCCCTGCACCCTCGTGGGAGACTTGGAAGAAGCTCCTGGCTCCTGGCTTCGGATCAGCTCAGCTCTGGCCTTTGGGGCCAATTGGATGGAAGACCTCTCTCTCTGCCTCTCCTCTCTCTGTGTAACTCTGACTTTAAAATAAAAATAAATAAATCTTAAAAAAAAAAAAAAAGATGTCCTTTGAAAAGGCTCTCCTGTTTTCAGGTGAGTGTGGTGCTACACGTTCATGGAGGCTTGGAAGGGACACCTCTTGTATTTGTGGGCTTCCCTTACAAATGTGTCTCTATATCCAATCATGCAGTGTTTTTCTTCAACAGAATTTAGATATATTTGCATATATAACATATATATATATAACGTAAATAACTATAGATAACGCACTTCAAATATTTGACTCTGTCGATGGCTATTTAAAAATCTCTGTGCAACCTTAATTACTTGTTTTTTTCATCCATATATTTACTATGAAACAAGAATGACTTTTCTCCACTATCCACTCACCTGCCAGGTAGGTACCTGTTTATTTCATTGTAAACCAAGGAATAAGTTGTTTTTGTTTTTGTCTTTGAGGAGAGATGCATATGGTAAAGACAATGAATTATTTCTAATAGCTGTTCTTTTCAGTAAGAGGATCCTTGTTCTTTTTTCTTTTTGACTTTGTGGGGTGAGGAAGCATCCACCTGGAATGCTGTGCTACTCAGGTTTTTATGCAGCTGTATGTGGCCATGAAGAAAAGTCTTAGCCAGAGAGATTTGGTCAAAACTGTGTGTGGATGTTACACACAGTTTGCTAAAACGCTGTTGACTCAGCTTGGAGTTGGGAGATTCGCCCTTTCCCCTGTTCTGTAAATATGATACTGGAGCACCAACCACCATCTTGAAACAAGAAGTGACCTTGAGAAGCCAGAGCTAGAATGATGCAGCGGAAATACAGAAGCCTGAGGTCTCGTGGCCACAGTGCTGCTATCTGAGCCTTGGCCTGCCCACCTCTAGACTTCTACAGGATAGGGACATGAACTTCTACCTTCCTTAAGGTACTGTTGTTTTGGCTTTTTCTTTTATGTGCAGCCATGCTGAGTCTTAGCAGATATGGGGACTTGCTTTTGAGTGCCCTTGAAGGGGATACTCAGCTGAGATAATTCAGACAGGAGCTCATTCAAGTCTCAGGGCCTGGGAGAAGGGGACAGATTGAGAATTTTCCTTCCATTAAATGACCAGTGATCAAAGTGAAGGCAGCAGTGACAGGAAGACCTTCATAGAGATGTCATGAGGAGAAAACTGTAGCTTCCCTGCCAGGAACATTGCACCCCAGCAATGGCAGTGAACGGTCCATAGGTGTTGGCTCAAGCACTTAAGTTTTCCCAGGGTTGGAGCTGACCCTTGGCTGACTCTTTCATCTTGAAAAGGTTATGAACTCTGCTTGGTTCCTCTTGGGGCTCCTATTTTAAATGTTAAAACCCTAATTATATATTATAAATAGTTTCTTTGCTGTGAGTTCTTATTCTAACAATCTTAATTCTCCTCCAGCTAACATAACGGCCTCTGACTGCTGTTGGGGAAGGGTCAGGGAGTGGAGCAGAAGAAAACACAAGGATTAATATTCAGGATATTATTTCACCGCAAGTACCTGCCACCAGGATGTCTTCCAACACTGTGATAAAATAAGATTGCTCATTTGTGAAAATAAAACACACACACACATTTGTCCAAGCAAACACAATCAGTGTACTTTCTTTTGGCTTTCTAAAAAGTACTCACAAAGGAAAAATATCCACCAACTTCCCGGAAGTATTGTCCCCCACTGAACATGCCTAGTGTAAGAGGAAGCTCCTTAGGCAGAAGCCATGAGTTCAGTAGATCTTGTCAACTAGTCCGTTATGACCTTACGTCAACATGTAGCAAATTGCGTTATGAGCGCAAGCAGCTGTTTGAAGAGAAGGTGCCGCTTGTCTGTCATCTTTCGGAAGCTATGTGGTGCGTTCAAAAGTCCTGCGGCACATGTTGAAACGCCTCAGCAGGGCTTCCAAGGATTTTTTTTTTTTGCAGAAAAATAACCTTTTCTGTGAATTCTATTTTCTTCAAACTTTTTTTTTTTTTGACAGGCAGAGTTAGACAGTGAGAGAGAGAGACAGAGAGAAAGGTCTTCCTTTTCTTTGGTTCACCCTCCAAATGGCCGCTACTGCCAGTGTGCTGTGTCGATCCGAAGCCAGGAGCCAGGTGTTTCCTCCTGGTCTCCCATGGGGTGCAGGGCCCAAGGACTTGGACCATCCTCCACTGCACTCCCTGGCCACAGCAGAGGGCTGGCCTGGAAGAGGGGCAACCGGGACAGAATCTGGTGTCCCAAACGGGACTAGAATCTGGGGTGCTGGCGCTGCAGGCGGAGGATTAGCCTAGTGAGCCACGGCACTGGCCTTTCTTCAAACTTTTAAGAACCCCTCATATTTGCAATCGCACTGCCTCCAATACCTCTGCTAGAGTTAGAAGAGAACGATCTCTTCATATTTATTTCTTCATAATTCTCTCCATAGGAATTGTAGACTTTTTCATTTAATTCTTACGGAGTGTGAAGGTAGAGTCAATTAAGTCAATTAAGTCAATCCTTCATGTTGGGCTCTGGACAAGACAGTGGGAGTTGCAAGAGCAAAATAAATAAACATCCATGGGAGGGTGCAGAGACCATAATTGATACAGGGATGGGATAAAACACTCTGAAGTGCAAATGTGGCTGGGAATATTGTGAGGAAGAAGAAAGCAGACTCCTCGAATGAGTTTGGGACTGGGTGAAAGGACTTGAGTCCACTGTCTCTAGGCTCAGTGTGCCGTCCACTTCTTGTCCTCCCCTGGTGGAGAAGCATAGGCAGTTCATCTTTTGTGACTGGCTTCCTGTACTTGGGCGTCCCTTTTTCTCTCCAAATTAGGGAAGTTTTCTGATATTATTTCACTGAACAGGTCTTCTAATCCATTCTCTCTTTCCACTCCTTCAGGAACTCCTAGGACCCATATGTTGGGTCGTTTGATAGTATCCCATAGATCTCTAACATTGTTTTTAGTTTTTCTAATTACCTCTCCCCTTCCCTCTCCCTCTCCCCCTTCCCTCTCCCTCTCCCCTTCCCCTCCCCCTCCCCCTCCCTCTCCCACTCCTTTTCTGTTTATTTGAAAGTCAGAGTTTCACAGAGAGAGAAGGAGAGGCAGAGAGAGAGAGAGAGA
Organism: Sylvilagus floridanus; assembly: GCA_949820135.1. Taxonomy (NCBI): domain Eukaryota; kingdom Metazoa; phylum Chordata; class Mammalia; order Lagomorpha; family Leporidae; genus Sylvilagus; species Sylvilagus floridanus. Next base: position 21,580,236 of record OX463238.1, on the reverse strand, counting down.
GAGAGAGAGAGAGAGAGAGGTCTTCCATCTGCTGGTTCACTCCCCAATTGGCCACAATGCCTAGAGCTGTGCCAACCCGAAGCTGGGAGCCAGGAGCTTCCTCCAGGTCTCCCATGGGGGTACAGGGGCCCAAGGGCTTGGCCTCTTCTACTGCTTTCCTAGACCAATGCAGAGAGCCAGAAAGGAAGTGGAGCAGCCTGAACTTGAACCAATGCCCATATGGGATGCCGGCACTGCAGGCGGTGGCTTTACCCACCATGCCACAGCACTGGACCCTCTAATTTCTTCTTTTTTGGTCTGAGATATTTTTGAAGATTTGTCTTCTAGATCAGATATTCTTTGTTGTATGTGTTTTACTGTTATTGAGTTGTAGGAGTTCTTCATATCTTCGTATAATTAAACCTTTTTTAGATATATGATTTGCAAATATTTCCTCTTGTTTCATTGGCTGCCTTTTCACTCCATTTGTTGTGTGCTATGATGCTCAATGATTAATTTTTATGTAGTCCAATGTATTTATTTGTACTTTTCTTGCTTGTGCTTTTTGTATTACATCTAAGACATCATTGTGAAGCTTCTTCTCCTGAGTGTAAGAGTTTTATAGTTCTATTTCTTCAATTTAAGTCTTATTCATGTTTAGTGAATTTTTACTTATGATGTAAGGATCCAATTTCATTCCTTTCTGATTATCCAATTTTCCCAACACCACTGTTGAAATATTGTCCTTTCCCCATTTGCTGGTCTTGGCAACCTTGTCAAAAAATGATTTGAACATAATTATTTATATGTATTTGTATATATATATATATATAAAACACACACACACACACACACACACATATATATCCAAGTACATACAGGTTCTCTATTCTATTATATGTTTGCCTTTATGCCAGTATCACACTGCTTCAGTTACTATAGCTTAATAATAAGTTTTGATATTAGGAAATATGAGACTATCATAGTTTCTTTTTCAAAACTGTTTTTGGTTATTTTGGTTCACTTTGGATTCCCAATGAATCATTTGGTGGATTTTTCTATTTCTGCAAAAGGTATCATTCTGACTTTGATAGGGATTGCATAAAATCTGTGGATTAGTTTAGGCAGGATTGACAGTAAAGTCTCCATTTTTGGTGATGCCAAGATTACCTTTGACTTCATAACCGTTATCCATAGTTTATGATAGAGACAAGAACAGCCATGTTTAGTGCTGTGCATTTCCAGGATATGAATATTAAAGAACATTCCCTGTGTGCCCCCAGAACCAGTGGTCATTTTCCCAGTTATTTATTTTTTTCCCAGAACTGGTTCATCTTGTTTTCCCACCCAACTTTCTGAACATTCCTGTAGAAGTGCTTACAAAATTTCTGCTAGTTAATTGACAGACACTCAGAAAGTAGAATGTATCCATGCAACTTTGCATTCCACAGAAAAAGGACTTTTTATATAAATTTTTAAAATAAATATAAGTTTCCAAATTACAACTTTTGGATAGGTTCTTCCCCCTATAGCCACCCTCCCACCCATAAACCATCCCATCTCCTACTCCCTCTCCCATCCCATTCTTCATTAAGATTCATTTTTAATTATCTTTATGTACAGAAAATCAACTCTATACTAAGTAAAGATTTCAACAGTCTGCACCCACACACACACATACATACACACACACAAAGTATAAAGTACTGTTTGAAGGCAAAGCTTTACTGTTAATTCTCATAGTACAACACATTAAGGACAGAGGTCCTACATGGGGAGTAAGTGCACAGTGACTCCTGTTGTAGATTTAACAATTGACTCTCTTATTTATGGTGTTAGTAATCACCTTAGGCTCTTGTCATGAGCTGCCAAGGCTATGGAAGCCTCTTGAGTTCAAACTCCAACCTTATTTAGACAAGGCCATAATCAAAGTGGAAGTTCTCTCCTCCCTTCAGAGAAAGGTACCTCCTTCTTTCATGACCTGTTCTTTCCACTGGGTTCTCACTCACAGAGATCTTTCATTTAGGTCATTTTTTGCCAGAGTGTCTTGGCTTTCCATGCCTGAAATACTCTCATGGGCTTTTTACCCAGATCCGAATGCCTTAAGGGCTGATTCTGAGGCCTGAGTGCTGTTTAGGGCATTTGTCATTCTATGAGTCTGCTGTGTGGCCTGCTTCCCATGCTGGATTGTTCTCCCCTTTTTAATTTTATCAATTATTATTAGCAGACATTGGTGTTATTTATGTGATCCCTTTGACACTTAATCCTATCTTTATGATCAGTTATGAACTTAAACTGATCACTTTAACTAGTGAGATGGCATTGGTACCTGCCAATTTAATGGGATTTGGAGTCCCATGGCAAGTTTTTAGCTTTATCCTTAGGGGTAAGTCTGAGGGAGTGTGTGCCGAACTGTATATCTCCTCCCTCTCTTATTCCCACTCTTATTTTTGACAGGGATCAATTTTCAGTTGGATTTAAGCACCTAAGAATAATTCTGTATTAATTAAAGAGTTCAACCAATGGTATTAAGTAGAAAAAGAAAATGCTAAAAAGAATAAAATAGTAAGCCATTCCTTGAAAGTCAGGACAAGGACTGATCAACTCATTGCTTCTCATAGTGTCAGTTTCACTTCTGCAGGTTTCCTTTTAGGTGTTCAGTTAGTTGTCACAGATCAGGGAGAACATATGATATTTGTCCCTTTGGGACTGACTTATTTCACTCAGCGTGATGTTTTCCAGATTCCTCCATTTTGTTGCAAATGACCGGATTTCTTTCTTTTTTCTTTTTACCACTGTGTAGTATTCCATAGAGTACATATCCCATAATTTCTTTATCTAGTCTTCTGTTGATGGACATTTAGGTTGATTCCATGTCTTAGTTATTGTGAATTGAACAGCAATAAACATTGAGGTGCATAGAGCTCTTTTATTGCCAATTTAATTTCCCTTGCGTAAATTCTGAGGAGTGGGATTGTTGGGCTGTATGGTAGGGCTATATTCAGATTTCCCAGGTATCTCCAAACTGTCTTCCATAGCAGCTTTACCGGTTTCCATTTCCATCAACAGGGGATTAGTGTGCCTTAGAAAAAGGACTTTTAAGATGAAAAGTAGCTAATAATAGGCCCACTATAAATGTAAATGTTCTCCCTTGCTTCCTACAATAATAGGCCTTTAACTACCTCCTCCCTCTGCACCAAAACTTGGAATTGCCCATTTTTGCCTTTGAAATTTATTTTTTCTTTTCAGGAATGGGAATTTGAACCTTTTGACAAGGCTACTTTTAAAATATGTCATTATCAGAGTGCCCAATTATTTTTTAGGACTTTGGTAATCATTTTTTTCACTTAAAGTCCATTCATTCACCTGTTTTGTTCACTTAGATGAAACCTAATAGAACACACATCATGATTTTCAAAGTCATTTTCAAATAATGGAAACCTTGCCCAATCCTTTAAAGAAAAGAGCTTACTTTAATAGATTTTGAGAGGTATCCTAGCAACCACTCCATAGTGAAATTTATCAATTTCTCAGAGAGAATTTGCACTAAATCCATGAAAGAGACACTTCAACTTTGATTTCTTAAAATCATTTTTTACACTTTGTTCCAAGGACTGGATCTTCTTGGAAATCTTCACTCTTGAGTCTTCATTTAATGACCATTAAAACATATTTGATGTTATCTTGTTTATTTAGGTTAGCTCCTTTAGTGGCATTGAATTCTACCCGATGACAGACAGATAGGAACAGGTAAAATTTTTTTAATTGTATAAGCAGCCAGAAACTTAGCACAAAACAGAATACACATTTGTATATTTTTGCTTTTATTTCCAAACATGCAAAATGATTGCACAGAACCATCCTGACCCCAAGGACAGCTGAGGCTTAGAGAACGTGTTCACTCATACTACCCTTGGTTTTCCTGGGTGCTGTGTGTTGGAGGAGATTTATTCAGTTATGCTTTCTGATATTAGTTATTTTCAAACTGAAGATTTTAAAAAATGAATGCAAATTAGAATGGGAAATTTTCCCAGGTGTGTGGACAAGTCAGGCATGAAATAGCATGAACCAAGGACACATTCTGTAAGCTCAGAATTGAGCAGGCTATTAAAATTAAACAGTGATAACAGTAGAATGCTGGATAACCAGGGAATAATGCTTGCATAGAAAATTCATAGATGTGAGGAGCCAAACTTATTCTCAGTCGTTTTGCTTTCTTGCAAAGAAAAATGAAATTGTTATGTATATTCCTCTATGGGGATTTAAAATTCATGCATTGTTTATGATACAATCATATTGTATTTGCCTAGATATAAATATATGAGAATACATATAAAAATATGCATATATACAGCCATCCAATTATTTTAATCACTACTATGATAACAGTGATAGGGAGAAAATTTCTATAATCAAATAATTAAACAAGCCTACTAATGTTGCCTGAATATATGCTGGTGAACAAAAGAATATTTTAAACATTTAAAAGATATTTATAATGATAGCCAACTCTGGCAAATTCCCACTAACAGAGCTGGAATTGATAGACAATTTAAAGATTGACTGTAAGATACTAGGTCGTCAATAAAGATTTGTTGATTTCATCATGCTAAGTATTCCTCAAGAGATTTGCATTTAAATATAATCTGAATTATTCAGAACTTTATTCAGTTACTTTCAAGCTATTTTAAGCTGTTTTATTTTTGCTTTTTGCATCTGTTTTTTTTTTCATCTATTTTTAACTTGTTCTGTTGAAAGGCTATTATTTCTTCAACATTTGATCGTTAGCTTCCTGAATCTGTCTTTGTTTGTTTTCCTTTAGCCTTGGTTTCCTGGAGGCATCTGGGTTATCATTACTCCATCGTGCTGTTGGTTCTGTGACAGGGCACCAGAGGCACAAAGAGCCCGCACTGTGGAGGCAGAAGATGTTGAGCGCCATCAACTCCCCCAGCCTGGCCCTATTTGGCTTCTTTCATCCCCAGCCCCACCAGTGTTGATCCTCCAGTCTTCGCCAGTGTGGATTACAGAACCCACAGGCTAGGAAGGCTTTGAAAGGCAAAATTATTTTATTGGTTCAAACAGCGCATTTGGGTTCCTGTCACCTTAGAAGCCGTCAATTCACAACTCAGAGAACAGCAATTACTGATTGAATGGCTATTGCATGCTGCTGATTTCAGGCACTAAGTTTGCCGTAAATTGGTTTTTGGGAACCCAGGAAGCATTGTCCAAAACACATTTCCACCCTGTGTCCGTGTTCCTAGGACAGTTGGCAAACGCCCATGGAACATGGCCAGCTTCTTGACTGCTTGCTGAATCCTTCCCCTCCTCCTTCCCTCCCCCCACCCCGTCTCCTCTCTCTCTTTCTCTATATATATGTATATATATATATATATCCTATCTCTCTCCCCATATATATATATATATATATATACACATATACATATACATATACATATAATCCTGGTCTATTGAATTCCTTCCTGAAAGAACTAGGTTATTCTGTAAGTTAGCTTTAAGTCACTCACTCCAGGGTTCAGTGAGATAATTAAAGGGCAAGACGGACGGGAACGACAACACTGTGGCAGAATAGAAACCTCAGCCTCAGCTGCCTCCTTTTGGAGCAAACCCCAGTCGAGGTGATGAAGAATTCCAGCCAAGGGCCAGAGGGGGTGCAGGCGCAGGGGCACAGACCACTGCTGAGTGCCAGCAGCAGAAATACGTTGAGCGTTTCCGCTGGGGGAGCAGAGCACAGTAACCGTTAACTTGTACTCGTAGGCTACCTTCAACAAAGCTAGGCAGCGTCATGAGCCTCATGTTTTGGCCTTTAGAGAGAGAGGCTGCAGAAATTCCAGAGAGCAAGAGCTCCTGACTAGAAATTAATTCTAAAGAACTTATTAGTACTAATAATTTGACTGTCAGTCTAATTTCTTAATCTGTCACTGTACTGCCATAGGGATTGCGGGCATCCAGCCAGTGAACTGTGGGGCTGAATACTGAAGGCAGTGAAAACCGGCATAGTGGTGTTGCAATAGCCTTAATTAAGGGAGAAGAGCACTACACGCTTAGCAACAAAACCCTGTGGTCTTTTGAGCGCTGGTGCTTCAGGACAGGCAGGTCCAATTAGAGGAGGATGGAGGGATTCCGAATGGGACTTGTGGCTCCTTTTAAGTGCTTTGAAAGCCGGTGGCACTGATTCTTTTTGAGCCTGTTTCTTTTCTCCATTTCTACACAAATCTGGACCATTGCCCTTTACCCCCTCTGCCCAAAAAAGCCTTTTAGTTTGGTTCCCACATGGAACAAGAATTTCATAAGAAATAGAAAAGAAAAAAAATTTCCGAGATACACTGTCCGGAAGCGGGCAAAGGAAGACAAAGGAATCAAAGAAGATCCTGAGGAGGAAGATGTCTCAAAGCAGAGCCGAGAGAGTAAGGAGAGAGGCAGGGAATGGGAGAGAGAGCAGAGTTGGACGGGAGGAGAAAGAGTGAGGGGGGAGAGGCAGGATGAGGAGGAGTAAGGCGAGGCTAGGACAATCGCGGAGGCTCTCACCTCTGCAATCTTGTTAGATGGTGCACAGGAACGTCCGAGTCCGTGGTCCCTTAGCCTAGGTCCAGAGTACTGCTGTGGACCCAGGAGTGCTTGGTTTAACGGAATCAGAGTGTCTTAACTCTGGCTACATGTTAGCTTTGCCTGGAGTTTTGAAAACTGCCCAGACCTGCCTCCCTTCCCAGAGACACAGGACTGACTGGCAAGGGAGGGTCGGGTGGGAGTGGGAAGGGCCTGGGCATCGGTATTGATTTTTTAATTGACACATTGTAATTGTACGTATTTGTGGGGTACAATGAGTTCAGTATGGGTATACACTGTGCCATGATCAGATCAGGGTGACTTAGCGCATCCACAAAGGCTCACCTGGACGTTCTAATGCTCACAGGAGAGAGAACTTGGCACAGATCTGGGGACGTGGGGGCAGCACATGGGCTGCTGGCATAAGCAGCCCTGCATCTAAGCCCTTGTTCTGCAGTTACCCCTCTAAGGAAGAGAGCCAGAGCTGCTCTCCTGCACTGACACTTTACATTCAGTCCGGCTTCACAGAGCCGTGGCTACCCTGGAAAACCGTGGCATTCGGTGTACTTATCAAACAAGCTCTTCAGTCACATCCTCACATTATACCATCTTTCTTTGTACAAATAAATGTTCCGAGTCCCCTTTGGGTGGCTCTTCTGCTGCATGGATACATGATGTTGAAACCCATCCACTCCCCTTGTATAGGGGTAGGCAGTCTCCTGCCTTACTTTGAGATTGTCAATTAATGTTAGACTTCTCAAACAATAACAGAATTCTATAGTTGCTCAATGAGACATTACTGTAGTTGGAATTTTAAAAGCAGGGGACAAGAAATTTGAAACAAAATAAATTCCTCATTAGTGAGGTTATTATCATTGTTAATAGTTATTCTTTAATGAACACTTACTATATGCCAGGTGTTATATTAGGGGAATCATATAGGAAATTTCATTTCATTCCCATAACTTCCATTTTTTTTGTGGAAAAGTGCTCAAATGTCATTGATAGCATTTACAAGAGTTAACCTGAATCTTTGAAGTTTTGTTCATATGCCCAAAGAAATCACTGTGACACAATGGAATCATAGAAAGTAACCTGAGACAAATTGTTGTAAAATAACCCCCCAAACCAGTTGGAGGTGTTGCTATAGAACCCCCAGACCTGGATCCACCCACCCAACATGCAAGGAGCTGATCCCTGACATCAGGTGGTGGAAGAAAGTAGGTATTCATTGCAAAGCACAGAGCAAGGAGTTGGGTAACTATGGCTTAATCTTTGGGTTCCCCTAGGAGATAGGGGTGAAGGTTCTTATTGATTGAAATTGGGGCTGAGAGGTGTGTGTTCAGCCAGTGTCCAAGTTTCTGATTGGTCAGTGGTACTCCTGTGCTAACGTTGACTGGTCAGCCATGCTGTGCTCTTTAGGAAATTTATGGTGGCCAGGTGGGCTCCGCTTGGTCTGTGGGATTATCTATAAGTGGTGTCTCCTTCTGCCTCAAACCTGGACTTTCTCTCCCTGGACCTGGTATTCCCCTACACAAACCCCCCGGGGCAATACTGGCCACCAGAGTTTTATCTATTGGAGGGCAAATGACTTCTTTACTCTGATGATTTTTGATCATTGTGGGACCAGCTGTATCACTCCCTCAATTCAGTGAATTCCTGTTGATAAAGGACAGACAAGGACACCTCATGCTAAGGGAGATAAGACAAGAGACTGGGTCCAGCATTTACAATCTATGGGTTTGGTGTTAAACTTTCAAGTTATGTTTTCTTCACTTAATAAGTGATGCACTCAGACTGCATGGTTTTATATCTCTATGAAAATCAAAGAAGTGTTATGATGTAACTGAGCCACTAAGTACAATGTAATATGTGAGTGATTAAAAACATTCACTGGGCCAGCGAATCAATAGGCTAATCCTCCACCTTACGGCGCTGGCACACCAGGTTGTAGTCCCGGTCGGGTGCCGGATTCTCTCCTGATTGCCCCTCTTCCAGTCCAGCTCTCTGCTGTGGCCCGGGAGTGCAGTGGAGGATGGCCTAAGTCCTTGGGCCCTGCACCCCATGGGAGACCAGGAGGAAGCACCTGGCTCCTGCCTCCAGATCAGCGCAGTGCGCCGGCCGCAGTGTGCCAGCCGCAGCGGCCATTGGAGGGTGAACCAACGGCAAAAAGGAAAACCTTTCTCTCTGTCTCTCTCACTCTGCCTGTCCAAAAAAAAAAAAAAAAAGATTCATAAAAAAAAATTCACTGAAAAATGAAAAGGTCAACTTATTCTGATGCAAAAAAATGAGAAACCCATGCATAGTTCTTCCATTATATGCATTTCCACGAACTTTTTGAGGACCCTGTGTGTATTTTTGGTGGATGGTGCATAGCAATTTCCACTCCCATTTTAAATGGTGTTAGTCTGCTTCTCCCTCCCAGCTCCCTTGTGAGGTCAGCAGAACAGATATCGCCTCTCCATCCAAGGGACAAGCCTGGGAATGCTATTCTTCCCTGAGAACACGTTACAGAAAGAGCAGTCTGGTTTTGTTTTCTTTTTTGCCATGTGAAACAGTGGGAAAAGTAAATGAAAAGTTCCATTATGACCTAAATAAACACACAAAGAAGTGTAGGAGCTTGACTTGTTCATTATTCACTGCAAACATTTTTACAAATTTTCATGTTCCTGAAGAAGAAAATCATGTGAATTGTTTCTCTCCCAAGCACGCTTCTTGAAAAGGCGGTTCAGTCTCCTAGCAACCAACACTTCTCCAAATGAGAAAAATGTCTGGAGGATGGGAGGGACTACAATCACACAATGAAAAGGGGAGAATTCTCATGAGCCTGGAAGAGAATCAGAAAGGGTATCTTAGCCTTTTCCGTTCTCTGTGTGCTGCCCTCAGGGGCTCCAAACAAGGTCCCTACAAGGTCAAATGCAGTGGCCCAGCCGGCTTATGCCTGGTGCCTGATTCTCCTCCCATCCCCTTGGAGATTTGCTCTTCCTAAAGGACCAGACCTGGAAATCCTGTGTAGCAGTGCTGTCCAAACGGTGCCCACTGGCCTAAGTGGTATTTTTTTTGGGGGGGGGCAGTTTATCCTCATATAATCACACAGCATTTCTGGTCATCAAAAATGTAGGGATTTTTTTTCTCCCCACATCAAGCAGTTCTGCAGTCCTCTGAAGACACCAAGCTATTCTCAGTTCTCTGTGGGCACCCACGGGGAGTCGTGCAGTTGAACTCAATTCTGGCATTGTCTGCCTGGCGATAGCATCAGGTGCTACAGATGAAGGGCTCAGTCCCACCACACTGCCTCTGCTTTGCATGTGGTGGGTCCCAGGTGACCGACAGCGACAGCCGCTGTCCAACTTGGCTGCAAAGAGGAGGTTCTTAAAGACTCCCTGTTGGGCTGGATGGTTTGCTACAACAGCCTGCAGAATTCAGGAAAACAGTTTACTTACTAGAGTTTATGGAAAAGGACACAGGAAGGGCCACCTGAAGAGATGCACAGGGCAAGGTCTGCGGTAGAGGGGAGGCACTTCGGTGACCTCTGCAGGGCCACCTGCTGCCTCCCAGCACCTCTGTCACTACATACAGCTGGCTTGCCTCGAGTATTTTTCACCAAGGAACTAACAAATTACAGTACAGAGACAAAAACAGAGATAGTAAAGCGAAGTTTATTAGAAAGAGGAGTGAGAGGAAACTCGGCACCTGCTTTTTCTGATTTAGAGTTTTTATCTCCCAAGGATGAGGGGCATTGACTGGGATGTGGCCATGATGCTCACGATTGATTTTATTTTTTTTTTGACAGGCAGAGTTAGACAGTGAGAGAGAGAGAGACACAGAGAAAGGTCTTCCTTCTGTTGGTTCACCCCCCAAATGGCTGCTACAGCCGGTGCGCTGCGCTGATCCGAAGCCAGGAAACAGGTGCTTCCTCCTGGTCTCCCATGCGGGTGCAGGGCCCAAGCACTTGGACCATCCTCCACTGCACTCCCTGGCCACAGCAGAGAGCTGCACTGGAAGAGGGGCAACCGGGACAGAATCCGGTGCCGCAACCTGGACTAGAACCCGGGGTGCTGGTGCCGCAGGCGGAGGATTAGCCAAGTGAGCTGCAACACCAGCCACATGATTGATGTTTATGATTGACATCTGGGAGGGCTCTCTGAGCATGTGGCTATAAACTAGATTTTTCTGGTTTGGCTGAACTCCCATTTTATCAGCACACTTGAACCATAAGTTAAACAGCAAAGTAGGCAGCTTCAGATGAGTCTCTGCAGAAAGCAGAGTCATTGGTTTCACCCCTAGAGGAGGGTCCTGCCTGCTCATGTCTAATTATCTGCCTGACACCTCCACGTGATCTTTTGAATCCAAACTCTGACCCTCTGGGATTTTATGGAGGCGTCATTATGTCGGCATTGTCCACCGGAGTCAGCTCAGCACTGCAGCCTTCACTCTTCTTTCCCTGAGGTGGGGGATGAGATTGCAGTGGGAAAGGCCAACCCTTACTCACTGGATTCTGTGGAAAGCTACCCAGGACCTCCAGCCCCAGGCATCTCCTGAGCTACCGGAAACAGGAAGAAAAGACAAAATACAAGGGGCTTCAAAAAGTTGGTGGAAAAAGGAATTTAAAAAGTATATTTTGGTGCAAAAAAATCCCTTTGAAATCCTGCATAATTTTTTCATAATGTACATTTTTCCATGAACTTTTTGAGGACCCTTTGTATATATGTATTGCATTTCTCTTTAAAATATATATATTTGGCCAGTGCCGTGGCTCAACAGGCTAATCCTCCGCCCTGCGGTGCCAGCACACTGGGTTCTAGTCCCTGTCAGGGCTCCAGATTCTGTCCTGGTTGCCCCTCTTCCAGGCCAGCTCTCTGCTGTGGCCTGGGAGTGCAGTGGAGGATGGTCCAAGTGCTTGGCCCTGCACCCCATGGGAGACCAGGAGAAGCACCTGGCTCCTGGCTTCGGATCAGTGTGGTGCGCCGGCCGCGGCACTCCAGCCGTGGCGGCCATTGGAGGGTGAACCAACGGCAAAGGAAGACCTTTCTCTCTGTCTCTCTCTCTCACTGTCCACTCTGCCTGTCAAAATAAAAATAAAAAATATATATTTAAGAAATTTACTCAAAAGATAAGGAACAGAGAGACAGAGAGGACTCCCATCTGCTGATGCACTCTTCAAATGTCTGCAGTAGCTAGGCTGGGCCTGGTTGAAGCCAGGATCCAGGAACACAATCCAGGTCTCCCAAATGAGGGTCAGGGACCACTGATGGTTCAAGGCTGCTCCACACCAGTCGTGGATGGGGCCAGCAAAACAGACAGAGATGGAAGAAGCTCAGCTAGGACAGGGTTAGCTGTGCACAGAGCCTGGAAGCCGCCTCTCTGAGTTTTACCTGCATCATTAAGTTTTCTGCACCACATCTCTACATAAGATTTTTTCCTCGAGTCCTCTCCAGTTGGAAAAGTAATTTTGAAAACTGCTAAGTTAGATTATAAGTGCAACTAAGGGTTGCAGGGGGGAAGGACTTGAGAGGACAAGTACTGCCATGCAATCACACAATTGATGTTTTCTGCAGATTTAGATCTAACAGTTGAAAGCAGCAGTAGGAACAGCAGGTCGCAGCCCCCAGGATTCTTCCTCAACATCGCCCCATGCTGGGTACTCTGAAAGCCTTACCAGAGATTTTTTTTTTTTTTGGCTTCCTTTATTTGGCCAGGACAAGAGGGAATCCTGGCATTCATGTTTGCAAATGAAGAAGGATTTTAAAAGATAGATTTTGATCTTCTCCTGGGTTTCCTCATCTTTTTCTTCCTTCTTATACCACAGCATGGCTGCCGCATCCCACGTGAAATAACTCAGTGCCTTGGAGAGAGATGATGGAGCAGACAGGGGCGGCAGTGACCTGCCTTTGGACTCTACCCAAGCTGAGAGGACCAGAGGGTTGGACATGAACTACCCAGCACAGGCTGCTGCTAGCACAGGGCTCCCAACCCGAGCCTTAACGCCCACACGACTGTAGAGGTGCCGCAGACTGGACATTCTCGTTCTATTTTTTCTTGAGAGGCAGAGAGAGAGTGAGCGAGAGGAGAGAGGGAGCTCCCATCTACTGGTTCACTCTACAAATGCTTGCAATGGCCGAGGTTGGGCCAGGGTCAAAGCCAGGAGCCAGGAGCCAGGAACTCAATCCAGGTCTCCTACTATTAGATCCTAAGTAGTTGAACCATCACCTATTTCCTCCTAGGATCTGCTTTAGCAGGAAACTGGAATTGGGAGCCAGCTATGAAATACAGGCATGTCAGTGGTCATCTTAGCTAAGAGTCCCTAAGCCTGCCCTGACAGTCTCATTCTTTTTTTTTTTTTTTTTTTAAGATTTACTTATTTATTTGAAAGATAGAGTTACAGAGAGAATACACACACACACACACACACACACACAGATCTTCCATCTGCTGGTTCACTTCCCAAATGGCCACAACAACCAGGACCAGGCCAGGCTGAAGAGAGGAGCCAGGAGCTTCATCTGGGTCTCCCATGTGGGTGCAGGAGCCCAAGGACTTGAGCCATCTTCTGCTGCTTTCCTAGGTGTATTAGCAGGGAGCTTGATTGGAAGTGGAACAGCCAGGACTTGAACCAGCACCCAAATGGGAAATGGGACAATGGCAGCAACACAGGCAGCGGCTTAGCCTGCTTTGCCGCAGCACCAGCCAGACTCTCGCCCTTGACAGCACTGTTCATTTTACTGAACGGCGGTGCTTCTGTGAACCCTGCATCGGCTGACACAGCTGAACCCGTGTGTCACCTAACCAAAGAAATCTCTCCTGGGACAGTTTTTCATTTGAATTCCAGGGCTTCCATCATGAAGTCTAGGTTTGTGAAAAGTGTCCTATGCCACCAGATAGCAGATGGAAACTGATCTTTCTTCTTCCATACAATTGGAAATTCTTTCTCCAAAAATTTTCCTTTCCACAGATAAATCTCCAGAAGACTTATAATTTGAGGAAGTCTATGTCAGCTTGAGAGGTGAAATAACAGAAGCAGAACCAAGAAATCACCGAAGGTTTAACTTCCTACAGAACAGTGTGGATTACCCAGAGAGTGTGAAAAGTTAAGGACACGCGATCCCATGTATGCGTGCGCTGGACATGTGCTTGAGCCGCCGCGTAGATGGGGAGAATGCTTACTGGCACGCGTGGGAAGGGATACAGCACCCCCATTTCTGCCCACGGGGAATCGATTTTAAAAGTGAGTCCCAGGCAGGACTGACCGATGGAACCGCTGAGGTTTAAAGCGCCCTTCTCTCCACGTGGCCGCAGCTTGCAGAGAGCAGATCACGGCGGAGCAAAGCCAGCTGCATGGGAATCGAAGTGCAGGTTCATGATCCTGTTTCCTGAATACGCAGAGCTGGCAGCCGGCTGTGCCGAGCAGAGTAAGAGAGAGGAAGCAAAAACCACCTTCCCGGAAATCAATGACTGACGCACAGTAACAAGGGGTTGACTTTGAAACATTCACAAAACTCCGTTTTGTGCAAGCCCCTCTACCTGCCCAGTAATGGGGAAAAGCAATCTTTCCTACTGAATAAAACACAGTCACTGATTGGAAAAATAATCAGGTCAGTAGGAAAAATAATCAGGTCAGGACGTAAAGCGGTAGAAGACTACGGAGCTGTTCTCCCTTCACACACACCTCACTCCTGCGCGTGAGCTCTTTTCTCCACTGGGACTCACACGTTCACAGGGTCCACTGCGAAGCACTCCACACAGAAGTCGGGGTGTGCGGTCCCTGTGCTTTTGGACCCTTAAATACATCTAGGGCTTTAAAGCTGCTTCATTCTGGGGTGGAGTTGGGGGTGATGAGGTATGGGACAGGGTGGGGAAGTAGCAGGTGTTTTCGTGCCTTCTAAATGCCTTTGGGATCTCCCCGCTTTTTCATCTTCCAGCAGCCTCAGCCCGGGTTGTCTGTGTCTCTCTGGGCAGGGAGAACTGTGCCCAGACTCTCGTGCATTCTCCTCTCCCAGTGACCGACAGCGTGACCCTGAGGATGTTGGCGTTCCGCTCTCTCACCCTTCAGGAACACAGATCCTTGTCTCTCTTCATGAAGCCGGGCTCCCCGCACAAAGCCGTCCCATGCACACTTTGCTTTCCAGTGTGTTGCTTCTGTTACCAACTGAGGAAAATGAGTTTAGCACCTTAATTGATATTTTTGTCCTAGGTCCTGCCTATCCTCTTCCTGGAAACCATGTATGCCATTGGCTGGTTGAGTGGAGACCCCAGAAACTCTTAGGTCACTGGGGAAAAAAGAAACTATGCAAGTTACCAGGTCACTGTTGTATGCTGAGTTTCTTTGCTTGTCTCAAGCCACCTCCAGGTTGATTTCATGAAGTAGGCACTGCTCCCGTTTGACTGCACTAGTGATGAGACCCAGGCTTCGGAGCAAAGGGAAGGTGACCAGGATTGTCCAGCTGGGACCTGGAGAAGAGATGTGAACCTCTGCAATGTGGCTGCGGGGCCCCTTGGATACAGGGGTGTGCTGACATCCTCCAAACTACAGAGGAACTAAGCCAATTATCAAAGCGCGTTCACCATATGGTGCTAAGTATGAACCCTTTCGCACTTTCAGAGAAAGATAACCCCCATGATAAAACTGAACCAGACCATTCAAAAAGACAAAGCTAACTCAATGACTTCTCAAGTTACATCACCCTGATATGGAAAAAAAAACACCCCGCAAACACTGATAGAGATAGTCCCCAACAAATTATAATGATCTGGAGGTCACATTTGACTTACAGAAGTCTTTGCCTGAACCAGCAACATTTCTAAAGATCCCTGTCTGACTAGGAGTGGACAGTGCTACTAGCTTCATTTCATCTCTACTACCTTAAATTCAATGCGTTTACACATTTGTATTGTTGGCTCCTTGAGAATTTGAGTTGTCACTGTCTTATTTACCATTATAGATATACAATTATAAATACAGGGGCAGGCATTTGATACAGTGGTTAAGTCACCGCTTGGGACACTGCATTGCATATTAGAGTGCTTGGTTCAAGCCCTGGGTGAGCCACTTCTGACCCAGCTTCCTGCTAATGTGCTCTGTGCGAGGCAGCAGATGATGGCTCAGGCACTTGAGTCCCTGCTACCCATGTGGGAGACCCAGACTGAGTTCTGGGCTCCTGAGTTTGGCCTGGTTCAGCCTCAGCTGTTAGGCATTTGGGGAAGTGAACCAGCAGCTAGAATTCTGTCTCCTTGGATCTCTCAGCTTTTTTAAAAAAAATTTTATTTATTTTTTCATTTTTTTGACAGGCAGAGTGGACAGTGAGAGAGAGAGAGAGAGACAGAGAGAAAGGTCTTCCTTTACCGTTGGTTCACCCTCCAATGGCCGCTGTAGCTGGTGCGCTGGGGCCGGTGCACTGCACTGATCTGAAGGCAGGAGCCAGGTGCTTCTCCTGGTCTCCCATGGGGTGCAGGGCCCAAGCACTTGGGCCATCCTCCACTGCACTCCCGGGCCACAGCAGAGAGCTGGCCTGGAAGAGGAGCAACCGGGACAGAATCCGGCGCCCCGACCGGGACTAGAACCCAGGGTGCCAGTGCCGCAGGCGGAGAATCAGCCTAGTGAGCCACGGTGACAGCCTCAGCTTTTCAAATAAAATGCAAATAAGTACACATTTTTAAAATGAGAAGCATACTGCATTCATTCCTTATTTGCAGATAAAACATTTGCCATGGATGACTTGCATCTCTTAAATTTTGTTAGTACAGGTTTTGAATCCTGTTCATTGAGATGTCACATGGGGCCTTGGGTGAGTCAGCTTGCAAATCACCAGAATCTCATATCTCCAAGTGATTTTCTCTGTGATCTACATATATAACGGATAAAAGCAAGGACACTTGGGATGTCCATACATGTGGAAATTCAAAAACGTCTTGGCATGTGCTAGCAAGCATAAAAGAAACACCTATCACACAGCCAAGGAAGGCTTAATCTAGAATATATTAGTGGGCAGGGCTACTAGGAATCAACGCATTGAAAGCTACAGGGGTGGCTCCAAGAAACAATAAAGTAAGTTAAAATTAAAAAACAAAAACAGACTAGAAACATCATTCTGGGGTGTTTTATGTACCCAAAAAAACAGCTTCAGATTCCTAAGCAGGCCCTCAGGTCATTGGGGAAATGAAGAATCGGTTTCTTTCTTTCTTTCTCTCTCTCTTTCTTTCTTTCCCTTCCTTCCTTCCTTCCTTCCTTCTTTCCTTCCTTCCTTCCTTCTTTGTCTCATTCTTTTGAATCAATGATATATTTTCCTTTCTTTTAAAGATTCATTTATGTATCTATTTGAAAGAGTTAGAGAAAGGAAGACACACACACACACAGATCGATCTTGTATCTGCTGGTTCACTCAGCTGGCCACACAGCCAAGCTGAGCTGGCCAAATCCAGGAGCCAAGAACTTCATGCCGGCGCCATGGCTCACTAGGCTAATCCTCTGCCTGCGGCGCCGGCACCCCGGGTTCTAGTCACAGTCAGGGTGCCGGATTCTGTCCCACTTGCTCCTCTTCCAGTCCAGCTCTCTGCTGTGGCACGGGAGTGCAGTGGAGGATGGTCCAAGTGCTTGGGCCCTGCACCCCATGGGAGACCAGGAGAAGCACCTGGCTCCTGCCTTTGGATCAGCGCAGTGCTGGCCGTGGCGGCCATTGGGGGGGTGAACCAATGGCAAAGGAAGACCTTTCTCTCTGTCTCTCTCTCTCTCACTGTCTAACTCTGCCTGTCAAAAAAACAAAACAAAACACTTCATCCAAATCTCCCATGTGGGTGTCACTTGGGCCATCTTCTGCTGCTTTTCCCAAGCCGTTAGCAGGAGGCTAGATTAGAAGTAGAACAGCCAGGACTCAAACTGGGCCCATATGGGATGCCAGCATCTCAGGTGGCGGCTTCACGGGCTACACCACAGCGTTGGCCCCAGTGATGTTTCTTAATGACATCACAGATTCACAAAGAATAATGTATGTTTAACATATTTTATTTAAAAGGAAGGAGGTGAATAATACATTAAAATATACAAGCCTGTATCAAAAAAAATTCAAAATTCTAAAGGGTATTTTCATGTGGAATGGGGGCCAACCATGATTAGCTGGAAACCTTACCCCACTCCTTGACAATATGTTAATTTGCATATTACAGTTCTGTAAAAACATTGTTAAAAGTAAGACAAAATTTCTTCCTATCCATATGGCAAGTGTCTGCCTGCAGGAGATTTGTAAATACAAGAACGAATGTGTTAAAAAAAAAATCCAATGTGAGCGAATATGGTGCCTTCCCTGCAGTTTGAGGGAGAAAACCAGGCCCAGCTTGGGGCACCTACTTAATAACCCCTGTGCGTGCTTTGCGCGTATCTGGAATGTTGTATTTCACCTGCAGCAGTGCCTAAGCTAAAAGGGCTGGATTTCCTGCAGGTAAACTGCAAAGTCGTGGACACCCCGGGGAAGTGATGTTGAACTATGGCTCTGTCTATGTGGAGGGGAAGGAAGGCTGCCCTAGTATTGCTCTTACCCACTTTTAAAATCTGATCGTTGGAACTGTCTAACCCGTTTTACAGCCTCTAGAAAATTCTCCTATCTGGCTTCATAAAGAGCTCCTTCCAGTGAACACTTTCCCACGAGTGTGTAAGAAATGAGAACGCTTTGGCCTGAATGAGGCTAATAACTGCTGACAACATCAGGTGGAGAGCTATCTCCACCGTGTCTGTTCTACTGTTTGTGTCTGATGGAGGCGGTGGGAGTTGGCTGGGTGTCAACCCCAGAGAGAAGCTTGGGAAGGAGAGAGGGCAAAGCATGTCCAGTTGTTTTAGTTACTGAGCCCGGGAGTTGCTCTGGGTCGTGGGAGTCTCTAGTCCTGTTGAGATTGAAAGGTTGTTTGAAAGTGTCCCCTCCCCCGCCCGGCAATATCCATGTTGTGGGAGTTTCAATAATCGGGATGAAGTTGGTTATAGAAAGACCATCTTGTGTATCCACAGGAGAGTTACATGGTTTTGCACCCTGGCAGGGTTGTGTGGATGTGGAAGCTGTGTGGAGCATTTTATCCGGCTTCATGCATCTCAGATAAATATGGTGTGATGTTCACTGAAAACCCATCAGAGCGTGCAGGCCCCAGATCTCTCTTGCAGGTGCTCTTGGCTCTCATACGTGTCCTCTGCAAAGAGCATCTCTGGTCTCCTGGAGCTAAGCCATCCTCACCTCATCTCAGACATGCTTGCTTCCGGCCTGCTTGTCTGCTTATTCGGGTTTTCAACTCCACAGGCAACAAAGGCTTCGCGTGTCGTCCGGGGTTCAGTAGCCAGGAAAATCTCACAGTTTGAGTGCGCCCCAGTTGGGTGTGTTTCATCAAGAATAGGCCATCCCAGAACCCCTGCCAGGTCAGACTTGCATTGTGACACAGGAGCAGCTCAGCAGTGGCGCAGGGGAGAGGGAGAAACAGAGGGGCTTGGATCTCCTCCGGAGTTTGCCACCCCGCTGCTCAGGTTCCTTGCTTTGGCCAAAGTGGATCCCCTTGTCTTAAAAACTTACCTGTTTTCACACCATCAGGTTCCCGTAAGGAGAGTAAACAGAGAAACTGGACTTCACAGAAGATTGCTTCCAACACGCAGATGAGTGCAAATGGTGAGAGGATCTCAACTGGCCGGGAAGACTTGGGGTTTGCTGCTGTGTGAATGTCAGTCCCACGCTGCACCTCTGGGAATTCTGTCCCTGGCTACAGAACCTACTTTACGCTTTCTAGGATCGATGATGTTGAAATTCACCTCTCCAGGCCCAAACCGTGGTACAACAGATTAAGCCTCTGCCAGAAACTCAGGCATCCCAGATGAGTGCCAGTTTGGGTCCTGGCTGCTTTACCTCTGATCCTGTTACCTGCTAGTGTGTCCAGGAAAGCAGCAGCACATCATTCAAGTGGTTGGGCCCCTGCCACCCACGTGGGAGACCCAGCTGTAGTTCCTGCCTCTTGTCTTTGGCCTGACCCAGCCCTGGCCTCAGTGGCCGTTTGGGGAGTGAACCAGTGAATGGAAGATCTGTCTGTGTCTGTCTGTCTCTCTCTGTAACTTTGCCTTTCAAATAAATAAATGAATTAAAAAATAAAAAAGGAAATCGTATCTGTGGGCAGCCTTGCCACACCTTTCCCATTTCCCTGCTTGATCAGAATGCTGGTGGGGGAGCAGTTTAGAGAAGAAATGTAAAGAGAGCAGCTAACTTGAATAGTCATCCTCAGGTTGGCTGCTGGTCAGTTGGCCAATTGCTTCCATGATGAATCCGCTCAGACTTACTTTCTCATATTGATTTGTTTATAGGCCACGAACTGGTAATTAGTTATCGACTTGTGAAAAACAAATTATTTATAAAGCATATATTCTATGATGTCACATGATACAAATGAGCTTTGGAATGACTGATGACCTTTCTTTCCAAGCAGCCGAGTCCACAGCTATGCACAAAAGCCTGCAACGTTCTCCATGCTGCTCAGGAGAAATCTGGCTCTCAGTCATTTGAAAGCAATCCTTCAGAGAGCAGGCCTTAAAACAGAAGACAAGCTTAGTGCATGCAGCGAAATAATAGCTAAGAAATAGAATTGAAGAAACAAAGGAAGAGTTAGACAAATTGCTTTTCCAAGCAGTATCTAAGAGAGTTAGTGAGTTTTTAAGCTGCACATTTGCTTTTTGCCTAGCTCCTCTTTGTAATATCCCTGCCAACTGTTTGCATGCCTTTGCCAAGGTCATCTCACCTCTCTGACCTTCCACTATCTTATTTTCAATATCACCTTAAAAAAAAAGGCGTGACATAGAGGCATTTTAGTCAACAATGTACTGCATAGACGATGGTGGTTTCATAAGATTGTATCACCTAGTGATGTTGTAGCCTTCTTAGTTTGTGGAAGTACACTCTGTGGTCTTTGCACAAGGACAAAAGTGCTCAGTGATGAATTGCTCAAAGGTGTCCCAATTGTTAGGCAACGTGTGACTGCCATATGCTTTCAGGTGTTGCTAGTTCTTAAGTGCTCTGGATTCGAGGATGTGAATAGTGCCCTCTCCAACTTGCAGTGCTTTGTCTTACGATTTTTCTCCTTTGTTCTCATGGGAAAACATACCCAATTATTCTGTTTTTATTAACTTTCAGAATAGTATTCAAAAAAGCAAATGAAATATTTAACACTTTATCATAAAGCAGGCTTCATATTAGTTGGTTTTTGCTCAGTTGTAGAGTACTATAAGGGTAAGCTATGATACTGGCTATGGATATTAATAAATTTTTAACTTATGATATTTATTTATTTATTTATTTATTTTATTATTTTTTTTGACAGGCAGAGTGGACAGTGAGAGAGAGAAACAGAGAGAAAGGTCTTCCTTTGCCGTTGGTTCACCCTCCAATGGCCGCCGCGGTTGGCGCGCTGCGGCCGGCGCACCGCGCTCCTCCGATGGCAGGAGCCAGGAGCCAGGTGCTTTTCCTGGTCTCCCCATGGGGTGCAGGGCCCAAGCACCTGGGCCATCCTCCACTGCACTCCTGGGCCACAGCAGAGAGCTGGCCTGGAAGAAGGGCAACCGGGACAGAATCCGGTGCCCCGACCGGGACTAGAACCCGGTGTGCCGGCGCCGCAAGGCGGAGGATTAGCCTGTTGAGCCACGGCGCCGGCCTATTTATTTATTTTTTGACAGGCAGAGTGGATCACGCTGATCCAAAGGCAGGAGCCAGGTGCTTCTCCTGGTCTCCCATGGGGTGCAGGGCCCAAGCACTTGGGCCATCCTCCACTGCCCTCCTGTGCCACAGCAGAGTGCTGGACTGGAAGAGGGGCAACCGGGACAGAACCTGGCACCCTGACCGGGACTAGAACTTGGTGTGCTGGCGCCGCAAGGCGAAGGATTAGCCTATTGAGCCTCGGCGCCAGCCAACTTATGATATTTTCAACTTATCTGATGAGTGTACTGGGGGAGGGTGAAACCTCAGTATTAGTTGAGAAGCATCTGTATATCAACATTTCAAGATGGATTTGACATTTCAAAATAAAATGACTGTTTTAAAAATATTAGAAACATTTGCCTGCACTTTTAAAGTTCTTGATGTATTTGTCATTCATTCATTCACTCAATGAGGAGTTCTCGGGAACTTTTTGCATACCCTGTCTCTAAATATTATAAAAAAAATCAAATCATTTCCACCTTCATAAAGCCGACAACTGTGGCCTAGAGCACATATTAGCTGATTAAAACAAGAACATTAGACAAGTACCTGGATCAATGAAAGACTTGAAACTGATAATGGCTAAAACGGATATGTCCTTCAATATCCTTAAATAATCTAGTCAGGGGAAATCAATAGAACTCTACAAAAGCCTCGCTAAAAGTAGGGACACTAGAAGTGGAGTTTCATAAATCAAAGTTCCCAGTACTAATCAAGTGGATGACAATTTGAAGGCCTGGGGAGACTGAGTGATGAGGGCATCCCTCCTGGTCTTAGCTTCTCCATTCAAACAAAACAAAACCAAAACCATCCCTTTGCTGCTCATCTTTTGTGATCACCAGATGGCAGTGTTTCTGAGCTTTGCTGCCACAGGCTGTTGACCTGGGATGGAACTGGGCAGAGTGCTGCAGCAGTCAGAACAAATGCATGCGGAACAGCCTCAGTATGGGAGATAACACTGGCCAGTCCATGAGGATAGACTTGTTGGGTTTTTGGGTATATTTCAGTTTGCATTTCTAATGAAGTAGAAGGGTGAGCTTTGCTTAGGTCTTCAATGCACTCAGTGATGATGTATTCATTTGCATCGACTTGAAAGGCAGAGAAACACACACAGAGAAAATGAATGAATGAATGGGTGGACAGTCACATTATTCCAGCTCAATGAATTAGCTCAGAGAAAGGAAATAGGTTTGGAGAGAACATGGCATATTGGGATTGACTGAGGTGTCTGCTGTGTGTAAAATATCAGTAGGAGGAGACGAGTTGAAAACAAGGGATTAGAATTTGAGGGAGAAAGAGAGATCTTAAAGTCAGATTTTTTTCCTCTGGGGATCTAGGTAGAAAACTGAAGCCATTAAAGTTTATCCCCCAAATAACTATCACCAGAGTAACAATAATATTATTCTATATGGCAACTTATAGCCTCTGAATCTCATGTAAATCATGAATACCCTTCCTAATTGTAGAGATTTAGAAACACATAATACAAACAAAGGAGAGGGTTTGCCATGCAGAAACCCATCTTTTTTTTTTTTTTAAGATTTATTTATTTATTTTGAAAGAGTTACAGAGAGAGGAGACACAGCAAGAGATCTCTCATCAGCTTCCAGAAGCTAGCTCCCTCCCCATATGGCTGCAACAGCCAGCACTAGGCCAGACAGAACTGGGAGTCAGGAGCTTCATCCAGATCTCCCACGTGGATGGCAGGGGCCCAAATACTTGGACCTTCTTCCACTGCTTTTCTCAAGCCGTTAGCAGGGAACTGGATTGGAAGTGGAGCAAACTGGACATGAAGCAGCACCCAAATGGGATGCCGGTATCATAGGCGGCGGCTGTTCCACCTACATCACAGCACCGGCCCCACAAAACCCTTTTAAGACAAATGGTCTAGTCCCCTCCTACCTGGCTCCCAGAGGGTCGCCTTTGCTCTCACTTCATTTAAGTTTAGAGCCACCCCTGGGCAAGAAAATGAGAGGAGAAGAAAGCCGGAGGAGATGGCTGTCAACCCTGCCTGTGCCTCAGAATTGTCTGTAGAGATTTTGATAGCATGGGCCTGGGGAAAGCAGCCCAGGAGCGAGGGTTTTGTGCCAACCACAAAAGCAGTTCTTCTAGGAGGGACTAGTCACCCTTGTCAACTGCAGCACAGAGGCCAGATAAGATCCAGGCTAGGCAGTGCCTTCCACATGGCCGCTGGGAACCCATGAAGCCTTTGTAGGAGCCTTGCTAGAGCAGCATGGGAGGGTCTGCTCATCTGCTGAAGCGAGTGGGGCGGGGGCAGGGAAGGTTCTCACAACTCAAGGAAGGGGGTTTGCTCACTCAAGCTTTTGTCGCACTGCTGTGGGGCCCCAACTAGGGCTGGAATCCTTGGATTTGAAATGGTGTCAGTCTGCAGGAACTCATCAATTCATTCAACTGTTGGGGCATGAGGAGCTCACAGTTTCTAGGGAAGGCAGAGAACAGGCAGTTGACTAGCTGAGATGTTACTTTGAGGACCTAGGGAGTGTTGTGGAAGGAAGCAAGAAGGAGCAGTGAAGTGATGCAGAGGAGGGGTGCCTCCGGGAGAAGTGAGTGTCTCAAGGAAGGCCATGCAAGGGGAAATAGGCACTTGGAGCCATCCAAAAGGACGTGGGCAACAAGGAGGCTGTGGAAACGGCAGGTGCCTCAACAGGACCTGGGAGCAAGGATGCTAAGGTTCATGGCTAAGAGATGGTAGGAGCGATGAACTCTGCTGGCCAAATTGGAGCTGAATGGCCATGAAGTTGTCCTCTAAGTCCCAGGAGATTTTTTTCCACAGCCTGTGATAACTGAGCTGGTAATGGAATTAAATCTTTTAATTTATCCACTTTACTAACAGATTATAAGTTCTTTTAAGGAAGGACTCTTGTCTGACCAGGTAAATTCCAAATAGATTTACTCAATGGTGATTTATTTTTGAACTCTCAACTGGAAAAATTTGCCTCTCAGTCCCCCTTGTGGTTGTCAAGTATACCCCTGGTGATCTCCTGCTGTGTGGGTCACTCTAACGTCCACCCTTGTCTGTACAGGAGGAAGAGTGATGCTGGGTACAATTCCCCAAATAGAACTCAATGATTTAAACTGCTTGTCTTGATGTTGGTTTCAAGATTGCTGGGAAAAACAAAAATGAGATCTGGGATGGATTTATCTATTGAAAAGCCCTCTGTAAGAAATGTGGAAAAGCAATTTTTTACCCATTTTTGAGTAAAAAAAGCTTAAGGTCATTTACCATGAAGTCATTTACTTCTCCAGTAATATGGAAGATAATTACATCTTTTTTCTACCCAGAGTCATTATTCTTATTGTCTTACATCTCTGTTGCAAGCTCAGCCCACACAGAGGAAGCTTACATGAGGGGACTTCAAAGAGATCCTGGAAAATGTAAATAAAAGATGGGTTTATTTTGGTGCAAAGAAATTGAAATTCGTGCATATGAAGGACCTTCAAAAAGTTCATGGAAAATGTATATAATGAAGAAACTGTGCATGGGTTTCAAAATAAACCGTATCTTTTAATTCCATTGGAAGTACCCTCTTATGCACTTAGATGATTTGCTTTAAGGACTATTTGATAGTTTGGTAACCAGGCTCTTCTAGAATTAGCAAAGAGACTTTCAGGCTTTCTTTTTGAATGATTTGTTTAAAATGTCATCATAACTAAACATTGCTTATCATATGTTTTATTTATTTATTTATTTATTTATTTATTTATTTTTGACAGGCAAAGTGGACAGTGAGAGAGAGAGAGAGAGAGAGAGAGAGAGAAAGACAGAGAGAAAGGTCTTCCTTTGCCGTTGGCCCTCCAATGGCCACCAGGGCCGGTGCGCTGAGGCTGGCACATCGCGCTGATCTGAAGCCAGGAACCAGGTGCTTCTCCTGGTCTCCCATGGGGTGCAGGGCCCAAGCACTTGGGCCATCCTCCACTGCACTCGCTGGCCACAGCAGAGAGCTGGCCTGGAAGAGGGGCAACCAGGACAGAATCCAGCGCCCCGACCGGGACTAGAACCTGGTGTGCCGGCGCCGTAAGGTGGAGGATTAGCCTATTGAGCCACGGTGCCAGCCTATTTATTTTTGAAGATTTACTTTATTTATTTGAAAGGCAGAGTTACAAACAGAGAGAGGGAGAGGCAGAGAGAGAGATTTTCAACCTGCTGGATAATTCCACAAATGGCCGCAATGGCTGGGGCTGGGCCAGGCCACAGCTAGGGCCACAAACTCCATCTAGGTCTACCATGTGGGTGGCAGGGACTGAAGCACTTGGGCCATCTTCTCCTGCCTTCCTAGGTGCATTAGCAGGGAGCTGGATCACAAGTGGAGCAGCTGGGCCTTGAATCAGCACTCAAGTGAGTCACTGGTGTCAAAGGTGATAGCCCAACTGGCTATGCCACATCAGCCCCTACTTATCATAAATTTTTAAAACTATCTCTAAAGAAAAAACTATAGGCCCTTTGTGTCCAGCTTTAATTGCTTTGTCTTTCCTCAATCAACCAAATAACCCAAGAGTTAGGTATAATATTTCCTAAAATTAACTTGATTGGGGTCTTTATGATCTCATGAGTCCAAATTGTGGCTCTCGAAGGTTCTGGAACTTCAGCCCAAATTGGCAACAAAAACTTCCTCTGACAACTTGTTCTTAAATGTTCCAGCTGCTCATAATTTCCCTCAGCTTCATAAATCAATGCCCTGTTTCCCTTCTGGGCAGTGAAACCTAAATATAGATGTTAAAATTTCCCTTTAAGTCCTTATTTGGCATTCTAAATGCATGTCATCTGTAGGGGGAGCATCAGACTGAACCTGTTCAAGTTCTGGTTCTGCACCTGTTGGGCAGGAACGTTTTTCCTGGGTTCAGACTGGCATTTTCCTGTTGTACTGTTACCTTCAAGTAAATATTTGACATACGCAGAAGACTTTGTGGTATCCTCCCCCTTGCATCTTGTTTTCAACACAGACTTTGTAGCACCCATTTTTTGGGGGTACCTATCCCTGTCTGTGAGAGACCATGTCCTTCCACACAAAACCAAACATCTCAGCAAAATTTGATGGCATTTAAAAGCAAAGTTAGTAAGTGGTTTTGCTATGCAGTCAAAAAGCTTCCAAGATAGTGTAAGTTCCTCGACAAGCTGACCATTGTGACGCCTAGACCTGAGGCCCGGCCCTAACTCCACACGAAGCAGGGTGGGCTTCATGTCTGTAATCTTTAATTCTGTAAATCAAAGTGACAGGAGATGCTCATTTACATTATAGTTTATTGACTCATTATATTTTAGTGGCAAGAAGAAAGTCATTTTGATAGATGGCAATTTAAAATAATTGCTCCTCTCCAAATAGACGGGAAATTAGCTGGCCCGGTGGATCAGCCTACTTAGGCAATACGTCTCCATGTGTCAGCTCGCTGCTGTCCGCACCACCTGCTGGAGTCCCCATCAGGGACACAGACCGATGAGATCATTGCAGCAAGCTATAGATCTTGGGCACGTTAACTGGCTTGCTTTTGCCTGGTAATGAGGAGAGTGTCTCTGGAAAATAGGAAATTGGAATCTGTCACCTCTCAGCAAACTGATGAGTGATTGCTATTGCATTGCATCTCTGCAGGGTTCGCACAGTGTATTAGCTATTCCTCGGCCCTGAGAGTTCGCTGTCGCTCCTGCTTTACTGGCATGAAACTGAGAAGGCTGTTGTGTAGCCCAAGTGTTAAAAAACAAAATGATAGCGAGGAGTTTCTCTGAGAGTCTTCGGATGCTAGCTTTGCCTATCTTGAGCAATTTTAGCAATGGAGAGGGGGTGATTTTCAGGGTGATATTGACGCGGGGAAGATAGCAAAATGTTCTTTGGAAGGTACTTGAATGCTTTAGCCCTTGGGTGTGATTCTGGTACCCCAATTCCTGAAATCAAAATTCACAAGTGCCACTTCTTTCAGGTCTCCCACATGGGTGCAGGGCCCCAAGCACTTGGGCCTTCCTCTACTGCTTTCCCAGGCCATAGCTGAGAGCTGGATTGGAAGTGGAGCAGCTGGGACTAGAACCGGTGTCCATATGGGATGCGGGTACTTCAGGCCAGGGCATTAACCCGCTGTGCCACAGCGCTGGCACCTAGGCCACTCTCAATCCTTCTGGATTTTGATTAGAACGATGTGTGATGTGTAGGATTTAGGGGTTTAGAATGAATGACTGAGGAGCAGAAGGAATCTAAATGATCTTAGAGGAAACATTGGTTATTAAGCAAACTTGTTGGGAAGGCTCCAACTTGTTAGTCATTGCTTCGTTCTAGGAAAACGAAGCTTTGGGTCAAACCACAGAGTTGGTAAACACCTTAACGACATTCAGTTCCAAACTCTTTTCATTTGAAGGTTATCAAGCCATAACAGATAAACGATTACTTCCAAAAAGGGGCTAAGTATCTGCTTTAATAACAAACAGCACTACAGAAACTATATCTTTTAACTCCAGGTCATGACCACTTAGAAGGTCTTGGCCAGCATTTAAAAAAAAATACAAATCAAGGAGCTGGCAACGTGGCTCACTTGGTTAATCCTCCGTCTGTGGCGCCAGCATCCCAAGTGGACGCCAGGTTCTAGTCCCAGTTGCTCCTCTTCCAGTCCAGCTCTCTGCTGTGGCCCGGGAGGGCAGTGGAGGATGGCCCAAGTGCTTGGGCCCCTGTACCTGCATGGAAGACCAGAAAGAAGCACCTGGCTCCTGGCTTCAGATCGGCCAGCCGTAGCGGCCATTTGGGGAGTGAACCAACGGAAAGAAGGCCTTTCTTTCTGTCTCTCTCTCTCACTGTCTATAACTCTACCTGTCAAATAAAAGAAAAAAGTAAAAAAAAAAATACAAATCAAAAGCAACAATAAAAGTTAGGAAGCACCATCTTGCATTGGGAGAGCAGGGGATAGCTTGAAACCGTCACTTCAGTCACATTGTACAGGAGCCTTCACTAAGTCGGTGGGAAATGGAATTAAAACCTAAGTTCATTTTGGTGCACAGAATTCTGCAGTCTAAGCACAGCATTTTCATGGTAGGCATGCTCCATGAACCTTCTGAGGATCCTGCCTCTCTGTGTGTGTGTGTGTGGTTGGATAGAAAATGTATTTCTCTCGGTGGGTCAGCAAAGTTGGAAAACCATTGTGTTTCCGCTTTGAGTAGCAGGAGCTGAGAAGAAACGGATTGTTTATGCATTAGCGGGTCCCCTACCTCTTGGGCCACTGACCCTCATTGAGTTGATTTCATGGCCTATTATATCACTCTTAGATGTGTATCCTCGGCCAGGATTTATTTCTCACCACAGTATAACCAGAACCCCATTTCCCGGCTATTTCACCAAACACTTTGACCTTTGTGTATTTAACGCTCATTCCCAAAGCCTCTATTCTCTCCCCGAGATCCACTGGAGCCGCTGCTCAGTCGAGTCCAAGTTCACATCTCGCGAACGTTCTGAGCATTAGGACTGGGCTTTACTGCGTAGTATCTGTTTCACCTTTTCAACAGAAGTGCTATTTTGCCACGGATATTTTTCTGAACACATTTTTACAAAGAGAACATTTTAGATAATACATTTAAATCAGAGGAAAAAAAAAAAAAACATCTTGCCGCTGTAAGAAACACGTTCTCCAAAATGAATTTGCCTGACTTCCCAGCTGGAGCGGATCCCTGGGGATCCCGTTGGCTGGAGGTAAACCCAGAGCTGATCATTTCTGCCTCTTTTGCAGGGAGACGCTAGATGTCTGAGAGAGGCGCTGGGATCGCGAGTTTGCACTGCAGAGAAATGTGGGCAAGGGGGGAAAACTGGTCGTGGCCCGGCCAGGGGTGGGGGGAGACCTCGTTTAGTTTCCTGCGGCAGCTACAACAAATCTTCACAAATCTTGAAACAGCACGCATTTCCTCCCTTCCCGCTCAGTTTGACACAGCTCTCCGCGGGCTGAAATCAAGGCGCTGGCAGGGCTGTGTTCCTCCGCAGGCGCTTGGGGAGACCGCGTTTCCCAGCCTTTGCCAGCGTCCAGAAGCTGCCTGAACTCTTGAACTCAGGGCCCCTTTCCCCCAGCCTCTGCTTTCATTGTCCTGGTCGTCTTCTCTGACTCTCCTAAGAACCCCTGTGATTCCCCTGGGTGCACCCAGACATCTCCCCTCGGGGAAATCCCATAACTCACATCTGCCTGGTCTGTTCCCTGTTTCAGGTGCTCACAGGTGCAGGGATTAGAAAGCCTTGTGCAGGGGAGCCGTGATTCTGCTGAGCACAGGGAACTGTGAGGATGGCTGGCTGGCAGTAAGGGAAAGCCAGGTCCGCAAGACTAGTCCGGTTCTCTCAATTCGGGGGTGTGGCTTTGCTGTTATTGAGATTCTTGCAAAATGGCTGAATGGCTGGAATGGTTCACTCGGGGCACCTGCCACGCTCCGGGATTGGCAGCTGGGGTCACCCTCTGTAGCCACGTGCAGCTCTGTCTTCTTCCGGGCAGCACAATGCACTTAACTCCAAAATGAGCGACTGCCTCTCTGATGGCTGCTGGTTGCTTCTCAACATTTCCCACTCCTCTGTGCCCCCGGAAGGTCTTGATCATTGGAGTCTTTAAAATGTCTCTTCTAGACTACATTTTTTTAATGGCTGTTATTTTTAAGCTTCCTCATTAGGCCTAGATTAGAGGCCAGGGCTTAAAAGAAGGAAGAACAGGGAATAAAGCCGACAGGTGAATCAGGGCGGATGGGGGATAAAAATGCATGAGGAGAGAGGCTGGAGGCCTTCAAAGATCTGAAGATAAAGCGCACAGCAAAATGTGGAGACCGCATTTATAAATAAAGCAAGGGGTTAAAAAAAATAATAAAGCAAGGGGTTGCCTGAGCCGGGGGAAAAGCCTACATTTGCAGACCACAGGAAGCTGTGTTTGAAGAGCAAGTCCAGCGTAGCTTGATGGCTAAAACACTCAGCCTGTGGTAGCCAGAACAGGTGTCACTGACCCTGGGATTTAGGCTTGCTTTCCTGAAAGACTGCAATTAACTAATTGAATGCCAGGCCCAAAGCTTATGGAATGTCACCCTCCTGTTTCTCTTTCTGCACTGAGATACACAGCGTTGTGGGAAACAGCACTTGACAGTCTGCAGAGAAATAAGCTGCACCTGAACTCCAGGAGCAGTTTCTACCCCCAGCTCGTGCTGACGGTGGCCCTGTCTCCTGGAGCAAGTCATTGGGCAGAAGAATCTCTCTGAAGGCCTCAGAAGCTCTGACATCCTCAGACAGGAAGTCTGTGATTTCTCAAAGCACAGGTGACCTCCTCGGGATTACCTTGAACTCTAACCCAAAAATATGTTCTAAGGAATTAAGCACTGATTGATTTCTTATATGTTATAATAGCTGTAAAAAGCTCTCTACATGCCTTAAAGTAGGTAAATCTTAAGTACAATGATTATTTGATTCATGGAAATATCTGCCTTATTTTCAGGTTAGTTTCAGTGCCAATCATGGTATTTTTAGCAGAGTGCTGAAAAATTATTTGGAAAATGTCATGGCATCGTTCCACTATAGACACAAGAGGAGTTATGTCAGGAAAAAAAGGTGGAAGTATGTGGAAAGCGTGAATTGCGATGATAGAGGTAAAGGAATTCCCTCTCTTATGTGCGCTCAGAAAGGCCTGGAATATTCCTGTTGTGATTATGTTACCTTGTTTCTGATCTTATCAAAGGAAAACAACGTTGACTTATTCAAGTTTGCATTTCTCTTTAGCCGTACATGCTGCTGGACCTGAAGAATCAGCTTGGAATCTCTCAGATCCTGTGTGATCCAGGAAGACTTCATCAAGGAGGAGCTGCCAGGTCCCCATATGTTCCATGAGGAAAATAACAGGGGTACCGACCCAGCCAACAGTCTGTGGCAGAAGCCTCTACGCAAATGTCTGTGTGCCAGAGGGATTTCTTGTGGACAGGATCTGTACCCGTGCATCCGCATCTGTGTGTGCAGTCATGGACTGTGCTTGAATCCAGGAGGATCCGTTTATTTCTGAAATGACTGCGTCCTGATCAAATAGGATTCATGTGTGCATGTTGTACGGCGCAGACACGCGGGCCGGATGTGGCTCTGTTCCCTCACTGCCTTGATTCAATGGGATCCAGGCATTTTCCAACTGAACAGCTGTGGCTTGGGGAGAATCCAGGTGTTTTTCTCACTGAATACTTGTGGGATTGGCAGGGTCCTGGGTATTTCCTTTGCTTTCTCTTGCCTGGAGTTATTATAACTTATATTATGTATATATTTCAGTGAACTTTGTTTGGTCCCGGGAAAAAGATTGGCTTCCTTAACTTCTCACAAAGAATAGTAACACCTAGAAAAATATAGGCCGGATTAAATGCTACTTATCTTTTTCATTCACTAGCTATATCTTTCATGCTGTCTCATATAAAAACATGGATGTTTTAAGAATTTCTTAGTGTGAAAGGAGATTACCTCTGTACCCAGAATAATTCTCTGCCCAGAAAGGTGCTGCTTTCTTGGAATGGGAGTGTCACACCTGTTCCGACACCCACTTGTTAGGAACCTGTTGGATTTGGCTGTGATTTCTGACTGAAGAAGTCAGCCGGCCTCCCGAGGTTTGGCAATACGCAGATCCTGTTAAAAAATAATGTGTGGTTTCAGTTTCCACCTCTTATATAATACATAGGAAAATTGGAAAGAGTTCAGAGAAGAGTAACAAAATGATTAAAGGGTTGGGGAAGTAAGGAGCTGGGATTATTTCATCGCAAGCAAAGCTTTCAGGGGAAGTGAGATGGAGAGTGTGCCAAAAGCAGAGTTAGGGCCACCAAATCTGAGGGGCTACGTGGTTGCGTAGGTTTGACTGGCCTTTGTAGGCCATCCCGCGTCTGGTAGAGGGAGTGGGGAAGCAGCTGATCTGCCTTCCCAATAATTGGGAAGGAGAATAAACAGAAGAGAGAAGTAGACCTGGGGAGTTACTTCACCTCAAGTTTCTGTCTCAGGCCTACTTGTTCTACATCTTCAGAAGCAAGGGAAGCCTTATTATGTGCCATTCTTACAGTCCAGCCTCTACTAGATTTGAAAATAGGATTCAAGGGAGTAGAAGCCACGTGGGAATTGGTGACAACTATACATTAAGGTGTTGACCTAAAGAAATTATTGACCAGTTTTTCTCCACCTTCCAAAAACGATCAAAGGGAATAATTGTATGTTGAAACCTGAACCGGGAGACTTATAGATAGGAAACTTAATGGTATTGTATCAGGCTGGGAAAGTGGAATCGGGTGTGAACATCAAATAGGAAGGACATGTCTGTTATCTCTTTGGAATGGCTTAGATTCTAAGGCCGCGAGGTGGACTTGATTACCAATTAAGAAGTCTGTGATGTCCAGGATTCTGGTTTAAGACTTAAAGAACACAACATAGGTGGAGATATTAAATGTGGGCTATAATATTAACTACTGAAACAGCTCCACTTCTTATAAAAATCTAGGTTAGTTAGGGTTCTTCAGAGAAACACAACGGATTCTATCAATGTGTTATATATAATATATATGGTATGTACATGTATTGACTTATTTCAGTAACTGGATCCCCCAGTTTGGGGAGTTGGCAAGTCCAAAGCCCGCAGGGCAGCCTGGGAACGCAGGCAGGATCTGTCTGGTGACAGAAGTCTTTCTTCTTCAGGAAACCTCAGGTGTTTGTCTTAAGGCCTTCAGCTAATTGCACGAGGCCCACTGACCTCGGGGAGAGCAGGTCCTTCACTTAAAGCTCACCCCTTACAGGTGTTTACATCTGCAGAATACCCCCAGAGCAATACCTAGACTGATACTTATCCACAGGACTGAGCACCTGAGCCTGGCCTACTTGACACATAAGGCATACCCCTTACAGCCTGCACACACACTGGCTCCAACCTTTTCAGAAAGCGGACACTTGCCCGTCTCCCTAGGGGACATGGGAAGAACCCCTTCATATTTCACATGATCCTCCCTGCTTGCCTTGAAATCCCATTTCTGAAGAGTTGGCTTCTTTTCATTCCATTCCACGGCAGTCACTTCCCCATGGCCTCTCTCTTGTGGCTCCTTGCCCTCCCCAAAGCATGCGCTGCCCAAGCTACTCTATCTGCAGTACTCCGAGGTCTTTCCAAAACTCTAGCTATATCATTATACTGCTTTCACGGCCCATTCAGAGGAAGGCTGTTTGCTTCAAGAAAATCCTGGAGACAGTAAGTCAATGGTGAAGACCACAGACACAAAATCTGGGTTCTGGTTCCAATTCCACCCCCTGCGACCTCCGTGACTTTGGTCACATTACTTGCAATAGCCCTGAAATCTCAGTGATGGGGATAATAATTAAAATTCCTTGCTTGCGGTGCTGACGTGAAGTGCTTTTACTTAGTCTCTGCTTATACTTTTTAGCTATTGTCAAAGCTGAGGACTGTCTACAGAGAGTCCGGGAGAAAATGATTTTGAAGATGGACTACCTGTATCACTAAAATCATATAATGATGCCAGATGAAGATACACAGTTAACCTGTTATCCACGACAGCTTCTTTTGCAATAATAAGACATTTAGATCTTCTCTCTTCATGTACTCTGGGGCTCAGGAAATCCATCTGCCATTACTGAGCCTCAAAACAATTCATCCCTACAACATTCACCATACAAACAAAAGAGGCCTGAGGAAGCCATATTTTCTGAGTGCTTTGTAGGATGCTAATGTACACACGGCGTCTCATGGAAGGCTCACGCCATTTCTGTAAACCAGTTGTATCACCCCCAATGCAGTGGAAGAAACTGAAGCTCAACAAGATTTAAATAACTTGCCCCAAATTAGAGAGCAGAATGAGGATTGCTCAGCTTCAAAGCCAAAACACTAAGTTACATCACTCGGCTTCCCTCACCAGGGTCGGGCTTTGTCCCATTGCACGCAGGCTGCCGTTGCCTGCATTACCAGAAATTGTTTTTCTCCTATTTCAGAAATGCTCTCGTTTCTTCTCCTTCACAAAACTGAACTCTCCATTCTAGAAGTTGCTCAGGACATTCAGCGATGGGTATTGTGAAGTGGGCGGGAGATATGGACCCGCAACATGAAGGAACTATGGAGCTTACCAATCCATGGGGAAAGCGATGTTTGAAGTTCCTGACTTTCTGCTTCTAAACCAAACCTCCGCTTACAAAGAATGTGTTAGTGAGAGATGCAGAAGATGCTGCTTTTCTTCTGTCTAGACAGAAGACTCAACAATAACAATTTACCAGGGCCAGCACTGTGGCACAGTGGGTTAATGCCCTGGCCTGAAGCACCCACATCCTATATGGGCATCAGTTCGAGTCCTGGCTGCTCCACTTCTGATCCAGCTCTCTGCTATGGTCTGGGATAACAGTGGAAGATGGTCCAAGTTCTTGGGCCCCTGAACCCACATGGGAGACCTGAAAGAAGCCTCTGGCTCCTGGCTTTGGATGGGCGCAGCTTCGGCTGTTGCGGCCATCTGGGGAGTGAACCAGTGGATGGAAGACCTCTCTCTGTCTCTACCTCTCTCTGTAACTCTGTCTTTCAAATAAATAAATAAATCTTTAAAAAACACACAATTTATCAAATCATTTGAAGTTAAAGCAGCAGCAGCAGCCCAGGAAGCCCATAGTATGATTAAAATGAGAAGACAGTGAGGATTCATTCATCACAATGAAGGCTCTTATCCAACCAATTCTTATTCTGGCTTCAAACTGACTCATTCATCCACCTGCCCGTGGGTTCAACCAACCTTCCTGAAAGCATGCAACAGATGTTTAGTGCATAGAGACCCACTATGTGCCAGGTGCTGTTCTAGGTGCCAGGATAACCCAAGGCTGCAGTGCATAGAGACGGATGAGCTTGGAACCATCGATAAGCAACTCAGCGAAACAAGTCGATTTCAGGAAGGCACAGGTGCTGTGAATGGAAAATGACCTAGGGCTTCGGTGGGGAGCTGCTTGAGCTAGGATTCATAGGGAAGACCTATGAAACGTTGGCGTTGGAGTAGAGACTGGAATGAGAAAGAGCCAGATTTTTCTAAATGGGGGGGGGGGAGAGGGGGGAGAAGGGGGCAAAAACCCAAGTAACAAGCACCAGTTCAAAGGCACCAAGATCAGAAATCAGGCAGGATGATTGAGGGTGAGACAAAGTCAGCAGGGTGGGGGTCGGACCTTGCATCACCCACGGATAATGGAATTCTATTGCCGGTTCTACGCAGGAGTAACACGATTTGAGTTTGAAAAACAAATCATCGATCTGGATGCTTGGTAGAAAATTCCTTATAAAGGGGCAAGAGTGGGGACGGGGGTACTGGTGAGGGAGAGAGGCTGAAGACTCTACAGACTCCTTAATGGTTAAGGAGACTTCTCGGATGGGAGGAAGCTGAAGTGGTGGTAATAGTGTGTTTATTTCCATGCACGTACCTGCGGCAGAATACATTGTTTTATTATTATTTCGTCACAGGCAGAGATGGTGGCGCCGCTGTGGATTAGCAGCGCTGTCTCCTCCTGTCTGCATTAGAAAGCCATTTTACTACTGCTGCGGGGAAGGGCATCCCGGCAATGAACGCTTCCCTCTGGCTGAAAGGCAGTCTTTCCTCGGGCATTTTATTAGCAGTCTCTGCGATTCCTGGGGCTAACCGAAGGGCAATCTGTGACCCAGGCGATGGACTCTTCCTCCCGCCCCACCTCCCCCTCTGGCTCCGCTGCAGCTACTTTTGAGAGTGGAGTCGGTAGCCGCTCCGCCTGCAAACTTCCGTGCTGAGCCGAGGAGGCGCGGCGGCTGGGAGGTGGCGGGCTCTCAGCCCCCCGGTCTTTCTGCCCCCATAAATCAGCGTCGTCAAACATCCTGGAAATGTTATGATGGTGCTGAATGCATAAAAGGGTCCGCAAGTTGAATCCATTGTCGTCATTGCTGGTGGCAGAGGGGAGTGACAAGACTCTCCCGCGTCGCTGAGGAGTAGCGCGCGGCACAATAAAACGGGGCTGGCACCATGTGGGTCCCACATTTCTCCAAGTTCCGCCTCCACCCCGCTCCGCCCGCCTCCCCGGCCCCCTCCCTTTGCCGTCCTCCCGGCACCAGCCTTTGACTCCCATCTGGCCTTCCGCTGGGGACGCGTCTCCACCACCGACTGGAGAACACCAGTTGGGCTCCCCCCAAAGTGATTGTGACCCCCACCTTCTCGGCGCAGCCCAAGCCGAGCGTCAGGCCTGCGGGGGCTGTGGTCAAGAGGATGGAGGGGCCTGGCTGAAGAGGCCGCTGCCCTCGCTCTCCCCCCCCCCCCCGCACTTGGCACGCACCGCCCGGGCAGACACCCGGCCTGCGCGTCCCCCACCCGCCCCACTAGCCAACCCCGCCGGGCCGTTCCCCGTAGCTGCTCTTCCGCCCTGCTGCAGAGCCGCGGCGCGCAGGTTGGAGTTCGCTCTCGCGGGCGCCGCGTCACGCGCGGGTGGCGGCGGAGGCTGGGTCCGAGCAGGAGCCGCCCCTCCCTCTCTCCATCCCCCCCGCCCCCGCACTCCCCGCCCTTACTCCACCCCCTTCCTCCGCCCCGCTCCCCATCCTCTCCTGGTGTGTGCGCGCTTTAAATAATTTCCTTCTTTTTGGCAAAAGAAATAATGCACCTGACTGTACCAGGGGGAAGCAACCAGCCGAGCCGAACAAGGAACAGATGTAAGAGGAATAAAGGGAGAGAGCCAAAGAGATGAGACTCGGTTAGAGACGTCCAGAGGCTGCGGAGGTGGCCGCCGCAGCAAGCAACCCGAGCTAGCCAGCGCGCGTGAGCTGCAGGCAGAGGACGGCTCACCAGTTGCAGGCGTGACCTGGGGAACTCCGGGGTCCGGGGGCTTATTGGCCAAAGTCTTGGCTGCTTTGGCCCAGACCCTCAAGGGACTGGCAGTAACCCGCGTGCCTCCCAAGCAGCTGGCAGAGAAATGAGCCTTTCTGGGCGGAGGATGGGCGAAGGGCGCCCGCAGTGGGGGTCTCGATCCAGGAAGCGCCTCCCGCGCCCCGGGAGGAGAGGGTCACCCCGCGGGCGGTCGGGAGGCGGCGGTGTCGGCGCGCCGCGCTCCCTGCTCGGGCTGTTCGTGCACGCGTGGCTGTGGGCGGCCTCGGGCTCATCTGCCCAGGTGTTCAACCTCAGCCTGTCCGTGGACGAGGGGCTTCCTCCGGACACGCTGGTCGGCGACATTCGCGCGGGGCTGCCGGCGGCGCAGCAGCAGGAGGGGGGCGGCTTCTTCCTGTCCGAGGACTCAGACGACTCCCCGCTGCTGGATGACTTCCACGTGCACCCGGGCACCGGCATCATCCGCACGGCGCGGCGCCTGGACCGCGAGCAGCGCGACCACTACAGCTTCGTGGCGGCCACGCTGCTGGGCGCTGTGGTGCAGGTGGAGATCCGCGTCAACGACGTGAACGACCACTCGCCCCGCTTTCCCCGGGAGTCCCTGCGCCTTGACGTCTCTGAGCTCAGTCCGCCGGGCACCGCCTTCCGCCTGCCAGGTGCTCACGATCCGGATGCCGGGCTGTTTGGCACACAGGGCTACACCCTGGTGCAGCCGGTCCCCTGGCCGGAGGACCCCGCGGGACCACTCTTCCAGCTGCGCTACGGGACTCCGGGGCTCCCGCCGCTGCCGGCCTCCTCGTCGACCCTGGAGCCCCTGGACCTGGTGCTGCTACGGCGCCTGGACCGAGAGGCGGCTGCGGCGCACGAGCTGCAGATCGAGGCGTGGGACGGCGGCCGCCCGCGGCGCACGGGCCGCCTGCGCGTGGAGCTGCGCGTGCTGGACGAGAACGACAACCCGCCAGTCTTCGAACAGGACGAGTACCGAGCCGCGGTGCGCGAGGACGCCCCGCCGGGCGCCGAGGTGTGTCGCCTGCGTGCCACCGACCGCGACCTGGGCCCCAACGGCCACGTGCGCTACCGCATCCGCTCCCGGCAGGGATCCAGTGCGGGGGCGGGCGGCGGGGACAGGGCCTTCTTCTCGGTGGAGGAGCTGAGCGGCGTGGTGCGGGTTCGGAGGCCTCTGGACCGCGAGGCGCAGGCCTGGCACCAGCTGGTGGTCGAGGCTCGCGACGGGGGCGCGGAGCCTGAGGTCGCCACGGTGCGCGTGTCCATTGCCGTGCTGGACGTGAATGACAACCGGCCCGCCATTCACCTGCTGTTTCTCACCGAGGGCGGCGCCGCCCGCGTCTCCGAGGGCGCCCGACCCGGCGACTACGTGGCTCGCGTCTCGGTGTCCGACGCGGACGGTGACCTGGAGAAGGAAGAGGAGGAGGCTGGGGAGCCCGGTGCCGGCATCGGGAGCCCGAGCGTGTCGCTGTCCCTGGAAGGCGGGGAGGGCGCCTTCGCGCTGCGGACAGGCGGCCGCCCAGGGGTGTTTTTCCTATGCGTGGAAGGGCCCCTGGACAGGGAGAGCCGTGACCTGTTTGCCCTGCGCCTTGTGGCCACGGATGCGGGGTCCCCGCCGCTGAGCACCGAAGAGACGCTGCTGCTCCGGGTTGCAGACCTCAACGATCAGGCTCCTGTCTTCAGCCGGGAGCATTACCGGGCTTCAGTATCCGAGGCCGCGGCCCCTGGCACCGCAGTCCTGTGGGTCAGCGCCTCGGACGCCGACGAGCCTGGCACGGATCACGCGCGGCTTCGCTACGCGCTAGCCCAACTCTCGCCTCACTGCGCCGCGGAAGCTCCGCCGCCCACCTCAGAGTGCGGACCTTCCTTCACCATCGACCCTGAGAGCGGAGTCATCAGCACACGCAGAGCCCTGGACCGAGAGGTCCAGGCGGCTGTGGAGCTGAGGGTGACAGCCCAGGACCTCGGCGAGCCGCCGCTCTCTTCCACCTGCCTGGTGAGCGTCGCCGTGGATGACGTGAACGACAATGAGCCCGTGTTCCGCAGGCAGGTGTATAATGCCACTCTGGCAGAGCATGCTGCAGTCGGACATTGCTTTCTGCAGGTGAGTGCAGCAGGCCTGGCCAGGAAGAGGGGAATGGGGAAGTCTGCCCGGGAACTTGTGCTAGGCACGGTTGCATGCTGACCCTCCCCTCCTACCGGAGGACTGAACCTTCCTGCTGAGATCTTGGCCGAAGGGCCGCCAGTGTCTTCCGGGCCTCACCTGGTGTTTAGATCTTGATTATTCCTACGGAAATCAGGTTTTCTTCATGCGGGATGTGCACTCCCAGGTCTACCCTGGAGGAACCGTTCCTTCTAAATCAGCCAGTGTCTCCAAGATAGCCCTCATAATGAGCTTTCGCAGATATCTTTTGCAACTGTGTGTCTTTCAACATTGAAATTGCTTCGAATGATTCTTTACAACTCCTACCTTATTCAGAGCAGCTTCCAGAGGGTGGTTGAGGACTTCAGCCATCTGTGTTAGCACCCTGTGTGGGCTGAGCTCCTCCCCGGATGCCTATGGGGCTCAGGAGCAGAGAGGCTCCATCACCCTTTATAACATGGAATGCCATCCCTTGCCTCTTGGTGGGGGAGTGCAGCCTGTTGGGTTTCTTCTGCCCCCCCCCCCCCCCCTCTGTTCTGCCTCCTGCCAGTCCCTGCACCTCACTGCTTCCGGTTGGTTTCCTGTGTCTTATCTGATGTGAGATCACCAGATTTTCTCCAGTTTGTTTTGTCAAGGTAATTTGAGCAAATAAGCAGAGCTGACTGCTGAGTGCAGTGCCGGGGCTTTATTAAGCACTTAGCCTGGTTAATTACTTCCTGAATCTTAATTAAGGGGTTGAGGTTTTAGCTGTGTGAGTTCTCTCTCCAACAGTAACCTTTAGATAGTGAAGTCATCCTTTACAAGGGGTCTTCAAAAAGGTGGGAAATGTGTACTATGAAAAATGTGTATGGTTTTTAAAGTTTTTTTGCACCTAAATATTTTGTAAAAGGGTTTATTTTACCTATTTGAAAAGCAGAGAGAAAGGGGCGGAGAGGAAGAGAGGGAGAGAGGGAGAGAGAGGGAGAGAGGGGGAGGGAGAGAGAGGGAGAGGGAGGGAGAGGGAGAGAGAGAGGTCTTCCATCCACTAGTTCACTCCTCAAATGGCAAATGGCCGCGGGATGGGTCAGGTTGAAGCCAGGAGCCAGAAGCTTCTTCCAGATCTCCCACATTGGTGTAGGGTCTCAAGGACTTGGGCCATCTTCCACTGCTTTCTCAGGTGCATTAGCAGGGAGCTGGATCGGAAGTAGAGCAGCTGAGACTCAAATCGGTGCCCATATAGGATGCTGGCACTGCAAGTAATGGTTTTACCTGCTATGCCACAACTCTGGCCCCAATAAATTTATTATTTGATTCCATTTTGTTCTAAAAGCATTTTGAAATAACCTGACATCATAACAAAGGATTTAAAGACTGCCTCTACCTTTTAATGCTTTGGGCAAGTGAGCAACAATCCCCACTCCCTTTTCTGGTGTGATGGAGAATGTGAGTTGCTAGATTATTAAAAAGTTGCTTGAAAATTCACGCTTGCTACTGAAACAGACATTTCCATAAATATCAGGGACTAACCCTGTCCAGTCATATTTCCCTCTTAAGCGGAGTCTGACATGAAGGGATGGGCTTGCTCTTGCCAAGGGGTAGCCTGGTCTGGGACTGACTTCCACCACTTCATCCCCACATTTCACTGGCCAGAGCATAGCCATGTGGCCTTAGGGGTCTTGCAGAGGAGACTGGGAAATATGGAGAAGCCCATGAAGGCCCAGTACCCACTGACAGTTTCTGACAGATCCCCATGAACGAGATCTTTGTGAGAGGTTAATGTCTAAGATTTCTTCCACCTGGAAGACCCTAAGGCTCTCAATAGGAAAACAGTAAAAGCTGGCTCTGTTTGGAGGACCGTAAGCAGAGAGGATTAATTATCATTCTTTTGATTAAGACCTGCTTTTAGAATTGTGTCTAGAACTGAGACGATTCTGCTGCGAGGCGCGAGTGTACCCCCATTATTTAGCACTCAATGTGTGCGGACCCGTTGT
This sequence comes from Sylvilagus floridanus, assembly GCA_949820135.1. Taxonomy (NCBI): domain Eukaryota; kingdom Metazoa; phylum Chordata; class Mammalia; order Lagomorpha; family Leporidae; genus Sylvilagus; species Sylvilagus floridanus. The sequence goes on along the minus strand of OX463238.1, from coordinate 21,539,058 downwards.
GGTGAGCTGAGCTTGGCTCAGGCATGGGCCAGCACCTCCAGCAACTGCGTGATACCTGTCTGGGTTGCCAGGTATTGCTGCAGACAGGACTGCATTGGGATGATTACAACTTCTGGAAACTCCACCCCTCTCACCCCTCAAGATTTGCAGGAACTCTATTACGCCCCGACTCCCTGGTGGCCTCCTGAGCAGCAGTGTGATACCAAGCACATGAAAAACAAGAGGGGAAAAAAATTTTTTTTCCTGTCCTATTTTCCCTGTAAGGGAATACCATATCTTCTAATCAACAAACCAAATCAAACCAAACCCCAAAACAACACTGAACTTTCAGGGTGTCTTGGTGGTTACTCCATGTGCATGATCTTTGGGGTCTCTTATTTTCATTGCTACTCCTGCTGGGAGCACAGTGCTGGGCCCCCACCCTTCTCCCAATGCTGGCTGAACTCTTATATTCTCATACTCAGGTTGGAACTTTCCAAAGACTTTAAAGGTGGGGCAGACCAAAGGGAATTAGCACAGAGTGCCAGAACCATTAGCAGCCTGGGCTAGGTAACCCGTAACTCCAGAAGGTTCCCATGGCCTTCCAGACGCCTACCAGCATTTCTGAATTGCTTGCTCCATATCCGTCCGGAGAGGGGCAGAGCCCCTTCTTAACAACTCACCTCTTAGAAACTCCCTTCACTCCCTGGCTGCTATTATGATCAAAACGGAGAGGGATTTCCACTCGGCAGGCGCTCAAGGGTTGCTCCCAGTGCTCGCGTCTAGCCTGAAAGATTCCATTTTCCTAAAAATCACTGCCAGAAAGGCCAATTTCAACTTCTGGAGAAGAGCTCCACCCTCCACCACACCTACTGATACGAGCTGTGCTTACAGCCGGAATTTACAACCAGATGGGAAAACAGGATCACACCAGCATTCATGCTGACTTGCACGCATGCAGCTACAGAAATACCAGCAACGTGTTCATTCATTTATTTCATCCAACAACAGCATTCACTGAGCAAACAGCGTTCAGTGAACAGATATTTACTGAGTTATTTGCTGCCTGCCGGGAACAGTTCTCGGTTCTAGGCGTGCACCAGGAGCTTGGATCTAGGCATGCTCACAGAGCCCACAGGTGAGAGTTCTCTATCCCCTTCCCCATCACTGTCTGTCTTGGGAATGAGTGACACAGGTGTGGCCTCCACTTGCTGGTCTGACCTCTCTCCAGCACTACAGTAAGTCCTGCCTCTCACAAGACATCTACCTGTGTTCTTTTATTCCCAGTCCAGTGGGCCTCTCTAAGTCGTGGCGTCGCTCCTTCTCCATGAAGCATTTGGACTGCGACTTTCTCGACTGTGCCTTTTGCCTGTCTTTTGCTTCACTCTGTTCTTTCCCTCGCCAATCTCGCTTTTCCTCTTACCCCACGTCGATCAGAGGCATTTCCGAAGGTTCCATTCTTCTCTCGCTCTGTTCTAAATCCTCTTATTATGTATTCCTAGAACTCTAATTTTCAAAAATCTGCTTATATATTTATTTTATGTCTCCAGGATAAGCATCTGACATAAGCCCCAGATTCACATTCTGTTCCTGGATATACAAGGATATTTCAAAAAAAAGTTGGCAGAAAATGGAATTGAACTACAAGTTCCTTTTGGGTACAATTTTTTTTGAAATCCATGCAGTTTTTCAATACTATGCATTTTTCCATGAACTTTTTGGAGAACTCAAATCCAGCATTTCCCGGTTTGAACTCATTCCCCTCCTGCTCTCTGTTTTCCTCTCCTCTGCCTCCCCCCTTCCTTTCCTAGGCAGCAGTAGGAATCCAGGGGCCGGTGATCAATTAGCATCCGTGGAAGTTAGGGCTGGACTCAGGTATCACAAGGGATGGAGGTGAGGTGCCTCTCAGGGACGATGTGAGATTCTCCCAAGACACTCTTCTTGTGCCAGCTTTAGAAGTACAGGACTTTATTCAGGAAGAAGATCCTTCCTAAAATCTTAGTGCCATCTCTGACTCTTCCCCAGATTTGACCGTGTGAGTTGCCAAAGCCCTCTCTTCAGTATTTCCTAACCTCTCCCTTCTCTTACACCATTGCTTTCCCTCTGTGCATTGTCATTTCTTGCTCTTGTTGGCTGGCCTGTAGTGCGAAGGCCACACCCACCCACTCAGCCCATTTTTTATGCTGTCCAGCTCTTTTTCTAATGTTCTTTGTGGGGCTGAAGTTGTTTAGTTGTATTAGTAAAAGCGATGAGTTAGGAGTATCATGAAGGGTTAGAATTCACTGGCATTTGAGTTCTTTGTAATTTCTAACTTCTTTTATCTCGTATAATAGAAGGTCAATCACTTTGTTGAATTGCACTAAAGAGCAATATAGCAAAAAAAAAAAATGTTTTGTAGCAAAGGCTACAGCTAATCAAGGTTTTTACTTTTAATGTTTTGCATTTTATTTGCATGTATATTAGGGTTATTGCGAAGTTTATTTCCGCAGCATGTTTCAATTGGCAGTCCTTCAGAACTGTACCGTCTGAATTTCACTGCTTGTCCTGTCTTTTTATGTCCCTTACCCCAGTGCTAACACACTGTTGTTGCTTACCTTGTAAGAGAGAACTCTAGCAAGTTTGTGGAAAAATGGAATTAAAGGGTAAGTTTATTTTGGTGCCCCAAATTTTGGAATCAAGGCATGGTTTTATCCTAAGACACTTCCACGCACTTCTTGAACGCCCCACATATACTCATATATGCTGGCATAGTGTGCATATGCTTTGATGCTCATATGGCTGTATTACATGTTTGTCTTATGTGGGCTCCTTTGAATAGACCTGACCTGCCTGCACACACAAACTGGGAGCAGTCTTCTGCTTTCCTCTATCTTGATCCCTACCAGCCATCACCTTCCCTGACCCTCCCACACCTATGTGGTTTAGTGCCTTAGCTTCCAGAATGTGCTGTAAGTGCCCCTAGCCAGTTGAGGCACTGTGGAAGGACTGTAGAATTATCTTTTGCACTTCATTTTGATAACCTTCCTTTCCCTGGCTCCTGTCCAGCTCAAGACCAATCAACTGGCTTCCTTTACCTGCTTGAGAACAGGGATGAGATGATATCTGACTGTGTAGCTGTAGGAGGGGTAGAATCTGTGGGATGTGTCTCTAGTTGCAGTCCATATGCACCTGCCAGTGCTTTGGCTAGTTCTTGGGTCTCTGAGTCAGGATGACTGTTTTTATATGGTAGAGTGTTCATAGCTTTGCAGGTTAAAGTTGGCCTTATGCAGTGATGAGAAATAGAGATCCAGGGGGCAGAGTTCCTGGTAAGTGATCTACAATTACTAGGTGTGTAATCTGGGCACCGTGCCTCAGTTTCCTCATCTGCCAAATATGGATACTAATGATGTCAGCATGACAGTTTTTGTGTGGGTAATAAAATTACATGTGTGCTTAGAACAGTGATTGACTCATACATATCAGATGCTCAATGCATGTCATCTATTATTAAACCTTGTAAATCAGAAATCCAGAAATGATGAAGAAACTCAAAGCTGATAGAGCAGAGGCTGAGGTCTAATTAAAAAATGACATTCTAAATCAGTGTTCTCCTGTACCATAAGATGCAGAAAGAAACATAAAAACATTTGCATTGTGCATTAGGTTTTTAGTTAGAGCTATGTGCGCTTCTGGCTGTGAAAGATATAATCTGTTTTACTAACTATGAGTTATAACATCTTTTTATTCAAAAGTCTTATTTGTTTATTTGAAAGGCAGAGTTAGAGAGAGAGAGAGAGAGAGAGAGATTTCATCTGCTGGTTTAACCTCTACATGGCTGGAGCTGGGCCAGGTTGAAACTAGAAGCCTGGAATGCCATTCATGTCTCTCATGGGGGTGCAGGGGCCCAAGTGCTTGGACCCTCATCTGCTGCTTTCCCAGGCGCATTAGCAGGGAGCTTGATTGGAAGTGGAGCAGCCGGGACTCAAACCCAGTGCCCAAATGAGATGCTGATGTCACAGGAGATTGCTTTACTGGCTGCACCCCAGAGCCAGCCTCTGTAACATCTTCTTAAGAAATATCCCGCCTGCCTTCAGGAAGTCCACATGACCTATCAGTAGTGACTCCTTGGCAAAACAGCAGCGCTGTGTGGTCCTAGAGGGACTAGACAGTGTGTTACAAGTGTGGTGAAGGCATTGGTGTGGTGGATCCTCAGTCCTCAAGGCTTCACCCCAGGGCTGCTAACCACCGGAGTTAGACTAAGCAGACAGCACTTGGGGGCACCTTGTTAAGTTTGCAGGTATGGCTGTGATCCCCCAAGTGTCTCATGTCTGAGTGGAGTTATTTTGATTTGACTTCAAATCAGAAAACCTTGCTTTCGATTCTGACTGTACAGACATTTGCTGTCCCTGGTAACATTCCTAGCCACAGTTCCTCATCCATTCAATGTTGTACACAAGTTCCCTGTTATTCACAGGGAGTTTGTGCCAAGATCACCAGTGGATGTCTAAAAGCATGGGTAATTCAAAGCCCTATTCATACCATGTTTTTTCCAATGCATTCATACCCATGATGAAGTTTAATTTAAAAATTAGGTGGAGTAGGAGGCCGGCGCTGTGGCGTAGCAGGTAAAGCTGTTGCCTGCAGTGCTGGCATCCCATATGGGTGCCGGTTCCAGTTCCAGCTACTACACTTCTAATCCAGCTCTCTGCTATGGCCTGGGAAAGTGGTAGAAAATGGCCCAAGTCCTTGGGCCCCTGTACCCATGTAGGAGACCTGGAAGAAGCTCCTGGCTCCTGGCTTCAGATTGGCACAGCTCAGGCTATTGTGGCCAATTGGGGAATGAACCATCAGATGGAAGACCTCTCTCTCTCTGCCTCTCCTTCTCTGTGTAACTCTTTTAAATAAATAAATAATAAAAAATTAGGTGGAGTAAGAATAATAACAATAATAATAAGCAGAACAATTGTAACATTATACTGTTATATAAGTTAATTAATATGGTCTCTCCTTCAAAATATTTTTTTTAAAGATTTTTAATTAATTTATTTGAGAGGTAGAATTACAGACAGGGGAGAGGGAGAGATAGAAACGTCCTCCATCTATTGGTTCACTCCAGAAATGGCCGCAACAGCCAAAGCTGAGCCCATCTGAAGACAGGAGCCTCCTCCGGGCTTCTTATATGATACGGGGGCCCAAGCACTTGGATGATCTTTCACTACTGTCCCTGGCCATTAGCAGAGAGCTGGATTGGAAGTGGAGCAGCTGGGCCTAGAACTGGCACCTATATGAGATGCCAGTACCGCAGGCAGAGAGAGGATTAACCTAATGCGCCATAGCACCCAGCCCCTCAAAATATCTTAATGTACTGTTGTGATGGTGTGAGATGATACTTAAAGGGTGCACTCCATGGCCCATGAATTCATGTATCTGAATTGTCAACATGACCCCTCTCGTTCTTCGTGCTTCGGGACCATTGTTAGTAGGATAAGGGTTACATGAACACAAACATTGTGATACCATGACAGTCAAACTGATGGCCCAGATAGCTGCTAAGTGACTAACAGGCAGATAGCATATACAACATGGATGCAATGAAGAGAAGGATTCAGATCCCAGTGGAATGGAGTGGAAAGACACGAGATTTCATCATGCCACTCAGAATAGTGAACTGTTTGAAGCTTACAGATTGTTTGCTTCTGTGGTCTTCCATTTAATATTTTCATTCTATGGTTGACTAAGGGGGAACTGCTGTGATTGAGTTCAGTAGCACATTTATGTAAGTATTCGAGATAACCTATTTCATGGTAGAAGCGAGTTAGGCTGACTGAGTTAAGGGGCCATAGGGATGGGAGAGCTTACTTAATCCAGCACGTTGATGCTATCTGCTATGATATATGTTTTTATTTAAGACCTGCCATAATGCTTTCCACTGTAGCTGCCTATTTCCTACATAAAAATATGCGATGCATTTCTACGCATGTCACCTCTAAGAATCACTTTGGATGGATTTCAGAAAGTTGTGATTAGTAAGGTTTTTCTTTCCATGAGACTTGAAATCTGACAATAAATTAATTTTATTAACAACTGAACTGCAGGCTTCTACTAATGGACCCATCACCTTCTAAAGTATAAATTGAAACTGAGTGGCTGTGGGAGTAATTTATCCTGTCATGGTCCATTAGGGGAATTATGCTAGATCCTTTTTACAAATGCCAGATTATTCGAATCTCACTGAATTAAAACCTTCATTTAAAAGAAGCATGGGTGTGCCTCAGAAAGTTCTTGGAAAAATAAAACTGAAAGGTAAGTATATTTTCTTGCAAGAATTTTTGATATCTATCCCTAGCCTCTTTCATAATACACATTTCCCATGAACTTTTTGAAGACCCCTTATTTATGCTTCGTGGTGAAAATAGACCAGGTGAATAATTCACAAATATGAATAAATTAAAACTCTACCTAGTCCACAGGGTGAGTGTGCATTGGAGAGATCCTGGTATACCTGGCTCCTTGGTGAAGCAACAGGAGCAGCTCACCCAGGAAGGACTTGCTCCTCCTCTTTATTGTTATGGAAACATGTGGGAGATAGGGTAGTTCTGGAGTAAGATTGACAGGAAGTGGGGTTTGGGGAGATTTGTCTTGAGAAAGCAAGGAAACCAGCAGAAGGGCTATGAGCATCTTGGTATGATGCACCTGCGGCCCTAAGGGCCTGAACAGCGGGTGGTGTGAAGTGTGTGGGAAGGCTGGCCCTCGAGGCAGGGCAAAGCAGCACTTGGTACAGCTTGAACCAGGTGTGATGAGAGAAGTCGTGGAAGAAGTAAGATAGGACGCCCTGTGGTTGAGTCTGGGTTAGTGAGAGGAGTAAGAAAAGCTGTTTGTGAGCGTTTTGGGAGAGATGCTTGCCTGGTTGAATTTTTGATATATTGAGTAGAAATTACTTACCAGAAGTCCAGAAAAAAAGATCTTGTAGGCTACACAGAGATTCCACACCACAGTGTGGGAGAGAGGCTGACTAAGGTTTGGGCCGACGCTGAGGTGTAGTGGGCAAAGCTTCCGCCTGCGATGCTGGCATCCCGTGTGGGCGCCGGTTCATGTTCTGTCTGCTCTGCTTCCAGTCCAGCTCCCAGCTCCCAGCTCCCTGCTAATGGCCTGGGAAAAGCCACAGAAGATGGCCCAAATGGTTGGGCCTCTGTGACCTCCATGAGACACCCAGGTGAAGCTTCTGGCTCTTGGCATTGGCCTGCTCCAGCGCTGGCCTTTCAGCCATCTAGGGAGTGAATCAGCAGGTGGAAGATCTCTCTTTCTTTCTCTCTCTCTCCCCCTCCCTCCCCAACTCTGACTTTTGAAATAAATGAATACATTAAAAAATAATGTTGGAGATATGACGGGTGTCTATAAAGTTCATGGAAAATGCATATTATGATTAAGCTTTGCATGGATTTCAGGATTTTTTTTGCACCAAAATAAACATATCTTCTAATTTCATTTTTCCACAAACTTTTGGAAATCGCCTCCTATAAACTCAGAAGTCATTCCTGAGGAGGTTATACTCAGTGAGGCTAACGACAGAAAAGTCCATGGTCGAGGATGCTGGCTGGAGGGAAGGGCTTGCCACATGTGGACTTCTGAGATGAAAATGCTGTTTCCTTGTTCTCCCGAGCCCCATGGACCACAATCCAGAGAGGTAGTTGGCATCTCGCCCCGTTTTCTGAGCCGGCCCTCACTCCTTAGCATACTCTCAGGAACTGACCCTCTCCAGTTTTGCTGTCCCCATTTCCTGTTTCCTGCCAGTCCCGCACCCACACTGAGGGCACTGGCAACCTTTCAGCCATGTTTAGTCCCCATTCTCTCTTGCCACTCATGCAGTCTGGTCTGGCGTTTCTTCAGTGGACCTGGTTTTGATGTTCTTCATTGTTACGTCCACCCCAGGAACCCTATCCGTCAGCCAGGACCTGCAATCTGGAATCTTCTAGAACTGCTGCTCCTCTTAAATCCCCACTCAATCTCCGATTGCCATCTCCTAGCCTTACAGCTTTCTTGGCCCTTGATTTGAAGCATGTTTACTTTTTGAACCCATATTTTTGCTCATCTCCTTCCTTTTCCTTTTCTCTCCTTGCATGTAAATCTCCCCCTGACTTCAGTTCCTTCCCTGTCCAGCTGCTACTCCTCAGTTCGCCAGATTGCTCTTCCATGCCTGTTATACACATCACTGACTCTGGATTCATCGAGCTCCACACCTCCCACTGCTAGCACCCCTACTTGGATTGTGGAGCATGGCTGGAGTAATTCGACTGATACATCTTTCTTCTCCAAGTGCCTGGTGTCAACCCAGGGCTTCCACACCACTGGATCATGTTGCTGAGGTCCCTTTACCACCCCTCGCTGCCTGAGCTTCACTCTCTGGGCATCCTGTCTTGCTCCCTTACCCTTTCCTGAGTAATCAGGAGAGGACAGAAGATGAACTCTTGCTTGGGCTTTTATTTTTTATTTTATTTTATTTTTTATTTGATAGGTAGAGTTATAGACAGTGAAAGAGAGAGAGAGAGAAAAATCTTCCTTCCATTGGTTCATTCCCCAAATGGCACTGCGCCAATCTAAAGCCAGGAGCCAGGTGCTTCTCCTGGTCTCCCATGTGGGTGCAGGGCCCAAGCACTCCACTGCCTTCCCAGGCCACAGCAGAGAGCTGGACTGGAAGAGGTGCAACCGGGACAGAATCCGGTGCCCCAACCGGGACTAGAACCCGGGGTACCGGCACCGCAGGCGGAGGATTAGCCTAGTGAGCCACAGTGCTGGCCTCTTGCTTGGGCTTTTGCCCACCACTGTCTGACTTTCTTGTATCTGGACCATACAGTCTAAGGGCTAGGTCTTGTCTGTCCAAATGAAACCATCCACCCATTTCCCCCCTTTCCCATCTCCCATCTCCCATCTCTTTTCTTTTGCCTCTGACTCTACACTGGCTTCTTTTTAGCATTAACTACAGCTTTCCTATCATTTGTAGTATTTATAGGTCTAGTCTGTGGGCATCGTGTCCTGGTTTGCTCAGCTTCCGTCTTCTGTGCCTGGTAGTGATTGACGTCTGCTACTTGTTGACTTTCTCTACCTAGACCTGATTATCTATTAAGACCCTGGTCCACTAAGAGAAGAGTTTTAGAAGTCTGATATGACTTGATTAATGTCTTGTGTTCCTTTAATGTGAAAGGAGCACCAGTCTTTAGCTGTTGATCACAAGTGGTCCCTTCTGCATTTGTTAGTATCATGAAATTGTGAAGGACATGTAGCTGCTGGATTTATCACTGCCTATTTCTTAATATTACATTGTGTGGTTGATGGATCCATTAACTCAATCTTTCCCATGAGAACAAACAATTGAATCTATTAAGATGGAATATTCTGGGGCCAGCACTGTGGCATTGTGGCTTAAGCCCTACCCTGCAGATCCCAGGACTCCTATAGGCACCTGTTTGAGTTCCAGCTGCTCCACTTCCAATATAGCTCCCTGGTAATGTACCTGGGAAAGCAACAAGGGGTGGCCCAAGTGCTTGGGCCCCTGCACCCCTGTGAGAGACCCAGAGGAAGCTCCTGGCTCCTGGCTTGGATGGGCCCAGCCCTGGCCGTTGCAGCCATTGGTGGAGTGAACAAATGGATGGATGATCTCATTCTCTCTCTCTCTCTTTCTCTCCCTCTCCCTCTCTCTCTCTCCCTTTTCCTCCCCCCATGACTCTGCCTTTCAAACAGATATTCTATTGGATGAATATTCATTAATCCTTAATATTATTTAAATGATCTTACTACTTTCACCTTTTTATTGGATGACTTCTGAACATACTAACCCACCTCTGTCGGTGCAGTGGGGCACTGTGTTTTTCTTTCTTAGTAATTGTGTTTTGCATTTCCTTTTTAAAAGCCCAGGCTGTTAGCCTCATTTCCCGTTTTACCACTTTGCCACAACCATGCAGATCTCAGATTGTCCACTGATGAAGTGTGTGGAAACTCTTTGCTGGAGAGAATGGAAGAGGTTTGCTAGTTCACATTACTTCCAGATGTCCTTGATTTGGACAGAAGGAGAGTGATCTAGTGGGTAGAAGCTTGCATGTGGAGCCAGACAAACTTGGGTTGCAATTTCAATTCTGTCACTTAGGAGCTTGACCTTGAGCAAGGGCCTAAAACCTCTGTTAGCCTCAATTTTCTCAGACATAAAATAGGGATGATAAATAGGATGTGCATTGTAGGGCTTTTCCAGGGATTAAATGAGATGAATGTCTATCTGCGCTTAGAGCAGTGCCTGACACAGGATAAACACCCAGGAGAGGTTATCATTACGTGTAGCTTCACTCAAGGTTTGATTACAGTGACTCCCGGAGAGTCCGAGAAATAAATATCGGTCGCTTGTCTTAAAAATCCCAGTGGTGAGTCATGTTAAGTGGCTAGGGATATGATCCAGAACCTCACTTGACATTCTAAGAATGCAGGTTGTCATGAGTAATATCTAAGGTTTCTGCCCTAAATTTAGTTAAGCTCTTGCTTGGATTTCCTGACAGGGGCCATGTGAGCACTGATGATATGTTCGCTCTGTTGGGTTGAAGCAAAGGCTAGACTAGCCTGAGCAGCCTGTTCTCCGGCATTTTTCTTGGTTCCTGTCTGGCCATGCTTGCCTGTTCCATGCATTCCATTACCTGGGTGCTTCTTTGGCCTTCCATAGTGAAGGGTGTTTCCTAAGGAAGAAGTACCATGAGGCTTAGTCAGAAGGCTCTCATCTCCTGAGATGGAAGTGATCCAAATGAAGGAGAAAAGCATTGACTTGCTAGGATTAGGGCTGATTCACGTCTGCTTTATTTTTTAATTGATTATCCCGAGGACTTCTGCATTCTGGGTACAAGTGGTGTGAAGGGAAGAAAGTGATGCTTTGAGTTTCCAGAGAGGGAGAGTGCGCCCATTCACTGGTTCACTCCCCAGATGCCCACATTGAGCCAAGCCAAAGCCAGGAGCCTGGAAGTCAGTCCAGATTTCCCATGTGGGCAGTGGGGACCCAATTGCCTGAACCATCACTGCCACTTTCCAGAGTACACGTTAGCAGGAAGCTGGAGTTGGGAGCCAGGGCTGGGTGCTGGACCCATGCAACCTGAGGTGGGACAACAGCATCCTAACTGGCATTTTTGTTGCTGGGCTAACCGCCTGCCTCATTTTCTATTTTCAATGACTGTGGTAGCTTTTAATGGTTGAATAGTTGCTTTGATGCCGTCATTGGTTTGTTTTACGCTAAATCCTCAAAAAGGTATCAACCACTTGTTGCTTTTGGAGAATGGATAAAAATTGCAGCAAAAGAGAGACCTGCAGTATAGACGGGTTTTCACAGAACAGTGAAAGGAAAGAACAAAACAGTACTTGAGGCAATTTCTTATCAGTTTGATTACTGATGACAGTTAATCCAAAACTTCCGTTCCATACAAAGGTCTGCCCTCCGCTCTTAAGAACTGTTTTGATTAGATTATTATGAAATTTATTTTCTTCTTCATTTAAAACAACTGTGTAGAATTAGCCATTGTGATGGATATTTTTGAGAGGTTAAATATTATTGTTAACTGTACTATAAATAGACTTAAATACGATTTGATTTTTACCAGTTGTCTACTTAGAGACTTCGCATGTTGTGTATTCCTCTTGATTTTACATTTAGAAACACAGAGGGAGTTATTGTTTATATAGGGATGACTGGTCTCGTTCTCTAGAATGTCTGTTATACAAGAAGCAAGTGTGGAGGTAAAGGGCAATCTAAGCTTATGCACTGTTTACTCTCCTTTGAAGTATAGATTGTTTGAAAAGCAAACTGTTAAAAATAATACAAAGGCTGTTCTGTTACAATATGCATAAACAAGAACACAGCATTTCGGTGCGGGCAGATATTATTTCCTGGAGTTATCTTGCAGGAATTTTTATAAGGCGTTTTCCTTTTGTAGAATCTCATTGTGATGCTTGTGTCTAGTCCACTTCCATTGCCTTGACCAGTGTCCAGCATAAAGAGGAGAGGTGAGAGGAAGGGCAGTACACAATATCTGTTGGTGGTGTTGAACGTAATTCACTTGCTTCCACTAAACGTGTATCACAGCATGCACTTAAGTGAATTTAGCAAGTTGACCTTGAATCTTGACTGCTGGTACGTTTTAGAGGAAAGGTGATTTTTCTTTGGAATATGGTAATATTCAGTTTTGCCACTTGCACAGAGGATTATAACAGAGCTCTGATTTAAATTCAGAGTATCTTAATGTTACTTTTTAATTACTTCTCCCAATGCATTTTAACTTTATGAAGTACAGTTAACCCCTTTGTTTATCACTTATGAAAAGATATGTTTTTAAATGAGAAAATTAAGTGTACCCCATGAATACAGAGGGATCTTTTCAGAAGTTGGTTTTTCTTTATTCCTAAATATTTTTCTGCTCATTCTTTCTCTTCTCTGAGACTCCAAATACATCTGTGCTAGGCCTTCTGCTGGAGGCCTTGAGACTTCATTTTTCTTTTCAACGATCTTCCTTTCTGCACATCAGATGGTTGATCCCCATTCTGCTGCTAATCTCCTCGGACAGTGTTTTCAAATGTTTTATCTTTCTTTTATAGAATTTCCATGTGGCCCTTTGGTGGTTGCTGTGTTTCTGCTTCTGTCCCCTGTCTTCCGTCACTGCACAGCTGTCTGTCTTTGCCTCTCATAGCTATAACAGTTGCTGTAAAGTCTTTGTGAATCCCAACATCTGGATCATTCTAGAATTAGCATCTTTAATTTTTTGTTCTTGTAAATATATTGCATTTTCCTATTCATTCATAGATGGAACACTTTTGCATTGTATCCTGGACATTGTGTACTGCATGCTGGGGAGACTCTGGATTCTGTTACGTTTTTCTGAACAGTGTTGGTATGTTTGTTCCAGCAGGCAGTTAACGTGGTTGGACTTAAACTGCAAAGTCTGACTTTCAGGTGCTTCTGCAAATCTCAGTTTAGCTCTTTGGTTTTACTCAGCTGGGTTGTTTGCAGTCCACACCATGAATGTAGAGTTCACAAGTCAGTCAAAATTTGGGTAGAGCTTCTATATAGAATTTGGGGTTTGCCCAGAGGGCTTCCCACTACTTGGGATTTCCCTCTTAACCTCTAATAACAATGATTGCCCTTAACAAACACACACACTCTCTCTCTCTCTTTCCTATTTATTTATTTATTTATTTGAAATGTAGAGTTACAGAGAGAGAAAGCGAGAGAAAGAGAGAGAGAAATCACCCAAATGGCTGCAATAGCCAGAGCTGGGCCAATCTGAAGCCAGGAGTCAGGAGCTTCTTCTGGGTCTCCCACATGGGTGCAAGGGCCTAAACAATTGGGCCATCTTCTGCAGCTTTTCCCAGGCGCATTAGCAGGGAGCTGGATTGGAAGTGGAGCAGCCACAAGTCCAAATTTTAACATGCCAAAGAAACTTTTGTCTAAGTAGAAATTCATTTTGCTGTTCCTTTGTGTGTGTGTATGTGTGTGTATGTGTGTTTGTGAGAGAGAGAGAGACAGAGAGAGAGAGAGAGAGAGAGAGACAGAGAGAGACAGAGAGAGACAGAGAGAGAGAGAGCGTGCGCAAAGGCTCTGAGGGCCAAATTCATCATAATTATCTCTTACTATGTGCATTGTTCTCTCATTACATATCGGATAGCACCTGCCGGTTTCTTTGCTAATTACTCCCTGTCAAAGTCTCCCATGACCCGGATCTGATTATATTACTTCTGCTTGAAACTTTCCACCTGCTGTGCCTGCTCCTGAGATCAGGTTGAAAATCCTTGTGAAATCCATTCTGCCTGCCTGCCTGCCTGCCTGTCTGTACTCCAGGGAACTCTTCCCCAGATCTCCATGTTTCACGAAAGCCCTGTGCTCTTTCTCACCTCAGGCCTTTGCTGTGTGTTATGAGACCATCTGCATGTTTAATCTCTCCCAGATTTGTATAATGATGTCCCTGCCTCCAGCGTGATTGGTATTTGGAGGTGGGGCCTCCGGGAGGTGATTGGGTTTAGGTGAGGTCACGAGGATTGGGTGTCTGATGTGTTGAGTGCCCTTCTAGAAGAGGAGGAGACCAGAGTGTATCTGTCCCTGTCCTGGTCCTGGGAGGGCATTGAGGGGCAGCTGCCTAGCAAGCAGAAGTGGGCTCCTCCCAGGAACCAGCCTTGCTGGTGCTTCTCTTAGACCTCCAGCCTCCAGAACAGTGGGAAATGGATTCCTGCTTTTTAGTGTGTGTGTGTAAAATTTATTTTATTTACTTATTTAAGTAAGTTACACACACACACACACACAGATTGAGAGAGAGAGAGAGAGCTCTATCCATTGATAGAACAACAGACTGTGCTGGGACAGGCTGAAGCCTGGAGCCAAGAGCTTCACTGGGTCTCCCACGTGGGTACAGGGACCCAAGCACTTGGGCCATCTTCTGCTGCTTTCCCAGGTACATTAGCAGGCAGCTGGATCAGAAGTGGAGCAGCTGTGCCATGAGTTGGTGCCCATAAGGGATGCTGGCGTTGCAGGTGGTAGCTTTTACCTGCTATGCCACAACACCGGCCCCTACATTTCCTGTTGTTTCAGCCACCCAGGCTATGGTATTTTATGTCAGCCCCAGCAGACTCAGACACTCTGATTCTTTCCTTTGTGGAGGATTGGCACTTCTGGCCCACTGTGCCACATGCTCCCTTCCTCCCCAGCTAACTCGTGTTTCTTGAAAACACCACATCCTGGCCGGAGCCCCTGCTCAATAGGCTAACCCTCCGCCTGTGGTGCTGGCACACTGGGTTCTAGTCCCGGTCAGGGTGCCGGATTCTGTCCCGGTTGTCCCTCTTCCAGGCCAGCTCTCTGCTGTGGCCAGGGAGTGGTGCAGTGGAGGATGGCACAAGTGCTTGGCCCTGCACCCGCATGGGAGACCAGGAGAAGCGCCTGGCTCCTGGCTTCGGATCAGTGTGGTGCGCGGGCCGCGGCAAAGGAAGACCTTTCTCTCTGTCTCTCTCTCTCACTGTCCACTCTGCCTATTAACAACAACAACAAAACAAAACAAACAAACAAAAACACATCCTTTGGAAGTCTTCCCTCACCATCTGGGTTTCCAGCTTGACCACTGTTAGGTGAGTTCCCAAGATACGGATGGCCAAGGTTGTACACGTGATGTGATAAACCTCTTTTGTGGTGCTTTTTCCTTTGCACAGGTAGCTATTTATGATCTGCCTGCCTGCACATTGCGGGTCCCATGAGGTAAAAGCAGAGATCCCGCACATTGTTACAGCAAGATCTGCCCAATGACAAAACTAAACGATCTGCATGACATCCACATAAGTGAGTGCTGACTGCTTCAGGAATTGGGCGTGTCCAGCAAGGCAGCAGTGAGGTCTGTCGATAATAGTTCACACTTTCACAGCGTTTTGAAAAGCAGTGCTGTCATTGAAACATCTACCAGAAGCATTATGAAACAGGAAGACAGTTAATATCTTTTTTATGTTGCAACTTAGTACAGACACGTCTTTTCATTTCATGCAAAAAACATGTTTGTCAGGGCGACTGTCAGAATGTGTTGTGAACCTTACACGTCAGCAGGACCGCTACTAGAGTGTTTGTTTCTCAAATGTTTGAAAATAGCAGCCTGCTGTTTTGCTCTTGAACCTGTCTTTGAAGGTGTGTGTGCATTGCTCATTGCTAGCCACAGAAATTGGGCAGCTGATAGGGAAACACAGCAATAGTTTAACTCTTTAGCTGACTCTGTTTCAAAGCCTAAAAAAAGAACAGTTAGGAAAGATGTATTTCCTTTTGTTTTTGGAGGAATGCCAAGAGAGCACAGCGGTCTCCCCAAGCCTTTGAAGCAGTGTGAGTTGACTTATTAATAGCGATGTGCACAGTGGGAGCCCCCAAGTGGGAAGGGCACAGACCCACTTCAGTCTGGCTCTGCATTTTATAAACTGTGTGCATCAAACCTCATTCTGTCTATCTAGAAAATGGGATCCTAATAACATGTGTACTTTGAAAGGATTATTTGGAGATCCAAGACAATAGATTTAAAGCGCCAGCACATATGAAAGCATTTAAAAAGTTACAGCTATTCCTTACAAGGGGAGACTTGGCAATTCAACCGGACTCGGTCCTTCGGACTGGCTGTTGCGAGGCTGGGTGAGAAGGCTGCATGGAGCAATATGGGAAACATTTGCTAAATGAAGGCTAAGAGCGCGCAAGTCCTCTGGCTGCCCGGTTGATGTTTCTTGTTTACATGGACTTACAAGGGTTCACTTGTCTAACCCATAGTGGAATTGGACATGGTCGTAAATTATACATCCACATCCTGGAAGAACTAATTTAAGATATGCTTGTATTAAATGCAGAAAAGTGTGACTAATTTATTCCTTTAAGATTTCAGCACTTTACGCTGATCAACTAAATGAATATACCCTTAACTTTATGTTGCTCTCCAAGGATTAATTTATGGCATTGATGGAAAGAACTAGACAGGGATCCTTTGATACTTTCATTTACTGATGCAGTTTAAGATCTAGAGCTTCCCTGGTATATTAATGCATCAATTTAAATAGCAGTTTGCCCCTCCTGACTTTATTGGATTTAATGTAATAACATTAGAGTAAATATATGTATTTATGGGAGGAATTCAGGACATTTGTTTCTTTGATATTTATAAGGAGTAAAAAAAATTTATCTTTATTTCCTTGTTGAAAATTAATCAGTGTGAAAATTATGATGATTGGGGGTGGGTATTGGACGTAGAAGTTGCTGTCTGGGCCTCCAGCAACCCAGATCGGGGTCCCTGAGTTAATCTCCACTCTGCTTCCAGTCCAGCTTCCTGATACTGTTGGATGTGTAGGTGATGGCACACAGGTGAGAGACCTGCCTTGGCTTCCTGGCTTCTGACTTTGGGCTGGACCAGCCCTGGTTGTTGAAGCCATTTGGGAATTGAACCAGCAGATGGAAGATCGTTGTGTCTCTGTCTGTCTGTATCTTTGCCTTTCAAATAAAAAAAGATTTAAGAAGTAATATATTAATTGTTATTATAAATGGGATATCAGAAATAATGTAAACTATAACATGTTGCTTTTAGCTTCAGTGTTGTACTGATTTATAACAGGCAAATCTGAAAAAACATATTGATATAAAAATTTGTTTTTTTTTTTCTGGTTTACTTCTTAATGAATATTATTGCTATAGAAGAAACCATACTCGTAGTAGCAGCTGGTGTAAACGTTTGTTGAATCTGTACTGTGTGCCAGGCACTATTCTAGGAATCTGGATTAACTGATTTATTTCATTCTCACA
This sequence comes from Sylvilagus floridanus, assembly GCA_949820135.1. Classification (NCBI taxonomy): domain Eukaryota; kingdom Metazoa; phylum Chordata; class Mammalia; order Lagomorpha; family Leporidae; genus Sylvilagus; species Sylvilagus floridanus. The sequence goes on along the minus strand of OX463238.1, from coordinate 21,521,789 downwards.
GTTCCCTGTGTGGAAGGTATTGTTATCTCCGTCAGTAGAGAGGTTTAGCATCCTGCCCAAAGGTCCCTAAGCCAGCAAGCGGCGGCTGAGTGGCTTGGCCTGGGGTCAGAGGGCATCAAGGTCAGGTTCCCTGGAGACTTGCTTGCAGGAGGTGTGCTGGCAGAGAACTGAGCCTGTCGTGGAAGGAACCCTGTACAGGGAATACCCTCCAGATCTGTCGTGAGTTGAGTCAGGGTCTACCCTCGAGCAAGGGCACAGCCTTGGGTGAGGCGGCTCCCGGGGAGACGCTGTAGCTGGTGGGGTGAATGAGTGGCTGGGGCTGGAAGGGGACTCTGGCTGAGGCCTGCTGTCATCTGCAACAGCTCACCTGTGGCTGGGAGCTGGTTTAAAATGTGGATTTTGCAAATGGGAGTTAAGACTCTCCAGCCAAAATCACACTGGGATGTACCCTGAATCCCAGGACTGGTATCGTAAGAGGAGAAGAGGGAGGTTTGAGACAGAGGGGCAGACCATGTGAAGATGCAGGCAGTGACTGGACTCAGACTGTCACAAACCAAGAAATGCCAGCAGGCCCCAGAGGCTGAACGGGCAAGGGAGCATTGCTCCCTAGAGCCTGGGGAGTGAACGTGGCCTTGACAATGCTTGAGTTCAAATATCTTTTCTTTTCTTTTCTTTTCTTTTCTTTTCTTTTCTTTTCTTTTCTTTTCTTTTCTTTTCTTTTCTTTTCTTTTCTCTTTTCTCTTCTCTTCTCTTCTCTTCTCTTCTCTTCTCTTCTCTTCTCTTCTCTTCTCTTCTCTTCTCTTCTCTTTTCTCCTCCTCCTCCTCCTCTTCTTCTTCTTCTTCTTCTTCTTCTTCTTCTTCTTCTCTCTCTCTCTCTCTCCCTCTCGCTTTCAGATTTATTTATTTATTTATTTGAAAGGCAGAGTTACAGAGAGGCAGAGGCAGAGAGAGAGAGGTCTTCCATCCTCTGGTTCACTCCCCTAATGACTACAACAGCTGGAGCTGGGCTGATCTGAAGCCAGGAGCCAGGAGCTTCCTCCGAGTCTCCCACACGGATTCAGGGCCCAAGCGCTTGGGCTATCTTTCACTGCTTTCCCAGGCCATAGCAGAGAGCTGGATTGGAAGTGGAGCAGCCGGGACATGAACCAGCACCCGTATGGGATGCAGGTACTGCAGGCAGTGGCCTAACCTACTACACCACAGTGCCGGCCCCATGCCATTCTGTTTTCTGCTTCAATTAGTTTGACTGTTTCAGATACCTCATATAGGTCAAACCATATTGCACTGTTGTACAAGGTAGGAAGGATATGGGTACAAAGACAGCATAGAAAATGCTTATTTAAAACCAAAGAATTGGGGGCCAGTGCTGTGGCCTAGCAGGTAAAGCCACCGCCTGCAGTGCTGTTATCCCATATGGGTGCCAGTTCAAGTCCTGGCTGCTGCACTTCCGATCCAGCTCTCTGCTATGGCCTAGGAAATCAGTGGAAGATGGTCCAAGTCCTTGGGCCCCTGCACCTGTGTGGGAGACCTGGGAGAAGCTCCTGGCTCCTGGCTTCAGATCGTCTCAGCCCCACCAATTGCAGCCATTTGGGGAGTGAACCAGTGGATGGAAGACCTCTCTCTCTCCTCTCTCTCTCTCTCTCTCTCTCTCTCTCTCACTGGCTGTCTGTAACTCTGCCTTTCAAATTAATTATTTAATTAATATAAAAAAAATCCAGAGAGTCTCTTCGTATAATGGTTTATTTAGATGTTTTGTCTCACGGTGGCGTGTTCATGTCTTCCTCATCCCAATGCCATGAGTGCTACTAAAAGCTGGTTATGTCTAAGTCTGTGTTTCAGCTAGAAAGCAGTATCTTCCCCCCAAGATGTCCTGCAGAGGTTTCCATTATGTCACATGCCAGCCTACCTCTCCAGTTTTCTAGAAACGTTCCACCAGGCCATCCTTCCATCATTTCACACTGAATCGGATATGCTTTTCTCTACAACCCTGAAGTGCAGGAAGCACCCCAGCCCCACCCCCAATACCACGTCCAAGGTCTCCCAGAATTCATTAGGTTGCATCTCAGTGGTGTCTCCCAAATGGAGGCCTGACCCTGCAGGTGGCCTTAGACAGGTGTTCATCCAGCAGTCATGCGCTGGGGTAAGGCATCTGGCCCCACAGTCAGGTCACCCCGGAGACGCCCAGAGCCAATATTGCTGAGGTTCTAGGTTCAACCCCCAGCTCCAGCTTCCCACTATTGGAGCCCTTGCCGGGCAATGGGTGATGGCGCAAGTGCTTGTCTTTCAGCTGCCCATGTCAGGCTGCCCATGTCAGTTCTTGGCTTCTGACTGTGGCACAGCTGAGTCCTTACCATTGCCTGGGCATCTGAGGAGTAAACCAGTAAGTACCAATGTGCAAGCTTCCTCTCTGCCACTCAAACAAAACAAAAATTGAAAAAAAAAAGTTTGCAGAAAATAGACTTAAAATATAACTTTAAAAAAAAAGTCAGGTAACAATGGGGCCATCCTCTGAGAAAGGTCACTGTGCAAACAAGAGATCAGTGACACACAGATGATGCGGTTCATCCCTCATTGTGGCCTCCCGATGCCATCAAAAGAAGAGGGAAACACAGATGTACAAGGCCACTGCCTCGTACCGTGAATCACCTGGGTGTCGAGTGGATGCTCCCCTGTCTGCGTGTGTGCTGTCAGCTCTGCCCTCTTTGAGCGGAAGCGTCGGTGAGTGGAGACTTTCCTTGCTGGTAGTCACGTGGCATGAGAATGCTGTGACAAGAGCAGGTGGCTGCTGGACTTCATCTTCAGCTTAATGGGACAGTTGCTCTGTCCCATGGAGGATTGCTCTGTGCCCTGGGAACCATGGTGTCCAGATGTGCAGAGGCCAGAAGCGTGATGGTGGCCAGTGCTTGCGTTGAGAGCCAAGTGCTTAGCAGAGCCAGCTACAGTGACAGGGCTAACTGTAGCCTTGGGAATTCTGGAGCAGTGACAGAAAAGAGCTGATAGAGCCCATCTGGTCTTCTTTCCTCTTTGTAGAGGCTCAGGAAGGGGCCATAGCGTATCCAGCCTCACACAGCTAAGGAGCCATTGAGCTGTTACCCAAAGACCCTTCCCAAGAGGTGTCACTTGCTTCCCATTGCGTCACGTGTACTTTTCACTTCGGTAGTAGAGTGAGTTAGCTGGCAGTGTTTAAAAATCTACCTTTCTGCTGAAAGACTTTCAAATGTGCTTTACGGGCTGGGCACCAGAGACACCTGCAGTTGAATCCTGACACGCTTCGGGTCCAGCTTCCTGCTAATGTGTAGCCTGGGAGGCAGCAGGTGGTGGTTTAAGTAGTTGGGTCCTTGCCACCACGTGGAGGAATGAGATGAAGTTCCAGTCTCCTGGCATTGGGATGATTCAGGCCTGGCTCAGCTCTGGCTGTTGTGGGCATTTAGGGAGTGAGCCAGTAGATGGGAAATTAATCATCTCTCTCTCGTACTCTCTTGCTCTGTCTCCCTTCCCCTTCCTCTCCTTCCCCCTCTTCTTTTCCCTCCCCTCTCCCTACCTCTCCCTCTCTTTCTCTGTCTATCTGCCTTTCAAATACACAAATAAATAAAGCACTTTGAAATATTAGTTCTGTAATGAAGCAAACTTTACTTATTGTGGGAGATTTTCATTCTGTGTGTAGGATAGATGTAGGTTTTGTGTGTGTGCATGTGTGGGTGTGTGTGATCTGATCAGAGATGGATCATCTCTGGAACGTGTGTATTTAATGTAAGTTTTAATATCTAAGGCAGCTTTACAAAGTCTTCACACTTCCATCAGTGTTAGCGACTCATTCAAAATCAAGTACTATAAAAACGACTCTAATTTTCGACATTTTAGTAAGTCAGTAAAAATCTTTGCCTTGCAGTGCATCTCAATGAAAAGTTTCCCGTATGTGCTCTGTATGCCAAAACTTTAGGGGGAAAACAAGGGCGTCCTAAAACGTTAACAAAAAGGGAAGTGCTGTATAAATGGGATGGCTCTGGATGAACCTGCAGTGTGGACGCTCACCAGTTATGCCAGCCTGTTTCTCAGTGGTCTTTAAGATCCTTTCTAGAATGCTTGCCTTCTTATGAGATTTAGAAGGCAGTTGGAACCAAGATGACTCTCATGCTTTCCTGTAATCACAAATGTTAACTTGGAAGAGATTTCAGAACAGAGAATTACAGTCGTTGTCACGGGGATAAAGTGTAGAAGAGAAAGGGGCCCTTTTTAAACTGGATTATTTACATATGTGTGACACTGTTGACAGCCGGCCAGAGGCTGCTCTGTGGTTTCATGTTCCGAAGCTTTGCTGGCATGCTAATTAATAACTCCTTGCAACCCAAACCACCTTCTTCGCCCAAAGCTGTACTTGAAATAGCCAGTTGTTTTTGCTAGAGACCAACAGGACGTACAGTATTTGTAGTCGGATCCTTAATGATATCACTGTTAAAATAAGAACACGATGACATTTTTCAGACTGCGGGCTCCAGCTGTGTTCAGATCGCCTACCTACATGTGCATCACTTGGCAAAATCTGGCCTCTGAGCGTTTCTGTTCTCTGCCTGTGTGTGTGGATTTTTTCCCCCTATACCTTTTGTGAAGATTTGGCATAGATTTGCATGAGTAAGAATTGCTCGTGCAGGGAGATGTTCAGTTTCAGACTCTAAAGCGTTCTCTAAAGTTTAGACAATGGAAAAGCCACAGCACTGCGTACGTGACTGTGATGCGGCTTCAGATCTGAGACGGAAGACGAGGTTGCTCCCAGAAACAGGCGTGCTCTAAGGATTGTGTGTCTGGGTGCCAGGAGGGTCAGTGTGTATTAAACTTGACCCTGGATTTATTAACTGGAAAGTAACACTTATCTGTGGCTGAGGACAGCCAACACAGTACTAAGAGAGACTGCTTCGAATGCAGTGAGAAACATGGCTCCTTTTACAGCTGACCTTGGAAATGAAGGGAGGCACAGTTTGATCAAAAGTAGGAAGCCTTTCACACCAGTTGCCCTCATGCCATAGTATGAAAAGACCAATATCAGGAACACATTTTGTTTTGAACCGTAATTTATTTCAGCCCTCTGCTGGAATAAATAACACACACAAGCCTGATCAGATGCAAATAATAGGGAATCATTTCTGTAGGAGTCACTTAGCACATTGTGTAGATTGGGGAGTCAGCCTGATACAATGCCAGGCTGGGGCACCGTGTTTTTAATGTGCAACTTTAAGTCAGTCTGTGTGCCCCAAAGCCACATGGCAATGGTTATAAAACGTAGCCAGCACATAAATAAATAAATAATTGCTGTTAAATTCGGGCTTGATAAATCAAAACCACTTGTAAACTTCTTTTCAACCACTGTGGAGTGACTGGAAGAAAGTAGATTTTGAAGTTCAATTGCAACGACAGCCCAGCTGCTCGTAGATACCCACCCAGGGGCTCAGGAGAGGCTTGTGACTGCCCTTGATTTTTTAAAAAAAAGATTTCTTGTAGAGGATTGAGAGAGAGAGAGAGAGAGAGAAGGGGCCAGCGCTGTGGCGCAGTGGGTTGATGCCCTGGCCTGGGGCACCAACATCCTATGTGGGCGCCAGTTCTAGTCCTGGCTGCTCTTCTTCTGGTCCGGCTCTTTGCTGTGGCCTGGGAAAGCAGTAGGAAGATGGCCCAAGTCCTTGGGCCCCTGTGCCCATGTGGGAGACCCAGAGGAAGCTTCTGACTCTTGGCTTTGGATCAGCGCGCCTCCAGCCATTGCAGCCAATTGAGGAATGAACTATCGATGGAAGACCTCTTTCTCTCTCTCTCTCTCTCTCTCTCTCTCTCTCTCTCTCTCTCTCCTTCTCCTTTTTCTGTGTAACTCTTTCAAATAAATAAATAAATATCTAAAGAAAGGGAGAGAGAGATTTTCTATCCCCTGGTTCACTCCTCAGGTGGCCGCAACAGCCATCTGGGTCTCCCAGGTGGGTGGTAAGGGTCCAAGCACTTGGGTCGTTCTCTGCTACACTCCCAGGTGCATTAGCAGAAGCTGGGTCAGAAATGGAGCAGCTGGGACTTCAAGTGGCCCTCTGCCATGGGATGCTGGCTTCGCAGGTGGCAGCTTCACCAGCTGCATCCCAATGCCAGGCTTGCTCCCATTGGCTTCCAAGCAGGGGCACCCAAATCTAAAGTCTACATGAAGCTCCATCTGTGCTGGAATGATTACACATTAACTTTCACCAAGTATTTTTTTTTTTTTTGACAGGCAGAGTGGACAGTGAGAGAGAGAGAGAGACAGAGAGAAAGGTCTTCCTTTTGCCGTTGGTTCATCCTCCAATGGCCGCCGAGGCTGGCACGCTGCGGCCGGCGCACCTCACTCATCCGATGGCAGGAGCCAGGAGCCAGGTGCTTTTCCTGGTCTCCCATGGGGTGCAGGGCCCAAGCACTTGGGCCATCCTCCACTGCACTCCCTGGCCACAGCAGAGAGCTGGCCTGGAAGAGGGGCAACCAGGACAGAATCCAGCGCCTGGACCGGGACTAGAACCCGGTGTGCCGGTGCCACAAGGTAGAGGATTAGCCTGTTGAGCCAAGTATTAACAACAGAACAATGTAGTGGTAAAATCTCTCAGAACCCGTAGTCTTGTTTGTTAATATTTCTTTTCTGGGTAAGGAAGGTGGTTTATTTTTATTTTTGTAAAGATTTATCTATTTATTTGAAAGACAGAATTACAGAGAGAGGCAGAAGCAGAGAAAGAGGTCTTCCATCCACTGGTTCATTCCCCAGATGGCCGCAACAGCTGGAGCTGAGCCGATCCAAAGCCAGGAGCCAGGAGCTCCCTCCAGGTCTCCCATGTGGGTGCAGGGCTCAAGCACCTGGGCCGTCTTCTGTTGCTTTCCCAGGCCACAGAGAAGCAGGATTGGACGTGGAGCAGTCAGGTCTCGAACCAGTGCCCATTTGGAATGCCGGCGCTGCAGGCAGTGGCTTTCCTGCCACACCTCAGCGCCAACACTGAGGAAGCTGTTTTGAAACACCTATGTTCATAGTAACTCTAACCCAAATACAGATGGTATGAAGAATTTTAGAACTTTTCCAATATAAAAAAATTTTTTGACAGGCAGAGTTAGAGAGAGAGAGAGACAGATAAAGGTCTTCCTTCCGTTGGTTCACCCCCCAAATGGCTGCTACGGCCGGCATGTTGCGCCAATCCGAAGCCAGGAGCCAGGTGCTTCCTCCTGGTCTCCCATGGGGTGCAGGGCCCAAGCACTTGGGCCATCCTCCACTGCCTTCCCGGGCCACAGCAGAGAGCTGGCCTGGAAGAGGGGCAACCGGGACAGAATCCGGCTCCCTGACCGGGACTAGAACCCGGTGTGCCGGCACTGCAGGTGGAGGATTAGCCTAGTGAGCCACGGCACCGGCCCCAGTAAGAATTTTCTGAAGGTACATAACAATGAGATGGAGATGAGTGACTGTATATACGGTGACATTGAAACTTCTCTCCTGAAAGAACCGTAGGTTAAAAAATCTTATGTGAAGTAATATCTGAATTGGTTGGCAGATCTTACCTAACATCAGTGAAAGGGCAGGCGTTTGGTGCAGCAGTGAGGATGTCGTTGGGGATGCTCACGTCCCGCCTTGGACTGCCTGGTTTGCATCCCAGCTCCTCTCTTCCAACGTAGCTCCTTGCTGTTAGGTGCCGTGGGGGCCAGTAGATACTGCTTCGAGTACTTGGGTCTCTGACACCCATATGGGAGACTCAAATGGGGTTCCACGCTCCTGACTTCTGTCTGGCATTTGTGGGGTGGACCTGTGGGTGGAAAATCTCTCTCTCTCTCTCTCTCTCAAACAAAATGAAAAATAAATAAATCATGGTTAAAAAGCTGTTAGGAGAAAAATATGTTAGCCAGAGCAGTTTGGCTAGATTCTTTCCTTTCTCTTTTTCCCTCCCATTTTTCCCCACTTTATTCTCTAACACTCACTTATTCCATTTATTGGCTCTGTCCCACATCCTCTTATAGACGCTACTGATACTACTACTTATAGTTACTACTGATGCAAAATACCAATAGCCAGGAGCTTCTAAGGGAAAAGTTAAAAAATGAATAGAAGTAAAATTGCAGACTGCTTAGGCTCTAAAGAACTTAAAGGGGAGGCTGTGTCAAGAGGGTGACGTTACAGCTGAGCACCAAACGATAAGGAGGTGGCCATGCTAGTACTTCCTGGTGGGAGGCATTGAAGGCACAAATGAACAGGAAGTGCAAAGGCACTGAGACCGGCAGGAGCTCCCCATGGCCCGACTCTGAAGGGACACCAGTTCTGTTGGGACTTCGTGATCAAGGGAGGAAGAGGAGAGATGGGTTGAGGCCAGGTCTTGTACAGAGCTGCAGACTTGGATTCATTCTAATTGAAATGGAGGATAGTGGGCAGTTTTAAGCAGGGGAATGGTTTGAAACGTCACAAGCATGTGTTTTTTTAAAAATGTTTACTTATTTATTGGAAAAAGAGGGAGATAGAGAGAGGGGAAGAAGGGAGAGAGACCTCCTGGTCCACTGCTTTACTCCCACATGCCCACAGCAGCTGGGGCTGGGCCAGGCTACAGCCAGGAGCCAGGAATGCCATCCTGGTCTCGCTTATGGGTGGCAAGGACTCAAGTGCTTGAGTTACAAACTGCTGCTTCCAGAACGTGTACAAGCAGGGAGCTGGATCAGAAGCTGAGTAACCGTGACTCTGGCCAAGTACTCTGACATGGGGTGTGGACATCCCACGTGGTTGCTTAACCCACTGTGCCACAACAACCAACCCACAAATAGGTATTTGAAAATTGTTGCTGAGGTTCTCATCCCACTACATCACAATTAATGAAGATACAATAGAGTTATTCCTTTTAAGTCTCAATGTTAGAGGAAAAGTGTAAAGCATTTAAAACTATTTTTTTTTCTGAATTAGCAACATAATTCTCTCTGTGAAGTTCAGAGCTAGCTTCAGCTTTCCTGTAGTGATTCTACACAATTGGGTTGTATAAATTTTTTCTAGATTTTAGTGGATTAGGTAATGCATTTCTGATGTAAAACACAAGAAGTCAAAAATAAAAAGTATGGGAATGTATGTGTTGGGAAGACTTGCCCCCATCCTTGTTGCTGTCCTGCTCATGAGGTGCCCCTGTCTTCTTCACACAACCTTTTGTACAGGGGGACTTAAAAAAAGTTTGGAGAAAAATGGAATTGAAAGATAACTTTAGGAGATGGTGTTGTGGCACAACCTGTTAAGCTCTGAGTTGCTAGGCTAGCATCCCATCCTGGAGCACCTGTTTGAGTCCTAGCTACTCTGCTCCTGATCCAGTTTCCTGCTAGTGTAGCTAGGAGACAGCAGATGATGGTTCAAGTGCTTGGGACCCTGCCACTCATGGGGGAGACCAAGATGGAGTTCCTGGCTCCTAGCCTTGACCTAGCTCAGACCTGGTTTGTGGCCATTTGGGGAGTGAACCAGTGGATAGAAGAATTCTTCTCTTTCTCTCTCTGTTGTTCTACCTTTCATATAAGTAAGTAAATAAATCTTAAAAAACAAAGATAAGCATGTTTTGGTGCAAAAAAATTGAAATCTATACATAAGGACATAAGGGTTGCCTCCAAATGTTCGTCAGAAGTACATACTCTGGAAAACTATTTCAAAAATATTTTGCCAAAAAAACTACTTTTTTTCTAATTTCATTTTCCCACAAACATTTCAAAATTCCCTTGTAATACTGTCTTATATTTCTCTTTACAAATACAAGCAAATATAAATGAATTTAATATTTTTTCTAAATTAATTGAAATATCATTGGCAAGTAAAAATTATATATCTTTAAGGTCTACATTTTGTTTTAATGTATGTAGACATTGTGAAATGATTAGTGCAATCAAATGAATAAGCATATCCATCACATTCATAGTTACAGAATGGACACATTCAATGCCCATACTTCTAAAACTGCTGTATGGATTCAGTGCAATCCCAATACCATTTTTAACAGAAATATAAAAGAACAAAATCCTAAAAGTAATCTCAATCACAAAAGATCTTGAATATTGAGAGCAAATTTAAGCAAGCATAACAAAGCTGGAGGTATGGCATTCTTTGATTACAAAACATATTTTGAAGTTATAGCAATCAAAACAATATGGGGGCAGGTGCTGTCCTCTGCCTGTGGCACCGGCATCCCATATGGGCTCCAGTTCTAGTCCCGGCTGCTCCTCTTCCAATCCAGCTCTTTGCTATGGCCTGGGAAAGCAGTAGAAGATGGTCCAAGTGCTTGGGACCCTGCACCACATGGGACATCCGGAAGAAGCTCCTGGCTCCTGGCTTCGGAGCAGCTCAGCTCCGGCCATTGCGGCCATTTGGGGAGTGAACCAGAGGATGGACGACCTCTCTCTGTCTCTCCCTCTGCCTTTCTATAACTCTTACCTCTCAAATAAATAAATAAAATCTTAAAAAATAAATAAATAAAATAAAAGTGAAGCCCGATCTGCCTGCTATCTGGCTTGGCAGCCACAGTATTCCCAGAGTACTTGTTTCATAGACAGAGGGTCACTCAGCGTCGGCAGCAGTCTAGTCGGGCATTCTTGCACAGTGGCTGGAGATTTCTGGTGTACATACATGTTAATGAGTCCTAATGTCACATGTTAAGTGTTTTAGAATGCTTCTTTAGCTCATCCATTTACAGATCATACAAAAAGCCACGACGTGCAGCAAGATCGCCGAACACGTGAGGGCCAGTCAGCTGTTATTATGCACAGGAAAGTTTAATCCTTTTATTCTAGAGCTTTTCCAGGATTTTCTTTGGGCACTCGTGTCATCTAAAGCTCCCAGTTGCACAGGCCTCTCTCCCAGAATCACTCTTTGCCTGGGCAGTTCTCCATGTCAGGCTTCCAGTTTATTCACTGGACATTTTTCCTTAGGAGGGTTTTCCTTGCAATTCTCATTTGCTGCACTGCTTAGGATTTCATGTGCTCTCAGTTCATGTACTGATAGAATAAGTTCATGTACCTATAATAGCATCCCCTTAAATGAGAGAAGATGACACTGTTCCATAATAATGTTACTTTACTGCCATTGATGCGATGATTTATCTTAAAAGTCTTGCATACGCTAAACTTATTCGTAATTGTGTTCACTCCTTCCTTCTCTGCGTACAACTTAGCTCTGTGGCTTAGCTCTACTTAGGCTTACTAGTAACACTTCTATGCTTTAAACTATTCATTAAAACATCAAATATTTCAAGACTTATTTATTTATTATTTAAGAGGTAGAGTTACAGACAGGGAGAGGGAGAGACAGACAGAGAGGTCTTCCATCTGTTGGCCCACTCCCTAAATGGCCACAATGACCGGAGCCGGGCCGATCTGAAGCCAGGAGCCAAGAGCTTACACCAGGTCTCCCATGCGGGTGCAGGGGCCCAAGGACTTGGGCCATCCCATTCTCTGCTGCTTTCCCAGGCCATAGCAAAGAGCTAGATTGGAAGAGGAGCAGCTGGGACTTGAGCCGGCGCCTATAGGGTGGAGGATTAACCCCTTGCGCCACAGCTCCTAGGCTTTGCTTTTTGGGTAATGGTGGTCAGGCATCAGAACAAAGTACTTAGTTAGATTATTGTAATTGTGCACCTTCCTGATACTCTGCATCACAATGAGTCCACATGCATGGATCTGCAAAATTTTTTTCAGGCTTATTCAGTAATCTTGGCATGAATGCATGGACAGAATGATCTCATTGAACTCCAGGGATTATGATATTGAATATCATTCTGCAAACATTTATGGGGCATATGAAGATATAACTTGCTTTAAACAAGTTTGATTTTTAAAAGTACACTTATTTTATAAAGGTTATTTGCTTTGCAAATGGTTTCTTCAAAATTGCCTTTAAGTATCATTTTCATCATGCATTTTGAATTATAATTCAACCTACAAATATGTGTTCTCTATAAATTTTTTTTCCCAGAAATATGTAAATATACTAAATATTATGCATGGAAAGAATTAGACCTCTTTGCTTTTGGTAACATTACAAATATTGGTTAAACTTTTGATATTTATGAAAACCGCTTACAAGAATTGGCAACTACATCTGTTGAATATTTTCAATATTTTAGCTCTTCTAAGAGACAGACCTCCATGTTTAAATGACTCTAGTGGGTTTAGTATATTTATATTTAGTATTAAAACCATATAAAATATGATTTAAATAAAAACAAAATGTTGACATATGCTTTATTTTGTTAATAAGAAGTAAACATGGTATCAATTCACACCTGGCAATACTTTTTAAAAAATATTTATTTGTTTATTTGAATGAGTTACAGAGAGAGAGGGAAAGATAGAGAGGTCTTCCATCCACCTGTTCACTCCCCAAATGGCAACAATGGCCAGGCCAAAGCCAGGAGCTTCATCTGGATCTCCCTCGTGTGTGGCAGGGACCCAAATACTTGGTCCATCTTCTGCTGCTTTCCCCAGGCCAATAGAAGGGAGCTGGGTCAAAGCAGAGCAGCTGGGACAGGAACTGGCACCCATATGCGATGTCCACATTGCAGGCGGCAGCTTTACCCACTTTGCCACAGTGCCAGACCCAGGTGAAATATATAAGCAACCATCACACATGTGGTATATCAAGCTGATAGACGGTCTTCAGTGCTCCATAATCATAGATAGGGATTTTATATTGATGAACGATTTTCAGTTTTCTGTTTTTAAAAGCATGTATACCAGATTAGTTAGATTGACCCCTGGTGGTAATTGTAGTAATTTCTTGCTGTGGATTTTCCTTACGTTTTGTAAACCAGAAATCTTTTGTCAACTTCATAGATACTGCACTTAGAAAACTCTCCTTTTTGTATCAGGCACTGACAAAGTATTTGTGTGCCATATTTAACTCCTGTGAATACGGGAAAGAACTTAGAACTTTGTCGATCAAATGTTACTTATATGCCAATAAAGGAAGCCATAATCAAAGACAGGAATTATAATTAAATCTGAAGTTTCCTTTTGTATAAGAACTATAGTAGACACTACCTGTGTTACTTGGGCTAAAAAAAAAAAAAGAATCTTGGATCCGTTTTGTAAACCCTAGCGCTAGCATTAATTTTCTTACCCGAAATAAACGTTTTGAATATAAACAGTCTGGTTTCTTAAGTTGGCAAAAGGTGGGTCAGTTTTTAGAGCTATCACTTTGATGAAACGCAGTTGGCTTTAGGCTAGATCCACTTTGCCATAGATCCCACGTGTCTTGCTGGTTATGATAAGAACGCAAAGCTCTGACTTTTCTCTCCCTGGATTATGTATTAGGAGGCGACTTTGAGGGACAAGAGGATGTCTCCATTCAGGACAGAGAGCAGGCTCGCTGTGACTTGATGGGCTTTTCAGGTTCAGTGTTCCTTAATGTGTGTGCAAGTGTCCTCTGGGCATCCATTTGCCTTTCAGAACTGGGGTGGGCCGTGGTGGGGGCTACATTTGCCATAGCAGTGAAGTTGCTACTTGGGACCCCCACATATCAGTCTTCATTCCAGCTTCTTGGTTATGCTTACTTTGGGTGACAGTACGTGATGGCTCAAGTACTTGGGCCCATTGCACCCATGTGAGAGACCTGGATGGAGTTCCAGGCCCCTGGCTTTGGCCTGGCCCAGCTCTGGCTCTTGCAAGCATTTGGGGAGTGAACCAGCTGGAGGGAGATCTCTGTCACTCCATCTCTATCTCTGCATCTCTGTCTTTCAAATAAAATATGGGTCACCTTGTTTTTCTTAGGGATCACAATATTGTTTTGCCTATTCTCTGATGTCTGAAAAGACTTATGTTCTGTACTTTGTCTAGCTTTCTAGGTGTTTATGACAAAATGGCAAGTCCAATCCTAGTTACATCATCATGCATACATCAGTAGAAATCTGGCACTTTACTTGATTAACATAAAATCTATTTTTTTGGTTTAGATTTATCTGTTAAAATTTATCATCTCCTTTTCTTTCTCAATGAACATAATAAATATGCAGCTCTAATGGCTTTGTCAACTCAGAACTTTGTGGATCTGTTTTTTACTGTTTATAGTACATTGTTGTTGTTGTTGTGGTTGTCCTGGTTACTTTTGGTTATATGTAAATATTGTGCTCGCAGAAGTAGTTGTAAAAATATTTTGAGTCCTAAGATGATGAGACAGCCAGGCTGACAGTCCCCAGTGATCCCTATCCTTGTGTAGTCCCCTTACACGGAGCCGGACCCAGAAACCCACATCTGACCCACAGGACATGGTGGAAGTGCAGGTATGTTACTGTGGGGATCAAGTCATCAAAGCTTGTGGCTTCCATACTGGATCCCTCTGGGAGAATTCCCATTGGGAGCTGCCCTGTGCAGAGGCCCCCACGGCTAGGAACCGAAGCCTCCTGCCAACAACCACATGAGTGGACTTGGAAGTGGCTCCTCCAGACTCCCTGAAGATGAGCTGGTTGCAGCCCTGTCCGAAACCTCACTGCAGGCCACTTCCGTTCCTGTGGCACAACCACCCAGCTCAGCTGGGGTCAGATTCCTAACCCACAGAAACCGAGATGACAAAACCTTGTTTTAAGCCGCTAATTGTGAGATGATTTTTTCTTTGTTTATGTGAGAGAGGGAGAGAGAGAGAGAGACAGAGACAGAGAGGGAGGGAGAGAGAGAGAGAGAGAGAGAGAGAGAGAACACTCCTGTCCACTGATTCACATCCAAAATGGGCCTGTAATACTTAGGGCTGGGCTAGGCCAAAACTGGGACCCAGGAACTCAATCCAAGTCACCCACTGGATGGCAGGGACCTAACTTCTGACTCAGCACCTCTGCTTCCCAGGGTGCACATTAGCAGAAAGTTGGAATTGGAACCAAAACCAGGACTGGACCCTAGTACTCTGATATGGGACAGGGACATCCTGACCGGTGACTTGGCCACTAGGCCAAGCATCCATCCCTGAATAATGTCTATGCAGTGAGCTTTAATTAATACAGACAATGATCTCTTTTAACAGTTAGAATTTTTTAAAAGATTTGTTTATTTATTTGAAAGGTAGAGTTACCAAGAGAGAAAGGAAAGAGAGATAGAGATAGAGATAGAGATAGAGATAGAGATAGAGAGAGAGAGAGAGAGAGAGAGACATCTTCTACCTTCTGGCTCACTCCCCAAAATGGCCACAAAGGCTGGGGTTGGGCTAGACTGAAGCCAGAAGCCAGGAGTTTCCTCTGGGTCTCCCACATGGTTGCAGGGGCCCAAGGACTTGAACCATTCCCAGCTGCCTTCCCAGGCACACCAGAAGAGAACTGGATTGGAAGAGGAGCAGCTGGGGCTTGAACCACTGCTCAAATGGGATGCAGGTACTGCAGACAGCGGCCTAACCCGCTTAGCCACAATGTCAGCTCCAACGGTTAGAATTTATATTTCCTTCTGCCACTTACCTGGGGATGCTAGTATTCTAGGATACTTAGGGACACCAGTAGAGAAAAGATTACCTTCTTCCAGTCTCGGGAGCTGATATAAGTAAAAGCTGGCTTGCAGCTCTTTTGAGGGCCCCCTAGTGGTTCACCTTTACTCCTAAGGGACAGCCTCCAGGGATCCCAGCCAAAAGTGCCTAGTTTAGCCGGCCTCTCCCACCTGTTTACGGACCCTGGATACAGATCTCTGTGGTTTGAGCACCAGGAGGCTGTTTCAAATCTTGCACAGTCCTCCCCTCCGGAATTGGTTAAATTCTCAATGGGAAGAAGTTGCTTCAAATGTGGGGTGCATTTTCCTGGACTCCCCTCTCAAATAAATCTTGACTGTACTTGGCAAAATCTCCTGTGCCTTCAATTTTTGATTTGTTTCTTTTTCAAAATTTATTTGAGGGGCAATGAAACAGAGAGAGGGAGGAGAGAGGGCACGCGAGAGAGCTAGAGAGACATATGCACACACAGAAAGAGAGAGAGAACTCCATCTACTTGTCCACTCTTCAAATACCCTCAACGCCCGGGGTAGGCCAGAAGAGGAGTATGGAGTATTCAATTTAAGTGTCCTATGCAGGTGGCAGGAGACTGGAATTGGGAACTAACATCCAGACTTACACCCAAGCATTCTGATGCAGGAGTTTCAACCGGTGTCTTAATTGCCAGGACAAACAACAACCCCAACTGGTTATGTCTTCAAACATTTTGTCCGATTTTTCTAGCTGTCCTCTAAGAGGACTGGACTGAATCACGTATGTTATCACTATTGGAAGTAGAGGGCCGACTGCACACTCCTTTCTCTCTCAGAGAACTTGAAGAGTGGTGAAGCGAGTTCGTTCCTTGCTCGTGCTTCTGCAGTCACGGGGCGTCTTTAGTGCGTGCTCCTGAATGGTAGTTCACTGAGTTCTACAGGGATTCTGTGTGTGCCCTTGATCGAACACTCTGCAGCTTGCTCCTTCCCCAGTCTTTGGGAACACTCTAACTAGCCTGATCCTACATTTTACGTGGCATTGTTTCTATAATCTGATCTACATAAGTGGGCAGGAAGGAGTTAACTCTGACCTTGATTCACTTTCTGAGCTGTAGTCTGGTGGGAAAAAGTTGTATTTTGATGTCATTTGGGTTATAAGGAACTAAATATCATATTTCCCAATATTATGTCTCTTAAAGATATTTGTTATTCTCTGCGAAGTTAATTTTGGTGGGTTTTATTTTTACATAAAAAGTATGCATACATTAAAAATTGTTAATTCCATTTTCATGAACATTTTGAAGTACCCTCCTAGAGTTTTTTAAAAAATAAAGAAGTAAGTGAGTTGTTTTAGGTTAAGCACCAACTCTTTTTAAAATTTTTTTTTTTTTTTTTTTTTTTTTTATTTTTGACAGGCAGAGTGGACAGTGAGAGAGAGAGACAGAGAGAAAGGTCTTCCTTTGCCGTTGGTTCACCCTCCAATGGCCGCCGCGGTCAGCGCGCTGCGGCCGGCGCACCGCGCTCATCCGATGGCAGGAGCCAGGAGCCAGGTGCTTATCCTGGTCTCCCCATGGGGTGCAGGGCCCAAGCACCTGGGCCATCCTCCACTGCACTCCTGGGCCACAGCAGAGGGCTGGCCTGGAAGAGGGGCAACCGGGACAGAATCCGGTGCCCCGACCGGGACTAGAACCCGGTGTGCCGGCGCCGCAAGGCGGAGGATTAGCCTGTTGAGCCACGGCGCCGGCCTTAAAATTTTTTTTTAATATTTATTTTTGACAGGCAGAGTGGACAGTGAGAGAGAGAGACAGAGAGAAAGGTCTTCCTTTGCCATTGGTTCGCCCTCCAATGGCTGCTGCATCCGGCGCACTGTGCTGATCCGATGGCAGGAGCCAGGTGCTTCTCCTGGTCTCCCATGGGGTGCAGGGCCCAAGGACTTGGGTCTCTGACTTGGCAGAGACTGAAGACGTAAATCTCTCTTAACATTTTCTCAGCTCACTGCTGGTTTTCTCAATATTCTGTTTCCCTTTGAGTGACGGGGACTTCCTTCTAACTTTTGAAATTTTTAGTGTGACATTTTTATTACATGCTCCTGTTTAGTTCTGTTAAAAATATGTTAAGCTTGGTATTAATTAGTTTCATGGAAGTAAAGAGTTCTTTTCCCAATCATGCAGTTTATGTCCCCTGGAAAAGCTATGATAGGGGAATTAATAGTTGGAAATCTGAAGTCTGAAGTTCTTATGTTGGGAAAAAAACCTATATTAGCTTTATTTATTTGTTTATTTATTCATATAAAGTGAAGAGATTTCATGTATTTCATATACACCATTTTATGAACATAACAATACTTCCCACCGCCCTTCCTCCCTCACATCCTCCATCCTCCTTCCTTTTTTATTTTCTTTTCAAGTTGTGTGATGACAAACTTTCAATTTAATTTATAATCACAAGCTTAACCCTCCACTAAATAAAAAGTCAACTGGTAGCAAGTAGAAAGACTACTGTTTCTCAGAAGTATAGCAAGGGCTATAAACAATAATCAAATAGCAAAATTTCAATTTCATTCATATATGTTGCATTTTTATACTCTATATTTGGCATCATCTTCTGTTTCTTTCCTCAATGTTTTGCAATTTTTGTTGTAGACATCTTTTGCATCCTTGGTTAAATTTATCCTAAGGTATTTAAATGTTTTTGTAGCTATTGTGAATGGGACTAATCTTACAAGTTCTTTCTCAACCATGGAATTGTTTGTGTATACAAAGAGTATTGATTTTTTGTGTGTGTGTTGATTTTTTTAAAAAAAGATTTATTTATTTACTTGAAAGAGTTACAGAGGGAGAAGGAGGGAGTAGGAGGGAGGGTGAGAAAGATAGATAAATAGATAGATAGATAGATAGATAGATAGATAGATAGATAGATAGATAGATCCTCTATCCACTGGTTCACTCCCCAGATGGCTACCATGGCCAGGACTGGGTCTGGCTGAATCCAGGAGCCAGGAGCTTCTTTCAGATTTCCCATGTGGGTGGCAGGTGCCCAAACACTTGGGCCGCCTTCCGCTGCTTTTCCCAGGTCATTATCATGGAGCTGAATCAGAAGTGCAGCAGCCAGGACTTGAACTGATACCCATATGTGGCGTGCTGTGCCACAACACTGGCCCCCTGTGTGTTGATTTTTATATGCTATAACTTTGTTAAACTCTCTTATGAGTTCCAATAAACTCTTAGTGGAGTCTTTTGGTTCTCCTATGTATAGGATCATATCATCTGCAAACAGGAATAATTTGACTTCCTCCTTTCCCATTTGTATTGCTTTGCTTTCTTTTTCTTGCCTAATGGTTCTGGCTAAAACGTCCAGAACTATATTGAATAGTAATGGTGACAGTGGGCACCCTTGTCTGGCTCTGGATCCTAGTGGAAATGCTTACAGCTTTTTCTTATTCAATATAATGCTGGCTGTAGGTTTGTCATATATTGTCTTGGCTGTACTGAGGTATGTTCCTTCTATACCCAGTTTGCTTAAGGATTTTTTTTATGAAAGTGTCTTGTAATTTATCAAATACTTTCTCTGCATTTATTGAGAGAATTGTAAGATTTTTATTCTCAAATTTGTTAATGTGATGAATTGCATTTATTGATTCACATATGTTGAGCCATCCCTGCATACCAGGGATAGAACCCACTTGATCTGGGTGAATATTTCTGATGTGTTGTTGGATCTATTAGCTAGTATTTTGTTGAGGATTTTTGCATCTATGTTCATCAGTGATATTGGTCTATATTTCTCTTTCTTTGTTTTACCTTTTTCTGTTTTTTATTTGCATTTCCTTGATGTCTAGTGATCCTGAACATCTTTTCTTTTTTGTGTGTCAGAGTTACAGAAAGAGAAGGAGAAAGAGAGAGAGAGAGAGAGAGAGAGAGAGATCTTCTATCCACTGGTTCACTCTCCAAATGGCCAAAACAACTGCAGCTGGGTCAGGCCAAATCAGAGATCCAGGATCTTCTTCCAGTCTCCTACATGGTGGCAGGGCTCCAAGAACTTGGACCATCTTTCACTGCTTTCACAGGCACATTAGTAGAAAGCTGGATTGAAGTGGAGCAGTTGGGACTTGAACTGGTGCCTATGTAGGATGCTGGTGCTGCAGATGACACAACAGGGCCACCCCCCCAACATTTTTTCATGTGTCTTTTGGTCATTTGTATTTCATCCTTTGACAGATGCCTATTCATATCCTCCCATTTCTTAACTGAACTGATGGTTTTGTTGTTGAGTTTATTGACCTCTTTATATATTCTGGAAATTAATCCTTTATCAGGTGTAGTTTCCGAATATTTTCTCCTATTGTGTTGATTGCCTCTTCATTTTGTCGAGTGTTTCCTTTGCTGTGAAGAAGCTTCTTAGCTTGATGTAATCCCTTTTGTCTAATTTTTTCCTTTATTGTCCGTGCTTCTGGGGTCTTATCCAAGAAGTCTTTGCCTATGCCAATGTCTTGCAGTGTTTCCCCTATGTTTTCCTCTAGTTATTTGATGATTTCAGGTCTTAAGTTTAGATTCATGATTCATTGTGAGTTGATTTTTGTATAGGGTGTGGTCATGTTTAATATTTCTGCACGCAGAGATCCAGTTTTCCTAACACCATTTGTTGAAGACACTATCCTTTCTCCAGGGAGTAATTTTAGAACTTTAGCCAAAGATTAGTTGGTTGTGAATGCATGGATTAATTTCTGGTGTTTCTAATCTGTTCCATGGGTCCACATGTCTATTTTTGTGCCAGTACTAAGCTATTTTGACTATAACTGCCCCGTAATATGTCTTGAAATCTGGTATTGTGATGTCTCCAGCTTTGTGTTTATTGTTTAAGGCTGCTGTATTTATTCCAGGTTGCCTGTGATTCCATATGAATTTTAGATTCATTTTTTCTAGATCTCAGGATGTCATTGGTATTTTGATTGGGATTGCATTGAATATTTAAATTGCTTTGGTTTGTATGGACATATTGATGATATTCATTCTCCCAATCCATGAACATGGAAGATTTTTCCATTTTTTGGTGTCTTCTTCTGTTTCTTTAATGTTTTAGAATTTTCACTGTAGAGATCTTTCACATCCTTGGTTAAATTTATCCCAAGGTATTTAATTAGTTTGTATCCATGGTGAATGGAATTGATCTTATAAGTTCTTGCTCAGCCATGGCATTGTTTTTTATGAGTTCCCATGGTCTTTAGGTGGCGTCTTTTTGTTCCCCTATATATAAGATCATATCGTTTGCAAACAGGGATAATTTGATTTCCTCTTCATTTGTGTCCCTTTGATTTCTTTTTCTTGCCTAATGGCTCTGGCTAAAACTTCCAGGGCTTTATGAACAGCAGTGGAGAGAGTGGAAATCCTTGTCTGGTTCTGGATCTTAGTGAAAATGCTTACAGCTTTTCCCCATTCAATATGATGCTGGCTGAGGTTTATCATTATTGCCTTAATTGTGTTAAGGCATGTTCTTTCTTTTTTTTTTTTTTTTAAGATTTATTTATTTACTTGAAAGGCAGAATTAGAGAGAGGGAGGGAGAGACATAGAGAAAGATCTTCCATCTGCTGGTTCACTCCCTGAATGGCCACAATGTCCAGAAGTTGGGCTGATCTGAAATCTTGAGCCAGGGGCTTCTTCCAGGTCTCCCACTTGGGTACGGGGGCTGAAGTACTTGGGCCATATTCTGGTGCTTTCCCAGTCACATTAGCAGGGATCTGAAGTGGAAGTGGAGCAGCCAGGACTCGAATGGGTGCCTACATGGGATGCCAGCATCACAGGCAGCAGCTTTACTGGCTATGCCAACAGCTCTGGACCCTGTGTTCCTTCTACATCCAGTTTACTTAAGTTTTGTTCATGAAAGGATGTTTTATTTCATCAAATGTTTTCTCTGCATCTATTGAGAGAATCAGATGGTTTTTATTCTTCAGTTTTAATGTGATACATCATGTTTATTGATTTGTGTATGCTGAACCATCCATGCATACCAGGGATAAATCCCACTTGGTCTGGGTGGATGATATTTTTGATGGGTTGTTGGATTGTATTAGCTAGTATTTTGTTGAGGATTTTGCATCTATGTTCATCAGAGATATTGATCTATAGTTCTCTTTCATTTTTGTATATTTTTCTGTTTTTGCAATTAAGGTGATGCTGGCCTCATAGAAGGAGTTTGGGAGGGTTTGCTCCCTTTAAATTAGTTTGATTAGTTTAATAAGAATTGGAATTAGTGCTTCTTTAAAAGTCTGGTAGACTTCAGCAGTGCAGTCATCCAGTCCTGGGGTTGTCTTTATTGGTAGGCTCTTTATAGTTGATTCAAATCCATCTTGGCCTATTTAGGTTTTCCATGTATTTGTTCCTCAATTTTAGTAAATTATATATGTCCAGAGATCTGTCCATTTCTTCTATATTTTCCAATTTGTTGGCACATAGCTGTTTATAGTAATTCCTGGTGATTCTTATTATTTCTATGATATCCATTGTAACCTCTCCTTTTAAACTCTGGTTTTATTAATTTGGGCCTTATCACCATTTTTTGGTTGTTGGGTCAATGGCTTATCAATTTTGGTTATTTTTTCTCAAAACTAGCTTTTCATTTCACTGATCTTTTGTAATTTTTATTTCAGTTTTATTCTATAATTTTTATCACTTTTTTCTCCTACTAATTTTGGGTTTAGTTTGTTCTTTTTTTCTAGGTTCTTGAGATGCATTGTTAGATTATTTATTTGATGCCTTTACAGTTTCTTGATGTAGGCACTAACTGCTATAAACCCTCCTTTTTTCACTGCTTTTGCTGTATTTCAGAAGTTCTTATATGTTATATTGTCATCTTCATTCATTTCTATGAATTTTTAAATTTCCCTTTTGATTTGTTCTATGACCCACTGTTCATTAAGGAGCGTGTTGTTCATTTTCCGTGTGTTTCCATATTTTGTAGGATTTCGTATGTTATTAATTTCCAGCTTCATTCCATTGTGGTCAAAAAAGATACGTGGTATGATTTCAATTTTTTTTTGAATTTGTTGAGACTTGTTTTATGGCCTAGAGTACGATCTATTCTAGAGAATGTCACATGCACTGATAAAAAGAATGTGTATTCTGCAGTTGCGGGATGAAATGTTCTGTAAATAGAAATTAGATCCATTTGGTCATTAGTGTAGATTAGCTCTGTTGTTCCTTTGTTGATTTCTCTTTTTCATGTTTAATTTTATTTGAAAGATAGAGTTGTGTGTGTGTGTGTGTGTGTGTGTGGAGAGAAAGATAAAGAAAGAGAGAGAGAGTGAGCTATCTTATATCCACTGGTTCACTCCCCAAATGATTGCAATAGCTGGAGCTGGGCCAGACCAAAGCTAGGAGCCAGGAGCTTCTTCTAGGTCTTCCACATGAGTGCAGAAGCTCAAGCATTTGGGCCATCCTTGACTGCTTTCCCAGGTACATTAGCAGGGAGTGGATTAGAAGTGGAACAGCCAAAAATCGAACTGGTGTCTATATGGCATACAGGGGTTGCAGGCAGCGGCTTAACACACTATGCCACATTCCAAGCCCCTATTTCTTTATTTTTTTTGTCTAGTTGATCTGTCCATTGATGAAAATGGGGTATTGATGTCTCTATTATTGTATTATAGTATATTTCTCCCTCTAGGTCCATTAACATTTGTTTTAAATGGCCAGGTGCCTTAGCATTGGGTGTGTTTACATTTACTATTAGTCGCATCTTCCTGTTGAATTGATCTCTTATTCATTACATAATGGCCTTTCTTGTCTCTTGTAACAGTTTTTGTGTTGAAGTCTATTGTGTCTGATATTAGGATTGCTACTCCTGCTCAACTTTCACTTTCATATGCATGGAATAATCTTTTCCATCCTTTCACTTTCAGTTTGTGTGTATCTTTGTTGGTGAGGTATATTTCTTGTTGGCATCATGTATATGGATCTTGTTTTTTAATCCATTCAACCTGTGTGTATATTTTAATTGGAGAATTTAGACCCTCCACATTCAAGTTTATTATTGATAAGTAATTAATTGGTCCTGCCATTTTTCTGTAAATATTCTTGTTGTTTGTTTTGGATTTTCATTGTACTTTTTTTAAAGGTTTTTATTTAATGAATACAAATTTCATATGTACAGCTTTTAGGAATATAGTGTTTCTTCCCCCCATTTCTGCCCTCCCCCCCTCACGCCCATCCCGTCTCCTACTCCCTCTCCCATTCCATTTTTCATTAAGATTTGTTTTTAATTCACTTTATATACAGAAGACCAACTCTATACTAAGTAGAGATTTACATTGTTTGCAACCACTTAGAACACAAAGTATAAAGTACTGTTTGAAGACATGGTTTACCATTAATTCTCACAGTACATCTCATTAAGGACAGAGGGCCAACATGGAGAGTAAGTGTACAGTGACTCCTGTTGTTGGCTTAACAATTGACACTCTTATTTTTGATAACCACCCGAGGCTCTTGACATGAGCTACCAAAGCTGTGGAAGCCTTTTGAGTCCACAAACTCCGTTGGTATTTAGACAAGGCTGTATGCATAGTGAAAGTTCTCTCCTCCCTTCAAAGTACATCCTTCTTTGATAGCCCCCTTGAAGGTTTTTGCCCTTCATACTTTCATGTCAAATAGTAAAGCACAACTTCATACAAATATGCCTGAGGCTGTAATCCAACAACTTTATAACCTGTCTTTCTAGCTTATTCATTTATAACTCAGCCATCCAGAGTGGAAAAGATGTACTTATGCACAATACTAACAATATTTTATTGGGCCAGGAGAATGAATTCTTTACTGCTTATTCTTTACTGCCTGCTTATCTGTACCAAAAGTTCTTTGAAAAAGCAATGTATAGACTACCATGTGCAGTAAGTTCCTATTTGTGTAAAATATGGAAGCACTATTTATTTCTATATGCAAAGAAAATGACTAGGACACATGAGACATTCCTAATAATGTATATAATGATGAGAAAATGAAATAGGTGATGGTGGTAGAAAAACCTATGTTCATCATCTACTCCTTGATACTGACTGAATAGTTTTTTACAATGTTCATGAAACACTTTTCCAAATTAATGAAAAAAAAAAAACTTCGATACTAATACTGCTGCTATTACTACTACAAGATATATTGTTTCTTTACTTCCATATAGAGAATTTAAATTCACGTAAATGACTAATAAAATGTTAAATATCCAAGTTTACTCTAAATACAAACTAATATTTACTCTCAACTTTAAAAAAAAATTATTTCATTTATTTGAAAAGTCCTGAACACGGTTGAACCTCCAGAGATGACAATATGCTTAGAGGATGTCTGACATCAATAAGACAATTCTGAATTACTTCATCTACAACTTCTGAGATAGGTTGTGTAAAGTCTGGATTAGCAAACTCTTGGATGAAAAAGATTTCAGATCCCAAGAATCTCCATAGCCAACATCAGTGGAAAATTCTTTCTTAGAGATAGCATTGATTCCAGTACACTGCTTAATCCACTTTGACCCATCTGTGTCATACTTGTTAAATTCCTTTAATAAATCTGGCAGACATAACTATAGTGCCACTTTACTTCCTTAGCAGTTTCCAGGGATTGTTCTGGAGGGATTTCTACTTCTTCATCTCTCAGCAGTTGCTGAATAAAGGACGTTCTATCTCGTCCTGCGATTGGAATGTGTTTAATACAGCTGCCAATCAAATACCCTTCAGCCACAGGAATGACATGAGTGACACCATCGCCACTGTCTATTACCATACCAGTTAGTGTCCGTTCTGCTTGTCTTGAGGTCCAGGATCCTGCTAAGGCAAGAACAGCCCATACAGCCATGTACAAGCCTGGAACACTGAAATCTCAAGCATCATTTCAGCAGCATATTCCCTGTTTTCTGGAGTATTCCGTGGAGCTTCAGTCAATATAAAATAGGGGTCTTCAGGTTCTGCCCTTAAATATTTAAAGATCACTTGTCCCATAAACCTTTCCATCAAATCCCAATCTTCAACTACGTCATGACGAATTGGCCACTTTGTTGCATATGTAGGTTTTTCTATTGCTTCATCACCAATGAAGAAGTCTGTGGTGGAATAAGAAGGTGAAAAAGTCATGCCAAAATGTCTGCTGAGGTGAGAAGGTTATGCCAAGATGGCTGCTGACAACAGAAACTGCCTGGCAACAGGCCGTGATTGGATGGCTTTGGAAACCACATGACAACAGAGCCTGACTGACAACAGGCTGTGATTGGATGATTTCAGAAACTGCCTGGCAACAGAGCCTGACTGGCAACAGTCAGTTGCATGGCTTTGGAAACTGCCTGGCAACAGGCTGTGATTGGTTAGGGCATAGACTGCCTCTTCACTGGATTGGCTGCCTTGGCTATATAAGCAGCTGTAGCAACTGAAATAAACGAGTCTGCAGGCTGCTTGCCTCAGGCCTGCTTTGGGTGTTGCAGATCTCCTCTGTCATCAGCAGAGTGGAGTGTATGATCATGCTGGCTGGCGTGTTCTCAACCCCAGTCCCTCTCTGCCAAGGTGAACCAATTACTCAGGTGAGCCCATGGTTCCTGTGCACAATACCCATTTAGACGTGGAAACCACACAGAAGATCTGTGCACTCCATGGTGTGAGCATGGAGCCATCCACCATGACCCTCCCCAGTATGCAGGTAGCGCCTAGCTTCTGGAGTTGGAACCAGTGGTTACACAGAGACCCAGCCACACTGCCTGCCCTTCTCAGATACCTGGTCTACCGCACAGTGACAGGATCCTCAGGGTCTCAGGGTGCAGGGGATTCACTCCCTGCCCAGTGGGCCTCTCCATCCATGGTGAGAGCTGCCCTGTTCCCAGAGCCACTGCCTGACAGACGTTGGTTGGGGAGGGGGGGTGCGGAACGATGTGTACCCTACTTCCTGCCAGCTCTTCAGGCCTCACTCAGAGTGAGTGGGGAGGGTGCGGTCCCCCTCAGACAAGGTCACTGGAAGTGCCTGGACTGCTGCAGGTTCCTCTCACATTGGCCTGAGAAGCTGTTGGTGGTGTCCTGCTGGCTTCTGTGTTACTGTTCAGTCTCCACTGCTCCACAACATCTCTCTTCTTTCTGTAGACTTTCTTTTTCCTCTCACTTTTTAAAAAAGATTTATTCTATTTATTTGAAGTATAGAGTTACAGAGAGAGTTAGAGCCAGAGAGACAGAGAGAGGTCTTCCATTCTGTTGGTTCACTCCCCAAATGACCACAGTGGCCAGAGCTGAGCTGATCTGAAGCCAGAAGCCAGGATGATCTTCCAGGTCTTCCATGAGGGTACAGGGGCTCAAGCACTTGGGCCATCTTTCACTGCTTTCCCAGGCCATAGCAGAGAGTGAGATTGGAAGAGGAGTAGCCGGGACACGAACCAGCAACCAATATGGGATGCTGGCGCCGCATGCTGGGGGTTTAACCCTCTGTGTCACAGTGCTGGTCCCTGTTTCCACTTTGGAAACAACCTAAATATCCATCAACAAGTGAATGGGTACCACAATTTGTGGTATAGCTTTTTAAAGAAAAACTATTCAGCAATCAAAAAAGAATGAATAAATCTAAAAGCAAATAAAGTGAATGACAGAAATGAACTCAAAGAAAAAACCCCACAAGTTCTATCAGCTGAATATATGTAAAACCTTATCTGTAGTGAAACATGTGCTGTGTTTCCTGGGAACAGGGCAATGTCTGGGCAAGTGAGGCTGTATATTACAGAAGTCAACATACATTCAGTTTAGGGACATAACAATAATGATAACTAGGCCTATATGATTATTCTACAGGATATAACTTGGTACCAGTAAGTAGGGCAAGTTATAAGATAATTATTATTTTTGAAAATATCTAATTTTTGATGAACATTTGATAACTCCTGTTTCCTTAAAAATTTAATCATAAAATGAAGAAAAATGTGGCAACAAAGTAGAATGTATATTATAATCTCAAACTGTTAGGAAGGCCTTTTAGCCAACTGCATATTTCAATGCCTATCTGACAAATAGATGGAAATCACTGCTTATTATTTAAGTAGTCAGAAACACAAATGCAAATTTCTCACAAATGCATGTTAAATACCCCCCCCCCCCCGTGAACAATTGACTGCTTAATGATACAGTTATGCATCTCTAAGATAAGCCTCAACAATTATGACACAACTCTGGAGCAGCTATTAACTTTGAAATAATTTTTCTAGTTTTATTTTATTTTAATCAACACATAATAATACTACATATTTGTGGGATACAATGTGATGCTTTGACACATGTGTACGTTGTTTTACGATCAAATCAGCATATTTATCAACTCAAACATTTATTATTTCTTTATGATTAAACATTTAAAATCTTGTTTTCAAATTCTTCAAATATATAATACATTAATACTGATTATGATCAGGTTACTGTGTAGTAGAATACCATAATTTATTCCTCATATCTAACTATGATACAAAATTCTCCCCATCAGCCTTCCTCCATACTCTCTGCAGCTCTCTGAAGCTCCTAATTACCATTATTCTACTCTCTCTTATGAAGTCAACTTTATTTTTTTAAAGATTTATTTTATTTATTTGAAAGACAGAGTTACAGAGAGAGGTAGAGACAACAAGAGGTCTTCCATCTGCTGGTTCAGTCCCCAGTTGGCTACAATGGCCGGAGCTGTGCCGATCTGAAGCCAGGAGCCAGGAGCTTCCTCAGGGTCTCCCATGCAGGTGCAGGGGCCCAAGGAGTTGGGCCATCTTCCACTGCTTTCCCAGGCCACAGCAGAGGGCTGGATCAGAAGAGGAGCAGCCAGGATAAGAACCATTGCCCACATGGGATGCCAGCACTTCAAGCCAGGTTTTTTTTTTTTTTTTTTTGACAGGCAGAGTGGACAGTGAGAGAGAGAGACAGAGAGAAGGTCTTCCTTTGCCGTTGATTCACCCTCCAATGGCCGCTGCGGCCGGTGCACTGCGGCCGGCACACTGCGCTGATCCAATGGCAGGAGCCAGGGACTTATCCTGGTCTCCCATGGGGTGCAGGGCCCAAGCACTTGGGCCATCCTCCACTGCACTCCCAGGCCACAGCAGAGAGCCAGGCCAGGGTTTTAACCCACTACACCATGGCGCCGGCCCCTGAAGTAAACTTTAAAAAGTAATTAAGTAATGCATTTTTTAGGGAAGAGAGAGAGAAAGAGAGAGAGAGAGAGATCAATCTTCCATCTGCTGGTTCACTCCCCAAATGCTCACAACAGGTGGAGTTGGTACAGGCCAAAACCAGGAGGCTGGAATTTATTCCAGGTCTTCCACATGAGTGCCAAGAGCCCAAATACTTGAGCCATCATCCGCTGCTTCCCAGGGTGTGCATAAGCGGGGAGCTGCATAGGAAGCTGAGACAGGCGACTTGACCCGAGGGACTCCAATTTGAGATGCAGACATCCCAAGCGGCGTCTTCACCACTGAGCCAAATGCCAATCCCTGGAGAGCAACTGTTTCAGATTCCACAAATCGGGGAGAACCTAGGGTGTTTGCTTTTCTGCTGGGACTTTGAGCAATCTCTAGACTTTCCACAGAAAGCTTCTCCCACCGTTCCCTGGGAGTGTGGTTCCACCCTTGTTCTTCTGGTATCTTCCTGTGGTCAAAACCAACTTCTCTTTCCCCTATTCAGCCATCTTGGATTGCTTCCTATATTAGTTTTTAACAACATAAATCTACATAGTTTGACTCAGAAAAATGCCAAGATATATTTTTGAGTGGAAAAAAGCAGGTATTCTTAATGGAAAAAAAAGCTGTCATTTGTATAAAAACAAAAGTAAAACCAAAAACCCCAAAACATACTCGTTAATGTGTACAGAAAGTTTGGAAGGAAATAGGAAACTGGACTGAGGAAAAGTGTTTTTCCTGTACCTCTTTGAATGATTTGGTCTTGCATTGTGTCATGTTTCATTTTACCAATTAACTACTTTAAAATTGAATAGAGGCCGGCGCCGTGGCTCAACAGGCTAATCCTCCGCCTTGCGGCGCCGGCACACCGGGTTCTAGTCCCAGTCAGGGCTCCGGATTCTGTCCCGGTTGCCCCTCTTCCAGGCCAGCCCTCTGCTGTGGCCCGGGAGTGCAGTGGAGGATGGCCCAGGTGCTTGGGCCCTGCACTCCATGGGGAGACCAGGAAAAGCACCTGGCTCCTGGCTCCTGCCATCGGACGAGCGCGGTGCGCTGGCCGCAGCGCGCCGTCAGCGGCGGCCATTGGAGGGTGAACCAACGGCAACGGAAGACCTTTCTCTCTGTATCTCTCTCTCTCACTGTCCACTCTGCCTGTCAAAAAAAAAAAATTAAAAAAATTAAAATTGAATAGATACATATTAGTTGTACAATCTTATATTGTAAAATACACATATTGTACAATCTTATATTATAAAGAAAAATATACAATTACTTTATGCTTTAGGATCTTTTCCCATAGTCTCTACTAGATGTTGGGTTTATGTATTTACTGTCTGTTAGGAAACTGGCACAGTTTTATCTATGGCGCGATCTATACCCTGATTTACATCCCAAGCTCTAGCCCCCGCCGCCATTGCTGGAAGCCAGGTGGCCACATGGCCCAACCTCTGTTGTCAAGCTCCACCCCCATCCTAATGGGATTCGCTCTTCCTGCTTCCCTGCCTGCCCTCGGGCAGTGTTTTAAAAGGACGTGTTCCTGAACACGTGCTCTCTTGGCTTCTCTCCTGCTCTCTTGGCTGGTCTCTCTGCTCTATCTTCTCTCCTCACTGTCTCCTCTCCTCTGTCTCTCTCTCTCTCTTATACTCTCTTTCTCCCTCTTCTTCCTTCACTGCCCCACCCCTCCGGTCTGTTGAGTGTTCCCCAATAAACCTTTTCCCTTACTCCGGTATTCGGTGTGTTTTGTGACGGCTAACACTGTCTTTAGTTATAGATAGTTTAAATATGAAATTTCTAATGTTTTTTTCCATCTATGAAAATGTTTAGTACTTTTTAGTCATATGCATTGGAATTGCTCATCTCCATAAGTCACATTTCAGATTTGAACTTTTGCCAATTTGTATATACAAAATCCAGAGTCAGAAGTTCTGGAAGGAATTTAAATTCTATCACTTCATAGCTGTAGGACTTTGAAAATTTTAACCAACCATTTTCCACCCTTGTATCCTTTCACCCATTCATGTGCGTGGAGTCATATTAACAACTATTTTGCTTATGCTCAGTTTTCTGTATGCACATGAATTAGGATAACACTTATCTAGCTTGTGATGAGGAGCAGATGATACCATGAGTGTAAATAAAAGCCTTTGTATGCTGTGAACCAGTGTGCAAATACAAAATGTGATTATTTTTGTGGTCCTTGGTTTCATTGTAAAGTGTTAGATGGTGACAACTGAGTTGAGATGCCCGATTTTCCATGTGTCAGAGTAGGAAAAGATGTTGAAGACATCAGGTAATATATTTGAAGCTTCCCCCCGACAAAGGAAAAGAGTTGGAGGTATCATTTGTCACCCAAGAGAAATAGCCACAAAAGGCTCTGTCTTACAGAGATAAGAGTGCTGGAAAATGAAGTAGGTTGGTTGTGTTTAAGTGAAGGGACAGAGGCATCTCGTTTTGCAGGGGTGCGGGGAAGTGGGGGTGTTCCTGCCAGGTGGCTTCTGTCCCCTTCCTTCCTCTGAATTTTAAAAGCATGCCCTGCCTCTTGCACACTTGATTATTTTAACATCTAATGCTGGGCGTTGCATCTCCACTCCTGACCTCAGGGAGAGCTTTCTGAGATGCTGTCCAAGACGAGTAAGTATGAGCAAGTCTTCCTTTGGACAGCTTCACCTCCTCACCTATTCCTTGGACAAACCACTAGAGATGTCCAGGCTCTTGCTGTGTGTCTCTAAATGATAAACACAGCTACTTAGGATCTCTGTGATAGAACCAGATGGCTATGATATTAAGGGTGGAGCGAGGTAATATCTTCAGCTCTTCTTACTGTCCGTGGATTGAAACTTAGGCTAATAATTTAGACTATTTAGAGGGCATTTCATTTTAGCTTATAATCATATTTTTTATTTAATTACCTGTATATCCGCTAAGCTAAATTATGATATATCCTTGTACCAAGTCATAATCCTTTCCATTTTATGTGTTTTCTTTCTTTCCTACCCTCTCTTGGAAGATTCTCTAGTAGGACAGGGAAATAAATGTTAGCTTTTAAAAGGTAGGCGAACATAAATTTTCCATTGACATAAATGCTATAGTTTGTGAGATATAAAATAGAAGTAACTGCTTTCATAGTTCCAGGACTGTGTTTTTCTTTTTTTTCTTTCTTTTTTTTTTTTTTGACAGGCAGAGTGGACAGTGAGAGAGAGAGACAGAGAGAAAGGTCTTCCTTTGCCGTTGGTTCACCCTTCAATGGCTGCCGCGGCCGGCGCGCTGCGGCCGGCGCACCGCGCTCGTCCGATGGCAGGAGCCAGGTGCTAGGTGCTTTTCCTGGTCTCCTATGGGGTGCAGGGCCCAAGCACTTGGGCCATCCTCCACTGCACTCCTGGGCCACAGCAGAGGGCTGGCCTGGAAGAGGGGCAACCGGGACAGAATCCGGTGCCCCAACCGGGACTAGAACCCGGTGTGCCGGTGCCGCAAGGCGGAGGATTAGCCTGTTGAGCCACGGCGCCGGCTTGTGTTTTTCTTTTCTTAAAACTGTTTGTATCAGTTTTATGTAAAAAAGCCCTAGGCAGCCATGTATTGGATATTTAATAAAGTGACTGAAAGAGAATAGGAAATATCTGATAGAAGACAAAGATAAGTAGGTTCTGAATGAGAAACTCCAGATTCTTAGATGATGGGCGTAGAATCCAACTTGGATTTCACGGATGGTGTTGTTACAACAGGTCTGGGCGGGGCTGCTCTGAGAGGCTCTTGCTTCAGCCTTCTTTGGGGCTTTAGGGGCTGGTTCAAATGGTTTCTGAGGTCCTGGTGTTTGTCAGAACCTCCGGCTTCTTGCATTATTCCTCGGCTTATGAATTTCCTTGTGCTTTCCCCTTTGAACTAATTTTAGCTTTCCTTGGTCTGGAAGCCCATTTGGTAACGCTGGTATTCAATGACGAAAAGTTGAGGCTGAAAACAGGATTCGTGCATGGTCTATGGCTATTTGAGGTTGATAATGTATTGTTATCGTCATTTTAATGAAATGATATGCAGAGGAGTAACTGATTTTTCCAGATACTGATAGGAAGTTGTGACTGACACACAACCAGTGACCACCACTTCTCGATTACTTACTATGCCATTCACTTTAGATAGACTATCTGGTTTAATTTGCAAAATATCTCATGAGGTAGCTCCAGTTTTTAAGCCATGTTATAGACGTGGGAACTCAGGTTTAAGTAGCAATGAAATAATGCCCCCAAGGTGAAACGAAGTATAAGTGATGGCAACAGGATTCTGGTCTTGGGGATATTAAGGAGGTTTACAACTCTCTCAGGGGAAAAGCCTCTTAGGAAAAACTCCGTATGGAGTATTTTTGTATTTGGCATCGTTGTTTACATTGTTCCACAGGAAGTGGAACCTACTATTTACATAGCAGTCCCCTCCCCCCACCAAAGTCCTCAGTTAAGCCATTTTGGACATTTGTCAATCACATCAGTACAGTCGATGCCTGTTTCAGGTGGGGAAACTGAAGCTCGGTTTACAGGTGCCGTTTCCATCTATGTGTCACAGGAGAAGTGTACCGCCGGTCCCTGCACAGCGTTGATGTCTCCTAGCTGTTCATGGTGCTGCTGGTTCCTGTTGAGACAGGGGCCGGTCAGCTACCAGTTCAACAGGTGTGTGCTTAGTGGCTTGGCAGATTTAACGATAGGGAGACCCTGACTAAATCCCACCTTAGTACTTGTTGGGTTAACTGGGTCCATGGAGATTCTGAAATATTTAAGTATACTTCTGAATTGGAAACAATGTATGTGGACCCCAGGGAAGACTCCACTGTTACTAGAGACCCCAGGGAAGACGCCGCCATTAATAGAGACCCCACAGGAGGCCGAGAGAGGGGTTGCAGCAGCTTCCGGTTTCCCCTTCATGGACCCTTAGTGTCCAGCCACCTTTCGCTGTGCTGATCTAACCAGAAGCCCGTTGGTAAGGGCATGGTGTGAGGTGGGGAGCAGGCTCACCCCTGGAAGGTACGGGGTGAGCTGGGAGGGGCTGGGTGGAGCTGCAGTAGCAGGCATGCGCCAATGCCGTGTGCTTGCAAAGGCAGTGGTTGGTGCTTTTCTGCTTGGTTTTCCCTTTTGTGAGATGAGAAGAGGAAAAGCTTTTGGGGCCAGCGCCGGCTCAATAGGCTAATCCTCCGCCTTGCGGCGCCGGCACACCAGGTTCTAGTCCTGGTCGGGGCGCCAGATTCTGTCCCGGTTGCCCCTCTTCCAGTCCAACTCTCTGCTGTGGCCAGGGAGTGCAGTGGAGGATGGCCCAAGTGCTTGGGCCCTGCACCCCATAGGAGACCAGGAGAAGCACCTGGCTCCTGCCTTCGGATCAGCGCAGTGCGACGGCCATTGGAGGGTGAACCAATGGAAGAGAAAGACCTTTATCTCTGTCTCTCTCTCTCACTGTCCACTCTGCCTGTCCAAAAAAAAAAGAAAAAGCTTTTGGATCTTGGAGCTTTTTGTGCTTCCTTAAAGTCTCATTTGCTTCCTTTTTTATGAGACACGGAGTTCCTCTTAGGACAGTGTATGGCAATACCTTTGAAGGCGAGAGCCCTCTCATGTGGGCTTCTACTTCGATTCTCACCTTTGTTTTCCACGTCTGTAGATGTTGGTCCCATGTGGGCTCAGCCCTGGTGGTTGTTCCATTGTGAGCTGAGGAAATGCTCAGAGGAACACCACTGTCAAATCTAATTGCGATTTCTTCCCCCTTTCAATTCCATTTCTCTGTGAAAGGTGGGCACACGTAGGGACAGAGAGAGAGAGGCAGACATAGAACAAGCTTCCACCTGCTGGTTCACTCCCCAAGTCCTGGAGAGAGCCAGGACAGGGCAAGGCCAAAGCCAGGAGCCTGGAACTCGGTCCAGGTCTCCCACATGGGTAGCAGGAGCTCAGGTACTTGGGCCATCACCCGCTGCCTTCCAGTGGAAGCTGGATTGGAAGCAGTGTAGCTGGGACTCAAACCATCCAGAGGCACATATGGGATGTGGGTGTCCCAAGTGGCAAGGAACCACTGTGCCACATGCTACTCTCATTTTCCCCTTTTGAATTGTAAGTTGACAGTTATACTTGTGTAAATTTACAGGCTCTAAAGTATGAGGAATCTTCATAAAGATCATGTAAAATATGTAGTATGAAACAACTATGATTGGATCTCAAAATTTGTGCCCAAATAAACTTATCTCTTAATTCCATTTTCCATGAACATTCTGAAGAATCCTTGTCATGTTATGATTCAGGAATACCTTGTGGAATAACTAAATCGAGCTAGTTAAGATATCCACTGCCTTAAATACTTAGCATTTTTTGCAGATGAGAGCATTCCATTGTGAAATGTTGTGTCCTTGACCAGAGCTGCTGTTTCTTCCTCTGATTTATTTCCACGCGTGAGCAATAGGAATTCCTTACAATTCTTTAAAATTCTGGCCTCCTTAGATAACTGCAGATATGTTTTCTTCTTAGAATTATTTCACAAGATATTTGGGGCGGGGGCAAATTTTGGAAGCAGTTTACTGCTATAGTATTTTCTGTGGTTGAGCCTCCATTTGGTATTTTTTAGGGGAGAAAGATTCAGTAGCTCATGGTATTGTAAGAATGTTTTTATTATTTTGTAGCATTGGCTATGCTTTGCATGCATCTGGGGAGTACTTGTGTGTCCACCTGAGGCACTGCAACATCAAAGGATAGTATCTGAACTGAAAATACACAGTCTGGTGAACATACCAGTTCGTGAACATAATAATTTACCAACACTTGAAAACCACAGGATTGATTCTCTGTCATCTTCGCTCATCTTTTCAGCATATATATATATATATATATATCACATGTTCTTATAATAAACATCAACATTTATCAAAGATTTATTTTTATTTGGAAGGCAGTTACAGAAACAGAGGGAGACAGAGAGAGAGAGAGAGAGAGAGAGAGATCTTCCACCCCCTGTTTCACTCCTCAAATGGTTGCAATAGCTAGGGCTGTGCCAAGCCGAAGCCAGAAGACCAGAGCTTCTTCCTGGTCTCCCACGTGAGTGCAGGGCCCCAAGCACTTGGGCCATCTTCCGCTGCTTTTGCAGGCTGTCAGTAGGGAGCTGCCAGGTCTCCAGCTGGCTGACATCCTTTTTGGATGTCAGTGTTGCAGGCAGAGGTTGAACCCGCTACGGCACAACATGAGCCCCTATGATTGCAGTGTGGGGGATTGTTTAACAGCTATGTAAATGCAAGTTTCTATGTTTAGTGTGGCTTGTGCAGGAGATGGCATTTTATATCCAGACTGAACTCACTTGCTTTCAGGACTTCATCCACCCTGACCTGGCCAGGAGATTATCACTTTGTGAACTTCGGAACAAACAGGGTGAATCCCATAATGGGAAACGTTGCGAAGTGTTTATATTTTCAGTAATAAAATGTTAGCCCTTCTCTGTGAAATCAGCGTTTGGAGGAGAGGAGCAGGACAGCTGTTTTCCAGTTTGTCCTCAGGAAGCATGGAGCTTCCACATACTAGGGTTATGAACCCAGTAACTTGATTCTTTAATGAAAATTCCATGCCTTTGGAAATATGGACCTGATTTTCCATTTAAGCCATGAGTAAGTTTTATTTAGCATTTTAGCAAGTTACCATTTCTGTTTGGGCAACAGAACTTTGTTCTAAGTCGAAATATTTAACTTCTAAATAATGAGAATTTTTGTATTGCATATTTTTTCGTCTTTTAACTAATTTTAGTTAGCAAGAGGATGAAGCTATACTTTTCATAAAATAATTTATCTGAGTTAACGTTTTTTACTGTATTTGAAGATTGATATGGGGAAAATACCAAAAATAGTTAAACATATAGGCACATACCATTTTAATTACAATAAATTACTTAATGAGCTGGGGGTTATTATATTTTCTTATGCAATTTCAATAAGGTGATTTTCTGGATTAGTGGTTCTCAAGGTGCAGGCCTTGGACCAGCAACCTCAGCATCACCTGAGGACTTGTTCATAGTGTAAATTCTTGAGCCCACCCCAGACCTACTGAAAGATGCCTTCAGCAGGAAGGGAGGAGAAAGGAGCAGTGAGTGTGGTGCAAGCCCTCCAGGTGGTTCTGTAGATGCTAGAATAATGACTGCAATTTTGCATTGCTTGCCAGTTCAGATCACTCTATGATGCACATAAACCAGATGTAACAGATGGCATAGTCTAAAAGCAAAATCACTAATACCACTGACGTTGGATTGTTGATTTGTACAAGTCCTTTAGTGTGGAGAAGAGTCAGCATGACTGCTTATGGGATAAGCTGCTGGCAGTTTAGAGTAGGGATGTGCACAGTGCCCTTAAATGCTGCCACCATAGCACAAAGGCCACGGCCAGGAGAGACGGAGGAAATGGGCACCGAGCAGTGCTTCCTGGTGTAGATAAAATAGTGACTGCTTTCGTGTGTGGTGTACCCATTGGATAAAAGAAGCTGTAAACGGGAGTATGACTTGTACACTGTAAAGAGCTGTGTACATGTGATGTGCACGTTTAGTCAGCCAGCAAACTGAAGAGTTTGGGGAACCAAGCGCTGTGGATCTGCTGGGAAACCCACAACGCAGGAAGCACAAGTCCACACCCTGGGGGAACTCACGGTCTGGTGAGCTGCAGTTATATTTAAGTATGTACATGTTATAATTAAACTGCAAATGTACTTGCAAGTAAACCGAGGTTGGTTAGTAGGAAAAATTACAATTCAAAGTAGCCCCGTGTGGCAGCGACTGCTAGCCTACTGATCACTCCGTTATCTGGTCGCTTCAAAGAGGTCTAAGCATAAAGTAAGAAAACAGGCCTCTGCAGACCCAAAGTAGATGTCAGGAAGTCCATTTAGTAACCTCCCCACCCCCCAAGCCTTTTGGCTGTGACTCCAAGTTTACTTCAAAGGAAATCTTGACTTTCTTGACTCATAATCCTTAATAGTCTACTTTTCCTAAATCCATCAAATCCCCTTAGTACTTCATGTCTTTTCTCATGTTCTTTCCCTCTGTGCCTGAAATGCCCTTACTTTTCCCTTTTTTGCTTAATAAAACTGTATATAATCCTCAAAACCCAGCTCCAGTCTCCCCGCCGGGAGCCCTTCCTAGTCTCCCGACCTTCCGTGCTTTACGGCAGCCTGCCGTACCTGCGTTCCTGTCTGTCATCCGGTCATGTGTGGAATCCCTCCTTCCGCGTTCTCTGATTGGTGGATCTCGAGTTGGCAGCGCTGATGATAGGCGGAAGGGCCTCCAGAAACGCCTCTTGAGTGAATGCATTTCACGTGGTAGTCGGACTCCCAGGTCCACGGGCCTTTTAAGGATAGGAAATCAAGAGAGCATGCTGGAGAGGCGTGTGATAGCGGTGAGGAGAGACTGCTGACGTTCTCACGCAGAGTGCAAGACAGAAAGTCTCTGTTAACAAAGGCTTCTGGAAGTACAGCAATATGGGGAGCAAAGACAAGTGACGTAATAACACTGCTGGGGAGTGAAGGTCCAGACTTCAAGGCTGATTGAAGTATAGTCAAGTATTTAAGATTCATGGAAGTCCTTGCCTAAAGACGCAAACCACTGACTCTCCAGCGCTGGGTTCTTCATGGCTTTCCGATAAGAGCATTAGTATAACTTATCTTGAATATGGAAGACTCAAGTTACAGAATCTGCCTCACAATTTTTCAGTTATTTATTTGAGAGGCAGATAGAGACAGGTGGGGTGGGGGAGTGAAGGAGAGAAAGATATCTCATTTACTGGTTCACTTCCCAGATTCCCCCAGTGGCTGAGGCTGGATCAGGTGGCATTCGGGAGCCAGGAACTCCATCCAGGTTTTCCACGTGGGTGGTAGGAACCCAGTTGTTTGAGGCTTCAATGCTAACTCTGGAGTCTGCATTACCTGAAGGTTGGAGTGAGAAGCTGGAGCCAGGGATTGAACCCAGGTACTCCAATGTGGGATGTGAGCATCTTAAGCACTAGGTTTAATACCCATTCCCGTGTCACCCTTTTTGAAAAAAAAATTATTTGAAAAGGGGAGAGAGAGATGCAGAGGGAGACAGAGAACTCCCACCTGCTCGTTCGCACCCCAAACGCCTGCAACGGCTGGGGCTGGGCCGGGTAAAAGCCAGGAGCCAGGAACGTAGTCTGCGTTTCCTGTGTGGTGGCAGGGATCCAAGTGCCGTGAGCCATCACCTGCTGCTTCCCTGGGTGAACATTATTAGCAGGAAGCTGAAATCTGGAATAGAGTGAGGAATCAAACTCGTGCTCCAGTATGGGACATAGGCATTCCAAATGGCATCTTACCCACAATGCAGTTGGCCACCACCCCCTTCCAACCCTTTTAAAAACTGCTCTCCACTCACCAGAGATTTCAATTGTAATTTATAATTGGTGACATTTACTAGATTCATTTATCTGACATTCTGTTTTCATTACTTTCAGTTTGATAGCTTTCTCTTCCAGGAGAAAATATTACACCTTGGAGTTAAGTTTGGGAAAATGTACTTTCATAGATTAGAGAAACACTTAGGACTGTTTTTCTCATTTGGGTCACTTTTAACCTTTTTGTTCCTATGATGTGGTAATCTTTTGTGGTTAAGAAACACTTCTTAAGCAGCCGTGAATAACTCTCTGGAATATTGTGTTAAGTGGGGAAAAAGCAGTCCATGGGTGCAACACAGGCAAGCTAAGTAGAAGATTCTTCCCCCAATATCATCACATGGTGAATGTGCATCTCATGTCATTCACTAAAATTTCATCAATTGCCTCTTCCTTTTCTGCACAGTAGGGTCATTGTCAAACCTACAACACAGCACTGTTTTGATAATTAAATGAAATAATGTGTGTGAAATGCGTTTAATTGATGAACAAAGGCTACTCATGGAACTGGTGAGAACTTGTATCACAATGTCTTTGTCTAAAGACAGGAGCCAAGCCATTGCCAAAGTATTTAATTTTTTCCTTCTCTCTCCCTTCCTATGATATTTCCCCTGACGATCCACGAAGTCAGAGGATCCTTCATTTATATAAAATGGCCCAGATCCAGTCATTCTCATGAGCTGGTCTGGATCGTCCTCAAGTAGGTTTGTTACTAAGCTTAAAGGCTTGGTAAATGCATTATAAATTCGAAGAAGGAAGTCAGATATTATTAAATGACCACCACCAACAGAAAGTGGGCTTGGACCTGGTAATTGTAACAGTGGCTGGGATTTTATTTATTTATTTATTTTGAGAGTCAGAGACAGCAAGAACAAAAAGGGACAGAGGTCTGTGGGAAGCAATTTCCCCATCTGCTAGTTCAGTCCCCAAATACCCTCAAATAGCTAGGAATGGGGCTAGGCCAAAGCTGAGAGTCATGAACTCAATCCAGAGCCCCTTTGTGGGTAGCAGGAACCCAATTACTTGAGCCATCATGGCTGCTTCCCAGAGTCGGCCCTAGGGAGAACCTGGAGTCAGGAGCCTGATCAGAGGATTGAAGCCAGGCACTGAGATGTGGGAGATGGGCATCTTAGTCGGAGTCATTACTACTAGGTCAGGAGCCCACACCGGTGGCTGGGATTGTTCAGATTTGTGAAGCAGAGTTTGCTACATTGGGCTTCCACTGTATTTACAGACAAAGCGAATTTTCATCTGTGCATCCCTGTTAGTGAAAACTGTTGTCTTCACACAGTTCCTGAGCAGCCGCCTCACATTAAAGTCTTGAAGACAAAGCCTGCGGTAACACTTGCTTTGGCAGGGAGTAGTTGCAAATCTTCTGCTCAGCACGCAACTGAGGGAGCCGTACTTTGATCAGTGCAGGGAGGCCTTGCCTCTGACCCCTCCAGACTAGGGCACAGGGTTAGCTGGGAAGGACACTTCCAAGAGCACCCCAACCTCAGAGCGTTTTCTTCCTGAGAAACTCGTCCACATCACAGCACAGTCATCCAAAGCAGACATATTCAGAAGAGAAGGCAGTACTTGGCTTTGGAGAGCAGCTGAACAGAAAGTTCTGGAGCCTGAATGTGCTTTTCAGGCGGCTTACAGATGTGATAATGACTCAGTTCATATGTAGAATAGGATTTTGTTTGTGGCTAATAGGCAGATTGTTGACTGATTCCTCTGATTAAAATAAATTTCTTTGAAAACGCTGAGTATGTTATGTTGTATACATTGATAGCCTGGAAACTTCGTGTGTGTGTGTGTGTGTGTGTGTGTGTGTGTGCATACACATGCTCACGTGCTATTTGAACTATAGGGATGTATAAAATTTGGGGGCTATCTGTAAACAGTCATAGTTTTTCTTTTTTTTTTAAAAAAAGATTTATTTTATTTATTTGAAAGACAGAGTTACAGAGAGAGGTGGAAACAGAGAGAGAGAGGTCTTCCATCCTCTGATTCACTCTCCAGATGGCCACAATGGCCGGAGCTCTGCTGATCCAAAGCCAGGAGCCAGGAGCTTCCTTCCCAAGCACCTGGGCCATCTTCTACTGCTTTCCCAGGCCACAGCAGAGAGCCAGACCAGAAGAGGAGCAGCCGGGGCTAGAGCTGGCACCCAAATGGGATGCTGGCGCTTCAGGCCAGGGCTTTAATACGCTGTGCCACAGCACTGGACCCAACAGTTATAGTTTCTATTCAATAATTTAGAGTAAATGTTTGTCACATGAATGGCTTTAAAAATAAGTAGTTGCGCATCATTCAGGAAATGTAATGTGCTGGGTGCTGACAGTAACAGGGTTCTCTTCTTACAAAACCATTTAAACCAACACAAGATAGCATTGTTGCTTACTTTCCCAGGTCAGGTGCTCTGAGGAGCAGGCTCCATGATGGAATTGGACGTGCATGAGACTGACCAGGAAAGGAGCCCATGAAGGGCAATGGGGGGAGGAAGCAGGAGTAGGAGGGATGGACTCAGACTCTCATGCAGGTCTGACTCCTATGAAGGAAAAGAGCAAAGGAAAGAGGCTTGGGTAGGAAGAAGCTTAGAGTGAAACATCTTTGATAAGACATTGTCAGACCAAGGGGTGTCCCAGGGCAAAGACTGCCCAGCGGAAAAGGGGAGCATTGGAAGGAGTGGCCCAGCCTTGGTACACCACTGTGCTCAGTCGTTAGCTGGGAGCACTGTGGGGAGAGGGTACACACAGGAGCTACAGGAAGTTGGCTCGTGACACTTGACCTTCATGTCCCCTGTTCCACATCTGCAGATTCAACCGACCCTGGAGCAATTTTTTTTAAATTGTATCCTTGGGGCTGGCATTGTGGCATAGCCAGTAAAGGTACAGCCTGCAACACTGGAATCCCATATGGGTACCAGTTCATGTGCTGCCTGCTCTACTTTTGATCCAGCTCTCTGCTAATGGCCTGGGGGAGGCAGCGGAAGATGGCCCAAATGTTTGGGCTACTGCCACCCCTGTGAAGGATCCTGATGAAGCTCCTGGCTCCTGGCTTCAGCCTGGCCCAGTCCTGGCCATTTGCAGACATCTCGGGAGTGAACCAGTGGGTGGAAGATCTCTCTTTCCCTCTCTGTGACTCCCTCTCTCTGTAACTCGGACTTTTAAATAAATAAATCTTCAAAAATATTGCATCTGCACTGAAAATTACTGAAAGGATCTTCCCCTGCCATTATTCTTTCAACAGTATAGCAGAATACTTCTATAGTATTTACATTGCATTAAGTATTATAAGTAATCTAGAGATAATCTAAAGCTTACAGGAGAATGTGAGTAGGCTATATACAAATACTATATCATTTTTATTTTTATTTATTTATTTGAGAGGCAGAAAGAGAGAGAGTTTTCATTCCTTGGTTCATACCCCAAATGTCCAAAACAGGTGGGCCTGGGCCAGGCAGAAGCCAGGAGCCAAGAACGCAATGATCTACATCTCTCACGAGGGTGGCAGGCACCCAAGTACTTGAGCTGTCACCTGTTGCCTCCCCAGGTGTGCATTAGTAGGAAGCTGGAAAAGAGAGTGGAGCTGGGGCTCAAAGCCAGGCATTTCAATATGGGATACAGGCATCCTAAGTGGCGATTTAGCCATTGTACCAAACACCTGCCCCTACTATGCCATACTATAGGGACTTGAGCATCTGTGGATTTTGGTGTCTGTGGGGAGCCCTGGAATCCATGCCCTGTGGCTACAGAGAGACAAGTGGGCCCTCCACACAGCAAGTTCTCACCTGAAGACAGATCTGAGCAGCTCACTCTGGTGGATATCACAAATGTGCAACGTTAAAAGATTACCAGTACTAATTAGCATGCTTTAACATTTGTGTTCTAAATATTCACTAATGTGACCATCATCACTGGTAATTCCAGTTGTTACAAGCACATTGGAATCATGCCAAATCAGAGTAACCAACCCGAAATTGTATTTTTCCTGTAAACCTAGAGGCTGGTCTTATTTTATTAGCCAATTTATATCTTAATTACATTCCAGTATTTATTTTCATCCATATCTAGGATCTAGAAAGCAGCTCAAGTTTTCTTTAAAGTTAATTGCCTTCTCTAATTCTAAATACAGTACATGATCATTTTAGAAAGATAGGAAATATAAAAAGCTTTAAAATAATAAAAATCAGTCTTAATCCTTCAACTTTAAGTGAATACATAATTTTTTGTGATGTCTTCTTTATGAATTTTTTTTAAATGTGCACATTTAATAAAAATTGTCAGTAGTATTAGCGAATATCCATTGCATTCGTGGGATAGGCTGTTTTCTTCAGGAAAACTCTAACCCCACACTGGTGCAACTCACCCATGAGCTGGTGGCAGTGTGCAGACAGGTCTGTGTTGGCTCCTGGAAGAGCTCGTGCTGATAGAAGTAAGATCCAACTCAATGAAAGTGTTCCTTGAGAAAGTCCCAGCCTTCTTGGTGGGGATGTCACGGAGACTGCCATTCATAGGCATCTACTCGCCCTGGAGCCACTGAACTCATGCTTGGGTCCCACAATGACTAGTCTCCAAGCTGTCACAACTCAACAAGCACAGCTCTGGGGTCACGTTGAGTGTGTCCCGAGAGACAGAAAGGGGCAGTCTGTCTTGTGTTGCTGCAGATCACCTCAAAGCCCACACTGTGCCCGAGGTCTTCATGGGGCAGTGTAGCTCCTGTTGAGCCGTGGTGCGACCTGGAAGGTGCTCAGCAGACGGGCCAGAGGGAGCTCAGGGGATGCCTAGAAGATTGACAGGCAAGCTTGGCTGAGAAGGGGCATCTGGAAGCTGCTGGGCAGCTGGTGGGGCCCAGAAGTCATCCAGGGTTTGCAGCTACTGCATGAGTAGGTGAGCCAGAGCCATGCACGTTGAGCAGCAGCCATCAGTGGTGTAACCACACATGTTCTAGGAACTTGAGAGGTCTACGTAGGAAGAAATGCATCCTGTGTGTGTACTCGTGTGTGCGTGGGTGTCCTGTGTATTTAATTATTTTATTGATAGGTGCTTAGATTCCTTTTTTCAATTGTAATATATAAGGAACATATCAGTATTGGCCATAGCTTTTATCATGTTTACTGATTTCTTTTAAGATTTATTTATTTATTGGAAAGGTAGAGTGACAGAGAGAGGAGGGTGGATGGAGAGGGCAGGAGAGAGAGAGAGGGGAGGGATTGAACCACAGACTATCTGGGTCACCTACGTAGGTGTCAAGAACCCAAGTCCTGGGGTCATCTTCTGATCCATTCCCTGGTGTATTAAAAAGGAGCTAGATTGGAAGTGGAGCGACTGGGGCTCAAACCAGCACTCCAATGTAGGCACCACTTAACTCACTGTACCACAATGCCAATCCCTGATGCTTTCTTTAAGATAAATCTTTTCAATGAAATTTGTTAGATCAAAGGATAACCTCATTTTCAGATCTTTGACACATACCATGTTTTTGCTTTCAAGAAATTTGTTGAAGTTTACTCTCCCATTACCAGTGTGGAACTTGCCTATCCCCCTAAATATACTTCATCATTGTATGCAATGAAAAAATATCGCCCAATCTGACTTTAAGAAATATACTGTATGTACCCTTTTTACGAGTTGGATTTTTTCCTGTGTTTCTCTCTGTGGTTTTCTGTAAGCTTCTGTTCTTGTCTTCTGCCTATTTTTCTCAGAATATCAGTGTTGTTCACACTGATTGGAAAAATCTCTTTTCATTTTATGTGTATCAGCCTTTTATATTTATTCCCCTTTCATCTCCAACTTTTCCTGCTCCTCTGCATTGGATTTATAATTTGCTAACGCGGAGACATTTCAAACTGTACTCTCTTTTTCTTTGTTGCTTTTTGAATCTTCCATCCCTGGATGAAAACGTCAGTTAAGTACTTGGAATCAAATCAAGTTGGAACCTCAGACTAAACCACATGCCAAAATTAATTCCAGCTAGAATAAAAAAAAGTTAAATATAAAAAGAGCCATAAAAA
The DNA here is from genome assembly GCA_949820135.1 of Sylvilagus floridanus. Taxonomy (NCBI): domain Eukaryota; kingdom Metazoa; phylum Chordata; class Mammalia; order Lagomorpha; family Leporidae; genus Sylvilagus; species Sylvilagus floridanus. The sequence goes on along the minus strand of OX463238.1, from coordinate 21,476,858 downwards.
TTCAGTTTGCCATAAACAGGGATTTGTGGGTCCCCCTCACTGTCTGGTTTGTGGCTGTTAACAGAGAACTCATGGTGGGAGGGTGATTTCACACGTGCAGGTCCTTCTTGACCAGGTCGCAGTAGACTGGGCGCCTGCTGTCCGCCGCCAGTGCACACTGGCCTAGTGCCCCAGGGAAAGGTTTCTGAACACTTTGCAGCCGTCTGTAACTTTTGCCTTGCTAGCAGTGGTGAAAAAGTCTCTGTGATTTCCGCCTTGGCCTCCATGCACAGGGCGAGCTTGAAGTTTGGCCGGATCCAAGGAGCAGTCTCCTCTCTTAGGGCTCTCGCTGCCTGCCTTGCACCAGGCCCCAGCCTTCCACCCAGCTCCCTGTGAACTCAGCAAACCACTGTGCCTGCTGCGGTCAGTTTAGCGTCTGTTGAAGCTGAGGCCTGAGTGGTGTTAGAGTACTGGGTCTGCCCTGCTGGAGGAGGGGCTTCTCCTGTCCCTTCAGATGCTTGCAAAGCTGTTATTCTGCAGGGATGGTTTGAGGATCAGCAGATGGAAGGCCCTCTAGCTGCCAGGATCCCTCTTATTTGTAATAAGGAACAAATCCTGCTTTCTCTCACAAGAGCTTTCTCTGCAATGCTTTTCTAGATCCTGCTTGGTTTCAGAAAAGGTTCTAGGTTATTTGGATGGGTTCTCATTTTTCATTTTGGAGATATGTGCAATTAAATTCAGCTTTCTGTTTTTTAAAGCTTACTTATTAGAATGCATTTATGTTCTTGACAAGCTGACATGCATTCTTTAGGGCTGCCTCCTGTTAGTTGTAAACAACTGTTTGCATTCTGTGTAAGAACTGTGCTAAACTATAGCATTTAAGCTTTCTGTAGCAGTAGGAGCACAATTGCTTATGTTGTGGTGTCTCCTGAGTACTGGATGACTGTGGTAGGACCACAGCCACATTGCTCACAAGCATTCTGGGCAATGACTGGGAGTCTGGGGAAGGGGAGGCTGGTATCCACAGAACAGGTTATCCTACCCACTTGACATTGAACTCCTCTGCTAAGACCACCCACCGCTGAATTTTTGCCCACTTCCAGAAGTCTTTCCATATACTTCTTCCCCAGATCTCAGTTGTATCAATTTTCTTTTTTAAATGAGTTAATTTATTTGAGAGGATTACAGAGAAGGAGAGGGGGAGAGAGAGAGAGAGAGAGAGAGAGAGAGAGAGAGAGAGACTGACAGACAGACTATCCGCTGGTTCACTCTGCAAATGGCTGCAATGGCTAGGGCTGGGTCAGGTTGAAGTCAGGAGCCAGGAGCTTCATCGAGGTCTCCCACATGGGTGCAGGGACCCAAGGACTTGGGCCATCTTCCACTGCTTTCCCATGCATGTTAGCAGGGAGCTGAATTGGAAGTGGAGCAGCTGGGACTTGAACCAGTTCCCATATGAGATGCCAGAACTGCAGATGATGGCTTTACCTCTTATACCACAGCGCTGGCCCTAACCAATTTTCTGAAAGTGTTCTTTCTAAGTTCCTTACCATCTAACCCGGCCATTGGCTACATCCCATGACACTTCTCCTTTCAAGCAGAATGAACAACCGGATGCACAGTTGGAAGTTCTGCCCATGGGGAACGTTTCCCTTCACTACTGTCCTTCCCAGATGCTCCAGAAAGGGGCTGTGGTTTGGCTACCATCCACTTTAGATGGCGCCTGTGTGTCTGCAGAACCACCAGTGGACCAGAGCCTCCTGTTCTTCTCAGATGGTTTTAATCTGAGGATATAATCTAGCCTGAGTCAGGGTGATAGGTATTTGGGTGACTTCCTCATGTAACTTACTATGCCTTCAGGGCTGTTTTGAGCCTGCACTCACATACACCACTTCCATTGATAATTAAGTGCTGGTGTACAACCACCTTACAGCTGGGGAGGTCAGTTCCTGATGGCTATGATAACGTGATTGGTTCTCATTGGTGATATTGGTTATCATTGGTTAAGTGGACAATCGCTGTGAAGCTCAGTAACAAGCCAAAAGCTGTTTCTCTCAAGGAGAGTAGTTTCTGTAGAGGGTGGCAGAACTTTGCTCACAAGTCCCGAGGGCCTGTGCCGAGGCTTACCCACAGGGACCTGCCAAAGGCTCCCAACACCATCTCTGATGCTTCTAGCACTTCAAGCAGTGTTGGATGCACTGGATCCCATGGCCCAAGTGTACAGCAGCACGTAACCTTCTCCTGTTTTGGGCCCCACTCAAAACTGAGCAGCTTTTTGGGTCACTCAATAGATAGAATGGAGTAGCAGCACACCCACCTAGAGACTATGCTACCTCCAAAATCCAAAGAAGCCCACAAAGCATTGTACCCGTGTTTTGGTTGTAGAAGGAACAGATGTTACAGCCACCCTTAACCCTACACAGGCTATCCTGCCCTGCCCTGCACCATTGGACCCCTTGAAACTTCACTCAGGTGGAAGACTGCTGATTTTTTTTTTTTGCTTGATTTGTCTCTCACTCTCTGACACACAAATGCCTGACCAGTAAGTCTAGAGTAGTTGCTAGTGCCAAGAACTTTTCATGCAGTGTTTACATCAGTGTCTGGCACAGAGTAAGTGTGGAAAAAGTGTTGTTATTTCCAGGGATTGATGGAAAAAGCTTGATGTGGTCATGTCTCATTTGAAGAAGCACAGTCCAACAAGAATTCCCAGGTACCTGAGACCCTTCCATATTTCAGAGTGGCCAAGGCAAATCTCATTCAAGTCCACTGTCCCTTCTCTGTTCTTTGGTTCCCAGAATTTTGGAAGATTGGAACATTCTTTCCCCAAAAGAATTGTCTCTTCCATGCTGTGTACCCTTCCCTGCCCTCTCTGTCTTTGGATCCTCAGAGCCTCTGCATTGGTGCCCAGTATAAACTCCCCCAATAGGTCTGCTTTGTCTTCTGTCTTCAGCCAAACAGGAGTGGTTCCACTTTGCTTTCCTCTTGAAGAGCCATTGGCATGGTTTCCTTCCCCGTTCTGTAGCTGAAGAAGGACGGGTCCGGCCTTCTTTTTGTAAGGGAGAGGGGGTGAAAGAAGGGAAGGCTGTTCCTCATTTTCATATAGTTTACAAATGCTGTGAGTGGGCTGGTAAAAAAAAAAGAGACACAAATGATGACAAAATCAAAGGCAAACAAATGACTCCGTAAGGGCACTTCTCAGCACTGCCAGTTGTTTAATAGGCTGAAATCTGAGGATTCCATTTGTTATTATTTTAACAACATAAAAGCCTCTTTATGCACATTCTCACCTCTTACTTGTGGGTGAAAGGCTTAAGAGAAAATAAAGGTTAATTAAAAGCAAATTTATGCATTTCTTTTCCTTGTTAATTATCTGTAGAGTGGAGATATGGAAAAAAATTAGATTCATTTAGAAAAAGACAATTCAGTTATCTTTTATATTCAGGATATAATTTAATAACCTTCAGACATGAATGGTGATATTTAAATAACATCCATATCAAGAACAGTCTTTCAGTTTTAAGGATGTTTAAATGACTAATTTTCTCATGTATAGAATGATCCTCATTCTCATTCTCTTCCCCACCAGGGTGTGAGGGAATAGGAACAGTTAGTCAGAGACACCATTTAAAACCATTAATTAGTTAACTGCTTTTGTTTATTTGAAAGGCAGAGAGACAGTGAAAGAGTACCGGAGAGACAGACAAACACAGAGAACTCTCATCTGCAGGTTCACTCTCCGAATGCCCCCAACAGCCAGAGGTCGGCCATGCTGAAGTCAGGAGCCAGGACCTCCATCCTGGTCTTCCATGGGGATCAGAGGGACCCGAGCACTTGAGCCTTCATCTGCTGTCTCTCAGGGTGTGCATTAACAGGACGCTGGAATTGGGAGTGGTGCCAGGAGGAGACACCATCTTTTAAATCTAGTCGTATTTCTGATGTTACTTCATCACCACTAGGATATATCCTTGAGAGTGTGTCATATAAGCACGCGGTAATAAGCACACCATGAACACAATTTTTCCCATGGAATCTACAATCCTGTGAGGAGGCACACATGCACCGTCCGGCCACACAGAAGCAGTTACGTTTAGGTTCAGTACTGCTGCAGAGAATGGCGAATGGCAGTGCATGAGCTGAGAGTGGGGGACAGAGAGTACTGGCAAGTCTTGCTTAGCGAGCATTGTTTGTATCACGTCTCAGCTAAGATCAAGTATTGGAGAGTATTATTTGCAGAGCTGGAATTCAAGGGGTGAGTAGAAATTCATATGGCAGAAGAATTAAAAGGGCTGACTCAGGCGGAGGGAACATGCACGGTTTCTGTGAAAGCCAGAAATGAAACCCTGTGTGGCTGGGGCAGAGAGAGCAGGGGCCAGTATTCAGGGTCTTGTCTTTAACATAAATGGATATTGCTGTGTTTTAAGCAAGGCAGCCATAGAATCTCTCTTGAAGGTCAAGGGCAAGAATTATATCAGGGAAACATGTTTGCTCCTGCACTAATCAAGGTGAGAAATAATGCAGCTGGAATGGTGAGTCATGAAGAGGACTGGATACATCTGAGAAATGATTAAGAGGAGCTAAGTGAGTGGTGAAGGTTGCATGTTGAGTGTGAGGGGAAGGCTCCTGGGCTACTTAGTTGTGCAAGTGGGGTAGCATCGGATGTTCCAATCAAATAGGAGAGGTCTTCAAAAAGTTCATGGAAGATCCATATTATGGGAAAACTATTCATGACCTTCAAAAAGTTTTTGGACCAAAGTAAACTTTGAATTCCACATTTCCGTGGACTTTTCAAAGCCCCCTCTGAGCCTGGAGATAGAAAACAGCGAGCAAGGCAAGAGTTTGCAGATGTAAACAAAGTCATGGGCTCGCCTCAGAGTGCCCAGGGAGAGAGGAGAACCTGCGCAATGGCTGGGCAGCAGGAGGAAGGCTGAGCAGGCAGAGCGCAGTGGAGCTGTTGCATGGAGGGGACTGGAGAGCTGAGGGAAGAGCGACCAAGTAGCAGGGAGGGAGTCCGTGGCAGAGGCAGAGGCAGAGGCCAAGGACAGGGCGAGCAGTTTGAACATTAGACTCTTTCACTGAATGCTGTGCAGTGAGTCGTGAGAACTGAGACAGCACTGAGGTCATTTGAAGAGTGAGTGGTAGAAGATAAAGTCAACAAATACAGACGATTCTTTGGGGAATTTTGTCTGCTGGACAAAAGACAGGTAGTATGGAGGGAATTTTGTCTAAGGTATATCTTATGATTGGAGGTTGTCAGCGCGTTCTGGTTATGATTTGCTTATTCATCTATTTGAATTCATACAAAACAGTATGTAAGAAGGTAGGATGCCTTTCATGTCACTGGCCACCAGATAATCGTTTTAACTTTTCAGTAAAGGCAGTACTGTATCAGAGTTGTGACTGAATGTTGTTGGTAGGGCAGACTTGAGAATACCTCGTGGTAGAAAGCTTCCAGGTTAGGGACCAGGGCTGTGGTGCAGTGGGTTATGCTGCCACCTGCTACCATCCCATGTGAGCCTGGGAAGGCAGCGGACGGTGACCCAAGTGCTTGGGCCCCAGCCACCTTCATGGGAGATGCAGCCAGTCCTGCCTGTTGCAGCCATTTAGAGACTGAACCAGCAGGCAGATGACCTCTGTCTCCCTTCCTTTCTCTGCAACTCTGCCTAATAAATAAATAATACATCTTTTTTTAAAGCTTTCAGGTTATTTTTCCTCAATCTTCAATGTCATAGCAAAACACAGTTTGAAATTCAGCATGAAGAATTGAAATCTATTGGAAAATGATTTTTCAAGTCAGAAAAACAATAGATATGTTCTTTTAATGATTTGTAATTGAAATTTTTGTTAATATGATGGCAGATGTACATGTAGTTTGGAGGAATAACACAGAGAGATCCTGGGTACCATTTATTCAGTTTCCTTCGAGGCTAACATTTTGCAAAAACTGTAGTACAGTATCAACCAGGATATTAATATTGATATAATCCACTTGTTTAGATTTTCCTGGTTTTACTTATTCCTGTACTTTTGTGTGTCTATGTATAGGGGGTATGTGAACATTTTTGTTCTATACCATTTTATCACAGGTGTTGGTTTGCATATCCAGTACCACTTTTGTGAACAGAGAAAAAAATTAACTCTCTAGTTCAGAGTAGTTGATAGTAAAGTACATCATCCCTCTTTATCCACGGTGGGTTGGTTCCAGGATCCCCAAGGACACCAAAACCCACAGATGCTCAAGTCCTTATGTGACACGGCACATAAAACCTATGCACATCTAACTGCGTACTCCAAGTCCTGTGGAACTCACGGACGCTGGACAGCCAACAGCAGCAGTGACTAGGGCAGAGAGGAAACACAGCGATTTATTTGCTTCCCTTCACTACGCAGTAATTTGCTTTGCGTTGGGAATCTGATCGTTTCAGAACGTCTCAGGGATAGCAATGGTAGCTCCCTTTGTGTATCTTAAGTGTGGATATGATAGGCAGGTGGCCCGATTCAGGCTCCAGCTCTGCCCGTTACTCTCTGTGGGACCCCAGCCAGGCTGCTTTACCTCTTTCTGACTCAGTTTTCTCATCTGTAAAGTGGAGACAGCAGGGTCCATCTCCAAAAGTTGTCTTTGGGATTAAATAGTAGGCGGTGTGAGAACTATTGTCATTTTGTATTTGGAATTAATTCATTTAAGATGGTAGTATCTGGCAGTGGAAATCCCAGAAACAGATTCTGGGACTTACATTCTTCCCAATGGATAAAGCAAGACCTTCTCTTGACAGCAGGCCTGTGGTAACTTCAGTGTAACTTTTGGAATGAATCTAAACACGTTGCTGTACATTTCACTCTCAGAGAAATATGGGCTCTGTTAAAATTCTTCAATTTCAGAGCCACGATAAACGCTTTAGAGATACCCTCTTCAACCTCCAAAAATTTAACATGCGCTGTTACGGATTAGGCTTTTAACTCTTCCCTGTGTCCTGAGGAATTATATTGATTGATCAAGAGCTGACATCACATCCCTAACATAGGCTTGTTGGGCTCATTATTGAAAAGAAGGGGAAATGCTTTTCCTGACAGGAAAATGTAGATGATATTACAAAAATAATTCCCCAAGGAATATTCTCATCTTCGAGAAATTCAGTCATGAAACTCTTCTCCAGGCTGTGGCTCAGAGATTTGGGAGTCATTTTTCAGGGATGGATGAACGCATTCTTCTAATTAGGATTCTGTAATCAGTTTTTGTTCTACTTAAGGGACATGGGCAGGCTCAGCCAGAGGGCAGGAGACCGGTGCTTTTTTTTTTTGTAAGAGGAGGTGACTTGCAACAACCAACGCTTGGAGAATGTGCGAGGCAGTGCTGGGAGGAGCATGAACAATGCATTATACATGAAAAAACCCAGCTGCTCGTTGGGTTGCCTCCTACTCCAGATGCCATAGAGAAACAGAGTTCCTGTTTACGTTGGGCTGGTTTCCCAAGAGCATGATAACGAGATTCACGCATTCATTAGTTCAGTCGAGATTCACGCATTCATTAGTTCAGTAACTGTTTGTTGATCAAGGCAATTCTAGGTTCTAGATTCTATTCAAGGCCCTGGAAATAACAGAGTGAACCAAAATCCCTGTCTTCAGGGAGCCGTTCTAGTAGGGGAGAAGGGTAATAAGGACGAAACAAGTAACACATGGAATGTAGTCCCAGGTGCTGTGAGTAGAGTTAACGCAGGATGGGAAGAGGGAGTGACAGCTGTTGCTCTATCAGATCAGGCGGTCAGGAAGGCTTCTCTGGAGAGGTGGCATTTGGTCTGAATGCAGAAGAGACAGCACGTGCGAACACCCTGAGGCTGGCAGGGCTACAAGGAGGCCAAGTGTGGCTGCAGCTGAATGAAGAATGAATGGCAAGCGTGGAAGAGAGTTTGGTGAGACGGAGGCAGTCAAGAAGCAACTGAAGTAGGTCCTGTCTGTAGACCATAGCAGGTGCTTTGCCTTTTATTCTGATGAAGGGGAGAAAGCAGAGGCTTTGAAAGTCAGCAAAGTGATATGATTGGGTTTTGTTCTTAAAAGGACCACCTGGCTGGCGCCGCAGCTCACTAGGCTAATCCTCCGCCTGTGGCACCAGCACCCGGGTTCTAGTCCCAATTGAGGCGCTGGTTTCTGTCCCAGTTGCTCCTCTTCCAGGCCAGCTCTCTGCTGTGGCCCGGGAATGCAGTGGAGGATGGCCCAGGTCCTTAGGCCCTGCACCTGCATGAGAGACCAGGAGGAAGCACCTGGCTCCTGGCTTCGGATTGGCGCAGCACACTGGCCTTAGCGGCCACTTGGGGGGGTGAACCAACAGAAAAAGGAAGACCTTTCTCTCTGTTTCTGTCTCTCTCTCTCATTGTCTAACTCTGCCTGTCAAATAAAAGGGCCACCTGCCACTGTGTGGAGAGATGATGTGGCCATGGTGGTGGTGGCAGTGACCATAGGGAACGATTTCAAGCAGGAGAATCATTAGAAGGCTGTTGGAATAATGCCAATGTGAGCTGGCAGGGGCTCAGCACAGGGCAGTAGCAGTGGAGAGAGAAGTGTGGAGAAGATGAAGTGTAAGGATGAATTCTGAGTGTGGGGAGGATGAAATTTGCTGTTGGACTGGACAGGGGTTATGCTAGAAAGGGGCTCTCTAAGGGTTTTGGCCTGCATAAATGGGAGAGCAGGGCACTTAATGAAGGGACCCAGGGGGACAGGTTTAGGGAAGAAGTCAGGAACGGATCTGGGAGATGTCAGTTTTGAGATCCCTGCAGAATATCTAAGGGAGACAACAATGACTCTGCAGTTCTGAAATCCGGGGAGGAGACTGGAGCTGGAGAGAGTCTGAGGTCATCAGCTGGCAGCCGAGTTTAAGGCCAGTTGTTATTGACCTCATGTCTTCATTGTTGAGTGCAAAGAGAGAGGAGGTCCATGGGCTGAGCCCTGAGTAGGTCCTCCTGGGGCTTGGGCCATGATCTTAATGTTGAAACCTCCCAAAATCAAAATCCCTGAAGTCTAAAATTCCAAATGAACAAAATCTCAAATACAGAATTCTGAAGAAGATACGCTTAAAAAATCCTTTAAAAAACATTTGTTTACATTTAAAAGGAGGTTTTGAATGGCTAGTGCTGTGGCACAGGGGGTTAACACCCTGGCCTGAAGCGCCAGAATCCCATATGGGTGCTGGTTTGAGACTTGGCTGCTCCACTTCCGATCCAGCTCTGTGTTATGGCCTGGGAAAGCAGTAGAAGATGGCCCAAGTGCTTGAGCCCCTGCCCCCACGTGGGAAACTAAGAAGAAGCAACTGCCTCCTGGCTGTGGGTCGGCACAGCTCCAGCCGTTGCAGCCAACTGGGGAGTGAACCATCGGATGGAAGATGTCTCTCTCTCTCTCTCTCTCTCTCTCTCTCTTTGCTTTTCCTCTCTCTGTGTAACTCTATAAATAAATCTTTAAAAAAGGGAGGTTTTGAGAAAGATAAAAACACAACAGAACCGTCTGTCAGCCACTTTATACAGTAAACCAGGCAAAAGTAACATATTTGTTGCTACAAACATTAAGTGCTAGGGTGTGCTAACAACTGCACAGGCGTAAGTTAGGAAAAGATGAACAAGTGAGAGACTGAAATACATCTCCCTGCCGTTGGGAATCGTGTGTACCCCCAGCTTTCTAACCACACTCAGTTGAAGTACTGTGACTGACTGTGTCTTTGATGAGATTGATCCCAAGCAGCGATGGCTCACCACAGTCACCCGAGGAGCTGAGATCTGGAGGAACTTTGTCTTGTGCAAATACAAAGGTATAAAGAGCACATCTCTCTCTTTACGAGGAAGTTACAGCAGTTGTATGTACCTGTGCAGTGCATGTACACAGTGTCAACATTGTGATAATGCACTTGCTTTTATTTCTCCTTGACTAAAAAATTTATTTTTTTTTTTACTCTTTGAAGTGTATCTGTGAACTATATAGAATCTCTTCTCTTTGTATTGCTATTACATTAACATGGAAAAAAGTGTCAAGCAGTGTACTTTGAAAGATTCAAATTTGCAAAAAAAAAAAAATGCATTGAATGAGTTAGGACTAAAAGTGTTTCCATGGTTTATACAGCCAATAGTGGAAATGATGGGAAGTCGAGATGCATAGCATAGTGAACACTAAAAAGTAATGCCAACCTTTTAAAGGGGGGGGAGCTAAAAAACAATCAAACATACAAAAAAACAAGAAAAAGAGAAAAGCCAAACCAACCAAACAAATAAAAACTAAGAGAAAGATTCAACAAATGAAAAAATGTATTGCAAGAACAGATTATAAGTGATTGCACGGAGGTAGCCCATAAGAACTGGTAGCTTTCAGGGGTCTTTACTTTGAATCTGGCCTCACAATGAACAGTTGATCTGTTCCTTTTGGGATGTGTCTCCCTTTGGAGAATAAGTGACTCATTTTCTACATGGAGCTGCTCACTTTGGAATTGTTCCATGCTTCTCTATACATGGACATGAGCCTTCCCTATGAAGTTTTCCCATCTGCAGTGCTGTGTTTCCTTGTTGTTTAAGGCATGTGGGAATCCCTCCGTACACTCATGGGCAGACCACAGATTTGGGGAAAACAATACTGGTGATCAGGTAGCACCACCACTCCGTGTCTTCTTATCCTGCCATGAACATAATTATTCGCAAACCACTCAGTGACTCTGCTGGCTTCTCCTGGCAAAGGAGGCTTTGATTTATTAAAAGTTTCTGGAATTTTTCATCAGTTGGAAGACATCAATGCAGGCAAATGACGCATTTCTAAACTGAAGTTTTTACCATTCCTGTATTGTGTGGCAAATCCCTCCCCCAAAATTCTGCTTTCCACTCCTCTTTTATAACCACCCCCACCCATGGGAGTTGCGGGTTTGGGGCTTGTGTCTTTGAGAATTATGATTGACACCATCCGTCTGGAGACACAGAGAATAAGCAGGGAGACGGAGAAGGAGCAGCTGGGCAAGGAGGGAAAACCCAGGAGCGTGCTGGATCCTGGAAGGAAAGAATTGAAATGTTTCAAGGAGGAGTAAGAGATCAATTCCATCAAATGAGAGCTGGGTAAAGATGAGGGCTAAGAATTGGCCATTAGCAGTGAACAGCCCATTGGTGATCTTGACAGGCAGTTTCAATGCAGTAGTATATAAAGGGAGAAGCAGACTATGCACACATCATCCAGGGCGTTTTGCTCTATAGAACAGGAATTGTCAGGTAGCTGGCAGGAAGTGTGAGCTCATTGGAGATTTTTTTCCCCTTTATTTTGAGGACTAATTGCAGGTTCATATACTGAAGAACCGATCCTGAGCAAAGGGACAATTTGTGATGCCTAAGGCATGGAATGATTGTAGAAGCAGGGTCCTGGAATAGAGAGCTGGGATGGGTCCCTGGGCCTCTGGGAAAGGCCCTGTCCACCCATTACCAGAGGAAGGATGTAGTGTGTGGGGGCATGTGTGCAGAAGGGCTGGGGGTTTGCAGATGGGTAAATATGGAAGCTCTCCTCTAATTTTTTATGTATCATGGAAATAAGGGAAATGAGATTGAGGTCATCGGCAAGTACAGGTGGTGGAAGGAATGAGGCCTTTTACAGACAGACATTGGGCAGTGGGTTTGTGAGAATGGCAATGCTGGTTCAGCAGAGATTTGGACTGCTAGGCATCTCAGATGGCTACTTAAGTCTGTGGTATTAAGTTTTAAGGGAGATGAGCCTATGTAACTGGAAAAATCTGTAACAGGTCAAATGTTGAGTTTAACTGACTTTGGATAATGGACTTCAGGGATTGGGCTAGAGGTGACTTTAGCAGTGGACCATGGAATCTAAGTGATGTAAAGAGGGAAATGAGGGTATGAGGGAGTGGTGGTGGTGGTGGTTGTTGTAGATTGGTGGAGTAGATACTGAAGTAGGTAGGCTGGGAAGAAGGGAGGTGGCGATCAAAGGGATCATTGAAGCTGAGATGTTTGTAGGTGGTGCATCTATTGGCAGTCACAGTGTCAGGATAGGAGCAAGTGTGCCTGACCATGGCTGGCTAAGGGATAGGATCTCTGGGTGTGAAGAAGACATTGACACTGTGGTGTTGGACAAGTCACCCATGCAGTAAAGGCCCTAATCTATCAAATTAGTGACCAAGGGGAAGGTAGGGAGCCATAGTGAAATGTTCCAGTGTGGGTGGATTCGTGAATATAGCAGAGAATTGTAACAAGGAAGGGTAACTTGTATATTTGATCATACATACCTAAAGGGGGACTATAGGTTTGAAGAAGGAGGAATGAAAAATGGCCTGGGATCAGCAAAGAGGAGATGCACTTCAATCCCAGTCCACCAGCTCTAGGAGTATTGATTGGAGGGTGTGGTGGGGGAATAGCAGTTCCGCAAGAAGCTGTCAAAGTAAGGTGCGTCTTGGTTTTGAGGTTGAGTGCATTCCGTTTTTCCTTTTTATGTGTTTATTTCTGACAGGCAGAGTGGACAGTGAGAGAGAGAGAGAGAGAGAGAGAGAGAGAGAGACAGAGACAGAGAGCAAGGTCTTCCTTTACCGTTGGTTCACCCTCCAATGGCTGCTGTGGCCGACGCACTGTGCTGATCCAAAGCCAGGAGCCAGGTGCTTCCTCCTGGTCTCCCATAGGGTGCAGGGCCCAAGCACTTGGGCCATCCTCCACTGCCCTTCTGGGCCACAGCAGAGAGCTGGCCTGGAAGAGGAGCAACCAGGACAGAATATGACACCCTGACCGGGACTAGAACTCCGTGTGGCGGCGCCACAGGTGGAGGATTAGCCTATTGAGCCGGCCAACATTCCGTTTTTCACTTAACACCCAGAAACTGAAGGGAACGGAGAAGAATGTGCAAACATGGGATTTTTGTGACGATAGACCTAGATTGTTCAAAGTACAGGGAAGGGTTTGGGGGACCCAGGAAGGGTATATTTTGAGCCTCTCAGGATGGACAGAGCAGTATGAGGTATGGGAATGTAGGGATTGAGGCTCTTCCTCATGGGGACTGTGGTCAGTGCTGTCCTGAAGGCCATACAGACAATCTAATAATTTTAGTTTCCTCCTAGGGTCATTTAGGCTACATCCCAAGGCATCATGAGATAGGAACGAGAAATGGTGGTCTGCCTGAAAGCAAGTGTAGCTTTGGGTGCCGGCTCTCAACTTGGGTCATCAGCAGTAATAAGGCTGAGAGATCTCCCGGATGAAGAGGGTATAACCACATACGAAGGAGAGAATGCAGGTGGTTTATTTGATGGGGATGCAAAGGAGACGTTGGTTAAGCAGGAAATACAATTCATTCAGTCTTACCCAATGGTTACCGATTACCAGGTGTGGAAGATATAAAACAAAACAAGACTCAGCTCTGCCCAGTAGTTTAATGCATGAGAATGTTATTCAGATGCAACCTGTTATGGCCTTATCTATGTCCTTGCCACAGCCCTCAAACCAAAGGAGCTCATGGGTCATACATAGATATTTTTGCCTATTAATAAATAAATAGGTTTTTAATAAAACAATGCTTTATAAACACAGAAATAGAACAAAAGCCTAATGAAGGTTGACAGTGCTTTCAGTACAAATAAATTAAGTTTTAGGCAAACTGAATCACACTAACCCTGATTGAGTTGTGCTATGGTTTTTCTTAATTTGGAAGAATGATTTTCTGCTACAGAATGAACTTTCAAAACAAAAATAGGAAAGAACATTTGTGAAAAGCTTTTACTCATGGCCAGTAATCATTGCAGAGTCCAGAGTGTTAACAATTTCCAGTTTGCTTCTATTTTATGTCAAATGTTTTGCACACTGTAGGATTTTGAAGGTGGGCATTACACATACTTGATGTAAATAGGGTGGACAAAAGATTCAAAAAGATTGCTTACCATGTTTAATTCCTGAAACATATCCTTTAGCTCCCAAAACTGTTGATCAGCAATCTTATCTTTTTGGCTCTCAGAAACTCAATAGCTTGCTACAGTTGATGAAAAAATTTTTTTCATATTGAAAAAATTTGGCTAAGGTTTTAAAATATGATCAAACCATTTCCATTTAGCTTTTAAGTCAATGAGGTTTTCCACTGTATTTGAGTGTCTGATTCTAACAAAGACCTAGCATCCTTTCTTTAAAAGTACCCTAAAATCAAAGGGCTGCCAGTGCTGTAATTTCTCTTTATTTTTGTCCATGCCAGAAAAAGTTTGAGTCATTTTTCTAAACTGCTGGCAAAGTTCAAAGAGACTTCATAGTAACTCTAAGCTTACTGGTGAGATATATATGTGTGCCTTTTGCACATTGTAACTCCAGGCGTCCCATACTTTGCCTAATGACATATGAAGTAACAGACATGTGAAAGACATTATTTGGTAAAACTGAGAAAGTCTGAATTTTGTGGTAAAACCAGAGTTCTATTGTAATTTTTTTAAGTGCCTTTCTCTTTACATCTTCTTTGTTACTGTTTTCTTTGGTCTTAGAAGTTTTTAGTCGATAGGGGTAAGAAGAATAAGGCCCAAATATTTCTGTGCAACAACAGAATGACTTATGGTTTTTATGTCTCATTAAAATGGAATGCAGATATGCATAATCATTCATTGAATTTCTTTTTTAAAATTTTTTAACTTTTATTTAATAAATATAAATTTCCAAAGTACAGTTTATGGATTACAATGGCTCCCCCCCCATAACTTTCCTCCTACCCTCAACCCTCCCATCTCCCACTCCCTCTCCCATTCCATTCGCATCAAGATTCATTTTCAATTATCTTTATATACAGAAGATCAATTTAGTATTTATTAAGTAAAGATTTCAACAGTTTGCACCCACATCGAAACACAAAGTGTAAAATACTGTTTGAGTACTAGTTATAGCATTAATTCACATTGAACAACACATTAAGGACAGAGATCCTTCATGAGGAGTAAGTGCACAGTAACTCCTGTTGTTGATTTAACAATTGACACTCTTGTTTATGGCGTCAGTAATCACCCTAGGCTTTTGTCATGAGTTGCCAAGGCTATGGAAGCCTTTTGAGTTCGCCAACTCCGATCTTATTTAGACAAGGTCATCGTCAATTTCATCTGTTCTCTGAATTCTTAATGGGGGCAAAAAAATTGGTTTGTGGGAAGCCAAAAAAAAAAAAACCCAAAAAACTTAAAATGGTTTTTGATCTTCCAAAGGGTCATGGAACATAGATATCCTGAAATCTTTGGGATTAATATTTCATGAGGTGGGACAGGGCGGGTAGTAGAGAAATTAGGAAAAATGTGTATCAAATGTCTCCTTAGTTACGGGCAAAAAATATCAATAAGATTGAAAAATGTTGATCAGTCTCTTGAGATGGAAGCTCAACACCATGGTAGACTGTGAGTCACTGGCGTAAGAATACAAATTTTGAAGATAAATTCCTGTTGTATGGTTCCTAGGTATCACTTCATTTGTTTGCTACCAATATGTCCTACACTGAGTTTTCAATACATCAGCCTATCTCATTCCTCTCATGGGTCCGTTGAATGCCAGGGTTCTAAGATGGGGAGAGTGTTGACTTCCGCAGCTTGGCCTCACTCTGGTCTTTTCCTCCAGGAGCTGACTGTCTTTGGGTGGAAATGAGATACAGAAAGTAAAACACTTGGCCTGAAGTGTTCTGTTAAGTGTAGTGTAGACAGCTGTGGGATCTCAAAGGAAGAACGGTTAACTTTGTTGGGAGGTGGTTAGGAAAGGATTCAATAAAGAGATGATGTAACACCAAGGAGTTTGCAAACTTGTATGGGGAAACAATTACAAATTTATTTTCAATTAAATCCTATCTGAAATTTACTGTTTCCTTTAATTACTATGCGGTTTACCTCACTAGTATTAGGAAAACCTGTTCTTTGTCACCAGTAGAAATCATAGCAGTTTCCACAGCACATTATAGTTGCAGCAAATACCTTGAAATATTGTTTGTGGTCGTAACTGCTTAAAGTTACAGTAGGCGCTAGGACTCTTAAAATTCTAGTAAAATCTATGTTTTGTAAATCTCAGACTTGACCATGTAAAATTTCAAAACTTCATTTTGATGAGGGACATCAATAAAGTTTGAAAGAAAAATGACAGTTTGGGGGTGCATCTGTAATAAATATGGATTCATGTTCATAATAAAAATAGTTCCTGAAGCAAATTTGCAGGGTTAAGGTGAAAATTATGGATTATCAAAGGGGGGTTAGGAAAGGTAGGTTGTAGAACATATTGATATGGCCCATACCAGTATAAATGTCTCAGATATTCAGGGTTATATTCATTAAAACAATTATTTAATTATTAAAATGTAGCAAATTGCCAAAAGTTGAGTGAAAATATAAAATATAAAGGGTGTTGGAAATGCACCCTTTCATAATGTTGGTTCAAGGTGCTGAATCCTCTTCAGAGTAATTTGCTAGTAGCTTTCATCTTTTTAAATACTCACAGTGGTTGACCCAGAAATCCCATCTTCATAGGTTTGTCCTACAAAAATGGTGGCATAAATGCAGATAGACGTATGTACATCATGTGTGGTAAGTCAGTATTTTCAATGTGGGAGATATGAAGTGACTTAAATGTCTATTAATGGGGAAATTTATTAAGTACATTTTCAAATGATTACAATGGCATAATATGCAGCTTTAGATGTAGTTTTATCTGAGAACATGGGTGTTTTCCTAAGCAATACTGCTGTATTAAAAGCCATAGGCAAAATATGAAGTACAGTCCTATTTATGTAAAATATAATAAAGCAAAAAGCTCAATAAAACCCGAAGAGCATGGAAAATTGTCTTAATGGCCGTGAACCCAACTCTTCATAGATGTTCCTTTTGCTGGCAGAGATGGGTGTTTTTTCATGGATGTTCCTTTTGCTGGCAAGATGAGTGACGACAAGAGAGTTTGCGTTCACTCTCTGTAATATCTTGTAATGACTTTTTAGCTGTGCATTTATACTGAGTTTATAAGTTAAAGAAAAAGTAAGTGATTGTATTTCTATGACAACAAAAATGTAGACTACTTAGGAATAAGCCTAATGGGAGATGTGTGGGACTTTTAGAAAAAGGACTATTAAATTTTATGGAGGTATAGAAAAGGAGATCTGAATAAATGAAGAGGTGCACTCTGTTTTTGAACTGAGTGATTCAATGTAAGTTTATAGGTTTTACTGCAAATGTAGTCAAAACTCATGGGAAATTAAACTTGATAAAATGACCATAAAGTTCTTCTACAAGAACAAAAGTAGGCAAGAATAACCTAGAGAATCTTGAGAAAGAATGAGAATGACTGTACAATCAGATGCTAAAACGATTTTAAAATGAAAATAATGGAAATGGTGAGCTAGTGGTTCACAATTAGATAAAAAGATCCTTTCACGGAATGAAAAGTTGAAAATGACATAGCTCTCCATGACAGTCTCTTGGCTTTTATGGACACTTCTCTGCTGGAGACTCGCATGTAGCCTCCTAGCTCTTTATGATGGCTTGGCTCCTTTATATTTCTCACCACATGTTATACCAGTTCAACGCTTGGTGTTTGTCAGTTATGGCAAATGGAGGATGACCATATTGGATTTACCTGGAATAGTTATTTTGGGGTGGATGTCTTGTTACTCTGTTATCTCTCTTGGGGAGGGTGCTCGGTGGCAGGAGGGAGGAGTGTACAGAGGGTCTGAGTGATATGGACCACCAAAGACCCTGTGGGGCCCACCCTGGCCTCAGGATGGTCCTTGGCCTCAGCAGGAGATAGAAATCAGTTGTGAGCCAGCAAAGTGAAAGCAAGAGGATTTTTATCAAAGAGAGTGGCAAAGGGAGGGCTCCTCCACAGACAGAGCAGCCTCATGTGACGCTTCAGCTCCTCTTTGTGGGGTTTGAGAAATCTGGTGGAATATTCTTGTTTCTGGGAAAGGGGCAGTGACTTCCAGGAATTAAGCAGCCCCCCCCCCCCTTTTTTCTCCTTATGTGGGCATTTCTATAGGTTGTCATGGCAATTGTAAACTGTCATGCCACCAGAGGGGGTGTGGCTTTTACTACGCTAAGGCACTGTAATGAGGATAAAATGAGGGTTTGGACTGCTTGAGGTTAGGTTAGGCGCCATGATTTGAACCAGTTCCTTCGCCTGTATCTTGTGGCACTGGATCTTGTCACATGCTGTCTCACGAGGAGACTCATTTTTGGAATGAAATGCAAACCTCGGCTGTAGATGCTGGATAATTTCAAAAGAAAAAGGGTGTCTGTGTGCTTCTAGGCAGGAGACAAAGGAATGCATTTTGGTGGTTTTGGTACAGATAGTGATAATGCAACTTTGGATAAGAATTAAAAGAGATGCTCTAAGTGGGTCAAGGAAGAACAAAGAACAAAGTAAGCCAGGTCAAAGATTGTGCTACTCAACACCAGCTTTCATTTCTAGAAGCAGAATCATCAAAGTCAAGGGCTATAGCGCATATGATTATATAGATTCTGAAAACTTTGCCCCGTCAAAAGAAACTTACAGTTAGTGGAAGAAGAACTAACAGTCCCATTGCCTGATTAAAAACCTTAGACCAAAAATGCCTTTGTTTCATTGAGCTAACCAGATGTTTTGTCATTACCCTAGCAGATTCCCAGAGATTCACTTGGGCAGGGGTTTTTCTCCCTCTGCAGTCAAGGGAAGCCCAGATTAGAGTTGTTTTATTTTAGGCTTTCGTTTTTTTTTTAAATTATTTATTGTTTATTTGAAAGTTGTAGTTACACAGAGAGAGAAGGAGAGGTGGAGAGAGAGAGAGAGAGAGAAAGAGAGAGAGAGAGAGGTCTTTCCTCTGCTGGCTCACTCCCCAATTGGCTGCAATGGCCAGAGCTGGGTTGATCTAAAGCCAGGAGCCAGGTGCCTCCTTTGCGTCTCCAACACGGGCGCAGGGACCCAGGGACTTGGACCATCTTCCACTGCTTTCCCAGGCTATAGCAGAGAGCTGGATCGAAAGTGGAGCAGCCGGGACTCGAACCAGTGCCCATATGGATGCCGGCACTGCAGGAGGCGACTTTACTTGCAGTGCCCCAGTGCCCGCCCTCCACCACCATATCCTTTTCCTGTCATGGAATTCTTTCTTCCTCAAGAGGGCGGTCAGTGATCAGCTTTACCTCAAGCAGTGGTTCAAAGGCGTCACCCTGGCGTCAGTGTTCTCACTGAAATGCAGGGTGTGATTTAGTAGTTCAGGGTTGGGCCTGCAATGCTGCATTTCAGTAAGCTCCTAGGTGAGTGCCATAGGTTTGTCTAGGAACATGTTTGAGTATCAGGAACCGAAACCAAAACAGAGCCAAGAAGGCTTAATTCAACTCTTGAATCTAGATTGGCACTGTCCTACAGAAATGTGTAATGTGAGCCAGATGTGTAATAAAAATTGACTAGCTGCTACATCAAAAGAAGGAAAAGGAAATGGGTGAAATCAAGTTTAATAATAGCTTTAAAACATGTGTCTAAAACTTTACTGTGTAACATGTAATTAATGTAAATTATTTTCAAAAATTTATTTTAAGACAATCATATTTAATATTTTACCAGTCACTTTATATGTAGGTATTATGTACATACACATATATACTATTTTTCTTGAACAGTGATGTTAGTATCACACATTGTGGGATTCATGACAATGATTGTAACATGAAGACATGGTATATTGTCATGTAGATTATCTAGTTCAGTGAAGATAGTATAGCTATCTATAAATCAAATACATCCACATAATTGTTAAATTCTCCATTTTATATACATACATTTGGGTGTGTGTATTTTATATATATATTATAACTTTCAAGAGAAAGTATGTGATATTCGTCTTTCTGTGTCTGGCTTATTTCACTTAGCATAATTATTTCCAGTCTCGCCCATTTTGTTGCATATGTCAGGATTTCATTCTTTTTTATGCCTGAGTAATATTCTGTTATGTATTTATGCCATACATTTGCATTCCTAAAAACAGTGTATCAGGGTATCCTTTTCTCCACATCTTTGCCAGCATTTGTTATTCTTTGATTTTTAGGTAATTAGCCATTAGAACTGGGATGAGGTGATACCTCATTGAGATTTTTTTATTTGCGTTTCCCTTATGGCTAGTGATCCTGAGCATGTTTTTATGTGTCTGTTGGCCATTTGTATTTCCTTCTTTGAATATATCTGTGTATATCCTTTCCCATTTTCTAACTGGATTGTTTTGTTGAGTCCATTTGATGGTGTCTCACAGATCCCTTTAGGCTCTGTTCATTTTCTTTATTTTCCTTAAATAATTCCAACTATCCCATCTTCAGGTTGCTGATATTTTTCTTCTTCTCAAATGTAGTGTTTAATACCTCTAATGCATTTTTTTTATTTCTGTTATTTTACTTTTCAGTTCTTAGATGTGTGCCTGGGTCTGTCTGTGTGTCTCTCTTTACAGTCTATCCCTTTGATAATGTTCTCATTTTGGTCATACATAATTTTCCTGGATTTCTTTACCTCTTTGTCCACGATTTTTTCCATCTTTGGGGAAATGTTTAAGTCTCTGGTAAATTAAATGTCTAAGCTTCTTCATGGAGTGTTTCTGTCAATTCCCATGTCTTGCTGTTACATGGACTGTGCTTCCTTGTTACTGTGTATGCCTTTTAATATTTTGTTGAAAAATAAGCACTTAAATATCATAATATGTTGACTCTAGAAGCACGATTCTCCTTCTGTCCCAAAGCGTTTGTTGTTAATTATTGAGGGCTATGGTCGTTCATTATTGATGAGTTTTTAAAACTTTGTACCATTTCTCTTTCATTGGCCAGAGGTATTCATTAATTCTAAAGTAATACCAGTCTTATAACGCTGGTAATTATTTAAATATTACCTAGCATACTAAGGATTTGTGAATTAATTTTAAGAGAATTAGCTTTGTGCTTCTAATTGATTTTTAAAATATTTTTAAAATTGCACAATAGTTTCAGGTTCACAGAAAAGTTGCAAGGATAGTACAGGTTTTCTGTATTCAAATCACTCAGTTTCTCTTAATATATTAAGGGGGTGCATTTGTCAAAGCTAATAAACTAATCTTAGCACATTACTATTAACTGAACTCTGCATTAACCTGAATTTCACTGGTTTCCCCTCCTCCTGGTCTCCTTTTTCATCCCTGGATTCCACGCAGGATACCATATTACCTTTAGGCATCGTGTTTCCCTAAGCTCCTCTGGTCTGTAATAGTTTTTCAGACACCCTTTGGCTTGAGTGATCTTTATAGTTTTGATAGGAACTGGTCAAGTATTTTGTAGACTGTCCCTTAACTTGGGTTCATCTCATTTTTTTTTCATAATTCAACTGAGGTTATGAACTTTGAGGAGAAAGATAATTTTCATCCCATTATATCAAGAGACTATGCCATCAACATGAGTTATCACTGATAATGTTATCTAATGTTTTAAATATTATTTTGTTGTGAAGTACATCATCTTTACTGGAATATCTAAAATATATGTGTGCAATTAAATTATAGTTAAAAGAACATTCATGTCCTGTCATCTAGCTTAGGAATCCAATAACCGTTAAATTTTCTGTGTGTCTACCTCTGTAGACACAATCCTGAATTTTCCATTTATAATTATGATAATCTTTACAACATAAATATGTATCTCTAAACCATGTGGTGTGTCATTTTCTCTATTTGTGGAATTTCACATAAACATGTAACTCTGTATGTATTCTGTGACTTAATTTCTTTCCCTTAACTTTAGTTGTGATATTTATTGTTCTTGCCGATTGATGCTTAGATTTAGTATCTTGTTCTGCCATCATATTAGGTCCTTTCTCTTTGTCAAGCTTTTTCTGTTTCATTTGTTTCCTTTCCTCTCACTTTCTGTATCAGTCAAGGTCATGGCATGGTGAACTCTCAAATAGGGTAATTTGATGAAGTTGTGTATGGGGTGTAGGAAAACCACAAGAAATAGTAATGTGGCCTGCAGTTAGTAAGAGCGGATAGCTTTCTGTCAGAGCCTAGCAAGGGGGAATAAATTTTAAAGAGTTATCATAACAAATTACCACAATCTGAATGGCTTAAAACAACAGATGTTGTCATGGTTTTGCATTTGAGAAGTTCTAAGTCAGGGTACTGACAGGGCAGTGCTGCCTCTGAGGGCTCTAGAGAATTCTTCCCTGTCTCTCCCTGGCTCCTGGTGGCTCCCAGTAGTCCTTGGCATGCCTAGGCTTGTAGCTGCGTCATTCCAGACTGCCTTCATCATTACCTGGCCTTCGTCCCTGTGACTCCTCTGTGTCCAAAACTCCTTCCACTTTCTCTTATAAGGACACAGGTCATCGGATTTAGCACTCACTTAATCCAAAATGTTCTCCTCTTCACTTGGCTGCATTTGCAAAAGTCTTATTTCCAGATGAAGTCTCATTTTTAGTGATTGGGGGCTAGAAGAACATATCCTTCTATTGGACACAATTCTTTTTTTGTTTTTTGTTTTTGGGGCAGGCAGGGTTAGAGATGGAGAGAAAGTTCTTCCTTCCATTGGTTCACCCCCAAATGGGCACTACAGCCAGCGTACTGTGCAGATTCAAAGCCAGGAGCCAGGTACTTCCTCCTGGTCTCCCATGGGGTGCAGGACCCAAGCACTTGGGTCATCCTCCACTGCCCTCCCGGGCCACAGCAGAGAGCTGGACTGGAAGAGGAGCAACCGGGACTAGAACCTGGCGCCCATATGGGATGCCGGCGCCACAGGTGGAGGATTAACCAAGTGAGCCACAGTGCCAGCCCTATTAGACACAATTCTTACATACACAGGAGGAACTGGTTAATGGACTAGATATGTGTAGGGAGATTACTGGGGCCTCCCTTCAGGAGTTGGTGGATTTATGAGGATGGAGCCAAAGAAGATATCCTACTTTATCCACCTTCCTCTCCGTCCTCTCCTCCTCTGCCCCCTGTTGGCTGAGCTCCCTGGGAGTCTGGAGAGTAAAACCTTGAGGGTATGGTCCACGCAGCGTTAGATTGGAAGGTGATGGGGCCTGGTGGAGAAGGATAGAGATAGGACCTGGGGCTTAGCTTCTGGATTGAGATGTCTGTTTTTCTCCTTGTTTCTGTCTCTATTCTGTTTCTCAGTTCATTACTCCCTTTATTATTCTGAACATTTTACTCCCCATGCCTGTTATTTCCTTGGTCTCTTTATTTTAATGTACCTGTTCAGATGAGTCCCTGTCTCTGCTCTCCCACTGAACAGTATAGGAGACCCCCCCCCCCCAGCTTGTTGTTTCTTATGGTTGATTTGCAGTTGTTGTTACTGTGATACAATTTGTCTGATAAGGAAACAGGGGCACAGGAAGTTAATGGATTGCTCTAGAGGAAACAGTATTTTGCTGAGTCTTTTTAAAACTTTAAAAAATTTTTGAGACTATAGATTGACAAATTGCGTAAACCAACAGTCTTCAGCATTATTATATGGTCTAGGAATGTATGTTATAAATTCCACTAAGCCGAAAAGATGGACTGCCTCTTAAGGTTGCTCTTTAGACAGAGTACCTATGATGATATATTTTTAAATAACTCACACTGTACCTTCTACAAAGTATTTGCCATGGTTGAGCCGTAATGAGGATGGTTGTGTTAATTTCTAACAATGTGCATGGAGGTTATATCTTTATATGCTCCTTTATTTAAAACACATAATAATGGCAGGTAAATATTAAAGCATGAAGCCAAACATATAAATCTAAGCTCAAAATGAACACCTTCCTCTCTGTGGAAAAGAAATGAGAAGTATTGGCTGGAGCCCAAGCCCTAAGCCTATTGCATGTTGATCTTGGGATGCTCCGGAAGCAGGAAGAGATGGCTTCCCAAGGAAGTTCAGCTTCCTAAGGTAAAGAAAAGAGAAGGCCCATGAGTCCAGGGACTCAGATCCAGGGGACCAACAACTTAATCAAACTAAAAAAAATCTAAAAAAATGTGTGTACTGGGAATGGTGCTGTGGCATAGTGGGGTAAGCCACTGCTTGCAGTGTCTGCATCCCATATGGGTACCAGTCTGAGTCCCAGCTGCCTGCTAATGCAACTGAGAGAGTGGCAGAAGATGGCTCCAATCCTTGTGCCCCCTGCCACCCAGGTGGGAGACCTGGATGGAGTTCAAGGCTCCTGGCTTTGGTCTGGCCCAGTCTCATGTGTTGTAATCATTTGGGGAGTGAACCAGCAGACAGAAGATGTTTTTTTCTCCATCCCTTTCTCTCTCTCTTCCTTGTTGTAACTCTGCCTTTCAAGTAAATAAATCTTTAAAAGAAAATATGTCAACTAATAATTAAAAAATTACTTTGCCATATATATAGATTGATATAAGAACTCAGAAGAATTCCTATATATCAATAGTAAGCAAGGAGAAAACATAAAATAAGGTAAGATGGAATGTATATAACAACACAGAAACTCACAAACTAGTGTCAAATAATTTAACAGCTATGCTGCTTATGATATAATCAAAATGCAACTGGAGTTTAGTTTCCTATCTTCTGTTTCAAATGTATCCAGAAACAGCGGATTCTCCTTTCACTTGGAGGTTATAAACCTGAACTCTCTCTTTTCTGGTTACTCTGGAGAGAAAGGTTTTGTTCTCAAGTCACACACAGTCTTATCTCAGTGAGTAGAATTCCCAGCTCTCTATAGAAGCCCAGATTTGAAATTTTATGTAGTGTTAAATCTCCACCTGGGATCTGTTCTCTCTTTTTGTCAGTATCACAAAGTTGCTATTGCTGTCCTAGGTTGATCTGTAGATCCAATGAATTGCCAATAAAAATCTCAGCAGTGTTTTTGTTAGAATTTGAGAAGCTGATCTGAAAGTGTATGTAAACACAGAAAGAGCTAAGGACTGAGACACTCGGAAGACAGACAGGTGAGGGGACGTGAGCCATCAGGTAAGACCCGTCACGGAAGCACAGCAATTCAGGTAGTGCATTGCCGGCCTAGGGATAGGCAGACCAATCAATAGGATACAGGGGCTAGAAACAGCCTTACTCCTGTGGAGCAGGGCAAGATGTTCTCTTTCAATAAATTGTGGTGGCATAATTGGAAATTTAGGGTGGGAAGAAATAAAACTGAATCCTCAAAGTAGTTGTATTATATGATTCTCAAATTAAACCCTAGGAAGTAATTGTATGAGATGATGCAAGGACTGATATAATTTTGAAAAATATTGATCGATACTACGCAATGCAACACATGCTTAGATTTTAAAAGGTTCTTAGTCTCTCTGGTATCAGACTTTTGCTTTTTTTTTTATTTGACAGGCAGAGTTAGACAGTGAGTGAGAGAGAGAGAGAGACAAAGGTCTTCCTTCTCTTGGTTCACCCCCCAGATGGCTGCTATGGCCAGTGTGCTGCGCCAATCCGAAGCCAGGAGCCAGGTGCTTCCTCCTGGTCTCCCATGCAGGTGCAGGCACCCAAGCACTTGGACCATCCTCCACTGCCCTTCTGGGCCACAGCAGAGAGCTGGACTGGAAGAGGAGCAACTGGGACAGAACCGGTGCCCCAACTGGGACTAGAAACCGGGGTACCAGCGCTACAGGCGGAGGATTAGTCTAGTGAGCTGTGGTGCCTGCCAGACTTTTGCTTTCAGAACAGTTCCAAGAACCCTACAGTATGATATGCTGCACAACAGACAGCTTTGTCACATTAGTTAACTCCACATCCTGGGGGATTAATTCCTGCGTTCCCTCAGGGAGGAAGTATGAAGTCATATTTTAATTCTATTCTGCCTGGGATCTCCATGTGTCTGACCAGAACCCCTAGGGACATGGAAACAGACACGCGTTCTTTGGAGTGCTTTTGTATTTCTGACATAGCCCAGACTTGGAATGAATGTCCTTTCCTAATTTTCTCTTTGAATCTTGGTCTGTCATGAGTTAGGTGGAACCTGAAACTTTTTCATGGCTTGAGGGTATGGCCTAATATTTCCATGACATAAATGTGGCTGGCTAAAAAAAAAATTTCACAAATTGGTATAGCAATTGGCATGGTAGACTCAGATTTGTGTCTCAGACATACAATCTGTGACCTTCTTTTCTATTTGTGGATTATTTATTATGTTTGCCTTTTCCACTAGATTCTCAAGTGCTAAAGATGAAGGGTGCTGTTTACTTATCATCACCCTGTCACAATCATCCCTGACATTTGGGTTTACTAAGGGTCAAGCCCCATGGTAAGCACTCGGCATTGACTAATTTATTCGCACAACACCACCATGACGCAGGTTACTGTTATGACCCCCCTTTAGCGATATAGAAATCGAGGCCCAAGGTATGAAAGGCTTGCTGATGGTCACACAACTGGTAAGGAACAGATGTAGGGGACAGACTTTGCAAAGTCCTATTTTGGAGTCCTGGCTACTCACCACTGTGTCATGTTTCAGATTATCTACTGAAGAAATTGATTACAGAAGAGAAGTTTGGAAATACCATGGCAATGGAAAACAACCCCTATTATCTTAAATAGAAACCACCAACAGCAGCCAATTTCTTGGAAGGATATTGGGTAGCTTTAAAAGTTGATCCCAGGTTCAGAAAATTAGGATTGGATACGGGCAGAAGTCGAGGATGCCAAGTGATGTTGCACAAGCGATCTGAGAAGTTTGTTGCTGCTGCTATGGCTGGGTTCTGAACTTGGCCTTATCTTTGCGTCACTTAGAAATTTACGTTTTCTTGTGGAAAAATCTGTTCAGTCAAGCGTAGGACACCTGTCCATGCTGCATCTGTCTGGAGTGAAGAGCGGGAGTATCTGGCCTCCTGGGGCTTTTGCAGTGAGAAGTTGTACGTGGCTTCTCATCAAAACCCACGTACTGAAGCCGTCCCCACAGCAAGAAGGGGCTGGATGTTGAGCAGCCAGAAACAATGAATGGTCTTTGCAGCTCTCTGATTTGCTGTCATGGCCTCATCGTCCAGGACTGGATCTACCTACTGAAAGTGGCTTCCTGGGAACTTCTGTTCCACACCAGCAAATAGAAAAGCTGTGTTCAGAAACTGGAATAAGGATGCTAAACAGTAGCCCTTTACTGTTGCACAGGAAAGGCCTGTAAAGGGCCCGGTTTATACAGCAACGCCAGACAGTGCTCTGATTTTTGGAAGGTTTTCCTGGATTATTTAGAATCATAATCAAAAGCCATGCTTGGACCTCAAACTTAATTTCAATCATATATTTACTGTTCATATTTCTCTCTTTTGGCTTTTCTGGGTCTCTCAATGACATTGTCTTCTATCCCATTTTTCTCTTTTCTATTTCCTTTGATCCCAATGTCTGTGTATTTTCCAAGCCTTAGCAGTTATATATTTCTCTAAAGTCTAGAATTGGTCCTCTCTTTATTTTCATCCTTTTTTTTTTTCCAAGAGTCATTTTTGACTTTGCTGGATTTCATATCTGCAGTGTTTTCTTCTTCCTATCTGGTTTTCTGCTGCTACCAAACGCAGTTCCTCTGAAGCACAGCTTCAGCTCTGTTGCCCCTCGCCCTGTGCTGCTCACTGGCCATAGTCTCCTGAGGTGGAGTTCACAGCACCACCTGCTGTGGTCCGAGACAGTGTCTCCAGCCCTAACTTCCCATTCTCTGCCTTCCAAACCAAACTGTGTAGGAAATCTCTCTATCGATTGCTCACAGTACGTAGGGAAACCGATAGGCTGCTACTACACATTTCCTCACGACCATATTGCATGGAATGCCTTATTCTTTCCATTTGGTAGGTGATGAGAGATGGGGTCACTGGGGTAGTAAGCAGTGGAGCGGAGTTTCAGACGCTGTCTTTCCAGCCCGGCGACCTTGGGATCCTAGTTACCACCCTGGCTTTGCTTTCACCATTCTGTCCGAGTCCCCTCTTCCTTTATTTTGTGTGATTCAAGTCTCTCATCTCTGACGACTTAAGGCACGTGCCATCATCACAATAAGATAGCTTTGAATCATTGTGGCTTGGAGTACTCTCTCCCTCTTCTGATTTCACAGAGCATTGTGGCTCCCTTGGATCAGCCCTTTGTATTGCAGTTCTTTGTATGCAAGCCTTACGGGGAGCCATGTGTGTCTTGCAGCACACTCCCTCCCAGTGTCTATTATCATTACTGATGGTGGAATGCTTTCTGATCTACACGATGCCTTGCACACAGTGACTTTAAAATTTCCAGGCTATTGCTGCTGTCTCTAGCTGTTGGAGACTTTTCTCTATTAGACATTCTCTGCTCCTTCACTGCCTGTGACAAAGAACTCAAGTGAAGGGGCCAGTGCCATGGCACAGTAGGTTAATCCTCCACCTGTGGTGCCGGCATCCCATATGTACGTTGGTTCTAGTCCCAGCTGCTCCTCTTCCAGTCCAGCTCTCTGCTGTGGCCTGGGAAAGCAGTAGAAGATGACCCAAGTGGTTGGGCCCCTGCACCCGCATGGGAGACCAGGAAGAAGCACCTGGCTCCTGGCTTTGGATCAGCATAGCTCCAGCAGTTGCATCCATTTGGGGAGTGAACCAACGGAAGGAAGACCTTTCTCTCTGTCTTTTCCTCTCACTGTCTGTAACTCTACCTCTCAAATAAATCAATAAAATCTTAAAAAAAAAAAAAAAACTAAGTGAAGTAGATCAGTGTGTATTTAGGTAGGAGAAGAGAAAACTGGGATTTTCTCTTGCTTCTTTGTCTTCCAAGGATATGGGTAGCCCTAGCACAGTGAATGGGACGGAGGTGGGGGATGGGCAAGGCTCCGCCCCAGGCAGAATCTGGCAGATGATTCTGGGTTAGGCAGGCCACACGTTAATTCTGAGGAAAGACAGAAGCCATAGACTCTATCAAAAGATCTAGCACCCAGCCGGCGCTGCGGCTCAATAGGCTAGTCCTCCGCCTTGCGGCGCCGGCACACCGGGTTCTAGTCCCAGTCGGGGCACCGGATTGTGTCCCGGTTGCCCCTCTTCCAGGCCAGCTCTCTGCTGTGGCCAGGGAGTGCAGTGGAGGATGGTCCAAGTGCTTGGGTCCTGCACCCCATGGGAGACCAGGAGAAGCACCTAGCTCCTGCCATCGGATCAGTGCGATGCACCGGCCACAGCGCACCAGCCACGGCAGCCATTGGAGGGTGAACCAAAGGCAAAGGAAGACCTTTCTCTCTGTCTCTCTCTCTCTCACTGTCCACTCTGCCTGTTTAAAAAAAAAAAAAAGATCTAGAACCCAAGGCAAGGGAAGGGTGAACGAGGAAGGGCCCGGGGCTCCATGCAGGATGGGCCCCAGGATGTCCGCATCCAGGGTGGAGCAGGTGGGCCACAGCTCTGGACGGTTGTAGTCACAGAGAGAAGCGGGGTCCTGACCCTGTCCTCATTTGGTTGCCCAGGGTGGCTCTCAGCGTGTGGGTGGTCCCATCCATGAAGCAATTAGACACACTTGGCCCCAGAGAGGCGCAGGCAGAGGAGCCGATGACAATATTACTTTTCCAAAGCTCTGTTTAAGAATTGGTTACGGTTCATTTAAGCGCTGTGGCTTTGTGAGTTACCTCACAGCTATGTGTTTTGCTTTAGTTAAGTGGAGCCTGATGAACCAGAAATGCACTTTCTATTCTATAATGCAGAGACAGACCGGGACAGAAATTCAGTTCCTGCTAAGTGTTAAAATGCCAGGTTCTCCAAGCCAGCTAACTACCATGTCTGTTTCAGAGCTCCAGTTTTGATGATGAAGCGCGTCTGCTAATCGCCATTTGGCTTCTAAATAGAGTTGTGATTTTGTATTCCTTCTAGATGTTTCTCATTTGGGACTTGCAAGCGACCTCAGTAGATTCAATTTTTTCTCTGGAAGAAATGAACTTGGTTTAAAAATTTTACTTAGCTAGAAATTTTAAGCATAGAGAAGAGTCCTCCAAATGCCACTTAAGGGACTGGGGGTAACCAGGACAGCCATTTTTGAGTGTTTGCAAGATGCAGACCTACCACAGATCTCCCATTCCCTTACTTGGTGTTACAGCCATGAAAAGTAGTTTGTCCCTTCGTTCAGCTGTGACTTTGGGATGACTTTGATGGCAAATCCCTTTACTGAAGGGCCAGACCCACCAGCCCTGTTGCACAGTGGCAGTGAATAATTGCTGTCACCTGTTACTCAGCTGTGATTTCTACCTCCCTACCCCCACCCAGCCTAGCAGTCCTGTTTATCTGCCACTGTCAAGGTGTGCTTATCAGGAATCAGCTGTCTGCAGCTCAGCCTTCCCTCTTGCTTGGAAAAGACGTTAATTAAAAAAGAAATAGAGCTGCCAGAAGTGAGTTATTGAGTTTCAGGGTTATCGCTGGACTCTGTACCTGTTGTAGATGTCATTACCAGGGGGCGGGGTGCTTTTCGCAGGCAGACTCCTCCAGCTGCCAGGACCTTGCAGCATTCGTAGATAACTCAATCCTGAGTCTTACATAGGAAGCCTTGAGTGACGATTCCCTTCGCGTCTCCTGTCAAAGATCTGAAGTTGCAGTGAAGGCTTCCTTGGGCACACCAGCCTGGCTAATTTACCGAGACCCCATAAGGTTTCTGACAAGTTGCAGTTTCAGAATCCTAAGTGTCAGTGTTCATACATTTCTCCACAGTGTGCCTTTGTGCTGTTTATCTGGAAAGCCGAGAGATCCTACTGATTTAGTATTTCAATTTAGTGTCTGCAGGATTCATTTTCTCAAAGCAGAAGTCACTTCAGATCTGTAGCTTGCTTTCATTCTCACTTTCTGGTTCTTGCCTGCTTCTTCCTCGCCACAGTAAATTTTCATTTATCCATATCCTGTATGTTATCATTTTATTTCATTCCTTATAATCATTGTACAATACACATGAAGCTGTCTATTTTTTTTTTTTTTTAGATCATATACACACTTGCTTGGAGCATTAAGGAGTTTTTTTCTGAGTGCCTTTGTAAGACCATTGCCTTCTTCAGTGCCTTCCTTCTACCTATGTCCCTGAAGTGTGCTGATTAGGGTCTGAGTGAGTCTTTCCTCTCCTTGAGTTCTTCAGTTCTCAGACCCTCCGGCTTTGCAGTGCTGTCTCAGTCCTATTTTCCATTTGCTTATATGCACAGCCAGACTGGTGGTGCAGCAGCAGAGCCTTATTGTATTTAGAGATTGTTCACATAGTTACTAAGGCATTATTCAGCATGTATTTGCTAAGCCCCTACTATGTGCATCTTTAAAGTACAATAATTTGTCAAGGATCCCTTTGAATATATTTACATGCCAGTGGGCTTGAGGAAGATCAAGTGTGATGTGTGAAGGTGCGGCTACTCAGAGTGTCACCCCTGGTCCAGCCACCTGGCATCACCTAGGAAATTGCTAGACATGTAGACTCTGGGACCCCCCCCCAAATGACTGAACCAGAATCTGAGTTTTACCAGCCTCGTTAGGTGATTTGTGTGCATTCTTTTTTTTTATTCTTTTTTTTTTTTTTTGACAGGCAGAGTCAGAGAGAAAGGTCTTCCTTCCGTTGGTTCACCCCCAAAATGGCTGCTACAGCCTATGCACTGCGCCTATCCAAAGCCAGGAGCCAGGTGCTTCCTCCTGGTCTCCCATGCGGGTGCAGGGCCCAAGCTCTTGGGCCATCCCCCAGTGGCCCCCCGGGCCACAGCAGAGAGCTGACCTGGAAGAGGGGCAACTGGGACAGAATCCGGCGCCCCAACCAGGACTAGAACCCCAGGTGCCGGCGCCGCAGGCAGAGGATTAGTCTAGGGAGCCGCAGCGCTTTCTTAACATTTACTCGAAGTGTACAGGAGTGTACAATAAAATTTAAATGATGCATTCTATCTAATTACTTGCTAATTCCCACTGAAATGTACAAACACAGCTTGCAAGTGAGTTTTATTATTTCACTGATGAAAAGAAGCTCAGTTGGATGCTTAGCCTTCAAAATCGGAGTGACATAGTGCAGGGGAATTGAGCCAAGCCCACTTTTTGATTTAATAGTAGTTTAACAAATCATTTTTTGAACTCCTCTCTGTGTGATAGAGGGAGAAATGAGATGTGGCCCCTGGCTTTGTGGAGTGTACATTTTAGCAGGTGAGACAAACAGTTGCTCAACTATTATTAAAAATAATTTTGGGGATGGAGTGTTTGGTTCAACAGTTGCCACTTGGGACTGACCCTAGCATCTCATATCAGAGTATCTGGTTCAAGGCCTGGCTGCTTTGCTTTCGACTAGTGTGTACCTTTGCAGGAAGCATGGAAGACTGGAATTGAGTTCTGGGCTTCTGGCCTTTTCCTAGCAGAGCCCTGTTGTGGGCTTTTGGGGAATAAACTAGTGGGTGGAAGATCTCTGTCTGTCCTTCTGTCTTTCTTCCTTTCAGATAAAAATGAAAAATGATTTGTATGCTATACAAAGGAATGATGTACTGATATATGCTACAACACAAATGAACTTTGAAAACATACGCTCAGTGAAGGAAGCTTATGAAGTCACAAAAGAACACATATTCTGTGATTGTTTTCCTATGTGAAATCCAGGATAGAGAAACGCATAGAGACTGAAGTTTAGTGTTAGCTTTAGGACACTGGAGGACAGGGATGGAGTTGCCTAAATGCTACAGTTTCTTTTTTTAAATTACTTTTTAAAAGTTGATTTGAAAGGCAGAGTTAGAGACAGGAAGAGACAAAAGGAGAGAGGTCTTCCATCTGCTGGTTCACTCCTGTATGGCCACAATGGCTGGGGCTGGGCCAGCTGAAGCTACCCGGAGTCTGGAACTCCATCCAGATCTCCCATGTGGGTGACAGTCACTCCAGCAGAGATGCCAGAAAACTAGAGCACAAATGAGTGTTCTGAGCTGGTGAGAAAATCGTCAGCATATGGGTGGTAATTGAGGTCATGAGAAAGAATAACTTCAATGGAGAAAATGCCATGAGACAAGAAGAGATCAAAGACCAAACTTCTGTAGGACTCCAGCATTTAAATATTGAATAGAAGATGTGTCAGCTTAGGAGGCAGAAGATGGAAAGAGGGAAACCAAAAGTGTGATGTCATGAAATTGGAGAGGAGATTCATCATGAAGTGGGAAGCGGTGAACTTAGCTGAACGATGCCATGAGACTTTGTAATATACGGAGTGAAGATATTTGTTGGATTTTGCAGCATGAAGCTGTCTGATGTTGGCAAGAAATATTTTAATAGAGTAATGGGATCGTAAAGCAGATTGGAGCAGAATAAGGAAGGAGTTGAGAAGTGAGGAAATGGAGTGTGGAGACTGAATTTTTTTGCTACAACAGAAT
Source organism: Sylvilagus floridanus (assembly GCA_949820135.1). Classification (NCBI taxonomy): domain Eukaryota; kingdom Metazoa; phylum Chordata; class Mammalia; order Lagomorpha; family Leporidae; genus Sylvilagus; species Sylvilagus floridanus. The sequence continues at coordinate 21,443,721 of OX463238.1, read as the reverse complement.
GGAGACAGAATGGCTCGAAGGGGAGATGGTGCAAGTAGTGTTTTTATTTAGTTCGTCAGACTTCAGGATGCTAAAATGCAGATGAGAAAGGGTGATTAGAAAGGGGGCATTTTCGGAGGGGAAGGGAGTGAATCTTTAATAAAATATTAATAGTCTTTCGTATTATGAATATTTTATGAGCTTTCACTTCATTCCAGGAATTATGCTAAAATTAGTATTGTAACACTGGAAGCTGGACTCTGTCCTCGGACTATCCCTTTGGTGGGTGAAGTTCCTAATGGCCACATACTGAGCCTTCTTCATTTGCCTTCCCCTGGTAATGATATCTAACATGGTTGAGTCAATGGGTCTGCTATTTGCAATAAGTTTTATAACAATTAGCATATACATTAAACATAATAGTAATTACTAAGTGTATTAGTCAGCTTTGTGTTACTGCAATGAAATACCCGAGGCAACTAATTTTATAAAAGTTTATTTAGCTCACAGTTTTGGAAGCTGGAAGTGCAAGTGGCAAAGGCACCATTGGGAAAGCAGTGGCACAGTTTGGGGCGTGCAGATAATTATGTCATGAATCAGGAGTAGAGAGAGGTTGACATCCCAGAATCCTTCTCAAGGCCCGTTTGCCCAGTGACCTGAAGACTTTCCAGGGGGCCTCACCCCCCACGGTTTCCATTATCTCCCATTAGTGCTACCCTGGGGACCAACGCTTTAAATGAAATGGACCCTAAGGGGGGCATACTTAACCACGTTACACCACATTTAAACAACAGCCTTCCACTACTGTCCCCGAAGGGTTCACCTCCTTCTCACATTGCAAAATGTAGTGATTCTATCCCCGAGAGTCCAAGGTCTTCACTGTTCCAGCATCACACAAATGTCCAAGTGCAAAGTCTTACCTGAGACTTAAGGTAACTCCTTCAGCCGTGAGACCCTGTAAGAATGAAACACCTGAGGCTGACTGTATAGGAGAAGTTCACTTACTCACAAGTTTTGAGGTTCAAAATCCAAAGAGCATGATCAGGCTGCAGTGCAGATCCCGCGGTGAATAGTAATAGGGGAGCATGTTTTGGGGCAAGAAAGAGGAAATCTCAAACCAAGAGCAAAGAAAGACATGTATGATGGTTTCTCCCAAGGGCATAGCCCCACTGACCTGGGGCCCTCCCACTAGGCCTCACTCCCAGAGGTTTGGTGCTATCTCAGTAGCACCACCCTGGTCACTGGGACTTGAATTACAAAAGACTCTTGGCATGGGCCAGAAACCATATTCAAAACATGGCACTGGGGGGGGGGGGGCGGCGCCGTGGCTCACTTGGTTAATCCTCTGCCTGCAGCATCGGCATCCCATATGGGCATTGGATTCTAGCCCCTGTTGCTCCTCTTCCAGTACAGCTCTCTGCTGTGGCCTGGGAGGGCAGTGGAGGATGGCCCAAGTGGCCCAAGTGGCCTTTCAAATAAATAAATAAATAAATCTTTAAAAAAAACCACTCTCAAAGCTTCAGACATAACTAGAAATAATACTTTGATATCTGATTATCCCTTAATTTAGCCAAGTTGACACCTAAAATTAACCATCATACACTCTTAGGACATTCTGGCTTATGGAGAAAAGATAGTCTGCTGGCATCAGTGGGTAACGGGTACTTACTAACACCGATCCTTATTAGTGCCTATTAGTAACTCAGTGCCACGTTTTTGTTTTTGTTTTTTGACAGGCAGAGTTAGACAGTAAGAGAGAGAGACAGAGAAAAAGGTCTTCCTTCCGTTGGTTCACCCCCCAAACGGCTGCTACAGCCGGAGCTACGCCGATCCAAAGCCAGGAGCCAGGTGCTTCCTCCTGGTCTCCCATGCGGGTACAAGGGCTCAAGGATTTCGGCCATTTTCCACTGCTTTCCCAGGCCATAGCAGAGAGCTGGATAGGAAGTGGAGCAGCCGGGTTCTGAACCGGTGCCCATATGGGATGCCAGTGCTTCAGGCCAGGGCCTTAACCCACTGCGCCACAGCGCCACCCCAGTGTGAGGGTGTTTTTGTAGGAGATTACATTTGAGTTGACAGATTGAACAAGGAAGATCTATCTTCAGCCAGTATGAATGGACATCATCCAATCTACTGAGGGTCCAAATAGAACAGAAAGACAGAGGAGGTAAGGTGAATTCACTCCCTCTTCTGGAGGTGGGGCATCCATTTCCCCTGCCCATGGCCATCAGAACTCCAGGTTTTCTGGCCTTGGGATTTTGAACCTTTGGCCTTGGATTAAGAATTACACTATGGGCTCCTGGTGCTCACTACCCTCTCCTCAGACTTTTGTAGTTGTACTGCACTGTGCCCCTAGCTTTCCTGGTTCTACAGCTTACAGATGGTGTAGCATGGACCTTACCTTCTCAGCTTCCATCATCATGCGAACCAGTTCTCATGGCAAATCCCCTCTCCTCTCATTCCCTCTTTCTCTGTCTCCCTTCCATTGATTCTGTTTCTCTGGAAGACCATGACCACTACAAAGGAACCCCTTTTTGGCTCTCATATCTTCTGCCAGTCTGGCCTCCCCAGCCCATACAATCTGCCTTTAAATACGTGTCAAGTGTACATGCAGCAGCTGCAAATGCACGCCAGTGCAGATCTCCTTCATTCACTCTTTCTTACCTATGTTGATCCAGCAAGCTCCTAACCCATCTGACTTGTCTTCTTCCTAATCACTGTATACTGCTGCCAAAGAGACTGTGTTCAAGTGGAACTGGAGTCACCTCCTTCATTATCTAGTTCCTGCCTAAAGGTGTCCAGCTTCGCCTCCTGTCTCCTGTATACCTCACAGTCACTTGTACCCAAGCCGATGCCCATTCCTGCTTTCTTCTCCAGCTTTGCCTTTTGTGTTTTGTTTGCCTCTGGTTCCAAGGCTCAGTCCTAACCTACCCCTGCTTCATCTCCTTCCTCATCCTCTGTATCGCCAATTTCAATCAGGAGCTTCCTGTCCTCTGTGCTCCTGCAGCATCCTGTACATTCTTCCTAAAGCTTCTAGCACTCTTTGTGATAGAAAGCTTTTATTTAATAAATATGAATTTCACAAGTACAACTTTTAGATTATAGCCAATTCTTTGCCCATACCTGCTCTCCCACCCCCAGATCATCCCACCTTGTACTCCCTCTCCCATCCCATTCTTCATTAAGATTAATTTTCAATTATCTTAATATACAGAAGACCAACTCTATACTATGTAAAGATTTCAACAGTTTGCACCTACACAGAAACACAAAGTATAAAGTACTGTTTGAATACTAGTTTTATTTTTTGTTTTTTTGTTTTTTTGTTTTTTTTTTTTTTTTTTTTTTTACAGGCAGAGTGGACAGTGAGAGAGAGACAGAGAGAAAGGTCTTCCTTTTGCCGTTGGTTCACCCTCCAATGGCCGCCGCGGTCGGCGCGCTGCGGCCGGCGCACCGCGCTCGTCCGATGGCAAGAGCCAGGAGCCAGGTGCTTTTTCCTGGTCTCCCCATGGGGTGCAGGGCCCAAGCACCTGGGCCATCCTCCACTGCACTCCCGGGTCACAGCAGAGGGCTGGCCTGGAAGAGGGGCAACCGGGACAGAATCCGGCGCCCCGACCGGGACTAGAACCCGGTGTGCCGGCGCCGCAAGGCGGAGGATTAGCCTGTTGAGCCACGGCGCCGGCCTTGAATACTAGTTTTACCATTAATTTTCCTAGTACAACACACTAAGGACAGTTGTCCTACATGGGGAGCAAGTGCACAGTGACTCCTTTTGTTGACTTAATTTCACTCTTATTTATGATGTCAGTGATCACCCAAGGTTCTTGTCATGAGCTGCTAAGGCTATGGAAGCCTCTTGAGTTCACAGACTCTGACATTATTTAGACAAGGCCATAGTCAAAGTGGAAGTTTTCTCCTTCCTTCAGAGAAAGGTACCTCCTTTGATGACCCCTTCTTTCCACTGGAATCTTACTCAGATATCTTTCATTTAGGTCATTTTTTTTTTTTTTTGCCACAATATCTTGGCTTTCCATGCCTGAAATGCTCTCATGGGTTTTTTGGCCAGATCTGAATGCCTTAAGGGCTGATTCTGAAGCCAGAGTGCTATTTAGGACATTTGTCATTCTGTGAGTCTACTGTGGGGCCTGCTTCCCACTTTTGATCATTCTCTCCTTTTTAATTCTATCTATTGTTATTAGCAGACATTTGGTCTTATTTATGTGATCCCTTTGACATTTAATCCTATCTTTATGATCAGTTATGAACTTAAACTAATCACTTCAACTAGTGAGATGATATTGGTACCTGCCAACTTAATGGGATGTGGGGTCCCATGGCAAGTTTTTAGCTTTATCCTTAGGAGTAAGTCTGAGGGAGTGTGTGCCAAACTGTACATCTACTCCCTCTCTTATTCCCACTCTTATTTTTAACAGGGATCAATTTTCAATTGGATTTAAACACCTAAGAATAATCTTGTGTTAAGTAAAGAGTTCAACCAATGGTATTAAGTAGAAAAAGAAAATACTAAAAAGAATAAAATAGTAAGCTGTTCCTTGACAGTCAGGACAAGGGCTGATCAAGTCATTGCTTCTCATAGTGTCAATTTCACTTCTTTTTAGGTGCTTAGTTAATTGTCACAGATCAGGGAGAACATATGATATTTGTTTCTTTGGGACTGGCTTATTTCACTCAGAATGATGTTTTTAGATTCCTCCATTTTGTTGCAAATGACCAGATTTCATTTTTTTTTTACTACTGTGTAGTTTTCCATAGAGTATATATCCCATAATTTCTTTATCCAGTCTTCCATTGATGGACATTTAGGTTGATTCCATGTCTTAGCTATTGTGAATTGAGCTGTAGTAAACATTGGGTAAATTCCGAGGAAAGGGATGGCTGGGTTGTATGATAGGGCTATATTTAGACTTCTGAAGTATCTCCAAACTGTCTTCCATAGTGACTTCACCAGTTTGCATTCCTACCAACAGTGGATTAGTGTTCTAACACTGAATTAGTGTTTTAATTGCTGCTTCTCAATTTCCCACACACTGGACACTATACTTGGGTGCCTTATTAATTTTGAGTGAATGATTTGACGTCCAAATAGGATAAACACCTGCTTGTAGTGATCTAAGTCCAGATCCTTACTCTGTTTTCTATATAAACACAAATAAATTTTTTGATACTTTGGATTCCCAGGAGTACAACTGTCAGATAAATTAAAGGAAAATGATACTTTATTTGTAGCCTTACTATTTTATAAAACACACTCATGGCAATACTGCCTGTTAAATTGACTCGTCAATCCAGGAGGCCTGTAGGTCTACGTATGCAGCTGCTGTGTGTACATGGAATGGGTGTGCGTGTGCATGTGTGCGTGCACACGCATGTGCACACATCACACAGGTACTCTTATTTTGGCCTTTATAGTGTCAGGTCAGAAGCTTTCATTCCTGTGCATCGTTCATGCTGGCTCTGTGTGCATGCATTTATCAGTCCTTATTTTAAAATGTAAAATATGTGCACAAACCTATCGAATGTATCCTCTGATAATTCCAAACTTGTTCACTAAAATATGCAAAATTATCTACTTCCTTATGTTTTCTATTATAGTCAGAGGTGCATAATTATATATTGATATATGCACTATTTTATTATAAATGACTTTTATTTTTCCTTCATATTACAATAAGAGCATTGTACTGACTTTTTTTTTGGTAAAAGATTTTATTTAAATATTTGAGTGTTAGAGTTACAGACAGTGAGAGAGAGAGACAGAGAGATAAGGTCTTCCATCCGCTGGTTTGCTCCCCAAATGGCCATAATGGCCGGAGCTGCGCTGATCCAAAGCCAGGAGCCGGGAGATTCCTCTGGTCTCCCACACAGGTGCAGGGCCCAAAAACCTGAGCCATCTTCTGCTTTCCCAGGCCACAGCAGAGAGCTGGACTGGAAGAGGTGCAGCTGGGACTAGAACCAGTGCCCATATGGGATGCCAGCAGAGGATCAATGCACTGCACCACAGTGCCGGCCCCTGTATTGACTTTATAAAGACTTTCAAAGCAGGATAGAAAAGGGGATATTACAAAATACTTAACTAAAAAGAGGACATGAATCTGACCAGGGAGAATAACTAGAATTGAGCCGCCGCTTTTTTGAGCAAACACAGGGGCTCTTATTTGTTATGCTGACTTTTCTGTAATACACATTTTTGATAAGTACTTTTTAAATTCCTTTGATATGTTCTTTCTTGCTTTAGAGGTGGTAAAAGGTGGAAGAGAAATAGTGAGTCTTAGTGAATGATGGACTAAAGATACTCTCAGTGGAGGGAGAGCTAGCAGAGGCTTCTGCCACTTGAGAAGAATGTCCTGTCTCTACTGGGGCACAGATGTAGGCACTGGTAAGTCTTCTTTTGTTATGGCGATACCAGGGCCATCAGCCTAACTTGGGACACATCGATTGGGTTTCCATAGCTTCTGTTTCTGCATATCTAAAATGAAAACTAAATATTTGATTATTTTGCTGTTTTTCATATTTGTTCTGATAAGTTTATCTCTAGAAGAACATCATCAAATACATATATGTATGAAACTATATTGCTAGCTAGGAAGAATTTTACTACCAGGAAAATCAACCATATAATATAAGTGCATAAAAAATAAGAAAATTTGTCCAAGGAAAAAGCAACCTTCCAGACTAAGAATGGGTGCATTCTTTTTCCTTCTAATGTCCTATTTTTATTTTTATTTTTATTTATTTGACAGATAGGCAGTCAGAGAGAGAGAGAGACAGAGAGAAAGGTCTTCCTTCTGTTGGTTCACTCCCCAAATGGCCACTGCGGCAGGAGCTACGCTAATCCGAAGCTAGGAGCTAGGTGCTTCTTCCTGGTCTCCCATGCAGGTGCAGGGCCCAAGCACTTGGGCCATCCTCCACTGCCCTCCTGGGCCACACCAGAGAGCTGGACTGGAAGAGGAGCAGCCAGGACTAGAACCCGGCACTCATATGGGATGCCGGTACCACAGGCGGAGGATTAACCAAGTGAGCCATGGCACTGGCCCCCCTTCTAATGTCCTTTAACCATTGTTCACTATCTCTTCCATTTACTGGTGTTTGCTAGCAGATAAGGCTGAAACAGGAAAAATGTTGCAAAAGAAGTTTAAAATCAAGAAAATAGGGGTGGATATTATGGTACAGCAAATTAAACTAGTGATTGGAATGCTCCTATCTCATGTTGGAGTGCCTGGCTTGAATCCTGACTGCTCCTTGCTTCTGATCCAGCTTCCTGCTAATGTGCCTGGGGAGGAAACAGAAGATGGTCTGAGCTTGCGCTTCTGCCACCCATGTGGAAGACCAGGGCAGAGTTCAAGCTCCTGGATTTGGCATGGCCCCGTCCTGGCCATTGTGAGCATTTGGGGAGGGGGCCAGTGGTTGGAAGATCTCTCTCTCTCTGTCTCTCTTGCTGTTTCACTTTCCCTCCTTTTCTCTCTGTTACTGTCTTTCAAACAAATACATAAATCTTTAAAAAAAAAATGAGAAAATGGTTTCCACTAACGTACTTGGTTTCCTGAAAGTTGGGACAATAGCAGATAGTTCTGTTCTGGTGGTGGAATGTAGAACGAGAATTCAAAGTGTACTTGATGAAGATGGTTTCTTCTATTAGACGGTTGGTTTTGTTTTGTTTTCCAGGATTCCCTAATACTGTTCTCATAATTCTAGGACCTGTTTTGCCCTCAGACCATGGCACACTTGTTAGATTTTGCAAATAAAAATGCAAGATGGGGGCAAATATTTGGCCTATTGTTTGAGATGCCAGTGTTCCACATCAGAGTATCTGGGTCCATTACCAATTCCAGCTTCCCTGTCCATGCACAGCCTGGGAGGCAGCAGGTGATCTCTCCAGTAATTGGGTCCACGTCCCCCTCCTGGGAAACCCAGACAATTTCTGGGTCCTGGCTTTGGCCTGGCCTAGCTGCAGCCATTTTAGGCATTTGAGGAATAAACCAGCAGATAGGAGCTCTCCCTCTGTCGCTTTCTGTCTGCCTTTCAAATCATAAACATAAAATGTCCAGTTCAATTTGAATTTTAGATAAATAATAAATAGCTTCTTTTACATTTCTTTTAAAAAAATTTGTTGTGCAGTATGCATACCAAGAAATGCACACAAGTGTACAGGTGAATGAGTTTTTTGGTCACACTCATAAACATCATCCAAATTAAGAATAAATCATTATTAGTACCCCAAGAATCCTCACTCTAACCACCTCTCCATAGGTTTTTTAATGTGGGAAGGAAGAGTATATGGCCATTTACATGGTAAGATTCAGTGAAACAGTGTCAACATCAACTGATATGATACCCACACAATTTTTATACTCTCTCAGTATATTAACTACAACAAATAAGAGAAAACATGTAATATATTTGTCTTTTTAGATCTGGCTTATGTCACTTAGCATAATGATCTCCAGTTCTATTTGTGTTTTTTTTCAAATGTCATTATTTCATTGTTTTTATGGTGGAGTGGTATTTCATCATGTATATATGCCACACTTTCTTTATCCAGTCATTCTTTGATGGACATCTAGGTTGATTCTGTATCTTAACAATTGTGAATTGGGCTGCTGTAAACCTGGGAGTGTAGTTATCTTTCATGCACTGACTTCATTTCCTTTGGATGTAGTCTCAGAAGTGCAATAGCTAGGTCATCTGGTAGATTTAGTTTTAGTTTGCTGAGAAATCTCTGTACTTTTTCCATATAGTTACACCAATTTGCATTCCAATCAACAATGGATTAGAGTACCTTTTTCTCCGCAGTCTCATCAGCATTTGTTATTTTTGATTATTTTAGTTTCTTTGATAATAGACATTCCATCTAGGGTGAGGTGATACCACATTGTGGTTTTAATTTGCATCTCCCTGATGGCTTCTGATCCTGAGCATTTTTTTCATGTGTCTGTTGGCCATTTGTATTTCATCCTTTGAAAAATGTCTGTTCATGTCCTTTGCACATTCGTAACTTGTCCTGCTACTGTTGAGTTTCTCACTGTTAATATTGTGGATATTAATAGTCTGGATATTAACCCTCTATTGGATGCATAGTTTGCAAATATTTTCTTCCTTAAGTTTGATAGAATTCATCAGTGAAGCCATCTGGTCCTGGAGTTTTCTTTTTTGGGAGGTTCTTTATTACTAATTCAATCTCAGTCTTGATTTTTGTCTATTCAGGTTTTCTTCATGCCTCAATTCTGATAAATATATGTGTCCGGAAATCTCTCCATTTCTTCCAGATTTTGCAGTTTGTTGACATATGGCTGTTTGTTATAATTCCTAATGATTTTTTTTTTTATATTTCTCCCAGCCAAGTACTAACCAGGCCCAACCCTGCTTAGCTTCTGAGATCAGACGAGATCGGGCCTGTTCAGAGTGATATGGCCGGAGATGATTTTTTGTATTTCTCTGGTGTCAGTAGTAATTCTAGTTTATTACTTCTGATTTTATTAATTTGACTCTTCTCACTTTTTTCTTGGTTGGTTGATCCAACCAAACGGTTTATCAGTTTTGTTTATTTTTTACAAAAAGCCTGCTGTTCATTTCATTAATCTTTTTTTTTTTTTTTGACAGGCAGAGTGGACAGTGAGAGAGAAAGAAACAGAAAGGTCTTCCTTTGCCATTGGTTCACACTCCAATGGCTGCCGCGGCCGGTGCACTGCGGCCGGCGCACCACGCTGATCTGAAGCCAGGAGCCAGGTGCTTCTCCTGGTCTCTTATGGGGTGCAGGGCCCAAGCACTTGGGCCAGCCTCCACTGCACTCCCTGGCCACAGCAGAGAGCTGGCCTGGAAGAGGGGCAACCGGGACAGAATCCAACGCCCCATCCGGGACTAGAACCCGGTGTGCCGGTGCCGCAAGGCGGAGGATTAGCCTAGTGAGCCGCGGTGCCGGCCTCATTTCATTAATCTTTTCTAAAGCTTTTTATTTCTATTTTGTTTATTCTCTAATTTTTATTATTTCTTTCCTTCAACTAATTTTGGATTTGGTTTGTTCTTGTTATTCTAGGTCCTTGAGATATAGTATTAGATAATTTATTGGGTATCTGTCCATTTTTTTGATGTAGGCACTTAATTACTGTAAGCTCTCTTTGCCACATTGCTTTAGCTGTGTCCCATAAATCTGATATGTTGTGTTTTCATTTTCATTTATTTCCTGGAATTTTTGACTTCCCTTTTGATTTCTTCTATGAACCACTGTTTATTCAGAAGCATATTATTCATTCTCCATGTGTTTGTATATGTTTTCTAGAATTTCTTTTGTTAATTTCTAACTTAGTTGCATTGTGATCAGAAAAGACAATATGCTATGACTTCAGTTTTTTAAAATTTGTTGGCACTATTTTATGGTCTATTGTATGGTCTTTCCTAGAGAATTTTCCATGCATTGATGAAAATAATTTGTGCTATGGAGCTGTGGGATGAAATGTTCTATAGTTATCTGTTCCATTTGGTATATAGTACAGATTAACTGTTGTTTCTTTGTTGATTTTTTTTGGAGGCCTGGTTGATTTGTCCATTGATGACAGTATGGTGTTGAAGTTTCCCATTATTATTGTATTGGAACTTATGTCTTCCTTTAGAACCATTAACATTTGTTTTATAAATCTGGGTGTACAAGCATAGGCTTCAGGTATATGTACTATAGTCACATCTTGTTGAATTGTTCACTTAAACATTACATAATGACCTTCTTTGACTCTTTAAATAGTTTTATCATATATGAGTATAGCTTTTCCCTCCTGCATGCTTTTGATTTCCATTTGCATGGAATATCTTTTTCCATCATTTTTCTTTCATTCTGTGTATCTCTATTGGTGAAGTGAATTTCTTGTAGGCAGCATATTAATGTCTTTTTTTAATCCATTTAGCCAGTCTGTATCCTTTAATTAGAGAATTTATCCCATTTTCTTTTTTAAAGATTTATTTTTTACTTATTTGAAAGGCAGAGTTCCAGAGGGAAGAGGAGACACACACACAGACACACACACACACATACACACAGATTTTTCCATCCCCTGGTTTACTTCCTAAGTAGCTACAATGGCTGGGGTTGGGCCAGGCTGAAGTCAGGAGCCAGGAGTTTCTTTTGGGTCTCCCACATGGATACAAGGGCCCAAGTACTTGGGCCATCGTCCCCTGTTTTCCCAGACACTTTAGCAGGGAGCTGGATCAGAAGTGGAGTAGCTGGGTCTCCAACCAATGCTTCTATGGGATGCCAGCATCAGAGGCAGAGGCTTAACCCCCTACACCACAATGCTAGCCCCTAGTCCATTTCTATTCAAGGTTATTATGACAAGTAATGACTTGGGCTGTCATGTTTCCATAAATATTTGAATTGTTTGTTTTGAATCTCTTGTCCTTTACTCTTTTACCAAGAGCTTTTCTGCCCTCACATTCTTTCTTGATGCTGATTATCTTTCTCTATTTCTGTGTGGAGTATGTTCTTAAGTATCATTTATAAGCCTAGCCAGGTGGTGACAAGTCTTTTTAAATTCTTCATGCCTTGGAAGGTCTTTATTTCACCTTCATTTACGCATTAGAGCTTTGCTGGGTAAAGTATTCTGGGTTGGCAGTTATTTTCTTTTAAAACTTGGACTACATTTCTCCATTCTCTCCTGGCTCATGGATTTTCTGTTGAACAGTCTGCTATCAATCTAATGGGAGTTCTTATAAAGGAGACCTGGTGTTTCTCTTGCAAAGTTTAGGCTTTTTGTTTTGTTTTACTTAGGAAAGTTTGACTGTAATGTGTCATGGTGAGACTCTTTCTTGATCGTGCGTGTTTGGGGTTCTGTGCACTTCCTGTATTTGGTTGTCTCTACCTCTCTCCAAATTTGGGAAGATTTCTGGTGATATCTCACAAAATTGGTTTTCTAAGCCGTTCTCTTCTTCCATACCTCCTGGAGCTCCTCTGACTCATCTATTTTGTCATTTGATGGTATCCCAGGGATCCCAAGGATGCACACGGTTTTCCAAGTTTCTAATTTTTTCTTTTCATTTGACTATTTCAAAAGACCTGTCTTCTAGAGTGGATTTTTTTTATTTGCCAATCTAAATATTTTTATTCATACTTAAGAAAAACACTGCAAGTATAAACTACTCCAAATGCCTCTGGGACTCAGTGAAATGCCTTGGGATGTGTGCAGGGAGGGGCCGGGGAACTCTGGCCATCATCTGTGGGTGGGGCAAAAGTCCACAGTGACACCCAGAATGGTTATGGTGGAGCACCTGTGGCTAGTCAGTGGGGGGAGGCGATGTTGGAGCCAGCCACTGTATTCCTAGTCTCAGCCCTTCTCTGTTAGGGTGAAGCAGCTGATTCCCAGCCTAGAGTGAGTTCAGAGTGCCTGCACACCTCACCCAGCCAGGTGTGTGGACTGTTCAGAGCACCACTGCACTCTGCAGTGTGTGTGCCCCTGACCCTCTGTGAGATCCATCCATGGCATGTGGAGCGCTCCGGAGACTCCACAGTCAGACTGGGTGGGTGCACAAGAACCCAGCTACAACCCCCAACACTCCCAGCTCCATGGCCGGTCTGTGCCTAGAACTTCCACCAGGACAGGGTCCTCTTACCACCCTGAAAGTGGTCCCGTCACTGGCATCCTCTGGTATCAGCAGGACTGCCCACTGTTCCCCAAGTCAGGACAGAGTTTAGCTACAACTGTGGCACTTTAGTGAGGGAGAGGGAGTCAGCATGACCTCCCTTCAAGAAACGAAGTAGTCGCCCAGACCCTGGCCAGCTTTCCACAACAGACTTGAAACCAGTGGGGAAGTGGAATTCTCCCTCAGTCAAAGCGACCCATGGTGGGAGCTGCAGCAGCCTCCTCTCACCTTACTTTGCAAACTAAGTGTGCTCCACATAGAGTGGAACAAACTGATGTGCAAAACAGCTCATGATAACGAGTCCACTAATATTTGTGGGTTTTTCTTGTGCAAGGTCCAAAAACGTCACAAGGTTCCTGCTTTGAAACAGCTTATGGGGGCTGCAGTGGCTCTGAGGGAGTTAACTCAAACAACTGCTGAGAAATAGAGGGTGCTTGGCTGGAGTATAAACACTTCTCAAATTTGGCCAAGGAAGTCTGAGAAGGGCTACTAATCTTGACTATTAAACTGTCAGAAATGTGCTCACGGTGCACCTGGGAGCCGGCAATGTAAACGAGAGGGAATGAGTCCTGGAGTCCTCCATCCTCCCCAATGAGCTGCACATGCAGGATGGCCCGAGGTTGTGACAGGTGATGTTTGTGTGGTTTTAGCCATGTGAGTCCTGATTACATGGCTTCTTACAGGGGGTGACCCCGCCACATGGTGTTGGTTGTCGTTAAACCTCATGGTGATCCGTGCAGCTGGGTGCATGTAATGGGAGGGCAGGAGTGACAGGGACAGATGGGGTCAAGGTTTGACAGGGAAGGAGAGATTTCACATTCATTTTGGCCCTGGAGTGTAAAACATCTGGGAAGCAAAATGAACAAAGGAAATGTGAGCCTTTTCCAAGGTCACGTAGGAGAGGTGCAGCGAGGGCCACAGCGGATGGTACCCTCTCTGTGCCTGCAGCTCAGGGGTCCTACGAAAGCCGCAGCAGAGACATGTGGGAACTGGTCTTACAGAAGCCTTTGTTAGGTCCAGTTTCCCCTGTTGTCCTTGGTACTGAGTTGGTTGCTTAGGGCAGTGGGTGGAGCCATGGTGTGATCTGAGCGATGTGCAAGGGCTGAGCCAGATGTCTGCGGCTGTATCTTGAGATGTCAGAATTGTCCTCACCAGAGCACTGGGTGGAGCAGGCACTTGGAGGCTCAGATGCAGATAATGGCAAACAACAGCAACAGGAGTTGCAGGGTGTGAAGTCTTAACAGAAAGAGGAGCCATTCCTCCCTGGGCCAGGAGCAGCACCAGAGGCCTGAAGGGAAGAGAAGATGTTGGATAAACCCAGCCTCCCTGCCCACCAGTGGCTGGTGACCTGGGGGTGGGACTGTGAAGTCAGCCATGTCACTTTGGCAGGACATAGGCTCTTGGTTTTCCCAGGGGTCTCCATCTTCTGTTTCTGGTGTGGACCCCCCTTCCAGGCTGTCCCCTAGGCTCTCTCTGGAGTCTCTACCCTATGCCCTGCAGTTGTTCCTCAACCACCCAGGATCAAGCCTGACCATATTGCCTGGCACCCTCCTCCGCCGTATCTTCGCTTTTTGTCCCTACTGCAAAAGTACATAAGATAAGCTACTTATAAAAGAAGCTGTCTCTTTAGGCTCATGGTTTTAGAGTTTCATGGTTCGAGATTGGGCATCCACCTTGGTTCAGCTGCTGGTGAAGATGTTCTGGTGAAGGTGGTACAGTGCATCACATGCAAGTGGAAGCTCTGGGCTGTCCGTGTCTCTTCTTAGGAAACACCATGATTCCATCTTGAAGACCCTCCCCCAAGGACCTAATCTAGTCCACCTACTCCCAAAGGCCCCACCTCAAACACCAAAGTTGGATTAAGTTTGCATCCTCTTGGTGCCCTTAACACAAGAATCTGGGGACCAGTCTTTTAACACATGGGCCTTAGGGGACACCAAAACTAATGACTCAACCATTGAGTACTGCCCCTCAGTGTCCATCTGTGTTCTACATCAGTGTTCAGTCTTTTTAAATTTAATACACCTATAATAAACATTTTTGAGTATTCTTCTCCAGGATATGTTTATTTCTTTATAAACCACATGCAAGGATTTATGTACATATGTATATATAAATATATGGATTTAGAATATAGACACTGTATACAAGATAAAATATTTTAAAATATGAATAAAAATAGAAGAAGTAAAAATTATTAAAGTCAATTTATGTTTTATCCCCACACCTCCATCTAGTCTATCCCCTGGGACAAACCCTAGGGTGCATCTGCCATCTCTTGGAGACGCCTGACCCCTGGCTGCACATCAGCCTGAATCGGACCTCCTTATCATCACCCTCACCAGCCTCCTTTCCTCCTGCCCCCTCGACTTTACCAACACTCAGGCCCTGGAGAGCCCACAGCTCTAGTTCCCCAGTGTGCAGACTCAGTTTTGCTTGAGCTCTTTGGCCAAAACCACCGACTTGCTGACTGTCCTTCCATACCACAAGTCAGTGGTGCCGACCCCAAATCATCTCAGAAAAGTTCTGGCTGCTTCTCTGAGCAAGAAGGAATTCTGTCACACACGGACTCATTCACGAGCTCGTCTGAGGGCTGTTGTAACTCGAGTGACTGTGATGGCACACCCAGGGGTAGTCAGATCCCTAGGAGTTGGAAAAGGCAGCATCTCTGAGAAACCAGAGCTTCTTGACACTGGAGAGGAAGGAACACAGTGCTTTGTGAGTGAGTCACGGGCTCCAGTTAAATAGATGCACAGTTAAATCTGTGTATTGGTCAAAATAACTTAGGAATTTTTTCATCAATCAATATTTGAGAGAGGCGACTAGAAATGAACCCTATGGAGTGAATGGAACATACCATGAACATTACCGTCAAACTCTTGGAAAAATTGCTTATGCTTAACTTCCTCGTCTGTTGGTTTGTAAGTAGCAGCTCCATCAGGTCCCTCCTGGTCCTCGCCAGTGACATTCAGTGGTAATGTATTTAGTTGAGAACATTGCCATGTGTGAGCCGCTGACAGCTGCTGAAGAGGACAGCGTGTTATAAGGGTGAGCCACCGCCACACCCACATTAGCTCATCTGGGAATCGTAGCCCCAGTTTCCCCCTGTTAGCAGCTGTCAGGGAAGGCAAGGACTTCCCGTTGTTGAACTGAATTGCTGCATTCCCCAATGGCATGACTGCCAAAGTGGATTCAGATCACTCTAAACCATTCCCTTTCCTCTGTCCACTCTGGGTCTTCCCCGTAAGCCACGCTTTCTCATTGAGGAAAGAGGTCCATGGGGTCTCATTTCCATTCTTTCCTTTGTTTCCTGTCTTTAATACCTGATTTGGTTGTCAATTATTCGCGTAGGAAACAGCCTATCCCCTCTTTTGCAGGTCTTAGTGATTTACAAACATAGTTTTGGGTGGGAGATGGGACGATTTTAGTGGGATGGCAGTCCAAGGACGGTTAGTGATAAATTTTTGTTTTGAGTAGGCAAACAAGTGCATAGTGATGTCAGGAATGCTTCTTGAATTATGGCCCAATTTTTATTTTTGGCAGATAATGTATTTTCCCTGGCCAAAAAATGAGAGAAAAAAGAAGTTATTTGGAGACATATTTTTGTCTGTATTCTATATTACACTCTCTGGGAGTGTTCTGCTTTGCTTCCCCTAATGTTGGATGCTCAGCTTTACCAGGATAACATACAGTGTGAACCATTTTATATTTTGATTGGGTTTAGAGAAATATTGCATTTAGGCTCTAAGTTAGCACTTGGTTCTCAATCTTGAAAAAGTGGATTAATAATTAACAGCTTAATGTTCTGGAATCTTCTTCCAAATATGAAGAGGTGCTATTCTGAACTGGAGCATTTATGTGGAACTTGTATATTTATTCTAGAAGTATTCCTTAGCTGCTTCTCCTTTGGCACTGTTCTGGAAGCTGGGGGTAACAGTGGAACTTACTGCAATTTTTGCAGGGAGAGGAGTCCTGATTTCATTAAATTCACAAACAAATTAAGAAAATCATTTCAGATACTAATTGCAGGGAAGACAATAGAACAGATGTTTCCTTAAGGGCTCAGCAAAAAATAGAGAGTATATTCAAATCGGAATAATTTAAGCAAAGTGTTATAGAAGTTCTATTAAGAAAGGTAAGGGCATGGGAAGAGTAGGGAAACTGCATAAATTAGTGGGGAACTTTAGAGCAAATAATGGAAGCAAACTCTAAAGCAGAGCGCATAGGACAGATGGAGAGACCATCTTACAAGAGTGCAGACCTGTAGTGGGTTCTTGCAGGAGAGGAACTGGAGACGTACCCCCCCCCCCCACCTCACCAGTTCCCTGGTGACCTAGCCCACTGGGAGCCAGGCATTGTGGCCCCTTGATACATGCCAGCCTTCTGGGGCACCGAGCAGGTGAGAGAGGCTGAGTGTATGCTCCTGGAGGGGCAGGGCAGGTACCCAGCCCTGGAGGGACATGGGATGTTATCTGGAACTTAGATTCCTTGGTGATCTAACACAGGATGCTGTTTTCTGCCTCGAGGGTACTTGCAGTTTATTCGAGGTGATCAAAAATAAATTTATGAAAAGATAATTAGCAATATAAAACTAGATATTAGTGGCAAGAGTGGAGCAGATCTACCCTGTAACATTCACATTTGAAAACAGGAAGAGGTTGCTTCTGCTTTGGAAGATGAGGAAACAATTTGCTGAGTGCATATAAGTGAAATCCCCTAAGGAATGGACAGGTTGTTAATAGTTAGAAGGAAGAAGGCGATATCCCAGGAATATGTGATGTCATGGCCAGAGTGCACAGATGGGGCATGTTTTAGGAGCATATTGGCCACAGTGGTTGCCTGATTCTGTAAACCTTTTAGAATCAGACTTGTAATTACAAATAAACCTACTGCCTTCCAAACTCCCACCCAGTGTGGAAATGTCATCTGTTGGGACTGGCTAGCTTCCTTCCTTTCTCTCTCTCTTCCTTTCCTTCCAAACTCCCTCCACCTCCTTCCCCTTGCTCATTATCTTTGGTCCTTTCCATGAACATTTATTGAGTATCCACAATTTGCATGGTTGCAATAAGTAAGTAAGTCATTGCATTGAACAAGTCCATGTTCTGACTGGGTCATGGATTTAGGTTTCAATCTCAGCATTCCAGAGGGTTTCTCAGTAATTCAACAAGGTAAAAATGATAGCTAACACTTACTGAACAGTTTTTTCATGCCAGAAACTTTTCTTATTATGGGAGTTGTGGGTTGTCTGATGAAGAATGTATAAAAATGAAAACAAAACAAAACAGAAAAGGGGCTACTGAAATAATCTCAGCCTCTGACCTTGAAGAGCTGGGATTGATTGATTTCGAAGAGGAGCTTATTTGCTGTAGCATTAAATCGACTTGAGAACCTACTGCATATCACATGTCCAAGATTTCATTTTTGCATAAAGAGAAGAGAAAGATTATCTCAGTGGAAGATACTAGAAATTGAGTTTGGGTGCAAAGTGATTCTTGCCTTCCATGCAGTGGGAGTGTTTCTTTGTCCTCCTCATCTCTGGGATTCCAGACCCAGGGGACTCCTGTGGAGACCAGGCTCTAGGAGGGGCTGAAGTTGACAGGGGTGTAGTGTTGCTTGGTCTCTTACCAGAGGAGGTGAGAAATATCACTTTGCTCTGTGCTCTGGGAGAGGCTCATTCAGTGATTTGTTGAGGTTTCTCTCCATTATCCATGTTCTTCAAGACAAGTCATTTGGACAAAGACTATGTGATTCACAATTAGCAATTTTGTGCCTTTAAAATGTCTTAGCTCTCTGGGAGCTGAGTTTTCTCATTCCTCTTATATCTTTTCTTTCTAAATTTAGGCTAGCTTAATGAAATAAGTTGTTTATAAAAATAAACTTTAAAAAGCCAAAATAGTGTTGGCTTATGTTAGGAAAAATCCATACACTTTATTTTCCCTGCTCAACACATATGAGTTATGGATTGGCCTCTTTGGAAAGTTTTTCCTCAAGAGCTATTAACCTTTCTGGTTTAATAGTTTCAGTGCTAGTCTTATTACAATTTTTCATTAAATATGGCCCAGGCACCATCACAACATTTAAATTGGAGTAATCATTGGGTGGCAAATGAGATGATACTATTAATATGATTTTTAAAGTGATCTGGCTGAATGTATTTCACACATTAGAGAAGTGTTTGAAATTTGCATTTTTATCCCTAAAACTCTAGAGTATAGCTATTTGAGAAGTTAGTGTTGAATGAGCAGAAACTTGCTTTCTAAGGAGAGTCCCACATCAAATACCCTTGAAGATGAAAGTCATTGTTGAGCAGAATCCCGGAGGGGCTGCCCCTGATAGGACATATAGGACATGGGCAGTCTAAGGATGAGAGAGGGAGGACACTTGGGGTGAGAGGGAGGAGCTGCAGGGAGAGTCTGGGTTTTGAAAGACAAGGTAGAGGGAGGGAAGAGATGAGGAAGTAGGAGGAAGTGCAGGATGTGGTCATGAGAACGTGTGGAGACAGTCGTACCGGTGGAAAGTTGTTTCCATGGAACTGCCACTGTTGGAGCTTACAGTTAAGTGGGCTTTGCAGGTGTGGGTGCAGCCAGACCGTTTGGCCCTGGAGAGACTCACAGGAAGCACTGTGCCAAGTACCAGGGTGGGAGGGTCTGGAGGTTTTGTGGTGCACCTCCCTGATGTGGCCTGGGCTTACCAGCCTGTGCTCATGGCCATGAAGGACTGTGGGCAGGACCCTTGTCTATCATGAACCGTGTGACTGCTTTGCAGAAAGTATTGGGTAGGACGGGGCATTCCTGGGGCTTCTGACAAAAATTCATAACTGCCCATCTACAGAAGGGGCAAAGATCCTCCATGGATGTTCAGAGAAGAATGTCTCTCTGGACAAGTTCGGCGCTCCAGTGCCGAGTTGCTGCCTGTGAATTTTTGGTCTTGGTGATCAAGTTGGCATTGATGTCAAAAGGGGGGAACATGCAACAAATCAAAAGATAGGATTCAGCCTCTCAGTGTCAGATCTGCTAGAAGTCTTCAGGATAGGGAAGGTGAGCTATAGAGCCTACAGGTCCCAGCAGAAAGACATTCCCGTGTGTGCTGTATCTTCCCCACATTGCCATAAAGGATTTCTGTGATCACTTGTTCTTTGATTCTGTGCAGACCTCAGTATGTGCGGGACTGTGTCATGACTGCCGAGGACTTTGGGAGTGTGGGTACCTTTCTATTTCTTGCAAAGTTTATACTGCATGTGCAAGGAAACAGTCTTGGTAGACCTGGCATCTTTGGTTTCCTGTGAGAGGTTCAGATCCCAGAAGAAGAGAAGTTTGGAATTCAATGCTGATTACTTCTTTTCCAAGATGGTCACTTTTATCCTAGCTCCAGGATTTTTTTTTCTCTAAAGAAACTTTGATGTATGCAGGCAGGTGCAGTTGGGAAATTGGTGATGTTGCTCAACACAATAGCATAAGAAGGGAGGGTGGGATCTGTGCTGCACGTCAGGAGAGATTTGCTTTCTGTAAGTCAACAGAACATATAACTCCTCCGAGAGAAAATGATGTAATAGATTTGACAGGATTCCAGGGCATTTTCTTAGAGTACGATGTAATGAAATGTAGAAATTTGGTCATTAACATTCCTGTGTGGGCTCCGTTCTCACAAGAAAAATGTTAGGGGCTATTATTTTCACTTCCGACTACAACAGAGTAATTGATCCTGAACTTGTCCTCCCATCGTAAACAACTCTGAGAGCAAATGGATTACAGGAGACAACTGTTTTCAGGTGTGGGGTGATGGGCAGAGCAGGCCTGGGATTCTGGAGGGAAGAGGAACAGATGAGATGAGCCCTTACTTGCCCTGAATCTGTTCTTCAGGGTTCTTTTCCAGCTGTGGCAGAGTGAGATGGCGTCTAAAAAGGAGCAGTGATCTTGCAGATTTGAGAGCCTGTAGCTGACAGCTGTGGCTGCTAAGCTTTTTTTGGGTAGAATGAAAAGGAAGTTACTCAGAAGGGAGTCCCAAAAAATCTGTGTGGATATTTACCAGGGGACCACGGTCTAGGCCTGGGCTGTACGTGTGAGGTGAGAGCGAGCACTTAGGGCATGAGACCTGACATGGGGAGATCAGAGCTCATCCCGTGCCTGGAGATGGTGGTGTCCCATCGTCACGGTAGGGAGACCTCGCTGAGCAACTTGGGGATTCTTTTGAGATTACAGAAAGCCCACATTTGAGGAATAAGGACTAAGGTTCAAGTAAGGGCCAGGCTGTAAGAACAAAACAGCAGCATTTTCAAGGAAGATAGCATCCTTCAGGCCGTTTACAACACGTAACACACAATACCCAGCCTGTGATTAAAGTAAAGCTTACCAGACATGTAAAGAGGCAGGAAAATGTGACTCTAAGATGAGGCAAATATTAGAGTGACCCAACAAGGACTTTAAGACAGCTATTATGATTGTGTTCAAGGCCTTAAAGGAAAGGGTGGTCTTAATGAGAGAACATGTGGGGATGTCAGCAAAAACAATAGAACCCATAAAATTACCTAAGTAGAAACTGGAAATGGGAAGGGCAATATCTGAAGAGTAGAATGAGGCATTGGTGGGTCAAGTATACACAAAAGAAAAAAAAAACCCAAGCACATAGCTTTGGGTAAATCTGTCTTCCATGGGACACAGTGGCATTTGTAGAACCCTCTGCCCACAGTGGCAGAGCATATACTGTTATCAAGGACACATGGAATGGTCAGCATCATTAATAGTAGAAAAATCCCAACACACTTCAGTTATTGAAGTCCTAGGCAGTGTTCTGTGGAATTAAGTTAGAGATCAGTAATAGGATTTCTTGATGAGGAAAAACCCAAATATTTAAAAATTAAGCAAAGCTCTTCTAAATAATCCACGAGTAAAAGAAGAAATTGAAAAGGAAACTATACAATATTTTGAACTAATGACAATAAAATATAAAGTTAATATTTAGGAAATGCCATTCAAGCACTTATTAGAGTGGAATGTATTATTTCACAAACCAGTATTAAAAAAGAGGAAGGGGGCTGGCACTGTGGTGCAGCAGGTGAAGCTGCTGCCTGCAAGGTTGGAATCCCATACGAGTGCCTGTTCGAGTCCCAGCTGTTCCTGTTTCAATCCAGCTCTCTGCTAATGTGCTTGGGACAGCAGCAGAAGATGGTCAAGTGCTCAGGCCCTTCCATCCATGCAGGAGACCTGGGTGGAGTTCCAGGCTCCTGGCTTTGGCCCTGCCCAGCCCCAGCCATTGGGGCCATTTAGGGATTGAGCCACATATGGAAGATCGATATTCTGTCTCTCTCTCTCTCTCTCTCTCTCTCCCCCCTTCCTCTACCTCTACCTTTCAATAAATCAATAAATCTTTTTTTTTAAAGATATACAATAGAACAAGGTAGATAATTGGAAGAAGGAATTATAAAGAGAAGATCGAGTATAAGTATCAGAGAAAATTATCATGAAAGAGGTACTTCAGAAATATTAATATAACCGATAGCCCCTAGCAAAAATAATCAAGGCACAAAGAAAGTGAATTGTCAGTAGTTTGAAAAAAATGAAGATATCACTGCAAATCCTACAATGCTTTGAAAAGATTATGCAAACTATCACGTTAATAAATTGGGCAACTTATATGGCATAGACAAATAAGCAACTTAACAAGTCCACACAAGAAAAAATAACTCAGTAGCTCTGTATCTTCTTAACAAATAGAATTTGAATAATTATGCACCCCTCTCCCTCAAGATACCAGGTTAAGATGATTTTACTCATAAGCTTTATCAGACCTTCAAGAAAGAGTTAATACCAATCTCATACAAACTCAGAATATAAGGGAGAATGCTTCTCAACTCATGCTATGGGGTCAAGATAATCCTGACATCGAAAGGTGATCCAGGCATTATACATAAACAGAGTTACAACCAGTCTGTCATGAATATAGACAGAAATATCCACAACAGGGGCTGGCGCCGTGGCCTAAAGCGCTGGCATCCCCTATGGTCGCCGGTTCGAGACCCGGCTGCTCCACTTCCTGTCCAGCTCTCTGCTATGGCCCGGGAAAGCAGTAGAAGATGGCCCAAGTCCTTGGGCCCCTGCACCCACGGGAAAAAGCTCCTGGCTGCTGGCTTTGGATCGGCACAGCTCCGGCCATTGCGGCCACCCATCGGATGGAAGACCTCTCTCTCTCTGCCTCTCTTCTCTCTGTGTAACGCTTTCAAATAAATAAATAAATCTTTAAAAAAAAGTAAAGAAATATCCACAACAAACTATTTAACAACGCAGTCCAGTGATAAAGGCAAGAATAATAAAACCAAATAGAGTTTATATCAGGAATCTAAGGTGGTTTAGTACTTAAGAACCTACCCCATACCATCGAACACAAGGTAAACAAAGTATGATCATCTAAATGAATGCAAAGTGAAAAAATTCAACACTTATTCAAGATTTAAAACAGAACAAAAGAAGACAAACATCTGTCAACCAACTGAAAAATAGGATCTAATAGGGACATTTACAGAATATTTATAGCTTTCTTCATCCTTCATGAGAAAGACAGGGTGCTTTCCTCCTAGGATCAGGAAAAAGACAAAAGTACTGCCTGTCTCTCCTCTCCGGTGTGCTGTTGTAATGTGAAGGTCCTTACCACAACTGAAAATGCAACGAAAGGCAAAGTATTAGCAAGGATGAAATAAAATAGCCCTATTCATGCATAACATGATTATGTATGTAGAAAACTCTAAGTAATCTATAATAACTTACTAACAAAATAATCTCGAGCATCCAAGGTCAATATACAACCAGCAGTTGTTTTCTATGTACTGACAATGAAGAGTAGTAAATGAAATTTTTAAAATTTAAATTTTAGATGGTGTAAAGGTGAGATACTTAGGAATGAACTTAATCAAATGCATGCAGGATCTGTACACTGAAAACTATAGAACTTTGCTAGGAGAAAGTGAGAGCTAATAATAGAGAGATATAAAATGTTCATGTATTAGTACACTCATTCCTAAATTTGTATATATGAAATGCATGAAGTTTGTATACCTTAAATAAAAATGTTTCTAGGTAAAAAAAGAAAAGATGTCATGTCTTCTTCCTTTTATCACAATCAACATTTCAGTTATGCTTATTTTATTTATTTATTTATTTGACAGGCAGAGTTAGAGAATGAGAGAGAGAGAGACAGAAAGGTTTTCCTTCCGTTGGTTCACTCCCCCAAATGGCCGCTATGGCCGGAGCTACGCCGATCTGAAGCCAGGAGCCAGGTGCTTCCTTCTGGTCTCCCGCATGGGTGCAGGCGCCCAAGCACTTGGTACATCCTCCACTGCCTTCCCAGGCCACAGCAGAGAGCTGGACTGGAAGAGGAGCAACTAGGACAGAACCGGCTCCCCAACCAGAACTAGAATCTGTAGTTCTGGCACCGCAGGTGGAGGATTAGCCTAGTGAGCCACGGTGCCGGCCCAGATAGGCTTATTTTATAAAAACTGTAAGTTGATTCCAAATATATATAGTAATGCACTGGACCTATAACTGCCAAGTATTTGGGGAGAAAAGAAATTGGTGTACTTACCTGACTTAATTTTAGACTTTGTATAAAGCTATAATAATCAGAGGATGCAGGAAAGTCAGATAAATCAATGGATCAGAATTAGAGTCCAGAAAGAAATCCTCTCAACTGATTTTTGACAAAAGTATCAGGAGAACTCAATGGCAAAAAGAAAATATTTTCAGCAAATCAAAGTGGAATAATAGATATCTAACAGGGAAAGTTCCGATATTAATCTTATACCATAGACAAACATTAACCTGAGATTGCTTGCAGATCTGAACTTAAAGCTGAAACTAAGATTTCTAGCACAAAACACAGGAGAACATCTTTGCAAACTTGAGGTAAGAAAGAAGTTCCCAGAGAGGACACAAACAGACCGAATCATAAAAAAAAAAGTGGTACCATGGAACTTCAGCAAAATTAAAGACTTCTGTACATCAGAACATGCCACTGAGAAAATGAAAAGGCTGGGTGGGCATTGTGACACAGCAGGTTAAGCCAGCCCCTGGGACACTCGCATCCCACATCTGAGTGTGTGGTTGGAGTCTAGGTTACTCCAGATTTCCTATCCAGCTTCCTGCTAACGAGCCTGGGAGGCAGCTTGATGATGGCCGATCCCCATATCCGTGCTGCCCACACAGGAGAGGCCTGGATAGAGTTCTTGGCTCTTGGCTTCGACCAGCAGATGGAAGATATCTGTTCATGTCTCTGTCTCTGCCTGTCTCCCTCTCTCTCTGTCACTCTGCCTTTCAAATGAATAAATAATTTTTTTTTCAAAAAAGTCAAGCTACGTGCTAGAAGAGTATATTTCCTATATTTCTGTAATCAATAATAAAATATCAAACAAGTAAATTAAAAATGGACAACATACTTAAGACAGTTCACACACATACACACCCATGCACAGAAGATATATAGGAAGAGCCACTAAGCCCATGAAAAATATCTCAATGCCATTAATCATCAGGAAAATTAAAATTAAAATCATAAGCATATACTAATTTGTGTCTGTAATGGGTAGAATTAAAAAGTCAATATCAATTTTGATTATGATTTAAATGGGGCTATTGGAGCTCTCACAAATAAGGAAAAGTGATAGTTTCATTTTATTTTTTTAAGATTTATTTATTTGAAAGAGTTACACATAGAGAGGAGAGGCAGAGAGAGGTCTTCCATATGCTAGTTCACTCCCCAGATGGCAGCAATGGCCAGAGCTGTGCTGATCCAAAGCCAGGAGCCAGGAGCTTCTCCTGAGTCTCCTACGTGGGTGCAGGGCCCCAAGGACTTGGGCTATCTTCCACTGCTTTCCCAGGCCTTAGCAGAGAGCGGAATCAGAAGTGGAGCAGCTGGGACTCGAACTGGTGCTCATGTGGGATGCCGGCACTGCAGGCAGTGGCTTCACCTGCTATGTCACAGCGCTGTCCTCTTGATAGTTCCTTATGAAATTTAATATACATGTAACCTATGACTTTGAAATTCTCCTAGATTTCTAACCAAGGAAAATGAAAACACGTGTCCACAAGAAGATAACACAAATATTCAGAGCTGCTTCATTTATAATAACCCCCAGCTAGAAATAGCACATGCTCATGGTGATGGATAAATACATTATAGTATATAGAGTTAATAGAATGCTATTCAGTTGTATAAAATAATGAATTCTTGAGACATGAAACCACATGGATGAAACTCAAAAGTCTTATGATGAGTGAAAGAAACCAGAAACAAAGTGTATATGTGAATCTATTTATGTGAAGTTAAAAACTTGCAAAATTTATATATGGCATTAAAAATTAGAAATGTGGTTGCTTATGGGGATGAGGAGGAAATTCTGTGGGTGTTTGGAATGTTGTATGTTATGATTGGTGTGTTGATAGCATACATACACAGAGATATATGTGTTAGCCAAAACTCATTTAACTGTACGTTAAGATCAGTAACTCACTAAATTGTACTGTAACAAAGTGAGGGGAAAAGGCTTGGTGTAGGAAAATAAACTTCATTTCTTGGAGCTATGTGTAGCTGGATGTTCACAGATTGGGAGCATGGTTGGGGTTGGGCAGAGAATAATTTGGTGGTTATAAGCTACATGGTAAAGGAAGAGGCAAGTGTGAAAGTTGTACAATATTGGAGAGAGGGAAGAATTTTGTAGCTGTCTTGAGTATGAAATTTGGGGAGCAAAGGAAAAGATGTTGAGTACGAGTTGGTGGGGGCTTGTTTGCAGCCATGTGGAGACTCTTGTCATCCGAAGAGACTTTGACGTGAAGAACTGAAATCTTTTTGACTCTTGGAATAGACTCAGGAAAGTGTCACCACACTGAGACGAGACACATCAAGGGCTCAGATGTGTAAGGGCGCTGGGTGGTACGTCTGGGCATTTTCTGCTCTCTTGTTTAACCACGGAATATTTGGCTCAACGCCCTGACACCAGGGTGGGCAGGGGTGAATGGATGGTACTGAGTAGAATAGTGTAAATTTCTGGTTTCTTGCGTGAGTAGGGCCTTTGAAAGATACTCTGGAGGTGGCATTATACTATCCAACAAGAAGGGCTAGTTTTGAAAAGTTAGTCATCTTTAAAGGATATCTTACTTGTGCTTTATAAATGAAAAGTCCTGGTGATCTCTTTACAGTTGCTTGTACGGAGTGAAACGCCTGTGGATTTAAGTGCTCAGACAACTTGTTCATGGCAGCTTGGAATTCCCAGTCTATTCCTTGACTCCCAGAGGGACCCTTGGGTTTCCCACGTTGTTCTGAAACAATCCAGAGCTGTGAAAACCTCAGCACAACATCCTGGGCACAGCTCTTTGCGGCTCAGCCATTGAGACCAGACATTATTCAACTGTGGTGTATCAATCTCTTTGTCACCAACTCCCTCTGCTGGCCTTGAATTTGTATCAGTAAGATGCAGCCCGTTTCCCCATCACTGAGACTTTTGTCCCCAAGGACAGTAAAGATAGCAACAAAACAAAACCAAGATGATGCTTAATCACGTGTACGCAATCAGTGAAAATGAGTCTGTTCTTTGCGGTTCTTTTTCCTTGCTTCTTCTTGTCTTTTCTCATCCCTTCCAGCCCCTCTCTGGCCACGCTGTGTGGCTCAGTGGTTCTGAACAGCCACACCTCAACACGTCATTGTCAGGGTCAGTAACAAGGCAGAGCTCAAATAATGTTCTCTTTCCTTTCTCTTTTCTAAACGTGGAGTACTTAAAATATGTGTTTCCATAAACTGTCTCTAACCATTAACAGATTTGTGCTGACTGCTTTTTAATATATTTTTGGCAGATTTTAATGTTAAAATCTTGCATGCCATCTGATTTGGGGGAAGGATTAAAAAGCAAAGAGGGAGAGGGTGGGTAGGTAAAAGCCGAATTACTTTGAACAGTTCTGGGAATGATACCATGTTTTAAAATCAATCCAGAGTGGAAAATGGAAGTGGCTCTCAGGCATGACAGCCTAGCATATCCAGCGCAGTTTCTGTTTGCAGTTCTCCCAGAAGACAGATAAAGTGAACTATTTCATGAAACTCCAAATCTCCTCTTGAGTTGATGCTTTTTTGGAGGCATGGAAAAAAAAAAAAAAAAAAAACCCAGACGCTGAAGGCTCATGCCGATGGGTCTGTTTCCTATTCGGCTTTGACCTAGAGCAAAGGGAGTGGGAGTGGGGCCTGCGTCCCGCCCGTGACTCTGGTCCTATTAAAGGAAGAGCGGTCTCTTCAAATCCTCCGCCAGTGCTTGGGGCCGAGGTGGTTAGACCTGTAGTGAAGGGTGTCTGTTTACTAGAATAGCTTAATGAGCTCGGGGATGTGTACATTTGGACTCAGACCTTGGTTTTGAGTAAGAATGGAGATTTTAATGTCTTTAGATAGTAAATTAATAGTACCTTAGTAGTTGGGGCTGCAGTGAGTTTGGGGTGCAGGATCCAACCTGAGAGCTCACTGGAATGAGACTAAGAGGGTCATTATCTGGCGGACAGCTTTATAAGGTGGGAATCTGATAGCATTTATTTTCCAAAAATTTTTCAGGACACTTGGAAGTCATTCTATATCAGCTCCAGCTATCTGCGGAGTGAGCCAGTGGATGGAAGTCTTCTCTCTCTGCCTCTGCCTCTCTTTAACTCTGCCTTTCAAATAAATAAATAAATCTTTAAAAAAAAAAAAGAAAGTGGAATAGCTGGAACTCAAACCAGCACTCATATGGAATGCTGGCATTGCAGGTGGCTGCTTAACCAGTTGTACAACAACGTGGTTCCCAGAACTGCTTTTGTCTTAACAGAGCTATATTTTATTTGAATTGAACCCATATACTAAATTGGGATAGTTTCTAGAACACAAATGAGCTCTCTTCTTGATTGTGGCATAGGTATCCTAGACCTGCAGTGACCTTGTTTCAAACTTAGGGCTTAATTTATGAATTAAATGGAGAATAGACATAGAAAAACTAATCAATGAAGAAATCTTAGCTCATATGGTAATTATGGATGAAATAGGATTGAGAAACACTTAAGAATCTCTATGCCTCAATCATATAACTCATGTAACTGTGTATGGCCCTTCCTTACTCCCGCTTTTATGAGCTTCCCAATGTCATTAGAATAAAGAACACGCTTTAGGGCATATTCTACTTTATAGTGTAAGGTCCTTCTTCCTTTTAGCTTAGACCACTTACCCCCGGAGTCCCTGCCACTCTTCACATCAATGTGAGTAGACAGCTGTGGCTTCTATTTTTTTGTTTGTTTGTTTGTTTTTACTCAGCCTGTAAATTTCACCAAAGATGCCTCCTCTCTCTCCCCTCCTTTTCTCCCCACTATTCAGTTTTTACCGATTCCTCTATAGGTGTTTGAAGAAGTGATGGTGGGAAGGTTCCAGACATACAGATGAATCAAATAAAGAACAGTCAGTGTTAAAGTGATACAGCTATGTGCCAGGTACTCCTGCTGAGGACAAAGCATGGAACAAGAATATGGATCCTGTATTTGTGAAAAAAATCCAAGTATTCTTAAGGCAGAGCAGATCTGAAGCAAACAAACAAAAATAAAAACCTCCCAAAGGCTTCTGTTCATTATTCTCAATTTATTCTCCCAAACTCATTATACCATTTAACCACAAAAAAATGACACATGTTTATCTCATCCAACCTATAACATGGTAATAAGAATTCTTCCCTTGAATAGCTTCTCAATTTTTAAAACCAAATGAAAGCACATTGCAAATGTTAGTGTACTAGTCACACACAAAAATTTAGTAAACCCTAGTGTTTTCTGCTTCTGAGTGCTGCTTCTTATTTAGCAACGCTTTTTACTTCTTTATCTTCTAGTTCATTCTTTCACTTTCCTTCT
The DNA here is from genome assembly GCA_949820135.1 of Sylvilagus floridanus. Classification (NCBI taxonomy): domain Eukaryota; kingdom Metazoa; phylum Chordata; class Mammalia; order Lagomorpha; family Leporidae; genus Sylvilagus; species Sylvilagus floridanus. Next base: position 21,414,220 of record OX463238.1, on the reverse strand, counting down.
TGTGTGATTTCTCCACCAAGTAGATCTGAAGACTTTCTATGAACACCTGCCCCTTCCCCCTGACCCTGAGTTACCCAGCTATTCCACACTGGAAAGAGAATTTGCTTGTGCTTTGAGAATGCGCTCACTCTTCATTTAGAATGGATACACTTCTTGGTTTACAAATAGAACTTGGTCACTGAGAGGAAAATTGTTTCCACTGGAGCAAGCAGCTTTATTGAGTGCCCGTACGGGACCAGACCAGACACCATGCTGGGAGTGGCAACTAGTACTGCGTGAGACAGATGTGGTCTCTCTTTGGAGAGCTTGTGGGCTATGGTGGCAGGCAGACCACAGGCAATGATGGAGTCAGTCCTGGAGAACATGAGGCTACGTGGGAAGACCTCTTCTGAGAAGAGCTTTCTAGGGATTTTAACCAGGATCTTTTAGATGGCATTCAGAGAATCTGCAGTGAGCGCCACAGGAGTGCACGCCTGCAGGTGCACCTTATACTGGCAGAAATGCAGAAAATCAGATTCTCAAAGCGGAATCCAGCCAAGCAGGTGGTAATACCTTTGTAGTTAAATGCATGTTTTAATTCATTTATTTTCATTTCATTTGAAATAGATGGTTAGCAGAGTATGGAAAGACATATGTGATACTTAGACTTAATGATGTCTTTCATAATGCCCTTTTTTTAAAAAAAGATTTATTTTATTTTTCTATTTGAAAGTCAGAGTTACACAGAGAAGAGAGGCAGAGAGAGAGAGAGAGGTCTTCCATCCGATGGTTCACTCCCCAATTGGCCGCAACGACTGGAGCTGTGCCGATCCAAAGGAGCTTTTTCCGGGTCTCCCACATGGGTGCAAGAGCACAAGGATGTGGGCCATCTCCTACTGTTTTCCCAGGCCACAGCAGAGAGCTGGATTGGATGAGGAGCAGCAGGGACTAGAACCATCGCCCATATGGGATGCTGGCGCTTCAGGCTAGGGCATTAATCTGCTGAGCCACAGCACTGGGCCCTATAATACCCTTAATAGTACAAATTGCTAATGTATTTGTTTTTACTGCTCTAAGTTGTTAAGCATTGTGCTCGGAGCATTGCACACATTATCCCATTTAAAATTTGAAATAGCTCCAAGACGCAGAGTGGTGAAGGCTCCTGCTTGCCTGTCCAGCAGTCTTACCCACTTCCTCCTGGTTATAGAGTTGCTATTTCTTGGTTTTTGTCGAACATTTGTAACTTTTATTTCAAGGAATATAGAGCAAATAAACAGATACATCTTTCAATGAGTTTTGATGCAATATACAACAAGTATGTGCTTTTTAGCAACATCACTTAAAGACAACAATATATTCTATTTAGCTTTTCCCTGTTATAAGTGCTATAGGGTTTCTAAAACTCCTGTATATTGTGCTTTTCATATCAAATTTTATTAAAAATCTAAGCTATTTTTAAACAAATATTCTTTTTATTGGATTTTTTCCAATACATATGAAATTTAATTTTACATCTATAATTAGAAACAGTACTTAACAATGCAACTGTACAAATTGATGTCAAAGTGAAAATACATGTGTCTTATGGCTTCATAAAATATTATTACTGTAGCTTTAAGGAAAGCAGAAGTAACAGCAATATATGTAAAATTAGTGAATTAATGACTATAAGTAAGACAAAGCAGTAGAATTTTGCTTCTTTTGCAGACTGGGGACAATGAAATGGTTAGCTACTATTTTCCGACACAAACATGAAACGATATTTATATACAATAAACACTCTCACAAAAAACTGAATGATGAACACACACCAAGTTGAACCAAAACAAAATACAAGCTGAAATGTGTTGGAATTACCCTTATTTTAAATTCAGATGCTTGCTCTATTTAAAAGTACCTGTAGAAGCTCCTGATAAGTAGTTTCTATTTCTAGATATTACAGAGAAGGTGTATTCCATTTAACTGTTAAAGTAACTCTTAAATCAGAAATTACTGCTATTATCACTTATTAAAATAACTTTAGATAAAATGTCTTCTTTCAGGAATTTGCTGGCTTATTTAAAAATTTGTCTTGGAATTTAGTAATGAGTATATATTTTTTTAAAAAAATTTAAAAGATTGATTTATTGATTTGAAAGTCAGAGTTACACAGAGAGAGAAGAAGAGGCAAAGAGAGAGAGAGAGAAGTCTTCCATTCACTGGTTCATTCCTCAGTTGGCCACAACAGCCGGAACTGCACTAATCTGAAGCCAGGAGCCAGGAGCCAGGAGCTTCCTCCAGGTCTCCCATACAAGTGCAGGGGCCCAAGGACCTCGGCCATCTTGTACTGCTTTCCCAGGCCATAGCAGAGAGCTGGATCAGAAGTGGAGCAGCTGGATCTCAAACCAGTGTCCATATGGGTTGCTGGCACTGCAGGTGGCAGCCTTACCCTTTATGCCACCGTGCTGGCCCCAAGTATGCATTTTTAAAGCATTAATCCCATCATAACCACTGGAAAATTAGGACACTATTTCCATACGCCTTAAGAGTGTTTTTTGTACTGCAACAATTAATTTTGAAAGTAAACATGTATTATTGGAGAAGTCAGCATTATAATTTACAGTTGATTCCAATGCAGAATTTAGACTTTGATATCCACATTAAAACATTCTGTGTTGGTAAACAAAATTCGACATAGGGTATGAGTATCTGCAAAGGTCAAACCAGTTGGGAGAACTTTAACAACCATTTCTGAATGCATGAAGCACAATATTTTCTTTATAGTATTTATAAATATATCATATAATACCATTTCCTGTATGTCATATACCAATGTGGCATTGTACAACAAGCACAATGCCATTTGATTCTTATAAAAGTGAAGCATTTGAACAAGTCAGTAAAACAAACAGCAGGACCTGCTTTTACGCATACGGAGTGTAAAACTGCAGTTTAGTTTTCTTTGATAGGTTTCACATAGCAACAGAGAAGTAAAAATCAAACTAGAATCAAAATGGCTTACTATGCAAGAAACGTATTTACAGTGACATGGCTATACAGAATCCATTATTCTATGCATAGTCTTTCAATTTGTTGAATTTCAAGGTAAAAAGCAATTGTTTTCTACAGGTTCACAAAACAGCATAATAACATCTTTCTCTACATGGTCATATTTGTGTCAGTTCTTCCTCGGTCCTTCCACTTGAGTGAACTGCAGTTGTCTACAGCAAGCCCAGTGGTCTAATTTGCCTTGGCAAATCATTGCTTAGGTCTGTGCAGGCTATGGAGTTCTGAAGCTTGAGGGAAGAGCTGGTAGGAATTTCTGGGAAGAGGTTTCTCGTTCTACACCATGTATGCAGGGTAAATACATTCCTCTTTCTCCCTCCAGATGTTGTCATCGACAAGTGATGTATGGCAGCAAGCAGCCTGGCCCAAAGCAAGCAGCAGGCCCGAGATACCAAACTCCTGGATGTGGCGTGGTCAGGGAGCTGAAGGAGTGAAATGTGAGCGCCTAGAACTTTGAAGGGATTGCTGAGCTGTTTAATTAACCAGCCCTGCAGCTTCCTACTCCTGCTCAGCCCTCCACGCACCCAGACTTCTTGTCAAGGGGAATGGTCAAAGCCCTTATTGGTTAAGATATTCAGTTGGGCTGCAATTGGGTTTTTCTCTTATTTGTTCCCCACCACCAGCTGTCATCCTGCGGCCCTGACATGCACACTCCAGCTCATTCTCTCTAAGAGGAATAGTCCTGATCTAAATATATCTCAGAAACAAATTGTGTTATCCTGGCCTGGGGTAAGACATTAGTGGTCCTGAGGAATTCCTGGGCTCCGCCCCCCTCGTGAGTTTTAGCCATGGAGCAGGGGAGAGAGATATGAGTACACCCTCTCCCAGCCTTGCCATTCACCACCACTTTCTCAATTACAGATTTAAAAAACAGCCAATTCAATGGATAGGTATAGTTTTGGTTTTTGTCAATTACCTGATCCATCTTATTTAGATTAATTTTTTTTAAAGATCATGGGTGCAGAGGCCCAAGGACTTGGGCCATCTTCTACTGCTTTCCCAAGCCACAGCAGAGAGCTGGATTGGAAGAGGAGCAGCTGGGACTCGAGCCAGCGCCCGTATAGGATGCCGGCACTGCAGGCAGCAGCTTTACCCACTAAACCACAGTGTCCGCCCCTCTTAAATTAATTTTTAAATTCTTAGGTATGGATCTGTCTGTAACCAAAGAATTACTTATGTGCATCAGGAGTATTTGGATGCACAGATATTATTACAGTCTCGTGTGGCGTAATGCCATATCAGTCAGCAAGAGACCGTGTCTACAACAGTAGGCCAATAAAATCATAGTGGAGCTGAAACTTCCTTTCACCTAGTGACATCTTAGCTATCACAGCATCATAGTGCAACACACTATTCACATGCCTGTGGTGATGCTGGTGCCAACAAGCGTGCTGTGAAAGTGTAGCACATACGATCATGTCGTACCAAATGTTTGCTAATAGTCAATGACTATGTTACTGGGTTTTGTCTTTACTATATTTTCTTATTTTAGGACTACTCCTACTTCTCAGAAACTGCTTACTGTAATTCAGTATGCTTTCTTACATGGCAGTGACTTCAAAACATCTTGTGTTTACCTTTTTTTAAAATATTTATTTATTTGTTTGAAAATCAGTGTTACACAGAGAGAGGAGAGGCAGAGAGAGAGAGAGAGAGAGAGAGAGAGAGAGGTCTTCCATCTGCTGGTTCACTCCCCAGATGGCCGCAATGACCGGAGCTGTGCTGATCCAAAGCCAGGAGCCAGGAGTTTCTTCCGGGTCTCCTATGCAGGTGCAGGGGCCCAAGGACTTGGGTCATCTTCTACTGCTATCCCAGGCCACAACAGAGAGCTGGATTGGAAGTGGAGCAGCCGGAACCAGAACTGGTGCCCATACAGGATGCTGGCACTGCAGGTTGCAGCTTTACCTGCTGCTCCACAGCACCAGTCCCTGAACTCTTTGGTTTTAAATAAGCATTTACTATGCTGTCTTTGTCCCTATATCCTGTATGTGGGTTAATGTATGAGTATGAGTCTCATTATTTTTTTTCCCAACTAACCTATTTCAAGCCCATCTATTGACCTACAATGAGTATAACAGCTATGGGACTGGGACCTTAGTCAACAGGCAAAGGTTCTAACCTGCAAGGAATGGGCTTTGTGTTTAATTCATTTAAATAATGTTTATCACTATTTGTTGGTCTTTTTTGGCTTAAAAACATCTCCAGGTTAACATTCTTGATAAGTTATTCATCATACAGCTCTTATTTTTATAACGTGCATTTCTGTTGGCTCTATTCTCTTTCCATCTCCCTCTCCTTTCATGTGTGTATGTGTGTGCATGTGTGTGCATGTGTGTCTTGCAAGTAGATTTAGAAAAAATAAGTCAAAGGAAAGTGACATGGAATCGTAAGATGTCTTTAGGGAGAATTTAGAACATGGAAGTAGTGCGGCAGGATTGTGTCCATGTTTTAAAGCCAGTACAGATTCAGCGTGGTGGTAACGTTCATGAAGTCCCTGAGTTAGAAACATCCCCACTACCCAGGAGAAGCATCGTTGGCTTTCCCTGACACCGAGCCTCCAGGGAATGGTTTCCATTTGGGTCTTTTTGCAGTCCTGTAAAAGCAGTGGTATTGGAGGGCCGGGAGGCCAAGCTGTGTATGCCTGGCTCGCACAGTCACACCTATAGGCGCTGCCTTTCGCATCTCCTCCAGGACACCCAACCGGGCAGGATGACGCTAAGTCTCGGAACCTTAACGTCTGGCATTGTGATGATAATTCTGCAGGTGTGAAAACTGAAGCAGTGAACCATGGTTCATTAAATCAGAGTCCACACTGGAAATCCCACCCCTCAGAGTTTAAGTTGCCTTCCGGCTGTTTGTCTTTTTCATTAGGATCTTTCAAATCCGGGAGCCTTGACTTTGGAACTCACGTGTCGGTGTTTATATCTAGGGGTGCGTCATTCCACAGACGACCTCCGTGTATAAACTTAGGATATTTCTGTTTTACCAAACTTACACAGAAGAGCTATAACTAAAAGATAAAATGAAATGATTCCTATTTATGATCCTCAATCCCGAAAGAGGAGGACATGCTTAAACATGAATCTCCTGGAAAAAAAAATCCCAGCAACCAGCTCCCCTCCGTGGACAGGCATGTCAGGGTGGCCTTTGCCGGTGGGGTGGGGAGAGGGTGGCCCTTTCATAGTCACATGACATAAAGTAAAACAGGCTCATTATAAAACATTGTTTTTAAAAGCCCGCCATTTAGTAAGTGAGCTTTTCTCATGATTGCATCCCAAGGGAGAACACCTGTTAGTGGTTTGGGGCATATTATTCAAATTTTAATTTTCTCCGAAAATAGTTAACAGTTACGTAACTCTGCACAGTGGCCTTCTCTCTTGAGTTAGGATACTGGTAAAAGCAAGTGAGTTTTGCTTCTCAGCAGCTCAGGTGGTACCACGTGGCCCATCCACCGTTGCTCACGCCAGACAAGTACAGCTGAACGCAGGGAGAGTGGGGCCTGGTTTTCTCCCTCTGCTGGGGAGCCCCAGCTATGTCATGAACCCATTTACTCTGGATCCTTGCAAGGCGGTGCAGTCCCTGTGGCGTCCAGCCAGGGTGCTGAGGAGTCAGGTAGGGGGCTAGCAAGTTGCTCATTTGGCCTGCCTCCTGACCTGGGCTATCCTTTCTATATGCATATGACTGCTTTCTTAGGGAACCATTACTTTGCCTGTCCTTTTTTTTAAGATTTATTTATTTATTATTTATTATTTATTTGAAAGAGTACAGAGAGAGGCAGAGAGAGAGAGAGAGGTCTTCCATCTGCTGGTACACTCCCCAAGTGACCACAGGGGCCAGAGCTGAGCTGATCTGAAGTCAGGGGCCATGAGCTTCTTCTGGGTCTCCCATGTGGATGCAGGGGCCCAAGGACTTGAGCCTTCTTCCACTGCTTTCCCAGGCCACAGCAGGGAGCTGGATTGGAAGTGGAGTAGCTGAGACTAGAACTGGCACCCATATGGGATGCTGGCTCTGCAGGTGGCAGCCTTAACGGGCTGTGTCACAGCACCGGCCTGCCCCATGCCTGCCTTTTTTAACCCTCTCCTCTTCGGCATGTTCTCCTCTCCGGCAAACCTGACAGCAACAATCCTCTGATCTGTCAAATTTTGTTTCTAGAGTGGAGAAGGGTGATTCTAGTCCAGAGCGGGAGGCGAGGAAGAAGCCTGCACCCAACCTGGCTGGCATAGAGTACCCTAGGAAAGGCCAGGGATCCCACTCTATAGGGTGTTCCCGCATCAGCCCACCGTCCAGTGCGCCACATAGGGAGTGGTATACAATGCCCTGTCCTTCTTTATTCTCATGAAGTTCTAGGATCTGAAGCAATGGGACCAATGTACCACATATGGTATTTTCTGAATTCGAAATTATGGGCTTGCTGTACCCACACAGTTTGACGATTTTTATTCTTTATATGCTGGTTGTTTTTCTATGCATGTGCATGTGTATCTGCTTTGTTCTTTGTAACAGGTGCATAGAATTCTACCATGTAGCAACAGAATGAATCAACTGCATTTTGATGGTTTTTTATGTTGTTTACAGTTTTTTTAAATAAAAAAATGTTATAACCAAAGGTAGATCTGATAAACATTTTTAATCTTCTCCAACTAAAAGGCAAAAATATTAGACTAGTAGTGGCCAGTGCTGTGGCGCAGCCAGTTAAGCTGCTGCCTACAAAGCTGACATCTCACGTGGTGCCAGTTTGCAACCCCATTGTTCCACTTCCAATCCAGTTCCCTGCTAAGGGCTTGAATCTCTGCTAATGACCTGGAAAAACAGCAGAAGATGGCCCAAGTGGTTGGGGCCCTTGCCACCCATGTGGGAGACCCAGATGGAAGTGCAGGCTCTTACCTGGCCCGGTCCTGGGTTAACGGCCATTTGGGGAGTGAGCCGGTGGATGGAAGAGCGTGCGTGTGCATGCTCTCTTTTTCTTTCTGTGTCTCCCTCTCTCTGTAACTCTGCCTTTCAAATAAGGAAACAAATCTTTTAAAGAAATAGAAAAAAGTTCATGGAAAATGGAATTAAATAATAAATGTATTATGGCACAAAACATTTTGAAATCCATGCATTGTTTTTCTTTATGTAAACTTTGAAATGTTTTTCACCCACAGTACAAAGTTCCAGATAGGCTGTAAAAATGAGTGCATATTTAATATATCTTTTCCATCACTTACTATTTTAATGAATAGCAATTTGCGTGGCAAAAATAATACCTTTGTTTATTTGATTTCTGAATACCTTAAATATATTTCTTTTTCTGTGAAAGTATCTTTCTTTGTTCACATCCTATGGTTATTTTCTTTTTGTCTTAGGCAATCAGTATTTGTATTTTTAAAGGCTTCTTTCCATATTAACTTTTTCATGTATATTGGCTGAAGATATCCTGTCTAATTTGCCTTTAAATATTTGTGTATGATATTTTTGACATATTGGAGATTTAAATGTTTATATAGTCATTGTTTTCACTTTTCCTCTGGCTTTTATCCATCTGTTTTAGTTTTGAAATTCCGTTTTGCTTTGAAATTTCTTTCCACTATAAGGATCAGCTATATATTCCCTTAGGTATTCTTTGGGCTTTAAATGATTTCATTATTTACTTTTAACATGTCTGTGTAGGACTTCTTTTTGTGTGAGGCTAATATCAAACTTAATTTTTCCCTATGCACTTCATGAATTTTTCTAGCACTCGAGTGGATAAAGCCATATTCCTTGGTGGTTTCCTTTGTCGTACTAAAATGTTTGGTGTTGCCAAGCTCTGTTAGAGGTTTTGCTTGCGCTGTATTGATCTGTCAGCCAACTCTTTTCTTGAGATCACACTGTTTTAATTGTCTACTTTGTAACGCTTCACAGGAAAGTTGCCCCCTCGCCTCTTCTGGCATTCTGTCTCTTCACTTCAGCTGCTTTTATGGGAGAGGGAGAGAGGATAATTATTGAGTGGTGGGATTAGTGGTTTCTTGTTCCCATTCTCTAGTTAATGTAGTACAAACATGTTGTCATAACTTTTTAATGTGCGTATGTGGGGGGAGGGGCTGTCACTTGAGGATATACCCTATTCAACCTCTGCTGACAATGGCATCTTGAAAAGGTAACACTTTTAAGGTGGGTGTTTTGCACAGTGGTCCAGACACAGTTTGGGATACCTGCTTTCCACATCAGAAAACCCAGGGTTGAATTCTGGCTCCGCTCTCCATTCTAGATTCTTGATGATGTATACCCACCAGGCAGTAGGTGACAGCTTAAGGACTTGAGTCTTTGTCATCAGTGTGAGAGCCCTGGAGTTCCTGGTTCCCAGCTTCAGGTTAGCTCAGCTCTGATTGTTGTGGCCATGTGGGGAGTAAACCAATGGATGGGCTCTCTCAGACTCATTCTCTCTGCTTCTCACATAAGTAAGTTAAAAATATTTAGAAAGTAGAGCAGATCTGTTTCTATCTCTCAATACTGGTAGTCCAGCATGGCTTGAGAAGGTTTTATTAAGAAAGAACATTATTTTATCAAACTACTTTTAGTTGTAGCACTTTACTGACTTTGAAAAAACATGATGGGGCCGGCGCCGCGGCTCACTAGGCTAATCCTTCGCCTGCGGCCCTGGCACACGGGGTTCTAGTCCCGGTTGGGGCGCCGGATTCTGTCCCGGTTGCTCCTCTTCCAGGCCAGCTCTCTGCTGTGGCCCAAGAAGGCAGTGGAGGATGGCCCAAGTCCTTGGGCCCTGCACCTGCATGGGAGACCAGGAGAAGCACCTGGCTCCTGGCTTTGGATTGGTGCGGTGCACCGGCCACAGTGCGCCACCGGAGCAGCCATGGGGGGGTGAATCAACGGCAAAGGAAGACCTTTCTCACTGTCTCTCTCTCTCATTGTCCACTCTGCCTGTCAAAAAAAAAAAAAAAAAGAAAGAAAAGAAAAAAGAAAAAAACATGATGAGCTTTAGTCTATGATAGCATAGGTTGGTTCATAAATTGTGTTGTAGGATTACAAAAATTATTCTTCAATGAATGTTCGGCAAACATTAGAACATATCATGTTCTTAGGTTTGTTTTTTTCCTAAAAGGTCAGAGGGAAAGCGATGACTCTTACTTCTTAAACCTGCCCATGTCTTACGCACAATACCCAGTCCGATCACTTGCATTCGTAGGACCTCTGCCGTGAGCCAGGCAGCAGTGCTGTGGGTGCTGGAGAAGCAGTAGGGAGTGAGATGAGTATAATGCTTTCCCTGGAGCTTGAACATCCATGGGAAAGACATGATTCTCATCAACTCGATAAAATATGGAATGCAGTATGCAGTGGAAGATAAGTGCTTTGAAGAAGGGCAAAGTGAGGTAGAACGGAAGTGTTTGGTACAAGTGAAGATGACACTGTTGTTGAGCAGGGTGCAGAAAGGCCTGGGTGGCTAGGCAGTATTTGTACAGAGACTGAAAGCAATGAGGGAGCAAGATGTCCTAACGAGAGAGCCTTCCAGGCAGGGACGCTAACAGGTGCAGAGGCCCTGAGGTGGGAATAAGCAGGATTGTAGCCCCAGCAAGGGGATGAGCATGTCCAGAGAGGATGAGGGAATCAGGGTGTAGTGGGGGATAAGGTAGGGTGTGAGATGAGAGTTGGATTTCACTGGGTATGGTGCAAAGCCATTGAAAGATTCTGCATTGGAGAGCAACAGGATTTGGTACAATTTAACCACATTTCTCTGGCTGTTGTAAAACATGAATGATGTTCTGTTAGCTCAGCAGCCTGGGAGGGTTGCAGATTGTGAGGAGGAGTAGGGGTGAGAATCAGCGTTTCCCATGAGGATGGGACATCCGAGAGGTGAGTTGGTGATGCCCAAGTCTGGAGCACAGATGGAAATGCAGAATCAGGAGTTACGGCGTAGAGCTTGGTTTGATGCCAGGGATCTGGGTCAGGCCACTCAGAGTCTGTCAGTTTCTAGGGGCACCCGAAGAATTACCTGTGTTTGGTGGCTTAAAACAACAGAAAGTGTTGTCTCTCACAGCCCTGGAGACCAAAAGTTCCTGAATTCTTGGCCTCTTGGAGAGCTTCTGGGAGAGAATCTATTTCCACTGTTACCTCTTCCGGCTTCTCAAGGTTGTCAGTGCGCCACGTCCCTTCTGTCTCTGCCTCCATGGTCACATGGTCTCCCCCTCTTCTGTCCTGTCAGATCTGCCTCTGTCTTTCTGGTGGCATTTAGGGGTCACCCAGAAATCCAGGACAAGCTGCTCTCCTAAAATCTTTAAATTAGCCTCGTGGTTTGCCGCATAAGGCAATGGTCACTCTTGTATCTTATAAGACAGTATTCGTAGATTCTAGAGATTAGGACATAGACTTAACTCTGGGGTGTGCCATCGTCCAGCCCCCTGAGAAGCACAGCTGGGGTGGGTACAACAGTTAAGACGCCACTTGGGACACTTCATCCTATATGAGAGAGCGAGGTTTCAGTCCCAGCTCTGCTCCTCATTCCAGCTTCCTGCTAACATACTCTCTGGGAGGCAGCAGGTAATGCTTCAGGTAGTCGGGTCCCTGTCACCCATGTGCGAGACCCAGGTGGGGTTCCCCACTCCTGGCTTTGGTCTGGTGCAACCCTGGCTGTATGGGAGCTTGGGGAATGAACCAGCAGATGGAAGATTTTCTCTCTCTCTGCCTTTCAAATAGAATGAAAATAAATAGATTAATTTTGCTGGCACTCCGGGTTATAGGCCCAGTTGGGGCGCCAGTTCTGTCCTGGTTGCTCCTCTTCCAGTCCAGCTCTCTGCTGTGGCCTGGGAGTGCAGTGGAGGATGGCCCAAGTGCTTGGGCCCTGCACCCACATGGGAGACCAGAAGGAAGCACCTGGCTCCTGGCTTCGGATTGGTGTAGCGGCCATTTGGGGGGTAAACCAACGGAAGGAAGACCTTTCTCTCTGTCTCTCTCTCTCTCTCTCACTGTCTAACTCTGCCTGTCAAAAACAAAACAAAAACAAAAACAAAAGCAGTCCCAAGACTGAGTTCTGGGGCACTCCAGTGTCCAGAGGCAGGGAGAAGACAGTAAAAGAAACTGAAGGGGGTCGGTGAAGTTCAGGGGGAAGAGATGACCACCTGTGTTAGGAAAATGGTGCAATCTTATGGTGCAATCTACACCCTGACACCATCCTAGGCTCTAGCCCCCGCTGCCATTGCTGGAAGCCAGGTGGCCACAGGGCCCAACCACCAGTGTCAGCTCCACTCCCACCCTAATGGGATTCACTGTTCCTACTTCCCTGCCCACCCTCGGGCGAAGTTTTATAAGAACCTGTTCCTGAACACCTCCCCCTCTCCCTCCCCCCCCTTCCCCCTCCTCCCCTCCCCCTCCCCCTCCTCCCTATCTCCCCATCTCTTTGTCTCTCCCTTTTGATCTCTCTTATGCTTTCCTTCTCCCTCTCTTCCTTCTTTGCCCCTTCCCTCCAGTCTGTCGGGTTTCCCTCAATAAACTCTTTCCCTTACTCCAGTGTTTGGTGTGTTTTGTGGCGGCCTTACAACCTGTATGAGGTACCACAGAATGTAGGGACCGAGCAGTGATTACTAGACTTGGGAAGAATAGGTTGTTGGAGAATGTGCCCAATTGAGTTCAGAGAATGGCATACTTACAGCCGCTGTAGTCCCCAACGCTGAACCCAGCTTCCACGGGGACACTGTCGTCCCTCTGCAGCTGTTAGGATCGGAGGTTGGCTGAGCCCTTCAAAGGTGCAAGCTTACTTTATGATTTCTCCTTTCCCGATTGACATTTTCTGTGTGCTTTGTCATCACTTTATTTCTTCAAGCAAATCGCAATAAACTCATGTTAGAAACTATAAATCATAAAAGAAAAAATAAAGTGAATGATTTTAAATTTCATCTATATTGCTGCCGGTTTTTCCTAGCACATTTTTGTGTCTTTTATTTCCCCCTTTGATCAGGCTCTGAGTTTCACTAAAATATCTCACTGAATTAAGAGATAGTTTGCTTAGGATTAGGTAAAAGGCAAAGTTAAAAGTCTCCCCAGGCCTTTTAGGTAGGCTTTATCTGATTTGAATGGCTGGGTGTGTGACCCCCTGAGGCTGCCCCACTGCTGAGAACTTCTCAGATGGGGGCCTGTTAAGTGAGCAGCAGACAAGTAGACCCATTCCCCTTATAAAACACTTAGGAAAAGTTGCAAGGATTAGTGTTCTCAATTTGTCTCCTGTCTTTTTGACACGTTCATAGGCAAGAATCCTTACCTGGATGTTACAATGAGGGAAATGATACCAATTCCTTAAATTCTGGAAAGCCAGTAATCAAATCAGGGTAATCGTAACATTAAACTGATGATTTGTGCTTTTATCAGCTCTCCATCAAACTAGCCAAGATCAGCTGAAAAGTGACCAGTTCTACGTCAGAGTAAGTTTAAAGTTAAGACTATCAGGTTCATCTCATTCTGATACAGTGAGTTAAGGGGAGGTACAAGCACAGGGGTGTGTTGAGCACGCTATAAGCTGGCTCTGGGAGGAGATCCAGGGATAAAAGCCTCCCATGATCTCCTCTGGAGCCCAATTCACAGCTTTGGTTTAAACAGATGTCTCTAGAGACAAGGCCCAGTAAGCTTATCTACTCATTGAGATTTCCTCTCAAAGCTTTCACAAAGTCATTTTCATTTTGTATTACTCAAGTTGCTTAAGTTTTATGGATCAGCCAATGGCTGTTCATAGATACAAGCCCTAAAGATGCCAAGTTACTTCAGGCCATTCAAGACTCACTATCAAGACTCACTATTCATAGGTGGAATATATTGTTAAGGAGTGGTAGGTCAACACTCTGGGGAGTTGGGTAAGGGGTGGGAGGAATACATTCTTATTTTGTGATTCTGAAACTCGGAATTGGAACTGCCAGCACACAATGAGATCACTACTCCTACCCCACTTTTGACCTCTTGTTGTTTGCTTTGCCAGTAGTCTGCATGAAAAAATGATCTTGAAAGTGAGAGTAAGGAAACTTATTTTTATATGTGCAATCATTGGCTAATGCATGCTATTAAAGGCTGAGAGTGGGTTTGGAATTTAAAGACAATGAATATTTGTCTCTCAATCAAGTTGAAATTAGTGGGGCTACCATATGTTTCGAAGATATATATATTGTCTTTGGAACTTGAGGTTACTAAATTATTAACAGCCATCACAAGAGAATAGACAGATGTATTTGGAGTCCAGTTCTTTGTGGTGGGGACATTTGTGGATTTTCTGGTTTAGCCCATCTACTGAGAAGAATAACACAAGTACGTTAGCTGATTGTACAGGGTAAATAATTTTGACATAGTAATATAAGTGAGAGTGAACAAATTTCCAGATATCCGAGAGAATATTCTAGGGGCCGATGCTGTGGCATAGCAGATAAAAGCCACCGCCTGCAGTGCCAGCATCCCATATGGGCGCTTGTTCAAGTCCCTGCTGCTCCGCTTCCAGTCCAGCTCTCTGCTGTGGCCTGGGAAGGCAGTGGAAGATGGCCCCAGTCTTTGGGCCCCTGTGCCCGCGTGGGAGACCCAGAAGAGGCTCCTGGCTCCTGGCTCCTGGCTTTGGATCGGCGCAGCTCTGGCCGTTGCGGCCATCTGGGGAGTGAGCCAGCAGATGGAGGACCTCTTTCCCTCTCTGTCTCTCTTTCTCTCTCTGTGTAACTGCCTTTCACATAAATAAATATTTGAAAAAGGAGAGAGCGTGAATATTCTAGAACTCTTAATATCCCTTGATGGAATCATGACATGACCTTTTCCTTGGATCCATTGGACCACCAATAACTCCTAAGTTGAATGGAGTCAGTTCTTTTTCAGTCCTGATTTTCAACTCAAGTTCCTAACATTTGAGTGCTTGTTCTCTGTGAGCTCCCAGGTTTTGCTGTATACCATAGAAGGTTTTAAGGCAACTCACTGGGACTGAGAAGAAAAATACTGAATTTTTTATGTACATATCCCAGAATGAGAGCCATTGCCTTTGTTCTTTTCGAACAAATGAGCTTTTAAAACAGCTATGTACTTCTCTGTAATGAGTCTTCTTTTCCCCAATAATTGTAAAGCACATATTTTTCAGTATCTGCTCATGTAATAGTGGCCTGGAAGCTACTTGCTTAATTAGCAGTCATGGACCCAAGTGACCATTGATGTACCAAGAAGTAATGAATCCTGAATTATGTATGCAAATCTCTTGGAATTATATGCTGGCAGTAGAGTAGATTAGGCATGAATAAGAATAGATAAAGCTGATAGAAAGTGTATAATACAGGTTTTTATTAAGTAAAACTATAAAAATGACATACTGGATGAAACAGAAAAGGTTGAACAAAAGAATTGGAGTAGATAATCTCTTCCATGTAAGTTTCTCTATAAATTTAATAAATAAGCTGCTTATTAAAAATAGGTGAGAGTGAAGATAAATTTAAAGGACTGTATTATCAGTTGAAAAGAATAAAGGCAATGAAAGAGGGAAAACAATATTGCCAATTACCAAGAGACCATGGATCCTCACCTAGGCATCACTGACATGGGGGGCCAGATAATCTTTGTTGTGGAGTCTGTCTTGTGCATTATAGGATGTTTAGCATCACCTCTGGTTTCAAGCCCCCAGCTGCCAATAGAAAGCTTTTCCCAGTTGTGAATTTTTTTTTAAAAAGTCCCTACACATTTCCAGATGTCCTCTTGGGGACAGCATGCCCCTGGTTGAGAACCACTGCCTGAGACTACGTGGAAAGATAGCCCCGGAAGTCACAGTCCAGTTACCTGCTCAAGATAGCATGGGAGGAAGGGTAGGTCAGTGGAGAGCTGTAGTGGTTGGATGTGTTACTGAGAAACATTTTCATTTGAGAAGTGTTGAAATTAAGGCATAGCTCCTGTATTGATTAAATGTAGCTCCTTTTTTCTCTTTTTCAATCTAGAGTGAAAGGAGTACAATGGGAATACTAATAACACAGGAGATGAGACTGTCTTATTTTTCCTCCCTCCAAAAGGCCTTATAGAAATACACAGGCCTGTCAAGTGTTATTCCCCCAAGCTAACTCTGTAGTAAGAAGCCAAGGAGCAACTCTTCGGGGTGTAAGGTTCACTTGGTTAAGTTTCACCACCTAGTAGAGGCTACTTGCAGAACTACATGATCTTGGGTGTCTGTCTGTATATATTGTAGACTAAATGGCACTCAGGGCAGAGTCCCCTACATTCACCAACTATCCTTATGATCTGATGTATTTCCCAGCCTCCTTTGCAGTTAGGTTGGCTTCAGGTAGCTAGTTCTGTCCAGTGAAATGTGCCCTGAACTTAACTTCTGGGATGAGGAAGTTAAAAGCCAGAGGGCTTCTTCCTCTCTTCTCCCTGTTACAGTGACACTGGGGGATCTGCCAATACACACTTCTATGAACCAAAGAAATAGTTGGCCTTTTCTTTCATATTCTCTGTTCTTTATTCCCTTTCTGGGACATTTGTTACTTGGATGTTAGACTTTCTGAACTGATCTGCTGTATTATTTCCAACTGTCATCATTTCGTCTATTTTTCTTTTTACAGCTCAGTTGGAATTTGACCACGTGGAATAGAAGGTTTAGCTCAAATGAAAGTGTATAGCTGTCTACCTGCTGCTTTCTTCATGTCAGTGACATGGTGACAAAGCTACATGCATATGAGCTGAATAGTGGTTTGGGATAATATCACACAAGCCCTAGCATACTCTGCATTGGAGCAAACTCACAGTATTTGGGATCATCTGGACAGTGAATGAAGAATGCAGTGACAAAGCTTCACACTATAAGGAGGCAGCATACAGAACATGGCCATTGAGAGTGTGGGCTGCGTTGCCAACTGTCCAGATACAAATCTCAGCTTTGGAACTTACTAGATAAGGGGTCTTTGAAGATTTACATAAACTCTCTGACCCTGACTTTTTGATCTGCAGAATGGATTTAATATCTTTTGGTTGTAAATTATGTAATACATGCTAAGATTTTAGAAGAGTACTTTTTTTTTTTTACTTTTTTTTTTTTTTTGACAGGCAGAGTGGACAGTGAGAGAGACAGACAGAGAGAAAGGTCTTCCTTTTGCCGTTGGTTCACCCTCCAATGGCCGCCGCAGCCGGCGCACCGCGCCCGGCGCACTGCGCTCATCCGATGGCAGGAGCCAGGTGACAGGTGCTTCTCCTGGTCTCCCATGGGGTGCAGGGCCCAAGCACCTGGGCCATCCTCCACTGCACTCCCGGGCCACAGCAGAGAGCTGGCCTGGAAGAAGGGCAACTGGGACAGAATCCGGCGCCCCGACCGGGACTAGAACCTGGTGTGCCGGTGCCGCAAGGCGGAGGATTAGCCTGTTGAGCCACGGCGCCAGAAGAGTACTTTTAATAATCCGTTCTCTCTCTGTTTCTCTTTCCTTCCTTTGTGGTCTTCTCTTATTTATTGTATGAGAATGAGAATATGAATGAGAACAAGCCATCCTATCCACTGCTTCACTCCTCAAATACTTGCAGTGACTAGGACTGGATCAGGTGAAAGTCAGGAGCCTGGAACTTAATCTGGGTCTCCCCCGTGGCTGATAGGGACCCAAATACTTGAGCCATCATCTGCTATCTCTGAGATTCTACATTAGCACAAAGTCACAATCAGGAGCAGAGTCAGGACTCAAACCCAGGCATGCTGATGAGGGATGCAGCTGTCCCAAGTGGTGTTGTAAATGCTAGACGAAACAACCACCCCTTAAAGTGCTTCTTTTATTGTAAATGTTATGTAGATGTTTGCTGTTACATTAATTGAACTGTAAGTCAAAGGAATTATATGGAGCCCAGGAGCTGGAGAATTTTTTTGATCTTTTCTAGAGAGCCTATCCTATTTCTCATTGTGTATTTCCACAGTTAGTATGAATAAGTTAAGTGTTTCATGATTGTAGTTGCCTCGTCGTTTCTACTCAACACAGGACTGCAGCTAACATAAACAGTCCTCATCAGTGAAGCACAAGTGCTCTTTCTTCTGGGTGTTGACAGCTGCCTGTCAATGTGCCTGATTGGTCAAGCAGAGCATGGGCTGGACTTCATTCCTCCCGGTGCCTGCAGAGTGCGTCATGTAGTAATCAGTTTGCCAGATGGTACAGTGCCCCCCAACACCCGATCCTTATTCCCTCAAGAAAACCTGGCCCGAGGGACTCCCTCACACTCCAGGATGGATTCTGTCATTTGTATTGGATGTCTAGTCATCGTACAATTTCCTTGACTTCCTCTGCTGCCCTGAGAGTGGTGCACTGGACCCATCACTTGGCAACCTGAGGCGGAGAGGCAGCAGTAGATGTGTTGTTGAGTCCTTAGCCACGTGGATGTTGTCATTGAGATGGGACAAGGTCACATTAGTGTAGTAAAAGGGAAAAAAAGAGGGCAGAATAACCCAGAGCTGAGTCCTGGGGACCTGAGACTGCTACATCGCAGGAAAGTACGGGAGTGGATGAAGGGGAGTGACAGGAAGAGGAACATAGAGGGGGCGTTGTTGCAGAAGGAAGCGAGAGAAGTCTGCGCCTTGTGAATAGCTCTGGGGGCTGCCCCGGGCCGTGCCGGTCACTGTGCTAAGTCATGGGCCTCTGAAGTTGTGTTCGCATTGCTGACCAGCCCTGTGTCCCGCAGGTGAAAGCCTCCGACGCAGACGCCGGGCTCTATGGCTTTGTGGAGTACGCACTCTATGCTGGATTCCAAAGCCAGGAAGCGCCTCATGCCTTCTCAATTGACCCGCAGGATGGGCGCATCTGTGTTTCTCAAGACATGGACAGGGAGAGGGATCCAGCCACCTACGATCTCCTGGTGAGAGCTAAGGATGGGGTAAGTCTTGATGTGTGAAATTTGGAACACCCTCCAAAGCAAACCACTGTGAACACGTGGCAGCGTACCCGCGATCATCGACAATTGACTAATCTTGTTTCATAGATCACCACCTCTTTCTTTCTTGAAGTGTTTTGAATCAAACACCTGGCATTATGTATATATACTGTCCATAAATAATCCAGTAATATCTTTAACAGACAATGACTTTTATAAGCCATGACTATAATGTTTATAGTAATTCTTTAATCACATGTCATAGTCATTCCGTCTTAAAGTTTCTCAGTTATGTAAGTATGTCTTCATGACAGTTGGTTTGCTTGAATCAAGATCCAAATAAAGGGGCCAGCGCTGTGGCATAGCAGGTAAAGCCATCACGTGCGATGCCAGAATCCCATATGGACACCAGTCCATGTCCTGGCTGCTCCACTTCTGATTCAGCTCCCTGCTAATGGCCTGGGAAAGCAGTGGAGGACAGCCCAAGTGCTTGGGCCCTGCACCCGCGTGGGAGACCCAGAAGAAGCTCCTGCTTCTGCCTGGTCCAGTGCTGGCTGTTGCAGCTACCTGGGAGGGTAAGCCAGTGGATGCAAGATATGTCTCTCTGCCTCTCACTCACTCTCAACTCTGACTTTCAAAATAAATAAAGTAAATAAAAACTTCTAAAAATCCAAATCTACAAATCGATTTGATTGATTATATGGGATTCATGTGAAAGATTATGAAGTAATTAAAGAAGGATATATTATTATGTAGAGGTTTAACTCATTGAAGATATTTATAACTATCTGTATATGAAACAATATGACATCCACACACTTTTACTATTCTATATATATTAACTTATGCCTATGAGAGGAAACACAGGACATTTGTCTTCCTGTGTCTGGCTTATTTCACTTGGCATCATGATCATTGCAGAATGTGTCAGGATTCCATTCTTTTTTATTGTTGAGTAATATTCCATTGTGTATATAAGTCTATATACATTTGCATAAATTCCTCGATATGTGTATTGTTTGTTTGGAATACATGGCTGACCTTGTTCTTTGTTTTCTTCATTGTTTCTCTGTTTCTTCCTCCCTGTCTCCTTCCTTCACCTTTCCTTCCTTCCTTCCTGTTTGAGAGGCAGATATGCACAGAGTCCCATTAGTTCACTCCCCAGTACCCACAGTGGTCAGAGCTGGCTAGTCCAAAAGTGGGAGCTGGAGATTCAGTCCAGTTCTCCTGCACACGTGGAAGGAACTGGTCACTTGAGCCATCCCTGCTGTCTTTCAGGGTCTGCATTGCCATGGATGCTTAAATTGGGAACAGAGGCAGGACTCGAACCCAGGCCTTCCAGTGCAGGACGTAGGAATTTTATCAGGCATCTTAACCACTAGACCAAATGCCTGCTGCTGACTTTATCCTTCCTGATGATCCCGTTTATCTGTCTTTGATCAGTGACGGTAACTTAAATTTGCCTCCTGTCTTTTGTTTGTTTCTCTGTTCACAAACTTTTCAATTAACATATAGGGGCAGGTGTTTGGCTCAGCGATTAAATTGCTCCTTGAGATGCCTCCCATCACACCGTGCCTGGCTTGAGCAGGGGTCCTGTGCTTCTCTGGGAGGGAGCAGGTGTTGGCTCAATTACTTGAGTCCTTGCTAAGCACATAGGAGAGATCCAGATTTGAGTTATGGGTTCTTGGCTTCAGCCTACCCAGCAAAAATAAATAGATATGGTTTTATTGATTCAATAGTTGATGATACCCATTTTAGGCTATTACAAGTAGTGTATCTTTTAACATTCTTATCCTTGTGGTTTGGGGAACTATGTAAGTATTTCTGTTGGATACATATGAAAGGCAGATGACTTTGCAAAGTGGTTATATCAATTTGTATTCACATCAGTAGAGTAAGAAAATCTAATTTTTTCCATGTCTTCCCCCCAAATTGATACTCAATGTATCAATTTTAATTATGGCAATTCTAGTACTTGTACATTACATCAAGGTTTTACTTTGAATTTCCTTGAGGACCAATGAATTGAACATGTTTTCATATATTTATTGGCTGTATAACTTTTTTTGTGAAATATCTGTTTAATTCTTTACCTGTTTTCCATTGTATTGGTGGATTTTTTTTCTTATTGATTTGTATGAGTTCTTCATATTTTTGGCTTTCAAGCTCTAGTGAGATATATTTATTCTTTATATCTTCACCCTTTCTGTTTGCTTTTTCTTGTCCTTAATAGTGTCTTTTGAGGAACAGAAGTTCTTAATTCAATAGAGCTCAGTTTACCAATTTGTTTCCCTTTGTACGTCGGGGTTTTGTGTCCTTTTAGTAGCATTTACTTACTTTGTGGACATGAAGGCATTTGCTTACGTTTTCTTCCAAAATCTTGTTGTGTTTTTTCACCTTTTTTTAGTCTAATAGGAGAAACACTTGTGTTTTTCCCCAAGTGGACATTCACTCAGCCCTGCAGCCTTGTTTTGCAATGCCTGTTCTTGCCTCAGTGTCCTGTCGAGTGTCGCTGCTGTCAGGAGAGCTCTGCCTGTGCACCTGCCTGTTTACTGCTGCCCATCCTTGTTTCTGCCCACTTTTCTGCCTTGGCGCTAGCCACACTCTTCATTACCTCACCGTCACAGTAGGTCTCACGATTTTGTATTCCTTTAGTTTTGCCCTGATTCAGACTTGTCCTATGTCTGGTCATTGACATTTCCAAATACATTTGACAAACTTCTCGTTCAAATTCCACTGCATTACAACAACGGTAGCCTACTGTATATGCAGTTCTGAGCTTTGATTTCTCCACTTAGTTCAGATTTTTACTTATTATTTTTGCTTAGTGTATTTTGGAGACTGCCCATGTTTCTTGTCTAGCTGCTTATCGCTCCAGACACTGCTTACACCTCTCTGGTCTAATCTTCCTCCTTTGAAATTAATGGGACATTTGGTCCACCTTAAGATAGGAGTTGTTGAGAAAAAACAAAACAAAACAAAAAAACTTGAGTCTGTATTTATCACCACTAACATGAAAACAAAGTAATTTAGACTCAGTGAAATAGCTGTGAGGATTTGGTTAGGTTTTTGTCAACATGTGTTTTGTCAACATGTGTTTTCAGGAATCCCTGATTCTTTGTAAGAAAATCCATAGGAAGCAAATCAGGACTAAACAGAGGAATTTAGATTAATTCAAGCCTGTGTGATTGTTTAAAGCTCAATACATGAGGGCACTTCAAAAACCCTGTTACTTGAAAGGTAACTTGATTTTGGTACAAAACTTTTTTGAAATTCACTAATAGTTCTATAGTACGTATTTTGTGTGAACTTTTGGGAGGCTGTTCGTGAGCACACACAAATGTTAATCAAGGACCTTGGAAATAGATTTATAGATTTTAAGATTATTGTAAAAGACCATTCTAGAATTTAATACCCAATTTAAATCCAATATAACATTAATCAAGCATCTATTTCTAATAAGTCTCAGATGATGATATTGATGTTAAAATTATCTTTATACAAAAATGATCATTTACTTTCAGAAGTGTATTATACTCTAAATGCAATAAATTAATTAGGAACATTGGCAGCAAAATTTTTTAAAAAATTGTATTTTGTATATTTATTATCATTTTGTTGCAAGTCAGAGAGAGAAAATGAGACAGATAGATGGAGATTTTCCTTTTGCTGGTTCACTTCCCAAATGCCTGCAGCAGGCAGGACTGGGCCTGGCTGAAGCCAGGAGCCCGGAACTCAGTCTGGGCCTCCCATTGCCCAGCAGGGAACCAAATACTTGCGCCACCACCTCCCATCTCCAAGGTTGCACGGGAATAGGAAGCTGGGTCAGAAGCGCAGTAGCTGGGACTTGAACCATGCCCTCCAGTAAGAGGTGAGGACGTCCCAAGCAGCAACGTAACGCCCTGCCATGTACCTGTCCCTTGTGTCCATATATTTAACTAAAAATCCTTTGCTTATGCTTCACGTTGAACCTGCTCTAGGGACATACTCCACGAAGAATGCTTTCTTTGCGTCTCAGCATTCTGTCAATGGCATCATTAAGTCCATCTTTAACCATAACATTCCCCCGTAAATCTTTCCCTAGTCCAGTGTTTCAGACTTTCTACCTGTTCCGAGTCTGTCTCCTTCTTGAGTTTGTGAATCCATTTCCACCGAGGTCTTCCAGGCTCCTGTCTTTGAAGATAGTAGAAGTCATTGAGAGTAGACTGGCAGCCACAAGCTTCCAGCATGCCCTCATCAACATAGAACAGCCCATGTTGCAGGGCCAGCATGGCGCTGGAGTCAGGACCCACTTCTCACAGTGGACTGCTGGCTTGCTCAGAGCAGCCTTCAGCTCTCCCACTGGCCTGGGGCAGAGGGCACCTGCTCAATGGTGACCACAGTCCATCTTCTGGGACCACGGCTTCGGTCACTCAAGAGCTTTGGGTGCTGGCTTCCCACATTCATGCTTATTACCTGTTGTCACCTTTGGGGCCCACTTTTTGCTTTGCCTGCATTTTCTCCTCTCTGACCTAGATGCATTTAGCTGTCCCATAAACCAGCAGTTCTTTGTGGCATCACAGAAGTACAGAGCACTAAAGCAGTCACACCTCAGGTGCTCCACATTGTCAAAGACAGCCTCAATGAGTAGGTTCTGATGATTCAAGGGCCACAGTCACCTAAAAGCCAGGAAGATAGACCTTGGAGAGAACTTTACTATTGAAGGCTTAATTCCAGTCTAGCTCATTTACTTCTCCTTCCTCAGGGGAGAGACATATCTGATTGCAAGGTGTGTTGGTCTGCATCTTTCCTTATGGTTTCCAGTAGCTTCTTTGGGTATTAATGCTTTCCAGGAGAGTGATGGACCTTGAGGAGCCCAGGCTGGATGGGAGCCCAGTTCCTCGAGAGCCCAGTCCCTCAAATGGACAGCTCGTTCTCCATGAACTTGTCCTGGTTCCAGGACCCAAGTCTTTGTAGTAGGTGTAACTCCTTATGCTCTCATGGACACTATCAAAAAGAATGAGATGTGTCTTTCAGGCCGCCATCTTGTACTGGCTAATGGAGCCATTGTTGATTTGTTTCTCCGAAGTCTCGATGACCAAGTGCAGGACACAGAGATCCTTGTCGTGGGGAACTGCACCTGTCAGAAAACAAACACCCCTGCAAAGACTCACAGCTGAAGGTTCCACCACAGCCCGAGAGCAGAGGGCCTCTGAGGGGAATTGGGAATTATCACTTCAGTCCAGGTGTCTTTTCTGATAATGTGGTTCTATTGATTGTTATATAAACAAAATTTTGGCCACTGAAATATTTCCTTCCACAAAGGATCAATCCACTGGTTTCAGGATCAGCACAGAAGGATGCATTTAACTTTGATGGTGAGGAATGTGGTGTTTCTACAGTCTGAGTCTGGGGATGGGTTGTCAGAACTTCAGGGTCTCCTCCTCCCCAGAATGCTTGGATGCCTTCTCCATCCTAATGGCTACCTTCTCGGTCTTGCCAAGGGAAGGAACAGCACACAGGAGCCCCTCCTGGAAGCAGGTCATCAGGGGGCAGAGCCTGGTGCACCTGAGGCCAGAGATTCATATTCAATTTTAATTTACTCATTTATCTACTTAAATTATTTGGAAGTCAGAGACACAGAGATAGAGAGAAATCGTCCATCCACCCATAATGGTCTGCAGTGACAGGGGCTGGGCCAGGCCCAGGCTGGGGGCATAGAACTCAGTCTGAGTCTCCCATGTGGGTGCCGAGACCCAAGTACTTGAGTCATCACCTGCTGCCTCCCAGAGTGCACATTAGCAGGAAGCCAGAGTCAGGAGCAGAGCCGGGACTCCAACCGGGCACTCTGGTATTGGATGCAGGCATCCCAAGTTGTGTCTTCACTGCTGCCCCAAACCCCTCCCCCAGGGTTGCATTTTTAAAGGCAAATTCTAGAAGAGCCCCTCTTCTACTTCTCCTTCCTTCATGGACTTTTAACAGCTTCCTGGTGGTCTCTCTGTTTGGACATAAAACTCCCTCCAGTGTTCCTCGTATGCACTTCAGAATACGTGAGGATCAGGCGGCATAAGTCACTATGTGAGACTGTGTGTACAGGCACATACAATGCACATGTATGTAAATACATGTATGTAAATACATGTAAATACATAAATGTAAATACATCTGTACAAGTGATCCAATGGGTTGACCTCGTAATGTTTCTGAATTATTGCTGTGATTGACTGGGTGTTTCTGCAGGGTGACACCCACATC
Organism: Sylvilagus floridanus; assembly: GCA_949820135.1. Taxonomy (NCBI): domain Eukaryota; kingdom Metazoa; phylum Chordata; class Mammalia; order Lagomorpha; family Leporidae; genus Sylvilagus; species Sylvilagus floridanus. Next base: position 21,389,164 of record OX463238.1, on the reverse strand, counting down.
TGTCATCACTGTGCAGTGTCTGCTAGCAGCCCACGGCTCTCAGAAACACATCATCCAAAGAGCGGGTCAAGCTGAAGATAACAGTGTTGGTAACGACCCAGTTGGCTGCCCCTGAAAACAATCCCGATGACACCCAAAGAATAGATTAATTCAGACAAGGTGTTTTAAGTCCAAGATGCTGGATTCCAGGCCATAATGAACAATAAACTGTACCTTGACAGAAGTCCTTTAACTTTACATAATTACCTTGACAATCTATGTTTTCTATTCCAATCCTTTCTCTAATAAATGTCCAGGAAGCTCTTTGGGAAAAAAAAATTGCTGAGAACCCATTTGTCCATGGTCACTAAGTGATTTTTATCTACCAGTAGAAGGATTTCTCTTGGGAAGTGCCCTTTGTATCTGGGCCTCCCTGCTGCTGCCCTGTTTGTCCCTGTGATGACTGTCAATATTTTGAACTCCTTCATTTCTCCTGCTCTACCGATATTGCTCCTGAAATGCTCTATTTCTGCAGCACCTGCTCCTGCTATTTATCTCCCACATAGAAGGCATGAGGATGCCATAACATTGTTTTCTTTTTCTTTTGTCTTTATTTGAAAGGCAGAACTACAGAGAGGGAGAGAGAGAGAAACACACACACACACACACACACACACACAGAGAGAGAGAGAGAGAGAGAGAGAGAGAGAGAGAGAGAGGTAGAGAGGTATCTTCCATGTGGTGGTTCACTTCCCACATGACTGCAACAGCCAAGGCAGGCCAATGCCAGGGGCCAGGAGCTTCTTCCCGGCCTCCCACATGGGTGCAGGGGCCCAAGCACTTGGGCCATACTCCACTGCCTTCCCAGGCACATTAGCAGGGAGCTGGATCAGAAGTGGAACACCTGGGACTTGAACTGGTGTCCATATGGGATGCCAGCGCTATAGGCAGCATCTTAACCTACTATGCCATAGCACTGGCCCCTGAGGATGCCAGACATTACAATATGAAACCAAATGATTGGATTATATTTGTAATTGATTGATCTTTCACAATACAGCTTTATAATTTAATTATTGCATGCTTCTATCTAATTTCTTATTTCCTTTCTCCACTCACTTTTACCAGCTGAATCTCTCATTATATATATGCATATATATAGATATAATGTGTACATATATGTTTGTTAAGTCTTTCTGTGTATTTTGTTACATCCTGTAACTGAGAATAATGTGTCTGCGGTAAAGCTATTTCAAATGTATCTTAGCACTGCACACTTAAGGATTCTGTCAGCGCACAACAGAGGAAGCACATTGATTGAGCTCTTCACCATTGCACTAGGGCACGCTCATGATAAAAATCGGCTGTTGAAATTGTCCTACATAATTTGTGTGCAATTCAAGATCCCCAGAAGCAAACTTGCTGAGGTAGAAGGACATATTCAATTTAATTTTAACGGATTTTTATCTCACTTTCTAAGAAGTGTTCAAGGGCGTATTCTTATCTTTTATTTCACTGGTCACCACTGCTCCCATCGCAGGGAGGAAGAGTTCTGCAGCTGCCCTATGTTTTACAGACAAATTACCTGCACCGTATGTCAAACTGATTGCCTACCCCTCTTTAATATATTACCAGGATTACTCCCCAGATGTGTTAAATACTACTTTGCCTCTGTCTTTCTCCCACCATTCATTATTTTCCACATTCTCAACTCCACTCTGCGCAGTCCTACCCACAAAATTCTTCTACCATACACTCTGGAACTTATGGTTCATCATTTAGCAAAAACTCTTACACATAGAGCCTGCTTTCTTTTCTCTTCTTGATTGAAATCCTGATTGAAGCCCCCTAATGGTACCAGCTCTGACAGAGAAGCCCATATCCCAGTGATCATGTCAGAAGGTGGCGATGTCAGTGTCCCCCTTGTTCAGAGAGAATTGAAATTGTTTCTACTCCTTTGTTCATCAATGCCAGTTTGAAATTTTTAATTTGAGATGCAGACAGACAGACATAAAGTGCTCATCTGCTGATTTACCCGCAATGGCTGAGGCTGGGCCATGCTGAAGCTAGGAGCTGGGAAGTCAATCCAGGTTTCCTTTATGAGCGGAATGGACCCAAGTGCTTGAGTCATCACCCTCTGCCTCCCTGGATCTGCATTAACAGGAAGCTGTTGTCAGAAGCCGGAGCCAAGACTTGAATCCAGCACTCAGATATGGCCTGTAGGCATTTTAACCAGGCCAGCTGCCCACCTCCCAGCTCACTTTTTTTTTTTTTTTAAGATTTATTTATTTGAAAGTCAGAGTTACACAAATAGAAGGAGAGGCAGAGAGAGAGAGAGAGAGAGAGAGAGAGAGAGAGAGAGAGAGGTCCTTCATTTGCTGGTTCACTTCCCAGTTGGCCACAATGGCCGGAGCTACGCCAATCTGAAGTCAGGAGCTTCTTCTGGGTCTCCTGCATAGGTGCAGGGGCCCAAGGACTTGGGCCATCCTCTACTGCTTTCCCAGGCCATGGCAGAGAGCTGGATCAGAAATGGAGCAGCTGGAACACGAGCTGTACCCATATAGGATGCCGGCACTGCAGGCAGTGGCTTTACCTGCTATGCCACATTGCTGGCCCAAGATACCCCTTTTTGTTGTTGTTTGAAACCTTCTTAGTGCTTAGGACTTTGATATCTTGCTCACTGTCTTCCTCTTCATCTCGGCTCTTCACCATCCTTAGAAACTTGCATAGGCCGGCGCCGTGGTTCACTAGGCTAATCCTCTGCCTGCGGCGCCGGCACACCAGGTTCTAGTCCTGGTTGGGGCACCGGATTCTGTCCTGGTTGCCCCTCTTCCAGGCCAGCTCTCTGCTGTGGCCAGGGAGTGCAGTGGAGAATGGCCCAAGTGCTTGGGCCCTGCACCCCATGGGAAACCAGGAGGAAGCACCTGGCTCCTGCCTTCGGATCAGTGCGGTGCACCAGCTGCAGCAGCCATTGGAGGGTGAACCAATGGCAAAGGAAGACCTTTCTCTCTGTCTCTCTCTCTCACTGTCTACTCTGCCTGTCAAAAAAAAAAAAAAAAAAGAAAAAAAAAAGAAAAACTTGCATAACCATTTATTGACTCATCCAGCGTCCTCATCAGTTTCTTGATTTCTCATTTCCAGGGGTCATCACCATGGATCACACAGCCTCACAAACCTCCCTGTCAAGCCTGCTATATTCCGACAAGCATTCTCATCTTTTTTATCTCACCGTGGCACTCTAGTCTCGCTGGTGATTCTTCTCCTGTGCTCAGATCACCAGTTCCCACGATTCGTGTTATTCATTTGCAGACTCCCTCCACATCCTCCACTGAGCTCTCCTGATAGAACCCCAGCTCTGTGTGCACGTGACCCTGGCTTTTCTGCACTTGCACCTGAGCAGCTGAATGTTCTTGGAGAACAAGGACACACTTGTCAGGGAGAGGGATTAACCTCCTGCTGTCAGATCTGCTACCCTACCTGCGTATCAGCTCACGCTCTGCCTTTTTCCCATTGTAATAGACATGCCCGTGTTTGCCTTACAAGCGACTCCCTCTGCTATTGAGGATCCTATCATTCTTAAGGATAACATTTCTGTAATGAATTTCTCCGCATCATTAATTTCTCAGGTTTTTCTGAATGACTCCCATAAGCATATCAGGCACAGAGAGCTGGCCTGGAAGAGGGGCAACCGGGACAGAATCTGGTGCCCCGACCGGGACTAGAACCCGGTGTGCTGGCGCCGCAGGCAGAGGATTAGCCCGTTGAGCCACGGCGCCGGCTTGTATAGTTTTTTTTTTTTTTTCACAATAAGCATTTCTATGTACTTTGTAAAGATCCCTTTTGATGTATGAATTCTGATTTTCTTTGCTTCAAAATAAATGTATCTGGAGCTCACACTGTGGTGCAGTGGGTTAAAGCCCTGGCCTGAAGCGCTAGCATCCCATATGGGCACTGGTTCTAGTCTTGGCTGCTCCTCTTCCTATCCAGCTCTCTGCTATGGCCTGGGATAGCAGTGGAGGATGGCCCAAGTCCTTGGGCCCCTGGGCTTGCATGGGAGACCCGGAAGAAGCTCCTGGCTCCTGGCTTCGGATTGGTGCAGCTCCAGCCATTGTGGCCATCTGGGGAGTGAACCAGGGGATGGAAGATTCTCTCTCTGCTTCTCTCTGTAACTCCTCTGTCTTTCAAATAAATAAAATAAATCTTTAAAACAAAACAAACATATCTTTTAATTCCATCTTCCATGAACTTTTTGAAGTAGTACTCTTGTACTTATTTATGTCTTGCTGGAAAAAAATTATTTCTGAACTTCAGCAACTTAAAAACACCCGAACATTTGCTCACTCATTTGCTAACTAAGGGCTGGGCAAATGTTAGCAGGTGAGCTGTGTGGTTCAGGCACAGAATCTGTCATGCAGTTGCGTTGTTAGAACACCTGTGAGCTGGACACAAGTTCCAATACACAGCTTTGGGGAGTAGACAGTCAAGGAGATGGGGAAAATGTGCTTAGGTCAGCTTTCCTCAGATGTGTTCTGTAGGGTACTGATTTCCCCCAATGCGTCTTCCAAAGAGGAGTCTACAGTCTAAAGGAGTGGGACCTAGCTCAAACGCATCGCCTCTGCTAACATGCGTGCCGTGACGCTCTGAGATGCTGGCAGGCAGCCAACCCATCTGCCTTGGTGAACTTCCCCTTCCCTCTTGCCTCAACGTTTTGGTTAAGGAATCTTACATCCCTGCATGGCCCCATGTGTCTCTTCCTAAAAACCTAGATTGGATCATATCACTTCATTAATGACAACAATAGAGTCCTGTGCAGGAGGTTAAGAAGAGAACATTACTTTCATCCTTTCAAATTTCATTTTGTGACATTTTTAATATAAATAAAACACTTATACATTATAGGCATTCACAATTAACAAAGAAAATTATGTGTATTTGGGGGTATTCACACCACATTTTTTACTGATAGAGTCCACTGGTGTGTAGAATAAAGTGTATGTCCTCCTTAGCATTTTGATCAAATTCCAAGAATCTGACCATTAAGTGATTTCTCTCGAACTTGCCACCCTCCACCTCTGCCCATCCACCTCCCTCTATCTCTACCAGCGTGCTTACCCTTCATGCAACATGGCAGACTTTTGAAAAAAAAATGATATTATACTTTCTCAGATGTTATTTGACCTGACACATCTGTCTGTCAAATCCTATTTGTTTTTGAGGACCCAACTCAGAGACTTCGTCAGTGTTGAGATTTTCCTCTGTTTGGTGCTCATAGTTCAGTTCTAGCATGCAACCATATCTGAAATAATACCACAGCGCTGCATCTATAATTCTGAAACCCTGTGGTTCTCAAATGGAAGAGTTTTGAAACTAAAGCCCTAAAGCCCTTGATGACTTCAATTGGAGTTTTAAGATTGTTGCTATGGGATGCTATGGGATGATGAGAACCTGCCTTGACTAGACATGTGTCTAGCCCTCATCTTGCTGCAGATTATGACAGAGTGCCACTCCAGACCCTACCAGGTATATGGGCTGTACATTGCACTTTTGAAACTTGGGAAATTTAGACTTGCAAGACAAATCTCTCTGGCCCCAAGTCAAAGGAGAAGGAGTGCCTAACATCTTGTACTGATGGTCGCTAACCATTTGAGGTGCTCTCATCTGTATGAGGTCTCTAGTAGTAGCAACAGACGTGTGAGGTAAACGGATATCCCTGCTTTACAGATGAGGCAGCTTGTAGGCATGGACTGTCTGACTTTCTAAGGGCTGCGGTCCTGGACGTGGGAGAGCCAGGCTCTACACCAAGGTGTTTTGGCTCCAGGTTGTGCCACAAGCCCAGTTGTCTAGTGCCTGTCACATAGCATGTGAGTTCCTAAAGAACAGATGCCCTGTCTTCCTTTGCTTCTCTAATATTGTGTCCGTGATATGGCTTGTCCCTAGTACAAGCAAGTCTTACATGAAAGAATTTTTGGCCATAGGAATAATGTAAAACCTTCAGTTTAAGAGGAGGTCACTGAGGGCTTTAGGGACAGATGAACTGTATTCCAACTCCAAACTTCCTTAGCTTGTATGAGTCACTTAGCCTCTTTTGTTCTTTTTTTTTTTTTTTTAGTTTATAACAAGACAGAAAGCATAAAAAGGGAGATTATGACAATTGAAGAAGAAAATGCATGTAAAACACATTTAATGCACATTCATTCATGATTGTTACAAGGAGAAAGTATCACTATCATTATATTCCTAGGATTATATCTGAAAAATATACTGAATCAATTATAAAATGAAAAATAATTAAAAAGGAAATAACAAAGCATCTGAGATCTGTACAACTTTTCCTGTTTTCATTGTTCCGTGTCAATATGTTTTTCACTTTGCCCATCAAACAGTTGCTTATTTTTGATAGTATTACCTGATTTGAGATCTTCCTAGATGACCCAGGAATTAAGACCTTGGTTCTTCAGGATCTTAACCTAGAAAAATACTTATATTTCTTCACCTTTCCCAGTTTTTTATGACTTTTCTTACCCGCTTTCTTGGTCCCCTTGGCTCTAGTGACTCTTGAACGTGAGGACAAGTATAGACAGCAAGGGAGAAGGAACGCAAAACTGAGATGGAAGGCACTTTGGAGAAACAGCAGGTCTCTATCACACATTGTGGGGGTATTTTCTGTAAGTTATCAACCTGCAGACCCCTCTAGTTACACTGTACCCACAGGTTTTTTAGGTTTGCTAAAGATGTAGGGCCAATCTACATTTTATTTTTAACTGATATATAAAAATGTACAATTTACAGAGTGTTGTGTGATGTTTCAGTACATGTGTAGATTGTATCATTCAAATCAGAGTAGACATCTGTTTTCTCAAATCTTTACAATTTCTTTATAGTGCAGACATTCAGAATTCTTGCAGCTTAAAAAAGAAACAATAGCATCATCATTGTCTAGAGACACCCTACTATGCAATAGAGCACTAGAACTTCTTTCTCCTAATTGTAAATTAGTGCACATTAATCAACATATCCCCATCCCTTCCTCCCCACTATTCTTCGTAGCCTACAGTAACCACCGTTCTGCTATTAATTTCTATGAGGTCATTTTTTTAAAATATGATCGCGATCATGCAGCATGTGACTTCCCGTGCTTAGCTTATTTCACTTAACACAGTGTTCTCTGGTTCCATCTATGTTGATAAAAATGACAAGATTTCATTCCTTTTGTGGCTAAATAAAATTCCCTTGTGTATAGGTAACACCTTTTCTGTAACGCTCATCAGTTGATGGATATTTTGGTGGTTTCCGTTCTTGGCTGTTGTGAATAATGCTGCAATAGATGTGGGGGTTTGGATGAGTCTTCGAGGCCTGATTTAATTTCCCTTGGAGATACACACACACACACAGAGTAGTGGGGTTACTGAATCATATGGGAATTCTATTTTTAATTTCTTGAGGAACCTCTAAACTGATTTCCACAATGACTATACTCATATATACTCCTACCAACAGTGTGCAAGGTGCATTTCTCCGCATCCTCACTAGTACTTGGTATCTTTTATGGGTTGTTGTTGTTGTTGTTGTTAATAGTCAATTTAATTGGAGTGAGATGATATTTCATATGGTTTTAATATACATTTTCGAGTTGACTACTGATGTGGAACTTCTTTGCATGTATACCTGTTGGCCCATTTGGCATGTCTTCCATTGAAACTTACATATTTGCATATATTGTCTCCTTAAAATTGGATTTTTTTAATATTTAGTTGAGTTCCTTTTATATTCTTGTTATTAACCAGTTTCCAAACGTAAAGTTTGCAAATGTTTTCTTCCATTCTGCAGGTTTTCTCATCACTCCGTTGACTGTTTCTTTTGCTGTAAAAAAGTTTTTAGTTTGGTGAAATCCCATTTGTTTGTTTTTTTCTTTATTTCTCTTTCACCATTTTTATATAGTTTTCATTGTAGATGTATTTCTATTTATCTAAATTTATTCCCATGTATTTTATTTTTCTTATGGCTATAATAAATGAGATTACTTTCTGGTTTCGTTCCAGATAGATCACTATTGATTTTTGTGTATTTATTTATTTAAGTAATTATTTTACTATTTGACAGGCAGAGTTACAGAGAGAGGTAGAGACAGAGAGAGAGGTCTTCCACCTGCTGGTTCACTCCCCAGATGGCCACAATGGCCAGAGCTGTGATCCGAAGCCAGGAGCCAGGAGCTTCTTCCAGGTCTTCCACGTGGGCGCAGGGGCCCAAGAACTTGGGCTATCTTCTAACTGCTTTCCCAGGCCATACCAGAGAGCTGGATCAGAAGAGAAGCAGCCAGGACTCAAACTTGTACCCATATGGGATGCCGGAGCTTCAGGCCAGTGCATTAACCCGCTGAGCCACAGTGCCGGCCCCATGTGTATTTATTTTTTAAAGTACAATTTTGTTGAATTTATTCATTAGTTCCAACAGTTTTTTTTTGATGCTATCTTTGAGGTTTTCCATATGTAATATCATGTTGTCTACAAACAGTGATGATTTGATTTTCTCCCTTCCAGTGTAGACTTCCTTAATGCTTTCTGTTACCAATTTGCTCTATGACTTCTGATGTTATGATGAATAAAAATGGGAAAATATGGCATCCTTTTCTTGATCCAGATCTTACAAAGTCTTCAGCTTCTCTCTGTTCATATATGATACTGGCCAATGGCTTATTGATGACTTTTATTATGCTAAGATATAGTTCTTCTATGCCTAATTTATTGAGTTTTTATAGTTAAGTTTTTATAGTGAGGGGATATTAGATTTGGTCAAATGACCTCTCTCCATCTATTGAGATGAATGAAATTTTTTGTCCTTTGTTCTGTTGATATGGTCTACCATGTTTATTGATTTGTGTGTATAGAACCATTCTTGTATCGTTAGGAGGAATTCCACTTAATCATGTTGAATTACCTTTTTAATTTGCTTTTGCATTCAAATTCTCTAGTATTTCATTCAAGATTTTTAAATCTATGCTCATCAAAGATATTGGCCTGAAGCTTTTTTATTAAAAGAAAAAAAAAGATTTATTTATGTGAAAAGCAGAGTTAGAGAGAGAGAGAGAGAGAGAGAGAGAGAGAGAGAGCGCTTCCATCTGCTGTTTCACAACCCAATCACCCAGGGCTGGGCCAGGCTGGAGCCATGAGCCTGGAACTCCATCCGGTGCCCCACGTGGATGCAGGGGCCCAAGCACTTGAGCCATTTTCTGCTGCTTTCCCAGGTGCATTAGCAGGGAGCTGCATTGGAAGTGGAACAACGAGGACAGGAATCAGTTGCCCATAAGGGATGCTGGTGTTGCAGGAGGTAGCTTAACCTGCTATGTCACAATGCTGGCCCTACCTGTAGCTTTTTTGCTTTTGTTGTGTCCTTTTTTGTTGTGGTTATTTTTGGTTTTTTTTTTTGTTTGCTTGTTTGTTTAAGATTTATTTATTTACTTGAAAGTCAGAGTTACACACAGGGAGGACACAGAGAGAGAGAGGTCTTCCATCTGCTGGTAGTTGGCTGCAATTACTGGAGCTGCACCCATCCGAAGCCAGGAGCCCCTTCCGGGTCTCCCACGTGGGTGCAGGGCCCCAAGGATTTGGGCCATCTTCTGCTGCCTTCCTAGGCCACAGCAGAGAGCTGGATCGGAGGTGGAGCAGCCGGGAATAGAATAGGCGCCCATATGGGATGCTGGCTCTGCAGGCGGTGGCTTTACCCACTATGCCACAGCACTGGCCCCTGTTGTTGTTTTTCTAAAGATTTATTTATTTATTTGAAGTCAGAATTACAGAGAGAGAGAGAGAGAGAGAGAGAGAGAGAGAGAGAGAGAGAGAGAAGTCTTCCGTCTGCTGTTTCACTCCCCAGATGGCTGCAATGGCCAAAGCCAGGAGCCAGTAGCTTCATCCGGGTCTCCCACGTAGTTGGCAGGGACCCAAACACTTAGCCATCCCCTGCTGCTTTTTTCCAGGCCATTAGCAGGGAGCTGGATCACAAGTGGAGCAGCTGGGACACATATGGTGCCCATATGGGATGCCAGCCTCACAGGCAACAATCTTACCCACTAGTGAAAACCCCAGCCTCCTTTGTTGTGGGCTAGGTTATCCTAAAAATTAATATCTTGGGCTCTTGCCTTTTACTTAGAGAATAATTCTAAGCACAGGCTCAAACACGACATTCAGCACGGTCAAGTCTAGAGTTTAATTAGAAAGTGAGAGGAATATGCAGGAACATGAGGGCTTTATTAAGGAAGAGTGGGCCAGGAAGGGTAAATGGGGATCTTCATCCAGTGGGTCCCGGGGTCCAGGAGGAGAGGGAGCAGGAGCAAGCTGGAGGACCAGCAAGCCAGAGAGCGAGCACTGAAGAAAAAGGGGCTCCCTTCCCTTCCACAGCCACCTTTTTCATTTCCAAAAGGGGAGTGCTTACATAGCCTGATTGACAGGTGGGTGGATATGGGTGGGATGACCTGGAGGCACAGGAGGTGTGGTCTCCATCTCATGAATTTAATCTGTCTCCCTGGCCTGGCCCACATCACCTTGTCTGGCTTTGGTATCAGGATAAAGCTGGTCTCATAGAATGAGTTTGGAAGAATTCCCTCCTCTTTTTTAAGAATAATTTAAGGAAACTTGGTGTTAATACTTCTGTAAATGTTTTTTTAGAACTCAAAAGTGAAGGCCGGCGCTGTGGCTCACTTGGCTAATCCTCCGCTTGTGGCACCAGCACCCTGGGTTCTAGTCCCGGTTGGGGCGCCGGATTCTGTCCCAGTTGCTCCTCTTCCAGTCCAGCTCTCTGCTGTGGCCCGGGAAGGCAGTGGAGGATGGCCCAACTGCTTGGGCCCTGCACCCCATGGGAGACCAGGAGAAGCACCTGGCTCCTGGCTTTGGATCAGCACAGCGCCCCAGCCGTAGCGGCCATCCTGGGAGGTGAACTAATGGAAAAGGAAGACCTTTCTATCTGTCTCTCTCTCACTGTCCAACTCTGCTTGTCAAAAAAAAAAAAAAAAAAGCAATCTGGTCCTAGGATATTTTCAATGAAAGATTTTTTTTTTATTACTGGTTCAGTTTCATTATTTGTTACCAGTCCAGTATTATTTCTCCGTGATTCAATCTTGGTAAAGTATGCCTCAGATATTTATTCTAAGTTGTCAAATTTATGGTACAGTAATTACTCATAATAATCTCTAAGAATCCTTGGTACTTTTGTGGTGTCAGTTGTAAAGTCCATCTTTTATCTCTGATTTTATTTCAGTCTTTTCTTAGGTATTCTTGCTAAATGTTTGTCATTTTGTTTATCTTTCTGAGTCGTCCTTGTTACCTTGGTCTTCCATATAATTTTAGAACCCTCTCTTTCATTTATTTATGCTCTGAGTTTTATTACTTTCTTTTCTACTAATTTTGGGCTTGTTTTTTCTTTTTTAAAATTGTTTAACCTTCAATTTATTTATTTTTTTAATATTTATTTATTATTTGAAAGAGTTACACAGAGAAGGAGAAGCAGAGAGAGAGAGGTCTCTCATCTGCTGGTTCACTCACCACTTAGCCACAGGGTTGGAGATGAGCCCATCCAAAGCCAGGAGCCAGGAGCTTCTTCCAGGTCGCCTATGTGGGTGCGGGGGCCCAAGGAATTGGGCCATTCTCCACTGCTTTCCCTGGCCATAGCAGAGAGCTGGATAGAAATTGGAGCATCCAGGACTTGAAACGGCGTCCATATGGGATGCTGGCACTGTAGGCAGTGGCTTTACCCTGCTACCCACAGAGCCAGCCCCTACCTTAAATTTAAATTAGTCTTTAACAGATTCTATTTGATTTGTAGATACAATTCTAAGAACATAATGCTATTTCCTCCCTCTTTCCTTTCCTGTTCTTGTTCTAGTTCCTGTAGGTGTAGCCATAGGTTGAGATCTCTATTCTTTTTTTTTTTTTTTTTTTGACAGGCAGAGTGGACAGTGAGAGAGAGAGAGAGACAGAGAGAAAGGTCTTCCTTTTTGCTGTTCGTTCAACCTCCAATGGCCACCACGGCCAGCGCGCTGCGGCCGGCGCACCACGCTCATCTGAAGCCAGGAGCCAGGTGCTAGGTGCTTTTTTCTGGTCTCCCATGGGGTGCAGGGCCCAAGCACCTGGGCCATCCTCCACTGCACTCCCTGACCACAGCAGAGGGCTGGCCTGGAAGAGGGGCAACCAGGACAGAATCCGGCACCCCAACTGGGACTAGAACCCGGTGTGCCGGCGCCGCAAGACGGAGGATTAGCCTATTAAGCCCAGGTGCCAGCCGAGGAGATCTCTATTCTTTTTTCATGCAAATGTGGATTAGTATAAACTTCCCTCTTGGTATTCCTTTTAATGCTTCCCATAGTGTTTCAGTATATTCTGTTTCACTTTTCATTTGTTTTGAGATTTTTTTTTACATAGAAACCATATTATTTAATGTATACAAACTTCATGTACTTTATACATACAAATTTGGGTACATAGTAATTCTTCCCACCCTACCCTCTCTCCCACCCACATTCCTACCTTTCTTCTTCCTCCCTCTCACATTCTCATTCTTTTTTACAAAGATCTATTTTCAGTTTACCTTGTACTCCTAAGATTGACCTTACACTAAGTAAAAAGTTTAACAACTAGTATGAAAAAAAAATGTTAGATTGTCACAAAACACACCAAATACCGGAGTAAGGGAAAGGATTTATTGGGGAAAACCCAGCAGACTGGAGGGAAGAGGCGAAGAAGGAAAGAGATAAGGAGAGTATAAGAGAGAGAGACAGAGAGGAGATGAGCTAGAGAGGAGAGAAGAGAGAGATGAGAGAAGAGAGAGTGAGCAGGAGAGAAGAGAGAAGCCAAGAGAGAGGGGAGAGAGAGAGGAGAAGAAGAGGCTAGAGAGACACGTGTTCAGGAACAGGTCCTTATAAAACTTTGATGGAGGCTGGGCAGGGAAGTAGGAGCAGAGAATCCCATTACGATGGGGGTGGAGCTGACACCGGCGGTTGGGCCATGAGGCCACCTGGTTTCCAGCAATGGCGGCAGAGGCTAGAGCCTAGGATGGTGTCAGAGTGTAGATCACGCCATAGATAAAACTTCTCCATTTTCCTAACAAAAAACACTGTTCCTCAACAGTTTAGACAGGATTGTTCAAAAACATTACATCTCCGTCTCAATTTGACTTCTATAGATTACCTTTTAGGCACTCTATTGGTTATCACAGATCAGGGAGATCATATGGTATTTGTCTTTTTGGAATTGGCTGAGTATAATTCCCAGTTGCATCCATTTTGTTCCTTCTTAATTTCTTCTTTTGTCGCTTGGTTGTTCAACCTGTTTAATTTCCATGCGTTTGTAGAGCTGCCAAAATTTTTCTTGTTACTGACTTAAGGCTTTATTGCATTATGATGAGAAAATATACTTGATATAATTTTAATTTTAAAAATTTGTTGAGATTTGTTTAGGGACCATATGATCCATCCTGGAGCGTGTTCCTTGTGCTGTTGAGAAGAATGTGTATTCTGCAGCTGCTGGAGGGAATGTTCTATAGATAGATGTCTGTTAGGTCTAACTGGGTAAAATTTAACTCCGGTGCGTCTCTTGATTTTCTGACTGGATGGAATTTTCAGTGCGGAAAGTGTGATGTTATAGTCTACTGTTTTAGGGTCTATCTTTCTCTTTAGGCCTATTATTAATATTTATATATTTTGTTTCATGTATATTTGTGCTATTTCCTCTTGCTTGATTCACTCTTTTATTATTATATCGTGACTGTCTCTATTTTTCCTGCTTCTGATTTAAAATCCAGTTTATCTGATATAAATATGGTTAGTCTGGTTTCTTTTATATTCCATTTGCATGGAATATAATTTTTAAAAGATTTATTTATTTATTTTAAAAGTCAGCATTACAGGGTGGGGGAGATAGAGAGAGATCTTTCATATGTTGGTTCACTCCCTAGTTGGCCTCAATGGCTGTGACTGGGCCAGGAAAAAGCCAAGAGACAGGAGCTTCCTCTGGGTCTCCCATGTGGGTGGCACAGCCCAAACACTTGGGTCATCTTCCACTACTTTTTCCAAGCCATTAACAAGAAGTGGGATCAGAAGTGGAGCAGCCTGGACATGAACTGGCGTCCATACAGGATTCTGGCATTGCGGGTAGCAGCTTCACCCGCTACACCACAACACCAACCCATGCACTGCTTCACCTTCAGTCTGTGCGTGTCTTTAGAGGTAAAGAGAATTTCTGTGAGCAGCTTGTAGTCAGCTCCTACTCTGTCCACTTAGTCACCCCTATGTCTTTAAGTTGAGAAATTTATTTATATTTAAGGTAATTATTGATAGGTAAGGTCTTACTACTGCCATTTTGATACTTGTTTTCTAGTTTTATTTGAATTCTTTCTCCTCTTTTTAATTTATTTTTATTTATTTGAAAGGAAGAATAACAGAGAGGGAGACACACACACACACACACACACACACATTCATTGAGAGAGAGAGATAGATTAATTGATTTTTTATCTGCTGATTTCCTCCCCAAATGGCCACAATGGCCAGAGCTGGGCCAGTAATAAGCCAGGATCCTGGAACTCCATCCAGGTCTCCCACTTGAGTGACAGGGGCCCAAGTTCTTGTGTCATCTTCCACTGCCTTCCCAGGCACGTCAGCAGAGAGCTGGATCGGAAATAGAGCAGTCAGGACTCAAACAGGTACTCATATGGGATGCTGGTGTCGCAGGCGGCAGCCCCCTAACCCACTGTGCCACAGTGCCTGCCCCCTCTCCTTCTTACTTCCTCCTCTGTATTTAGTGATTTTCTCTAACAGTGTATTTTGAGTCTTTTGTTTATTTTTGGTGAGTCTGCTGTAAGTTTTTGCTTTGTATTTGCCATGAGGCTTACAAAGTCACCTTTGGATTATAACAAACGATTTTGAAATCATAGCAGCTTAATACTGATCATAAAGATATGAACGAAGAAAGGCATTTTAAAGTTCTGTGAAAAAACTCTATACTTGCACTGCATTCCTCTCTACATTTTGAGTTTTTAAAATATTCATTTAACTTGAAAGAGAGAGAGGGATTTCCCATCCTCTGGTTCACTCCCCAAATGCCCACAACAGCCTGGGTAGGGCAGATGAAGCCAGGAGCCAGGAACTCAACCTAGGTACCTGCGTGGGTATCAGTGACACAAGTCATCGCCTGCTTCCTCCTGGAATGTGCATTAGCAGGAAATTGGACTCAGGAGTGGAGCCCAGACATGCTGACATGGAAGGCACATGCGCCAAGTGGCATATTATTCAGTGTGCAAATACCTGCCCCCACATCTTGAATTGATGTTCCATTTTAAACCTTTCCGCATTGCCTATCTCTTAACATATTAGTATAGTTATTTAAAAAATTATTTTAATTTCAGTCTTCATACTAAAGACCTAAATGACTTACTCATCATGTTTACAATATTATAGCCTTCTGAACTTGTCTGTCTAGTTAGTCCTTCCATTGAGTGTTGCAGCTTCTGGTAGTCTCTTCTTACTCATTTGCTAATTTTGACAGACTGTCTTTCAGTTTGAAGAACTCCCTTTAGCATTTGTGTATGTGTGTGTGTGGGGGGGGGCAGGTCTGGTGGTGATAAATTCTCTCAGCTTTTGTATGTCTGGGAATGTCTTTATCTCTCCTCTGTATCTAAAGGATGGCTCTGCAGGTGCAAAGCTGATTGGCATTTCATTCTTTGAGTACTGGGAGTGTCTCATTCAACTCTTGTCTAGCCTCTGTGGTGTCTGCTGAGAAGTTGGCAGTAGGTTGGATTGGGTTCCCCTTACTTGCTACTTGTTTCTTTTCTCTTTCTTCCTTAATAATCCTCTCTCTATCTTGAACCCTGGAGAGCAGGATTATTATCTTGAGATGAACTTGATTGAGGTGAACCTATCTGGTGTCCTACTTTCCTGTGCCTTGATACTCGTACCTTTCTTTAGATTTCAGAAAATCTCTCTATTTCTGTGAATATGCTTTCACTCTTTGCCATTCTCAATTCTCTCTTAACCCCAATAAGAATTCAGTTGTCTGCTCTTTTAATGCTACCCAAAAGTTCCTATCAGCTTCTCCACTGCTCTTCATTCTTTCTTCATTCTGCACCCCTTAGCTGCATAGTTTCAGATAGCCTGTCTCCAAGCCCACAAATCTTTCTTGTGTTTGATCTATTCTTCTACTGATGCCTCCTGTCCCATTTTCTATGAGCCTTTTGGAGACCTCTCATATGCATGGACTGCAAACACCATTTTGGCATCCAAATCAACTTATCTTCTAATTTTCCTTTCCCACGAACTTTCTGAAGCATTCTCATATCTCTAAAGATGGGAATCCCAATTCTTTTTTTTTTTTTAGTCCCCAAAGAGTAGGGCACATGGGTCTCGGAATGTGAGAGCCATTTCTGGATTCGTTGTTAACTTCATTCCAAATGATACTCTCATTCCCACCCTCCCGCACGCAACATGTGCTTCTCTAGTGTCTGCATGGGGCAGTGCCTGCTTCCTCTCTCGCCACATCATCTCCCTGCCACAGGAGAGTAGGAAGGAGGGGAGGATAAGAGAAAACCCAGGCTGTCGTGACGGACCAAGGATTTTTGTCAAAGCTGAAAGTGTCAAAATGCACCAGAGAAATGAAAAATGGTGCTTTAAAGTAGGAACACATGTTCTACTTTGGAAAGATTAAAATTGCAGAGAATTATTTTCTTCTGTTTTGTTCACTCCTCTTCTTGTCCTCAGATGCAGGCAACCAACAGAGTAGGATCCACTTCTCACTACTTTGTACGTTATTCAAGGGTACTTCAGAAAGTATGCAAAGGGGTTGGCGTTGTGGCATAGTGGATCAAGCTGCCACCTGCATTGCCAGCTTCCCATATGGGTGATAGTTTGAGTCCTGGCTGCTCCACTTCAGATCTTGCTCCCTACTGATGCACCAGGGAAAGCAGTAGAGAATGACCAGGAAGAAGCTCCTGGCTCCTGGGTTCAGCCTGGCTCAACCCCAGCCGTTGCAAGCTATCTGGGGTGTGAACCAGTGGATGGAAGACCCCTCTCTCTACCTCTCCCTCTCTGTCTCTGTAACTCTGCCTTTATTTCAAATAAAATCTTTAAAAATGTATGAAGAAGAACAATTAAAAGATAATGTGCATTTTCTAGGAACTTTGTGGAGAACCTTTGAGCTTTCTAAAACTTGAAAAAATGCAGAATTCCAAACCAAATCTGGCCCCAAATATGTAGGATAAGTACCCTCACCATTTCTTTCCTCACTTGGGCCTTCATCAATTCTGGACTTGATTCCCAGAGCTTCCGAATGGTCTCCCTCCTCCCACCCTTGTTGCCTCTCAGTCTGTTCTCAACACTGCAGCTAGAGCAGTAGCTAAGATGAAGTCAAATGAAGGTGCTGCCCTACTCACACCTTTCCAGGGAGGAGAGCTGTGGTCCTCTCAGAGGCCCACAGAACTGCCCTGTCCTGTTCCTGCCTCTTGGACATCAGCCCTCCTGGCTTCCTTGTTGTCCCTGAGCAGGCCAGGAAGTGCACTGCACTCCTGCCTCAGGGCCTTTGTACCTGCTCTGTCTGCCTCCTGTTATTCTTTCCTGCTGGATGCTTTGAAGTCTAGCCTCCCTCACATAGGTTGACCCATAGTTAAATGGTATCTTCTTAGGAAGGCTTTTACTGGGTCATCGCCCACTGACCTGCCTTATCCCTCCTCCTTAGCACTTACCAACATTCACTTTAAAATTAGCATACTTAGGGATAAAGAGATTGTCATTTCTTTTTGGCTGTTGGGACAATTTCCCTTGAATATCTTTGGCCTTTACTCTGAACATTTTGCCTATAGGAGCTTTGAGCAGCAACCTCATTTGTGTTTAATCATCAGCATTGACATACTAGATATTGGTTTTCATGTATGAACTCATCTATCCCATACACATGCATGTTTTGTTGTTTCCAGTGCTATCCCTGGGTTCCTGTCGCGTGTTCTATGGTCCAGTGTTCAGCAGAGACCCACATGTAATCACCGTTCATTCATCCCACAGGGTGGGCTAAGTGCCCAGGCTTTTGTCCGTGTGGAACTGGAAGATGTGAATGACAACCATCCTGTGTTTAACCCATCAACCTACATGACAAGCATCAGCAGTCACGCTCAGCCAGGCACTGAGGTCATCAACGTTCTCGCTACTGACAGGGATTCTGGGAGTTATGGAAGAGTAGCTTACGAACTCATTCCAGGAGAGCTGTCATCCCTCTTCACCATTGACTCCACCACAGGTATGTGATCACAGCCCAGCTTCTACCCTCTGACTAGGAATCCTCTGCCTAATTGTTTCATAGCCAGAAAATTAGAAAAAGTAACTTCTTATCCAGTAGCAGGGATGTTGCAGGCAGAGCCTTCCAGGGAGCCCTGCACTCTCTACTTAGGTGAGCCTTGGCTCTGGGTCCCAGCTTTGCCTGCTACTCATCTTGGGATCGTTATTGGGCTCAGTTTCCTTACCTTTATATTGGTGCCAATAAAATGGACACTGCAAAGTTTTTGTGAGAACTAAAGGCATTAAATTATAGAGACAGTTGGCTGATAGTATTTACTTTGCAAATGTCATTTTCCTTGATTTGTATGTTCATACCACCTAAGGATGACTCAGCATCATTCCAGTGTATGAATAGATGCTGTGCGCTCAAGAAGATTTGTAGAGTCGTTCAAAGGAGACACCTGTCTTTGTACTAGATCTGGCATTTCTTCAGTCTCTGGATTTTAGTTTCCTTGCTTTTAAAACAATGCCTAATGCTCCTTTTAGTTTTCTAACATTATAATTGCATATTTGTAAAGAAGTCAGTAGACAAATTGAATCTTTTAGAAATAATGAATATCCAAGAGGTTATCTTCCCTTTTCTTTGGTTTGTTGCTGGTAATCATGTTTGAAAAATTTGATTATGATAAAGTACAAAGTTTCTAGTATGTGATATTATAATACTTTCAAGCCACTTAGAGATTTGGAGGTACAAAAATGAGGCTGCAAAAAAAGAAAGACTTTAAAAGATACATTAGTACAGTGTATAACAAACCATAATTTGTGCTGGGGAGCTAATTAACTTTGCTGTTTTGCTGAGCTGGGTGGGTGGGGTCCCTGGCTCTGTCTGGAAAGCCTGCCTCCTCTGGCTTCTGTGACTGGCTGGAGGATTAGTTGTTGACACTGGCAGTCTTTATAAGGCACATTTTTCCTTACTCAAAATAATCCCCTGATGTGGCTTCTTTAACATTTCGAAGATCAGAAGAAAATGCTTTTGTCGGAAATTAGTCTGCTTATCTCGGCTTTTTCAAAATTCATCTTCACTGAGGACCTTCACTGCCTGTCAAATCATCAGCCCCTCTAGGGCACTAGCATTGCCAAAAAATATATAGGTCAGCCAGCAATCAGGGCCCAAGATCTAAGAGCATGTAGCAGAATGTTTTGAAAAGACATCAACGCACTCATCATCCAGTTTTCCCTGGAAGATGTTGAAGAATGAGCTGTCCTGTATTCTGTTTTTAGAAAAGTCCTTTTGCTCTGTTGGCTGTGGTCAACCCCATGCGTCCCTGCCTGGCATCAGCTGTAAGACAAATGCCATTGTTAATCATGTGGGTCATTATCTGGGAAAGTAGCCTGGCATTTCTTTTGTCTAAAGCAAAGACCAAATTCGTAATGGAAGTAGCTTTGGGTTATTGTTCTTGGCAGTTTTGATACCCATGCATTTAGATTGAAGACCTTTCTCAGATGGTGCCTGGAATGTGGTTGCCCTTAATCACAAGGATGAGGAATTCAAGAGGCCAGATAATGCTGTTTTTTAACCTTTAGCAGAGGATGAAACAGCTTCCTGACTAGCTGTGGGGAAAGGGTGTCCAGTGAACAGTTGGAGATCTCCAGTCTGAATGGGGAATTCCAGAGGTTCATCTACTGGTGGGCTGCAACTGCGAGTATACGCCTATCTACAAGTATTTACAGTGTGTGAGGTGATGTTTAGATACATGTAAACAGTGAAATGACTCGGTCAAGCTGAATATCCCACTGCCTCACACACTTAGGATTTTGTAGTGAGAACATTTTAAGATCTACTCTCTAAGCAGTTTTCTTTCTTTTTTTTTTTTAAAGATTTATTTTTATTTTATTTGAGTGACAGAGTTACAGAGAGGTAGAAACAGAGAGAGGTCTTCCATCCAGTGGGTCACTCCACAGATGGCCACAATGGTCGGAGCTCCTGCCCATCCAAAGCCAGGAGCCAGAAGCTTCTTCCAGGTCTCCCGCATAGGTGCAGGGGCCCAGGACTTGGGCCATCTTTTACTGCTTTCCCAGGCCATAGCAGAGAGCTGGATTGGAAGTGGAGCAGCCAGGATTTGAACCGGCACCCATATGGGATGCCGGCACTGCAGGTGAGGGCTTTAACCCACTGTGCCACAGCACCAGCCCCTAAGCATTTTTCAAGGACACATTCTTATTGTAGTCACCATGCTATAGAGTGGCTTTTCAGAACTTATTCATCCTAATTCATACTTTTTGCCCTTTGACCAGTGTCTTCTCTCTGTTTCATCCCTAACTCCAGCAACCACATTCTGTCCTCAGCTACTATGAATTCTCCAAGTTTAGTTCCATGTGCAGTGAGATAAGGTAGTACTGGTCTTTCTGTGCTTGGCTTACTTCCTTTAGCACAATGTCCTGCGGATTCATTCCTGTTGTAAAAATGGCAGGGTTCCCTACTTTTTAAGACTAAATAGCATACCATTGTCTTTATACTTACATACCACATTTTCTTATCCATTCATTTACTGATGGACACTGCAGGTGATTCCATATCTTGGTTGTTAATGCTGAAATGAATATGGTAGTGCAGTTGTATCTTTGGCAAACTTATTTCATTTCCTTTGAATATATGCCTGGAAGTAGGATTACTGGATCATGGGGGTAGTTCTATTTTTAACTTTCTGAGAAATATCCATACTGTCTGCTATAATGGATATACCACATTTTCTTTAATTTATTTATTTTGGAATGATTTTATTTATTTATTTATTTATTTATTTGAAAAGCAAAGTTTACAGAGAGAGAGAAGGAGAGACAGACAGAGATCTTTCATCCGCTGGTTCACTCTTCAAATGGCTGCAACAGCCAGGGCTGGGCCAAGCCAAAACCCAGTCAGGAGCTGCTTCTTGGTCTCCCACATAGGTGCTGGAGCCCAAGCACTTGGGCTATCTTCTGCTGCTTCCAAATCCATTAGCAGGGAGCTAGGATCGGAAGTGCAGCAGCTGGGACTCAAACTGGCACCCTTATGGAATACTGCCATCCTGGATGGTGGCTTAACCCACTAGGCCCCAATGCAAGTTCCACCACATTTTCTATATAAGGATATTCTTTTTTAAAAAATGTTATTGAGGTGGCGGCAAGATGGCGGAATAGGAAGGCAGCACTCTGATAGTTCGGGGAGAGACAGTTTAATAAAAGTGGAGATACTGCAGGTTCAAGGAAGAGTAGGGGAAGAAACAGCAGAGGAAACTCTTCCAGAACTAGTGATTCACAGTGGACCTTCGAGGAGAGCGTGGGAGCCCGCAGTTCGGGACACCAGCAGCAGACTCAACGCACCAGCGCTGGAACGCGAGGTGAGCCGAACCTCAATAGCCTGAGATACCAGCAGGGAAGCGGAAAGAGGAGACGAGAGCGAACAAGGCTTGAAACCCTGTGGGGAAAAGTTCACCAGGCTAACTAGAAGAGAGAGAGAAAGAAAAAAGTGACCGATACGGACACGAGTTTCTCTCTCTCCGCCCACCTCTCAAAGGTGAGCAAGACAAAGAGCAGGTGCCATTTTGGACATACGTCATAAGCAGGGCGACCTCAGGTCTGCACCAGCCCTGAGCCTAGCAGAAAAACCTGACTCTGGGCATGGGGGTGAAATAACAGGAGATTAGAACCTAATGAATGTGTGGTGCTAATGAACTGAGACTGTGAAAAAAGAGAGTGTGGGGGAGAGAACTCACAGAATTCACCATGTGAGTACTCTCCAGAGACGCTACAGTTCGGTAGCCTTGGTAGCCCAGTGGTGAGACTGCAGGAGAATCTGAACCCACACTGAAGGCTGCAGAGATTCCCTCTGTGGTCCTTGGGAAAGAGCTTCCAATCTCTGGCTCCTGTGGGTATATCATTCGCCTGATAACCACCCCCAATTCCATTCAGCTGTGTGGAATTACTTCCCTTTTGAATCAAAAATAAAGAAAGAAACAGAGAGAGATTTACCATACCTAACCTGGGAGTGTCACCTTTGGCACACCCTCAACCCTGAGGAACCAAACAGAGCTACCAGGCCACACCCATCTCAAGCCTCTAAGGCTCCATTGAAAGCAGACAGTCCACTTATCTAGAGTCATAGTATAACAAGAAAAAACACCACAGTGAAGAAACCAATATGCCAAACAACAAACACAAAAACCGAGGTAATAAGAACAAGGAAGACACTATGGCGTCCCCAAATGAAAAAGACACCCCAATTCAAGATTACGAAGATGATGAGATAGAAGAAATGCAAGAAGCAGATCTCAAAAAATTGATAAGAACACTAAGAAGTGCTCAAAAACAAATTCTTGAACTACAGAAATCCTTAATGGACAAGGTAGAAAAATCTCTCTCGTGAAAATGAAATATTAAGGAGGAATCAAGCTGAAATGAAACAACTAGTAGAACATGAAACTGTGATAGTGACGAGAAATCATAATGAAGTGAAGAATTCAATAGATCAAATGAAAAACACATTAGAGAGCCTTACAAACAGAATGGGTGAGGCAGAAGAGAGAATATCGGACTTAGAAGACAGAGCACAGGAAAATATACAGTCAAACCAAAGAAAAGAAGAGGAAATTAGAAAATCTAAAAGATATTGTTGGGAATCTACAGGATACTATTAAAAAACCCAACATTTGAGTTCTAGGAGTTCCTGAAGGCATGGAGAGGGAGAAAGGATTAGAAGGCCTTTTTAGTGCCGACACTATTTTTCACTTTGTGTTGCTATGTGGGGGCAAACTGTTGAAATCTTTACGTAATATATACTAAACTGATCTTCTGTGTATAAAGAGAATTGAAAATGAATCTTGATGTGAATGCAAGGGGAGAGAGAGCGGGAAAGGGGAGGGTTGCGGGTGGGAGGGAAGTTATGGGGGGGGAAGCCATTGTAATCCATAAGCTGTATTTTGGAAATTTATATTCTTTAAATAAAAGCTTTATAAAAATGTTATTGAAGTTATATGTAGATTTAGGAACATAGTGATACTTCTCACCCTCACCTACCCCCCTCCATGTTCCAACCCTCCTCCCTCCTCCCTCTCCCTTTCCCACTCTTAATTTTTACAAAGATCTACTTCCAGTGAACTTAATGATAGTAAAGGTAACCCTACACTAAGTAAAAGAGTTGAACAAATGGTACAAATAGTATGAAGAAAAAAACAGTGTTCCTCAACAGAAGAGACAAGGGCTGTAAATAATCATCGAATCTCAAAATGTCCATTTCTTCCAATACATTACATTTTAGGTTCTCTATTGGTTACCTTGAATCATGGAAAACATAAGGTATCTGTATTTTTGGGACTAGCTTATTTCACTAAGTATAATGGTTATCAGTTATGTCCATTTTGTTGCCAAAGACAGGATTTCATTTTTTTAACAACTGAGTAGTATTCCATAGCATATATCATAATTTCTTCATCCAGTCTTCAGTTGATGGACATTTGGGTTGATTCCATGTCTTAGCTATTACGAACTGAGCTGTAGTGAACATGTGGGTACAGATAACATTTTTGTATGGTGATTTCTTTTGGTGTCGGTAAATTCCCAGGAGTGGGATGGCTGGATCATATGGTAGGTCTGTGTTCCGATTTCTGAGGTATTTCCATACTGTGTTCCACAGTGGCTGCACCAGTTTACATCCCCACCAATAGTGGATCAGGGTACCTTATATATAAGGAGATTCTTAAAGAATAAAGTATGGCGCGTTACTGGTTTTTGCTGTTGTTGTAGTTGTTGCTGCCGCCATTTGTACTTTAGCTGGGCTTTCTGGCTTCCACATTTAGGCTTGTTTTTGCAAAGACTACCAGCTTCAACACTGTCCAAAGAAACTGCCCATGTCAGCAAATATTTATAGACTAGATGAATGAATGTCATCTAGAAATAATTTAAAAAGTGACCAAAATTCATACTATAGCATCTTAGGAAGTTGCATGGGAGCTTCACTGCTAAGAGGGAAGTTGTGCAGCTGGTTAGGCCTCTGCCTGCATCACTGGCATCCCAGCTGAGCACTGATTTGAGACCAGCTGCTCTGCTTCCACCCCATCTGCCTGCTAATGCACCTGGGAAAGCAGTGGATGATGACCCAAGTGCTTGGGGCCCAGCCACTTATGTCAGAGACCCAGACAAAGTTCCTTGCTCTAGCTTTGGCTTAACCCAGCCCTGGCTGTTGCACCGTTGCAACCATTTGGGGAGTGAACCAGCAGAGGAAAGATCTCTCTCTCTTTCTCTGCCTCGCTCTCTCTCTCCCCCTCTCGCTTGCTCTCTCTGCATCCCTTACTTCCTCCCTCCCTCTCTCTCTTGCTGTAGCTCTGCCTTTCAAATAAATAAAACAAATCTTTTTAAGAAAACCTCTGGGTCACGGCGTGGCCTGCTTCTCTGTCTCTCTCCTCTTCTGAACTCTCTCAGCCTCTCCTTCCAGCCTAACAGTGCTGACACTTATTTTTCTCCACTTACCTCCCTTTGTCTTTGTATCTGTTCTTTCCTCCTCCCTTCCCTTTACAGTGGGAATTTTCCCAGCATTCTCAGTACCTTTCCATTATCCCCCATTCCTATTTTTTTAAAGATTTATTTATTTATTTATTTGCTTGAAAGTCAGAGTTACACATAGAGTGAGAGGCAGAGAGAGAGAGAGCGATGTCTTCCATCTGCTAGTTCACTCCTCAGTTGGCTGCAACGGCTGGAGCTGCGCTGATCAGAAGCCAGGAGCCAAGGTCATCTTCCAGGTCTCTCACATGAGCCCAGGGGCCCAAGGACTTTGGCCATCTTCTGCTGCCCTCCCAGACCACAGCAGAGAGCTGGATTGGAAGAGGAGCAGCCGGGACTTGAACTGGTGCTCATATGGGATGCCAGGACTGCAGGTGGCGACTTTACCCACTATGCCACAGCACTGCCGCCACCCCCGCACCCATTCCTATTGAGCCTAAGCATTTACTTCAGCAGTTTGAGGAGAAATTAGTTCTATAGTATGAATCAAATATTGAGAATTGATGAGGCCATTTATTTGTTTTAACCCATTTCAGTTTCCATCACTTCTTCCCACATTGCTCTAAATTCCTTATTAGAGACATTCCATTCATAGGCTATGGGTCCATTCATCCTTTCATGTTGGTGACTTCTATGGCAGACATGCTGTTGCCAGGCTTCCATAAATTGTGGTACAGGCTCATGTTCTCCTGAAGCGGTTTCTCATTGGCCTGTTTGTGCCCTAACCAAGACTCATGCATTACAAATAGAGCCCTTTAGCTTATTGTGTTCATCTGGTAAGGAAAATGTTTTGGAGAAGACTCGAGGTGGGTGTGGCAATGTCATGGCTGTTTTCTCGTGTGGGTTTCTTTTCCTATTCTGTTTTTGGTTTTCCAAGTTGTTGTTGAGTCAAAAAACATTTTAGTAAAATGTGTTTAGGCACCAGGAGAAAGAGCCTGAATTGAGCCTACATTTCTCATATTCTCAGTTCATTGGTTTCCTTTGATGTGGGCACAAGGCAGACCATTCTGTTTTATGCTTTAGAAGGAAGAAACACAAGAGGCATATTTATTAATAGTTCTTTTTTATGTTTTTTAATCTCATTTTATGAATTATATGTAGATTTTTTCCCTCCATTATTTGAAGTACTCTCTTTATTAACAAGAAAAGAGCCTTTTTTGTTTGTTTTAACTTTTGTGTTTGTCTTATTTATTTTGTAATTTTATAGCAGAAGAATTTCACTTCTAATTCAGATTATCTTAAGGTGGCTAACAGGTCTCAAGCATCTTTGTTCACCATTTACTAGAACTACGTTTAGTGAAGTTCCTGTAGTTTAGCTCTTGTTAAAGAAGCAAGTTGTTGACATTCAGGAACAGTCAATTCCAGCCTAAGAAGAGTGTAGCTCATCTGTTCAGGGCAGAAACCAGGAGCAAGTTCATCCACATGACCCATATTTCCCCCGGGTTTATCGTGAGGCAGGCACTGTTCCAGATGCTGGAGATACATTAGTGAATAACACAGACAGTGATTCCTGCTCTCAAAAAGCTTGCATCAGTAAGCCTGTGTTGTCTGACCTATAACCTGCTGTGTGTTTCATTGTGCCATACACGAAATCCAAGTTTAGCTCCGCCCAAGTACAAAAATTAAAAAGGCAGCCAACTGCTCCATAATGGGTGGCTATGCCTGAGGGTTTAGTTGTAATCTTGTTTGGGTAGGTTGTGTGGACTGTAACATGGTCTGTGAGTAACGAGACACAAATTCTGTTTTTCCCTGTTTCAAAGGAAATTCTTTTCTAATGTAAGTTTTGCACTCAGAGTTCATACCGTGTAATGATTCTCATAATTCTTAGGATTGCCACTGTATTCTACAGTTGACATTTAACATTGTGATAGGTAGTTAACGAGTTAATACCAGACTTTATTGCATAAGGATGGTGAGCCTGCTCAGGCCCTGTAAGTGATAACTTCTTTTATTTGCAAGGCACAGTCTAAAATTAATCACGTGCATCCAACCAGTGTGTGTCACTATCAACAGACACAAAGTGTGTTGCAGAGTTTTCTCTTAGCTTTGCGAGTCAGAATCACAGACTCAGAGATGGAAAGAGCCATGCAGATCAGCTGCTTCATTGATGAAAGGAAGACAGGAGGACAGGAGAGTGGTTCACTGACTTGCCTGAAGGGACGCTGTTGGTCATGGCACAATTGATCTGGAGCCCTCCCAGAACCCTCTGCTTCTAGTCGTGATACTTTACAACATCTTTTCCATATCTTGTGTATGTAAGCCTTATTTCAACCTTATGGCATCAACAACAAAGGTATTTTTCTGTTCATCTGTGAATCAAGAGACTGTAGACCATGCGTGTCTATGTGACTACTTGAGAACATGGCAGTAAACTTGACATTTCAGTTTACCTCTTAGACTTGCATTTCAGAGCTCTTTCTGTTACTATGACTTCTATTTAAACTAAAGGAAAAGCTAATAGAAATAGAATTTCCATTGATTCAACTAAATGAGAAAAATGACTTCTCATTGTGATTTACTATTTGAAACACTAAACTGTTTTTTTTTTTAATTTTACTCTTTTCAATTGAAAAAAAAATCCAGAGGAGTCTTTCAAAACAGGTTCATTTTCCTTAAGAATTGTTTTGCTGTCATCGTGGGACAGAATTTTGAGCCCATTCTAGTCCTTTCAACCACTACAGCTTAGTCATGGAGATTTGTGTGCAAAATCAACAGCATAATGCCATCCATCTGATGAGCAATTTTCTATATTCTCACAAATATAGGAGAGACTTCATAAGCATCAGTAACAGTAACAAATCAGTATGACATATCCCATAGAGTTTAGTCTGTATCTGCTTTTAATAAAACCACACGTATAGACTCCCATACCTGGTAAAGATCATGATTTTGTGTGTATTGTTGTTCTTTTTCACTACCCCATAGCTTGCCAGTTTAGTAATAGCCTAAAGAATATCTTCCTTTTCAAAATTCTTATTTATTTATTATTTGAGAGGGGGAGGGAGAAATGGAGGAAGAGGGAGGAAGAGAGATAAGGAGAGAAAGAGAAAGAGAACCAGAGAGCTCATATCTGCTGGTTCACTTCCCAAATGTCCACAAAAACTAAGGCTGTATCTGACCGAAGTCAGAAGTTAGGAATTCAAACAGGTCTCCCACCTGGGTGATAGGGACCCAAGCCTTTGTCCATCACATGCTGCCTCTGAGAGTGCACATTAAAAGGAAGGAAGGTGGAGTTGGAGGGGAGCTAGGACTGGAACCAGGCACTGTGGTATGGGACATGGGCATCCCAACAGGTATCTTAATGGCTAGACCAAATGCCCTGCCTGCATGTTTCCTAACAGAGTGGCCACCTTTGTTAAAAATATTCCATCATCTCCAGAAGATTTGATTCTGAAAGTCAGAATTGTTTAGTTAGTAGAAGACCATGATTATATACATGAAAGATGCATATATAAAATGTGCAACATATATACAAGATTTTGAGAGAGCCTTTGTCTTTAGGTTCTTTCACTGTTCCTTCAATTAAAAATATTCGTATCTGCAATTTCCTCTGTTTAAAAAGTGGCAAGAAGAAGAGCGGAAAGAAATAATGTTGCACATTATAATTGATGTGTACAAATCAAAACAGTCATTAAAACATGAAATGACCAGTGCTCTATAAATCGATCAGTGTCCGTTCTTTAAAGTTAAAGTTGGCCTTCTGCTGGGTGTTAATGATAATTTGCAGACGTTGTGAAACATGAGAGCCAAACAGTCATGGAGCTTCAACGTAATAAAATGCACTGCCATACATTTTCAGTGGACAAATATATAGACAAATACTCCTTTTGTAATTTATTGCACACAACTATGCTTAAAATCCTACATATACAGAAGTGCATGAGAGAGAGAGCCTGCGAGCCACAGGAGTGGGCTTTGACCTCGTGGTTAACACCCCAGTTAAGCACCCGTGGCCGACACAGCAATGCCTGGCTCTGTTCCTGCTCCAGCTCCTGACTCCAGCTTCCCGCTGAAGCAGACTGCAGGAAGCGCTGGTAATGGCTCAAGTGGTTGGGTCCTGCCACCCACTGCGGAGACCTGGACTGAGTTCCCAGCTTCCAGTTTCAGCTCTTGGACATTTTGAGGGATGAACCAGTAGATGAAAACTCTCTTTCTCTCTCTCTCTGCTTCTCAAACAAAATAAATAGATAATGTGAAAAGTCTCCGTTTATTTTTTTAAAAAATAGAACTACATTTCTGGCCCTTTAATTTTAATAGAGAGTACACAACTTGTTTAAGAATGCTAGATATAAATATAAAACTTATTTTTTTTAAAGATTTTTATTTTTATTTATTTGAGAGGTAGAGTTACAGACAGAGAGAGACAGAGAGAAAGATCTTCCTTCCATTGGTTCATTCCCCAAATGGCTGCAACAGCCAGAGCTACACCAATCCGAAGCCAGGACCCAGGTGCTTCTTCCTGGTCTCCCATGCGGGTGCAGGGACCCAAGCACTTGGCCCTCCCGGGCCACAGCAGAGAGCTGGACTGGAAGAAGAGCAACCGAGACTAGAACCAGCGCCCATATGGGATGCCGGCGCCGCAGGCGGAGGATTAACCTAGTGCGCCAGAGCGCTGGCCCCAGTGAAACTTCTATTTATTCATTTAAGAGAGAGAAGAGAGGGAGGGAAGAGGAGGGGGAGAGGGAAGGATTCTGTCATCTGCTGGTTCACTCCCCAAATGCCCACAACAGCCTGGGCTGGGCTGGGCTGGGCTGGGTCAAAGCCAGGATCCAGGAATTCTATCCATGTCTGCCATGTTGGTAGAAGGCACCCAATTACTTAAACCATCGCCACTATCTCCCAGGGTCTGCATTAACAGGAAGCTGGAGTCAGAACTCAGGTTCTTGGATGTGTGACACAAATGCCTTTAATTGGCATCTTAACTGCTTGGCTTAATTCCCACCTTGAAATATTCAATTTTGGGGGTTGGCGCTGTGGTGCAGTGGGTTAAAGCCCTCCCCTGAAGCACTGGCATCCCATGTGGGTGCTGGTTCTAGTCCTGTCTGCTCCTCTTCCAGTCCAGCTCTGTGCTATGGCCTGGGAAAGCAATGGAGGATGGCCCAGGTCCTTGGGATCCCTGCACCCATGTGGGAGACCCAGAAGAAGCTCCTGGCTCCTGGCTTCGGATCGGTGCAACTTCAGTCGTTGAGGCTGATTAGGGAGTGAACCAGTGGATGGAAGACCTCTCTCTCTCTCTCTCTCTCTCTCTCTCTCTCTCTCTGCCTCTCCTTTCTCTGTGTGACTGTCTTTCAAATAAATAAAATGAATCTTTAAAAAAAAGAAATATGCAATTTTTTATTTGTTAGTCATACCTCCATAAAGCTGAAAAAAAATGTCGTATTCAAGTAAATGAGTTTTCTACCTTCTTTATATTCAAAAGTCAGAACCTCGCCTGTGTTCCCTTTACTTCGGGCTGACAGGAGGGTTATGTCTGCCACTCAGCTGGGACATCTAAAGGAAAGGATGACTGACAGCAGAACAAAGATTGCTGAAGTAGAGACAAACTGCATCCCGGAGGGTCCTAGGGTCAAAGGGTGCTGACTGGTTTCCCCTGGCTGTGGGCCACTTAGGAGGAGAACTCGTGTGGAGTTGCCTTTAGGTTCTACCAGAAAGGGTCAGAGAGAGAAGATGAGAGTTCTGCCAGCTTTTTGGGCGACAGGGAAGCATTGATGAGCCCTCCAAATAGAGAAGGTGCTCGCTTCCAGTGCCCAAGCTTCAGACTAGAGGTAGAAGCCTCCTCCTAACACCTGGATCAGAGCTTTCTTGATAAAGGTCAGGAGCATATCAGTAAAGGGAAGTGAGGTGAACACCTGCCCAGGCGGAGCAGGGCTGAGGCTGGGACTCTGTGCGAGTGCCTGTCTGGCAGAACGTTCTGGCCTTTCCCTTGCCTCATTTCCCCCGTGCTTCAGTCCTGGATAGTTCAGAAACCTGGATTAGCAAGCGGAGGGAAGAAAGGCTGGTGGGGAAAGCAGGAGGAGCAATCCGCTTCCCACCTGCAGCCTGTGTCCCGAGTGACTGTGTAGTAGAGCCTGTGGTCCTGTATATTCTAGCTATTAAATTGAGATTTTTTTTTGACTTAAGGTCATAGAATTATAGTTGGTTGAGAGTTACTGTTCAAGGCAGAGAAGATTCCTGGATTTTTACTTAGGGACAGAGAAAAAGAGTGAGTCACATCAACACATTGACAAAGGAGAAGAGCATGACCTCATCTAGGATGGCGTCCCGTGAGTGGTGCTGGACTGCCACACTCACTACACTCAAGTTTGGCAACAGATTATCGTACCTGAGTGGAGCAGATTACTGAAGGGTGGGGAACTGTATCGAGATGTTGGATCAGGAAGGAATTTGAAACCATGGCAGAGAAGTTTAAACGTGATTATTACAGGCATCAAGGAATGGTAACAGGGCTTCTGAGCATCCTTGTCTGAGGCTTCTTATGAAAATAAAGATCTTGAGTGTCTTTATCTGTGCCATAAACTCAAAAGCCTAGAGCTACAGGTGCTTTTTTGTCTTGTGGGCTTGGCTAGCCTACACAGAACAACAAGCTTTGTTTTCAGCTTGAGGTCTGAAGCAAGGACATGTGTGTTGAGAGCTCCCCCAGGTCCCTAGGCAGCTCATGGGAGAGTGGGCACCCTACCTAGTCACAGAAGGACTATTGGATGAATGGCACGGTTCAGAATCATTTTTGAAGAACTTTGGGAGGGAGGAGGAAGAGACGCTGGAATCTCATCCAAGCTAGGGGTGCTCTGCTTCCAACTTTTCAGCAAGATAAGGCGAGACATTCCTGCCCAAGAGCTCGGTAAAGGTGGTCCCATAGTCCCTTATGCTTCAGAGCAGGAGGCAGGTGCTCAGAAAAGCCTGGCATCTTGTCTCAGGTAACACTTAGTTGAACCAGCCAGGAATGTCTCGCTTTATCTTGCTGAAAAATGTCATGTTGACAGATTGCAGGTTCTGAGATAGAACTAAGACTTCTGGGAAGAAATTAGAGTAGTGCAAAGCATTATTTTAAAAAAGATTTATATTTATTTGAAAGAGTTAGAGAGAGAGAGAGAGAAAGGCACAAAGAAGTCTTCCATATGCTACTTCATGCCCCAGCTGGCTGCAGTGGCCAGCACTGGACCAGGCTGAAGCCAGGAGTCAGGAGTTCCTCTGGGTCTCCCACGTGGTTGTAGGGACCCAAGCACTTTGGCCATCTCCTACTGCTTTTCCTCAGACCATCAGATGGGAGCTGGATCAGAAGTGGAGAAGCCAGGACTTGAACTGGCATCACAGGCGGTGGCTTTACGAGAAATGGAAGGTATTTTGGTTACTGTCATCTCAGGTAGTTTTTATTTCTGGAATTAGCTAGCCACCTTCTATCCTTTATTTCTCTGTGACTCCAGAAATAAAATTAGGCTTCTGGCATATTTTTCAAAAGTATTCATTAGCTATCTTTTCATCTGCTTTCTTGGAAGTCACTGCAACAACTGAAATACATGGCACATATGTCAACATCTCTTAGCGCTCTCACAACAAAATAGAACAAAATGTATCCTTCAAGGCTGAGGTTTCCCTTAGGCTTTGAACTCTGAATAGACATAAAAGAATATAAATAATAGAAATGTGGTTTAGTTAGCACATTCACTTCATTAAAAAAATAGTTGATGTCCGTTGCCACAAAGATCTTTCCATGAAATAAGTAGAAGGCAAAGATAATATGCTTTTGCAAACACAGGGGAATAGAGACACAGTCTATACATAATAATGAATATTGTTAGGTGAAACTCATAGCAAGTCATTGGTTTAGAGTCATCCCAACAGACCAATCCAAAAATCAGTAACTTTTACTGATGATCCACGCCTCCAAGCCAAAATTCAGTTGTTTATCTGATCTTCCAAGAAATCAGGAGAGAGAGAGATTAGCCCGATCTCTGAGCAGGCTGGTTTTAGCTGGCATGATGAGCAAGTCCCCCCTTCTTTAGCCTTTACAAGAAAAATAACTTTGCAATGGCCAGTCTGCTTTGTGCTCTCTGGTTCTGCTTTCCTCTCTACAAAACCAGCTTCCCCTGTCCCGCCCAGCAGGATGCTTACTTTATTATATAGAGTAGAAGGAGCTGTTGCCTGATTCTAGGATCACAAACAAAACTCAGTTTAGGTCTTGAACAAGAGCAGACATTTAAACTAATGGTTAGGGTGCCTGTGCCCCACATCGGAGTGTCTGGGTTCGGTTCACAGCTCCAGCTCTTAAATCCAACTTCCTCCCAGTGCAGGCCCTGGGAGGCAGCAGCGATGGTTCAATTGATTAGATTCCTGTCACCCTCATAGGTGACCTGAGTCAAGTTCCAACCTCTTGGCTTTGACCACAGCCCTGGTTGTTGTGGACTTCTGGGGAGTGAACTAGCAGATCAGAGCTTGCTCGCTCGCTCTCTCTCCTTCCCTCCCTCAAATTAAAAAAATAAGATCTGCAAACATGGTTTTTATAATTTTGTCTTTTGGCAACGTTTACTGAGCATTTACTATGTGCCAGAAGCTTTCCTAAGTACTTCACCTGCATTGGTTCATCTAACTGCTATGCCAGATCTTCAGTGAGGGACAGTTTTTAGCCCCCTGGTATAATCCAGAGAAGGAATCCATGACAGATCAGTGCCGTAAGATCCCACGGCTCGTCGCTGGCAGCCGTGATTGGAGCCTGGGCGTTCTGGCTTCAGAATCACTGCTCTACCATATGCTTCCTGCCTGCGTCAGCTTCCCAGGGCTGCTGTGACAAAGAACCACAAACGACTTGGCTTCAAACAACAGAATTTTATTCTCTCACAGCCTTGGCAGCCGAAAGTCTGAAATCAAGTTGTTGACAGGGTTGGTTCCTTCTGGGGACTGCGGGAGAGAATCCAGCCCGAGCCTTCTTCCCTTGGCTTCTGTCTGTTGCTGGCCAGCCTCTGCAGCCATGTGGCTCTGATCTGGGTGTCTGTTTCTGCTTGCCCTTCCTCTGTTGTCTGTGTGTCTTTTGTGTCCGGCTCTCATAGGAATACCAGCCAATGGATTTTGGGTCTACCTTAAATCTATAATTATTTCATCTTCAGAGCCTGAAAGAGCTCTCTCTCTCTCTGCAACACCTTGTTCCAATAAAGTCACATACTGAGGTTTCCAGTGGACATAAATTTTGGAGGGACACTATTAAACCTGCAGACTGCCAATCTGTCATCAAACTGTCTTAAAGAATACATGACCTGGGGCCAGTGCTGTGGTGTGGTGAGTAAGGCCACCACCTGCAGTGTTGGCACCTCATATGGACACTGGTTCATGTCCTGGCTGCTCCACTTCCAATCCAGCTCTATGCTATAGCCTGGAAAAGCAGTAGAAGATGCCCAAGTGCTTGGCCCCATGCACCCATGTGGGAGACCTAGAAGAAGCTCCTGATTTCAAATTGGCACAGCTCCGGCCATTGCAGCCATCTGGGGAGTGAACCAGTGGATGGTTCACATCTCTCTGTGTAACTCTGGCTCTCAAATAAATAAATAAATCTTTAAAAAAAGAATACATGACCCTCTGCTCTATTATCGCCTAGCTATAACTTTTACACGTGAAAGAAACACTCTCCGGTCTAGGTCTTCAGGGGACTTTGTTTTCCCTTAAAGACAATGGTTTTCCTTTCAGCTGAATATTTAAAACAGTGGTTGGGATGGTGGGAGGGTGGTGAATTAGTTAAATAGCAGTATTCAGCTTTGATCTTCTTGAACTGTCAGAGTATTGCCAAGGACAAAGTGAGAGAGAACAATAGCTCCAGCTTCTGGTTTTGCATTCGTGTCCGCTGGAAATATATTTGAGCCTCCCAAAAAAGGAATTACCAGCCCACACTCATGTTGGCAACCTGCATCAGCATCTAGGCTTATAAAAGCAGAAAATATCTTTCAAAAGATTTTGAATTTTTAAAAATTTGTAATTAGTTTTTAACAGATTCAATATGATTTGTAGATACAATTCTAAGAACATAATGATATTGGGGCCAGTTCTGTGGCGTAGTAAGTTAATCCTCCACCTACAGCACCAGTATCCCATATGGGCCGAGGAGCCAGGAGCTTCTTCCGGGTCTCCCACACAGGTGCAGGGGTCCGAGGATGTGGGCCATCTTCTACTGCTTTCCTAGGCCATAGCAGAGAGCTGGATTGGAAGTGGAACAGTCGGAACTCGAACCAGCACCCATATGGGATACCAGCACTGCAGCCAGCGGCTTTACCTGCTAGGACACAGCACTGGCCCCAGTTTGTTTTTATTTAGTTTTTCAGATAACATAGTTTAAATTTACATTACAATAAAAAGGCTCAGTATTTCACTGAATAAGAAACTTAAGAAGTAAAAAGCAAAAAGATTCTAGTTTAATGAGAATATAGACAATGGCTATAAACAGTAAGTGGAAAAATGACCATTTTGCCCATTTGCCCATATACAGTAAATTTGAAAGATCATTAAAACTAAGAGAACATCATTTGTTTCACAAATGTTTTGTGAAACTCTATTTGCAGTAATACTGATACACGAAGACATTTCATTCTTCTTTCTTCTTTTTTCATTTTTTTTTTCAATTTTAGCTCCCACACATAATGGGGAAATTGCGGTATTTGTCTTTGCGGGTCCAGCTTATTTCACTCAACATTATGTCTTCCAGTTGCATCCATTTTGCTGCAAATGGTAGAATTTCATTCTTTTTTATAGATGAATAATATTCCAGTGTGTGTGTGTGATTGTGTGTGTATGTGTGTGTGTGTGTGTGTGTATCACACCCCACATTTTCTTCATTCATCTGATAATGGACACTTTGGTTGATTCCAAATTTTGACTACTGTGAACAATTCTGCTATGAACATGGTGGTACGGGTATCTCTGACTCATTGTGTTCAAGTGTTTGGGGTATATACCCAGTAATGGGATTGTTGGATCATACGGCAAGTCTATTTCTACCTGGGTTTTTTTTTTTCTCGATTTTTTGAGAAATCCCCACACTGTTTTCCACATGGCTGCACTAACTTACATTCCTACCAACTGTGTATAAGTGTTCTTCTTTGTCCACAGCCTCACCAAATTTGTTATCCTGTGTTTTGGATTTTAGCCATTCTGACAGGGGCAAAGTGATATATCATTATGGTTTTGATTTGCATTTCCCTAATGTCTAGTGATATTGAGCATTTTTTCATGTGTATGTTGGCCATTTGTATTTCTTCTTTTGAGAACTGTCTGTTAATGTCCTTTGCCCACTTCTCAACTCAATTGGTTGCTTTTTTGTTGAGATTTTAAAGTTGCTGATATACTGGGAATGTTTTTTTTTTGTAATATATATATATATATAAAACTTTTATTTAAAGAATATAAATTTCCAAAGTACAGCTTATGGATTACAATGGCTCCCCCCCCATAACTTCCCTCCCACCCACTACCCTCCCCTTTCCCTCTCCCTCTCCCCTTGCATTCACATCAAGATTCATTTTCAATTCTCTTTATACACAGAAGATATATAGTACATATTACGTAAAGATTTCAACAGTTTGCCCTCACATAGAGACACAAAGTGAAAATACTGTTGGAGTACTAGTTATAGTATTAATTCACAATGTACAGCACATTAAGGACAGAGATCCTACATGATTTTTTTTTTTAAATTGATTAATTATCTATGCAATTTCCAATTTAACACCAAGATTTTTTAATCATTTGCAATTATCTTTATATACAGAAGATCGATTCAGTATATACTATGTAAAGATTTCTTCAGTTTGCACCCACTCAGAAACACAAAGTGCAAAAATACTGTTTCAGTACTAGTAATAGCATTATTTCACATTGGATAACACATTAAGGACAGATCCCTCATGAGACGTAAGTACACAGTGACTCCTGAAGTTGATTTAACAATTTGACACTCTTGTTTATGGCGTCAGTAATCTCCCTAGGCTCTAGTCATGAGTTGCCGAGGCTATGGAAGCCTTTAGGGTTCGCCGACTTCGATCTTATTCCGACAGGGTCATAGTCAAAGTGGAAGTTCTCTCCTCCCTTCAGAGAAAGGTACCTCCTTCTTTGATGGCCCCGTTCTTTCCACTGGAATCTCACTCGCAGAGATCTTTCATTTAGGTCTTCTTCCTTTGTCAGATAGGTGGTTTGCAAATAGCTTTTCCCATTTGCTTGGGTGTCTCTTCACTCTATTGATCATTTCCTTTGCTGTGCAAAAGCTTCTGAGTTTGATATAGTCCCATTTGTTTACTTTTGCTTTTGTTGTCTGTGGTTTGGAGGTCTTGTCCAAGAAGTCGTCCCCTAACCCAATGTCTTGGGTGTTTCCTCTACATTTTCTTCCAGCAACTTCATAGTCTCAGGTCTTAAATTTAGGTCATTGATACATCTTGAGTTGATTTTTGTATGAGGTATGGATGTACTTTCATTCTTCTACATATATAAATCTAGTTTTGCCAGCACCATTTATTGAATGTTCTGAGCACTTTCATCAAAAATCAGTTGGCTGTATTTATATGGATTAATTTCAATGTAATTAATTAATTATGTTGATCTATGTGTGAGTTTTTATGCCAGTACCATGCTGTTTTAATTACTATAGCTTTGTACTATGCTTTGAAGTCAGATGTGGTTCTGCCTCCAGCTTGACTGTTCTTATTCAGGATCATTTTGACTCTTCTGAGTCTTTGTGATTCCAGATGAATTTTAGAATTACTTTTTCTAGTTCTATAAAGAATGTCATTGGCATTTCGAGAGAGAGTGCATTGACTCTGTAGATTGCTGTGAGTAGTACAGACATTTTAATGATATTGATTGTTCGGATCCACGAGCAAGGAATATTTTTCCATTTTTTTATGTCCTTGATGATTTCTTTCATCAGTGTTTGATAATTTCCATTGTAGAGAACTTTCATTTCTTTGGTTAAATTTATTCTTAAGTGTTTGGTTTTTTTGTTGGCTATTATGAATGAGATTTATTTTTTGATTTCTCTGTGAATTCATCATTAGCATACAAAAAAGCTACTGTTTTTCATATGTTTATTTTGTAACTTGCAACTTTATTGAATTGGTTATCAGTCCAACAGGTTTTTCCATGTACAACAATATGTCATCTGCAAACATGGATGATTTAACTTCTTATTTCCAAGTTTGATGCCCTTTATTTCTTTCTTATCCCTATTTGCTCTTGCTAGTACTTCCTGTACTGTATTGAATAAGAGTGGTGAAAGTGGACATCTTTGTCTTGTTCCAGTCCTGAGGGGAATGCTGTCAGCTTTTGCCCATTCCGTATATATTGGCAATTGGTTTGTGATATACAGCCTTTATAATTTTATTTATAATTTATTCCTTTTTATCTAATTTGTCAAGGGTTTTTATCATGAAGGGGTGTTGAATCTCATCAAATGTTTTCTCTGCATCTATTGATTTTGTTCTTCATTCTGTTGATATGATTTATGATATTTATTGTTTTGCAGATGTTGAATCACCTTTAGTTTTCTGGGATAAATCCTGCTAGACTGTGATGTATGATCGTTTTGATGTGGTTTTTGGATTTGATTGGATTTTATTGAGAATCTTTGCATCTATATTCATTAAGGACATAGATCTGTAGTTTTTTATGTTGTTTCTCTGGTTTTTGTATCAAGTAATGCTAGCCTCATAAAAAGAATTTGGCAGAGTTTCATTCTGTTCAATATTTTGGAATAGACTGAAGAGTATTGGAGTTACTTCCTCTTTGAATGTTTTGTGGGATTCAGTAGTAAAGCCATCAGGTCCCGGACTCTTCCTTGATGGAAGACTTTTGATTAATTGCTTCACTCTCATTGCTTCCTATGGGTCTTTTTAGATTGTCTGTATCCTCCTGAGTTAATCTTGGTAGGCTGTATGAATCCAGGAATTTACCCATTTCTTCGATGTCTTCCAGTTTATTAGCATGTAGTTTTTCACAGTAATTTCTTTTGGTCCTTTGTATTTCAGTGGTGTTGGCTTTTATGTCTCCTTTTTTATCTTCAATTTTACTTATTTGAGTTTTTCCTCTTTTTTCCTTTGTTAGCCTGACTGGAGGTTTATCTATTTTGTTTACCTTCTGAAAAAAACACCTTTTGTTTTGTTGATCTTTTTAAAAATTTTTAATTAATTAATTTTTTGAAAGGCAGAGCTACAGAGAGGCAGAGAGAGAGGGAGGGAGGTGGGGGGTCTTCCATCCGCTGGTTCACTCCCCAGGTAGCTGCAGAGGCCAGAGCTGCGGATTTGAAGCCAGGTTTCAGGAGCTTCTTCCTGGTCTCTCACATGGGTGCAGAGGCCCAAGTACCTGGACTGTCTTCTACTGCTTTCCCAGGCCATAGCAGAGAGCTAGATCAGAAGTGGAACAGCTAGGACTCGAACCAGTGTCCATATGGGATGCCAGCACTACGGTGGCCCTATCCACTACGCCACAGTGCCAGCCCCTTGTTGATCTTTTTTTTTTTTAGTTTCAATTTCATTGAATTCTGTTCTGATACTTATTATTTCTCTCCTCCTGGTGATTTTTGGTTGAGTTTGTTCTTGTTTTTCTAAGTCTTCAAGATGCATCATTAGAGCTTTAATTTGAAATATTTATCTTGTTAATATAAGCAAATGCTACAATGTTATTGCTATAACCTTCTCTCTAAATACTGCTTTTGTTATATCCCACAGGTTTTGATATGTTGTGTTTTCATTTAATTTACAAGTATTTGAGTGTTCTATTTTTCTTGTTGTTTTATGGTTTTATTCCCTTATGTTCTGAGAAGATACATGTTATAATTTCAATTTTTTTTTAATTTTCTGGGACTTGGTTTGTGGCATAATATGTGGTGTATCCTGGAAAATGTTCTATGTTTTGATCAGAAGAATATGTATTCTGTAGCTGTTGAGTGAAATGTCCTGTAAATGTCTGTTATGTCCATTTGCTTGATAGAAATGTCAACTCCAGTGTATCTTTCTTGATTTTCAGTTTGGATGACCTGTCCATTGAAGAGAGTAGGGTGTTGAAATAACCCACTATTGTTGTATTAGAGTCTATCTCTCCTGTTATTTTTTAAATATTTATTTATTTATTTGACAGCCAGAGTTACACAGATAAAGGAGAGGGAAAGGGAGAGGAAGGGGGGAGGGAGGAAGGAGAGGGAGAGGTCTTCCATCCAATAGTTCACTCCCCAGTTGGCCAAAACAGCCGGTTCTGTGCTGATCTGAAGCCAGGAGCTTCTTCTGGGTCTCCCACACGGGTGCAGGGGCCCAAGGACTTGAGTCATCTTCTACTGCCTTCCCAGGCCACAGCAGAGAGCTGGATCAGAAGTGGAGCAGCCAGATCTTGAACCGGTGCCCATATGGGATACCGGCATTCCAGGCCAGGGCATTAACCCGCTGTGCCTCAGCGCCGGCCCCTCTCCTGTTAGTTCTAACAGTATTTCCTGTATTATCTGGGTGGTTTTCTGTTGGCTGCTTATGTGTTTATGATTGTTTTGTCTTCTTGCTGAAGAGAACCTTTTATCCTTCTTTCTTTTTTTACAGCTTTTGATTTAAAGTCTATTTTATCTGACCTAAGGATAGCTACACCTGCTTGCTTTTGGTTTCCATTTGCCTGGCGTATCTTTTCCCAGCACTTCACTTTCAGTCTGTGTATTTCTTCTTATGAAGTGAGTGTCTTGTAGGCAGCATGTAGTGGGGTATTGGCTTTTTATCCATTCAGCCAACCTAAGTCTTGTGGTTGGTGAATTTAATCTATTTCCATTCAAGATTAGTATTGATAGTTAAGAACTAAAACCTGTCATTTTGAGAACTAGATAAAGATTCTACCTGCCCTATCAGTGAATTTGGTGGTGACGTGTGTTTCATGTTTACTTCTAATGCAGGACTGCAGAATTTCTTGTAAGGCTGGTCTGGTGGTGGTAAATCTTCTCAGCTTTTGTGTATCTTGAAAATACTTACTTCTCCTTCACTTTTAAAGGATAATTTGACTGGATATAATATTCTTGGAAGTTTTTTTCTTTTAAGACCTTGAGTATATCATCTCACTGTCTTCTGGCCTGTAGTTTCCATTGAGAAGTCTGGAACTTGATGGCCCGGCAGGGAAATCTTGTGATCTCTTTTTCTCAGAGGCAGAGAGACTGCTCCTGTCCTTTGGGGAGGGGACCTTCCCAAAATTCAAAATTTCTTGTGCACCTGAAGCCAGTACTGAAGTCCTCTGAGGCTCCTTTCTACCTGAGACAAACAGGAGTCATGCTAGCATGCACTGTGACCTGGGTGATGGATGGGCTCTTGTGGCCCTGGTCATAATGCTGAGAGCTGCATCTGAGTTGGAAGAGGCTGTGGGATCTGGGCTGTGCTTTAGAATATGAAGAACACTAGTTACATGTTGTGGTACTCCTGTGTCTGACACACCTAGTAGCCTGCCAGCTACTTGCTGTCCTAGGAGCACTCTCAAAACTGCCAGGAATTCTGCCTACTGGGCACAGGACAAGCTCCTGGAGCCCTTGCCCCCCATTTCATCGTAGTGATGTTTGTACACCACTGCATTTGCTGGCTGGATGCTTCCAAAGACACGAGCAAGAAGATACTCATGAGTTATGATGTTCACTGTGGGTGCCAAGCACAGAGTCTGTTTTCCTGGAAACAAACAGTTGGATAGTTACTTCAAAGACACTACCCTAATTTGTCACATGTATGTGACATATTGGAAATTTCACATCGAGTGCATCTGCCATAATAAAATTCCAGAGTGTTAATCTTTCCTGGGACATTATTCTGTATAGTAGGGAAGTTTGGAATGCTGACCAAGCTTTGTAAAGTTGATGAAGGATGAAGACCTGGAAAGTAGAAATCCCCATCACTTTAGTATTTGTCTCGGGAAGAGCCCTGTTTTTAGCAGCCTGTGAATATCACTGTGATATCTTTGTGTTGAAATGATTCTTAGTTTCCATGTTGACAATGCTGCTAAGGATGTGTAAAATTCTTAGTCTCTTGACCTACGAATACTCAAATTTTAGCTCAGTGGTATGCTGCTTGTTTACGCGACTTCTTGTGTTGGGTTGGGCTGCCGCACTGGAGTTGACTCCTATTATGAAAAAGTGGGCAATGAGAAGTGCTGTAATGTGGAGGGTACTACGGTAACAGCCTGTGATACTGCTTTGGCCTTAAGCCAGTAAGTCTGTTCCCTAATTTATATCCATAGGAGAATTGGAAAGAGATAGTGGTAGGTTTTCAAGAGATGAGGGAGTATGGGTCCTTGAGGCAAGCATCCTCAGTAGGGGGGCACGAGAAAGAGGTTAATACAGGAAAGATCTGTAGTGCCTGGACAATCTGCAAGAAAAGACAAAAACAAACAAACAAAAAGAGAAAAGAACAAATCTGACTTAAACCTGAATTCAACTTCCGGAAAATGGATCTTTCTCTGCTTTCCGCTGAAGTCCCGATTAATAAGTTCAAATACAGATATGGAATAGGGAATTGTCATTACTTGCTGAGTAATTCATCTAAGGATATTTGACTTTCAGGGGGAAATTAACTTTACTGGACTTCCTTACTTAGAGGAGGGGGAAGTGTAACAGGTAGCAAGAAGAATAATAAATATAAGAGAAGCTTGGTACAGTTATTGCCATGCATGCCCACACTAACAAATACATTCCCATACTCATGTCTGCAAGGTGTACACTGGTACTGTTGGGTAGTAGAGATTGTATTCTGGAGAATAGTAACTATTTAGAACAGTTTTGTGTCACAGGTATTTGTAGTTAGGGAATGTGGAAAGACTGTATGGGTTGTGGTATGCTGTGGCGCCGTGAGTTAAATTGGTGCTTGGAATGCCCACATCCCACATCAGAGAGCCAATCAGAGTCCCACAAACTCTGTGTCTGATCCCGCTCCCTGATAATATGCCTGGGAAGCAGCAGATGATGACTGCAGTACTTGAGTTCTGTCACCCGTGTGAGAGGCCTGGATGGAGT
Source organism: Sylvilagus floridanus (assembly GCA_949820135.1). Taxonomy (NCBI): domain Eukaryota; kingdom Metazoa; phylum Chordata; class Mammalia; order Lagomorpha; family Leporidae; genus Sylvilagus; species Sylvilagus floridanus. Next base: position 21,346,436 of record OX463238.1, on the reverse strand, counting down.
TTCTGGCTCCAGCATCAAGCCAGGCCCACAGCCCTGGATGCTGTGGCCACTTGGAATGTAAACCAGTGCTTAGCTGATATCTCTCTCTCCCTCTCTCTCTAAATCTTAATCTCTTACTAAATCTTTTTAAAATTACATGCAAAGTGGAATTTAAAAATAAACTTCGAAGGAAGCACTTGGCACGGCATTGGAGACACCACCTGGGATCCCTGCATCCCACATCAGAGTGCCAGGTTTGAGTCCTGGCTTGGCTTCTCATTCCAGGTTTCTTCCAGTGTTTATCCTGAAGCACCAGGTGATCCTCAGATATACTTGCTACCATTCAGGAGATCTGGATTGAGTTCCTGGCTCTCAGTTTTTCTTAATGAGTTCTATTTCCTTAGTAATATTTCTATTCATGTGGCTCATTGATTTCCTCATTTCTTTTTTTTTTTTTTTTTTTTTGACAGGCAGAGTTAGTGAGAGAGAGAGACACAGAGAGAAAGGTCTTCCTTCCATTGGTTCACCCCACAAATGGCCGCTAAGGCCTGTGAGCTGTGCCAATCCAAAGCCAGGAGCCAGGTGCTTCCTCCTGGTCTCCCATGTGGGTGCAGGGCCCAAGCACTTGGGCCATCCTCCACTGCACTCCCAGACCACAGCAGAGAGCTGGACTGGAAGAGGAGCAACCGGGACAGAATCTGGCGCCCCAACTGGGACTAGAACCTGGGATGCCGGTGCCACAGGCGGAGTATTAGCCTAGTGAGCCGAGGTGCCGGCTCTGATTTCCTCATTTCTTTAAATCTACCTGTATTTTCTGCCTCTCATTGAGTTTCTTTGCCATCATTATTTTGAATTCTGTATCTGTCATTTCTTTTTAAGATTTATTTATTTTATTTGAAAGTCAGAGTCACACACACACCCAGAGAGAGAGAGAGTTCTTCCATCCACTGGTTCACTCCCCAATTGGCCGCAATGGCTGGAGCTACACTGATCTGAAGCCAGGAGCCAGGAGCTTCTTCCAGGTCTCCCACGCAGGTGCAGGGGCCCAAGGACTTGGGCCATTTTCATTGCTTTCCCAGGGTGTAGCAGAGAGCTGGATCAGAAGTGGAGCAGCCGGGACTTGAACCGGCGTCCATATGGGATGCCAGCACTGCAGGCGGCAGCTTTACCGGCTACGCCACAGCACTGGCCCCTGTGTCTGTCATTTCTTAGCTATCCTTCAGTTCAGGATCGATTTCTGGAAGAGCAGTGTGTTCTTAGGGAGGTGTCATGCTACCTTGCTTCTTTGCACCTCCTGTGTCCCTACGTTGATGTCTGCCCATCTGGTGTACTCGTCCCTTCTTCTTTATGGAGTAGGTTTATTGGAAAAGAATTTATGATTTAGCTGGAATGCAGGGTTCCACTTGGCTTGTGGCCTTGGCCTTGGTTCTAGGTGAGCCCAGGAGTGTAGTCTCCAAGTGATTTCCTTTGTCTTAATCAGTGTCAGCTGTGTCTGTGAGGCTGCAGTTCACAGGATGGAAGTGTGACTCTGAGATGAATAAGGGTTTCCTTGGGTCCACAGAGAGTTCAGGGTCAGTCTTCCTGGTGACTGTGGTAGCCAGGGCCTTGCTCTTGCCTGAGTGATGCTGGGGCTTGTGGCACTGATTGCTGTGGCTCTAGGACTGTGTGATGGGAATGGACCCTTCCCAGGTCCTGCTGGGAGAGTCCAACTGGTGCTGTGCCTTATAATACCAACAGCCCTAGCCCTAGGACTAGGGGATATGAACTGGACCTTATTCCAGTCCTGCAGGCTGACTACAAGGAATATAGGAGATTTTATTCAGGAGGGTATGAGTCCAGAGAGGTGGAATGCAGGTAGGTTTTACCCTATGTCTCCTGGGTAGATTCCAGTGACACCAAGAAATTTAGAATAAATTGTTAACAGTCCAGTATTGCAGGGTGTAGTGGGCCATTACCCAGGTCTTCCAGGGTAGGAACAGATATTTTTTATGGGCTGTTTCTGGTGTTGGTCCCCAAACGCTAAGGTGAATTCCCCTGGCTCACATAGAGTGTGTGAGTGTAGCTCTGGGGAGACAGCCACCAAAACTGTCACAGTTGCAGGATGCAGGGGATCTGGCCTTTGCCCCGCACCTTGTCCTGACTCTGACTGTGATGCAGTTAAGAGCAGAATAGAGGTGCACTGGGCCAGCTTTTCGCTGCTGAATATGGCGCAGTAGGACAGACAGTGGTGCAGTAAGTTGGGCTTGGCAGGTGCTAGAGCTGTGCTGTGGCTGGGCCCCAGCTCTGTGCAACTCCACTCCTGGCTGCCCTCCTGGCTCCCCTCTGGCTGGGCAGTCACATAACACTGGTGTCACTCTATCCACCAGGTGCCCAGAGCTGACGGGGTAAGTGCAGGTTTTGAAATATTGACTTAGGGTAACACGTTGCAAATCCATGAAGATTTATGAGTCCACTATCCACAGTAATGGAAAATGCGCAGCTGAGTAGCTGTTGTGGGATGGCCTCTGGCTAGGCTTGGTCTAGGTTCTTGTCTCCACACAAGAAAGAATTCAAGGAGGAGACATAGATGCAGGTGAGAAGGAAGATTTATTTAAAGCCAAAGTACACACTCGGGATGGAATGTAAGCAGGCTCAGGAGAGAAAGAACTGTAATCACCACAATGGTTCAGGCAAGACATGGTAGCAGGTGTCTTCCACTCCCTTTTTTGGAAATCTCCAGAGTGTCATGGCATCAGGGAGTGCCAGCCATGGTAATTTTATTACAAAGGATGTTATAATGACCCAAGTCAGCATTAGATGCACCCTGTAGCCATATTGGAGATCTTTTTTTTCTTGGCACTGGTTCTAAGTTTGCAATATCAAGGAACTTTTTTCTGCTACACAGAAGGTGGAGGGAAGGGCTTGTCCATATATGGAAGGGGGTTTGAACAGTGCTTGGAAATGGGATTTGGATAGTGCAGAACTACCTGTCACTCTGGGACACTGGCTGGGGCTTCTCCATGGGCTGGCCAGAGCTGTCAGTTGGTCTACCAGGACAATCATGAGGTCAGCCTGGGCTGTTACGCCATGGGTTGTTCTTCTGTGCTGCTGCCACGCAAGGCTAGAGCAGGCTGGCAGGGCAGCAGGGCATTGCTGTCAACCTCAGCTCCTCTTGCTGACATTGCCTCCCTGCCTCAATCACAGCTGAATAAAATGGCAGACTGGGAATCAGGAGCATTTTGTTAGACGGGGATGGACCTGCTGGAGTAAATGTAATTACAGCCTCCTCCACAATGCTTCTTGGTGCCTTTAGCAGGCAGGCTACTAGGACAGATGGGTCACAGGTCCCCTCTGCTGTTGGACTTCTATGTACCCTTTGCAGAAGAAAATTGATGCTTCTCTAGTTCCTCCAACTATCTCTAAAAGACTTTTTACTCGCTCATTATTGATTTGTCCTTGATTCATGGAATGACTCACCTAGGACTTTGTAGTCCTTAGGAGAGAGGAAAGGGAGCTAGTATTGTGTTAATACTGTGTGAGTTGGTTATATGCACTGTTTATCCTCACTGTGATTTCTTTATATAAACTATTTAATCTGCAAAGGAAATGGGACTAGTCTGATCCTATAATCTGTTTGTGGATAATAAAAAGAGGCTCAGAGCGTTTAAGCAGTTGCTCAAGGTCAACGTATGAACTGATAGAAGTCGGACTGAAACCTGGCTATTTCTTTCTCTAAGGGTCTGAGTCTGTACTCCTTTATTATTTCATAAACTCCAAAAATAGATTTCTTGCTTTCCTTTTAAGAGGCAGCTACCTATATGGAAAATATCTGAGATGCCAGGTTTATGCAGGAAGTCTGGTTTTGCTAAGATTTGATCAAAATCATTCACAAATAAATGTAGCACTAAGAACATAAAATTAGCAAATAAAGCCCCAAATCTAACAACCATAGCATCTGAAGGCAAGGATAAGGAAGGAAATCACAAACTTCACTTATTTGTGAACTACTGAATGCACGAGGGAGACCGAAATTTTAAGCGTGTGATAATGATTATGTGTTTTCAATATATCCTGTTAATTAAGTTGGTCATCTGTTACAGACATATTTTGAAATTTTTTCTTATAATATGCACATTGGCAGGAAGCCGGCATCAGGAGCAGTTCCTAACTCAAACCCTAACACAGGATGCAAGTATCCCCAGTGGCATCTTAATCACTAAGCTAAATGCCCACTCCACAGAAACATCTTCAATGTAGCAACAACAAGAGCTGGACACATACAAATCCCTAAGTCAGATGTTTTCGTAAAAATCATGACACTGAAAATTCTTTTAAATTTTAAATATTTTTGATTGACATATGAAAGTTGTACTTATTTATGGAGTAGCATGCCATATTTTGATGTACATTGTGTAATGTCCAAATTAGAATAAACATACATTCGTAATTCCTTTGTCAAAAACATTCAAAGTCCTTTCTTCTAGCTTGTTTGGAATATATGATAAAACATCCTTATCTACAGTATTTCCTTACAATTTATTTATTTGAAAGGCAGAGTGACCAAGAAAGGGGGAAAAAAACAGAAAAATGTTTGTCCACTGGTTTATTTCCCAAATGGCAGCAACAGCCAGGTCTGGGAGGGCAAAGCTGGGAGCCAGGAACTCCATTTGGGTCCCCTGTGTGGGTGGCAGGGATCCAAGTACTTGGGCCATCATCAGCTACCTCCCAGGCATGTAAGCAGGGAGGTGGATTAGAAGCAGAGCAGCCAGGCTTTGAACTGCCAATCCACTATAGGATGGCAGCATTGCAAGTGGTGGCTTAACAGACTGTGCCACGACACTAGTCCCTATATATCATATATATATTTTTTTTGGACAGGCAGAGTGGACAATGAGAGAGAGAGACAGAGAGAAAGGTCTTCCTTTGCCGTTGGTTCACTCTCCAATGGCCACCACGGCTGGCACACTGTGGCCAGCGCACCACACTCATCCGATGGCAGGAGCCAGGTGCTTCTCCTGGTTTCCCATGCAGGTGCAGGGCCCAAGCACTTGGGCCATCCTCCACTGCACTCCCGGGCCACAGCAGAGAGCTGGCCTGGAAGAGGGGCAACCGGGACAGAATCTGGCGCCTCCACCAGGACTAGAACCTGATGTGCCGGCGCCGCAAGGCGGAGGATTAGCCTGTTGAGCCATGGCGCCGGCCCCTATATATCATATTTTTAAAGTCCAGTTTTGTGACACAAACCTTGTGACTTGTTATGATAAAAAGAATACATCACGAAATGGTGGAAAGAGTTAAACTGAAAATTATTAGGGTTCAGTATGAAGAATACTGGTTGATGGGCATCTGGAAGTTATTTTTCTGCAGCTCTTTAAACATAAGAGCCACCCATTAGCCAAGTCTGCAGTGGTCTTGAATAGAATAGAATAGCAGTCCCTACATAAATGACTTTGTAGAGTCTCAGAGAGTCTACTTTAAACATGAACAGTTACATAGGCACCTTTCTGGTGACGCCCTCCATTAACCTGGAAATCTGATAGAATTCTAGTATAATGTACTGATGTATAATGCATTGTTCTAGTAAAATGATTCGGGGCTACCCTGGCAGACAGTGAGTGGAAGTGGATGTGACAGCAGAAGTGGCCAACTGGAGCGGGGATTGGGCAGGGACACATCATCCCAGAGACTTTGCACTCAAGTCACAGCAGCAGCTGGAGACAAACCAGAAGCAGTGGAAATTACAAGTGTAGATTTTGGTGGGTGTACTCTCATATTTCAAATCCTAATGGGGAGTCAGTATTTCTTTGAATTCCTTTAAGGACCCTCAGACACATAGGACTGATGAGTTACTAAAGAGGGTGAACAGGAATTTGTTGGTAAATCTAGAATCAGGGTATAATGCCTATTTTTCATACAACTGTGAAAACCTACCTGCATCCAACGATCCCACGGTGCATCTGGGTACCCTGGGGAATGAAATAAAATTGTTCTTCCTCTGCCTTTGAGAAATGTTTCCAAAAAGGACAAGGAAGACAAGAATGGGACAACTCTCCACTGTGGAAATGCTGAGACCCTGTGTGTTAACTCTAAAAAGGACAGAATCAGTACTGTTCGACAGTCTTCAAAGATGACCACGACATGGCCACTGGAATGTCTTTGAAGGACACAGGGCCATCCACACAGCAAACACTTCTATCCCCGCCCTAGGTCCTCTTTGGCATGGGGAGCATCTCTGGGGCTGACAGGCAGGGATGCTGCCATGAGCAACGAGTTGGCTTTCTCCCCTTGGTTCTGTTCCCTCATCACACCATTGCCGGTGCTCAGGGCACCACCAGCCACGTGATCCACTTCACCACTTCAGCCCCAAGGCCTGTGTTCACACAAGTATGTGGACAGAACATCTGACTTCCTCAAGGTGCTGAACTGTGCATGCCCAGATGCCAAGAAAAGGAAGTGAAAGCAGTCACGGGATACGTGTTGTCATCTCACTGATGCTTGGGTACTGGAGGAGGAAGTGTGTGGTGACTGAAGGCTGGAGTAATTGCTCCTGAATCAATGTAGCTTTTCATGATGCACCTTCTGAGTTCTTAAGGGATTCTCCATTTTGGCTCCTTTTTGTAGAATTGGAAAATAATCTGCTACAGAAATGAGCTGTGCTTATGAGGACCTCATAATTCTCAATAGCAGAAAAAGGAAAAAAGAATTCCACTTGGTCAACTTAAGTGCTTTTGTCTTCCCTCCCCGACTCCCTTTGTCTCACACCCACTTTTCCAGGCTGCTTTGCTTTGCAATGTTTTAGTGGTAATGAGTTGCAGGATAATGCAATCTAACTTGTTTTCTCTTGAGTATTGTATTTAAAACTCTTTTATCTGAAGAAATACAGTTGGGGTCATCAACAAAGAAAAATCTTTTCTATCTAAAAAAAAAATTTACACATGTTGATTAAATTAGGACATGCCCATGTCCTTCTGAGCACCTTGACCAAAACAAGCACAGGAACTTGGGGTAGATCAGCATATTACACGGATGTACATGTAGTAAAAGGTGTATGTGTTTCTATGTATATAAATATGTGTGTATACATGTCCATGTTTTTATACCTATTTCAATGCATACACTCCCTAGAATGATGGTGTCTACTTCTCAGGTTTCTGTGAAATGAAAAATGAAGGAATATATAATGGACATTTTCTTTTCGAAACTCATGAAAACCTGAAGTTGGAGGGATTTATCTTTAGAGTCAAGAACAGAATTTATGCTGTTTCTTACCTTCCCAAGCTATTTCTCTTTGGGAATCGGGATTCCTGGCTCTCCCCAACATAAATTCACTTCCTGAAATGGTTACTGTATGCAAAGTTGTCCCGGAAGCCTGGTTTGTAATGGAGAACATTTATATGGACTTTTCCTGTTTACCTATAACTTTAAACTTTATTGTCTCCTGCTCCCCTGCGATTGAAATGTCCTGCTTACCTACTTGGTCAGCCTCATGCTTGGTTACTGATCAGTTTGTGTAGGTTTGTTAAGGCTGCAGCATCTTGACATTTAACACTTGTACAGCCCTCTGTATTTGTCTCCTTTTTTCTTCCCTTTCCCTTTCATTCAAACTTACAGAGAACCTGTAATTTTAGAAACAAAATGAACATTCATTAGTAAAATTTTGTTTTTAAAGATTTATTTTATTTACTGGGGGGGAGGAGAGGGAGAGAGAGAGAGAGGGAGAGAGAGGGAGGGAGGGAAGGGGGGAGAGAGAGAGAGAGAGAGAGAGAGAGAGAGAGAGAATCTTCCATCTGCTGGTTCACTGCCTGGAACCTGGAACTCCATCCAGGTCTCCCACATAGGTGCAGGGGGCCCAAGCACTTGGGCCATCTTCTGCTGCTTTTCTAGGCACATTAGCAGGGAGCTGGATTGGAAGTGGAACAGCTGGGACTTGAACTGTCACCAATATAGAATCCTGGCATCATAGATGGTGGTTTTATTCAGTGCACACAATACCAGTCCCAGTAAAATTTTGTTATTTTGTTAAGATCTCAATAAACTTAATTTTTCTATATGAAATAACACGTGATAAAAAGGATAAAATATTGATAATGTCATTTAAGTTATACATTCTTTCTTCCTTGCCATCATCAAATAAATGGGACCCCAACATCTTATTAATAAACCATCTCAATTAACAAATGCCACTTTGGGAATCTGGAGAGGAGATCATTAGCTATGAGATGACTTTGCTAGAGACAGTGTTTTTAAATAGCATCATGAATATGGTATAAGTGTTAATTCTATTACAGTTCTCAATTTATCATGTGTTACTATAACACATTTTTGCTAGTTATTTGAATATTTGAACCATTTTTCTTTTTCAGCTTTTTATGGACAAATAATAGAGCATGTTTATTTCAGCCTTGGGGATTCATTTAATGGGATATAGTTCTCTTGAATGTCTTCACTTGCTGGTTCTGAAATTTCTGCTGATATTTATTCTTGAAATTTTTTATATAATAGGAATCCTATTATTAGAGAAATGTCTTGTGCAATTATTTTGAGAGGCGTTGATTTTAAGATCTGATGTAAATTTCACTACATATAGTTTTCAAGTTTCCATCGAAGCCTTATAAAAAGTTGATTTAGGGGCCAACATTGTGGCATAATGGGTTAGGCTGCTGCTACCTGCAGTGCCAGCATCCCATATGAGCACCTGTTCGAGTCCCCACTGCTCTACTCCCAATCCAGTTCCCTGCTAATGTGCCTGGGAAAGCAATGGAAGATGGCCTAAGTTCTTGGGTCCCTACATTCACATGGGAGACCCGGGTGAAGCTCCTGGTTCCTGGTTTCAGCCTGGCCCAGCCTCATCCTTTGTGGCCACTGGGGGAGTGAACCATTGGGGAAGTGAACCACTGTCTCTCCCTCTCTGTCTCTGTAACACTGCCTTTCAAACAAATAAATAAATCATTGTTTTTGTTAATTAAAAGAAAGTATACATAAATTAGCATTTTTTTAGTAACAAACAATATAAAGGGATTCTCTTTTTGAGTTTCTTTAATATTATAGTATATATATATGTACATGTATATGACAAAGATAACATGTTTATTAAATGTTTTTAAACTATAAGAATGTAAGAGGTAACCTTACGTAACCTCAGCCCACAAAGATGACTTCTCTTGACACTTGTTTATATCTTTCCATTTTTTCCAGGGTGCATATTTCTTGTCTCTACTATTGTGGACAGGAAAGTCCTTTTTTTTTCCTCCTGTTTGTTGAATTCTTTACTTAATAGAGAGTTAAACTTATGATTTTATTTTATTTTATTTTATTTATTTAAAAGAGTTACAGAGAGAGGTAGAGACAGAGAGAGAGGTCTTCCATCTGCTGGTTCACTCCCCAGATGGCCACAACGGCCAGAGCTGTGCCGATCCAAAAGCAGGAGCCAGGAGCTTCTTCTGGGTCTCCCATGTGGGTGCAGGGGCCCAAGGCCTCTTCTACTGCTTTCCCAGGCCATAGTAGAGAGTTGGATTTGAAAGAGGAGTAGCCAGGACTTGAACCAGTGCCCATATGGGATGACAGTGTTTCAGGCCAGGGCTTTAACCCACTGTGCCAAAGCACTGACCTCAAGCTTATGATTTTAAACTAAACTGAAAGTATGTCATGTAAAAATTAAAAGAATAAGAAAGGAGGAGGGATGGTAGGAGTTTGGGTGGGAGGGAAGATACAGTGGGAAGTATCTCTATGCTACTAAATCTGTATTTATGAAGTTTGTTCACCTTATATAAGTAAAAAAATTTTTTTCTAGAGACAAAAATGCACCAATAAAAGATGGGATAGATCTGACTTAGAAATTTGTGTGACAGGCTTGAAGCCAGTGCCGTGGCTCAACAGGTTAATCCTCCGCCTTGCGGCGCCGGCACACCGGGTTCTAGTCCCAGTCGGGGCGCCGGATTCTGTCCCGGTTGCCCCTCTTCCAGGCCAGCTCTCTGCTGTGGCCAGGGAGTGCAGTGGAGGATGGCCCAAGTGCTTGGGCCCTGCACCCGCATGGGAGACCAGGAGAAGCACCCTGCTCCTGGCTTTGGATCAGCACGGTGTACCTTTGGAGGGTAAACCAATAGCAAAAGGAAGACCTTTCTCTCTGTCTCTCTCACTAACTCTGTCCAAAAAAAAAAAAAAAAAATAAAGAATGAAATTTGTGCGACTGAAAGAAAAGTGTAACATGATCTTACTCTTACGTGGAATCTATTAAAAAAAAAATGATCTTCCTAGAAATTAGAAGTATAATGGTGGTTACGAGAGACTACGAGGGAAGGATGGAGGGCAGAAAAGTAAGTAAAGGTTGATGAATGGACACTAAGTCACAGCTACAGAGGAGTAAGAAGTTCTGGAGTCCATTGCCCAATAAGCTGAACTGAATCAATTCTAGTGGTTAGGAGTTGGACTCCACTATTTTGCTGTAAAATCCTGAGTCTATACCGACAGTGTCTCTGGAGCCCTCGCTGTCCTCGCTATGCTTCTGTTCTGCAGCCTTCCTTACCAGCTGGCCGTATCCCTGGGGGCAGCGGACCCTGAAATTGCACCTCCCGCACTGAGCTGAATAAGCCCCTCCTCTTCATAAAGTTACCTTCTCAGGTAGTATAAAAGTGACAGAGAACTGACTAATGCATGCATCTGCCATCACATTGCACCCCTTACACTTATAAAATTTGGACAATTATACCACAGTAGAGCTAGGGAAAAAAGAAAATGGGGGTATTGTGTCTAGAGCAGATCAGACAAGATATTTTCCTTCAGTTGTTGATGCTGTGTTATGCCAATGAGAAATAAAACATATTTCATTAAATTTCTAACAGCAATACGAATAAGACATTGAAGTTGTAAGAGGGCAGGATTTGACTTCACAAAGAAATTGAATGGGTATTACTTTCTCTATGCCTGGAAAACTTAATATATTTCTGATGTTTTTACCAGCTTCTGATAAATTAGCAAAAATTGCAGTATTCTTTCACTTAAGTGATAGGTATAGTGAGTTGAACCATGACTGGTTCATTAAGTTCAACCATGTTCATTTGGATATAAATTGATTGAATAAGCTTTCTTTCTAATTAAATAAAACTGACAGATCCATTTTGTTTGTTGGCTACATTGGGTCTACCTTCAGGTTTTCAAAAATGTTAAAATATTAAACAATTGGTTTTGTCATCACTGCTGACTCTGACCTTGACTCAATTGTAAACACTTCCTCTGCTCAAGCACATTACACACTGAAGCCAACTTGTCACTCTTGTGCCCCGGACTTAACTTTTTTGAAGTTTGTTTACACTCAGCTATTGTATCTTCGCACAGATGGATGGAGTAGAGTCAATTGAAAAGGAGAGATTTTCACCATGATTTAGATCAAGGCAGATAGAAAATATCTTGGAAGGTACAATTTTAGTTTCAACCTGTAGGGTTGGAACTGTAGTACCTGCACAAGTTATAACCACCCTGCAACCATGCATTTTACCATTCCCTGGATGGTGAGAAATACTCCATCATCCTTGGTTGGTGATATGAGAGTAAGATATAAAAAGGACTGCACAACTTCAGTGCTGTTGAATTGATCTATTTCCAGGATGCCTAATGTTTCAGTGCCAGGAAAATTTTGCTTGCCTTACAGAAAATGCACCATCATTTAAACATATGCCTAGGTTCTTTGGTTGGAAGATGGATAAATCCACGTGAGAAACCTGAGGTTTTCTAGAGAAACAGAATCTATAGGTTGTGTGTGTGTGTGTGTGTAAACATGTACATATGTAACAAGAGATATATTATAAAAAAAATTCTGCTCACGTGGTAATGGAGCCTGAGCAGTCCCAACATTGCAGGGTCGGTCCAGAGGCTGAACCCAGGAGAGTGGATGGTGAAGGTCCAGTCTGAGCCCAAAGACCTGAGAACCAGGAGAACCAACTCTGCTATGCTTCCAGTCCAGCAGGCTCAGGACCCAGTAAGATTCAGTGTTTCCACTTGATTATGAGGTCAGGAAAATAAATAACAAAAAATAAATAAAAAGGTCCTGGTTAGATGGCCTCTAGGCAAGAAGATTGCATCTTTCTTCGGAGAGGATCTGCTTTTATATTCTCTTAAGGCCCTTAACTGATTGGATTTGGCCCACCCACATTGGGGAGGGCATGTTTTATTCATCGGATGGAGTTAAATGTTGCTGTCCTGCAGAACATCCTCACAGACACACAGAATATCATTCCATCAAATGGTATCCAAGGGCCCAGTGAAGTGGACACATAAAATGAGTAGGCTTCTCAAAGCGCGTTTCACTGTGCTCACGGGTATTCCATGCATGCTGTTCATTTTCCTCCTTTCCCACCCAGGAATTATTTACTCCACATCAACTCTGAGTCACTTGGAGTCCAGCACGCTCTCACTGACGGTCAGTGCACGAGACGGCGGTGGGCTCACAGCTGCCACGAACGCTGACGTCACCATCCACGTTCTCCAGACACTGCTGGCCCCTGCGGAATTTGAAAGACCTCAGTATAACTTCGCGGTTTATGAAGATGTGCCTGTGGACAGCCTCGTTGGGACAGTGAAGGCAAGAGAGCCCTTGAGTAAGTACTTGTTTCTTACGCTGCACCTGAGTCCGTTATCCGAACATTTCCTCTCTTCGCTTAGGCTCTCAATCCTTGAATCATTCTTAACCTCCTTTCCATGCAAGATGACTGAGGGAGAGAGCACAACCTGTGGCTTGCCCTGTATTCTTCTAACTTTGTTTCCATCTACCCTGTACTTTTTTTTCTGATCACAAGATCATAGGAATTTTTTTTTGAAGTTTAAAACAAGTTAGAATAATTATAATGTAGCAAGTGTATGTCTCCTTTAACATATTCACAGACACACACACACACACATGTATTTTCCCACAAAAATACATCCTACTGTATTTCCTACTGCTATACAGTACCTTTTTTCCCCATTAAGCATGTACTAAACAGCTTTCCAAGTAACTCAATATCGTTTGGTCTCAAAAAAAATGCAAGGTAGGGATTTAGCCTCACAGTTAAGATCCTAGTTAGGATGCCCACACCGCACATAGGAGAACCTGGATTCAATTCCTGGCTCTGGCTCCTGACTCCAGCTTCCTGCTAATGCAGATGTGAGGAGGCAGCAGTGATGTCTTGAGTGATTGGATTCCTGCCACCCACGTGGAACACCTGGATTAAATCCCTGGCTCCCAAATTTGGCATTGGGAGAGTGAACCAGTAGATGGCAGATCTTTGTCTGTCTTTTTCTCTCTCAAATAAATACAATTTTTTAAAAACATTAAATTTCATACTCTTTACATTCCAATGTTTTACTTAAACATTCTCCTTTTGTTACCCATTTGAATACTTAAAAACTTCTACTTGAACAAATAGCCTGCACAGCTGTCCCACATTTGCAGAGGTGCCTCTGCATGGTGCATTCCAAGAAGTGGATTACCTCACCAAACAGCTTATCCTTCTCCCAGTCCCCACCTGTTCCTTCTCTTCCCCATCCCCCAGCCTCTGTGGATGGTGTTTCCCATGCATAGACAGACATCCTAGAAAAACATCAACATGGGGCCGGCGCCGTGGCTCAACAGGCTAGTCCTCCGCCTTGCGGCGCCGGCACACCGGGTTCCAGTCCCAGTCGGGGCGCCGGATTCTGTCCCGGTTGCCCCTCTTCCAGGCCAGCCCTCTGCTGTGGCCCGGGAGTGCAGTGGAGGATGGCCCAGGTGCTTGGGCCCTGCACCCCATGGGGAGACCAGGAAAAGCACCTGGCTCCTGGCTCCTGCCATCGGATGAGCGCGGTGCGCCGGCCGCAGCGCGCTGTCTGCGGCGGCCATTGGAGGGTGAACCAACGGCAAAAGGAAGACCTTTCTCTCTGTCTCTCTCTCTCTCACTGTCCACTCTGCCTGTAAAAAAATGAAAAATAAAAAAAAAAAAAAAGAAAAACATTAACATGAACTTCACCTGGCTTTTCCAAACATAACAAAGATTATTTTCTGAATGTCTTTCCTTTTTCCCTGATGCAAGAAGGTTGGAGGAAGACAGTGAAATCTGTGGTTTTGCTCTTTGTTCATTGGGCATGCCCCTTGTCAGTCAAAAAATATCTTAAATCATGTGTCGTATTTTCAACAGGCTTTGGAGAATTGAAGAAAACATTGCACAGTATCCTTGTGGATGTAATATATATCCATATACCCATTTTCAGTGTTTCTAGTAGATAGCATTTTAGTATTTAAGATACAATGATAATCTCTTTCCCTCCCTCCCTCCATCCCTCCCTCCCTCTCTCTGCAGATTCTTCAGAACCAAACTTGTACAGAATTTCCTCTGGAGATCTGGATGGAACATTCTCCATTCACCCGTGGCTGGGCACGATTCGCACCCAGAAGCCTCTAGATCATGAAACACAGCCTGTGGTCGTGCTCACAGTCCAGGCACAGCTGGGCAGCTCCCCAGCCTGCAGCAGCACGGAAGTCAACATCACGGTCATCGATGTCAATGACAACCACCCCGTGTTTCCCAAAGCCTCGGATGAGATCACAGTACCGCAGACCACTGCTCCCGGCACAGCCGTGTACTTGGCGCGTGCACAAGACAAAGACAGTGGGCTGAATGGACTCATCCGCTACAACATTGCCAGCCCGAATCCCAACATCTTTACCATCCACCGGGAGCTTGGCGTGGTGCACCTCAGCGAGAGCCTTGCTGGCCATGTGCCGCAGAATCACACACTCACTCTCAGGGCCCAGGACCTGGGTGTCCCACCTCATGCAGCCCTGTTGCTATTGACTGTGGTCATAGAGCAGCAGCAACAAAGCCCACAGTTGGCTTTTGAAAACTTGGTCTATCAAGTGGAAGTGAGTGAGTCTCTGTCGCTGATGACGCAAATCCTGCAAATACAGGCCTACCCGCTTGGCCCACAGCCCATAATGTCGCAGCCTGTGTACTCACTGGAACCCAGCATGAGCTCTGCCGTGTTTGGAGTCCACCCTTACACGGGCTGGATTTATTTGCGGCGACAGCTCGACTATGAATCTACACAAGCCTATACTTTCAGAGCCTTTGCCTGGATCCCGGAGGATAGATTGTTGCAAAATGTGAGCACTTCAGTAATTGTTCATGTCCTGGATGAGAATGACAACCCTCCCACCTTCTTGCATGGTGTGTTGTTTTTGAAAGTTGAGGAAAGCCCTGCTCCCCAAGGGGTCCTAGGCAAAATTACAGCAACTGACGCAGACTCTGGCCAGAATGGACAGCTCTCGTATTTCCTTTTGTCTGATGGAAAATTCTTCAAGATGAATCCTAATACAGGTAGCATTTTGCAGCTTTCACCTATTCCTTTAAAATCCGATTGAGAAAACTCAAAGTCTTCAAGTGTAGCATTTCATAGAAACATATAATTACAAGAATTTTTAGCATGTACTGTATTTGTTGGTAGTACTATTATATATTTTTATAGTGTAGCAAAAATAGAATAGAATTTCACCTGTAATGGTTCATACTTCGCTTGGCTCATATTCAGTTTGAGGTTTTGGTCAACAGACCACATCGATGACAGTGGTGCCACGGAATGACAATGGAGCTGAAAAACTTCCTATCACCTCATAGTTTTAACGTACTTTTATATGTTTAGATGCACAAATACTTATGATTGCATTACAATTGCCGATGATATTCAGAGCAGAAACACAGTATAGATTTGGAGCCTGATAAGCCTTAGGCTTAGGTTTGCAGAGTATATACTCTGTGACGTTCTGTCAACAACAAAATCCCCTAACAGTGCGTTTCTCAGAATGGGTCCCAATTGTTCAGCAGTCCAGGGCTGTGTGTGGTTCTGAATCTGAATGAGAGGTATTGGCAGAACCGGACTGAGTGAATCCTGCATCAAGGTTAATTGTTTCTCAGCAGCCGTTCTCATTCATACGCTTTTCAAAAATGGCAAAGCATTTTTTAAACATTTCTTTATTTATTTGAAAGTCAGAGTTACACAGAGAGAGGAGAGGCAGAGAGAAAGAGGTCTCCCATCCGATGGTTCACTCCCCAGTTGGCTGCAATGTCTGGAGCTGCGCCGATCCGAAGCCAGGAGCCAGGAGCCAGGAGCTTCCTCCTGGTCTCCCATGTGGGCACAGGGGCCCAAGGACTTGGGCCATCTTCCATCTTCTACTGCTTTCTCAGGCCACAGCAGATAGCTGAATCAGAAGTGGAGCAGCCGGGTCTCAAACCGGCGCCCATATGGGATACGCCTCAACGATGGCCCCATGGCAAAACATAGTTTATGAAATATTAATGTCATTGATGTAAAACTGGAAGTCAGCCCGTTAGTTAAACTTTCATTCTCCCTCTTGGGAACAATTGCCCTTCCTGTAAGGAAGCTGGGGGCAAAGGAGGAAGAATGACAGTGAGATTTTCTGAGGTCTTAAGTTAAAAATTAAATATAAAAAGTATTATATTTTAAAATTAGCATTACATAAATTCACCAGGACTTTCATGCCTACAAGAAGCACATTTACACTGCAATCTGTAGCCAGGTAAGCAGAGGCGCAGAGAGCCCAGAGTTACAGGGTGGGCGGGAGGTGAGAGGAAGCCCTGGTCTTGTAGCATCCAGGAGGTGCCATCAGCAGGTGGCCTGTGCACATGTTGTGCCTGCCATTCAGAGGGCCGGAACTTGAATGCAGTGCTCATCACGTTTTTTTTTTTGTTGTTGTTGTTTTTGACAGGCAGAGTTAGACAGTGAGAGAGAGAGCTCCGGTGCCCAGAGCTTGATTTTCTTACCAGGAATGGAGAGAGGTTTCCTGGCTTGCTCTCTGTGTCGTGCTCTGTTGGTGAAATAGAGCTAACTGGCCAGCGCCATGGCTCAACAGGCTAATCCTCCGCCTTGCGGCGCCGGCACACCGGGTTCTAGTCCCGGTCGGGGCACCGGATTCTGTCCCGGTTGCCCCTCTTCCAGGCCAGCCCTCTGCTGTGGCCAGGGAGTGCAGTGGAGGATGGCCCAAGTGCTTGGGCCCTGCACCCCATGGGAGACCAGGAAAAGCACCTGGCACCTGGCTCCTGCCATCGGATGAGCGCGGTGCGCCGGCTGCAGCGTGCCGACCGCAGCGGCCATTGGAGGGTGAACCAACGGCAAAAGGAAAACCTTTCTCTCTGTCTCTCTCTCTCACTGTCCACTCTGCCTGTCAAAATAAAAAATAGAGCTAACTAACATGGACAAAGGGTGCTGAGAGACTCAGCAATATTTCCATTTTCAGGGAAAATGTCCTCCCTGGCCTGGTGCTTTGAGCACTCTTCCTGGTGACCAGGGCTCTCACTCCTGTAGAACCTCCCCTGGCCTCACCCAGCCTGGCCCCAGGCTGAGTCTCTGGTCTTTTGCATGTCCCTCCTTCAGGCAGCTTCTACATGTTGATTGGAGTCCACTCACAAAGTGTGAAGGAAGACCTTTCTTTCTGTCTCTCTCCTTCACTGTCTAACTCTGCTTGTCAAAAAATTTAAAAAAAAAAAAAAAGAGAGAGAGAGGTCTTCTATCTTCCATCTGCTGGTTTACTCCCCAAATGGCCACAATGGCCAGAGCTGCACCGATCTGAAGCCAGGAGCTTCTTCCAGGTCTCCCATGTGGGTGCAGGGGCCCAAGCACTTGGGCCATCTTATACTGCTTTCCTGGGCATATTAGCCTTGAGCTGGAAGGCATTGGAGTGGAGCAGCTGGGACTCAAACCTTCCACTATTCTATACAAGGGGTTTTAAAAATGCAGGTTTGAAAAAAAAAAAAAACCTATGAATGAATTTCAAAAGTTTTTTTTTTTGCATCAAAATAAGCTCATCATGTAAGCCAACTTTCCGTTAACTTTTTGAAGTAGCCTCATACAGCAACAACAATGTAATACTTTATCCATTTTAGTATTTTTTTATTCTAGTACTAGTGGTTGAACTCTGTAATTAACACACAATTATTCTTAGGTGTTTAAATTTTAACTGAAAAATGATTTCAGAATATTCTATACGAAAATAAAGTCCTCTCTTAATTCCATTTGTCACGAGCTTTGGAAATGTCCTTGTAAAACATGAGCTTGCGATTCAGGATTTAGAGTTTGCAAGGAATTACAGTTTGGAACTTACTTTTTTAACTTAATATTTTATTAATTAGTTTTGAAGTAATATTTAAGGATTCATCAAATAAAAAGAAGACCATAATCTAGCAGAAAACAATAATCAAATGAAAAAGTGCTCAACCTCACTCACATAAATTTTAAAAGTCATAAAATCATTAAAACTATAGTAATATGTATGTCCTATCAATTTGTCTGAAAAGATTTAAGAAAAAGTTTGGCATTGCAATTTAGGACTTTAAAAATGCAGTTATGGGTATAATTTTTATTAAAGCCACAGTTATAAATACAGTTTATACAGCAAACAGGTAAAGTGAACACTGTGTTAGGCTCACCAATCCAGCAATTTACCCAAATATAAATTTTTTGTTCATCACTTAAGCATTTAAAAAAATGCAACGTCACTTTATTTACATGAGGAGGACAAATCCTTAGTGATAAGAATGCTTGGTGGGAGCCCTTCATGGTGACTTTTGTCATTAAGTAGTGAAGAATCCAGTGCCTTGGCTGTGCCTCACAGCAGCCACTGGGCTGCTGGACATGTTGCCAGCAGAGAAAGCCAGTTGTGATTTTTATGCCTGGCTCTCCAGGGCTGAAGCCTGGGAGAAATTGCCAAAAGCAGTATAGTTCTAGGTAAGGATTTGTAAAACAAGGCTTGGAAAATCATTAAGAATAATTCAGGATGTTGCTATCTACTGCTACACATTTACTTTGTGAGATTTAAAAAAAAAACACTTTATATATGACAAACTATTACCAAAGGAACATTGCTTGATTTTTCAGAAGACATTATTGTTAACGTGTGATAACAATTACCATGTTGTATAATTTAAAGCTTACAAAATACGTTTCTTTCCATGATTATATTTGTGTTTTTTTTGTTTTTTAAATTCATTTATTTGAAAGAGTTACAGAAGGAGGTAGAGAAAGAGAGAGGTAGGGACAGTGCCATGGCTCACTAGGCTAATCCTCCACCTGCGGCGCCGGCACCCCGGGTTGTAGTCCCGGTTGGGGTGCCGATTCTGTCCTGGTTGCTCCTCTTCCAGTCCAGCTCTCTGCTTTAGCCTGGGAGGGCAGTGGAGGATGGCCCAGGTCCTTGGGCCCTGTACACGCATGGGAGAACAAGAGGAAGTACCTGGCTCCTGGCTTCGGATCGCGCAGCACACCGGCCTTAGTAGCCATTTGTGGGGTGAACCAATGGAAGGAAGACCTTTGCTTGTCAAAAAATTAAAGAGAGAGAGAGAGAGAGAGGTCTTCTATCTTCCATCTGCTGGTTCACTCCCCAAATGGCCACAATGGCCAGAGCTGCACCGATCTGAAGCCAGGAGCCAGGAGCTTCTTCCAGGTCTCCCATGTGGGTGTGGGGTCCCAAGCACTTGGGCCATCTTGTACTGCTTTCCTGTGCACATTAGCAGGGAGCTGGAAGGCACTGGAAGTGGAGCAGCTGGGACTCAAACCTTCCACTATTCTTTTTTTTTTTTTTTTTTTGACAGGCAGAGTGGACAGTGAGAGAGAGAGATAGAGAGAAAGGTCTTCCTTTTGCCGTTGGTTCACCCTCCAATGGCTGCCGCGGATGGCGCGCTGCGGCCGGCGCACCTCGCTCATCCGATGGCAGGAGCCAGGAGCCAGGTGCTTTTTCCTGGTCTCCCCATGGGGTGCAGGGCCCAAGCACCTGGGCCATCCTCCACTGCACTCCTGGGCCACAGCAGAGGGCTGGCCTGGAAGAGGGGCAACCGGGGACAGAATCCGGCGCCCCGACCGGGACTAGAACCCGGTGTGCCAGCGCCACAAGGCGGAGGATTAGCCTGTTGAGCCATGGCGCAGGCCACCTTCCACTATTCTATACAAGGGGTTTTAAAAATGCAGGTTTGAAAAAAAAAAACCTATGAATGAATTTCAAAAGCTTTTTTGCATCAAAATAAGCTCATCATCTAATGTCAACTTTCCATTAACTTTTTGAAGTAGCTTCATACAGCAACAATAGAGATAAACAGTCATTTTGAATCTTATTACTAAATTTGTGCAAAGATTGTATCATTTTTTAAAAAGTTGGAATGGTTGACGATAGACACTTGAAATGCAGAGTGTGATGAATTTGAAGTGATGTTTTCAAGAGCCACTTTGGAACATCCTTTCACACTGCCAGTATGTGGTCTTGGAAGTTTTGCTCCAAGCCGACTGTTTGATTTCGCTCACTGTGATTGCTTTTGCCGGCAGTTCTCTGTGCCAGTATGCTGACACCCAGTGTAAACATCTGTGTTCCTCAGGCGAATTGATCAGTTGGGTGGCACTGGATCGTGAGCGTCAGACGCACCACCAGGTGACGGTCCTGGTGACGGACCACGGCTCCCCACCGCGGAATGCCACGACAGCGGTTTATGTCACAGTCACGGATGTCAATGACAACAGGCCCCTTTTCCCACAGTGTCTCCCCGGAGAAGAATTGCACATCAAGGTTGGTGGAGTGGGGCGGCCTTGCAATGAGTGCAGAATGGGTTCAGTCACTTGTTTTGAGCACCATCTTGTGGTGAAAGCTGGGAATTCATCAAACTCATCCTGGTGTGGGGATGCATACATTTCTAGAAGACCTAGAGATTCTGCACATGCTTTAGAAAAAGACTTAAAAAGAGAGAGAGAAATGGATACATGTGCTGTTTGGGTTGGTACCTCTAATTGTTTTATAACAACGAGGAAGTTTGCCCTTTGTATCCAAACACATTGCTTTTATAATGTTTTAATTACAGTTCTATTGTTTAAACACCCAAAGCTTAATTGCGGAGTTGGCTTCTGAACTTTTGGATTTGAATTCTACACATGCACTTCAACATTCCTGCTCACTGAGATACGTTGCCTGAAAGACAGGTTCCTATTCCTCTTAAGTGTGTTTTAATCCATAACAACTTTTTAAACAATATCCTTAGAAACTGATAAATGACTTTTTCCCCAGAATTTGTTGAAATGTTTTGGATAATTCATTCAGATTAAAAAGTGCAGCACTCACTTAACTGCACGTGGTAGACACTTGAATTCTACGTGGGTTTTCCTGTGGGTTCTCGGTACATTTTAAGTCGCTACACAATGGTTTGTGCGATGCACACCTTCATTTAAAGGTCTGCTATTACATACTAGTGTTTAGGATGCCGCCGACTCACCGCAAGCCTTTTGTTTTAATGGCAGGTTCTGGAAGGCCAACCCGTAAATATGTTGGTTACAACTGTGTTTGCAAAGGATCTTGATGAAGGAAACAATGCAGAGGTGATCTACTCAGTAGCTTCAGGTAAAAGGCACTGTTCATACAAGGTTACGAGTCTGTAGAATTCCCTCTTTCTTTTAGCTTGGTACCGTGATTATCCAGATTACCGTAGTTAACTTTGAAAAATAACACCAAATTAGAGATACAATACATTTTCTTTGTCAAGAATCACAGCTATTTTCTTAAGAAGAAGGAAGAAGAAAGAAAGAAGAATTTATTTCAAAACCTTAATGAAGAATCTATGTCCTGGGGCTGGCACTGTGGCATACTGGATTAAGCTGCCTCCTGCAGGACCACCAGTTCGAGTTCCAACTGCTCTGCTTCCAATCCAGCTCTCCGCTGCAGCTGGGAAAGCAGTAGAAGATGGCCCAACTTCTTGGGCCCCTGCACCTGCATGGGAAGACCAGGAAGAAGCTCTTAACTCCTGGCTTCAGTCTGTTGTGGCTGTTTGGAGAGTAAAACAGTGGGTGGAATTTCTCTCTCTGTCTCTCTCTGTCTCTGTCTGTCTGTCTGTGTGTGTGTGTCTCCCTTTCTCTCTGTAACTGAGCCTTTCAAATAAAATAAGCAAATCTTTTTTAAAGAAATCTATATCCTATTAGGGTGGGGAATATATGGCCCACGAGTCATATGAAGCCTCATCGAATCATTTGATCTGGCCCTGCCTAGGCCACTGCAGGCAAGACTCAAAATTCAAATTCAATATATTTATAGTGTGCTAATTTTAAACTGATAATATTTTATGGCCCATGAATGATGTTGTAAAAATGACTCTTGACAGAAAAAAAGATTCCTCACTCCTAAATAGTAACCATTCATCTCTAATGACTAATTTGCTGTAAGCTGAAGTACAAATCATCTTTTATTGAAAAGAAGGTGGTAGTTATTGTGTAAGAAGTGCTATTTAACGTGATTGTGAATGCCAAGAATCTGTAAACATCCATGTAGGATACTCTTGAGGGAAGAGTTGATCATACCCAGAAAATGTCACGTATGTATATCTACCTATGTATGTAAACATAGGAACTTCATTACGACAGACATACTTTTATGTGTGTGTGTGTGTGTGTGTGTGTGTGTGTGTGTGTATCTCTTTATGTGAAAGTCAGAATTAGAGAGAGGGGCTGGGGCTGGGACAGGCTGAAGCCAGGAGCCAAGAACTTTACCATGTGGCTGCAGGGACCCAAGCACTCGGGCCATCTTCCTCTGCTTTTCCAGGCTGTTAACCAGGAGCTGGATCGGAAGTTGAGCAGCTGGGAGCTGGACTTGCGCCCATATGGGATGCCGCCGGTGGCTTTATCCTCAACGCTGCAAAACCAGCCCCACTTCTGTGTCTTTATTTTCGTGGTGCAGGCATTAGGTTTGCTCCTGTCATTAAATTTAGTTGGCACCATGTGTTAGGCTATTTTTTAACTTTCTATTTTTTATTTTTGAGATAGCATATTTTTAATTTATGTTACTGTCAAAGGCTTAATACTCCACTAAATAAGGAGTTCAACAAATAAAAAGTAAAACGACCCTAGTTCATCAAGAATATAGGCAAGGGCTATACACAATAACCAAATGAAAATATATCTACTTCATTCATGTGTGCTAAATTTTAAAATAGTCATAGATTACTAAAACTATAGTAGTGTATCATTCCTAACAATTTCTTTGACAAAGAAACCCTAGTGTTTTATAGTATTTTTAAAGACACTTGTTTCTTTGTTACATTTGCTGCATACATAGGAAAGCAAGAATTGGCATTGACTGTCCTCACCTGCGGGTGATCTGATCATCTTCATGCAAGATTCAGAAGATGCTACAGGCAAATCACTGGGGCCAAGATAGCACCTTTCCTGGGCAGCCTGCCAACAACCAGAACTTGCTAGCATTTAAACACTCAGAAGCTTTAAAAAAGAAAGTTCTCATTTACCTTAGTGAATTCACAAAAAAAGGGGCCAGCATTGTGGCGCAGCAGGTTAAGCCACCACCTGAGATATCCACATCCCATGTGAGCACCAGGTTCAAGCCCTGGCTGCTCTGCTTCTGATCCAGCCCCCTGCGAATGCACATGGGAGAGCGGCAGAAAACGGCTCAAGTGCCACCCACGTGGGAGACCTGGGTTGAGTTCAGGCTGCTGGCTTCCACTAGGCCCCCCTCTGGCTGGGGCATGAACCAGTGGGTAGAAGATTTGTGTGTGTGTGTATGTGTGTGTGTGTCTGTCTGTAACCCTGCATTTCAAATAAATAAATAAAAATCTAAAAAGAAAAAGATCCATAAGGAAAAGTGTAGGGTGTAGCACAGACTTACTATAAGGGAATGAAGTGTGAGTTTCGGAGGTATTCATTTGTGTGGCTCCTCTAGGGTGCAGGATAATGAACTATGTATCTCTGTAATATTGTCCTGATGTTTTCAACAAAGACTCCTCACATCAGCCTATGTCCCTATTAGGGGAATAAATTCCAGCAAAACATGTACGAAGATTTGATACCATTTTATGGACATGTGTATGTTTGTTATCTGATTTGATCAGTGCACAAGACATACATATATCACAGTGTCACATTGCACCCAATAAGAAACACGCAATTATTATCTGAAACTTTAACGTGTACGAAGCTTTGGTGTATAACAAAATATTACGGCAGGATGTAAAAGACCTCCTGAGGGCAGCCAGTGACCAGTGACTAGAGTGCTTCCACCTGGCCTACTCCTTGAAGACCATAATTGGAGTAAGTGTCCACTCTCAGTGCTGCTCATGGAGGACTTAGGGTTTAAACATAACTGTGAGTTCAGAGGCCAAATCATATTCAAATCATGGCACCAGGCCTTGGACAGGAAATCTGCCAGTGAATCTGCATCATTGCGTTATACCCTAGACACAAAGATGTTACCAAAGACCACTAGGATCATGTCCTAAGGAGCCAGGAACCAACTTGGTGAGGATTCCAGTGGTGAAGGATGGCACAATTTCAATGTCAGTAACGACAGTAGTGGCAGTAAATTAACACACATCTGGTATGGTTCCATTTCATGCTTAAGGCTTCTGAAAAACAGGACACAACTTGACTTATCACAGTTGGAGCATGTGGGGATGTGAGACAGCCATTTCAAAAACTGTCAAGTGAAAGTTTAGCATTGAGTATTTATCCTGCCTTCCTTTAATGACCTGTTTTACTGAGTTGCCCAAAAAGGAGATGGGAGAAAATCTCTCTTTACTGAAATAAGCCAGCTAGTCAATGCAGAAGAGACAATAAACCAGAATACTACGCTTGCAACACTTAATGAACCCTGGGGATCTGGGCTGTGTATCAACAAGGGCCAGTATTGGCAACACAAGGCAGCCAGACACATACCTCTGAAGGGAAGCACAGCTTGTGTGATGTAATCTTGCCAAAAAAAAAAAAAAATCAAGCCCGAGCCTAGAGAGTTCTCTAGTTTTACCGCCTGATTTAAATAAAACACATTGGACAGAGGAACTGCATAAACTACTCACTGGAGATGCAGCAGCCAAATCTAGATAAACATGATGCTGTTTTTTCAACCAGTGAATTGCAAGGGAAAAAGGACTCAAATGGCAAGAATTTATAGACTGAAGGACTATGCAATAAATAAACTTAATGTTGATCCTAATTGGAACAAAAAAAAATACAAGGATATTCGTGAGATGACTACATGTATTAAAGCTTATTGGGCATTTGATGATATTTAGAAGTCCTTTTTAAAAAGTATAATATGCTCCTGTAATTTTGTTAAAATAGTCCTTATCTTTTAGAGATGCACTTGAAATATATACGGAGAAAATAATGTGATTTCTGTGACTTGTTTCAATAGAAAATTGGGGACAGGGAATATAAAAAAAGGGCACATTAAATGAGACTGCCCATGTGATTGTTATTGGCAGTAGATGGTGGGCATATGTGAGTTCATTTTATCATTCTCCTTTTTTATATGCTCGAAAATTTCTATAATAATATTTTCAAAGATCTGAAATATTTCTTGCCTATAATTTACTGAGATTTTACGTTCACTCTTGCAGATGATCACAGAGATGTTGGATTCGTTGATTCTCTGTCTCCTGCCTTGTCAATCAACACTGACTTCTCGCTTTTGTGTCTGTGTGTGTAGACCAACCTGATCACTTTAAGATTGACGCCAACAGCGGTGAAATAAGAACAACCAGGATCCTCTCGTATGACCATCGAGCCTCCTACAGGATGACTGTTGTCGCCAGTGATCAGGGAGTGCCTCCTCTTCAGGGGCAGGCAGTTGTTAATATTCAGGTAAAGTCAGACGGGTGTTCTGAAGGTTCCATTTGATACTGAGAGAGAGAGGTATCCCCCATTTACCGGCTTACTTCCTAAATGGCTACAATGGCCCGAGCTGGGCCAGGCCAAAGCCAGGAGCTCCTCCAGGTCTCCCACATGGGAGCAAAGACACAAGCATTCAGACCATCGTCTGCTGGTTTCCCAGGTGCATCAGCAGGGAGCTGGATTGGAAATAGAGCAGTTGGAACTTGAACCAGTGTGCACATGGGCTGCCTTTGTTGCAGACAAAGGCTTAACACACTATATCACAACACTGGATCCTCATTTGATTGTTATACAAGCATTTAGAGTGAAAATACGGTTAATACATGAGTATTATTTTAAGAACACATCATACATATATATTTACCATTTTGTTTTTACTTGCAGAGTATTTAGATCTAAATAATTTAAAAATTAGCTTTATACAGTGCTTGACAAGATGTTGATTGCTGTAAGAACATTTGTGTTGCTTTATTATGAACAAATGTGTCTTGCTTTTCACTTACTCCTAGCGTTAAGGGCCTAATAAATTTGTAGGAGAATTTAGTATGTAAACACATGGCCATGTAGTAAATCACATTGGGTTTTCTTTTGCACTTTTTTAAAGCTTAGCAGAATTGCTCAAGACCTGTATTTGAGGACTTTCCTTTAATTGTAGAGAGTGAACAAGTTGTAGGAAGTTTTCTTAGTAAGAAAAAAATAACACAAACCGGTCAAAAATAAGGTGACCATGCATAACTAGATATGTCTTTTTGCTGATGCCCATGGTAATCAGTGTGTGTGTATGTGTGTGTGTGTGCATACTCAAAATTATGTGTTTCAAAGAGTTCTATTTCTAAGTTATATATTTTCCTAAATTAAATATATGTGGGCTTTGAGAAAAGTCTACAAGGTCATATTTCAAGTTTCTTGTTTCAAAGACGTATGATCCTTCAACGTAAAGAGATGTTGTCATTGTGGGTAGACGGGTCTCCAGGATTTACAGCACTCGTGAGCCTGCATTTGCAGTGAAGAATGCCAAGGCCACCGTTCTACTCAGCTATTGCACGGCCTTACCATGCTTTCATTTCACCTGTTACAGCAGACAGAAATGTGGAAAATTCTGTTGCACCTTGCCAGTTTCTGTCTTCTGAGACATCCTGGGATTATACGATATAAAAAATGGCTTTCTCACCAATTAACATATGTGCATCACACAAAAGAAAAGGAATTAGCTTTTATACTATCATAGCATGTGTTGGCTCAACTGTCTGAAAAAATATCCCCAACTAACAGCTCCATTTTGTGCTCACTTTAGGTGATACCACTGTCCACAGGGAGAGTTGCCATTGCTCAGAATATCAGACATTTAGTTATACCGGAGAACTTGAAGCCTGCCAAAGTGATGAGCTTGAGAAAGCCCCCGGATCACCTCCAGCATCATAATGGAAAGTTGCATTTTAGCATCGCTGCAGATGACAGCGACAGTCCCTTCGATGTCGACACCACAACAGGAGACGTGTTCCTTGCCAAAGAACTTGACTATGAGGTTAGGTCTCATTACCTTTTCCGAGTGATCGCTAAAGACTATAGCAGGGACCCCGCCCCGAGCAGCACAGTCTTCCTGAGTATCGACGTGGAAGATCAGAATGACCACTCCCCGTCTTTCCAGGAAGAGCTCATTGTGATAAGCGTGGAAGAGAATGTCCCCATTGGGACTCTGGTGTACGTCTTCAATGCCAAAGACGGCGACGGCAGTTTTTTGAACAGTAGAATTCAGTACTCCATTGAATCCCACCACCCTGGAGTGAATCCATTCCTCATCCACCCCTCCTTCGGCACACTGGTCACCGCAGCTGCCCTGGACAGAGAGAGTGTGGCCACTGTCACCCTGACAGTGACGGCGTCTGACCAAGCTGTGAACGTGACGGACCGGCGAGTGGCATCCCTCATTGCCAAAGTCATGATTCTGGATGTAAATGACCACAGCCCCACCATTGTGTCTTCCCCTGTTGCCTACGTCAGAGAGGATGCAGTGGTGGGCTCCTTGGTGCACCGTGTCACTGCTCAAGACCCAGATGCGGGCAGGAATGGAAAAGTCACATACAGCATCCTCTCGGGAAATGAAAACAAGGCCTTTGTGTTAGACAAGTCATCAGGTACGGTGTCCTTCATGGCGTTTTCTAAAATTCTTGTTATATTTTATTGTGGTGAAAAAATTTAGCATGGGCCCTACTCCCCTGACAATGTTTTAAAGGTACAGTACAAATCTGTTGACTCTGGGTATCGTGTTGCATAGCAGGTCTCTAGATCTTGTTCATCTTGCGTAACTGAAACTTGAGTTTCTCCCCCCCAGCTCCCCTCCATTCAGCCTGTGACATCCACAGTTCCATTCTTTGATTCTATCTGACTCTTAAAAACCTTATGTAAGTGGACTCATGTAGCATTTACCTTTCTGGGGCTGGCTTATTATACCAAGGCTAATGTTCTCGAAGTTCCTCCAAGTTGTGACATACTGCAGAATTTTTTTATTTGCTAAGGCTGAAGAGTATTCCATTGTTGTTTTTTAAATATTTTATTATATTTATTTAAAAGAGAGTTACAGAGAGAGGTAGAGACAGACAGAGGTCTTCCATCCGCTGGTTTACTCCCCAGATAGCTGCAACTGCCAGAGCTGTGCCGATCCAAAGGCAGGATCCAGGAGCTTCTTCTGGGTCTCCCATGTGGGTGCAGGAGCCCAAGGACTGGGGCCATCTTTTATTGCTTTTCCAGGCTGTAGCAGAGAGCTGGATCAGAAGAGGAGCAGCTGGGACTAGAACCAGCACCCAAATGGGATGCCAGTGCTTCAGGCCAGGGCTTTAACCCACTGCGCCACAGTGCTGGCCCCAAAGAGTATTCCATTGTGTGTTTACCAGATTGTTCTTATCCACACAGAATGCTGATAGACATTTAAGTTGTTTCCTCATCTTGGTCACTGTGAACAGTGCTGCAGTGAACCTGGTAGTGCTACTGTTTTTCAAGACTAATTTCAATTCTTTTGGACAAATATCTAGAAGTGGAGCTGTTTGTTTTATATGGTAGCTCTGTTTTAATTTTTAAAAGTATTTATTTATTTATTTGAAAGGCAGAGAGAGTGCACCCCCAACTACTGGTTCACTCCCCAAATACCTACAGTGGCCGCTGGCAGAGCCTGAAGCCAAGAGCCAGGAACTCAATCCGTGTCCCCTAGACAGGTGGCAGGAGCCCAGTTACATGAGGCACTCCGTGCTTTCTCCCAGGACATGCATTCCCAAGAATCTGGAGTCAGAGACTGGAGCTTGGTGTCAAACTCGGGTCCCTTAGTGTGGGGTGCAGGAGCCCCAGTAGATGTCTTAACCCCTATGGCCAATGTCCACCCTTAGTTTTAGTCTTTTTGAAGAAACTCTACACTGGTCTACACAGTGGCTGCAACAGTTTTCATTCTCATCAGTAGTGTGCAAGGGTTCTAGGACTTCCACATTCTGCTAAACACTTCTCTTTTTTTTTTCTTTCTAAAATTTTTTTTTTCACTTTATTGAAGAGAGAGAGAGAGACCCACACACAAACAGGTCTTCCATCAGTTGATTCACTCCCCGTGTGCTCACAACAGCCAGCCCAGGGCCAAGGCAGAATCCACAAGCTATCAACTCAAGGCAAGTCTCCAACAAGGGTGTTAGGGACCCAACTCCTTGAACCATCACCTGCTGCCTCCCAAGGTGTACATTAGCAGGAAACTGGAGGCAGGAGCTGGAGCCAGGACTCAAATCCAAGAACTCTGACATGGGCTACGGACATCCCAAGTGGTCTCTTCACCACTATGCCAAATGCCTGACCCTTGTTTTTCCTAATACCCATCCTGATAGTTGTGAGATGATGTCTCACTGTGATTTTGATGTGCATTTCATAATCACCAATGACATTGTACATTATTTCATATATCTGTTGACCATTTGGATGTCATCTTTGGAGAAGTGTCTATTCAGGTTCGTTGTCCATTTTTCAGCCAGATTATTTTTTAAAAAGATTTATTTATTTTTTTCTTTGAAAGTCAGAGTGACAGGGAGGGAGGAGGAAGAGAGAACAGAGAAAAATCTTTGATCTGCTGGTTCACTCCCCAGATGACTGCAATGGCCACAGCTGGTCCAGGCCAAAGCCAGGAGACCAAAACTCCATCTTGATCTCCCACGTGGGTGCAGGGGCCCAAGCACTTGGGTCATCTTTCACTACCTCCCAGGCACATTAGCAGGGCGCTGAGTCTCAGCTACTCCACTTCTGATTGAGCTCTTCTGTGGCCTAGGAAAGCAGTGGAAGATGGCCCAAGTCTTTGGGCCCCTGCACCTGCATGGGACACCTGGAAGAAGCTCTGGCTTTGGATCGGCGCAGCCCTGGCCATTGTGGCCATTTGGGGAATGAACCAGCAGATGGAAGACTCTCTCTTTCTCTCTTTCTCTCTCTCTCTCTCTCTCTCTCTCTCTCTCTCTCTGTGTGTCTCTGTCTCTCTGTAACTCTCCCTCTCAAATAAATAAATAATTTTTTTAAAAAAACATATGTTAGTTTAAAAATATTCTTCCCATTCCATAGGTCGCCTTTTCCCTTACAGGGAAGAAGATGTTCAGTTGTGTGTTGTACCATTATTTGATTTTGTAGCTATAGTTTTGTTGGCATGTCCTTGAAACCGTTGCCAAGACCAATATCAGTGAAGCTTTTTCTCTATGCTTTTTCCCAGGAGTCTTATAGTTTCAGGGCTTACATTTAACTCTGTAACCCATTCTGAGTTTATTTTACATACAGTATAAAACAAGTGCCCTGCTCATCTTTGGCATGGGGACATACAATTTTTCCAAGATTGCTTGTTGAACAAACTGTCCTTTCATTTTTGTGTATCCCTTGGCACCCTTGTCCAGCATCAGTTGATCACATACATTTGGATTGGTTTGTGAACTGTATACTCCATTCCATTAGTGTTTATGTCCTTCTCTGTGCAAGTACATACTGTTTTGATCCCTGTAGCTTTGTAATATGTTCTGAAATGAGGAAGTGTGATGCTTTATTCTTCTTTCTTAAGATTATGTTGGCTATTTGGGATCATTTCAGATTGCATATGAATTTTGTGATTGTTTTTTCTATTCAAAAATGAGACAAGAATATTCATAAAGATTGTATTTAATCTATAGATACTTTTAACGGCATGAGCATTTTAATAATGTTAAGTCTTGCATGTCATGAACACAGGATATCTTTCCATTCAGTTGTGTCTTTATTAATTTCATCAGTATTTTGTGGGTTTTAGTATACAAGTTTCTCATCCCATTATGTTCATTCTGAAGACTTTAGTTCCCTTTGGTGTTATTATCAGGAAGGTTGCTTCTCTAATTTCCTTTTCAAGTACTTCCTTGACTTTTGTATTCTGCCATTCTGCTAATTTAGTGGAATCTTTTTTTTTAAGATTTATTTGTTTATTTGAAAGTCAGAGTTACACAGAGAGAGGAGAGGTAGAGAGAGAGAGAGAGAGAGAGAGAGAGAGGTCTTCCATCCGCTGGTTCATTCCCCAGTTGGCTGCAATGGCCAGAGTTGTGCCTATCTGAAGCCAGGAGCCAGGAGCATCTTCTGGGTCTCCCACTGGAGTGCAGGGGCCCAAGGACTTGGACCATCTTCCACTGCTTTCCTAGGCCATAGCAGAGAGCTGGATCAGAAGTGGAGCAGCTGGGACTTGAACCAGAGCCCATATGGGATGCCGGCACTGCAGGTGGTGACTTCCCTCGCTACACACCACAGCGCCGGCCCCTTTAGGTCATCTATATATTAAATCATATTGGTTGCCAGCAGGCACCATTTTACTTCTTCCGTTTTGATTTAGAGAACTTTTATTTCCTTTTCTGTCACTTTTAATTAATGTCTCATCATTTGCTTAGATTTATTCTTTTCACTTTCCTCTTTAAATTTTTTTTTTTAATTTGAGAGACACCTCCCCCCCCCCCCCCCCCCATCTACTGATTCACTCCCCAGATGCCTGCGGTAGTCAGGACTGGGCCTGAGTGGAAGCTGGGAGTCAGGAACTCAATTCAGTTCTCCCGTGGGGATGGCAGGAACCCAGTTACTTGACACGTAACCACTGTCTTCCAGGGCTCCCATTAGTAGACATGCTGGGGTCGGGAGCTGGACTGGGAGTGAGCCCA
Organism: Sylvilagus floridanus; assembly: GCA_949820135.1. NCBI lineage: Eukaryota > Metazoa > Chordata > Mammalia > Lagomorpha > Leporidae > Sylvilagus > Sylvilagus floridanus. Next base: position 21,314,652 of record OX463238.1, on the reverse strand, counting down.
CACACAGCAGTATAGGATGCAGTCTTCTTTGCTGGCACCTGATTCACTCGGTATAGTACCCACCCCCATGTGCACTTTAAATTCCTGGCTTGGGGGAGGCATCAGGCCTCGTGAAAAAAGCCCACATCTCAAATCACAGTTCCTCGGCTGATCCCAGCTCTACTTCGGATTCCAGACACCTGCTAGTGTACACCTTAGAGGCGGCAGGCAGTGGCTCAACTACCTGGGTCCTGACCCCCCACTTGGGAGACCAGATTAAGTTTCAGGATCCTGGATTCAACTTGGCCTTGCTCTGGCTATTGCAGGCATCTGGGGAGTGAACCAGTAGAAGAAAGATTTCATGCCCCCTCCCCAACAGAACAAAAGGCCAGTTAGTGTACCCACGTCCTGTACTGGACTATCTGGGTGTCTCCGTATGGTTCCAGGCTCCAGCTCCTGACTCCAGCTTTCTGCAAAGATGACCCTGGAAGGCAATGGTGATGGCTAAGTCCAGGGTTCCTGCCACCTGCGTGGGAGACCTGGATTGAGTTTCTACTCCCAGCTTCAGGCCCAGTTGCTGACATCTGGGAGTAAGCCAGGGGATGAGGGAACATGCTCTCTCACTCTTTCTGTGTGTCTCTCTCCCCATATACATATTTACATCTCAAATAGACTAATTAAAATCTTTTGACTTGCTATACCTTCAATTTACACAAATATGTAGAATAAGCACAGTGGTAGTACCATCTTTGGAGAACCAATTTCAATCGGCCTGTTTCTTGGTATTAACTACGCCTTATAGCTAGCTCTTTTTTATTTATTTGGCAGGTAGAGTTATAGACACAGAGAGAGAGAGGCAGGTCTTCCTTTTATTGGTTCACTCCCCAAATGGATGCTAAGGCCAGCGCCGCACCAATCTGAAGCCAGGAACCAGGTGCTTCTCCTGGTCTCCCATGAGGGTGCAGGGCCCAAGCACTTGGGCCATCCTCCACTGCACTCCAGGGCCACAGCAGAGAGCTGGACTGGAAGAGGGGCAACTGGGACAGAATCCGGCACCCATATGGGATGCCGGCGCTGCAGGCTCACCAAGTGAGCCACGCGCCGGCCCCTATAGCTAGCTCTTGTTTCATGAATATACAATAGCAAACATCCATGTCTCCACTGTGGGTCCCCACAGGACAGAAGATATTACCGAGTTAAGAACATGAGAGATGCACAGCATTATCCAAAGATGTCGTTATGAAAAAACTTATCTTTAAGGGCACACAGGTGTGTGTCTGTTAAATGGTAGGAAATAATATATGAAATGTTTACCTGTTGAATTCATTTACATAGTGAGACCCTTTCTTTCACATTAATTGGGAAAGCATTTACTCAGGATCTAATACTTTCTAGAAATGTCACTCACTGTCACTTAACTTCTCCTATTGTCACTGTGGTGCCAGATTATCCACCATACATTTGCATGTATTTTTTTTTTTAGAAACTTATTTATTTGAACAGCAGAGTTTTATAAACAGAGGGAGAGACAGAGAGAGATTGCTATTCCATCCACTGTATACTCCCCAAATGGTCACAATAGCCAGGGCTGGGGCCAGGCCAAAGCTGGGAGCCAGGAGCTTCTTCCAGGTCTCCCACATGGGTGGCAGGGGCCCCAACACTTGGGCCATCTCCCACTGCTTTCTCAGGCTCATTACCAGGTAGCTGGATCAGAAGTGCAGCAGCCTGTGGGATACCAGCATCATGGACAGTGCTTACCCCACCACACCACAACGTTGGCCCCTTCATGTGCTTTTTTTTCAAAGCAGTGATACTATGATTTTTAAATTCATTTATTTTCATTTTATTTGAAAGGCAGAGAGACAGAAATTTTCCACGTTCTGGTTCAGTCCCCAAATGCTTGCCCCAGCCAATGCTGGGCCAGGCTTAACCCAGGTTCCCACAGCTTAATCCAGGTCTCCCATTTGGGTGGCAGGGACTCATGTACTTGATCCATTACTGCTGCCTCCCAGAGTGCATCAGCAGGAAACCAAAGTCAGAATCAGAGCCAGGATTTGAACCAAGACACTCTGATATAGGCTACGGTATCTTAACCACCATGCCAGATCCCCTCCCAAATCTTTATGTAGTCTGATAGAAGAGTGTAAGTACAACATGTCTGCTTTGTGAATTCTGAAATAAACCTATCTCTGCCTGATTCTTCAGGGGATATAGGAAAATTAATGGATCATCATTGCATTTTCTGAAAAAATAAAATCATTCACACATGAGCCTCAAAAATAAATCTCAGATGTATAGCATCTGGCCCAACTGTTAGAGCATTATTGGAGTTGAGACTGCACATGTAGGATTTGGATGTCATGGTTGTAGCCTGGCTATATTCTGCTGGGAAATTTCATCAAAATATGTATTAAATCCTGTACATATGGTTCCATTCTGAGGTTTGTGTGGACACCACCTACATGTCCACTGACAGATAGCCCAGACACAGGCTGCTGACTGCTTGTGGAGCTGGGGCTCCCCACGGGCCTGTTTCAGCAGGACTCAGAATGTCTTCCAGGATGGCTGGGGAAGGTCTATTTGAGATACGACTCAAATTGTGTCTCAGTGCTAGAAGCACCATGGATTTCGAGCAACCACACTTGCTGTTTCAACGTCATTGAGATGTTCTTCAAAGACATCAACTGATAATTGCCAAATGCGCGCATAGGAGATGGGATGTGTTTTTTTCCTGCATAAGGCTCAGATTTCTTATATAGAAGCTACAGTGAAATTTTCAGTGGCTATAGCCATGAAGAATCAAATGACCTGTAATTACTGAAAAACAATCTCATAAAATCTGATTCAGTGAACGCCTCTAATTATTTGAAGAAAAGTTATTATGGAATAGCTGGAGCAAGCAGCAATCCTGGAAAGAAAAATACGACAATTGGTATCCTATATAGGCTACATGACTTATACTGCTATAGGGCAGCAGATAGAGAGAACATCTTATTTGTGACTTATTGTCATGAATATCTTTGTTCTTCACTGTTAATTTTAAAAAGACAGTCAAGTGTCTTAAAGAATGTAGTCACAATTTTGTAACTTTTTCACCTTTAAATTATATGTATCATGTGAGATGAAAATTCTGTTATTAATATCATAGATATATTTTTAAATGAAGGTTAATATTGGGTAGGTAGTTAATTTTTAGGGTGCAATTCTCTCAGTTGATGGTATAGAATAGATATTGTAACTGGGATGGGTTTTCTTTCTCTTTTTAAAAATTTGTATTTGCTTTCCTTTTTATTTGAAAAGCAGAGAGACAGAGATCTTCCATCCACTGGTTCACTCCCCAAATGCCCACCACAGCCAAGATGGCCAGGCTGAAATGAGGAGCCAGGAACTGCATCTGGGTTTCCTATATAGGACACAGGGATGCAAATACTTGGGCCATTACCTGCTACTTCCTAGGAAGCACATTGCCAGAAACCATGTAGCCAGTGCTCAAAATAGGCACTCCCATGTGGGATGTGGGCATTCCGGGTGGGACTTAACCCCTGTACTCAATGCTTGCTCCTTGGGGTGACTTTTCAAACTAAAGACATTAGCAGTTTATTCTTCTAATGTATAAGTTTAGTGTGATTCATTCTTTACCAAATAAACATCGGAATCATTACCAAATAAAAGATAAGGGGAAGTAAGTGTGACGTCTATAAAGAAGACTCGCTACATACTGCCTCTCTTCTCTTTCCAAACAGGCTTACTGACTACCGCCTGCCCCTTGGATTATGAAACTACAAGTCAGCACACGCTGACTCTGCTGGCGCTGGACAATGGCATCCCTGCCCTGTCCTCCTCCCAGACCTTGACCATCACTGTGCTCGATGTAAACGATGAGGCACCAGTGTTTAAGCAGCGTGTGTATGAAGCCTCAGTTAAAGAAAATCGAAGTCCAGGTGAATTTGTCACACGGGTTGAAGCTATGGATGGAGATTCAGGTAATTTAAAAAGGTGGGAACTAGGTCATTAGCACTAAATGAAAAACACTCAAGGTTCTTAACTGGCATAATTTAAAGCAGTTATGGCCCAGAAAAAAAAGAACAGCTGCTTTTATCTCAGACTTTAAACACTTTTTTTCCCTTGTATACATATGATAACACATACACACATAAAGATAATATGTGCTCTTATATAGCGTTTGCTTATACTGGTCTTTCTTACTATGTTAAGTGATACACACCTAATTAACGTGTAGCTTATTGATATGATTTTGACAGTAAGCAGTAGTATAGACAAAGCATTGCATATTGTTCTTGGTGTAATAGAAACATTGAGCAATGAAGGTAAATGACTCTTACCTTTTCCATATTTATATACAGCATAGTGGAAGAACTGGGGTGCCCTCATCAGACTGCCTGGGCCTTTGCTTTTGTTTTAGTTTCTTTTCTCAGCTGTCAGCTGCCTGCGTTTGAATCCTAGAATTGCCACTTACTTAAGTCGCATAACATTGATCAAGTTACCAATTCTTTCTGTTGTTCTACTTATCTGTAAAATGGGGATAAGAGCAGAGCCCAATTTGTAGTTCTTTTATGAAGATGAATGAGTTAATAATACATGTATAGAGTATAGACAAGTGCTTGGCACAACAAATGGGTGATAAATGCTGCCCTCTGCCCTCACTATTGCTACCGCTCCTCCTCCTCCTCCTCTTCCTCCTCCTTCTCCTCCTTCTCCTCTACCTCCTCCTCCTCCTCCTCCTACTGTTATCATCATCATTAACTACTGGATCCAGATAAACAACTTAGAATCAAGCAGCTACTCTGACTAGGAATTTATACATTTCTTAGGCTGGCTTTTCAATATCATTGTGACATTTTTGGCTTTTGAGTTTCAGTAGCTTTAATGCTATGCCATTTCTATTTGAGATGAAACAATAATAATTATAATGTGGTGCTTCCTAATCATAGCATTTTCTGTATTTTCACATCTGAAATCATATGTATGGTCTGATAAGCTAGTCTTTTAAAATTTTCATTTGTAGATAGCAGGTAGCATTATGCATTGATATATTATGTTCTGTTCTTACACAAGAATTGTAATAGGTATATGTAATAGGTATGTCTGTGGAATTAATGGTATTAACAGCCATATTTCCCCCTTACTTGTTCATCAAAGAGGTAAAAGACACATTTGCTTGCAATTTTAGACTAAATTATGTACCTCTGGATCCTTTTCCCATTTGGAAAACATCATCTTTTAATGAGACTCCTTTTACATGAATTTGCGTGTAATGCTAGAAACACTTTCAAGGGCCGACCTAATTTTCTCCCTTTTGACCAGAGTGGGGCAGTATGAACAAAGAATTTTTCTCACTGTGCACCAAGACATATGACCAGAGCATGCTAACAAGTTTGTATCTCAATCTGTGCGTAAAGAATTTATGTAGCACATTTCTGGCAGCCTCTGTTGTGAAGGTGTTTGAAGCAGGGGTGACCATACACAAGCTTTGTCTTCCACAGTGATGTCAGTGCAGCAAAGTTCTCTTGGAGCAGTCTCTGTGGTCAGCAGACCCACCCAGGGCTCTCGGCAATGTGAAACCACTTCCAAAGTATGGGAAGTAAAACTAAATTTACGTTGTTGTAAACAATCTTGAAATCCATGCATTGTTTTTTTTTCTTAATATGCATTTTCCATAAACTTTTTGAAAACCCCACCTATGCATAGGATTTCACAATTCCCCCCCCTACATTGAAATTTAACATAATTTCAATTCCATTTTCTCATGAACTTTTCAAATCACCATCATATACTGAGTCTGTTGCTCTTCTGTGACTTAACACTCATTAAGGTATACGAAAATGCTTCTCCTTGGCCTTACTTTATTTTAGACATTTTATTTTTCCGTAATGAATCCTAACTGACAGATTTTCTTTTGCTTTAATATTTGAAGAGGGAGAAAGGCATTTCTCTTAAATTTCTGCACATATCAACTAAGAGTGATTATCATGAATATGCATTTCTGATTTCTGCCTTCAAGTTGCCTACTCTTAGTGTTGTTCTGTTTAGAGTGAAAGTCTATAGCCTGTTAATTATAATTGAATTGAAAGTTCATTATTCTAGAGAGTACAGTTTGCCAGCTGAGAATTTAGATGCAAAATTATTGTTTCTCTGGCTTGGCTGTTTGAAAATACACACAAACATCTTTACTCTCCCAAGTCCCATGTACCCTTCCATGTGTTGGAGACGATTTTGAATTCCTGGAAATCTCAGTATTTTTAATGAGGCCAGATCTGTTAAGCAGGTGGTTACATAAATACATGTGAATACTTGTGTGTGTGCGTGTGCTTTTGAATATATTTTTCCCTAGATTTTGAAACAATGAAATAGGATTATGCATGAGAATTAAATGATGTAGTCAACATTTTAACATAACTGGCATCACGTTGGAATTTATGAATGGTTTACTTTATAGTATGTATTTTTTTTTAGAATACTGTATTGTTACTTGATGCTAGAGAGCGTAACATATGTTTTCAGGCATTCTGCATCGCAGTCGCAAACACTGAGTGTACAATGGCGTTCAGCGCTCCAAACCCACAGGGATTTGAGCGCTGAATGTTTATGGTGTATGACTCACACTAATTCTAACAGGAGTCTCTGCTTGTATTAAAAAGGAAAAAAAAATAACTGCTAGATTTTAACTAAGGTATTAAAACTGCTACAGCATTTGGTGCCACCAACAAGAGCTCCATTGTTGCTGAGAAAATATCGACCCCGCGGCACCCCTCTCCTGCTCCCTGGAGAAAAGGGTGCCCCAGCGGGGAAGAAGATTCACGACTGGCCCTTAAATTTGCTCCATCCCCCTCCGTGACTGCAGCGTTATTGAACGCTAAGTTCTCCTATGGAAATTTAGAATCAGTTAATGCACTGTTTCCCTCCATTTCAGAAAATGTATTCTTCTGGGGGTCTTGTTGAATAGACTGTACATCTGGTTTCCACGGTGGTTGCACACTGTGCTAGGCATACAAGCACGTGTGGAAATCAGTTCTAAGGACATGCGACCCACTTGATGGATATATTGCCTGAGTAGGTGACACAGGGAAAACCTCACTCCCTAGAGGCATGGATTGTAAACACAAAACAGAACAGCCAACTTGAGTGTTTACTGGAGTGAGAGGGTTTTTTTTTTCCTTAAAGATTTATTAATTTATTTTTTCTTTTATATATTTATTTGAAAGGCAGAGCATGAGAGTGAGAGAGAGAGATCTTCAACTGCTGTTTCACTCCCCAAGTGGCCACAACCACTGGGCCCTGGAGTCTGGAATTTCGTCTGGGTGTTCTACAAGGGTAGCAGGCACCCAAGTTCATGAACTGCCTTCCACTGCCTTCCCTGGCAAATTAGCAGGGAGCTGGATCAGAAGCAGAGCAGCTAGGACTCAAACTGGTGCTCTAATATGGGAATGCTGGTGTTATAAGCAGTGACTTAACCCACTGTGCTAAGATTATTTTTAACAAAATACTGTGCATTCTCATAGCTAAACATCCTTATTCTTTATCTTTTTTGGCATATGCACAAATTCCAAAGGATATACAGAGGGGTACCTTACTTGCACAATTGCAGTTTAAGCCTACACTTTGAACTGAGGACAATCTCAGCAGATCATTGAATCTGAGACACTATTAGTTCTAAGATTCATTTCAGAAATGTCAACATCTGATAAAAAGTGTCTTAAAATTAACGAAATGTAGCCAGTAGGAATTCCTTGTGGTAGCCTTTGTAAAGCATCTAGTAGGCATGCAGCTTTACCCTCATGGGAAATTAGATTCCCCACATTTATGCCAGTGAAAGTTAGAAAAATCTCGCTACTCTTCTGACGGAGTCGGATTTGAACTTGGCTGCAATGCAGTGTGTTGCAGTCTGACACTGGTTATCTCTGTCATGTGAATAGGCATCCCTTAACAAGGTGCCTGTTAAATCTGTCACTCATTTTGTGTGTGATCACCAGAGAGATTAATTCTAGGGATTCCCAGTGAAACTTCCTGGTCTCCAATTGTGCCTTGAGCTGCAGGTGTAAAGCATCACCTTGTAATTTTATTTAAGATCCTCATACATTCAAAAGCAGTCATTCTATAGCATATGAGGACATTTCAAAAAATTGGGGAAAATGGGGTTAAAGAATAAGTTTATTTGCATGCAAAAAATTTTTTGAAATCCATGCAGATTTTTTTCACACTACACATTTCCTGTATGCTTTTGGATGACACCCCCCCCTCCAATAATGCTTTTTTTTTTATCATCACGTGGCCAATGTCAATGCCATTTGGGTCTCTAAGGAACCTGAGTCCTTTAAGTTAAGTTCTTTATTGAAGGACCCCAATTCTTTTATCATAAACATAGGTGATAGTTTAATCTTGATGTCATACCAAGGGCTGAGTTACCAGTATTCTATTTCCCAAGGCAAGGCACACTGCCCTGTATCAAGGCCAAAGATACAAGCAAAGCAGCACTAGATTCCCTGCTACCTGAGACCCACAGCTGGTGCCAGACCCCTACCGGTCATCTGGTCAGGAACTCCATGTGTTAGATAACCGAGTAAGCAGAAAGAGGATCCCGGGGTAATTCAGAAAAGTGACTCCAGGAAGCACCTTCTGCCACTGGTTCTTGGAAACAAGAGGAGGTTTGGAGCCTCAGAACCGAGGAAGAAAATGGGAGAGGGGTCTTGCAGAGCCTCGTTCTGGGAGTGCTGGGAAGAGACTGATGAGCATTGCAGATAGGGACAGAGAGCAACCTGGAGGAAGGAAACTGCTTCCTCCCTCTGTGGCCAATTGTTCCTGGGGGATGGAGACCCCTGCTGGCCACGAGGAACTGCAGTCTGCACGTTCCCAGGGCCCCACGTTACAAGAGAGAGGTTAGAGGAATGGATTGAAGTCTGGGAGGCAAGAGTTTAAAAGCTAGCGCTCCGTGTGAATAACAGATAGAGGAGCAGGCAGAGGGAACTGTGACCAAGGACGCCCAACCCGAAGAAACGTGGCCCATTTGGAGAACAGGAGGGAAGCCACTGAGCCAGGAATAATGCAGGGGAGCAGGTTCGTGAGAAGCTGTTAGGGAAATAAGCAGGTCACAGTATCTGGGATGTTGTAGGCTGTGATAAGGTGTTCAGATGTTATGTATTTGCACATAATTGTCATATTTATGGGGAACCATATGATGTTTCAATACATGTATGCATTGTGTAATGTTCAAATAGCTATAAACATATCTATCTCCCCAAACATGTATCATTTCCTTATGAGAAAACACTCAAAATCCTTTCTTATAGTGTTTATTTTTAAGAAAATGCACAGTATATTATTATCTATAATCACCCACTCCTCAGTAGAATATAGGACTTCTCCTGTCTGAGTTAATCAGATTCTTCCCATCCCTTTCTACCTCCTAATCTGTACCTCTGTGAGATCAACTTGGTTACAAATGACTGAGATCATTCAGTACTTACCAGAATTGTAGTTGGGGTGCATTCCAACACCCTTCCCTCATTTCATTAGCTCTTATTCATCTTTAGGATGTCAGGTTACATAGAAGGCAACTGAATTTACATAGAATCCAAGTTGCTTCTCTGTTTTCCATGCCATACTCTCATTCCCAGGATGGTAGACAATTGGTTATCTTATCTGCAGCCATGGTCTTAGCACTTGGCTTGGTCCTTTGGCACCTAACATCACTCTACATATGGTTGTTGAATGAGATAGTTAATGAACACACTGCACCTGAGATAAGCCTTCCTTGATCCACTTCCCCAGTGATTTCATGAATTTAGTCATGCATTCTGTCAACTCATTGAATTAATTGTATCCCCCACTAGAGGGCAGCTCTGATGACCTAAGTAACTTATTATTCTGTGATCTCTTTCCTGTGCCTGGCACCCAGATGCAAATGTGCATTGCATAAATGAACACACTAAGGAATGAATCAGTCAACAAAATGAATAACTGAGGCCCAGTGCTCAGGTGTTACTTGCATATGGGAGCAAATGAAAGCCATCAGATTGGGAAGAACCTAGAATGAATGTATATTATGACATGACAATGAAGTGATGGCCAGAAAACCAGTTTTTAATACACAAAAAGACTCAAGTACTCCACTCCAGAAAGTCAGAGAAAGGTATGTCATAGAGAAACCAAAAATATTTTTCTAAACTTTGGTTTCTGTTTTGTACTGCTGCTCCCCTACTTCTTCCCTCCCTGCCTTTCTGTCTTTTTAAACAACAGCGTCAGACAGAAGGTGGAAGTGGCCAGCAATTTTATAACCAAGTGGTCGCTGATCACTGTAGAAAGAGAAACTAGGAAGAGCTTTGATTTGAAGATAGCGACAGAGAATGGTTATCACTTTCAAAAGGAATTTAGCTATAAAGAGGAAGGGGGAGCCTAATTCTTATAGCTAGGGAAGAATATAACCTAGGGAAAATTTTAGGAGAAAGGTTAGAACAGACAGGAAAATTCCTAGGGAGTGTATTTGAAGAGTTACTTTTGCCACCGAGATGGAAAGCAAGGGTAGAGGTGAGGGTAGATGTAGAAGGCTGAGCACGTCCTTTGCCGTTGCCTCGTTCCTATCTGGGGTGTAGGAAGGGACGAAATCTATGGGCATGAGCCAGGAGGGGTTCAGGTAGGAGACCTGAATGGCCAAGAGGAGACCAAGAGATGTGGGAAGATTGCCACCTGACAGTGATCTTCCTAGAGCCTCAATCCACATCTTGTGAAGTTTTCTCCTGCCTCAGTCAACTGTTGGCTGCCCAAGAAAGCAGAGATGTTTGGACGATGCTGGCCTGAGACTTTGCTGGGAATCTTTGGCACAGGGCTGCAGAACCTGCGGAGACAAGCAAGCTTGCTGAAGTGTTGATTCCAGGGACTGGACTGGATTGGGGAAGAAGTGGATCCCAGAGAGATGTTCTAGAGACGAGAAGTGCAACTGCAGGTGCTGGGGTCTAAGAGCAGATACACCAAAAAATTCGTGGAAAACGCAGGTGATAGACTATGCATGGATTTCAAAATTTGTTACACTAAAAATAAACTAAATTCCATTTTCCACACACTTTTAAGGTGCCCTCATCTGTATGTGTACACACACACGCATATCCCTCACCGAGGGGCTTGTCTGTCACTACATAGCTAGAGATGCAGAGCTCCAATTTTACTGAGGTGAAGGAAGGAGACCATAAAATCTGTCTTATTTTCTGAGTTCTTGAGTTTGATGATGTCATGTTCTAGATGATTATAGGGGTGTGAAGAAGAAACAAGGCACTAGCTGAAACCATGAGAATACAGGAAGAGATGTTTTCAAAATGCATCATGATGGTGCCACATTGCTCGCTGAAGTTAGGAGGCTGAGCACTGAGTAGAAAACAAAAGAAAAAGCAATAAACAACTCTGTATACTTGCATCTGAGGAAAAGAGCCCTATAACTGAGCATCGACTTTTAAAAAAATATTTTTTTTAGATTTATTTATTGGCCGGTGCCGCGGCTCAATAGGCTAATCCTCCACCTAGCGGCGCCGGCACTCCAGGTTCTAGTCCTGGTCAGGGCGCCGCTTTCTGTCCCCGTTGCCCCTCTTCCAGGCCAGCTCTCTGCTGTGGCCAGGGAGTGCAGTGGAGGATGATCCAAGTCCTTGGGCCCTGCACCCGCATGGGAGACCAGGAGAAGCACCTGGCTCCTGGCTTCAGATGAGTGTGATGCGCTGGCCGCACCGCGCCGGCAGTGGCAGCCATTGGAGGGTGAACCAACGGCAAAAGGAAGACCTTTCTCTCTGTCTCTCTCTCACTGTCTACTCTGCCTGTCAAAAAAATTTTTTTAAAAAGATTTATTTATTTGAAAGAGTTACACACAGAGAGAAGGAAAGGCAGAGAGAGAGAGAGAGGTCTTCCATCTGCTGGTTCACTCCCCAGTTGGATGCACCTATCCCAAGCCAGGAGCCAGGAGCTTCTTCCAGGTCTCCCACGTGGTGTAGGGGCCCAAGTACTTGGGCCATCTTCTACTGCTTTCCCAGGCCATAGCAGAGAGCTTGATTGAAAGTGGAGCAGCAGGGACTTGAACTGTTGCCCATATGGGATGCTGGCACTGCAGATGGTGGCTTTAACCGCTATGCCACAGTGCTGGCCCCCAAGCATGGACTTTTTAAAAGATTTATTTATTTATTTGAAAGGAGAGTTACAGAGAGAGGGAGAGGGAGAGACAGAGAGATCTTCATCCACTAGATCACTTCCCATACGGCTGCAACAGCCAGAATTAGGCCAGGCAGAAGCCAGGAGCTTCATTGAGGTTTTCCACATGAGTGCCAGGGCCCCAAACACTTAGGCCATCTTTCACTGCTTTTCCCAGGCACATTAGCAGGGAGCAGGATAGGAAATGGAGCAGCCAGGACATAAACTGGCTTCCATATGGGGTGCTGGCATTGCAGGCAGTGGCTTTACCTGCTACACCCCAACACCAGCCTCTGAGCATGGACTTTTAAGTACAGGGTCAATTCACAGAAATTGTCATCTGCCCTTCAAGCTTGCAAGTGCCAATCAGGATTGTTAAGAGGAGTAATTAGGAATATGTTATAGAATTGCATAGTCATAAGAAAATTTTTATGGGAGGGAAAAAATCCTAAGCATTCACTGTGGGTAAGTCCCTTAAGACTTTTACAAATCAAGTATTTTAGCTCATGAGGCTTTTGTTTAGCAAGAGCAGCCAAAGAGCTTTTTTTTAAATCTTATTTTGAAGGCTACTTAAGAATCCCACTTTATTCACCTATGTCCTAACACCTTAAAAAAAAGGAATAGCAAAATAATCAGATAGATTCTCTAGGCATAATCCGATTTTCTTGATGTGTTCCTAAAGGCATCAGTTCCAAGCTTCGGTTTGAAATCATGCCAGGTACTGCATTTGACTCATTTAAGATAAATCCTGACACTGGAGAGGTAGTGACAACCACGACGTTTGACAGAGAAGTTCAGCAAGTTTTCACCCTTCGAGGTAAGAGATCTTTTGAGTGTGCTCAAAACCAAAAAATTGAGTGCTGAAATTTTACATTTCAGTGGATGTCTTTACATAAAATTTGATGGACCCGGTGCCACTCAATTAGTGTAGTCTGATGCTGTCTCATTGGAACAGTATATTTTGGGTATGAATTAATGAGCACAATCCATGCCATCTTTGTGTTCCCATCAGTACTCGCGCGGGACGGGGGAGTCCCTTCATTGTCCGGCACCACCACAGTTCTCTGCACCATTGAAGATGTAAATGACCATGCCCCAGAGTTCATCGTCCCCAGTCATGCCATTGAGATTCCGGAAAACCGAGAGCCGGGGGTAGTCTATACCATTTTAGCCTCTGATATGGACGCTGGCAATAATGGAGCTGTCACCTATCACATAATTGGTAAGTACTTTTCAATTATAATTTCCCTCCCTCCCCATCCCAACGGGATTGACACACACCCTATGTGGTGGCTGTTCTGTATTTGCTAACTTACCTGCTGCATTTTCGTAGAGAGTACATGCTCCGTAAGAACTGAAGGGATCTCCTTCGCACAGCCGCCCTGAGCCACTGTCCTCTCAGTTCTTAAAACACTGCCCTTGAGAACTCCTTTGACCTTTTCTCCTATGCTGACATTAGTGGGTGTATAGATGGAGCAGGTAGCTTCTCTTCATTTAGTTTCATTCATAGACTCGCTTGTTTGCATTATGATTCATTCATTCATTTGAAAGGCAAAATTACAGATAGGCAGAGGCAGAGATCTTCCATCCACTGGTTCTCTCCCCAAATGGCTGCAATGGCCAGAACTGGACCAGTCTGAAGCCAGAAGCCAGGAGCTTCTTCTGGGTCTCCCACACAGGTGCAGGGGCCCAAGCACTTGGACCATCTACTGCTTTCTCAGGCCATAGCAGAGAGCTGGATCAGAAGAAGAGCAGCTGGGTCTGAATTTGGTGCCCATATGGGATGCCGGCACTGCAGACATGGGCTTAACCTGCTATGCCACAGTGCAGGCTCCCATGTTATGCTAAAAAAATTATTTATTTGGAATGCAGAATTACAGGGTGGGGCAGGGATGGTGGCAGGACAGAAAGAGAGAGAGAAATTTCAGATTTTTAAGATTTTTCCAGAGACTATAGGGTCCAAGTTTCAAAATTATTTTGGATTAAATTATAATTGCTGTAAGATTGAAATAGCAAAATTATATTTCAAATTTTGATAAATTAATAATGATGTAAAAAGTAAAGTTGAATTGGAAATGCACTTTTTTAAGATTTATTTATTTATTTGAAAGGCAGAGTTACAGAGAGGCAGAGGAAGAAAGAGAGAGGTCTTCCATCCGCTGGCTCACTCCCCAGATGGCTGCAATCGCCAGAGCTGCACCAATCCAAAGTCAAGAGCCAGGAGCTTCTTCTAATTCTCCCACGTGGGTGCAGGGGCCCAAGGACTTGGGCCATCTTCTACTGCTTTCCTAGACCATAGCAGAGAGCTGTTTCAGAAGTGGAGCAGCTGGGACTTGAACCAGCACCCATATGGGATGCCGACACTGCAGGTGGCGGCTTTACCCGCTACACCACAGTGCTGGCCCAGTAATACATTTCTTCATGAGACTGATGAGTTAATTTTTCCAAGTAGTTTATGAATCTGGGGACTCCTGTCTTTGCTAGAGTAAGACAAGGTACACCACCAAGTCTGTCGCTGTTTTTCTTTATTACAGTTTTCTTTATTAAGCATGGAGAGTCTTTGCTCATATTTTTTAAAACGGGGAAAAGATTATTGTTACAGAAGTATATTTAGTCTTTGAATTCCTTCTGAGTTACATGTCGAAAGATTCAATGAATCCTCTTATCTTTCACTTCATATAGTCACTCCTTAGAAAGTTGAATAGGTCCTGAGATTTAATTGAGAGAAGGACTCTCCTAACCAGGAAAGGATGGTTTTCCCTAGGCATTGAAGTTAGTCACTATTTCCACATCCAACACCAACACTGGGAACGCCCCCTTTACCTGGCAGCCATTTACTTGGGTGAAAGTTGAGGCTCTTTTTCAGTCGTGGAAGGGCGATTGTAAAGGTGAATATGGGGAAGCTACACCCTGTGATCCTAGGTGAAGAATTTTACCAACAAGGGTATGTAAACTGAAATTCTGGAATCACCTTAAAGCTACCCGATCCCAGGTACTCCCTGGAGAGCTTAATGTAACCCCAGACATATGCACACTTCATTTTAAGAACGACCTACAGGGCCCGGTGTTGCGATGTAGTTGGTAAAGCCACCATCTGTGACTCCCTACCTGTGATTCGGGCATCATATGGGCTCCAGTTTGTGTCCTGGCTGCTTCACTCCCAATCCAGCTCCCTGCTAATGGCCTGGGAAAAGCAGTGAAAAATGGCCTCAAAATAGGCACTCTCAGAACCTTACGATTGCACGCCTGCTTACTGCCCCCAATTCATGTCTTCTCTTCTCCCCTGCTCTACGTGCAAGTACCCAGGAAACCATGTGTTGTGGTCACATTAAAACAGCTGTTGCCTGTTGCTTTTTCCTATTTCCAGAACTTCACACAGACTCTTCTCTTTAGAGAGTAGAGTTCTCTAAATCCTGTAGTTTAAGAGTGAGCTTTGATGTCGCAATTTCTAGTAGGTATTTCCTGGTCACCTCACACAAGGCTGTGAGTCATTCCTGTGTGTTTCCAAGTGCCCACTGTGCATACTGTTGTCACGTCTCACTTTAGTGTCTAGGTCGGTCTTGCCTTCCTCCTAAATGATAAACTCTTGAGAATGGGATCGTGTCTCACTCTCCTTACGGTCCCAATGTCAAGCACATACTTGGCAGACAGCCGGTGCTCATTAAACGTTTGCCGAGTGCATCACTTTATCAACTATAAATACCACAGAAATGTGACTTGTCTATCTCTGCTTTTGTAGGGATGTCTTAGAAGTGTAAATGCAGGACCCCGATCCTGAGCCCCAACGTGAGCTGTTGCTTTGGTTTTTCTCTGAATTCCATTCCTCTCTGTCCCCAGATGCCTCTGGTGCTTGGACACCATTCAGTTCCCACACTGTTGAACCTATACTCGCTCTTTTGTCCTGCTTTTCATCCAAGTAAATGGCTTACCAATCTTTGAACCAAATCTTACTTAAAAATGGATTTATTTATTTATTTGAAAGGCAGAGTTAGAGAGAGAGAAAGACAGATATATTCCATCCACTGTTTCACTCCCCAAATGGCCACAATGACTGGAACTGGGCCAGTCTAAAGCCAGGAGCCTGGATCTCTGTTGAGTTTTCCCAGTGGGTGGCAGGGGCCCACGCACTTGGCCATTTTCTACTGCTTTCCCAGGCGCATTACCAGGAAGCGGGATTGGAATTAAAGAAGCCAAGGCTTGAACCAGCGCCCATATCGGATGCTGGCATCGCAGGTGGCAGCTTAACTCTCTGTACCACCACACTGGCCCACTAAACCACATCTTTCCATGTTAACTTTCAGGTTTATTTAAAAATGTCTTTGAAAGCTTTTTATCCCTGTGTTCAGTTTTGACCTTTGTTCTATGTAGTACCATGGAAGACAGTAAAGGGTATGTTGTTTGAAGGATACAGAGATGAGTAAAACATTGCCCTTGCTTATTTTGTGGATGGAAGTGGCAAGTGTCCCACTCATTTTACGGAAGTCTTACAACTCATGCACAAAGTACCATGGGAATGTAGAAGAGGAAGCTCCCTGAAGTAGTGTAATTGGCATAAGCTATGTAGTGAGCAACACTGGAAAACATTGCCACAATCTGTTCATTTCTGGTAGACATCTAAAAATGAACATTGTATCTTTGTTCTTATCCCTGACCCTTGTTTTATTTCAATAAAACATGTTTTAATAATCCCACGAGGAAAATATGTGAATATAAAAGTTGTGGATGGAGTCCAGTGCAGTGTTTAAACACATGCACCGCATTAACTGATCCAACCACTCAGTTAGGCTTTCCGTTTCCTTATCTTTTCTTTGTGTTTGGATCTTGCCAGCTGCTTTCTTTCCTAAAGATGTACAAATATTGCATGTTAACCTCAATTTTTAGAATAATATTATGAAGACTAAATCAAATGTATACAAAGCATTTTTGCCAAGCCCTCAGAAATATACAAGGAGATTGTAATTATAACCTGTTACTCTTGAACATGAAGGTGGAAGTGCCCATGGGAAACAACATTGATAGGTGATGAAGGCTCAAGTGGTGGGGTTCCTGCCAGCCATGTGGGAGACCTGGATTGAGTTGCTGGCTGGGAGCCACTGCAGCCACTCAGCAGAGTGAACCAGCAGATGGGAGCTCATTCTCTCTCTGTCTTTGGGAATGGGCAAAAAAAAAAAAAAAAAAGTCATTGCTGCTGCAAGTCAGTGAAAGCACATGTTGGGTGAAGACATACGGAATTATATTATTTTGTGTATCCCTTTGATAGAAGTCCATAGAGGCAAGTATTTGGCACAGTGGTTAAGACACCACATGGGATGCCCACGTCCTACAGAGCAGTGCCTGGCTTGCGTCCTGGCTCCTCCGTGTCTGACCCAGCTTCCTGCTCATGCACACGCTCAGAAGTAGCAGATGGTGGCCCAAGGAGCTGCATCTCTGCCTTGTGGGACACTTGGCTTGGGTTTCAGCCTGGCCTTGCCCTGGCTGCTGTGGATGTTTGGGGAATGAACAAGAGGGCAGAATCCCTCTCTGCTTCTCCATATCTCTCTGTTTCTCTGCCTTTCAAATAAAAAAATAACAATTTTTTTTTCAAAAATTCAGAAGGTCTGGGACTCTATCATGTTCACTGTTACCCTAGTACCTTCAAAAGTGCTAGGGTGCAATGATCAGGAGGTATTCTTTGAATAGAAATTCACACGCATATGAAGCTAGAAAGGGGCTGCTGTTTGTTGTTGTTGTTCAATTGAATTTTCATTTTGCTTGTTCAATAGGTGGAAATACTGATGGATACTTCGCCATTAATGAAACATCAGGAGAACTGTCAACCATTCAGGCTCTGGACCGGGAGCATATCAGCTCTTTCACCCTTGTCCTCCTGTGCTCCGACCTGGGCGTCCCCCCCAGGAACTCCTCCATGGAGATGCACATCAGGGTTCTGGATGACAATGATCACAGCCCTTCCTTCCCCACGCTCCATTACCAGACCTCTGTGACAGAAGATGCTCAAGTGGGGACACAGGTCCTTGTGCTCTCTGCCGTGGATGAGGATGAAGGCCTGAACGGGCAAGTGGAGTATTTTCTGATGGACGCAGCTTCTGGTGCCTTCACCATTGATCCCACAGCAGGCACAGTGAGAACCGGCCACACCCTTGACCGAGAAGCCAGGTCTCAGCATACGTTCATGGCAGTGGCCAGGGACCATAGCACACAGGGCTCAAGAAGCACCACAGTACTTATCACCGTGTGTGTCACTGACGTGAATGACAACGATCCTGTTTGGGATCAGAACCCCCTTGACATTTTTCTCTCCTCCTGGCCACCTCCAAACCAGACAGCTGCCATTCTGAGAGCCAAGGACCTTGACTTGGGGCCCAATGGAACCCTCACGTTTGGCTTTGCAGAGACCCAGTCAGTGTTTTCTATTGACCAGTATACAGGAGAAATTCAGCTGCAGCAAAGTCCATCCCCAGAAAGGTTTCCTATGTGGCTG
This sequence comes from Sylvilagus floridanus, assembly GCA_949820135.1. Taxonomy (NCBI): domain Eukaryota; kingdom Metazoa; phylum Chordata; class Mammalia; order Lagomorpha; family Leporidae; genus Sylvilagus; species Sylvilagus floridanus. The sequence goes on along the minus strand of OX463238.1, from coordinate 21,296,012 downwards.
CAGTTAAGAGTTACAGATCAAGGGGTTCCGAGAAGGATGACCACTGGTCTCTTGGTCGTTCACATGGAAGGAGAAGATGTCAAGATTGCCTTCAGTGAGCATCTGTATGAAGGGCTTGTGACAGAGAACTGTGAGGCAGGTGAGTGTTCCCTCAAGGTTTTATTCATTTATGTATTTATGTATGTGTGTATGTATGTATGTATTTATTATATCATATCATACCCATTTTGGCCAACTGCTTTAAACTGCAGATTATATAAGAGTGCTATTGCAGATTCAGTTATAAAATTTCGAGTCCAGCCACTTTGTGGTATTGGAAAGTCAAAATCGGTATAGCTATAGGTAGTGTGGTCTGAGATCAGATATTCAAGTAGAAGAAAGTTGAAGGCCAGATTGCTTGTCACTCTACTGGGGTGCCTTCCATTGAAGACCCGTTCACAAGACTGCAGAATGCATGGATGGGACACCTTCATCCTGTTCTTCACATTGCGTTTTCTTGATGCCTGAGCAGAGCCACCCTTCTTACTTCCCCCAGACTTGGAATTATTTTATTCAGTTTGACGTTTACCTTTTTAAAAACCTGCTTATTCAAACTTACACTCAAGGAAGGCTGGAAAAGTTCCTGTAAATACACAGACAGGGATACACAGCAGGCCCTCAGGGAGTTGGGACCCCTCTCTGAAGAGTAAATATGACACCAGTGAAGGACACAAAGTCCAAACTGAGAGGAAAGCTAAAAGCTGTAGATGTAACAGGAGCCGAGACGGGAGAAAGAAAGAAGGGCCATTTGTGAGGCTATCGATTTTTTTTTAAGATTTATTTAGTTATTTATTTGAAAGGCAGAGTTACAGAGAGGCAGAGACAGAGCGAGAGAGAGAGAGAGGGAGAGAGAAAGAGAGAGGTCTTCCATCCGCTGGTTCACTCCACAAATGGCTGCCCCGATCCAAAGCCAAGGGTGAAGAGCTTCCTCTGAGTTTCCCAAGCCGGTGCAGGGGTCCAAGGACTTGCGCCATCTTCTGCTTTCCCAGGCCATAGCAGAGAGCTGGATCAGAAGTGGAGCAGCCGGGACTAGAACCAGCACCCATATGGGATGCCGGCACTACAGGTGGCAGTTTTACCAGCTACGCCACAGCACCGGCCCTGAGGCTGTTGATTCTCGTTAGATGCAACTGACCAGTACCTGGAGTGTCAGGATTTCCTAGGCCCCTGTAACGTACAGTGATAATGTGCGCAAGACATTGATTGAGGTTCCAACTGGCCAAAGCTTCCTTTACAAGAGGAATTAGTACAGGCTGAAAGATCGTATCAGACACTCAAAGGTCATTTTTCCCTTATTTGTTTTTGAATTCCAGTAATTTTGAAAGGTTGCAAATCTATTGATCAGTGTTAGAATGGCTTTGATATAATTTATTCAATGGCATTTTATAGCTGCCAGCATAACATTTCTTCCTCAGATACACTTGCAATTTTAACCTTTATTTTCAAATAAAACATATATGCCTATTGGAAGCTTAATTTTTTGTGTGTGTGGGATGCTCAAAAATCTTATCAATAGGTGCCACTTGACATCTTGAATGAATTATATTTTGTATATTATCATAAATTCTCATCACTCTAAACTGCTTTTAACTTTTCATGACCTTTTAAGAAAAATGAAAAGTTAAAAATAACTCCACTCCATTTGTATTTGTTTGACATTTTCTTGTTGGAGACCCTAAAGGTTCAGGCTTTGATTAACATTGCATGCATCTATTAACCACATTAAACATGACACCTCCATTGTTTAAACCAACGCAAAGTTTCCATTTTAAAAGCTCTCCTTTGATAGATGAATCTTTACAATCAGCAAACGTCTGCGTGTTTGCAGAGTCACTCAGAGGATGCCAGCTGCCCATGAGGCTGAGGCTGGCCCTACAGCCCAGTGACAGGGACACTTGTCCAGGCGACCCCTGCCTTTATGCCTGCGGCCACCCCTCCTGCTTAGCTTCTTCCCCTACTGCCAGAGTAAAAGAGAATTGAATCATCGTGCATCTCTTTCAAAGTTAAGGACAGACCACTTGTTGCCCACAATGTTTAAATACACTCAACATTTCAAATGAAACTTCTAGAAGCTAGCTTTCATGTCTTCTTTTCACTTGCAATGTTTGGGTCATCTGATGAAAATGAATCAGTCAGCATAGTCCCCACTGCGGGCTTTTGACAACCTCATGCATTTCTTTGGATTACCAAGAGAGGGAAATTGAAATTCTCCATTCCACAGAACCCTGATGAAAAGACTGAAAAATGTGAAGAAAAATCAAACCATGATGACATGCAGGGCCCTCCACCTGGTAAAATATCGTTTAATAGGGTATGATAAATAAGTAAGACCTTGGCTAACTTGGCCTGTGGCGCTGGCACCCTGGGTTCTAGCCCCGGTTGGGGTGCTGGGTTCTGTCCCGGTTACCCCTCTTCCAGGCCAGCTCTCTGCTGTGGCCCAGGAAGGCAGTGGAGGATGGCCCAAGTGCTTGGGGCCTGCACCCCATGGGAGACCAGGAAGAAGCACCTGGCTCCTGGCTTCAGATTGGGGGTGAACCAATGGAAGGAAGACCTTTCTCTCGGTCTCTCTCTCACTGTCTAACTCTGCCTGTCAAAAATAAATAAATAAGTTAGACCTTTATATTGTCGAGGAAAAAACCTTCTTCTGCTCCATTGGCAGTTGATGCAGTGGATCCTGGCTGCTACCTCAGTCACACTGGGTGCGTGTGTGTCAGTGAGGAACTGTGGCCCCGGTACGACCTGATTGGGTCCTGGTGTGTGTGTGTCAGTGAGGGAGCTGTGGGACCAGGACGACCTGAGTGGGTCCTGGCGCGTGTGTCAGTGAGGGAGCTGTGGCACAGGAAGCCAAAACTGCAGCCAGGAAGTTGCTTGCTAACCATACATATGCGAGGAGGATGTGATTCAGATTTTGAATGTTGTCAGAGTATGTGACTCTTCTCTCAAGCACAGCTTACACAGCACTCCAAGGAGAATTTCGTGATGCCTGTGTTGATTGTCTGGGCTTCAGTTGCTCATGAGGTTCCTTTTTGCTTTACATAATCCTAGTTTGGCTTCTTAATACCTCAGTCAAGATGTCTGGGACTGGTGCTATGGCATAGTAGGTTAAGCCTTCGCCTGCAGTGCCAGCATCCCATATGGGCACCAATAATTTGAGTCCCAGCAGCTCCATTTCTGATCCAGCTCCCTGCTGGTGCACCTGGGAAAACAGCAGAGGTTGGTCCAAATGCTTGGGCTCCTGCACCCATGTGGGAGGCATGGAGAAAGCTCCTGCCTGGCTCCTGACTTTGAGTCAGCCCAAAGTGGCCTGCTGTGGCCATTTGGAGGAATGAACTAGTGATGGAAGACCTCTCTCTCTCTCTCTCTGCCTCTGTATAATTCTGCTTCTCAAATAAGTAAATCATTAAAAAAAAAAAAGACCTGTTCAGGGAACCATTTATGTTTCTCTATGGTGATTTTGTAGCATTCTTCTCTGAACCATTTTTTTTAGATTTATTGGTTTGAAAGGCAGAGTTACACAGAGGCAGGGGCATATGGGATGCAGGCAGTGCAGGTGGTAACTACTCGCTACATCACAGCACCAGCCCCACCATTGTGTTTTGAATAGACTCAACAGGGTTCATGTTATTTATGTATGTATTTATTTGAGGGGCAGACAGAGCAAGAGACACAGAGAAAAAGCATGCAAGAGCACTCTCTTTAGGAATTTTCCAAATACCTGCAGTGGCTGGACGGGGATCCAAAGTTAGGAGCCAGAAACTCAATCCAGGTCTCCTGCCTTGGAGGGCAGGAACTCAGCCACTGAAGCCATCACTGATGCCTCCCAAGGCCCACATCAACAGGAGCTGGAACAAAGAGCCACAGCCAGGGGTGAAATCCTGGCGCTCCACTGCGGGCTGTGGGCATCCTAACAAACTTCTTAACTGCTCAACTAAGTTAACAGCGTGGAGAGGAGGGAGAAGCTCTGGTGTTCTGTTGCACAGTAGGGTGACTATAGATAATTATAATGTAAACATTCAGTTCCTGAGGGGCCTTGAGCATTTATTTAATCTCTTCCCTCCCCAGATAATTTTGATGATCAAGTGGGCACTTTGTCACCACGGAAGCACTTTGCCATCATTATTACCCGCAGTTGTAAGTCTTAACACTTGGAGATGAAGGTGCACCAGAAGTAGCTGGGGGAAGCTTCCCTCTAGGGAGGGAAAAACCAGAAGTTTATTCCTTGTAGGTCTTCAGGAAATGTTGAAATCATTTCACCATTGAATCATTACTTCTAAGATAGAAAAAAAAAGCCACATGGCAAAATGAGAATAAAACTGAGTGAGCGGGGAAGGATGGGCCAGACAGTGGGTGCCAGCAGGGGAAGTGACAGGTGCAAAACCCTGGGGACTCAGAGTATGGTGAGTCTACCATGTAGCAAGGCATTGCACCTGCAACAGCCAGGGAGTAGCTTGCTCAGAAACTCAAATGGAGAAGAGATAGTGATGGCCTTCAGGTGATCAAAGCAACTTTGATGATGCATGAAGAGTGATCTGGAGAGAGAGAGAGAGATGAATGGTCAATAATCAAGGCCTGGATAGAGCCGCAGCAGTGAGGGAGAGGTGGGGCAGGTGCTCCACCAGGATTTTGAAGACCTAGTGATTGCTAAGGCCCCCAGGATTCTCAACTCTGGCTACACATAGAAACACTTGGGAAGCTTTGAAACTTGGGCCACCCACCCACACAATCCATTCACTGAGGCTGTTTGAAAACAAACCAGATTTACTAATGGGTAGAAGCTTCCTTGTGATTCCAATGTGCAGCCAAGGGTGAGAGTAGAAAGAGGAGAGGGAAAATCAAGAGTCATGCCAATATTTTACAGGAGTTGGAGAAATACTGTGTCTACCAAGGAGCCTGAGATGGGCGTGCTGTGGTAGTAGTGACCATTGCTGAGAGGATATGGTTACAGAAGCAGGAAAGGAGCACATTGGAGAAGCAGGGAGTGGTCAACCATGCTTAATTTTGGCAGAGGTTAAGTAATACATGGACTCAAAGGAGACAACAACCAGCTGAGACAGGGCCTGGCCCCAGAGCTTAAGTGAGGAGATGGCCCCTGCCCGCTGAGTGGGGCTTATTGTTGGCAGTCCCTCACCCTGGTGGAGCTGGGGTTTCTGGAACTTGAGAGGATCTGAGGATGCCATCTTGGCATTAGAAAGGAAGGCTTGTCTGAGACAGTGAGCGGTGGCACTGTTAGGGAAATGAGGGCCCCAGAGGGTCTCCAGATCAAGTTCTCAGGAGTCAGTTGACTCTGTTTGCGATTCCTGTAACAAGCCACAGCTGATCCCAGATTCCGTATTAGGGAGTCGGCTCCTGATAGCACTTCCTGCCTGAAATTTAAGTGTTCTCAGCTGAACAGCATTCAGTAACTTAAGAAGGGATCAGGAACGTGGGAGAGAAGAGATCCTTTAGCATCTTATTTTAGAAGTTAGAGTATAGCAAGGTGCAGGGCGGAGACAGGGAATTGTTTCCCACCAGTTGGGCTGTGAAGGGAGAGAAAGGAGTACGTGGCTGAAGGGCCCCAGGACAGGAGGGAGCACTTGTTCTCTTTTTCCAACATGGAAGGAATTTGGACACTTGTGACTTGTGGCACTTTAAAGATTACAAGGATTTATTAAGTCAGAATCAAAGCAAACCATGTAGTAGAAATATCAGGATTTCCTTTCTTTTGTTTTTGTTTTTGATTAGCACCTATTGTTTGAGTCTGTTTGAAGCCTGGTTTCCTATTATTTTGAGGACAGTAATGTCTCTCTGCACAGCTGCTGTGACAGGCAAATGGAATCATTAAAATAGTCTTTGAGTATTGTGCTCATATTATTTGCCAATTAAAAACATCTTAAAAGACATTTCTGTAAGCAAAATGTCATGTAAGTTGTTTTGAAAACATTTGTCCTTTTTTTAAGCTAATTGGAAAGATGTTGGGTATCTTAGAACCGAAGTGGAAGATTTCTCACACAGGATTAGCATATAGCCTTTGTTCCTTGACCCATGCAGGCTCAGGAACCTGGCTGGGTCCTTGGGTTCCAGAGACTGGAAGCAATAAGGATGGCTTTTGAAAGTCCAGGGAATTTAAAGTCTTAGTGTCACCCTGGAAGGGGCAGCCTGGACAGCAGATGGCTGGGCAGTGCAGGAAGACCAGCAACCCCAGGTTCATGAGCAAAATATAGGCTCTAATGCAGTATTGGGCAACTCTGACGATTCTCAAGCTCATGTTTTAAATATAGTCTCCTGTAAATTATAGTAGGGACTGCCAATGATGACTTTAGCACCTCCTTTTCTCTAGGTTATTATAAGTGTATTTTAAAATAATTAAATGCAGCACTTTTTAGATAATTGTTCCTTAAAATATTCCCATAAAACTGTGATCCGTTAAAATATATATTTCACACATAATCAGTTTCATTTAGTTCTCATTGCATGCACTAATTCTATAGTGGTTTCCATTTCTCCTTTGCTAAAACTTATTAAAAGTCAATAGGACATTTTATGGTTTCCTCTATTATTTCTTTAGGTGTGCACAAAGTCAAGTATACCAGTGCATACCATTGCCGTAATAAAGCATGGTTTTAGTGCTTTCTCAAAGTTGAGGAAAAGATTCTCTTTGATTATGCAGTCTCCATGCCTTGTCTTATCCCAGGAGTGATGTATCCATATTTTTTACATCCTCAGCAACATTTCAGTTCAGCTGTTTTTGATGATGGATAGGTGGGAGGGAAAACTCGACACCATCTCTATCTTTAGAGAAATATGCAAGTCTTTTTTTTCCATTCATTAATCAGGATATTTTGGTTTTTTTTTTTTCTTGTTTAGTGGCAGAACTTGGTTAGATATTCTGGATATTGGCCCCTCATCACATTTGTAGTTTGTAAACATTTTTCACACTGTGGTTTGCTTTGCTGAGCATGTTGTCCCATCTGACTGTATTGAACTTGCTACCTACACTTTCAGTGTTACAGCCAAGAAAGCATTGCTAAATCCAGTGTCATGAGCCTTTTTCTTCATGCTTGCTTCCAGGAATTTCATGGTTTTGGGTTTTTAGTTAATTTTTTTTCTTTTTAATTTTTCTTTTCTTTTCTTTTTTTATTTAGTAAATATAAATTTCCAAAGTACAGTTTATGGATTACAATGGCTTCCCCCCCATAATTTCCCTCCCACTCGAACCCCTCCCATCTCCTGCTCCTTCTCCCATTCCATTCACATCAAGACTCATTTTCAATTATCTTTATATACAGAAAATTGATTTAGTATATATTTTAGTTAATTAGTTATATTATTATTAATTAGTTATATTATTTTTATTATTAAATTAATTAATTAGTTATATTATTAGTTATATTAATTAGTTATGTTATTATTAATTAGTTATATTATTAATTAGTTATATTATTTTAGTTAATTTTTATATATGATATGAAAGAAGGGTTGTATATGATAGGAAATAAGGGTCCAACTCATTATTTTATTTCTGGTCACTCAGTTTTCCAACCACTATTTGCTGAAGAAACTATCTGTACTCCATTGTTAGCCTTGATATCTCTGTTGCAGATTTATATTGATTTTATAAATCTAAGTTCATTTATAGGTTCAATATTGTGTTCTATTAGTCTATAGGTCAGTGGCATACTGTTTTGATGACTGTAGCTTTGTAGTAACTTTTGAAGTCAAGAAGTGTGAGGCTGGAGCTGGTGCTGTGGCATAGCAGGTTAAGCCTAGCACGGTACCTGCTTCCCATATAGGCGCCGGTTCTAGTCCCAGCTGCTCCTCTTCTGATCCAGCTCTCTGCTATGGCCTGGGAAAGCAGTAGAAGATAGCCCAAGTCTTTGGACCCCTGTGCCCACGTGGGAGACTTGGAAGAAGCTCCTGGATCCTGGCTTCAGATTGGCTCAGCTCCAGCCATTGTGGCCACTTGGGGAGTGAACCAGCAGATAGAAGAGATTTTCTCTCTCTCTCTGTCTCTCTCTCTCTTCTCTCTCTCCCTCCCTCCCTCTATAACTCTGTCTTTCAAATTAGCAAAATAAAATAAATCTTTAAAACAAACAAACAAAAAAGAGGCCTCCAGGTTTTATTCTTCTTTCTTAAGTTTTTTCAGTCCTTTGAGATTCCAAATGAATTTTAGAAATATTTGCACTATTTTTTCAAAAAATGCCTTTGGGATTTTGATAGTGATTGAATTGAGTTTGTGATTACTTTGGGTAGTACAGACATTTTAACTATATTACCTCTCTTCTATGAACCTGGGCTGTCCTTCCATTAATTTATGTTTTCTTTAATTTCTGTCAACAAAGGTTTGTAGTTTTCAGTATATGTCTTTTGCATATTTGGTTAAGTTTATTCTCAAATATTTTAAATAATTTTTAAATTTATTTTGAAAGCCAGAGATAGGGAGACACAGGGAGAAGTTCTTCCACGTGCCAGCTTACTCCCCAGATGGCCAGAAAGGCCAGTGCTAGACCATCAGAAAGCTGGGAGCCCGGAGCTTCAGCCAGGATTTCCACGTAGGTGGCAGGTTCCCAAACACTTGGGCCGTCTCCCTCTACTTTTCCCAGGTCATGAGCAGGGAGCTGGACCAGAAGTAGAGCAGCCAGGACATGAACTGGCGCCCATATGGTGGCTTTACCCATTACACCATACTGCTGGTCCCTCTCAAATACTTTTTAAGGAATTTATTAATACATTAGATTCTCGGGGTAACAGCAAATCCATGATAATTCTGCAACACAATTCTCGTGAACTCTCATGTGAATGTGATATTAATACAAAGAGAACAGATTCAATGTAGTTCATAGATAAAATTCTAATAATGATTCTTAATCTTCCTTTCCTTAATCTTCCTCTCCTCTTCCGCTTCCTCCCTCCCTCCCTCCCTCCCTTCCTCCTCTCCCCTTCTCCCTCCCTCCCTCCCTTCCTTCCTTCCTGGTTCTTTTCTTTCTTTCATTCATTTTTAAGATAACATTTTTAATTGACCCTGAAGTCAAAGGCTTAATCTTCCACTAAATAGAGTTTAACAGGTCAACTACAAAAAGACCCTAGTTCAGTGGGAATGCAGACAAGGCTATAAACAATAATTAAATGAAAATATGACTAATTCACTCATATATAGTAAGCTTTAAAATAATCACAGATCATTGCAATTATAGTAGTATATTGTTCTTCAGCATTGATTTAACAATGATATAAAGCAAAGCTGGATAAAATTATATTTGCAGCAATACTGATATGTACAAGAATTTATCTTTGGTTTTTGATTTTTTTCATTTTAAATTTTAGCTCACATACGTAAAGAACAACAGGTGGTATTTGTATTTCTATATCCAGATTATTTCATTCAATAATACCATCCAGTTGCATCCATTTTGATGCCAATGGTAGAATTTAATTCCTTTTTATAGCTGAATAATATTCTATTTATATATATATATAATTTTCTTATTTTAAACATTTTATTTATTCATTTATTTGAGAAGCAGAGAGACAGACAGAGAGAGGGAGAGACAGAGAGAAAGGTCTTCCATCCCCTGGTTCACTCCCCGAAGGGCCACAATGGCCAGAGCTGGATGGATCCAAAGCCAAAAAGCAGGAGCTTCATCTGGGTCTCCAGTGTGGATCAGGGCCCCAAGAACTTAGGCCATCAACCAGGGTTTTTGCAGACTGTTAACAGAGCGCTGGAATGGAGGAGGAGCAGCAGGAACATGAACAGGCGTCCATACAGGATGCCGGCACTGCAGGCAGAGGCTTATCCTACTATACCACAGTACTGGCCCCTATATCACATTTTCTTTATCTTTCTATGTGATGATGGACATTTGGTTAAATCCACATTTTAGCTGATGTTAAAATTGCTGTTATAAACATGGTGTTGCGGGTGTCTCTTTAATAAAATGGGTTCATGTCTTTTGGGTATATGCCCAGTGGTGGGATTGCCGGATCACATGGTAGGACTATTTCCAGTTTTTAAAGAAATCTTCATACTGTTTCTACAGCAGTACAGCAGTTGTATTAACTTACATTTCCGGCCAGCGCCGCAGCTCAACAGGCTAATCCTCCGCCTGCAGCACTGACACACCAGGTTCTAGTCCTGGTCGGGGCACTGGATTCTGTCCCAGTTGCCCCTCTTCCAGGCCAGCTCTCTGCTATGGCCCGGGAGTGCAGTAGAGGATTACCCAAGTCCTTGGGCGCTGCACCCCATGGGAGACCAGGAGAAGCACCTGGCTCCTGCCATTGGATGAGCGCGGTGCGCCGGCTGCACCGCGCTGGCCGTGGCAGCCATTGGAGGGTGAACCAACGGCAAAGGAAGACCTTCCTCTCTGTCTCTCTCTCTCTCACTGTCCACTCTGCCTGTCAAAAAAAAAAAAAGAAAAACTTACATTTCCACCAGTACTGTCTAAGAGTTCACCTTTCTCCACATCCTTGCCAGGGTTTGTTACTGTCTGACTTTTTGACAATAGCCATTCTGGCAGGGATGAGATGATACCACGTTGTGGTTTGGACTTGCATTTGCTGGTTGCTAGTGATATTGAACATTTTTCAAATATTTATTGGCCATTTGTGTTTCTTTTGAGAACTGTCTGTTGAGGTCTTTTGCCCATTTCTTAACTGGATTGATTGTTTTGTTTTTGAATTTGAGTTGCTGATATATTCTAGATGTTAATACCTATTGGAAGGTACCTTGCAAATATTTTTTTCCGTTCTGTTGGATGTCTGTTCACTCTTTTGTCTCCTTTGCTATGCAAAAGCTTCTGAGTTTGATATAATCCCACTTGTCTAGTGTTGCTTTTGTTGCCTGTGTTTTGGGGGTCTTATTCAAGAGGTCATCACCTATACCAGAGTCTTGAGGTATGACCACTATATTTTCTTCCAGTAACTTCATCATTTTAGGTCTTAAATTGATCCGTCTTGAGTCGATTTTTGTATATTTCAAGCAGTAGGGCTCTGATTTCATTTTTCCACATACATTCTTTCAGTTTTTCCAGCACCACTTATTTAAGAGATTATCCTTTCTCCAATGTGTGGTGTAGGCACTTTGGTCAAAAATCAGTTGGCTGTGTGTTTGTGAGTTAATTTCTAGCCTCTATTCTATTCCATTGATCTCTGTGTCAGTTTTTATGCCAGTACCATGCTGTTTTAATTGCTATAGCTTTGTAGTATGCTTTGAAGTCAAGTATTGTGATACTTCCAGCTTGATGTTTTAAAAAATTCTGGGTGTTTTGTGATTCCATTTGAATTTTATGATTATTTTAATTCTGAAATGAATGCCATTGGTATTTTGATAGAGATTGCATTGAATCAATAGATTCTTTTTTGTTTGTTTGTTTAAGATTTACTTATTTACTTGAAAGTCAGAGTTACACGCAGAGAGGAGAAGCAGAGAAAGAGAGAGGTCTTCCATCCACTGGTTCACTCTCCAGATGGCCGCAACAGCTGGAGCAGTGCCAGTCTGAAGCCAGGAACCAGGAGCTTCCTCCAGGTCTCCCCTGCGAGTGCAGGGGCCCAAAGACTTGGTCCATCTTCTACTGCTTTCTCAGGCCATAGCGGAGAGCTGGATCAGAAATGGAGCAGCCGGGACCTGAACTGGTGCCCATATGAGATGCCAGCACTGTAGGCGGTGGCTTTGCCAGCATTGCCACAACTCTGGCCCCAGAATCTATAGATTCTTGCTTTAGGTAGTGTAGACGTTTTAATGATATTGCTTCTTCTGATCCAGGAGCAAGGAATATCTTTCCATTTTTTGTGTACTTGATGATTTCTTTCATCAATGTTTTATATTTTCATGGTAGAGATCTTTCACTTATTTGGTTAAATTTATTCCTAAACATTGGAATTTTTTTTTGTGCTTGGCTTTTGTGAATGGGATTTCTTTTTCTGTGAGTTCATCATTAGCATATAAAAAGCTTTTTAAATGTTTATTTTGTAACCTGCAACTTAATTGAATTGACTTATCAGTTTAACAGCTTTCTGGTGGAGTCTTTAGGTTTTTCCATGTATAACATCATGTGGATATTTTTGCTTCTCCCTTTCCAATTTTGATGTACTTTATTTCTTTCTCCTGGCTAATTGCTCATGCTAGCATTTCCAGTACTATGTTGAATAAGAGGGATGAAATTAGATGTCCTTGTCTTGTTGCAAATCTGAGGGGAAATGCTTTAAGCTTTTCCACATGCAGTATATCAGTTGTTGGTTTGTATGGTATTAGCTGTTGGTTTGTCCTATATAGCACTTATAATTTTGAGGTATCTTCCTTCTATATCCAATTTTTGGAGCATATTTATCATGAAGGGTTGTTTAATCTCATCAAATGCTTTCTCCCCATCTATTGAAATGACCATATGGTTTCTGTTCTTCATTCCGTTGATGTGATTTATGACATTTATTGGTTTGTAAGTGTGAATCACCTTTGCTTTTCTGAGATAAATCCCACTTGATTGTGATTTATGATCATTTTGATGTGGTTTTGAATTCAGTTTCCTGAGAATTTTTGCATTTATGTTCATCAAGGATTTAGGGCTGTAGTTTTCATGTTGTGTCTGTGTTGGGATTTGGTGTCAGAATGACGCTGGATTCATAAAGAGAGTTTGGAAGAGTTCCATCCTATTTGGAAGAGTTTGAAAAGTATAAGTTGCTTCCTCTTTAAATGTTTAGATTTCAGTAGTAAAGCCTGGACTTTTCCTTGATTGTAAAATTAATTACTCTTTCAATTTCACTGCTTCTTGTTGATCTGTTTAGATTTTCTAATATCTTCTAGATTTAATCTTGGTGGGTTACATGTATCCAGGAATTTATCCATTTCTTCAAGATTTCCCAGTTTGTTAGCTTATAGTTTTTCATAGTTTCTTATGATCGTTTCTATTTTAGTGGTGTCAGTTGTAAAGTCTCCTTTTATATTTGTAATTTGACTTACTTGAGTTTTCTCTCCTTCATTTGTTAGTCTGGCTAAAAGTTTGTCTAGTTTGTTTATCTTCTCAAAAAACCAGCTTTGCTGGGTTGATCATTGGTAATTTTTTTCATTTTGGTTTCATTTATTTCTGTTCTGATCCTTATTATTTCTCACCTCCTGGTAATTTGGGGTTTGGTTTGTTCTTGTTTATCAAAGTCTTTGAGATGCATCTTTAGATCATTCATTTCTCCTTTTCTAATGTAAGCACTTAATTCTATAAACTTCCCCCTTAATATTGCTTCTGCTGTATCCCTCAGGTTTTGATATGTCATGTTTTCATTTTCATTTTTTTCAAGAAAGTTGTTGAGTTGAATTTCCTCAGTGACCCATTTATCATGCGGCATGTCTGACTTCCATGTATTTGGAATGTTCAATTGTTCTTGTTGATTTCTAGTTTTATTCCTTTGCAGTCTGAAAACACACATGGTGTGATTTCCTTCTTTTTAAAGTTGTTGAGGCTTGATTTGTGGCCTAATAAAAGCTGTACCTTAAAAAATGTTCCCTGTGCTGATGAGAATGTGTAGTCTGTAGCTGTGGGTGAAATGGTCTGTAAATGTCTGTTAGATCCATTTGCTCCACATATTTATTATTATTCAGCTCCAATATGTCTTTGTTGAATTTTTGTCGGGATGATCTGTCCACTGCTGAGAGCTGGGTGCTGAAGTCACCCACCATTATTGTGTTCGAGTCTGTCTCTCCATCTAGGTCTGAAAGTATTTGCAATATATAACCAGGTGTTATTGTATTGGATCATATATATTTATCTGAATCTATTCTTTTATCAAAATATAATGTCCTTCTTGGTATCTTTTTAGAGTTTTTGATTTAAAGCCTATGTTATGTATATAAGGATCACTATTCTTGCTCATTTTTGGTTTCAGTTTGCATGGTGTATCTTTTCCCACTCATTCAGTTTCAGTCTATCCAGCATCTTTATGAAGTAAGTTTCTTGTAGGCAGCATACAGTGGGGGTCTTAGATTTTTATCCATTCAGCCAACCTAAATGTTTTGGTTTGGAAATTTAATCCGTTTGCATTCAAGTTTAGTATTGACAGATAATAACTAACACCTGTCATCTTGTTGATTAGCTGCTGATCATACCTATTCTGTTAGTGAATTTGTTTGAGTGATGTGTTTTCATGGTTACTTCTAACACAGGACTCCTTTGAGAATTTCTTGTAAGGTTGGTCTGGTGCGAGTGAATTCTCTCAGTTTTTGCTTATCTGAGAAATACCTTATTTCTGCTTCACTTCTAAAGGATAGCTTTTTGGGATAAAATATTGCTGGTTAGAAGTTCTGGCCTAGTCATGGAAAGCCAAGAAACTGTGGCAAAAATGACCTAAATGAAAGATCTCTGAGAGTGAGATCCCAGCAGAAAAAAAGGAAGACCTTTCTCTCTGTCTCTCACTGTCCACTCTGCCTGTCAAAAAAAGAGAGAGAGAAATCTTTACTTAGTATATAATAAGTTGATCTTTTGTATATAAAGATAATTGACAATGAATCTTGATGGAGAATGGGATGGGAGAAGGAGTGGGAGATGTGGTTATGGGGGGAAAAGCCACTATAATCCAAAAATTATACTTTGGAAATTTATATTTATTCAATAAAAGTTTAAAAAAAAAGAAAAAAAGAAAAGAAAAAGAAGTTCTGGCCTAGAGGGTTTCTGTTGAGAAGTCTGTTAATCCAGGTGGTTTTCCTTTGTATGTGACTTGAGGCTTTTATCTTACTGTCTTTAGGTTTCTCTCCTTATCCTTAACTCTTTTTTTTTTTTTTAAGATCTATTTATTTACTTGAAAGGCAGAGTTCCAGAGAGTCACAGACAGAGAGAGAGAAGTCTTCATCTGCTGGTTCACTCCCCAGATGGCCACAACAGCCAGAGCTGTGCTGATCAGAAGCCAGGAGCCAAGAGATTCTTCCAGGTCTCCCACATGGGTGCAGGGGCCCAAGGTCCTGGGCCATCTTCTACTGCTTTCCCAGGCCATAGCAGAGAGCTGGATTGGAAGTAGGACAGCTAGTCCCTCATCTTCTATTTTTTAAAATAATTTAAGGATTGGCATTAGTCTTTAAATGTTTGTTTGAATTCCCCACTGAAGCCATCTGGTCCTGGCCATAGGAGTTCTTTGGTTATTGATTCAGTTTCCTTGGTGGTTATGTCTGTTCAGATTTTCTCTTTCTTTGTGATTCAGTCTTGGTAGGTTGTATGATTTTAGAAATTTTCTATTTCTTCTAGGATATAGAATTTGCTGGTAAGTATTCGCTCAGAGCAATCTCTTGTGATCCTTTACTTATTTCTGTGGCGTCAGTTGCAATGTCTTCTCTTTGAGCTCTGATTTTGGTTGAGTCTTTTGTCTTTCCTAGCCTCGCTAACTACAACATTTTGTTGATCTCTTTAAAAACAAAACCCTTGCTGTTCATGGATGTTTGTCGGTATTTTTCTGTTATCAATTTCATTTATTTCTGCTCTAATCTGTTTAGTTCCTTTCTTCTAGTGACTTTGCATTTAGTTCTGTTCCCATTTCCTTGCAATGTAACATTAAGTTGTTGATTTGAGATCGTTTAAATTTTTAAATGTACATTTTATTACTATACTTCCCTCTTTTTATGCTTTTGCTGCATCCTATAACTTTTGGTATGTGGTAGTATTGTTTTTATCTCAAGATGTTTGCTAATTTCCCTTTTGATTTCGTCACTGATGCATTGGTTGTTCACTTATTTGGGGTTTTCAGTTTTCCTTTTGCTAGTGATTTCAAGTTTCATTCCATTGTGGCTGGAAAAAAATACTTAGCATGATTTCAATATTTCTAAAGGAGAATCATCTAAGTGCGATTGAGGAGAATGGATATCTTACCATTTGTTGTGTGAAGACTTCCCTGTATGTCTGTCAGGCCTAACCATTCTACCATGTTGTTCAAGTCCTCTGTATCATAATGGATTTGTCAGCTGTCAATCATGGTGTTAAAACCCCCTACTATTATTGTGTCACTGTTTCTGCCTTGTATTCTGTCAGTGTTTGCCTCGTATATTTGGGTACTTTGCTGTTAGGTACATGCATATTTGTAATTGCTGAATCTCCCTAGTAAGTTGACCTTTATTATTATTGTTATTATTATTATTAATTTAACGTCTATTTTGCCTGATTTGAATATGGCTACCTTTGCTCCCTTTTGGATAGTATTTTTATGGGACATCTCTTTGCAAAGCTGCAGCCTGTGTGTGTCTTTATATGTAAAGCAGGTGTCTGACAGCGTATAACTAGTGTTGTTTTTCTGGGTGGTGGTGGTGTTTTCCTATAGCTGCTAAATCTTCTTAGAAATGAGTTTAATTTTTTCTGTCTTATCATTTTGCCCCTATTTTGCTACCTTGGTTTGTTACATTGATTTTTGTGTGGTGTTAGTGTTTGTGGAACTATGCCTTGACTTTCTTCTTACTTCCTTTTGTGTTTCTTCTGTAGGTATTTTCTTTGTGATTACCATGGGGATTTCATAAAACAATGTGTAACAATCTCTTTTAAAGTTATAACAGCTCAACTTGAATTGCATGCAAAAATCTTGCTCCTTTATTTTTCCCCCAACACACACTTTATGTTATCAATGTCATAAATTACATCATCTTACAATTTGCTTCCATTAACAGTTTATAGTTATGGTGTATCTTTTAAATTTTATACAAGGATTAACAGTGGTTTATGTACTACCATTCCAGCATTACATAATTCAATACTTGTCCATATATTTGAAGAGAGCTTTATCTTTTTGTAGACTTTCATGTGCTATCTGGTGTCCGCTTTACTCAATTCGAAAAACTCCCTTTACTTTGGAAGGTATATTTAGTGGTGATGAACTCCCTTGGCCTTTCTTATCTGTGCAGGTCTATTTATTCTTTACTTACAAAGAAGAGATTGGCCAGATTTAGTATTCTTTGCCAGCAGTTCTTTTCTTACAGCACTTTGAATATATCACCCCACTCTCCCCTGACGTGTGCTGTCTCTGCTAAGAAACCTGCTCAGGAGTCAGAACTGTGGCATAGAGGGTAAAGCTGCCACCTGCAGTGCCAGCATCCCATATGGGCCCCGGTTCAAGTCCCAGCTGCTCCACTTCTGATCCAGCTCTCTGCTGTGGCCTGGGAAAGCAGTAGAGGATGGCTCAAGTCCTTGGGTCCCTGCACCCACGTGGGAGACCTAGAAGAAGCTCCTGGCTCCTGGCTTTGAATCGTCGCAGCTCCAGCCGTTGAGGCCAACTAGGGAGTGAACCAGCAGATGGAAGACCTTTCTCTGCCTCTTTGTCTCTCTCTATGTAACTCTGACTTTCAAATAAATAAATAAATCTTAAATAAAAAGGAAAAAAACCCACTCAATCTTTTAGAAGCTCCCTTTTATAAAATGAGTCACTTTCCTCATGTTGCTTTTAACATTTTCTCTTTATATTTGATGACTGACAGATTGATTTTAATGGGTTTCCATATGGGACCTCTTTAGGTTCATCCTTGTTGTAGTCCTGTTAACTTCTTGAATTTGAATGCCTGGTTTCGTCCTCAGATTTGGGAAGTTTTTCACTATTGTTTCTTCAAATAAGCTTTCTATCTTTTTGCCCTTTCTCACTCTCTTTATCATCTGAGACCTCCACATGAGTGTATTGATCCTTCAGATGGTTAACCAGTAAGTCCCTTAGTGTGCTTCACTTTTTTTTCTTCTTTTTTCTTTCAAACCCTCTACTAATTTCAAATGACATGTCTTCAACTTTACTCATACTTTCTTCCCCTTGATCAAGGCTGCTGTTACATAACCCCAGCAAATGTCTCCATCAAGTTATTCTATTCTTCAGCTCTAGAATGTCTGATTCTTGATTCACTTTTGTCTATTAATATTCTCATCTTGATTGTGCATGGTTTTTCCAATTTTATTTGGCTGTCCCTCTAGGTGTTCTCTTGTAGTACGTGAATGTAGTGCACTTCTCTGAGGTGATCATTTTTAATTCTTTGCCAAGTAATTCCTACTTCTCCATTTCTTTAGGGTCAGATCTGGTAGATATACATAATTTGTTCCTTTGATTGGGCCATCTTTACTTGTTTCTTTGTATGTTACTCTGGCGATAGCTTTTGTGCATTTGGGGGTGGGGGGGCTCACTTCTCCCAGTCTTTACAGATGAGCCTTGTAGAGTAAGATCTTCACCCTCAGCGTGATTAAAGATTCTGGGGGCCTCTCAGACCTTGTCTAGGATACACTCTGAGCATTGGCCTGTGATTTTCCGATTCAAGAGGCTTCCCAGCTCCTTTTCCAGGAGCGTGTAAAGTCCTGCTTCTCCTGTGGTGTCAGCCTGAGTGCCACAGGTTCTGCAGCACCACTGAATTCTCTTTGGTTCTCAGCAGCCTCTGGGTACCCAGACTGTGCTGGTCACCACCATGGTCTGAGTCAGGTGAGACCGAA
Source organism: Sylvilagus floridanus (assembly GCA_949820135.1). Classification (NCBI taxonomy): domain Eukaryota; kingdom Metazoa; phylum Chordata; class Mammalia; order Lagomorpha; family Leporidae; genus Sylvilagus; species Sylvilagus floridanus. The sequence goes on along the minus strand of OX463238.1, from coordinate 21,277,587 downwards.
GCTGGCTGCTTGGGCAGCCCCCATTGCACACACATATTCCAAGCCGTTGTCCTCCTCCTGATGAGGAAGCTTGAGTCTGGTGTTAACTCACTATCATGTGTCAGCATAAGGGAGGTCTGTCAGCTATGAAATTAATGAGCATTTAGTACCCATTTTAATGTGACTCTTATTTCCTGGAAGCCCATGACTTTACTGATTTTGCAGTTCTCAAAACGGCTGTTTGTAACATGTATTGTTAAGTCAGTGTCTCGATGGGGAATAAAATCCCAGACTTTCTATTCCATCATCTTGCTGATGTCCCTCCAAGTTTTCCTTCTTAAATGATTGACATATGGTAAGGGTATTAGTGGTTGGGCATTTAAGAACTAATAGGAAATTTAGATTTATCCAAATGGTTGAAAATTCTGTTACTCTTGACTAATTCATCAATAAGCAAATGTTTGCATTGCTTAGAAGTAAGAAACATCAGACTCTAGAATTATATACTCATGCAAACTCTGAATATGATGTTTTCATCATTACTTAAGCTTAATATTTTTATGACTGCTGATTTGTACAATCATATAGCATGAATAATTGTGCATTTCCGGGGCCAGCGTTGTAGCATAGCAGGTAAAGCTGCTGTATGTGATGCCAGCATCCCATACAGGCTCCATTTCAAGTCCTGGCTGCTCCACTTCCAATCCAGCTCTCAGGGAAAAGCAGTGGAAGATGGCCCAAATGCTGGTGCCCCTGCATCCAAGTGAGAGACCTGGAAGAAGCTCCTGGCTCCTGGCCTCAGCCTGGCCCAGCCCTGGCCATTACACCATTTGGGCAGTAAACCACTGGATGGAAGGTTCTTTCTTTCTTTCCTTCTTTCTTTCTCTCTCTCTCTCTCTCTCTCTCTCTCTTTCTCTCTCTCTCTTTCTCTCTGTAAACTCTGACTTTCAAATAAATAAATAAATCTTAAAAGAATTATGTAATTCTGCTTCCAAACTGAGAATTCACTGTGCTCTGTATATTTATTTTGTAATTGTATTTTATACAGAAGAAAAAGTAAGAACACTAGATATATTACACTTTTTTTTTTTTTAAAAAGTATTTATTTGAAAGAGTTACAGAGAGTGAGGGAGAGACAGAGAGCAATTTTCTATCTGCTGGCTCACTCCTCAGATGACTGCAACAGCTAGGAACTGCTTCTGGTTCTCCCAGGTGAGTGGCAAAGGCCCAAGTACATGGGCTAACTCTGGCTGCTTTCCCCAGGCCATTAGCAGGGAATTGGATAGGATGAGGAGCAGGCAGGACCTGAACTGGTGCCCATATGTGATGCCAGTGTTGTACCACAATGCCGGCCTGTCATCTTTGTTCTTTGACACAAGCATTTTCCATGTTTTCCTTTGTAATTGGGCATGTAATAAGCATCCTAACCCATGAACAAAAGGCCGTCAGCAGGATTATACATCTTGCCTGCAGAGCTGTTTCTCTTCTTACTGCCACGCCTAAGAGTATATGACAAGCCAGTTGAAATAACATTTCCTGTGTTTAAAAAATAAATTGTGTCAGGAAGCACAGAGCTGTGATTGAGCACTGAAGATAAAACGTAGGACACTATTGTGAAGGCATATTTCCTATAAAAATGTTAGTATTTTAAAATTAACAGCGTCTTCTGAAATGCAGTAAAATAAGCATCAAATTATAATGCAGTTTGAAAATGTTCTCAACATGTGCAGTAACTTGATTCCACAAAGATCGGTTAAAATCCACGGCTTCATTGTGAAATGACTTCATAACTAGGTTGAAAAGAATTAGCAGGTCTTGATCAATGGTCTTTGAACTTTGTCACTGTTTATGTTAAACACAATGTTTCTAAAGAGAGTCATATATTCAGTTTTGGTTTTCTTGTTCTTTCTCCATAGCAAATCCTTCTCAGAATTTTCATTTAGGTTCCAGTTTTACAGGCAATACCATATCACATGCTTGTTTCACTTGACAGTTACAGTGACCATTGCATTTTTATTTGAGTGTTAAGCAGTGAAATGTTCCTGGGGGCACATTCTGTCTGCTCCAGGTCCTTTTCTTCTTTCGTGTTGTTGTTAGTGAAGTCCTGTTAAGTATTTTGGAGAGAAACATCAATTTGGTTAGGTTTAGGGATTATTTTCTCTAACCTCCTGCAGAATGGATTTCAAACTCTGTTCCCTAGAGTGGGGTATTGAGATTTATGAAGAAGCTCAGCAGAGATCTTGACTAGGTGCTAAAAGGTTTTTAACTACTGCAAATTCCACTTTCAGATGTGGTTTTATAGCATTGAGTTATTCTTAAAAACAATCACACTTAGCTCAGAGAGATCCTGTAGGACGACGCCATCACTTTTCTAATCTGTCATCTTAGAGAACTTTAGTGTCCTTTCTCTTTCTCGCTGTCATCCTTCTGATTTCTTTCTTTCCTTGTTCATTAAATACCAACTATACATGAAAAGATCAATTTCTGATACGAAAGAGAGTGTTTTACTGTCAAAAAATTTTGCAGAATAGATGTCAGATACTGCAGATTGAACAGTCAAAACTCACATGCAATTACAGAAATATACAGAATATGAATAAACAGAAAACTTCTGCTGCCCTGGGGTGTAGTCCAGGTTAAGCAAGCAGATGAGATAATCTTTAAATGTATTCAGTACAAGGCCATGGCTGACAAACCAGCCATGTGGTCTAAGTGCTAAAAGGGCTGGTAACAAAAAAGGAGCGTCTGTCTTCTCCAGCAGAGGCAGTAAGAAGGTGGACTGACAACTGTAGTCTGGCCACAGTCACACTCTGCTCAACCCGGCTGGTAGGGTATTTTCCTTAAGTTAGATTACTTTTCAACATTTAGGAATTAAGATACTTCATGTGAAAATGCTGTCAAAATTGTTATGTCTTCTTGTTAAACACACACACACACACAGCCACCAGCCTGCTGCAGCCTGCTTTCTCCAAGGGCAATAGTGAGCTGACGCCGAGTGCCATGGGCAAGTCAGGCATCCTCTGCTCTCCCCCACTCAACTTCATTTGTCTGTGCTTCTTGCCTTTACCAAAAGGAATTTGAGTGAAATGAGCCCTGCCGCGTATTCATCTCTGATACCAAGTCAGAGATACTTTAAAATGTTCTTTAAAATGTTCTTTCACTTTTCCTCTTGTGCTTATGCAAAGCTGCCTGCTGCTCGACACCCAGCAGCCAGCAGGCAGGGAGACACCTAGAGTGACCCTCCATTCATCTTCCCATCAGTACAGCATGCATACCTTTGCCTCTGGGGCAGGTTGACAATAAGACAATAGTGGGGCTCTCTGAATGATGGAAAGTCTAGGTTAAGTGCCCTAAGTTACACACCTAAGGTCAGAAGGCCAGGGCCAATGTAGAACTGTGAAGCATTTATCAGAAGTGATGAGTGCAGAAAACGGAAAGCCAAGGACGGAAGATGAAGCTGCCAATCAGCGCATGAAAAGATGCTCAACATCATCAGACATTAGGGAAAGTAACATTAAGGGCTCCCCAGGAATATCACAGCACGGTGAATGACATCATGGCAGGAATGCATGCAAAAGAGAGAGAACAGTTACATGGCAAGACCGAAAGCTTGAGGGATTCAGGAGCCAGACTTGCTCTTTTACAACAACTCCCTCTCATGTGAGGTAACTCAGCCCATGAGACCAGCATTAATCCCTCCTGAGGGAGATGTCCCCATGAACTAATTACTTTTCACCAATCCCCTCCTCTGAAAGATGACACCACCTCTCAACATCGCCACACTGAGGACCAAATCTGGTGCGTGAACTTTTGCTTGCCTTCCTGGCACTCAGCATCTTCTCTTGGCATCTCAATATGCTGCTCAAGAACTTCCCATTTTCTCTTCACCACTTCCCATCACATAAAGTAATGGTCAGCCCATCCACCTGTATTTTTTTAATAAAGTTTTATTGAGACATATCCATTCTCAATTTGTTTGCACATTGTCTGTGACTGCTTTCATGCTGTGATGGCAGAGGTGAATACTGGCAAGAGAGACTGTGTGGCACACCACCAAACCTAAACATACTTAGTGCCTAGTCCTTTACAGAAAAAAAATATTGCTGATCCTTGATGTGAAGGTACATGTGTCTCCTCTGATTGACAAGCTCTTCCATGCTCTTGCCTATCCCCCCCATTCCTTCCCTATCTCACACCTTCCTGTCTAGTCCTGTTCTGTTCCTGCCTTCTCGGATCCTCCTTCAGAGCACACCAATTGTCCTGTTGCTGCTGCCACTTCCTACTAATTCTCCTTTCCTGCTGCTCATCAGTTTGTTCACCAAAACTTGAAGCGATTTCTTTCTTTTGTCTTCCTAACACCTGACTCGATTCCAGTTTCTCCCCTGAAGTTATCTTTTTCTTACCTACTTTCTAGAACATTTACAGTTTTTTAAAAATTAACAAAAATTATATATCACATTATATTGTGATGTATAGTGTGGAATTTCAATACATGCATACAATCTGTGCTGATTAGATTGGAGGAATTAATGTTTCTTCCTCTTTGTCATTGACCTACAATTAGAACCCCTGCTCTACATTAATTCTTGATTGAATTTGTGTCATGCAGTTAAGTCCATGGTTGTGTTCTCCTTGGGTTGCTTTAGCTACAATTAGACTGGAGGCTGGTTGAGAAAATCTTTCTTATATTTATGCTTCTGTAACCTCCTTTTCCAATCCCACCTGGGGTTCAGGGCAGTATATCCAAATATGTCTTCAATCTGTCCACTTCTTTCCTTCTTCCCTCTCATGGATCCAGGTCATTTTATCTTACTTAGACTATTGCAGTTTTACCTTAATTAGTCATTCTACTCTGTTCTTACCCTGCTTTTCTCTGTTTTCTACAAAATAGAATAATGTTTTTAAAAATAAATCATCATTTTATTCTATTCCTTGAAAAGCTTCCATGACTTCTGATTGCACATGGAATGAAATATGCCCCATGCTTGGCTTACCATCTTCATCCTCTCCCTCTACCCTTACTCACCATGCTTCACTTCAAGTCCCTTCCCAGGCTGTAGCATGTTCTGTGGTGCCTCTTCTAGAATCATCTTCCATGGATTCTCATAGTTCACTGTGCCAACATCTCTACAAAAGGGTGTCTGCCTCCCCATAGAATGGCCTGCCATCACACACCCTTGTTTTTCTCTGTCCAGGAAAGTTGGCACAATCTGAAATCCATGTAGATTATGTATATTAGTGAATAATTTATTTTCTGTTTTCTTCCACCATGTAATAGCCACCACGAGAACAGAAATCTTTCTTTCTTGTCACCATGTCCACAGCCCCTACCTTGAAATTTGATATGAAGACACTTAGAAGTAATTGTTGAAGAAATGAACAAGTGAAAGTACAGTAGGCAAATAATGAATGCTCACTATTTTTTCTTGTTTTTTTGTTTCCATGAAATTTTTTTCTTAAAAAAGTTCTTTATTTTGAATCTAATTTTTACAGGTACTTCTGTTGTGACTATAAAAGCTTTGGCTGCTGACTCAATTCAGGATAGCATTGAGTACTCAGTTTTTAGTGGAAATGAAGATGGAGTTTTCTCCCTGTGCTCCCATTCAGGTAATCTTTGTAAGAGCCATATCTTCTGCACCATGAAATGTTACCAAAAATAAATAATCCTGCAAAATGTGAAAGGGATGAATTGTCAGGGGTAAGTCATTTTAAAGGTAGCCAGAGTTTTTCATGGTAGTGATGAAAAATTATGGAAAATCAAAAACTATTTATGTATTCTCACCAAGAATTCTGTTAGATTGTGCTTATCCTGCTTTTTGAAATTTTAAATTAATTTCCACTTATAATTTACCCATCTATTTGCAAAAGTTGGAAATGTAGTAGGGAAATCATTGATACTGAGTTTGAATTCAAAATAAGCTCACATGGCTAGCCTCAGGGAATTTTCATCAGAGATTCTTCTAATTCGCCACTGAATGTCAACAATGTAACAAAAAAACAGCTGGAAAAGTTTCTATGTGGTGGTAAAGAAATTACTTCCAAGTACAACATGTATTAAATTTAGCTTTAATAAGACCATTATTGTGTTTTAAATGAATCCCAATTGATTATTTGAAACATACTTTTTTGACTAACAACTATGTAGCAGATACATATCTACTGCATCATTGTCAGGCATCAAGAAGAATGTTCCTAATAATTTCTATATTACCATGCAACTGCCGTATTTAAGCTATGCTACATGCACATGGGAGGAATTGAGAGGGGATAATTTCTTAAGTAAATGCTTTCTCATCCAGGGTGGTGCACACAGCCTGTGGCCTCTGGTCGGCAACCTCCAAGAGGTAGGGTAGAGGAAGTCTTCTCTCTTCACCCATTACTGGCTTGTTGACAAAAGGGCTATCTGCAAACATCAACAAGCCTTGTTTCTCACAGACCAGGTGTCTGGAGGTTCTAGGGGAGAAGCTGTTTAGGAAGTAGAGAGAGTAGTAGAGTCTGCATATTTCCTCAAGTTATTCAAATCCTTCTACTCTCCCACTCCTAACATGACCCAGGCTTGGCTCCTGCCCACCTGGATTCTTCCATTAAAATGCAGATAAAATCTGCCTGGGGTCAAGCCTTATTTTGCAATTAAGCAATTATTTTATGTTAAAAGTCACTTACTTACGAATGTTATTTGAAATATCTACAAAATAGAATGTCACAACATATACAACTATTAGATGGGACAACAGTAAAGGAAAAGTCCTTGTAGTTGCCACCTGTGTCCAGAAATAAGCCATTACTAGAACCTTAGGGAGCTTTTTTTTTTTTTTTTTTTTTTTTTTTGGACAGGCAAAGTGGACAGTGAGAGAGAGAGAGAGACAGAGAGAAAGCTCTTCCTTTTGCCGTTGGTTCACCCTCCAATGGCCGCTGTGGCCGGCGCACCACGCTGATCCGATGGCAGGAGCCAGGTGCTTCCTCCTGGTCTCCTATGGAGTGCAGGGCCCAAGCACTTGGGCCATCCTCCACTGCATTCCCTGGCCACAGCAGTGATGACCTGGAAGAGGGGCAACCGGGACAGAATCCGGTGCCCTGACCGGGACTAGAACCCGATGTGCCGGCACCGCAAGGCAGAGGATTAGCCTAGTGAGCCACGGTGCCGGCCTAGGGAGCATCTTTTACATCTCTCTTTTTTCTTTCCACACATTTTTTATGGTTATTATTTAGAAACATGTGGGTGGCTAAATCTAGCTAATCAACATAGGCATTAGCTGTCTCTCATCCCAGAGGTACTCAGAAACATGAATTTGGTATTAATCATTGACCCTTTGTGTCACTGTAGTGTTTCCACTCTGCTTGAATCCCTATGATATTTATTTTTACTTTGACTTAAGCTTCATCATGGAATAATGCTATGCACTGTTCTTTGACTTGATTCTTTAGCTCAATATTTTTGGTATGGCTTAAATAGTACATAAGCCATTTGATGTTAAAGAATAGCAAAGAATGCTATATACCCGGTTGCGTGTCTCTTGTAGATTTAGCTGGAGTGCTTCATGCTTTTCATGCTTAAATAAATACATTTTTTACCAGTGTTAGTATGTGCCAGGGTACTTCAAAATGTTTCATAGAAAAATGGAATTAAAACAGAACTATAAATTTGTGGGAAAAAATGAAATTGTGTATATGAGAGGTTTTCAAAAGGTTTATGAAAATACGTACTGTGAATGAACTGTGCATGAATTTTAAAAGTTTTTTGCACTTAAATAACATTATCTTTTCATTCATTTTTCCAGAAATATATGGAATCATATATTTGAAATGGGCTTTATTTTTTGATTTTGTATTAAAAAGCTTTCAAGCTCTTATTAATTCCAACACTTTTTATACTCAACATGCCCAATTATTATATGAAAATAGCCATTTCCCTTGTGTTAGTTGGAATTACATGGCTCTTTTTCTTCTTTAGCTATTTTCATGTATTTAAAGTCCAACATAAAGCAACATCTTGCTCCTGAATAACATAAGAGAATGGCAATCTTTATCCCTTCATGACCACAATTATAGTTCTTTCAATTAGGCATTATTAGTATTTTTAAACAGATCTAGCTGCCTCGTGCCAGCATCTCATAGTTTCCTTTAGTATCCTTTCTGCCTAGATTAATCTCTTTAAACACCATGAACTGTTTCCATAGTTACAAACCGAAGGTTGACTTTTGTGTTCAGACCCCATGCCACTTGATATTAAAATATCTGGAACAGTTTCAAGCAGCAGGAATCTTACAGTTTGACTAAGACTGTGTATGTAAAAAGCAGATGACAACATGCATTCCGGTATTTGTTAGTTTGAAATAAAGCAAAAATTGTCAAACTTTCAATTTTTTTAAAGACACAGGTTTCACGAGAGGGTTTCAAAGCTACTGGGTAACAGATATTTGCCACATTGTGCTGTACAGTTGTACAGTTGCGTGTATAGAGTATGTAACTGACTGAGGTGGCCTGTTTATTTTATCAAGCATGTAGTATTTACAGAATCTTAATCTCATTTTGATGAGTATTTTCTAAGTTGGGCAAAGGTGATGTCTGTATAGATGAGAGTACTTCAAAAGGTTTATGGGAAAATGACATTAAAAGATAAGTTGATTTTGGTGCAAAAACTGTTGAAATTCATGCAAATGAGGTGTCCTCAAGAAGTTTATGGAACATGAGCATTACGAAAACTGCATGGCTCTCAAAAATCTTTCCACCAGCATTAGCTCAGCTTTTAATTTCATTTCCCATGAACTCTTTGGGAAATTTTCTCCTATATTAGAAGGAATATATTACAATGGTTTTGTTTTCAAATTATTGCATAACTGGCACAGTGACATATAAGCAAGAACATGAGGTTGGTATTTGTGAGGCTCCTTACTCTTAGGAAAATATGAATTCCTGCCTTCCCATTAGACAGAGCCCAGTAGTCCTCTCAGCTCACTGATGCCAGCACTGCCACACGCACATGCATCATCCAGGGAAAAATATGGACGTGGTCGGCGTGCCAGCCTGGAATCGTCTCTTCGGCTGGCTGTTGTTGTCTAGTGCATTTGCACAGCGTTCACACCATATGCCAGTTATTATGCCAAAAATAAAACCCAAGCAAGGAAAGCATTAGGACCATAGATTCATTCCAAGTGCAAAATTCCAATTATCAAAGCCTAAACACAAGACTTTTATTAAGACATCCACTTTGATCTGCTCTGTAACTGGCACACTTTCTCCTAAGTGGCACTGGCCGTTTAGGGTCGCACTTCTATTTTATGTGTCCTTTACAAACAGTAACACAACATCATAGCAGGACCCTGTGTTTGGTGGAATGTGGGTGAGAGCATTGGACCCACCCTCAGCCTTGGCTCCTCTGCCGCTTAGCTGTGGGTTCAGCAATCAACCTTGGTGCCATAGAGGCTTCAGAAAGGAGCTGCTGTCACCACCAGCCCATCAGAATGCATCCTGATGATTCTCCAGCTACCAAAAGTTAGAGCCCCTCCGAAATCCCTGTCGGAGCTGCTGGTCACAATAGACTGTGGTCTGGAAAAGCAATTTGGTTCTAAATCGATACCTAAATCTGACATCAGCGGTTAGAATGATTTTGACATTTTCAATTTGGTAGCATATGGCATTGTTACTATAGAGTATAAATTATGAGTATTTAATTTTCTTACAAATAGAATAGGAGCTATAACATCTCTCCCAAACACTCAAAACCAAAGGCAGAATGTTAGAAAAGCATAAAGTCTCTCTGGGATCCAAGTGAGTGATAGATGCCCTGAAGGTGTTTTGGACTAGGTCGGTTATCTGGGGAAGCTGCTTCAAATAAAGCAATAAGCAGTGTGGCTTCCAGGCCGTATTTCCAGAAACAGTGCAGGTTCTTTCACCAGAAAAAAACCCCAAACTTGTAAAAGCCCATGCTTATTAAATTGTCTCCTTCTAAATTCAGAGTTCATAAAGATATTAAATCTGTATCTGATGCACAGAGCAGGAGAGATAGAGAGAAATCTTCCATCCACTGATTGACTCTCCAAATGGCTGCAATGGCCAGTGCTGCCCCAGGCTGAAGCCAGGAGCCTGGTGCTCTGCCTGGGTCTCCTGCATGGGTGGCAGGGGCCATCTTCCACCGCCTTCCCAGGAGCATCATTGGGAAAGAAGCAGTGTAGCCAGGACTCAAACCAGTGCTCTGATGTGGGATACAAGAGTCACGAGTGGCAGTTTAACCCCCTGTGCTACCACACTGGCCCCTGCACGGAAACATCCTAACCATGCGTCACAGCCATTCTGGGAAGTGATGCTTAGTATCCCCTCTTTACAGAACTGGAGCCCCAGCTTCATACAATCAGCATCTTACATCAGGCCACAAAATTAGCAGACTTTGAGGCCAGGGACTGGAGCTAAATTAAGTTCCCAGCACTGGGATTTGTGCCTTCAGGTTTCTACCATTCAAAATCAGTGTACATTCAACAACTTGCTATTTGATGGGACATCTGACAGTGAAAGCCAAGTAAATATTAATAATTTTAAATGAAGACAAAGATGTTGTTGTAAAGTAGTGGAAAAAGAGTAGAAACCAGAGAAAGCAATTATGTTCAGGAGATGTATTTCTTCATCTGGGGGCAGAAACTGGAGCACAACATTATCCTCACATTTTACTACCCTGGCAGGCATAGTGACAGACAGACAAGTAGAAAGAACTCTCATCCCCTGGTTTGTTCCCCAAATGCCTGCAACAGCTGGGCATGGGCTAGGGCCAAAGCCAGCAGCTAGGAACTCAGTCTGGGTCTCCCAGATGCATATCAGGGACCCAACCACTTGAGCCATCACCTGTTCCCTCCCAGAGACTGCACTAACAGGAAGCTGGTGTCAGGAGCAGGACCCAGTATGGAGCCCAGGATTGGGCGTCTTCACCACAAGGCTAAATGCCCACTCCCATGTTCCTTCTTCTGTATGAGGGTATGAAAGCCATCACTGAGTGCCTTCCATAGAACAGACCCCGAGCTGGGCACTAGGGATATGATGGTACGGAAGAGACAGCTTTCACCTTGTGTCGCTTACTAGCCAAGAGGACTCCAATGACCCAGACTTATCAGTAAAGTGATAAAGACGGAAGTAGAGGCCATCCCAGGACTATGGAGACCTATGCATGGTGATGCCAAAGTGAGCATGTGAGAAACAGACCACGGGGGCTGGTGCTGTGTTGTAGTGGGTTAAATCCCCTTCTGTGGTGCCAGCATCCCATACGGGCACTGGTGTGAGTCCCAGCTGCTCCACTCTGATCCAACTCCCTGCTGATGTGCCTGGGAAAGCAGCAGAGGATGACTCAAGTGCTTGGGTTCCTGCACCGATGTGGGAAACCCAAAGAAACTCCTGGCTTTGGACCAGTCCAGCTCTGGCTATTTCACCATGGAAAGCACTGAAGTTATATATGGGACAATGACAGGGCCATGTTCTATTCAATTCAGAATGGAAACTGGACTGGTGGCAAGGGGGCAGGTAAGTGCAGGGAGAAGGTGGGAGATGCTGGTGGCTTGGATGAAGGCAAAAGTGGTGGAGGCAGAGAGGGGTGGACTCAAGCGGTGTTCAGCCGGTGTACTCTCCAGGGGTCATGGTAGGCTATGCAGAGACAAGGGCGACTCAAGGGATAGCAACTAGATTTCTTATGTGTTTGATCCCTGAAAATATGTGAAAGTTCTCAACTTGATTCTCGATGGCCCTGGTCAGTAAGGAAGGGAAGCCAGGCAATGGAGGCCTTGGAGGGGTGGGTGAGCGTGCCAACACACGGATCCAAGGTAATTTGGGACATTTTTAAAATAATCACAACATCATTTACTTTTCCTTCCTTCTCTCCTGGGGATTCAAAACAGGACAACTCACTGTCAAAGATCCCAGGTTTCTCGATTTTGAAGTCAGGAACGAAGTGCAGCTCATCGTTTTAGCTGAAAGTGGTGGGCAGAGAGCGTACAGCAAAGTTGCAGTCTTGATACAGGATGTGAATGATAACCTACCCCACTTTGGGCAAAGCGTTTACCAGGCATCGGTGTCTGAAGGCCAGAGCTACAATACTCATGTCGTACAGGTAACAGAAATACATTTGTGTGTGTGTGCGTGTGTGTGTGTGTGCGCGCACACAAGTATTAGAATCACAGTCAATAACATCCAAATAGCTAAGGCCCATGTCCAACACAGAACTTAAAATGTCAGTGTTTCCCGGGTGTGCTCAGTGTTTGGTGGATTGGCTGAAACCCTATACAGAAGGGATTCCCGCTTCTCTTTCTTCACTCAGTGCTAGGTACTGTCCTCCTTTCTCTGGGAACCCCGTGAGCACTCTCAGGGAGCAGGTAGGGACACAGCAAACCACCAGCGTTGCAAATTCTACCGTTCAGTAGAGAAGTCAGAAATCGGAGTATATCATTTAAATGCCACATCATTCATGCAAGACTACAAGTGTGCATTTAGTTTCATGAGAGAAAAGAGGAAAAACGTCAGCTCTTCCTGGAAGAGAAGTCTAAGGCCTCCCAGAACGACACTTGCACGAGGTCTCAAGCAGGGGTGGAGGAATATCTGGCCCAAGGGCCATGTAAGGTCCGTGGAAGTCATTTGGTCTGGCAACTGCAGGCAGGACTCGAAATTTAATAAATCTATAGCAGGCTAACTTTTAAGTTGATAATTTTGTATGGCCTGTGAATGATGTTATAAATATCCACATGGTCCTTGGCGGGATAAACGTTCCCACCCCTGCTGGAAATCACCTTCCCATTACTTCCAGCCTGGCTCCTGAGGCACCTGGTTCCCTCTGTGGGTGCAGGCAGGACCAGCACTGGCAGCTGTCTTGCAGTCCCAGCTCGGTGCCCCGACACACCACTCGGGAGGTGCAGGGCCTCCTGGCCGGCTGTTGCAGATGCATGTGCGCTGCAGTCGCCAGCATGTTCCAGACGTGTTCACTGTTGTGTCAGCCATGACTGAGATGTTTAAGGAGCAGCTGGGGACGTTTGCTTTTCCAGTATTTATCATCCCTGCCCAGTCCAGGCTACTTTGTCATACTGGGCCCTGCAGCATCACGCTTCTCTCTCCCACCTGGTAGCCTGGGCCAGCCTGCGCTGCTTAGTACATACTTAGTGAGAAGGAAGACACCACTAAAGCCCAGTACCCCAAGTGGCAGAACTCTCAAGGGCCAACTCGGGGGCGGAGACACTGCATTTCATTCTTTCCTTGTCTCGATCATTCCTATTCCAGGAAGCTGGTAGTGCCATTCTCCCGTGAATTGTTCAAAAACTAGAAACCCAGGAGGCTCAAGAGCTCATCATCTGCAGAAGTCACTTTGGATTTTGGCCGCTGCACAGCCAATCTGGCCTCCCTTTGGGTACAGCTCCACAAACTTCCTGTGAGGCCCTGGCCTTCCTCTCGGCATGCAATCCTGCTGGGCACGGCAGTGGCATTACTCATCCGCCTCCTGCCCTACCCCGCGAAGGGTTTGGTTACCTGCCTCTGTCCCTGGCCAGCCAACTCTCCCTGGGTGAAGGGCTCCCAAGACAGAGACAGATTACAGCTGAATCCTCTTGATGGCTAGAAGAAGCTGTTCTCCACCCCCCCGCCCCGCCCCCGAGCTGTTCCTGTGCAGGCCATTCTAACACATTGCACACACTGACACACCGCATCTATGTCGCCAAAGGAAGACCAGCTGCTTTTCCCGATGCTCGCGAAGGGAGCTGTGTATTGCTGCCTTTTCTGACCCAAAGAGCTTGCTCATGAGATCCAGGGTGGTCACTTGGGCCCCTCTGGTGCCCTGAGAGCTATGACAGCCGTGTCGAGGCTGGATTGAGAGGGTAGGGAGTCACAAATAAGATCCCGCTAGGACAGCAGTGTAGTATCCTGGCAAAGGGAAGACAGGGCAGGTGAGCTGAAGCCAAGGCTGTGGACATAGAGGAGTGTGTGTGTATGTGTGTGTGACATATATGTGTATATAAATGGAATCTTAATAATGCTGTCAACTTCTTCTTAAACCAGGTCTTGAACCCATTCATATATTTTGGTCTAGTGATTACAATTAATGCAATCAAACAGTATACAAAGTCACTTCACAAAATTCACAGAAAGTGTAATTAAAAACTTATTTTGTAACCAAAATATTTAAATCCTTGCATATGAGGGTGCTTCACAACACTCAGGGAAAGTGTGTATTTATGAAAAAACTATATGTGGATTTCAAACATTTTGTACCAAATGTGTTATTTAATTTCTTCTTCCACTTCTAGAAGTCACTTGTTTGTTTATTTGAAAGGCAGAGTGACAGAGAGGGAGAGAGAGTGAAAGAGAAAGAGATCTGCCCACTGACTCATTCCCCAAATGACCACAACAGCCAGGTCTGGGTCAGGCTGAACCCAAGAGACGGGAATTCCATCCAGGTCTCTCACATGAGTGGCAGAGGAACAAAGATTAGCCATCTCCCTCTACCTTTCCAGGCGCATTAGCAGGGAGCTGAATGGCAAGTGGAGCCACTGGGACTTGAACCAGCACTCTGATATGGGATGCCAGTATTGTGAGCCTAGGATTCTCTTCTCCATGGGGAATGATGCACTTTTGTTTTACACTCAATACTGCTTTGATGACCCATCAAATAAATGATCTGGATCTATATTTGTTAACACTGAATCTAAACTTTCTTTCATTTTTAAAAGATCTCTTAAACTTAAAATTTATTACAAAATAAATCCACACATGGCCTATTTTATAGGAAATACTTACAGCAGAAAAAAAGAACGAATAAAAAAATCACTTACTGTGTGAGGATGTTCTGCAACATTTCTTTCCTTTTCTGCTACCATGAATCTATATACAGTACTGGAAATTTTCTGTTCAAGCAAATCAGATTTTTTTCAACTGATTTTTCCTATAATGTAGGATTGCAGCTCAAGTCACTTGGAAATCCTTTGGACAAGAATGCAGAGAAGGCCTTCCTCCCTGCCCCTTGCAGCCCCGTCCACTTTATTAAAGAGTTAGAAGTGGCATAGCAGGTCAAGCCGCCACCTGTGACCCCTGAATCCCATGTGGGCACTGGTTCAAGTCCTCACTGCCTCACTTCCTATCTAGTTCCCTGTTAATGTGCCTGGAAAAGCAGCAGAGGATGGCCCAAGTGCTTGGGCTCCTGCACCCACATGAGACCAGGGGAAACTCTCTGTCAATCTGTAGATTTCCTTCATAATGCATTTCTCTCTTTACTAATGTTGCAGATTAAATCTAACAGAAATGCGTTCCTCGCAGGTTTTTGCTACTGACCTGGATAGTGGGCTGAATGGCCTCCTTGAGTATTCTCTCGTCTCTGGCAACCATGAAGAGGTGTTCCAAATCGATGCATTCAGTGGTGTGGTGACAACAAGTGTGGTTCTGGATTATGAGAACAGCAGTTCCTACAGGTTTGTCCAGGATTCCGCTCCATTTGCTCAACTGTTCTGCTTGGTCCTTGAGGCATGACTTTTTGTTGTGCAAACTTGATTCTAAAATGTGTTTTCCATTTGGCCTAACTTAGGAGCATCCTTTTTACATATTAAAATAGTCTTAGAGATTATGGTCTATTGGGGAAAAGTGATTAGCCTAGAAGAAGTTGCAGGTTTCCTTCTAAGAGTTGATGCATTTGGGATGCTGTGAACTACTAAGTGAGATATCAAAAGAGCAATGTGAGATGTCTCCAGAACTAGAGAGCCCTCAGCAAAGGCTTGTTGGTATTGTTTTTTTTTTAAAAAAAAGAAATGAAGGCTGAATGGCATTTGTCTTTTTAACTCTTTTTAAAAATATTTTTTGCAATGTATGGTTCATTTTTTAAAAAATATTCGTTTATTTATTTGAAAGGCAGAGGTACAGAGATAAAGGGAAAAACAGAAGGAGAAAGAGGTATCTTCCACCTGGTGGTTCACTCCCCAGATGGTTACTGCAACTGGGTCTGGGCCAGGCTGAAGCCAGGAGCCTGGAACTCCATCCAGGTCTCCTACGTGAGTGGCAGGCACCCAAGCACTTGGGCCAGCATTTGCTGCTCCCCCAGATGCATTAGCAGGGAGCTGGTTCAGAAGCAAAGCAGCCAGGACTCACAATGGTGCTCCTAAGGGATGCCGGCATCGTAGGCAGTGACTTCATTCTTGATTCTTACTTTGTGTATGAAAATATAACCTTGTCATCAGGGGCCTTATTGCAGTTCCCGGAGATGATCTTATTCAAAGCACAGGTTCAACATTAAACATTAGCATGTTTCATCTAGAGTCCAAGATACGCTGGCCTTCTACAACATTCTATGAAGGGGGGGATATAGTCGTGTCACAGGTGTTCTAGGTATCTGGAAAAGTCAGAGATACAAAGTCTAGGCTTAGAGCAAACATATTTAGAGTATCCCAGTCTATAACAGTGAAAGACTGTCAAAAACCTAAAAGGTCCATGAATGAGGAGTGTGTAAGGAGGCTGGCACAACCCTTCTGTGGACCCCCATGAAACTGATTGTTAGGCGAAGTCGGTGTGAGATGTGTGTGCTTGCTGATGGGAGCAGAGCTCTAGGATCTGGCCCCGTGTGAAGGAAGCAGCAAGCTGTGCTCTAGGGCTCCCCAGCATGGGGAGGAAAAGCAGATACGCATTTTGGAATAGTTCTGGAGGAAAACACAATGAACTGGTAACTGTGTTTGGCCAGCCTGTGGTCTGAGAGAGGCGTGGCTTTCTCATTGTACAATTTAATACACTTTTTGGTTATGTTGTGTTTTTTCTGAAAGCCTTCGCACATACCATACTGTAGCCCCCCTTCTCTGCAAGGGTTGTGCTCCAAGACCCAGTGGGTACCTGACATTGCAGGAAATACTGAACCCCGTGTGTCCTGAGTTCCCATACGCCCTGCAGCATTACCACGTATGAGTACCACGCTTAATCTGCCCTTCTGTGTTTTATCCCCTGGTCCTTACCTCCTTTGCAGTGCTACTCCTGTGGTTTGGGGCTATTATTATGTGAAGTAAGGGTTACTTGAACATAAGCAGGAGTGATATGCGTTTGTCGTTTGTTTGAAAGCTAGATTACAGAAGAGTACACGTCAGTATTTTCCTGTACCAGATGACTTTCATGTTTCATAAGGAAAATACAATATGTTCATGTGGTTGAACGACAAACGCAGGGTGATATGATACTGTGACTGTCCAACTGATAGCTAAAATGGCTAGTATGTGGCTAACAGGCAGGTAGGGTATACAGAGTGGATATGTGGGTCAAAGGGACAGTCACAAAATGTGTACAGCATTTCCTCACACTACCTGGGGAGGCACACAATTCAAAACCTATACATTGTTTATTTCTAGGATTTTATTTATTTATTTATTTTTATTTTTGATGGAGGGTAACTAAAATTACGGACAACCAAATCAGAGTTAAGGGGGAACTACTATATTTCATTTCATCCTCGCAACCACCTCAAGAGGAAGTTCAGTTGGGTGTTTTGTTATTTACTTAACAGGCAGCAGAAGTATGGTGGTTTGCTCAGGGTCACAGAGCTGTTTAGGGATTGAACTTGGACTTGCACCCAGGTAGTGTTGTTGTGAGTTATACAAGCTCCAGTGCAGACTTCCTGTTTGGGGGAAAGCTAGATTACAGAAGAGTACACGTCAGTATTTTCCTGTACCAGATGACTTTCATGTTTCATAAGGAAAATACAATATGTTCATGTGGTTGAACGACAAGAACGGATTAAAGCAGAGTATGTTTCTAGGTGCCTTGGATTAATTAACCTCAGAAAACCCTCCCATCTTTAAACTAAGATTGTTTAGTCTTTTTGTTTAATATATTTCAAATTATTACTTCAAGAGTATTTTAGAAGTTTAAGATCTTACTCTGTGCTCACTTTGAGGAATGTCTTTCCACAATATTTTAATGAAATTAATTGTTACGATCCTTGCATAATTTGTTAAAAATTGATTGCTGCAGCATTGTTTCTGTAGTAAGTTTAAGCCGGAAGCTGCTTTTCCCCTCCACAGATGGCTGCAGGTAAATCTCAGCCTGGTTGCCATCTGAGTGATCACACATCAGAGCCCACTAATGGCCTGCTGAGTCCAGGAATGCAGCATTTCCTGATTGAGATGGCTTTCTGCTCCAGTGTTCTCATTCAATGCAGCCTAATTAACAATGAAATCTAACTTCTTTCAACTTTTTCCTATTTGCGTCATAGCTTCCATGTTCCCAACATTTAAATTGGCCCCAATATTTAAAAGGACCTTTCTTTAATTCCCCATGAAGAATTTAACTCAAGGCTGGAAGCAGCAAGAACTGAGAGGAGCTGAGCCACTCACACACTGTTCCAGAAAGGGGCACTGAGCCAAACGCAAACACACATACATGCGTACACACACACACACACATGGCATACACACACACACACACGGCATACACACATACATACACACACGGCATACATACATACATTTGTGCACACAACATACACACACACATGCGTACACACTTGGCATACACACATACACATGCACACACATGGCATACACACATATACACACATACACACACGGCATACACACATGCGTACACACACGGCACACACATACATTTGTGCACACAACATACACACATACATGCGTACACACTTGGCATATGCACACACATGCGTACACACTTGACATACGCACATACATGCGTACACACAAGGCATACACATATACACACATACATACATGGCATACACACATACACGCATACACACATGCATACACACACGGCACACACATATATGCATACACACTTGGCATACACATGTACCCACATGGCATACACACATACATGCATAAACACATGGCATGCACATACATGCATACACACACGGCACACACATACATGTGTACACACACACACAGTCTGCAGCATCACCAAGGCCAGCAGATATTTAAGCATCCTGCCATGTGGCCTCTCCCCTCACCCACTGTCACCCTTGCTCACCTTGTAGCTTCTGTTCCTCTCCAATGCCGTCCTTAATATTTAGGACAATGGAAAATGGAGAGCAGTTTTTCCTTAATCTGCTACAACTTGATGAACGATTTGAATGCGGTGCCATTTACATGTTTCACCTTTCTTTAAAGTGCTGTTAGTTCGTCTAGGTGAAAGAAATATTACCAACTTCAGTCCTTTGTGTTGAAACATAAAACCAAGGGCAGACATGAGACGCTGCTTGGGATGCCTGCCGCCCGTATCAGGGCGCCTGGCTCAAGCCTTGGCTCCGGTCCTGATTTCAGCTTCCTTCTGTTGCACACCCGGGTAG
Organism: Sylvilagus floridanus; assembly: GCA_949820135.1. Lineage (NCBI taxonomy): Eukaryota > Metazoa > Chordata > Mammalia > Lagomorpha > Leporidae > Sylvilagus > Sylvilagus floridanus. Next base: position 21,258,320 of record OX463238.1, on the reverse strand, counting down.
GCAGCAGTGTTGGCTCAGTTAGTTGGGTCACTACCACCCTTGTGGGAGAGTCAGATTGAGTTCCTGACTCAAGACGTTGTGGGAGGCTGGTGCCGCGGCTCACTAGGCTAATCCTCCGCCTTGCGGTGCCGGCACACTGGGTTCTAGTCCTGGTTGGGGCACCGGATTCTGTCCCGGTTGCCCATCTTCCAGGCCAGCTCTCTGCTGTGGCCAGGGAGTGCAGTGGAGGATGGCCCAGGTGCTTGGGCCCTGCACCCCATGGGAGACCAGGAGAAGCACCTGGCTCCTGCCATCAGATCAGCGAGGTGCACCGGCCGCAGCGCGCCGGCCGCGGCGGCCATTGGGGGGTGAACCAAGGGCAAAGGAAGACCTTTCTCTCTGTCTCTCTCTCACTGTCCACTCTGCCTGTCAAAAAAAAAAAAAAAAAAAAAAGACGTTGTGGGCATTTGTGAAGTAAACCAGAGAATAGGAGATCTTCCTCTGTCTCTGCCTCTTTAAATAAATTAACAAATAAATAAATAAATAAAATTACATACGTAATAAATAAATAAAATTACATATATAATGGATAAAGGAAGTAGTTATGATTCTGCTAGCTATATTAAATTATTTTAGTTTTCATGTCATACCTCCTCTTAAGAAAACTCAGTGGAAAGATGACAAATTACAAAATAGGCCATTACGTACATTCTGTCTGCCTGATATACCTTAATTTGTAAAAACTATTTCCCAAGCATGAGGCTGGGGATATTAAAAATAAATGAAACATATTAAATAAAAGTTTAAAAAATAAATGAAACAGTCCTTGGTGTCAGGGAGCTTAGAAATTGAGTCCCAGTTAAACTCTTGGCAGGAAGGTTGTTCAGAATCACATACTTGTCATTGATGGAGCCCCTGCTTGCATTCATTGTCGAACTGAATTTGTATAATAGACATGACTTACAGACGGTTGAAATTGACATTCAGAGGGCTAAAGCTGTTTAGCCAACAGATGAACCTAGTAAGCATGATGGTGTGGTTCTAGCCAGGGTGTGCTCATAGGAAGACTTCCTATGGCACCATGTGAATGATTCTTAGAAGGACGAACGTGAGTATGTATATTTACAAAACACAGAAAAGAGAATGATTTCTGATTAGATGAATGTTAATAAGCCACAGCAGGCAGTTATTCAATAACATGTTTAAGTGTGAAGATTCAAAAATGGAATTTGAATCACTGCCTTCTGCTACTTGACTTGTAACTGAAATAAACCTGCCACTATTTAAATAGGAAATTGATATTCATATAAGACTTGTAATACTCCACAGTCAAGAGTTTTGGCCTTTTGAGAGAGTTTAAATAAAAATAAACAAAACACACTGAGGCAAATAGTTTAAGTGTTTAAAAACTCCAGTTCTGTTCTCTCTGTCTCTCTCACTATCCACTCTGCCTGTCAAAAAAAAAAAAAAAAAAAAAAACTCCAGTTCCGTAGCGTAATTATTCAATGTCACAAGAGCAGTTATTGCCAGGAGCAACGCTAGACTCCTAATGTACTCTCCATTGAATGTTTCTTATGACTGTGTGAGAAATGAGAAAAAGCAGTTATATATACAAGATAACACATTATCTTTTCCGAAATACACAAATTCAAAGCAGCAGGGCTGGGATTGGAAGCTCAGTGCTTTGACTAACAAAGGAACAGGGAATAAAAGGCATCCCAGGCAAAGGCCTAAGGAAAGGCATGGAGACACAGTGTTGGGTGTGTTTAGAAATGGCAAACAGCAGAGTGCGCCTGGAAAGGAAGTGCATCATAAAAGAGACTGGTAGGTTATAGGAAAAATTTGAAGGGCCATCTAATGGAAATTGTACTTTATTCTGTGAGCTATATAGGTAGTTGAGTGAATATTCAGATCTTTATTTTTTTAGGATTTATTTATTTATTTAATTAGTTGGTTATTGGGGGAGAGAGAGATCAATCTTCTTTCTGCTGGTTCACTCCCCAAACCGCTGCAACAGCCACATCTGGCCCAGGTCAAAACCAGGAACCAGGCACTCCATCCAAGTCTCCTAAGTGGGTGGCAGGGCCCCAAGTACTTGGGCCATCTTCCGTTGCATTCCTAGTGCTCTAGCAGGAAGCTGGATCAGAAGTGGAGGAGCTGAGACTTGAACTGGCACTCTGACATGGGATGCTAGTGTTGTAAGCCACGGAATAACCTGCTATCCCATAACACTGTCCCCCAAATCTTTACTTTAAAAACATCTTTTAATAGATGCATTGCAGGGAACTAGCATGAAGAGACTGGTTAACCTAAAAAACAGCTGTGAGAGGTCTGTTACATGGATGACACTAGGGGACAGAAGGAAGAGACATGCTTCAAAGTTGGCTCTGGGATGGGCATTTGACTTAGAAGTTAAGACATGTGTTAGGACACCCAGGTCTCACATTGAAGTGCCTGGTATAGATTCCCCACTCTGACTATTCCAACTTTCTGCCCCTGTAGATCTGGGAGGCAACAGGTGATGGTTCAAATAATGGGGTCACTGCTACCCACATGGAAGGCTTGGATTGTATTCTCAACTCCCAGCTTTGGCCCAGAGGCCTGGTCCCAGCCATTACCAGCAGTTGAGGAGTGAACTAATGAATGGGAGCTCTTGCTGTCTGTCTCTGTTTCTCTTTGTTTCCTTCTCAAGTACACATGCACACACATATACACACATGTGAATAAGAATATTTTAAAAATATGAAAATAATAAGCTAATATTAGCAGTTGTACCATAACTTGCAGTTGTGAAATAACATATCTTATATGTTACATATATATATTTATGTAATATATATAGACTCATGAGACTGTAAGAATTTGATGACAATTGGAATTCATTGAACAAGGAAGGAATAGAGAATGGTGCCTTGTAGAAAATGTCTACATAGGAAATAATAAAATAGTAATAGATAGGGATTATGATCTTAATTCTGGGCAATTTGAGTTGAGGGCCCATTACAAGAGCCAAAGTGAATATTTTCAGTTGCTTAAGAAGTATAATGATCTAAAGTTCAGGAAACAGATCTCCACTCAAGATTTAGATTTGAGAATCCTCCAGGCAAAGGAGTACAATGGGATTACCCAGGGAGAATGTGTAAACTGAGAATTGATCACCATCTGAGGGCCAGGCAGAGTAATAGGAACCATAACATAGATTTAGTGAATAGAAAGATCCAGGAAAATATGTTGTCACAGGAACCACGGAATGAGGTTGGACTGCATGAAAGACCAAAGCTTCAAAGTGTGTTTTGCCTGCAGGGGTGAGGAATGTCTGCCCATTGACCATATAAGGTTGTGAAATTGTTTGGTCTGACCCTGCTGTGGCAACCGCAGGCAGCCTCAAAATTCACTAAATTGATAGCAGGATAATTTTTAAGTTGATAATTTTGTATGGCCCATGAACAATGTTAAAAATATCCAAATGGCCCTTGACAGAAAAAGATTCCCTGACACCAGTATTGTCTCTTAAAAAATTCCCTAAGAAGTTTGCAAAAGTATAAGCTTGTCCCAGATGGTTTTCTATCACAATAACTTGACGTATTCAACTGATAAAAGTTGAACATTTTGTTCTGTTGAATACATTTTTTTATTTTAAATATTTTATTGTATCAAAGTAATATATGCTTAAAAATTAAATTGTATAATAGAGTGTCAGTGAGTTTAGATCTAAGTTAGCAGTTACTACCCAACATCACCCAATACTGTAGACATTTTGACCTGGTTTTCTCCATTATAATAAACACCCCTGTGTCCCAACTTCCAATTTTAGACATTGTCTCTCAATTTTCTTCTGTAATAGATGTGGACGTAACCTCACACTGCAAATCTCTATATATTCTTGTCACCATTTTTCAGTTTGTCAATAATCAATATTTACATTATATGACTATCTAAGTGTGTACTTTTTAGTCAGGCGGTGTGTGTGATTTTATTTCCTTTCATACACGACTTTCCTAGGCCCCTGGAGTTGGTTATCATCTTCCCTTTTTAGTTATCCATTTGCTGTTTCCATGTCCCTGATTCATGGGAAACATTCCATCAGCTGCATCATCCCACGCCTCATCTCTTCTCCTAAATACCTCTCATATTGAATATTCCACTAAGTCTTCCATTTTCTTGAAGAACTGGTTCCTGTAGTGTCTGCCCTCACAATCCAGCAGGACTTTTGGCTCAGCCAGCCTACTGCCAAGGTGAAATCCCATGACTGTGGTTTATTTCCCCCTAGGATGGACCAGTGGCTCCCAGATTCCATGTCTTCCTATTTCTTAATCTCCATTTTTGTAGGAAAAGTGCAAGAGAAGTGATTTCCATGGTTCCTTGCATCACTGAATGTGCCCTTATTCTACCCTAATGTGTGTTACATATAATGGGTTGTACAGAAGTTGAAAATGTCTTGTAGAATTTTGAAGCATTGCTCTGTTATTCTGTAAAACCCAGGGTTGCTCTTGAGAAGTCGGAGGCCATTTTAACTCTTTTTCTCTGTATGATTTCCCTTCCATGTTGAAGGTCCTAGGTTATTCCTTTTGTTCCTAGTCTTCAGAACTGTAATTATACACTTTGAGGTGGGTCTCTCCTTGTGATGGGTACTCAGTGTTGGGTTTAAATACAGAGATGTGTTTCTATTCTCTTGAATTATTTCAATGATAATTCTTTCCCATCCGTTTTTTCTTTCATTTTGCTTTACTTGCTTATTTTGCACTGTTTCTTTTTTTTCCTGGAGCCAGTTCAATCCAGTACGGACTGCCTGGATTGATAGTATATGTTTTGTATTTTATTTCCTGTTTGCCATTTCTTGTTTTGTGTGTTGGTCTACTTTTGTTGCTTTATTTTTCTGGGATATTTTTTATAATGTTAATCTTCTGAGCCATCTTTTTTTTTCTCTAGTTAAGATTTGAAGGAATAGTATGTATTTTTATACTTCCCAAAACTCTTTCTTGACCTTTAATCTTATCTAATGGATGTATTATCTTCTAATAACTCTCTAAGGACATTCACTAGAATTGTTATATATTCTTGATCCATTTCAACATCTATCTCCACTAGGTTTCATTTTTTTCCTTTTCTCCTTTGATCTCTCCTAAGGCTTTCTATAGATACTGGTTATCTTTGGTGATGAGTGAGGGAAGAGCAAATTCAAAAGAATCTGAGTAGATTAGAAGAGCTTGACACTCCTCCCTTTCAGATGAACCAGAGTGGGTGCTGACTGCTGGTAGGATGCTATGCAAACATCAGCCTGCAGTGTTTGCTTTTCTTTGAGAAAGGGCTTTCATTTCTCCAGGAAAGGTCCTCCAAGATCGCTTACCTTGCTATGAACAGCAGTCATTCTTTTGCCTGGGAGGGAATAGCAATGGGCAAGAGGGCTGTGATTATTCTGTATGTTGAGTTATAAGATAGTCTCCCAGGGCAGGTGTTGGCCCACTAGTTAAGACTCCACTTTACACACCTGCATCCCCCATTGGAGTGCCTGGGTTCATGGCCTCACAGATTTCCTGATCGCAGCCTCCTCTTTTCAGTTCAGTACTCCACCCCCGCCACATCTGGAGCCTCCTCTTGCTTACCTGCTGGGGGTGGCCGTGGCTGCTCACTTGCCATTCTCTTCTTCTCAGTGCAATTTTTGAGACTTTATTTTTATGAGCAATTTTATGTTCACAGAAGAGTTGAGAGGAAGGGACAAAGGTACCCCATATGTCCCTTCCCAAACAAGTCCCAGAGTTGCTCCACTTCCAATGTAGCTCCCTGCTGATGCACCTGGGAATGCAGTGAAAGATGGCCCAAGTCCTTGGGCCCCTGCACCCATGTGGGAGATCCAAGAGAAGCTCCTGGCTCCCAGCTTTGGGTCAGCCCAGCTCCGGCTATTGCAGCCGTCTAGGGAGTGAATCAATGCGTGGAAAATCTCTCTCTCTCTCTCTTTCTCTCTCTCTCTCTCTCTCTGTAACTCTGCCCTTCAAATAAATAAATATATCTTAAGAATGGTACATTGTCACAATGAACCTGCATTTACCCATCGTTACAAGCATTCCCCCAAATCTTTTAGGATAGACTTTTGGTGTTGAACATTCTGAATGCATTTTAATCTCTGATTTGTACTGATACATTCATCTGCAATCTTCACTCAATCTGCTTGCTATCTCCTAAAAATTGTTGATATTTCTCACATATTCCACCTACTAATATCTATTCCCATTTTCTTTGTAGCCTTAAGGACTTAGACCTTATCTTAAATTTAAAAAGTAAAACCCTAAGCAAACTGGGTATAGAAGGCACATTCCTCAATACAATCAAAGCAATTTATGAAAAACCCACGGCCAATATCCTATTGAATGGGGAAAAGTTGGAAGCATTTCCACTGAGATCTGGTACCAGACAGGGATGCCCACTCTCACCACTGCTATTCAATATAGTGCTGGAAGTCTTAGCCAGAACTATTAGGCAAGAAAAAGAAATTAAAGGGATACAAGTTGGGAAGGAAGAACTCAAACTATCCCTCTTTGCAGACGACATGATTCTTTATTTAGGGGACCCAAAGAACTCTACTAAGAGACTATTGGAACTCATAGAAGAGTTTGGCAAAGTAGCAGGATATAAAATCAATGCACAAAAATCAACAGCCTTTGTATACACAGACAATGCCACGGCTGAGGAAGAACTGCTAAGATCAATCCCATTCACAATAGCTACAAAAACAATCAAATACCTTGGAATAAATTTAACTAAGGACATTAAAGATCTCTACAATGAAAATTACAAAACCTTAAAGAAAGAAATAGAAGAGGATACCAAAAAATGGAGAAATCTCCCATGCTCATGGATTGGAAGAATCAATATCATCAAAATGTCCATTCTCCCAAAAGCAATTTACAGATTCAACGCAATACCAATCAAGATACCGAGGACATTCTTCTCAGATCTGGAAAAAATGATGCTGAAATTCATATGGAGACACAGGAGACCTCGAATAGCTAAAGCAATCTTGTACAACAAAAACAAAGCCGGAGGCATCACAATACCAGATTTCAGGACATACTACAGGGCAGTTGTTATCAAAACAGCATGGTACTGGTACAGAAACAGATGGATAGACCAATGGAACAGAATAGAAACTCCAGAAATCAATCCAAACACCTACAGCCAACTTATATTTGATCAACGATCCAAAACCAGTCCCTGGAGTAAGGTCAGTCTGTTTAATAAATGGTGCTGGGAAAACTGGATTTCCACGTGCAGAACCATGAAGCAAGACCCCTACCTTTCACCTTACACAAAAATCCATTCAACATGGATTAAAAATTTAAACCTACGACCCGACACCATCAAATTACTAGAGAGCATAGGAGAAACCCTGCAAGACATAGGTACTGGCAAAGACTTCTTGGAAAAGACCCCAGAAGCACAGGCACTGAAAACCAAAATTAACTACTGGGATTGCATCAAATTGAAAAGTTTCTGTACTGCAAAAGAAACAGTGAGGAAAGTGAATAGGAAACCGACAGAATGGGAAAATATATTTGCAAACTATGCAACAGATAAAGGGTTGATAACCAGAATCTACAAAGAAATTAAGAAACGCCACAACATCAAAACAAACAACCCACTTAAGAGATGGGCCAAGGACCTCAATAGACATTTTTCCAAAGAGGAAATCCAAATGGCCAACAGACACATGAAAAAATGTTCAAGATCCCTAGCAATCAGGGAAATGCAAATCAAAACCACAATGAGGTTTCACCTCACCCCGGTGAGAATGGCTCACATTCAGAAATCCACCAACAATAGATGCTGGAGAGGATGTGGGGAAAAAGGGACACTAATCCACTGTTGGTGGGAATGCAAACTGGTGAAGCCACTATGGAAGTCAGTCTGGAGATTCCTCAGAAACCTGAATATAACCCTACCATTCAACCCAGCCATCCCACTCCTTGGAATTTACCCAAAGGAAATTAAATTGGCAAACAAAAAAGCCGTCTGCACAGCAATGTTTATTGCGGCTCAATTCACAATAGCTAAGACTTGGAACCAACCCAAATGCCCATCAACAGTAGACTGGATTAGGAAATTATGGGACATGTACTCTACAGAATACTATACAGCAGTCAAAAACAATGAAATCCGGTCACTTGCAACAAAATGGAGGAATCTGGAAAACATCATGCTCAGTGAATTAAGTCAGTCCCAAAGAGACAAATATCATTTGTTTCCCTTGATTGGCGATGACTAACTGAGCACCAAAGGGGAAACCTGTAGAAGTGAAATGGACACTATGAGAAACAGTGACTCGATCAGCTCTTGTGCTGACTGTTGTTGTACAATGTAATACTTTATCCATGGTAGTATTTTTTTTTTCTTTATCCTAGTACTAGTGGTTGAACTCTGTAATTAACACACAATTATTCTTAGATGTTTAAATTTTAACTGAAAAGTGATCTCTGTGAAATATAAGAGTGGGAATAAGAGAGGGAGGAGATGTAAAACTTGGGACATGCTCAATCGGAATGGCCCCAAATGATGGAGTTAGAATTGTGCCAGGGGTTTCCAATACAATCCCATCAAGGTGGCATGTACCAAGGCCATCTCATTAGTCCAAGTGATCAATTTCAGCTCACAATTGATCACACTGATAGGTCTAAGAGTCAAAGGGATCACACAAACAAGACTAGTGTCTGCTAATACTAACTGATAGAATGAAAAAGGGAGAGAATGATCCAACATGAGAAGCAGGATACACAGCAGACTCATAGAATGGCAGATGTCCTAAATAGCACTCTGGCCTCAGAATCAGCCCTTAAGGCATTCGGATCTGGCTCAAGAGCCCATGAGAATATTTTAGGCATGGAAAGCTAAGACACTCTGGAAAAAACAGAAGACCTAAATGAAAGATCTCTGCGAGTGAGATCCCAGTGGAAAGAACGGGGCCATCAAAGAAGGAGGTACCTTTCTCTGAAGGGAGGAGAGAACTTCCACTTTGACTATGACCCTGTGGGAATAAGATCGAAGTCGGCTAACCCTAAAGGCTTCCATAGTCTCGGCAACTCATGACCAGAGCCTAGGGAGATTACTGACGCCATAAACAAGAGTGTCAAATTGTTAAATCAACATCAGGAGTCACTGTGTACTTACGTCTCATGAGGGATCTGTCCTTAATGTGTTATCCAATGTGAAGTGATGCTATTACTAGTACTGAAACAGTATTTTTACACTTTGTGTTTCTGAGTGGGTGCAAACTGATGAAATCCTTTCATAGTATATATTGAATCGATCTTCTTTATATAAAGATAATTGCAAATGATTAAAAAATCTTGGTGTTAAACTGGAAATTGCATAGACAATTAATCAATTTTTTTAAAAAAAAAATCATGTAGGATCTCTGTCCTTAATGTGCTGTACATTGTGAATTAATACTATAACTAGTACTCCAACAGTATTATCATTTTGTGTCTCTATGCGAGGGCAAACCGTTGAAATCTTTACGTAATATGTACTAAATTGATCTTCTGTGTATAAAGAGAATTGAAAATGAATCTTGATGTGAACAGAAGGGGAGAGGGAGCGGGAAAGGGGAGGGTGGGGGGAGGGAGGGAAGTTGTGTGGGGGGGGAGCCATTGTGGTCCATGAGCTGTTCTTTGGAAATTTATATTCTTTAAATAAAAGCTTTATATATAAAAAAAATAAAAATAAAATAAAAAGTGAATCATTTTGATGGAATCTTGAGAGAAGGAAGATATTAAAAACTTGTGACATTAGCCTGCTCTCCTTAACCAAAAATTGTAATTCTTTGCATAGAGGTTTCTGATGTTGGCTGATATTTTTATTCCTTAGAATTTCAAGGGAAACAGAAAATTCTTAGTAGACATTTTAGATGTACTTGAATTTTGAGAAATCGTCCACTCACAACTTCAGAATCTATTAAGGCAGTGAACAAAGATCCCAACTGGTTCAGCATTGATGTAGTGATCATTTAACTGTTACTTGAGATGCCTGCAGCTCGTGTTAGAGTGCCTAGGTTGGAGTACCGGCCCTGCTTCCACATCCAGCGCCCTGCTAATGCACATCCTGGGTGGCAGCAGTGATGACTCAAGTCACTGGGTCCTTGACACTTACATGGGAGACCTGGATTGAGTTGCCAACTCCTGGCTTCATCTTAGCCCAGCTCTGGCTATTGCAGGCATTTGGGGAGAAAGCCAGCAGATGGGAGACACCTCTTCCCCCCCCCGCCCCCGGCTGTTCCTCCCTCCCCCCCTCTTTCAAATAAACAAATAACATTAAAAGAAAATGTCCTTCCTGGTCAAAGGCCTGATGTGCCATCTTACACTGCAGGAACAACTTCCCATGGTTGGTAGAAAAGGAAAACTATGCTCTGAATATTGAATGCTTAGAAAAGGCCTGTTCTGAATCTGCCCAGTTTCATTTACAGTCTCCTCTGATAATACTAATCAAGGCAGCAGTCCTGGAACATGAAGCGAGTTGGACGGGCTACAACCAATGGTTTCACAACGACTGCCAAGGAGCTGTCACAGAAGGCTTGAGTACTCACAGAGGTTGTGTGTAGAATCTCTGCAGATCTGCCTTCATAATTTTTCATTTGTTGTTCAAGCCATTGAGAAACCTTTTTCTTGTCTTTTTATTTTGAAAGTGAATAATATATTTCCTTCCAAATCAAAGAACTTTACCATTTTTTTTAACTTGACATAGGCATTACATAGACTCCCTGATGTTGCAATGTTGTGAAAACAAGGGTGGTTATGCATATAGTAGAAGAGTGGACAACTTTAACTTTGATGTCTTGGCTGAGACTCCAGATGACATTGGGGAGGGGCAGGCAGCAGGGGAGAAAACATTATGAGTTGATTATTTTGAGTAAACTATTTCCATATGTACCTGACTGACACTGATACTAACAAAATAAACTTGCCACTTGGAATTATCCCTGGTTTCCAGAAGTGTGAAAGTCCAATGTTGTTCTATTGATGCCCCAACTTTGATAGCATAGAAAGCAATAAATAGCCTGCTATTAATAAACAGTGATCATTGGCTGTGAAATGGAACTCATACCAAGAAAGAGTTGATGCTTATTTTGCATCACTTTAAAATGTGGTGTTGGAAAGAGAGAGAGAGAACACTTTGGTTAACAATGTAAAGGAAAGTAAAAGTATATCAATCTCCAATGTTCAGTTTCTTAAAAAGGGGTCTCACCCACTGGCTAAGACTAATGACATTTCTAAAATAAAAAGCATCTCTTTTTTAAAAATTGTCTGTCAGAGAAATGGTGGGGGTGAGGGGTAAGAGATCTTCCATCCACTGGTTCATTCCCTAAATGGCCACAATAGCCAGGGCTGGGCCAGGCTGAAGCCAGTAGCCAGGAACTCCATTCTAGTTTTCTACATGGTGGGCAGAGACCCATGTACTCGGGCAGTCTTCCACTGTTTTCCCAGGCACCTTAATTGGAAGCTAGATTAGAAGCAGAATAGCTGAGACTCAAACAGGCACTCTGATATGGGATGTCAGCATTACAAACAGCAGCTTATGGAGCTGTACCACAATGCCAGCCCCTAAGGAGCATCTTTGGTTGGCATCTGTTATTTCTTAGCCACCCTCCTGTACTTACTAGTGTTGGAGGGTGGCAAAAAATAAGCCAAGATTTCACATCCCCACACATCCAGTAAGTAATAAATACACAGGAAGACATGCTTGTGAAGGAGCATCCTATAGTGCAATGCAACTTTGCAGGAGAGAAGGACCTGGGCTTATAGCCTGGTTTGGTCAGGTGTACTACATGTATAACCCGTGGCAAATCTTGAGAAACCAGCATTCAACACTTATCAAAGAAAAGAATATAAGGCAGATACCTGCCCCGATGGAACTCAGAGAAGAGGCAGAAGACTAAACTGTGATGACTGCTCTGCAAAAAGAATGTACAGAGCATGGAGGGGATAGTAAAAGGGCTTCTACATCAGATGAGCAGTCAGTGAAATCTTTGACGTCAGAGACGTGAGCTAAGAAAGGCCAAGCAGGTGTAAGCATAGGGCTACCAGGCAGAAGCCAGGACATAGAAGGTCATCTGTACATGCGCAGAGCATATAAAAGGAAACACTTTCAAAGTGGTGGTGTGGGGGAATGGGGGAAACTGGGTTTGCAAATTAGAACTTTAGGTAAAAGAATTGAGATGCTAAGCAGGGGAGATGTAAGAGCAGGTGAAATTTGCAATAAGGAGATTGGTAAATTGGTAACTATTTCATACGAGAAAGGATAGAATGCATATATAGCATACCAAGTACTAGTGATAAGGGGCTGCGGCTACAGGGGCCCCAACTTTTCTTAGTTTTCCAGTGCTTTCCTGGGCTTGGTACTGAAAGTCCCACATCCCAGTTTGCCTCGACTTTCCTGGTTTTAGAAAAACTCCAAGTCCCATATCCTAGGGAATCCTTCAATCCCAGGCACAGCAGTTTTTTTTTTTTTCTTTTTTTTTTTGATCACCTTACCTGAATCCCTGAACGTGGAGCTGATGCAGACAGGAACACTCATCCAAGTGATATTAAGGAAGTACAACCAATAAGGCTAATTATGAATTGGATATTGGAAGCATGATGAGAGAAATAACAAGTTGAAGATAGTGATTGGGTCTACAGCTCAGTTGATGTAGAAGCTTGTTGTGGCTTCATCTAAGACATCAAATCACTGTGTGTGAATTCTACCAGATTGTGGACTTCTGCCTCTAGTTCACAGTGATAGCCAGTCATGTATCTTTTGTGTGTCCATTCATAATGGCTGCATCTTGCTTAACTCTGTGATTTGCATGAGTTGTTACTTAGAACTGAAAACTCTCAGTACAAAGCAAGCCTTTAGCGGTGCTGTCCTTTGTTGATACAGCCAGATGGAACAAGGGAGCGATGACTAGGCCAAGAGCAGCAGGTGGAAGCAGTCAGCTTCCCCAAAGTACAGGTATTGGTGTTGGTAGTGCTTTGGTTGTTGCTAGTAGAACAAGATTGAATTTTTCAGTCTGTCTCCCAAAATGGTCCATTTGTTTTGACATTAATGCCTCCTGATCCCTGGAAGCTGGCTGGATTTGGTTCTCTAAACATGTCAAAAATAAATAAATTTCAGGCTACTATTCTTATGAAATAAATCTTCAATGATGCCATTTAGAAAAAGCCAGAGGAGAAGTAAAAGCAGTGAGGCAGCTCAGTTTTGAGTCTTAAAGTAAATATGTGATATTTATGTTGTTTTTCTAATTCCTGGATAGTGGATAACATTCCTTGATTCTTTCCCAAACCAGCTTGACTGTGCAAGCCACAGATAGAGGGATGCCTAGACTTTCGGCTACAGCTATGATCAACATACAAGTGACTGACATAAATGACAATGCCCCGTCTTTTCTCCCCTCTGAAGCAGTGCAAATTGCAGAAGGTAAGTGTGGCAATTTGGAATAGTGGATGTGATTAAGTTCTATAAAATCATTTACTGTTTTGTTTCCCAACAATCATGCAAGCTAGATACTTTTACCTTCATTGCACAGAACAGAAAACGTATGGTCATAAGTTAAATATCAGATGTCAGAGGAGTTCCTTGGGGAAGCCAACATTTGTTTTCAGATCAGCAGAGGGCCAAATCCTCACGCTCTAAGCAACATTTCTCACAGCACTTATTTAAATGCATGTTTTTAAAAAAATTAAACCCACTGGATGAAGAAACATACTGTGTTGACTGTGATGACCATCGTGAATCTTGTCAGAAGAATCAGTGTTCTCAGACTCATAACTTTGTCCATCTTTGCAGGATATGCATGACAATGAGTGAAGGGAATTGGATGTTGGTTGCAAAAAACCATCATGTTCCCCTACAGTAACAACTGCAACATTTGGACTATGCAAATGATAGAAGTTAATACATATGGATTTTAAGTGGCCCACATTAATCTAAATTGTTTTGGTCTGTGGGTTACAGGAAGACTGCACAGTCTGTGAACCTGAAGTGGTCACTGGTCAGGCTGCCCTGGTGAAACTCAACCCAACTCCTTGTAGCTGAAGTTGAAAACTGTGATGGGCTCTCATGTGCCTCTCTCACGCCTGACACCAAACTCATTCATTTTGTTATGCTCATTTTGCAGACAAATTATAAGCATCATTTTTTAAGAGTGCATTCCAGAAATCTATATCAACAGGAATTTCTACAAATATTACATTTTACAAATAAAAATAAATTCTCCAGGTTTGCTTCTCACCTATCCGATATATTTCTATTTGATTTTTATTAAGGTTCTATTCTTAAGTACATGTGTTAAATTTAGAATATGGTGATGTGCACAATAGAAATATATCACAAGAATGAACTGCATAAGTCAAAACATACTGAATGGGGGGTAAGGGTTGGTGGGTGCCTGTCAAGAATGTTCAAACTTGACAACTGAAATTATGCATCTTTACCCAGTAGAACTCTCCTGAGCATCTTGGCATTTTATTTCCACCTACACCACATCTGTCAGCTTAAAAACAAAATCCCTTTCATGGGCATTTTATGCTCAAGAATACATGCGGGGACCCTGAGCATGTCATCTCTTTTGTTATATTTTTGGTGAATAATATCAGGAATTTGCTTTTAACACTCGTACTATATATACTTTGTCTTTCTGACAGCTTAAGAATTTTGAGTCAGACTAAAGAGAAGAAGGCAGTATACCTACCACTCCAAAAGAAATAATTTTATGAAAATAAGCCTAAGGAAGTAATATTGCAGTTCCAAATACTTTCACGGAGATATGACCTTCTTTTCAAAATTTTGTATTTTGTATTTTTAAGTTTACTCTTTCCCCACACATTTCCCCCATGAATATGTGATTCTGATATAGAAACTATATAGAATAAACAAGTAGGTTAGAATGTTTCTTTTCCCCAGAGTTGTGCTGTAAACAGGTGATGAAGAAAGTCATATAAAAAGTGAATATACCCTGCTCCCTCAATTCCCAGCTCCATGGGATATTTTCATTTTTATTGGGTTCATAAATTCTTCAGAGTTTTTGTTCAGCTCATAAACGAGCTTTGTATGAGAAATCACGCCAGGAAAGAGCAAATCATGCTGGACTTGAACATGCTGGGGCTGAACTCTCAGATTCGTGCACTTCACAGGGTGGGTTTTAATCGAGGCTGACACTGGTCATGACTATTTCAGATTCTTTGCCTGGTCTGATTGTGTCTCGGGTATCTGTTCACGATGTGGATTTGAATCCAGCTTTCGTCTTCAATTTCGCCGACGAGAGTGATCCTGGAACCAAGTTCGCTATTGATCAGACCACTGGAGACGTGGTGCTGGTGAAAACTCTGGATTTTGAAGAAGCTGCTGAACATAAGTTGCTCATCCAAGTTTCCGACTGCGTGCACCTCACAGAGGGAGCGCTCACGGTCCACGTGTTGGATGTCAATGACAACCCCCCGATGTTTTCTCAGGATTTCTATCAGGTAACGAGTTGAAAGAGGTGCTGAAAGCAAAGTCCGAACTGGCAAGGCCAGAGAAGCCCATCAGCTTTCCCTCGCTGGCAGACTAACTGGGGCGGGAGTGTTCACTGTTTTTAGTGCCCGTGTTAATGTTGCAAGTGGTATACTTAATGATGTGCGGGCTATAACAGCAAATGGAGTTGACTGTCTCATTCAGTTCAGTTTATTAAGGATTCACATCATTTTTTTTTTTTTTTAGCTTGTAGGAATTGGAGTACAGTTGTTTATAAAAATTGGAATTTGCCTACCATTGGCAAAGCCACAGATAAGATAATAGGGAGCTTGAATTCTCTGCAGTTCATTTGGGGAAATTCTTTCATAAGTGTATTTTTTGAATGTAAACATTTTACAGAAACAAATCATGAGCAAAACCAGGAAGTGGAAATTTTGGTTTTTAGAGCTTAGTGTAAGTTGATAGAAGTAAGGGGAAGGATAGAATACTACTGAGTACTTGGAAATGGACTCCAGGACTCTTGAACGTAGCAAATTCAAGATTTAGGTCTCAGCACATTGGGGAAGCAACCTAAGCTGTGATCTTCTGGTGAGGGCTTACTTGAACTGTGCAACATAGGGAAGCAAAACGAAGCATCGTGTTAGTAAGTGCACTCAACTGTCTCCTGTTCAAAAATAACTTGGAAGGAAGATGTTTCATAATAAAAATCAAAACTGAACTTTTGAAAAGAAGTTTTTATTTCTGAATCCAAAAACTCTGAATATAATCTTTTTCAGTGTGTCAGCTCTATGCATTAATATGTCTAAGAAAGTGAGGTCGTCTTGTATAGGGCCTGTTCATGAAAATTCGCTTTTGCCTTTGAGCACAATGTCCTTCCCTCTCCGTCTCCAGGTCACAGTTCCTGAGTCGGTGCCCCTGGGGTACTCAGTGCTGACTGTGTCCGCCACAGACTTGGAAAGCAAAGAGAACATTTCCTACAGGCTGCTCTCCTCCGCTGAGGAATTCGCAGTTGACCCAGTGAATGGTAGGTTATCTGCCGTGGTTTTGGTGCTCGTAAGCTGGAGTTGCAGGGTGGAAACCTGAAACAACTCTCTCCAAATGCTCCTTCTCTTAACAACTTTCTTTAAGGTGTACAGATTCCATGTATTTCATATATGCAGATCCAGGAACCTAGTGATACTTTCCACCCTGCCCACCTTCCGCCCTTCTTCTCCCTCCTATTCTCATTCTTTTTTTTTTTTTTTTTATAAACATCTACTTTCAGTTAACTTTATACTCATACGATTAACCCTACACAAAGTGAAGGGCTCAACAACAAATCATATGAGAGACAACCGCTGTTCAAAATCGTTGCATCCAAATGCTGCTTAAATAGCTCCCCCCCCCCTCCTCCCTGGAATTACGGGCACCACCTTTTAATTTCTCTTTATGTTGGCCAGCGCTGTGGCTCACTAGGCTAATCCTCCGCCTGTGGCTCTGGCACACCGGGTTATAGTCCCAATCAGGGCACCGGTTCTGTCCTGGTTGCTCCTCTTCCAGTCCAGCTCTCTGCTGTGGCCAGGAGTGCAGTGGAGGATGGCCCAAGTCCTTGGGCCCTGCACCCACATGGGAGACCGGGAGAAGCACCTGGCTCCTGGCTTCGGATCAGCACAGTGCAGGCCATAGTGGCCATTTAGGGGGTGAACCAACGGAAGGAAGACCTTTCTGTCTTTCTCTCTCTCTCTCTCTCTCTCTCTCTCTCTCACTGTTTAACTCTGCCTGTCAAAAAAATAATTTAAAATTAAAATTTTAAAAAATTCTCTTTATGCCAAGCGGTGAAGTAGCAACCACCCGTGTTGCTTCTCTTCTCCAGCACCTCAGGGCTGGACAACAGAAGGCACTGGGTGAATGCTAATGTGTCCCCAGCACTTCTGAGCACAGGGTGCTGAACACCCGGTACCCGGTACCCAGTCCAGCAGAGTTCTGGCAGTGCCCTCAGGCCTCCACGAGGCTCAAAAGAGTGCTCAAAGGATTCAGTCCTGAGGACTTCACATCACTGGGGTTTGGAAGCGTCTTTTCTAAGCCAAGTAAAAAACACATATTAATAATAAAAGCATGTGTTCAATATAGACGAGAGTCACCTAAAACGGAGAACTGTTCAGGTATCTCTACTGACCCGAACTATTGTGGTGGTCTCCTCTACCTGAGGCCTTCCCAGGCTCTTTGTATCCTTATCAGGGAGAAGGACATTTGCGGCTGTGAAATGCCATTAGGCAAGTGATTTCAGATAAGAACAATGAGGCAGGATTAGGGAAAGTTACAAAGTGAATGGACATTAAAAGATAAATGTGATAAGGATGGGTAATTATCAAGGTATGTCCCATCAGGCATATCCCACTGTGTGTCTCTTCCCACCCTTGCATCAGCTTCCCAGTGAGAGGAGTGAGAGTTGATTTAAAATTAGCCTTGGGATGACCTCCCAGGATGAGGCCCATGAGGTGCTGTAAAGAGAGAAACAAGTGGATGTTGCCACGTAGCCTATGCATGAGTGTCTACTGCACGAATATAAACATGTCAAGAAGTTGGCTTCTCTCTCCCCTCTCTCCCTCCCATCTCAGCTGATGGTACGTGCTTCATTGGCCACAACAAACCCGTGTACTGCAAGGTGATCCCTCTGAACAGGCGTTCCTTAGCACACTTTTGCTTGACCCATGTTATCAAAAGCTTTCCAATGAAGCACTGATTAGAATGTTTTCATTACATTATCAGGTCAATTTAGTTCACTGGCACAAACTCTATTTAAAATAGCAGCATTCCATATTCCTATGCTTAACGCAGTTATCTTATAAAAATAAATGCCCCAATTTTTCTATTTGTCGAAATTATATATTTCTTTATTTGATACCTAATGGATATTAAATATACCTCATCAGTAAGGGAAAAATCCACTTGCTGATTAAGCAATGGTTATAATTCTGCATTGTCATATGTACTCCTTTCATTACACTAGAGTAAGCACCAGTCAGCATTTCCAGCATAAACAGCGTTATGCCACAATATCTCTATTCATATGTTTAAGGATAGTAGAGTGAGGTGCACATTTTTCAAACAACATGTTTTGTAAAGAAAACATGCTAATGGAATAACTTGCTATATAAAAGGAAAACTCACAGACATGTGTGGCAAAATCAGCCTTAAGCAGTGTGTGTATTTCATGCAGAGGTTGCCTTGAATATTACTTCTAGATCTTAAGTGTTTCAAAAATTGACAAGGTACTGAGCCTATGTAGATAGTGAGCATTTGCCAACTAAATGGATCATGAAAACTCAGTTTCACAACACTGAAATGTATCCCTTGTTTTCCAGGTACAATATTCACGATCAGTCCTGTATTAATTCTGGATGGAATATCAACTATTCAATTTCTTGTTGAAGCCAGTGATGGTGGAATTCCCAACCTGAAGGCTTTCACATCAGTGGAGGTAGAAATACAAGACACCAATAACCATGCCCCTGAGTTTACAGTAGAATACTATAATCTTAGCTTGAGTGAGGACGCTCTGGTCGGAAGCACGCTTGTCACGTTCTCAACCATTGACCGAGACTGGACCCGGGAAAACACGTACGTTGAGTACTCCATCCTTAGTGGGGATGCACAGAACAGTTTCCACGTGGGAACGAGTTTCGCTCACGCCCAATACCCTTACCAGCAAGTTGGTCACCTCGTCCTGCGTCGCAGTCTGGACCGGGAAGCAGCTGCCGCTCACCGGCTTGTCATTCTTGCGTCTGACCGTGGCCGCCCTGCGCTGAGCGCCACAGCCGTCGTATCAGTACAAGTCCTGGACGTCAATGACAGTCCCCCCGAATTCGGCAGTGGGAGCTATCACGCGCACGTCAAGGAGAGCACCCCTCTCGGGAGTCACCTCACCGCGGTCTCGGCCGACGACGCGGACGTCGGGTCACACGCCCACATCGTCTACCGCATAATCGCTGGAAACGAGAAGGGACATTTCCGCTTAGAAGACGAGACGGGGGTTCTCTACCTGATGAAACCCCTGGATTATGAAGAAACGATCAAATTCGCTTTAACTGTCCAAGCTTCCGATGAGAAGGAGCAGCTTGCTTTTGCCGTCGTGTTTATCAACGTCCTAGACGACAACGACCACGCACCTCACTTTGTGTTCTCAAGCGTGCACTGTGTGGTTCCGGAAAACCTGCCCGGCCCCGCCCCCGTGTGCTCCGTGAGCGCCTTGGATTTCGATGCGGGTCCCTACGGGGAGGTGACCTATTCCATCGTGGCGCCTTGTTCTGGCACTCACGGGGCGCCTCCCGGTCATGGTCATGGTCATGGTCTCTTCCTCGTTCACCCTCTCACGGGGGACATTCACGCTAAGCAGGCCCTCGATTACGAAAACGGCAGTAAGTACTGCCTCACGGTGGAGGCCAAAGACAAAGGCGACGCCGCAGCTTCCGTGACGGTTTGGGTGGATATCGAGGGGCTGGACGAATTCGAACCCGTTTTCACCCAAGATCAGTATTTCTTCAGCCTCCCAGAAGAGAAGGAAGTGAGACAGCCGATTGGCAGAGTGGAGGCCTCCGATGCAGACGCTGGCGTCGATGGGGTCATTCTTTACTCCCTTGGGACGGCGTCTCCTTTCTTTTCAGTAAACGAAACTACTGGAAGTATTTATTTGGTTAGAGCCGTGCCCCTCCTCAGAAGTCAAGTCAGCAAAGACAGCATCATGGAACTGAAAATAATCGCTCACAGCCCCAAGGTGGACTCCAAGTTTGCATCGTGCACCGTTTTTGTGAACGTGTCTTTGTCCCCTGCGGGGCAGCACTCCGCAGTGTCCCACAGCAGCTTCTCCATCAGCCTCGCGGTCTCCTTCGTGTTTCTGTTACTCGTCTGCACTCTGATCGCGCTGACTTTAAGACACAAACAAAAAGACGCAGTCCCCCATTCCAGGGAGAAGAAAACCTCACTGTCCTTAGATGCCACGTCGAAGCTGACGGGGGACGCCAGCGTGTTCAAGGCCATCCACGGTGCCCGAGACTGCGGGGCTGAGACGGGCCCGGCGGAGCCCACGCCCGAGTGGCTGAGCTTGATCAGTGTCATGGAGAAGGACATGGCCACCCTGTACAGGCACTCCACCTCCAGCGGACACTGCTCTGTGGAAGGAGAAACGGCAGAAGATAAGGAAATCCAAAGGATCAATGAGCACCCTTACAGAAAGGACTTGGACTCAGCGCTGGGCGACAGAGAGTCCAGGGTGCCCGACTCGGGAATCCCCAGGGACTCGGACCAGCTCTCCTGCCTGTCTGGGGACACCGATGTGATGGTCATGGCCGAAGCCGCAGAAATCAGCCATCTGGCAGAGGGCGGAGATGGGGGTGGAGACGGCAGCACCCCCTGTGCCCAGCAGAACGTGTTACCCCAGACCCTTCAGAGGAGAGAGGCCAAAAAGGGCATGCCAGTGGATGCCAGCAGAGAGTCTCTGGTTATGTCAGGTGCCCAGGAAGCAAGAGGGTCAGTTCCTCCAGCTCCGACAACGTCTGATCGCGAGGTCAGGGGCAAATCCACCTGGGACTGTCTCCTCAGCTGGGAACCCAAGTTCCAGTCCCTGGCCTCAGTATTTAATGACATAGCAAAACTAAAGGACGAGCATTTGCATACACCCAGCATTCCCAAGGAGACGAGATCTTTTGTTTTCCCACCGCCTTTGATAACTGCAATAGCCCAGCCTGGGATTAAGGCAGTGCCACCCAGAATGCCAGCTGCAGCCGCGGGGCCCGTGCTTCAGAGGTACCCCCGCTCCCCTCTTCTCTACCACCTCGGCTCTCTGCCAGAGGCCATGACTCCCAGCTTTTCTCCCTCGCTTTCCCTGCTGACCGTGCAGACCCCGGCCACGTCGCCACTGCTATCAGATGGAGGAGCTTCAGGGGCACACGTGAGCGGGACCTGCCAAGAGCTTACAGCGGAAGATGAAGTCCAAATATAAGACACTTGTGACAATGCACCTGCTCCCCCGTGGCCACGAGTGACTGAACACAACACGCTCAAGCAAGCTCATTCTCCAAAAGCAAACGATACGATCTAGACAGGGTTTTTAAAGTCTCCCATGTAACGGTTCTCAAAGCTTCTCCTAGCCTTAATGAGAAGTTATTTTCTCCTTGAATCTTTTATGTTTTCCTCTCAGGACTCACATCTGTGGCTATCAGGTAATGTGTATTCAGTCACAGCTGGCTTTCTGGATGATGAGGTTTCCAAAGGGCACCGTGAACTTGACTGGCTGCCACAATGCGTATACGGAGATGAAGTGCCGTGCGCTGGGGTCCCATTATGCTGATCGCGCTGCTGTCTCTAATACCAGTTGGTAAGGGCTGGAGAGGGGGTGAGTTTAGGGCAGAAAGCAACAAAGAAGGGAAATCTGGAGGGATATGCTTTAAGTTATAAGAGGAACTGATTCCTTTAGCAATAATGTCTTTCCACTTGCCTCAGACACCACAGCTTCGGGGAGTGCAGCCCTAACTTGAATTTCAGTGTGATGAATTTCATTTGGAAAACCTAACGAGAAATTGAGAATGAAATCGGTCATATTTCTCTGCCCATAGGGTGAACCAAATAAGACGAATATTCCTCGTTAAATGTACCAGAAATGCATGTTCTTGATAGAGGGCCAAAATCAACAGTAGTATGCTTACAAGGTTGGCTGGCACCTGAGACACATGACCTTAGCCTTCTTTACAAACAGAATGATGAGTTGTTGTTTTTTTTCCATGCTCTGTCTTGTCACATGGTACGGGTACAGACATTCAACTTCAGAGATTAATTTATAGAAATGTCTTCATCTTATTTTCTTCTGGATACAGTAAGTTTGGGTATGGAATAATTTATCCACTAAATATCAGTTTTTAAAGTTTTTGTAGATAGAATTATGTTATTAGCTAATTATAAATTTCATAGAGTAATTTAGCAATATATTTTTAAATGAAGATTTTTTTATATAAGTGTTTCTACTATAAACATTAAGAACTGATGCCTGAAGTCTTTGTTCCAACTGTTATACTCAGTTAGCTCTCACTGTCATTGGATGGAGCCGTTTGGCAACATGGTTCCAATAATACTGCTTTGTACAGTTACTATTTCAGAAATATAGTAGTGTTGAATGGTGCTCAGATTTAAGGCTCTGTCCTCGCTGGTGAGCCTGAGAATGCTCCAAAGTTCTTTTCCCTTTCAGGAAGACTGAAGAAGACAGTGCAGAGCTCATCCTGCCCTGGTTGGCACCACAGCTGGGTTCAGGATAACGGTTGTGGGATTCTAGTGGGAAATGAAAGACGTCTGGCCCGGTGCTCTTCACGGTTAGGATGGGCTTCTGCTGCAGAGAGATTTACGTCACGTTTTCTTTTCCCCCTGGACCTCACCTGTGACGTTATGTGAGATAATTTCTCTTTACTAAAAGAGCATTACAGGTGCAAGTGTTTGATATCTAGATTTGTAGATAAAAAATTCTATGGTTTCTGGTGCTGTTATTACCTTTTATTATGTATCTTCACTGGCTCAAATTCAAAGCAAGCATATAATATGACATAAATTGTATAAAACATGAAGGATTTTGAATAAGCCTGCAAGTGTAGAGAAGGTGGCACAGGTGTGGAATTTTTAAATATTTTAGGACTGATACTGTCTCCTCCTTTTCTTTATGGAATCTGGGAAAGATTTCCCGATTTTTGTTAAAAAACATTTAATTATTTCAGTATTCCAATATTTATTACCTCTGACTCTTTACAAAGATTGCTTTGAACATAGGAAGAAATTCTATATTATTTGCTTTCTAATTATGTATGGAAGTTTTATGTATAGCGAACTAATTCCTGGCAAATAAGACCATTTTGTTGTTTTTAATTAAACAGGTTCTTCGTTTCCTTATGCTTAAAAAGAGTTATTCCCTAAGTTATCTGCCTGTGATTTTTCTGTAGTTTTTCTAGCCATTCCCTAAAAACAGAAGACAAAGTATTTAGAGCTCCTTACCAACTTTTAGTGGGTTTTTAATTGATGGCTTTATTAATTCTGCATCCAGTGCCAAACAAGTGGGGTTGAGCGTAAAAATGTGAACATGCTGGTTAAGTGTTTGGAATAAATCATTTGTCAGCCCTTTCAACTGAGTGTCTCTTTTCTTATGTAAACAGTATAATTTGTACAATTCTCCTTCGAGTTCAATACCGACTTGCCTCATACATTCCATGTTACTTTGTTGATCTATACACTGGCTTTAGTACTCGGGGGGGGGGGGGCGCACAGAACTTGTTAGTGGAAAATCATATTAAGCCCCAAATTCATAAGCGATAAAATAAAAGACAGTTGTCTCTTATGGAACTTTGGCTGCCTGGAATTCTGGATTTTCTTATTGGCAGACTTAAAAATACTGGTGTAAATCAGGACCAAATGGATATCAAAATTCCATGTCCTAATAGTAATCATTGAATTGGCTTCCAAAACAGATTCCTGGGCAGAGAAAGGGAAAAATGCTGGATCTTTAGGGATTTGACCATTTAATTGTTTTTAAAAATATGAAAATATACTATACACCACTGGTATGTGGACATATTTAGTCTACAATAGATGTCCGATTGAGACCTGCCCCCCCAAGCTCTCCAGAAGTCATAGTGATGAAAACTGATTGTTAATTTTAAAGTTAATTCCATCCAAACATAGGCTTCGTTACTTTTGGTTCTCTTGATATTTTACACATAGATTAAGTACAAAAACTAAAATAAAAAGCAAGACATAGTGCATAACTGCAGATCTGAGTTCACAGCCATGGAGTACACGGAGTAACTGATACTACTGGGTTCACCTCTGATAGGACAGACAAGCTCAGGGGATTTGTCTCCACAGTAGTATAAAGCACTTGGCCATAGCTGAGGGGATCCAAGGTGAGTGGCTTTGCTTATGGCCCAAACCAGGTATTCCACACACAACATCAGCATCCCATATTGGATCACTGAGCCAAGACCCTGCTGCTCTGCTTCTAATCCAGCTCCACTCTAATGCACCTGGGAAGGCAGCAGAAGATGGCCCAAGTGCTTGGGCCCCAGAGACACAGATGTAGTTCTTGGCTCTTGGCTTTACTTGGACACAACCCTGGCCATTGTGGCTATTTGGGAAATAAACCAGTAGATGTTAGATATTTCCCTGTCTGTAACTGCCTTAACTGTCTTTCACACAAATAAAAATTTTTTTACAGATTTGTTTATTTACTTGAAAGAGTTGAGGGAGAAAGAGTTCTTCCACTTGCTGGTTCATTCCCTAGATGGCCCCAACAGCCAGGGCAGGGACCAGGGGCTTTATCCACGTCTCCCACATGGCTGCAGGGGCCCCAAGCACTTGGGCATCTTTGGCTGCTTTTGCCAGGTCATTAGCGGTGAGTGGGGTCAGAAGTAAAACAGCAGGGACATAAACCAGCATCCATATGGGAAGCCAGAAAGTGTCTTTATCTTCCATGCCACAGATAAATCAATGTTTAAAAAATGACAAGCAATGGTTTTAGGAGACAGGTAAAGAAATAGAAGAATAAGGATTTGAAAAAGCAAGGTTAACATATAAAGTCTTTACTGAGTCTCTGTCCTTCAAGATTTGCCCTGGAAGAATCTATTCTTCATTTTTATCCCTCTCCCAGCCTTTCTTGCCATTGTAAGACAATTTAAATTTATCTATTTGTGAACCTAATTATGTGTGACAATGCACTAGAATATATTTGACCCTGAAAATTTGATTTATTGCATTTTTTGGTTGTTTTGTGTGTGCTGGCAAATTTCAGAAAGAAAAAGTAAATATAGTTATCTTTCCTTATATTTCACTTTCTATAACTTGAGCATTTTAAGTAGCTGATTTTGCATATTTAAGCAAGTAAATGGAAGTTCAGAAGGCATTTGGAATAGTATATGGACTTCTGGAATCTAATCTTTCTTCTTGGTGGCTGGATCTTCTTCAAAATGAATTATTTTATAATAAAATATTGCATTCTCTGTTCTAACACATAGGACATAGTTGATAGTTCACTCTGAAGTAGTCAATTTTATTTGAATTTGTGCAACAGATTATTTTGTTTCATGTAAATCAAAGAAATTTGTTTATTAGAAACAGAATTACAGCAATCTTAGAAAGATCCTGCTCTCAATGGCTAGAGTATCATACTATACCATTCTCTTTTAAACTCATCATTTGCCTATTTGATGGCAATTATCACTTCCTACTGTTTTAGTGCAAATGACTGCTCATTTTACCCAACACATTTGCTAAACCAAAACTGTGAACTGAGTAATGGAGAGAGGGAAGGCATGCCAAATAAACAGCAGATGCACAGTTCATCTCTTGAGAAGGCGTTATTTCCGTTAGAAAACTAAATAAATGGATTTTGTTGTTAGATAGTAAATCCGCAGGGCCAAGACCTGGTTTTCCCTTACATTATGAAATACAGATGGTTCTTTGAATGAATGAGTACATTAGTGCCTGCTTAAATAAATTAGAAAGAGATGAAATAAATGAGCTATCAGTGCTGGGGAAATTGGCTCTCTGCACAGAAAAGTATGAAATAAGACACCTTATACAAAAATCAACTCAAAATCAAGGATCTAAATCTATGACTTAATACCATCAAATTACTAGAGGAGAACATTGGGAAACATTGGCATAGGCAAAGACTTCTTGAAAAAGACCCCAGAAGCACAGGCATTCAAAGCAAAAATAGACAAATGGGATTACATCAAACTAAGAAGCTTCTGCACTACAAAGTGTATACTCAACAAAGTGAAGAGGCAACTGACAGAATGGGAGAAACTATTTGCAACCTATGCAGTTGATAAAGGATTAATATCCAGAATTTATAAGTGGATCCAGAAACTCAGCAGCAACAAAAGAAACCATCAGTTAAGAAATGGGCAAAGGATTTAAACAGGCATTTTTCAAAAGAGGAAATTCAAATGGCTAACAGACATGAAAAACACTCAGGATCATCAGCCATCAGGGAAAAGCAAATCAAAACCACAGGGAAAAGCAAATCAAAACCACAATAAGGTTTCACCCAACCCCAGTTAGAATGGCTTTCATGGATAAATCAAAAAGCAATAAATGCTAGTGAATATGTAGGAGAAAAAAATCACTAATACACTGTTGGTGGGAATGTAAACTAGTACAGCCATTGTGGAAGACAGTATAGAGATCTATCAAAAATGTCAAAATAGATCTACCATATGACATAGCCTCCCCAGTCCTTGGAATTTACTCATATGAAATCAAATCAGCATCTGAAAGAGTTGTCTGTACACCATGTTCATTGCAGCTCAGTTCACAATAGCTAAGATACGGACTCAACCCAGTTATCCATCAACTGATGGAGATATATATATATATATATATATATATATATATATATATATAACGGAATACTATTTAGCCATAAAAAATGAAATTATGTCTCTCACAACAAAATGGATGCAACTGGGAACAATTAAACTTACTGAAATAAGCCAGTCCTCCCCCCAAATCTAATATATATCAGTGTCAATTTTAAAGTCTTTCTAAATTCCCTCACAAAACAGAGGTTCTAGAATAATATAAGTGAAAACTCATAGACAACATCTTCAACAAAATATGTCATTCTTACAAACTCTAAAATATGGATGGACAATCAAAATCAACTATTGTTAGTTACAGAAAGGAAGAAATAGGGAAATTTGAACTTTGAATTGGAAAACTAGGAATCACCAGTAAGTATTCACCTACTAAAGGAAAGATTTACTCTTGGAGTGGAAATCTACCAGATGGGTCTGAGATTAATTGTCAAAACTGGGGAAAGGATACAGAGCCTCTACTTTATAGATGACAATAGAAAGACCCAAGTGAAATTGGATTATACTGGAATATTCAAGTCTCCAGGTCTTCCAATCTTTCAGAAATACAGCCAAACTTTCCTTTAGAAGGATGGGCTCCCACAGTAAGTAAACTACTGAAAACAGTTCAAATTCAACAGCAAAGGGAAAGATGGCCTTGATACAAAGGGGACAAGGGATCGGCGACAACAGAAGGTGCAAACTAACCCTCCTCGTAACACTTGGCAGAAATAAGAGAGGTGGTCCTAGAATCATTAATGTAAGAAAGCTGTTCTGATCTCTCACCACCCCAATATTATCATCCCCTAAATACAGAAAACCCATCTCAATAAAACAGAGAATAATTACAATGTAAAATATATTGTAATCAAAGTGTAAGCTCTGAATGGTGTGCTAATAGTAAAGTGAGTGTTGGTCTAGTATTTCCACACTAGTTCAAAGAAATGAATTTGAAATGATTACCTTTAGAAAAGGGTGGAGATGAAAACACTAGCCAATGGGGATTAATAAAAGAAATAATTCAAGAAATAATAAAGAAAACAGGTGAAAAAACTACAAGGAACAAAAGCTTAATAGACATCTCCATGAAAGTACAGTAAGAAAATGAAAAGGAAACAATGAAAAACCCAAATATGACTGCAAATATGATAACAGGAATTGATATCATAGAACAGATTGTAAAAAATGAATCAACATTTATATAAATGGAATTTGTGAAGAATACCCAAGAAACATAGAATAAGACAAATACAAAAACCATGATTCAAGAAAAGTCTCCAGACATAAAATATGAATTGATGTATTAGAAAGGTATTTCATGTAAGAATTAACCCAGAGCAGTAAATACTAAGATATATTTGAAAATTCTGCTGAACTTTAAAGGAAAAGAAGATATCATTTGAAACTGCAGATAAAAACGTGAAGTTACAAGTAAAGAATGTCAGATTGGCTTACTTTTCAACAATAGTATTTTAGGGCAGTATTGGGTACAATATTTACAATACTTGAAGATAATATGAGCCAAACCTATGTGCAAGAAAACTGTGGGGTGTGTGTGTGTGTGTGTGTGTGTAATAAATGAACCTGTGAATATGCAAGACCTCAAGGAATGTTCCTAAAGAATTGACAAGGGAATGCATTTTAGAGAACGAAGAAGTATGGACAGGATTCACGATAATGGCATCAAAGATATTTAACTGTAGATCTGGTGGTGGCTATAAAGGTGATAGGGTAGTAACTCCTCTGACATTGTAAATAAATTACAACTACAAGAGTGGGAGTAGAAAAGATGGGTGTATGGCAATAGAATGCTCCTTAGAGTAAAAAATACTACCTTAAATTAGAAAGAAGACATTAATGCTAAAACAAATTAGAGAAAACATTCTGAGAGCTTGATTAAATCTTGTGCTTTAAAAAGTAAAAAGCAAACTAAATATTAGAATGTATAGAATAACAAAGTAGCAAACAAAAGAAGAAAAAGTGGGATGATGATATGATATCCTTCAAAAAGAATTTATATCAAAAGAGACATTTCTACATAACTCTACAAACTAATTTGACATTCTAAAAGAAATCAAGACTTTTCTAGGAAAACTTCATTTACTGGAATTTATCTCAGTAAACAGACTGTTTGGAGGCCAAATTTAGAAGCATTAAATATAAAGAAGCTCCCAAAGTATACCAGATATTTTGTTAAGTTCCATATTGAAATTTTTATAAAGCTTTAAATATTATGTCATCCCATCCCAATGTAAACTACCCTGAAGCATGAAAAATATTAAAATTCTTTTAATGTGCTGAATATGTAATTCATATCAGACCTGAAAAATATTGCAAAAGCTCAAAACTGTAGCCTATTTCCCATACAAATACGTAGAAGTTTTAAATAAAATATTAGAAAAGGAAGCACATTAAAAAAATCAACAACATGGAGTTATTTCGGAAATATAAAAATGATCTGCTATTAAGAAACTGGTCAATGTAATTCATATTAAGCACGCTATGAAGAAAAAATATTAACTTATTTGAAAGGCAGAGCCACAGAGAGGGGGAGAGTGAGAGAGAGAGATCTTCTTTCCACTGGTTCATTCCCCCAATGCCAGTGATGGCTAGGGCTGGGCAGGACCAAAGCCAAGATCCAGGAGCTTCATGTGTCCCACGTGGGTCCAGGGGCCAAAGGACGTGGGCCATCTTCCACTGCTTTCCCAGGTACATTAACAGGGAGCTGGTCAGATGTGGAGTAGCCAGGACTCCACAGCGCCCATATGGAATGCTGGTATAACAGGCAGTGGCTTAACCCATTGCGCTATGATGCTGGCATGTAACAAAATATCTGTTCATACAAAAAGTATTCATATTTGTCAATGAATAATGTACAAAAATTATATTTAACCAAAATTTCAGGTATCCCCCCCATAGAGATAATATAAAAGCTTGCTACAAAACTAGTAATAAGATAATAGGATAGTATGCCCACAAAAATATAATATTGTAGAAATTAGTCCACACAATTAGGCTAGAAATTAAAAACATAAAAATGTGAAAAATTAGGTCAAGCTATCCATTTGTAGACTACATTTCTCAAAAAGATGGGAAACTTGGGGGCAGGTGCCGTGGTATAAAAGGTAAAGCTGCCATGTGCAGTACCAGCATCCCATATGCATGCTAGTTCAAATCCCAGCTGCTCCACTTCTGTTCCAGCTTCCTGCAATGGCCTGGGAAAGCAATGGAGATGTGGGCCCCTGCACCCACATGGGAGACCTGGAAGGAGCTCCTGGTTCCTGGCTTCAGATCAGCCCAGCTCTGGGCAGTTGCAGCTATTTAGAGAGTGAACCAGTGGATGGAAGTCCTCTCTCTTTCTCTGTCTCCGCCTCTTTGTAACTCTGACTTTCAAATAAATAAGTAAGTAAATAAATATTATTTTTTAAAAAGTTGGGAAACACAATGAGGTTTCACCTCACCCCGGTTAGAATGGCTCACATTCAGCAATTTACCAACAATAAATGCTGGAGAGGATGTGGGGAAAAAGGGACACTAACCCACTGTTGGTGGGAAGGCAAACTGGTTAAGCCACTATGGAAGTCAGTCTGGAGATTCCTCAGAATCCTGAATATAACCCTACCATACAACCCAGCATACCACTCCTTGGAATTTACCCAAAGGAAATTAAATTGGCAAACAAAAAAGCTGTCTGCACATCAATGTTTATTGCAGCTCAATTCACAATTGCTAAAACCTAGAACCAACCCAAATGCCCATCAAAAGTAGACTGGATAAAGAAACTATGGGACACATACACTATAGAATACTATACAGCAGTCAAAAACAATGAAACCTGGTCATTTGCAACAAGATGGAGGAATCTGGAAAACATTATGCTGAGTGAATTAAGCCAGTCCCAAAGGGACAAATATCATATGTTCTCCCTGATCAGTGACAACTAACTGAGCACCAAAGGGGAAACCTGTTGAAGTGAAATGGACACTATGAGAAACAGTGACTTGATCAGCTCTTGTCTTGACTGTTGATGTACAATGTAACACTTTATCCATTTTAGTATTTTTTTTATTTTTTTTTATTTTTATTTTTTTTTATGACAGGCAGAGTGGACAGTGAGAGAGAGAGACAGAGAGAAAGGTCTTCCTTTGCCGTTGGTTCACCCTCCAATGGCTGCTGCGGACAGCGCGCTGTGGCCGGTGCACCGCGTTCATCTGATGGCAGGAGCCAGGTGCTACGTGCTTATCCTGGTCTCCCATGGGGTGCAGGGCCCAAGCACTTGGGCCATTCTCCACTGCACTCCTGGGCCACAGCAGAGGGCTGGCCTGGAAGAGGGGCAACCGGGACAGAATCCGGCGCCCCGACCGGGACTAGAACCCGGTGTGCCAGCACCGCAAGGCGGAGGATTAGCCTGTTGAGCCACGGCGCCGGCCCCATTTTAGTATTTTTTTGTTCTAGTACTATTGGTTGAACTCTGTAATTAACACACAATTATTCTTAGGTGTTTAAATTTTAACTGAAAAGTGATCCCTGTTAGGAATTTGGAAAACATTATGATGAGTGAAATAAGCCAGTCCCAAAGGGACAAATATCATATGTTCTCCCTGATTGGTGACAACTAACCGAGCACCAAAAAGGAAACCTGTTAAAGTGAAATGAACACTATGTGAAACAGTGACTTGATCAGCCCTTGCCCTGACTGTTGATGAACAACTTAATACGTTATCCCTCTTAGTATTTTTGTTTGTTTGTTCTACGTAATACTTTTGGTTGAATACTGTAATCAATACACAGTTATTCTTAAGTGTTGAAACTTAACTGAAAAGTGATCGCTGTTAAATATAAGAGTGAGAATAAGAGAGGGAAGAGATGTACAATTTGGGGCATGCTCAAGCTGACTTGCCCCAAATGATGGGGTTAGAATCGTACCAGGAGATTCCAATACAATCCCATCAAGGTGGCATGTACCCAGGCCATCTCACTAGTCCAAGTGATCAATTTCAGTTCACAACTGATCACACTGATAGGTCTAAGAGTCAAAGGTATCACACAAACAAGACTAGTGTCTGCTAATACTAACTGATAGAATCAAAAAGGGAGAGAACGATCCATCATGGGAAGCGAGATACACAGCAGACTCATAGAATGGCAGATGTCAGCACTCTGGCCTCAGAATCAGCCCTTAAGGCATGCGGATCCGGCTGAAAAGCCCATGAGAGTATTTCAGCCATGGAAAGCCCAGACACTGTGGGAAAAAAATGACCTAAATGAAAGATCTCTGTGAGTGAGAACCCAGTGGAAAGAACAGGTCATGAAAGAAGGAGGTACCTTTCTCTGAAGGGAGGAGAGAACTTCCACTTTGACTACGACCTTGTGTAAATATAATCAGAGTTGGTGAACTCAAAAGGCTTCCATAGCCTTGGCAACTCATGACAAGAGCCTAGGGTCATTACTGATGCCATAAACAAGAGTGTCAATTTGTTAAGTCAACAACAGGAGTCACTGTGCACTTACTCCTCATGTAGGATCTCTGTCCTTAATGTGCTGTACATTGTGATTTAATGCTATAACTAGTACTCAAACAGTATTTTTCACTTTCTGTTTCTATGTGGGTGCAAACTGTTGAAATCTTTACTTAATATATGCT
Organism: Sylvilagus floridanus; assembly: GCA_949820135.1. Lineage (NCBI taxonomy): Eukaryota > Metazoa > Chordata > Mammalia > Lagomorpha > Leporidae > Sylvilagus > Sylvilagus floridanus. The sequence goes on along the minus strand of OX463238.1, from coordinate 21,225,854 downwards.
AAACTGATCTTCTGTATATAAAGAGAATTGAAAATGAATCTTGATGTGAATGGAAGGGGAGAGGGAGCAGGAAAGGGGAGTGTTGTGGGTGGGAGGGAAGTTATGGGGGGGGAAGCCATTGTAATCCATAAGCTATACTTTGGAAATTTATATTCATTAAATAAAAGGTAAAAAAAGAAAAAAAGAAAAAAAAAGAAAACAAATTTAAAAAGTTGGGAAACTATTATAAATAAGAAAACAATTTAATGAAGTTGCAAGATATGAAATTAATACGTAAAATTAAATCAGTATACTTTCCATATACAAATAATCAGAGGATGAATATGAATAAAAATTTAAGCCCTTAAAATGTCTAGCCCCTCTTTGAGGAATATTGTAATATCTCCAGAAAGACTCAGAGTAAACTTGATGTTTTTGAATGCAGACATTCCGTAACAGAAAAATGTTGAGTGTTCCTAAGTAAATTTACAAATTTTACGTAGTTCCAATATAAATAGCATATTTTTCCTGGAGTTAAAATACTTGATCATAAAGTTTCTTTGGAAAAATAATTAAGAATAACCAGGAAACATTGAAAAAATAAAACTGTGTGTGTGTGTGTGTACAACTATGGGCACATACACAAACTCTGTAAGATTAAAAAATAAATACGGTCCCCATTATTTAAAATAGAATGCCCTTGGTGCATAACTTGGTAGACTAACAGAAAGTACAGAGCCGGATTCGAGGGTATCTAAGACTTCTGTAATGAAGCAGTAGTTTGCTGTATCCTAAACTCATCCTGCTGAGAATAAGAACAAAATCCAGATCATAAAACAGAGAGGAAGAGGAGGAGGAGAAAAGGAGTCCTTTTGCGCACACGTGTGTGAAGCATCGGAGAGCTACCCCAGCAGCGAAGACCTGAGGAACCAAAAACAAGGCTGTGCTTCTCACTGCCTTGAGGCAGAGCAGGAAAGAACCTTTCACACTGTTGTGAAGACCGAAGTCAGAGTGGAGGGCTTACTGAGGAGGAGGATCTGGTAAATACACCAAACTAGAAACCAGAACTGCCAGAGAGATACGCCCCAGGGGTAGGTACGTGTAAACCAGGACGGACAAGCTCTCACAAAGTAAGTAGCCAAGTTCTGAATAAAATGAATTACGTATTTGAGTACGGTGATCTGTCTCAACTCTGTCTGCCAAAACTCATAGGTAGTCCTCTCTGGAGAGGAAAGTCATTCAGAACATTTGTGATTATTCATAACAATATCCCACAATCACTCCAAAATGTCTTGGTGTAGGATCAAAGCTAAAAGAAAAAAATCCCAACAGAAACAAGTACATAGGATATCCATATTTTGGCATTATCCCGTGTGGTCTTTAAAATGATTGTTCAAGAAAATAAATGTCATACTGGAGAACTTCCGGAGAGAACTAAAAAGTTCTTTTAAAAAGTGAAAGGGAAATTATATACTATAAAATACAACTACCACTTTGTACCTACTAAGATGGCTACATTAAGAAAAGATAAATCACAATAAGTGTTGGTGATGAAGTGAATAAATTGGAACTCTCGTATACTGCTTATGGGAACATAAAATGGAAAAGTCTGTAAGGAAACTTTCCAGGAATCCCCCGAAGAGTTATACATAGAGTTATCATATTATGCAGCAATTCCACTCCTATTATATACTCAACAGAAATAAAAATTAAATTCACACAAAAACTTGTCCATGAATGTTCATAGCAATATTATTCATAATAGTTAAAAAGCAGAAACAACCCAAATATGAATTAACTGATAAGCACAGAAACCCAGTGTGGCTTCTCCACAAAATGCAGTATGATTCAGCAAAAACAAAGAAAATAAAGATAAATAAAATACTGAGGCACATTAATTTGAAAACAGCATGTGAAGTAAAAGGATCCAATCATGAGAGACCAGATGTTGTATTATTCTGTTTATACAAATTGTCTAGAATAGGCAAATACATATATAAAGATAAAGTAAGTTAGTAGGATGCAAGAACTAGGAGAACTGAGGGTAGATGGGATGTGACTACCAATGGATTTCTCTTTTGGGGTTGAAAATGCTCTAAAATTAATTGTAGGGATGGTTGCACAACTCTGATATCCTGAAAACCTCTGAATGTTACTCTTTAACTAGGTGAATTGTATGACAAGTGCATGCTACCTCAATTAAGCTATAAATACAATAACTGGAAGATCTCTCTCTCAATCTCTCTCTATCTTTCCTCCTACCTCTATCTTTCTCCACCTCTCTGTAACTCTGCATTTTTTTTAAAAAAAATTACTTGAAAGAATTACAGAGAGAGAGAGAGAGAGAGAGAGAGAGAGAGAGAGAGCTCTTCTAACCACTGGTTCACTCCCAAATGACCACAAAGGCTGGAGCTGAGCTGATCAGGAGAAGGAGCTTCCTCCAGGTCTCCCACAGGGATGCAGGGGCCCAAGGACTCGGGCCATCTTCCACTGCCTCCCCAGGCCATATCAGAGAGCTGGATCAGAAGTAGAGCATCTGGGACTAGAACCGGTGCCCATGTGGGATGCTAGTGTTCAGGTTGGGGCTTTAACCCACGGTGCCATAGCACCAGCCCATTCTGCTTTCAAATAAATAAATAAATCTTTAAAAAAAAGTCTCTCACCTTCACACTATGAGCTAGATGCTGTTTTCCACATTGCACATCCACTCATAAACCTCTTTTGTAAGTATACTTTTACCAGGAACTCATCAGTTTTAAGTGCTGTTCCACAGAGGAGAGTGCACTTATATATGAAGTAGGTGAAAGCCGTATAATGTTAATAATTGAATCTGCATATGGCCTTTAAATTTGGCTTTCTATTCTGTTAATTTCCTCCTCTTCAGTCACTTCTAATCTGTCATTCATGTTTCTCTTCAGCCAGTATTCTCTTATTGTGAAATATTAAAGTAATCCACAATAACAAGGTGAGAGCAAATAGACTTTTATTACTTAATAAAGTTTTATTTTTCTAATTTAATTTACTTAAAATACAGTTGCTATTTTTATCTAAAAATTCTGGACAATGGAGGCTGGTGATGTGGCACAGCAGGTTAAGCCACCATCTGCCACATACCCATGTTGGAGACCCAGATGGAGCTCCAGGCTCCTGGCTTCTGCCTGGCCCAGCCCTGGCTGTTGCAGCCATTCAGAGGGTGGAAGATCTCTCTCTCTCTTTCTCTCTCTCTCTCTCTCTCTCTCTTTCTGTCTCTCCCTCTGTGTCACTCTGCCTATCAAGTAAATAAAATAAAAAAATATTCTGGAAAATGCCTATACTGTGTGTTAATTACAGAAAACGTATGTGATTAATTTTATAGAAGGATAAATAAAGTAATCAAAATAAAAGGCTTCAGATTAATATTATGTCACATAAAAGGGAAATATAACGAGCCTTTGCAAACTTCAGTAAATAAGAGCTAAAATTTATCGAGTGTTGATGATATGCCAAATATTTTATTTATACTACATTCTGGTTAATCTTCAAAATAGCCCTTTGAGGTAAAAACAAATATGGTCCATTTGACCAACAAGGAAATCATGACTTAAACAATTAGTAATTAGTGGAGCCTGGACTCCAACTCAGTGGGGTAACTAGTAGCTCTTCTCTTAATCCCTTCACTAAATGGCTTCACCCTTGAAAACTTAATGATAAGCTTACATTGGCCTGATTTTTTAAAAAGATTTTTTGACAAGTGGATTTATAGAAAGAGGGGAGAGGGAGGGAGAGGGGGAGGAAGAGGAGAATGGGAGAGAGAGGGAGAAGGAGAGGGAGAGGGAGAGGGAGAGGGAGAGGGAGAGGGAGAGGGAGAGGGAGAGGGAGAGGGAGAGGAAGATTTGCTATTTCATGCCCAAATGGCTGCAACTGCCTGGACTAAGCCAGGCCACAGCCAGGAGTCAAGAATTCCATCCAGGTTTCCCACATTAGTGGCATTGGCCTGAGCACTAGAGCCATCATCCACTGCTTTCTCAGGGGCATCAGGAGGGAGCTGGCTCAGAAGTGGAGGCACCGAGACTTGACCCAGCATGTATATGGGATGCCAGCATAGCAGGCAGCAGCTTGCATGCCATCCCACATTGCTGGCCCTGGACTGATTTTTTAAAATCCTTTAATAGGATTCTGTGAATCAAATCACAAATAAAGCATATGGCAGTTGAGCAAATATTTTTCTTTGTGTTGGAATCTATAATCCCAGTCAATTCATAATTGAGGGATTATTCTACAGGCACGTGATTAAGTATGTCTTTTCTGATTCTCACTTTTTATTACACACCAAGAAAATTAGTTTTTAAATGGAGCTGATAAAATTCTTGCACAAAGGGCTTTGAAAGTCCGTACATTGCTTCATTCCCTGCTTCAGACAAGTAGCAACAAAAGATAAAATGCTTAAAGTAAAAATAAAAAGATACAGACACGTTGAAAATCAAGAAAGTCATCTCCATGGCAATGTCTACGGAATTTGGTTAACTCCCTTTCTGGTCTGTAGCCTAAAGAAAATTCTGCTGAGATACTGAATAGAAACTCCATGCAGTCTACATGGTTCAATCTTGAGCCCAGTGTACTCCAGGAAGAAGACATTGCTCTACACAGATGTTGTGAATTTATGGAGGAAACTGCTAAAAAGGTCCTACAGAATTGGGGACCATAATTAAACCAGGTGCTTAAAATCAGGTGCAGGGTGAGGCTGCTGAGTCTCCTCTCCCCAAAACATTATGGAAATCCATAGGTTACTGATCACCTGGGACCCTGAGAACTTGAACGGATCAACAATCTCATGAATAAACACTAAGACGATCGACCCACATCTTAATGCTTATCTTCCATTATGCCAATATTAAAGAAACACCTGAGGGTTTAAAAGTCAAATAAGATCTTGTTCTGGAATCAGCATTCCTATTAGTGTCCAGAAATAATAGAAGGATTTGTTTATTACTATTTAACATTTAGCTGTGTATAATGAACACAATATACCAGATTAAAAGGAAATGTACCAGATTTGGAGAGGAAGAGATGATATAGTCTCTGCTCACAGACAACATCATGGTCTGTACAAGAGTTCTCCATTTCAACTATTAGAACTCGGAGATCTCATAACGAATGCAAATATAAGAGCAGAGTCAAATACCACAAACATTCTTAGATGCTGTTACCTGGAAAATATAATAGAAGCAAATCTCTTAAGTTCATTCACAACATAGAATGTAAGGTTCCTAAATATACATCTAACAATTTGAAAATTCTTGGAGAATTTTAAATATTGCAAGAAATAAAAGAATATCTGATTAAATGAAGATATATGGTAGAAGGGAGTATTCAATTATTCAAAGATGAAAGTGCTGTATGATTTATCTACAAAGCCAATGCAATTCAAACAAGAAGCCATTGTAGGTATTTGTCAAGTGGACAATAATATTTTAAAATTCTATTAAATACTACTAGTATTAAAAAAGTTAAAAGGCCTAGCAATGAGGAAGGCAATATTGGAGAAAAAGGAAGGATGGGAGAATCCTTCCAGAAATAGAGTTGTGAGAGATTGCAGAGCCTAGAAATGAGTACTTATGGAGATATTCGATGTGAATACAGCTTAGTAAATAAGAAGTGAGTGGGTAATTTAACAAATATTGCCAAATTACTGTGTTATTTTTGTAAAAATAAAATTAACTAGGCTCTCCTCCTCAGATAGACAAAATGAAGGTAACAATTAAGATTTTACACTTTGGAAGGAATACAGAAGAGTATTTTTATGACAGAAGAATGGGAAAACCTTTTTAAAATAATGCAAAATACAAGAAAGATTGAAATCATTTTAAAATTAAGAACTCGTGTTAAAATAAAAATACCATATGAACAAAGTCATGAAAGAATCTATCACCAGACAGGAATTAATCATGAAAACACCTTCACATTCATAACTGACTACAAGTTAATAAGAAGGTGATAGCCTAATAGAAAAATGAATTACAGGTAATCTCATAACAGGAAGTATGTACATTCAATAAACATGTGTGCCTAATGAGATACTGCTGCACACTGATCCTCTTGGAACAATACATAAAAATCTGAACACAGTAAGTGCCAACAAGACTGAAGAATCAGTGGCTTGCATACAATGCGGGTGGGAATTTCAGAGTTTTTATACAGTGCCAGTGGGTTGTTTTAACCCTCCTGGTCAGTGACTTGGTAATTTCTAACACAGTTAAAGATAAGTGCTGATGACACAGTTCATTCCATTTCTAGGCATATACTCTAGAAAACAGTCTCCTGTATGCACGTGAGAGCATGAGTATGATAATGCTTATTGTAGTTCTGTCCTAAAAACAAAAACTGGGAACAACCACACCGTATTTCAAAAGGAGTACTGAGAATTATTTATGCTATATTGATAGCTCTGTACAATAGTTAAACTGAATGACAAACACGGATATATCTTTAAAAACTATTTTGCAGAGTAGCATGCAAAACAATGGTATCTAAGTTCTTTATCAGTAGATAGATTTGTAGTGTATGTGCAGCCTTCGCGTAAATGTGTACTAGGAGCAATAAACAAACTCACATTCGTGTTTACCATCAGGAGGACAGGGCATGGGGTCTGCAGATGTGGTTGCAATAATTTTTGCTTCTAGAAATATGAGGCAAATCTGGCAAACTTACACTTTCCAGTGGCTGGTGGTTGGTAATATTTTCAAATGTAAAAAAAAATAGTACCGATTACACTTATCAATATCACGTAAGAGGATTTTACTTTAAACACTTGGCTGCATGTAGGCTCACATGCAGGAAGATGGATTTGTCTTCGGAAAGCTAGTGCTTTCTCCTTGCAAACTGTGGCAACCGATGTGTAAGGATCCAACTGCTGTGGAAAATTTTTCAGGCAGTATGCTTTAATCAGTATCTTCTGCCAATGACTTTTTTTTTGCTTTCACATTGTAAAGAATGCCAGTTGAGTGAGTGCAGTCATGTAACTCCACATTTCTAGGGGTGAACCACAGAACCTGAGAACTGCCGGCTTTTTAAAAATACATGTTTTAATTTTTAGCAAAAGAACCCCTTGTTTCTCTGATGAATATGATGTGGCATTTTCTGATTGGCAAGTGACCCATTGAAAGCACACAGGGAGTGATCATAGCACAGTCCAATTTCACAATTATGAGTAGGTTTTTTCCTGTGGCCTTAATTGCATTTGTTGGAAGCTCAGTCCTTGATTTCCCAATCATGTCTACATTTTTACTTGCCTATGTCAAAGTGAATAAGAGGAGGTATGTCTCCAAAGCAACCCAAGTTTGGGAGATGTGTTTGGTGTGCAGAGCAAGACGATGTGCACCCCACCATTTAGCTTCTGTGGTCCTCTTGGTGAAAAGCTAAGCCTTTGTGTGTACCCTCTGAGCATCTGACAAGAACTGAGTATCTATCCTTTCAACTAAATGCTGTTAAATCCGATAGCTCCCTAGTCTCGGCCACTTCATACGCTGAGTTAAGTGACTGGCTCCTTGGCACCTTTTTGCTGATGCAATTGTCGCATCCTGGTACAACCACGACAGCCAACTTCCCTCCAGAATGTTATTAAGGACGCTGAAAAATATGAACACATATGCAATGGTGCTTTGTGTGCTAAAAACTGGGTTACAAGTGTAGTAGAACAATCCTGGAGATAGGGACCGCTAAGCACAGATGCACAGTCATATTTGCATAACTCCATGTTCCTTGCCTTTAATAAAAGGGAAAGACACAGAGAACAAGAACAAAAGAAAAGAGACGTGCAGTAGCTATGGCCTCTTTTGGACATGAAGCTTCCTTCAAAGAGAGGTAGGTGAAGAAAAAGGCTCTGGTATTCACTATGGCCAAGCAAGCCTCAATTTTCTTAAGAGGATGAAACCATGGCAAGCCCACAATCAGTGGCTGGCAAGCAGCGGGTTCCCAGTGTACCCGCAGTTATTCCAAGAGTGTAATCATGCCCCATGAGTCTGTGGGAGTGCAAGGAGGTCAGCATCCTTTCTATGGTTCAGACGGCCAGCCGGTGTGCAGAGACAAGACAGTTCCACCAGCAGACAAAGGCCTTATAACCCGCTGGCTTGTAGAACCACTGATTTCCATTCCCATCAGGACTTGTCTCTAGGGATCTGTATGCCTGAAACCCCCCACAGTCCCAATATTGGTGGACCCAGGGGCTGACAATGATTCACAACACAGGTGTGGCTTTGGGGGAAGTCGAAGAGAACGGGCTCTTGACATTTCTGCTTCTAATAGAGGTGGTGATGACCAGTCTGATCACCTCACACGTTACACAATATCCCCCAAACTCATTTTATGCAGGTTGTTCCCCCTGCGTTCTCAAATGATGTCAGCTTCGAGAAGTTTGAGGTATTGCACCAGATACAAAGTATATCTTAGCTCTCCACCTCCTCTGCTTGTCAGCCTTCTCTCTGTAAACCTAGAATGCACTAAAAGGTATACAAAAGCCTGAGCCAAAATTCTGCACATGGCTTGTGTCAATTTTCACAGGCCGTTCTGCTGAAGTCTTATCCTCCCCACCTATACCTCGCCAGCACCTCCCCGCCAGCCCCAACTTCCTGCTTCCAGAGAAACTCTTTTTCTAAGAATGCACCAGATGTTTTGAGATGAAAAGTAAGGAAAACACATGATAAAGAGCAAAACCAACACAGGACTATATGTATGGCTCATTGCCTGCACTCCCAGGGCTTAGAGAAGGTATCTAGAGGAAAAAAGGACAAATGACGGTGAAGGGATAAGGTAGCTGGGATGGAAGAGGGAAGCAGAGGGCTCAGAAGAGAAGACTGTTCCCCTTTGAACCCCACTAGCTGGGTGCGTATTCTAAAGACAAATCTGCCAGGATACTGAACAATAAGTGAACAGAAACTCAGTGCAGTGTACACGGCTCCATCTTGGACCCCCTGTACTCCAGGAGAGAGAGAGAGAGAGAGAGAGAGAGAGAAAAGAAGGAAGGGAGAGGAAGAAGGAGGGAAGGAGGGAAGGAGGGAAGGAGGGAGGGAAAACAGAGACCTTTTTCTAGTCTCTGCCTACCTCCTACCTTCTCTTGTTCTTGGAAGATGAACAGAAGCCATGCCCTTCACCTTTGATGCTAGAAGTAAAAGCAAGGACCCTCTATAAGCAAAGAGGACTGCTCCTCATGAGCCACGGTGAGGACAGTGAGGAGGACATGCCCTTAACTAGTGTGACTGAGCACAAGTGATCACATCATGCATTTTATTGGTAGTCTATATTTTATGGTTACTTTTTGCTATAGTTCTCCTTATTGCAAGCAACTGTTCCAAACAGCCCATCTTCCTTTGTAGCCTCAGAGATTTCTGTGGGAACGGTAGTGGGGCACTGGTAGGACCCCACCAGTGCAGCTGAGGGGCGCACCAAATGGGGAGAGTCCGGCTTCACAGTCAGGTACCCTGGACTGGGCTCATGCCCCACAGTCACTATCTAAATCAATTCTGATAGCCACCTTGTGAACCAGGCACTGTCACCCTCATTTTAAGTGGAAGTAATGTGTTTCCTCTTACATCCCTGGTGCCTGGCATGGACTACCTTGTTCACTGAGTGACAGACATAGAGCTCAGGAAAGTGCACAAGGATGCTCTATGCTGGCAAGTGACAGAACCAGGGCTTGGTCGCAGCCAAGGACGACTCAAATGCTGGTGGTCTATACGTGATATACCCTTGCTTCCAGGACCCTGTGTTTGGGAAGCTGTGCAGGACAGCTGAAGATGCTTTGCTGTTCATTGTGAAAGGCTTGTCCATTATAAGAGTTCTATCAGGTAAGCCGCCTGGAGGCGGAGGGCTGTTCTAAGCTCTGTGCCCTTGTCCTGGAACCTGCAGGGCAGGTCTGTGTGCCCCACTGTTCAGCCATGGCAAGGACTCACACTGCGTGGGTTTTTTCCCCCACTTTGTGTCAGTTTTTCTTTTCATGTTTCCTCACATGGGTAAGATCATCATCATAAGAAACAGAAGGCAATAAAGCTCCCAGACATTCCTGGATCATCATTTCTGAGGCACGAGAGAACCAGAGTCCTAAATCCCAGAAAATAGGTTAATTCTTCACCACTCAAACAAGCAGGGCAGCCAGACTTAGCACTTGCTAAGGGGAAAGGCTTCTACTGCATCTTCCATATTCTTCCCTCTGCAAGGTGCATCAAAACCACAGACCTTGGTGCCCTCTGATCCCAGCCCATAAATATAGATGCCAGCCCGACCTGCAATGCGGCCATATACATAGTCCTGTGTTGGCTGACTTTGGCTGTGAATTTGACTAGATTAACGGACACTCGGATCATTGGTAAAGAATAATTTATTCTCAAGGCTTTGGTAGACACCTGACATCTTCCTTGTGTGTTAAAAGGGAGACCAGGTGGTTTTGCTTTTGACTGGAATGATTGGGTTCCCCAAGTACATCTAAGTGTTGTTTCCAGAGGAGATGGGAGAGTGGGTAGAGGAGGAGCCACCCTCCTGTGAGCACGCACCATCCAGTCATTGGGGCCCCGATGGAACTAAAAGGAGGTCTGGGGCCAGGATGTCCTCCTGCTCCTGCCTTTGGATGGCACTGATCTGGATTTTCCAGGGCTCACACCAGTGTCCCCCAATCGACCATTGAATCTTGGGCCAAAACCTCCTACTGAAAGCTGTAACATGGACTTTCTTGGTTCTCAGGCCCTTGTACTTAGGCTGAGCCATGATACTGCTCTCCTGTTTGCCAGCTTACAGCCTATTGTGGGTCTTCTTAGCCTCTACACTGAAGTGAGCCAATCCCCTTAACACATTCCTGTTTATCTCTCTCCATATGTATCTTATCAGTTCAGTCTTTGGAAGATCTTCATGAAACCAAGTTCTTTCTCATGGCTTAAAAGAATTCCTACAATTCCATTTTATCTCCAGACATCTTTACATGTTCTCTTGCAAAAATACTCTACTCTTTCTTAGGTTCCAGAGAATCTATACTTCACATTATGATATATCAAAATGAGTTATTTTACTTTAGTACAAGAGTCCTCTTAACAGTTACTCCCTTTAGCTCCATGACAAAGATCCTCTCTTCCCTACATAAATAAAAAATTACTGATTCATTAGATCACCAGCAAATATTTCTTCCCCCATTTGCCAATTTCTCACTCTACGTTGGTTTGGTTCAAGATCACATTAACAACATTTACTTAGTTCCAACTTCAACAGTTTGAAGATAAATCCATGGGTTTTGTTTTTCCTCAAGCAGATGAAGCTTTGCCTCTTATCTGCATTCTAGGGCTAGTGATTAATTTGTTTGGTTACAAATAGGGAAGCTGAGCATTCTAGAATATTGCAATACCATAGAACTCTCTAGGAAGATACAAATATTTGATGAGAGCCACAAGTCATCTGGGACTATTAAGCACTAAAAATACAGCTAGTGTGACAGAACACAAGTGATCACTTCATGTATTTTATTGATAGACTATATTTTATGGTTATTTTTGCTATAGTGCTCTTTATTGCAACTGTTCTAAACAGCCCATCTTCCCTTGTCTCAAATTTTTAAAATTTGATTTACTGTTTAAAAACTCTAACATAACATGCAATACTTATACATTTCATGAGGTGCACTGCAATGTTTCAACACACATGCATAGCATAAACCAGACCAGCCAACCAGCCTGTTCCTTATCTTTTATTTGTGTTTGGAGCCTACAACTCTTTTCTTCTAGTTCCTTTTATTGAACATAGTATGTTAAAATGAACTACAGTCTCCCCAGTGTGCCTTGCAATACTAGTGTTAGTCTATATATGCAATATGTAGCATGCAGTCTGATACAGTGACAGCTCTTCTTCCTAAAAGACAACTATTAGTAGCCAAACCAGCTTCAATATGATGGACCTTTCAAGGTCAGGTTTTGCATTCAACAAGTTAATTTTTAGTAGTTGTAAAGCACTGTACAAAAATAAAAGTGGGCACATTCCAAAAACGTACTACAGGGCTTCCCAACCGGAAGTCAGTGGGATAGATACTGGAGAAGGGTGTGATGTTCAGCCTTAAATGGAAAGAAGCTGAGAAATCAGATGAAGCAAGCCAACCAAACTCACTTCCCTTTGCTGCTCCACTCTGATTTTTGGAAAGTCTCTCCCAGCAGCCAGGAAGCCCTGATGTCACCAACACTTCAGTCGCTGGGAAGCCCATATTGACTGCTTCATTCACAGGTGTGAAGGCAGATTTTGTGATTGTTCCCATTCCAAATCCCTTCAGGTTCCCAGAGGCTTCAGAAAGCTGTTGGAGCTGGCTTCCTGGTTCTTTATTGAATCCACGCAAACAGCTGTGCAAAGGAGCTACTTCATGAAGTGCGCTAAATTGTTTTAATAAAATAATTGTCATTATTTTCATTTTAAAGAAGTGCAGATGATGGATGACTGATGTCTGGACTGGGCAACTCTCAATTCATAATGTTAACACTTAATTTTCCCCTGCAAATAAAAGCTTATTTGACAATTCCAGAATAATGATAGTTATCCTTTGTTATCATTGTTCATGGCACGGGGACAATTAGAAGTAGAATTAATTCAAAGGTTTGCATTTTCTTCATTTAGTGGAATCCTAGTTAATGATCTAAAATCATTATTAGCAATAATGATAACCATGCATAGAGATTTTTACTGATGAAGGAAGTGGCATGAAAGAGCATGACTCTGGACCCAGATTTTCATAGGGGCTGTATAACCTTTCCCAAGTCCTTCCTCTGTTGAGCCTCAATTTCCCCAACAGTAAGACTGGACAGTGAAAATGACTACCTCATATGATTGTCGATCCATATAAAATACTTACAGAGGTACTGTGCACATAGTAAGTATCAGCTGTTGTTCACTTCTTTAATGAGTCATTGCTTTTAGAAGTAAAGATAGGGCAAAATCTATTCTTACACCAGCACGATATGCAAGGGTACTTTTTTTTTTTTGACAGGCAGAGTGGACAGTGAGAGAGAGAGAGACAGAGAGAAAGGTCTTCCTTTTTTTTTTGCCATTGGTTCACCCTCCAATGGCCACCGCGGCTGGTGCACTGCGGCCGGCTCACTGCACTGATCCGAAGCCAGGAGCCAGGTGCTTCTCCTGGTCTCCCATGGGGTGCAGGGCCCAAGGACTTGGGCTATCCTCCACTGCACTCCCGGGCCATAGCAGAGAGCTGGCCTGGAAGAGGAGCAAACTGGGACAGAATCCGGCTCGCAAGGGTACTTTCAAAAGTTCATGGAAAATGGGATTAAAAGTTAATATTTTGCAAAAAATTTTGAAAGCCACAGCTAGTTTTTCTAAAAGTATGCATTGCCCATGAACTTTTTGAAACTCCTCATGTGTATGCATTTCAAAAACTGCATTTGGCCGGTTCCCTAGGCTAATCATTCGCCTGCGGCACCGGCACCCTGGGTTCTAGTCCTGGTTGGGGTGCCGGGTACTAGTCCTGGTTGCTCCTCTTCCAGTCCAGCTCTCTGCTGTGGCCCAGGAAGGCAGTGGAGGATGGCCCAAGTGCTTGGGTCCCTGCGCTTGCATGGGAGACTAGGAGGAAGTACCCTGCTCCTGGTTTTGGATCGGTGCAGTGCTGGCCGTAGCAGCCTTTAGGGGAGTGAACCAATGGAAGGAAGACCTTTCTCTGTCTCTCTTTCACTGTCTATAACTCTCTCTCTGTCTCTCTCTCACTAACTCTGCCTGGCCAAAAAAAAAAAAAAAAATCTGCACCAAAATAAACTCATCTTTAATTTCTATTTTCCATGAACCTTTTCAAGTACCCTCATATGCCTGATTTCTCCCAAAGAATTCAAGTACTTTAGAAGCACATGATCTCTTGAGTTCTAAGGCAGTGTGACATTTAATGACTGCCAAGTGGCTTCCTATCAAAAGATTTGCCATGGTAATTGTCAATTAGTTATTCAAGGGCCCATTGATAGTATTTTTTCACATCTGGTTAAACAGGAACACTCCATTAGCAAAAACATTTACAAAGGATGCTTGAAACATTTACAACAGGACAAATTGAGCCCCTTCTTTCATCTAGGAAGAACACTTCCTTAGATTTAATCGGTTCAAAAAATCGCTTTGATTTGAGAGGGAAAGAGACAGAGAGGGAAGTTCACTCCCCAAGTGCTTGCAACAACCAGGTCAGGATGGGCTGGGAGCCTAGGAGCCAGAAGCAGAATCCACGGCTCCTCCAGGGCCCAGCTATTTGCGTCATTGCTGCTGCCCCCACAGTGTGCATTAGTGGAAGGCTAGAGCCAGGAGTGGAGCCACGACTTGTGGGACAAGGGTGCCGTAATCACTATGCCAAATGCCCATCCCAGGTCACTCGGTTTTAACATTGACATCCAAGTAGAAAGGAAAGCTTTCATGCAGCTGCAAATTCCTCAAGAAATAGTATCAGAAATATTCACTTTGATATAGAACCAAAAGCTAATTTGGTTATAATCTGTACCTCATTGATAGATTATAATCCCGTTCAAAGTAGGTTTCAATTATTCACCACCAGCTTTATTCTATAGAAAAGTCACAAAATTTAGAAAAAAAAAAAACCCACAATTTAAAAAATTTTGCTCACATTTTTCTTGGTTTTAGATCTTCCAGCTTTTTCTATCTCATAAATATTATGAGAGGACTTTTATAAGTTCATAGAAAATGCTTATCATGAGAAAAACTACGGATGGATTTCAAACATTTTTGGCACTGAAACAGACTTATCTTTTAATTTCAATTTCCTTAAACTTTTTGAAATACCTGCAAACTAAAAAAGAAAACCATATTTTTTTCTTTAGAAAACATACAAAGAATGCTGCGGAAGTTAAAAGATTTAGCTATCATTAGAAAGAGCTAGAAATTACAGAAAATAAAACTGATTCATGATGCCAAATTTTGATAGGGGATTTTAGAAACACATTTTTTTCCCCATACAGTTTCACTATTAGATCAAAGTATTGGGAAGAAATGAGCAATCTATACATCTCCCCTAGGGTCTCTTTCTCCCCACTGTCTTCTCTCCAGACAGAAAAATTACCTGGTAGGAGGGTTGATTGGGATGAGAGTCAAGACCCTGAGGTCCTATTGCCTCCCTCTAACTCTGTGGCCTTTGGCGAGCAACTCAACCTCTAACTCTGTTTCTTTCATCATTTAATTGAGGGGGGTGGTGGTGTGGCACAGCCACTTAAGCCACCACTTGCAACACTGGCATCTCACACTGGAGCACCAGCTCAGTTCTAGTCACTCAGTTTCTCATCCAGCTCCCTGGGAATGTGTTTGGGAAGGCAGTAAAAGATGGTCCAAGTACTTGGGCCCCTGCTACCCATGTGAGAGACCACGATAAACGTCCGCCTGGCCCAACCCTGATGCAGCCATCTTGGGAGTGAACCAACAGATGGAAGATATCTCTCTCCCACTTTCTCTTGTGTCTCGTCTTTCTGTCTTTCAAATAAATAAACTTTAAAAATAATAAAAAGTGAATTTAGGCATTGGCAACATGGTAATTCCTAAGAGCTCTTTCCAATGGCAATATTCCATATACTTAGCTATTTTTAGAAAACCCCTTAATTAGCTATTCTGTCAGCTAGTATTAGAACCAATTATATTTGTTCTTGAAATGTGGTTTTGTTCCTGTAACCGAGTCTACGAGACACAGAGCCCACTCTACCCAGCCATGAGTCTCTTCACTGGGACTTCTATCCCAAATGCTCCATTGTCTTGTAGAAGACTCATAGGAGCAGCAGTGTTTAAGTGGGGAGGCAATGGAGTCCGGGAGTTAACCAACTTCTGCTAGATTATACTGCATGGGAAGATGAATAGTAATGAGCAGCATTTTAATGATCAACTACTGAGTATTTTTACAAATGAGTATTGCAAAACACTATTTTATTTGTCTAGCACCATGTACCTGGTGTAAGGTAGAAGCAGTTGAAACTAAAACGCTGCCTTGTGCTTATAAAGCTCCCAAGGTGGGCTGCAGGGTGCTTTGGGCACTGGCACGCTCCCGGAGACATCCTCAGAGCATTGAGCAAGGAGCTCTGTTCGTAGATACAAAGGTGAGAGTCTCGTTAGTGATGCCCCGCCTCCCAGCCTCTACATCACTCTAGCCTGGGAGGCTGGAAACCAGCCTCTGTGCCTGGAACCTGTTTTCTGTGACTTTATAGAGGTCTTGTTCTCAGTGGCTCTCCCGAATTCTTAGCCAGTTGCATGGCCTGTCGCTGTCCATCACCCTTTAATGGTTGCTTGCTGACAAGTGGTGTCACGTCCTAGCCATCTGGGTGACACTGTGCTTGTCCTGCCTCTCAAAGCCTTCAGCTATTGCCAGCTTCTCTCTGAGGCTGTGGTCCGAAGCTGGTTAGTCCTTGATGCCTGCTTTTTTTGTTAAAACAACATAAATAATAGTCTAAGTCACAAGCCTAATTCCACAGATTTTCAGATGTTATCTGTTAGATGATCACCTGGCACTGCTAGCCCTTGAAGTTCAATAACAAACAATTGCTCTTGTCCAAGTTTGCTTATAGTCTAGGACCATGGCTCGCTGTCTGTGGCTTCTGGTTCTCAGAGGCCCCTGAAAAATCACATGTCCTCTGGGCATTTCCAACTGTAGGGTTGGTCCTGAGGTTTGAGGTTTTGCATTTGTCTGTGTCTGTTTAGCTTCTTTCTAGAGAACACAGCACATCCTGTCTGTTTAATGTGTTCCAGTGATAATGACTGAGATTGGAGCTTCCTCTGACTTCCTTGGAGAATATTCCACGGGTAAATGAGGGCACTGTCATTTCATTTTTTCATCTGTCACCCTTTAAAGAAAATACACATAACAGTAGACTTGTGTTACACAATTAAAATGCTGTAAGTCACTTGATATATTGCCCCCAGATGGGAGATGTACAATAGGATGCCTGCCCGCAAATCCTCTTCCAAAACTTTGCAAACAAGTGGGCAGGAAGGAACACAGAGGTTGCCAATTCTCTGGATGTATTTATTTTGTTCATCTGCTTGCAAAGCATTTCTGTATCTTGTTTGTTTTTACATTATCTGGGGAAGATATTGACAAATGAATTCTGCAACCCCCACCTTCTACATGAAGAAACTCTGGACAGACAAGGACAGTGTCTCTGGGTACAACAGCTCTGTCAGGGACAATGTTGTGTCCCAGCTTGAGTGGCAGCGGTGGTTCATGTGTGTATGGGGTCTTCCCAGGTCTGGTTCCAGGATTGGTGGTCTGGGGAATCCTTTACTTCCTGGGCCCACCAACCAGACATCCAGATGACAATGGATGACAAAAGCTCTTACTCACTTTTTCCATTCCTAGTAGCCCCAAGGGAACCTTGGTCATGGACCTTCCCACTTCCCTGAAGAGGGTGCTTAGACCCTCAAGGGAGTTCCCCCAGCTGCTCAGGACTCTGCTCCTAATATCATGTTCAGGGAACTGAGAGGAGGAAGAGTACAGAACTTGGAGCTCATCCACCCTCCTGTGCAGATAAACTTGGCAGAGCATAGAATCACCCAGGCCAGACAAAATTCCCACTTGCAGGTAGAAACCCTTGGGTTTCTTGGCAGGGGGCAGTCCCAGGTGGGACTATTCATGCCTGCTACTGGCACCAGTGCCTTGATCTCAGTGAGCACCACCATCTGGAACATTCACCCCACACCTGTAGCCCCTTGGCCCCTGGAAGCCACAGGCAAGGAATAGGAAAACGAAATCACAGAAACAAGTCTGGTCCTGACCCCAGGACAGAGCTTCCAGAAAGGAAAAAAAAAGAAACTTGGGTTGTTCATAGGAAGTAGCAAAACGAAAGAAGGATGCATTGACCTAATTGTAGTCTTTAGAGAAACAAACAGGGTCTCCCAGATGGTGCCTTTGCTGATCGCTCACGTGAGGAGTGCACCAGACCATGGCCTGGCCCTGCCCCATCTGGTGACAATGCATGCCCAGCTCACGGTGCTCATACTGTCTGAAGTGGGTATGACTATGCAGGGCTGTTAACATAAATCATTTTCTTCATCTTACTTTGCCTTCTGTTGTTGTGAGGGTAGCAAGTAGAAACAAGGCACAGGATTTAGTTCAAACAATGGGACCCAAAGGCCAAGGCTATCATCCACAAACCTAAACTGGCATCCTACTCCTGGATCCAGTGCGGAAAGAGGTGGCCTGTACACCCCACATTCGGATGTTCAGCTTGACAGCACACTGCATACACCACCTAGTGGTCTCATAACTGCAATGGAGCTAAAAAAAATTCCTACCACCTTAGTGACATCACAGCCATCCTCAAGCCTTTGTGGTGTTTGCTGATATTCACACACCTACCTTGCTGTTGTGGCTTTGAAACTGTAACACATCAAATTATGTACAGTCCCTACTACATGGTCATTAGCTACTCTACGGCTGCTCTACGTGTGCACAATTACCATATCATTCTTCTTGTCATTAATTTTCGAGTATAGTTCTACATATTAAAAAGGTAAAGTGTTTATCGACTCTCTTGATTGCATCAAGAGGTCACGTGGAGTGGTTGATCTGTGCCAACTAGCTTTGTGACGCTCACACAATGACAAAATCACCTAATGACTTGTATTTTTTGGGACTCATCCCCAACATCAAGTAACCCATGACTGCATTTTCTTTGCTTGTTTCCCAGGGTTGGGACAGGGAGGAAGGCCCATGTGGTCCCAAATCCCAGCTAGGGGGTCCCTCCCACCCCGTGCAGGAAAATAAACCACAAATCTGCAGCAGGAGAATTACATTCAAGAAAAGGGGATTCTTAGAAGAGTTCCCAGTCCCAGTATGGAACCACGTGCTTCAGCCAGATGATTCCATTTGTGCAGACCCCGGAAGGAGGGGGAAGGAAAAACACACGACTCGGTGCATCCTGAGTGACTGGCCAGAGGCTCTCTCGGTCTGCACGTGGCCATGACTCTTTTGAAAAAAAAGTCTGTGAACCTCTTAAAAAATATAACAATGGGACCATCAACAATGACCAGTAACTGCATCCTTTTAGCCCACCAGCTGCAGAGAAAGAACTTCCAATCCTTCCTAAACAGGAGGGGCATGGGCTGCCAGTTTCACCAGGACACTGACCTGGAGGATCTGCTTGGCTGTGAGTGGACCTCAGTCTCTTTCCTTTGGTCTGCTCCGAGGACTGACCTTCTCACGCCTGGGCAAACACATCACCTGGGGTCTGGGATAGTCTGGGGGTATCTTCTCCGGCCATCCTGATCCTCTCTTCAACGTTTCAAATTAATAGTGGCCAAGGAGATTAGAGGAGGCAGCTCACTTCACCAATGGACTACCCTGGAGTTGAAACGCGTACATTCCTGGGAAGATTGCCTGGTAAGAAAGCTAAAAGGAGGCTGAACCGGGGCTCCTGTTGGTTAGTAGTACTGCTGAAGCTGAGGCATCTAGAAAAAGCAGTGGCATGACAATTATGTTTCTGTTTTGTTTATTGGAAATTATTCATATTTGTCTATTTACTCTATTTTAATTGATGATATGTTACATACTTATCATGTACAACATGTTTTGAAGTATGTATACATCTAGAATGATAAGAGAAGAGCTAATTAGCATATCAATTACCTTATACACTTAGTATACAATTTTTTTTGCAGTGAGAATGCTGAAAATCTACTCAACAATTTTCAAGAGTATAATATGAAGGTTCATTGAAAAGGTATACTATGAAAAACGCATATTATGAAAGAAATCTATGCATGGATTTGAAATATTTTGAACCAACATAAGCCTCCATTTAATTCTGTTTTTCCCTACATGTTTTGAAGTACCCTCACATATCCAAAAGAAATCAATATGTCAAAAAAGATGTCCAAACTCCCACATTCATTGCTGCACTATTCACAGAAGCCAAGAATTGGAATTGAACTAAGCATTGATCAGTGGGTAAATGGGTAAAGAACATGCTGTTTATAAACAACATAGAATACTAATGAGCCTTTAAAATCAGGATTCCATTTCTAACTGAGTGCTGCCTGATGAGATGTGAGCCTCCCATTTATTTCCCTGTTATAGCAGCTTGATAAGAGTGGAGGAAAAATGAAAGGCAAGGGATCCTACAATAGGGAGCAGATTTCAGAATGTTCTCTGTTCTAAGGCATTCTTTAAACAAACGAAAAAAAGCATTGTGGTGATGGTTGGACAACAATGTGAATGCAATTGTCATTGAATTCTATACTTAGAAATAGTTAAAATGGTAAATGTTATGTTATGTACATCTTACAGAGTACAGGGAAGTGGGTGCTTTGAAGACCAAAGGAGGAGAAGCAGAGAACTCTGTTGAGTGTGATTTTGTGAACTCGACAAGAAACTTCTAAGGGTTCCCCCCGCGACCCCAGTATTTCTACAGTTCACAATGGAGATGAACACATTGTGCTAAAATATAAATCATCTTCTTCTTCACCTTTGACTTTGTGATGGTGGAGAAGGAAGGCAGAAATAAGGCATAAGATTCAGGATGATTACTGGAGAACATTGGGTCATATTTTGTGTTTTGAAGAAGATGTCTTTGGAAAGAGTCCTCATGCTCTTTACTAAATCTCAAAATAAAGATGGATCTGAAGCTGCTCCTCTGCATAATAGAAGCTGCTTGGGTGGCTTTGCATCTGATTGTCCGTGATGCCTGTTGCCTCTGGGACACCTAATGTCTAGTGGACTTGGCTGGATAAGGGGCCAGGAAGCTTGCTTCTAGCAGCAGAAATACCTGCAGTATGTCCAGGATAGTAGATGTGGGAATGGCCAGTGGCCCCCAGAGAGACAGGCATGCATGAGTAATGCATTCAGAAAGCACAGCCATGAACATCAAGAAATGAACCCGAGCTGGAGCAGGAACGTCATTGCACAGCTGTATTCCAACACCAAAGCCTGCTGCCCATGAATGGTCTCAAGTGTCCATCCAACCTGTTGAGAAGGCAATTCTTAAGACTTGGAAAACACGGAAAAGGAGATTGACAGTTGGAAGATATTTAGAAATAGGGAGTATATGTGCCTGTTAGCAGTAACAAAGATCACTTCCATATACCAGGCAACATGCATGTTCCTGGCAGAGTTCTAGGCAAGGTACATGTAATAACTAATCCTTGAAGTACCTCACTCAGGGAAGGTATCATGACCCCCTTCCGCAGACAGGAAAACAGAGGCAGAGTAAGGGAAAACATGATGTGAGTGGGAAGATTTCTTAGGGTCCATTTGAAAAAGAAGTGACTCATCTCACATTCAGCATCTTGACCTAAACAATTCTTATTGAGCAGGACTCTAGCATCCATGGTCTCCATACCTATGGCCTGCACACTCCTATTACCATGACAACTCAACACACCCTTGCTCACACCGAGTTTACCCCCACCCTATAGAGGATCATCGAGGCTTCCCCCTTATATGTTGAAATTAAACCCCAAGGAATTCCACTCTGCTCAGTTTCAGAAAACTAGAAACATGAAAACCGCCACATGTGTGCATGGGTAATAGCCACAGAATATTCTACATCAAGCACTGTTTTAAATGCCTACTCTTTTATTTAACAACCCTAAAGAATAAGAGCCATTATAATCAGTAGCATTTTAGAAACAACGAAATTGAAGCAAAGAAATCTAGTAAGTGACTACGTTGGGATTTGAACTTCCTCCTTGACTCCAGAGCTTAAATATTGCCTTAATCACTTCACTGAGCCACAATTTCTGATGCTGGTTCTTCCAACAGAGCGTTGCTATTGGTGGTGACGGAAGTGGCTTGTTTAACACCATCCCCAAAATACATGTTCACACTCTCTCTGAAATCAACCTTACAAGGCTACTCATTTCCCGTTAATGGCTGTTCTTTTCTCTCTTGAAAAACAACCACCCAATCATGTCACTTACTTTTAATTTTTAAATTTACTTATAGTTATTTATTTAAACTGTTGTACACTTAGATTCCTTCAATTTCAAAGATTGTATTCTGTCTTGATTTCTAAATTTGGTGACTGAGCCCTTAATAATATTATGGAATTTTTCCACATAACCTTGTTAAATTCACTTTTTTGAAGGGCAGAGTCTTTTAATTTTTTTATGTTGCCAATTATGTCTTCAGTGATTGAAGAGTTGCATTTATTTCAATTTATATACATTTATTTCTTTTTCCTGCCTTATTGCACCGGTAAGGACCTGCAACACAATCTTGGTTAGAAGTGAAGGGTGAATTGTACTCTTTGTTACTGATGTTAAAGAGAAAGAATCCAGTTCTTCACTGTTACGTGCTAGCATGAGGCTGGCTGCAAGGTTTTTATAGGTGCCCATTTACCAGTTCAATAATGTTCTCTTATATACCTAGTTTTGCTGAGATAGTTTTTTTAAACTTACAAACAGCTGTCTAATTTTACCAAATGCTTTTTCAGCATCTATTGCAATTACCACAAAGTTTTCTATTTTAGTCCATTTATTTGGTGAATTACACTAAATGATTTACAAATGTTAAACCAACATGACACTCCTAGGATAAACCTCACTTCATCATGATCTATTATCATTTTTTTTCTACAGAGGTCTATTACATATGCTGAACTTTTTAAGAATTTTTGAATCTATATCCTTGAAGGATATTAGTTTTCATTTTATGTGTACATCTGGTTTTAACATCACAGTAATATTTTTTAAAGATTTTATTTGAAAGGCAGAGTTACACAGAGAGGAAGATACAGAAACAGACAGAGATATCTTCCATCCTCTGGCCACTCCCCAAATGGCGGCAATGGCTGGAGCTGGGCCCATTTGAAGTTAGGATCCAGGAGCCTCTTCTGAGTCTCCCACGTTGGGGCAGGCATACAAGCACGTGGACCATCTTCTGCTGCTTTCCCAGGTGCATTAGCAAGGGGATGGATCCGAAGCAGGGCAGCTGGGACTATAACTGGCGCCCAGTTGGGATGCTGGCATTGCAGGCAGCAGATTCACCTGCTATGCCAAAGTGATGGTCCCCAAAGTAATATTCTTCCAAAATTGATTAGAAAACGTGGCCAGGGTGTTAAGATGCAGGCTGGGAAGCCAGCATCCCATCTAGGAGTGTGGGTTAGAGTCTCAGCTCCCCAATCCTGTGCTTGCAAAGTAAGCTGAAGATGGCCCAAGTACTTGGGCACCTGCTACTTATGTGAGATACTCAGATGGGGTTCCTGACTTCCTGCTTAGGCCTGGGCATGCCTGGACCATGGTGGCCATTTGGGGACTTAACTAGCAGACAGAAGATCTCTCTCTTTCTCTCTCTCTCTCTCCCTCTCTGCCTTTTGAACAAATAAAATAAATCTTTTTCACTAAGGCTTAAAACATCAACCCTCTCCCCCTTTTATTTCTCAGGATTTATCTAGATCTGCCATTACTTCTTCCTTAAATGTTTGATAGCATTTATCAATTTAGCAATGTGGGCCTGTGATTTTCTTTATGGAAAGATTTTTTTAAGCCATGAATTAAACTCCTTTACTTATATAGGACTATGAAGCATGTCTATTTCTTCTTAAGTGAGCTGTAATACTTGATCTCTTTCAAGATTTTGCTCATTTCAATGAAGTTGTCAAATTTATTTGATGTAAATTTGTTAAAATATTTATTTATTATATTCTAAATGCCTATTGGATCTATAGTGATATCTTCTCTTTTATTCTTTATATTGGAAGTCCCCCTCCTTTCCATTCCTGTAATCTTTGAAAACAATAGGTAGAGCAGAGTTTGCCAACTAGCCACCACTGATGTCTGGGACATCTTTGTTGTGGGGAATGTCTTGTGCTTTATTGAATATTTAACAGGATCCCTGGCCTTTACCTACTAGAGGACAGAAGCAACTGTATAGCAACATTCCCTTTGTCTCCATCATAAATGTTCCAGACATGGCCAAATGTCTCTTGGTGTGGATGTTATGACTATTGGTTACAAATCACTGGGCTAGAGGTTTGTAGAATTTTTGTTTTCTTGCTGTTTTTTAATTTTTAAAGTCATCTCTGTTTTTATATTTGAGTATTTCATTGTTTTCTTCACTTGTATTTATAATCACTTTCCATTTATTTACAATGAGTTTAGTTTTGCTAGTCTCATTAGTCTAAGATATGTTTTACTAATATAAGCATCTAATGCTATGTATGAGGTAGTTTCAAAAAGTTCCTGGAAAATGAAGTTAAAAGATAAGTTGATTTTGGTGTAAAAGTTTTGAAATTCATGATTTGTTTCATAATATGAAGCTTCAATGAACATTTGGAATATTTCCTATTTTTCTCTTGGCACTGATTTAGCAGCATGTCATAAATTTAATGTGTTGTCTTTCATTTTCATTATGTTGAAATTATTTTATAGTCTCCCTTTTGATTGTTTCTTTGACCTAGAGTTTATTTAAAAGAAAACATTTGGGGACATTGTCACGTATCTTTCTCTTACTTATTTCCTTTTTAAATTTATTGAAGTGACCATATATTTTATAAATTTTTTAAAAAAGAGATTTGTTCATTTTTTAAATTCCAGAATATTGTTTATTTTAATGAGCATTCCAAGCATACTTGAAAAAATTATGTGTTTTTCCGGTGTTTGTGGAGTAACATGAAAATGTCAGGTCAAGTCGGCTGTATTCTGTATTTTGTAGCACTACAACTTCTCTGTTTATTAATTCTACCAATTAACAAGGGAGAATTGTTAAAATTCTGTTTAATTAGAGACTTTATGTCTTTTTCTAGTAAAAATGTGTTTTGTGAATTTTAAAACTTTGTTATTATGTGATATAATTTAGAATTTTTTATTTTTTAACCAATTTTTATATTCCTTATATGAACTTCCACAAATAAGATAAAACATGATATTTGTCCTGGAACTGGCTTATTTTGCTTAGCAATAATGATCTCCATTTTGTTGCAAATGTCAGGATATCATTCTTTTTTTGGCTGAGTAATAGTCCATATATATATATATATATATATCACATATACATATATATATCTACCACATTTTTCTTATCCAATCATCAGTTCATGGACTTCTAGGTTGATTCACACAAAAATTAATATTATTCTTATACACAAACAATGAACCTACTGATAAAGAACATTTAAGATCAATTCTGTTCACAATGACCACACATACACAAAATTGAATATCCTGGGACACATTTAGCCAAGGACATGAAGGATCTCTACAATTAGACTTATAAAGCATTAATGAAAGAAACAGAGAGGATGACAGCAAAAAATGGGGAAAATCTTCCACGTTCATGGATTGGAGGAATTAATATTATCAAAATATCCATATTATCCAAAGCAATCTATAGACCCAGTATAATCTGATCAAAATTCTAAGGACAGAGGGATTCCAATATGACTGAATAGAGAAAAGACATGCTGATCCTGACCAGGAGGAAAAAGAGCAGAAAAAAAGGCAGAGGAAGTGTATTCCCAGGGGAGAGTTGGATAAGAAGTTTGCAGTGGAAATTCTACAGAAAGAAGAGGAGCACCGTGGAGCAGCATGGAAAGTCTAGACACGCAGCAGCAGGTGAGGATGCCATCTATGACTCCCACAACTGGAGAGTGGAGCAGACGCCAGGTTCTGAGAGTGAGGTGAAGGCAGACTGGCAACCAGCACTACTGGTGATATTGCCTGGAGAGAGCCTTGCAGACTGCATTGTCATTGAGTCTGGCCTAGAGCCCCAGTGGGGGCACGGTACCCCTTAATCCAGCAAAGGAAAAGCACATTTCTTTCTCCTCATCCTCTAACGGGGGTGTCCAGCAACCAGAGGGGAGAAATGCACGTGACCAGGGGATTTTAGCAGAGGGTAAAATCCACATTTCTCACTGCCTCTGATCTGGCTGGGAGAGTTGATGGGGGTTTGGCACCCACTTATAATTGTGAAGTGCCCCCATCCACTCAACCTGTCACAGGATCTGGGGCTCAGCTCAGACTGCCAAGAGAGGACACCCTCAGAAGCTGGATCTCAAAGCAACTCCGCTCTCTCCATGGACAGGGGAGGCTTGTGGGGCAGAGAGGACATCCTCTGTACCCTATGGCTGTGGGAGCCTTGGATACTGTTAACTGTGGGAACCCTGTAACTGCATGATAGGGCATGTGGTATAGCTTCATCTCTGAGCAATCACTGTGTCTGGCATCAGAGTCTCAGAGCTTCATGACTGGCTGGAGTGGATGGATCATTGTAGAGGGTTCCAAGCTCACACTGAGGACTTCACAGATTTTGTGGTTCAAGCGCTAGCATGGGTGAGGGTTGTACCCACCATGGCCTAACCCTGGGGAATATTCACCTTAGAAGAGAGAAGATGAGGTTATGATAACACCAACAGACAACAGAAGATCCCTGAAGACAATAGAAGAAATCTACCACACCCAATTTGGGTGTCACCCTGGATTCTTAAGGATGTGTTACTCACAGAAACATAGAAAGATAGTCATTATTGTTAAAGAATGTTAAAGTAGAAAATTTGCCAGCAAAAGTACAAAGGAAATTTAAATTTCAATAAAAAATTTTTGAAAAAATGGCAGGGCCAAGTTGTGACACTGAATATCAATAGTGACACTGAATGTAAATGTCCTAAATTCTCTAATTAAAAGATACAAACTGGCTGAATGAACTAAAAGACAAGACCCATTTATTTGCTTCCTATAAGAAACACACCTCACCATCAAAGATACATGCAGACTGAAAGTAAAAGGTTGGAAAAAGATATTCCATGCTAATGGAAAACAAAAAAGAGTTGGTATAGCCATACTAATATTACACACACAAAAAAAACTTTAATGCAAAAACTGTTAAAACAGACATAAAAGGGCATTATGTAATGATTAAGGGATAATTTCAACAGGAAGCCGTGACTTTAATAAATGCATATGAACCTAATGCCAGGGTGTCTTGCTACTTGAAACAAATGCTAATGAATTCAAAAGGAGACATACTCCAATACAATTATAATGGGGAACTTCAAGATCCCATTTATTTTTATCAATGGACAGAGCAACTAGACAGAAAATCAACAAACAGAGCTAATCTACACTATGGACCTGATTGATACCAACAAAACTTTTCATCCCACAGTTGAAGCATATTCATTCTTTTCATCAGTACATGGAATTTTCTCTAGGATAGATCATATGCCAGGCCATGAAGCTAGTCTCAGTAAATTCAAACAAAATTGAAGTCATACCATGTTTCTTTTCTGACCTCAATGGAATGAAGCTGGAAATTACTCAAGAATCTCTAGAACATATGCAAACACATGGAAACTAAATAACTTGCTCCTGAATGAACAGTGGATCATAGGAGAAATCAAAAATTTTCTGGAAACAAATGAAGACAACAACACAGCATATCAAAAGTCATGGATAATTGGTGCACACATCAGAAATTGGAAAGTTATCAAATAAAGGATATGTGAATACATCTCAGGGCCCTAGAGAAACAACAAACAAACCCAAAATTATTAGGAGGAAATAAATAATTAAACTTAGGGAAGAAATGCACAATACAAAAGGTTAGTAAAATAATGAGTTTTTTTTTTTTTTTTTGAAAAAGGAAATGATCCAACATGGGAAGTGAGATACACAGCAGACTCATAGAAGGGCAAATCTCCTAAATAGCACTCTGGCCTCAGAATCAGCCCTTAAGGCATTTGGATCTGGCTCAAGAGCCCATGAGAATATTTTAGGCATGGAAAGCCAAGACACTCTGAAAAAAAAAAAAAAGAAGACCTAAATGAAAGATCTCTGCGAGTGAGATCCCAGTGGAAAGAACGGGGCCATCAAAGAAGGAGGTACCTTTCTCTGAAGGGAGGAGAGAACTTCCATTTTGACTATGACCCTGTCGGAATAAGATTGAAGTTGGCGAACCCTAAAGGCTTCCATAGCCTCGGCAACTCATGACTAGAGCCTAGGGAGTTTACTGACGCCATAAACAAGAGTGTCAAATTGTTAAATCAACATCAGGAGTCACTGTGTACTTACGTCTCATGAGGGATCTGTCCTTAATGTGTTATCCAATGTGAAATAATGCTATTACTTGTACTGAAACAGTATTTTTACACTTTGTGTTTCTGTGTGGGTGCAAACTGATGAAATCTTTACTTAGTATATACTGAATCGATCTTCTGTATATAAAGATAATTGCAAATGATTAAAAAATCTTGGTATTAAATTGGAAATTGCATAGATAATTAATCAATTTTTAAAAATATATATCATGTAGGATCTCTGTCCTTAATGTGCTGTACATTGTGAATTAATACTATAACTAGTACTCCAACAGTATTTTCACTTTGTGTCTCTATGTGAGGGCAAACTGTTGAAATCTTTACGTAATATATACTAAACTGATCTTCTGTATATAAAGAGAATTGAAAATGAATCTTGATGTGAATGGAAGGGGAGAGGGAGCGGGAAAGGGGAGGGTAGCGGGTGGGAGGGAAGTTATGGGGGGGGACCATTGTAATCCATAAGCTGTACTTAGGAAATTTATATTCTTTAAATAAAAGCTTTATAAAAAAAAAAGAAAAGAAAAAGGAAATACAATTGATACATCATTGGCCTAAATTAAAAAAAAAATAAAGAGAGAGAGAGAGAGAAAGAGAGAGAAAAGACCCAAATCAGTAAAATCAGAGATAAAAAAGGTAATGTAACAACAGATACCACAGAAATAAAAAGAATCATCAGTAATTACTTCAAACAGCTGTATGCCAACAAATTAAAAAAATCTCAAAGAAATGGATAGATTCCTAGACAAATACGATCTACCAAATTTGAGGCACTAAGACACTGAACAACTAAACAGACCAATAACCAATATGGAGATTGCATGAATAATGAAGACTTTCCCAAAAAATAAAAGACCAGGACCAGAAGGCTTCACTGCTGAAGTCTACCAGACTTTTAGAAAACTAATTCCAATTCTTCTCAAACTACTCAAAACACTTGAAAGGGAGGAAATCCTTCTAAACTCTTTCTATGAGGGTAGTATCACCTTAATTTCAAAACCAGAAAAAGATACAACAAAAGAAAACTACAGACCAATATCCCTGAAGAACATAGATGCAAAAATCCTCAAGAAAATACTAGCTAATCGAATTCAACAACATCCCAGAAAGATCATTCACCCAGACCAAGTTGGATTTACCCTTGTTATGCAGGAATGGTTCAACATATGCAAATCAAAAAACGTGATACTTCACATGAACAAACTGATGTATAGAAAACCATATGATCATCTCAATAGATGCAGAGAAAGCATTTGATAAAATACAACATGCTTTCATGATGAAAACCTAAAGCAAATTTGATATAGAAGAAAAATTCCTCAACACAATCAAAAAATATATGCCCAAATCACAGCCAGCGTCATATTGAATGGCGAACAGCTGGAGATATTTCCACTAAGATCGGAACCTGACAAGGATGCCCACTCTCACCACTGCTATTCAATATAGTTCTGGAAGTTTTAGCCAGAGCCATTAGGCAAGAAAATGAATTCAAAGCAATACAAATAGGAAAGGAAGAGTCATGATTCTACATAAAGGGGAACCAAAAGACTAAACTAAGACACTAACAGAACTCATAAATGGCAGAATATAAAATCAACTCACAAAAATCAATATTGTTTGTATAAACAAACAATGTTTTATGGCTGAGAAAGAACTTGTAAGATCAGTACCATTAGTAATAGCTACAAAATATTAAATCCTTGGAATGAATTTAACCAAGGAGGTGAAAGATCTCTAGAATGAAAACTAAAAAACATTAAAGAAAGAAATAGAAGAAGACACAAAAAATGGATGAATCTTCCATGTTCATGGATTGGAAGAATTAATATCACAATAATGTCCATGCTAATGAAAGTAATTCAAGATTCAATGCAATCCCAATCAAAATACCAATGCTATTCTTCTCAGATCTAGAAAAAACAATGCTAAAATTCATATGGAAACAAAAAGACCCCAAATAGCTAAAGCAATCTTATACAACAGAAACAAAGCCAGAGGCATCATAATGCCAGATTTCAAGACATACTATAGGCAGTTATCATCAAAATACTCTGGTACTGTCACATACTTAGACATTTGACCAATGGAACTAAATAAAAACCCCAGAAATCAAGCACTCATCTATAACCAACTAATCTTTGACAAAGTAGGTAAAATCAGTTTCTGGAGATAGGACCGTCTCTTCAACAAATGGTGCTGAAAAATTGGATCTGGATTTCTGCACACAAAAGTATGAAACAAGATCTTTACCTAGATCTTACACAAAAGTCAACTCAGTGTTGGCACTGTGGTTCATCAGGTTAAGGTCCTGGCCTGCAGTGCCTGCGTCCCACATGAGTGCCAGTTCAAGTCCCAGCTGCTCCACTTCTGATCCAGCTCTCTACTATGGCCTGAGAAAGCAGTAGAAGATGGCCCAAATCCTTGGGCCCCTGCACCCAAGTGGGAGACCTGGAAGAAGTCCCTGGCTCCTGGTTTCGGATCAGCTCAGCTCTGGCTATTGCAGTCATTTGGGGAATGAACCAGCAGATGGAAGACCTCTCTATCTCTCTGGCTCTACCTCTCTCTGTAACTCTGTCTTTCAAATAAATAAAATACATCTTTAAAAAAATCAACTCAAAAATGTATCAAGGAACTAAATCTATGACCTGATACCATCAAATTCCTAGAAGAGAATATTGGGGAAAAATGCAAAACACTGGCATAGGCAAAGCTTCCTTGGAAAAGATCCTAGATGCACAGACAATCAAAGAAAAACAGACAC
This sequence comes from Sylvilagus floridanus, assembly GCA_949820135.1. Classification (NCBI taxonomy): domain Eukaryota; kingdom Metazoa; phylum Chordata; class Mammalia; order Lagomorpha; family Leporidae; genus Sylvilagus; species Sylvilagus floridanus. Next base: position 21,195,113 of record OX463238.1, on the reverse strand, counting down.
ATGGGATTACATCAAGCTGAGAAGCTTCTGCCTTGCAAAGGAAATACTCAACAAAATGATGTGACAGAATGGGAGAAAATATTTGCAACCTATGCAAATGATAACGGATTGATATCAAAAATCTATAAAGAACTCAAGAAACTCAACAACAACAATACAAACAATCCACTGAAGAAATGGGCAAAGGATTGAACAGGTATGTTTCAAAACAGAAAATTCAAATGGCCAACAGACACTTGAGAAAATGCTCAGGGAAACACACCAGGGAAATGCAAATCAAAACCACAATGAGGTTTAAGCTTATCCCAGTTAGAAGAGTTCTCATACAGAAATTCAAAAACAGTAAATGCTGGCAAGGAGGTGGGAAAATGGTTCCCTAATCCATGGTTGGTAGGAATGTAAACTAGTACAGCCACTGTGAACAACAGTATGGAAATTTCTCAGAAAGTCGAAAACTGTTCTAACATATGACTGAGCCATCCCACCTCTGAGAATTTAGGCAAGTGAAATGAAATTAGCATATGGAAGAGTGATCTGTACCCACATGTTTATTGCAGCTAAGTCCACAATAGCTGAGACATGGAATCTACCCAGATGTCCATCAATCGATGACTGGATTCAGAAAATGTGGTACATATACACTATGGAATATTACTCAACCATAAAAAAGAATGAAATCCTGTCTTACAAAATGGATGCAACTGGAAACTATCATATTTCACAAAATAAGCCAGTCTCCAAAAGGCAGTTATCATGATTTCCCTGATCTGTGGTAACAGAGTACAAAAAAGTGTAATGTATAAGTATTTGAATTATAATCTGCAATTATTCCAGTCCATAAACTGTTGAGAAGAAATGGCTTAAAGTCTAAATGAACTTAACTATTATAACCAACAGGAAATATTTAGATGTTACATTGCTATTGGTTGTATTTTACTGAAAGAAATTATGAATGACTAATTATATATGGGTGAAATGAGCATTTTTCCATTCAATTATTGTTCATAGCCATTGTCTATATTCCCACTAAACTAGGGTCTTTTTGCTTTTCATTTGTTAAAATTCTTCTTTGATGAAGTATTAAGCCTTTTTACTTAAATGTAAATTTATATGTACTCTCTCAAAAACTAAAAAAAAAAAAAAAGAAAAAGGACAGAAGAAAGAAGGGAGGGATGGAGGGAGGAGGGAAATACCATTATGTTCCTAAACTTGGTTCTAAAAATCATATTGAATCTGTTACAAATTAATTAAAATAAAAATGAAAAAATTCCAAGGACATTTTCTTCACAGAACCAGGGAAAAAAATCCTAAAATTCATATGGAAAAACAAAATACCCTAAATAGCTAAAGCAATCTTGAACAGTAAAAACAAAGCCAGAGATGTCACAATGCCAGATTTCAAAACATATTACAATGCTATTATAATCAAAACAGCATGGTAGTGGCATAAACATAGACACATAGACCAATGGAACAGAATTTGTCATCTTGATAAACTGACTTGAGTCATTACGACCTTTATCCTTAATTATATTCCTTGCTCTGAAATCTGTTTTGCCAGAGAGTAAGATAGTTACATTTTTTACAATTAGGTTTGCATTTGAAGACTTTTTTCTATTTACTTATTTTATTTGAGATGCAGAGAGATGGAGAAGAAACAGCCTTCCAGAGAGAGTTCCCATTAATTAATTTACTCCCCCCAGATGCCTGCAAATGCGGAGGCTAGATAAAGGTGAATGCTCAGAGATGGGAATTTAACCCTTGTCTGACACCATGCAGGTGCCGGAAACCCAACCCCTCAGCCATCACTACCTTCTGCCTGGGTCTACATCTGCAGGAAGATGGAGTTGAGAGCTGGGAACTGAACTGGGACTCAGCTATGGAACACAGGCACCTTAGCCATGAAGCGACACGCCTGCTCCCCATCTCTTACTTTAGTTGCGTGTCTCACAGACAGAAGGCGTTGGAATCTTGTTTTCACTTTTCAGGCAAAATCTGTGATATAAACCGTGCTTCTGAATTGCAGTGTTTGCGACGTTCACTGCAACAACACCTTCTGTCTCTCTGTTGTGGGGAGCAAGCAGCGAAGCTTCAGCTTCTTGCAGTCTTGGCTGGGCTGCCTGGAGCCTGTATGGACTTACAAGCTGCATGCAGGCTGCGTCCCTGGGCTCTGTCTTTCTGAGATTTCCCCTTCCCCTTCCTAGCTGAGGTGAGCCCCCGACCTCCGATTCCTCAAGGCAGTGAGACTGTGGATTTGCTGACCAGGCTTTACCCGTCCATCTAGCGTGGACTGGTGTCTGCTCTTGGGAAGCTTGTTCTGTGACCTCTCTCCCTTCCATGTATGGATTGATATCCAGTTTTTACCTATTTTCCAATGCTCTTCTGTGCCATAAAGTAGCTGGTGTATTTTCTCCAAAGTTCATAGATACTATTTGAAAAATATTGGGTAGAACAGGCACTTACTCCCCCATTACCAGAAGTTAGAATCCCCTTGCTCTTGCTCTGGGGTTTCTTTCTTTCTTTTGGTACTCAAATACAACGCTTTCTACTTTTCCATTAGCCACAATTTTTCTGTTCCTTCTCACAGACAGATAAAATCTTTCATAAGTCTAGAAGTCTATTCTCAACTATCCCAACTGTCTCAGTATGATATACCATGAGCATTCTACTGTCTTATCTCTGCTCACATCACTTATCATTCCATAGAGTCCTTACACAACTCTTACTGATTCGACTTCTATTCAGAGATGAGCACATTTACCTTTGCCCTTTGACCCTTGCCTCTAACCATTTCATGAGATAAAATAGTTTCTTGACTACACCATGACCAGATTTTGAAAATAGCTTCCGTGAACACTTGTCAAAGGGTTTTACAAATTGACAGTGAGCAGTATAAGCAAAGTATGTATCCTCATGCTCTCTTATCTCTTTAAGGACATCATCATTTATCAATAACAGATTTGAAAAAAAAAATGCTCTTTAGAAGAGAACTCATGTTAGCTCATGGTTTATTTCATTTTTAGGAGTTTGATCATGCAGGCCTTTCCTGATTGTACCCTCATCAGCTTGTCTGAAATAGGAATGTAGTGTCACTGGGTTCTGCTTGGATTTATCTGTTTATTTTTATTGACATCACATTTTTAATCTACTAGACTCCTGGCTCGTGGAACATGGCAAGTCAAACTTTATGTTTTGGTCACATACCTTTGGCTTCATACTTTGGTTGCCTTAAGAGTATCAGGTACTTTGGCTGATTTTAACTGAATTTATTTTGCTTGTAGTAACAGCTATTTTTTTGTATGTATGCATATACTCAATGCCAGATAGTGTTCTTAGTGTATGATTTCATTTTGTTTACCATCAACCCCACAAAATGCCTTTATTTCCTTTTACAGACAAAAAGCTGTTTGGGAACATTCTGGGTATTGACCACCATTTGGTCTCATGCTGCTAATTTTTATTCCACTTGGAGGACGTTTTAAAACCGCCTACTTACTTTCTCAGTAAACCTTCAAAACATAGGATCCCTTGAGCCACTATTTTAACTGGTTCTATAAGAATAAAAAAGACCTCTCTTCTGAGGAAGGAGACTTTAAAGAGTGGGAGAAATGGCAAAGACAGGAGGTTATCTCTCGAAAGTAGAAACGCAGAGATAGACTAGATGCTGTAGGATCATAAATATTACTTTATTACACTCAGATTCCCATTCTTTTATGAATGTTTGAAGAAAGCACATATAGTTTATGTCTCGTCCATGTGTCTCTGGCCCAGTTTACTTCTCCATATATTTTGTCCCTTTTCCAATTTCAAGCTAGAGTTTTTCTTGTTCCTATAATTCACTTTGAGGTCTCCCTTCGGGCTCGTTTTTGCTCGTAAGATATTTCTTCATTGCGTTTTTCTCTTGCTTTTTGTTGGAAGAGTCTGTTTCTCTATCATTGTCTTTTCACAAAGCTGTGTGATTTTTTCCATTCTTCTTGTCTCTTTAGTCAGTTCTGAATCACTTTTGCTCTTTCTGCTTTTAATTATAAGCTTCCTTCCACGATGAGAGCTTTTCCTCTCTTCCCCTGTATAATTTTCCTTTATCTCTGCATGACTCATGTTTTCTCTCTCAGGCATCGAGTTTAGCTGCCTGAGTACTTATGGCTTCTCCCAGGTGTGAGTCTCTTTGCTTTGCGGTCCCTTCCTGCGCTCACTTTGGTAATGTGCTGGGTTGAAACAGGAGTCGACCACTTTTCCACCGCTTCAGTCATTCCTGGCTTTTCAGAAAGTTTATGAAATTATGGCTTTCAGGCCATAATTCTCCCGGCTGCTTAGATAAAAATATGACAAATATAGTCAGAGCTGCCGGCATTAATCACACAGATAGACTTCTCTGGAACAAATGCACATCAGAAGGTCAGGTCTGGAGTGCAAAAGCCGTTCCTGAAGATGGCAAGGCATTGCTCCGTCCAGAAGGACCAGAGACGGTCTCCCAGCCAGCCACTGCGAGGTGAGCCAGACTTGTTTCTATTCCCCTCGAGCTGTAAACTACTGAAAACAACGGCAATACTTGGAGCATAAATTTAAAAATGTTTTCTAGGCTCTCAGTGCCTTCCTTTGGAGACAGTTTTTCAGGCCACCTATACTTGTTTGCTTCTTATTTCCAAAAGGTTTTCAACATCATTTCAAGCAAACTTTTCTCATCGCTCTAAGACTATTGTAAAATTATGCCCGTTTTTGTAGGTCGGCTTGCTCAGGTTTCGAATTTCTCTTGCCCAACCTAAGACACCATGTAACAGTAAACAGGGATTTCAGTCTCTCTACTGAGTCCTGGGCTTTCTCAAGTTTCATGTCCCCGCCACCCTCCCCACCAGACCTCTGCAGTCCCTGATTCTGTGTTCCTGTGTTTTCTCCTTTGGTAACCCTTGGGTCTTCCACATTTATCTGTGTAAGAATGAGAAAGAAGAGTGAACCAACTGAAGGAGAAGAAGCAATCAGGGTTTTCATGTTTTTCAATGAAGTTCACAATACTCTCTAGGCATACCTCAAAGAGCTCATGGTAAATAGAGGAAAAGCTAAGTTGGTTAACACACTGCTTGGGATCCCCACAGCCAATTACAGAGAGCTTGGGTTTGGGTTACAGCTCTCTTTCCAATTCCAGCTTCCTACTAACGTGTGCCCAGAGAAGTGGTGGTGGCTCAAATAATTGGGTTCCTGCCACCCCCCTGCCAGGTCTTAATTGTGTTCCTGGCTCCTAGCTTCAGTTTGGCCCAACCTCAGCTGTTGTGGGTATTTGGGGAGTAAACCAATTGATTGAATCTTTCTATCTCTAATCTTTCTGCCTCTAAACTAATTTTTTAAAAGGCAAAGTTTTTTTTTTTATAATGCAATATGTTTTTTGAAATTCATACAAAAATATTTAAGCCTTATATAATATATAATATATAATATTCAGGTTCAAAATGAATTTTTATCCCTGAGAGGTAATCAAAATAACTTGCAGAAAGACAAGACACAGGAATCCAGGTCGAAAATGATAACAGAGGAAGGTTTGGCCAAGATTTTGGTAGGGAAGCAGCTACAGAGAGCCTCACTCTAGATTGTGCTGAAGAACAGAAGGCCAAATTTAGGTTCAATTTTACTGTCATTGTTGCTTTCCCCTCCATGGCCTTCTTGTGGTATGTGCAGCAGCTGAAATCCACCCCGGGTCCCAGGAGTCCAAACTCTGCCTCTCATGGCTTCTCCACGGAGGAACCCTGACCCCTCCCCAGAGGGCCTCTTCTCTGACAGCAAGCTTCCTACAGCTCTTGCAGCAGCTCTCAGATATTCTGTCTCTTGTCACCTTGCCTGTTTAGGTTCTCAAGGCCTCAGGCCACCAGTCCCCTGAGTTTTCAGAAAATCTTCACGATTTCTTTTTCCCTATCACAACCAACAAGTTGTGCTCAAGGTCACTCCTTTCACGGCTCACGCTCAGTTTCAGCTGGGCCTGGAGTCCTACAGAGGAAGGGTCAGGAGGCATCTTTGCCCGTGTGCGATTTGATTTTGCTTGGCTTCCTACAGGACGTCTTTCCTCTGTTACACTTTCTTCTGTTCTTCACCAACAACTGCAGTGCACATTGGCTTCTTCAACATTCAGAAGGATGAAGACAAGGCAGCGGAGGAACCGGACAGGAACTGAGAAGCGACCAGCAGGTGCACTCTCTGGCCATCTAATTCTAGTAAACATGTTGATAGTCTCATTGTCTTAATTGATAGGAGAGGCCCGCTGGACGGCAGTGGGTCTATGGCCTGTGAGTATAACTCTTGGCTGATCTAAGCTGCTGAAAACTGCTCTTGGAAAGAGTTAGTTGGAAAGTTAACTTGGATGACAACCTGGTGTGAAAATAGAGCTTGTCCTGTTCCCCTGACATCAGTCACTTTTCAGATTTTAACCTGGAATACAAACATGCCAGATAAATCTGGGCTAAGGAAAAGCTGTATCGATTTGCAATGGCCAATACCAACTTACTTTGAGAAATCAGTTTTCCATCATCCTACATGGCCCAATAAATGGCTAAGTGCATTATCTTTTCCATGGCCCACAAGTCTCTTTCGGTCACACAAATCAAGAAAAAATATATTATGAATGTTATTGCAAATAAACTGGTTTTGAGATAGTGAAAACATTTGATTCATTTAAATGAGCAGAATGGCATGAGACTGAAGTAATGCATTCATCTTGGTTTTTCATGCTCATCGTCCCTCTTTTAAAATGATCAACTTCAATTGCCTGTTATTTGCCTAAGTTGTTCAACTTTAAGTCTATTTTTGACCAACAATTAGACAAGTACATTGCAGGGCCAACATTTAACATGTGGCCTATTGTCTCTCTTGGGAAAATCATTTGTCCTCAAAAATAGTTAGAGCTCAAAAGATATTATTTTATTTGGTAATGAAGTAACACTAACACTCTGCTTAGGAATTTGGTAATCAGGAAAACTATTTGTTAATGCCCAAAATACTACAATTTAAAGACTCCTGATAAAATAATTAGAAGCTAGCATATGTAGTCACTTAAAGTGCAGTGTGTTTGCACAGTCCACGATTTCTCGAATCAGCTCAACAGAGGAGGAAGATGGCTTATTAATACATGGTCCTAGAAATTTTGTATTGTGACACTGATATCCGAAATTCTGCTTAAACCCCACAAATTTGATATGTATGAAAAGACATAGTGAAGGACCTTAATGTTTAAAAATTATTTATTTTTTTAATTTGAAAATCAGAGAGACACACAGACAGAATTCTCCCATCTGCTAGTTCACTTTCTAACTGTTTACAACAGCCAGGGCTTGGCCAGGTAAAAGCCAGGAGACAGAAACTCAATCCAGGTCTCCATTGTGGAAGGCAGGGACCCAAGCACCTGAACCATCCCTGCTCAAATACCAGCACTCTGAAAAGGGGTGTGGATGTCCCAAGAGGTCTGTTTTCTTTTCAGATTTATTTATTTATTTGAAAGATAGAGTTACAGAGAGCAAAGGAGAGACAGAGAAAGAAGTCTCCCATCTGCTGGTCCAATCTCCAGACAGCTACAACAACCTCAGGCTGAACCAGGCCAAAGCCAGGAGCTTCATCTGGGTCTTCCACATGGGTGGCAGGGACCCCAGACCTTGTACCCTCTTCCACTGCTTTTTCCAGGCCATTAAACAAGGAGTTAGATTAGAATTGGAGCAGATGGGACTCAAACCAGCACCTATATGGGAGATAGGGGGTTGCAGGTGGCAGCTTAACCCACTACACTACAACACTAATGCCGGGGGCGTCCTTTAATGGCTCCACCAAATGCCTATCCCATAAACATCTTAATTTTCAACATAAAGTCTTAGTAATTCTTTTTTTTTTTTTTTGACAGGCAGAGTGGACAGTGTGAGAGAGAGACAGAGAGAAAGGTCTTCCTTTGCTATTGGTTCACCCTCCAATGGCCACCGTGGCTGGCACACCACACTGATCCGATGGCAGGAGCCAGGTGCTTCTCCTGGTCTCCCATGGGGCACAGGGCCCAAGCACCTGGGCCATCCTCCACTGCACTCCCTGGCCACAGCAGAGAGCTGGCCTGGAAGAGGGGCAACCGGGACAGAATCCGGCGCCCCGATAGGGACTAGAACCCGGTGTGCCGGCACCACAAGGCAGAGGATTAGCCTAGTGAGCCGCGGCACCAGCCAGTAATTCTTTTTACATCAAATTCTTCCAATTAAACTGATAGCTTATATTAAAATGTCAGCTTTTGCAACAAGCCCCAATTTTTTTTCTTTCTTTCTCTTTTTTTATATATATAAAGCTTTTATTTAAAGAATATAAATTTCCAAAGTACAGCTTATGGATTACAATGGCTCCCCCCCCCCACAACTTCCCTCCCACCCGCTACCCTCCCCTTTCCCGCTCCCTCTCCCCTTCCATTCACATCAAGATTCTTTTTCAATTCTCTTTATACACAGAAGATCAGTTTAGTACATATTACGTAAAGATTTCAACAGTTTGCCCTCACGTAGAGACACAAAGTGAAAATACTGTTGGAGTACTAGTTATAGTATTAATTCACAATGTATAGCACATTAAGGACAGAGATCCTACATGATTTTTTTAAAGAATTGATTAATTATCTATGCAATTACCAATTTAACACCAAGATTTTTTAATCATTTGCAATTATCTTTATATACAGAAGATCGATTCAGTATATACTATGTAAAGATTTCATCAGTTTGCACCCACACAGAAACACAAAGTGTAAAAATACTGTTTCAGTACAAGTAATAGCATTATTTCACATTGGATAACACATTAAGGACAGATCCCTCATGAGACGTAAGTACACAGTGACTCCTGATGTTGATTTAACAATTTGACACTCTTGTTTATGGCGTCAGTAAACTCCCTAGGCTCTAGTCATGAGTTGCCGAGGCTATGGAAGCCTTTAGGGTTCGCCAACTTCAATCTTATTCCGACAGGGTCATAGTCAAAATGGAAGTTCTCTCCTCCCTTCAGAGAAAGGTACCTCCTTCTTTGATGGCCCCGTTCTTTCCACTGGGATCTCACTCGCAGAGATCTTTCATTTAGGTCTTCTTTTTTTTTTTTTTCAGAGTGTCTTAGCTTTCCATGCCTAAAATATTCTCATGGGCTCTTGAGCCAGATCTGAATGCCTTAAGGGCTGATTCTGAGGCCAGAGTGCTATTTAGGACATCTGCCCTTCTATGAGTTTGCTGTGTATCTCGCTTCCCATGTTGGATCATTCTCTCCCTTTTTCATTCTATCAGTTAGTATTAGCAGACTCTAGTCTTGTTTGTGTGATCCCTTTGACTCTTAGACCTATCAGTGTGATCAATTGTGAGCTGAAATTGATCACTTGGACTAGTGAGATGGCCTTGGTACATGCCACCTTGATGGGATTGTATTGTAATTCCCTGACACAATTCAAGCCCAAAATTTAAAAGTGTGCTAAATACTTGAAAACAGGTGACGATAGAGGAAACTGTGATTTAGAAATGAGGATGCAGAGGCAGGCACTCACCTCCCACATAGCAGGGTATCTGGGTTCGATTCCTAGGGGTATTGTTTCGATTCCTAGCTCCATCTCCTGATTCCAGTTTCCTGCTAATGTGAACCCTCAGAGGCAGCAGTGACGGCTCGAGTAGTTGGGTCCCTGCCACCGACATGGGAGACCTAGATCGAGTTCCCAGCTTCTAGCTCCCAGCTCCCTGTTGCAGACACTGAGGGGTGAATCAGCACATGGAAGATATTTATCTGCCTCTTGAATGAATGAATGAATGAATGAGTGAATAACATGTATTTGTGTCACTAAAATCAAGGTTGTACAGATACGTTTTCTAAGTGTTCTTGAGTTGCACATGTCAGCAACATTATTCATTTATAATTATTCATAATTTTAGGCAGAATTTACAGTTTTCTTTTATAGAAAAAGATGATCACAAAGGCCTAAGACGAGAATATAAAGAATTTAATTTACAGGATACTTCCTAAGGGAATCTGATTTTTCTTTTATAAAGAATATACTAAGTAGGACTGAGTATTTGTAAATGAGATGAGGTGGAGAAATACCCATTCTCAATAGGTTTACACTAGAAACCCCACAATCTTCATAGTAATTAGGGGACTCACCAGTCCTGAACATGAACAGAAAGCTAAGAGAATCTTTTCAGCTCTTATTTTGAAGACAATTAGAAATTGCTCTGAAAATCAGATATTTTATTTTTAATAGCTCAAAACATTTGCAATAAGGAAATGATTTTCAATTTTCTATTAAATAGGAATCATAGGAGTGTTGTTTAAGTTATGTAAAATTCTGGATTAGCGGAGTGCAAATTAAAGAGGAATTATAGTAAAATAGAAACCAGATTTACAAACTTAGTCCTAGAGGTGCTTCAAAAATTCAGCCACAAAGCAGGATTTAGGAACATATCATGATTGCTGAGCGACCGTGGGGGTAGTGGCCGTCTCCTAAGTTTGGACGGGGCTGGTGTCTGAGTTCCTAGGGCAGCAGCTCTCTTGGAATGCCAGATTGAAATGGCTTCGCAATCTTCTCCCAGAATTTAGTGCGAGAAGAAGATGAATGTGAACTTCAGAGTAAAAGTAAGCAGCTGTGCTTTTGTCATGGGAGAGAGAAGACTTATAACTGGACACATATGATAGTCATTTGCTACATTATTAATGCTTTTGAACTTAAGTGCATCTAGAATTACAGATATCATGCAAAGAGGCCATTCTTTGGGATGGAATGAGCTCAGAGAAAGGATCCATGGATGTCCACAGACAAATTTTTCCCATTGCTCCCTTATTTATTGGTCTGCATTACCCTTCCTCTGTGAATCATACAAGCTCAGATCAGAGATGTAGGAGACAAATCACACCCCCGATTCTAGGTCAAATTTACAACTAACTGAAAAGCAGGGTTATTGTGAAGAGAGAGCAAAAGGTGAGTTTGTAGTAACAAAGTGATCTGGGTGACGTAGTTTAAGTGTGGGCAAAATGAGCTTGATCGCATTCTTCTACATTCAATGCCCACCTCAGTCGCACAACACCACACAATGACAGCAAGCGCCCAGTCTGCCTCCCAAACCCACAGTTCACCTTCAACAGTCACAAGAGCCACAGAAGAATAAATCTACTTTAGTAGTTCCCTAAAATGTTGCTAGGCCTAGAGACCCACACACTCTTTCCAGGAATCCACAAAATCAAAACTACTTTTATAATCATACCATCATTGGCCTTTTCACTCTCACCAGTCTAGAGACCATGCGATACACAGAATTGCAACAGATTGAATGCAAAAACCAGAATCCAGCTGACTCCCATTAAGCCATTCACTAAATAGATTTTAAAAATGTGAAACAATGCCACTTTTCTCACTAAATTGTTTCTTTAGCTTGTTAAAAGCTTTTTTGATGAGGAAATGACTTAAAACTTGCCGAAGAGTAACAAAGATAGCACAGTTCCAGTTGACCCTTTACCCAGTGTGCTCTGTCAACATTTCACATAACCATGATGTAATTACCAGAACTGAGAAACTAACACTGGTATAATACCACTAACTAAACTACGGAATTTGTTATGATTTCACAGATTTTTTCAATTCTGATACAGGATCCAATCCAGGATCCCACATGGTGTTTAGTTATCGTATATTTTTAATCTCATCTGATTTGTGGTAACTCAGTCATTCCTTGTCCTAGGTGACCTTGACATTTTAAATAATATTGATCGGCTGTTTTGTGGAATGGCTTTCGGTTTCAGTTTGTTTGATAAATTCTCATGATTAGATTTGAGTTATGACTTTAGGTGAGGAATGCAAAGGGTGGTAAAATGCCCTTCTTTGGGGACAAACGATATCAGTATGTCTTGCTTTGTATGCTAAGGTTGTGTCTACTAGATTTCTTGATATTAATGTTATTTTTTTTCCTCTACAGTCAACAAATATTTTCTTGTCTATGCAAATATCATGCTTTCTCCTAAAACTTTTGCCTACTAATTTTAGTGTTCATTGGTGAATTGCCTGAAGTGATCTTTTTTTTTTTTAACTTTTATTTAGAATATAAATTTCCAAGGTACAACTTGTGGATTACAATGGCTTCCCCACCCATACCTTCCCTCCCCCCCGCTACCCTCCCCCCTTACTCACTCCCTCTCCCCTTTCATTCACATCCAGATTCATTTTCAATTCTCTTTGTATACAGGAGCTCAGTTTAGTTTGTGTTAAGTAAAGATTTTAAACCATTTGCCCTCACATAGCATCATGGTGCACAAATGTTGATTCTTCTATTTTGCATATTGAATCTACATTTTTATTTAAAGATTTTATTAAATGTTGTATTTTATTCCTCGTTTATCATATTTTCAAACATTTATTTATATTAGTAGGGGCTCATCAGTACTTATTTTATTCTTTGGATTACGTATGTTATCATTGCTTTATTGCTCAAATTGTTCCATCTTTATGAGTTTTTCTTATCAATTCACGTGTCCTTGTGGCTCCCTTACTGTCTGACACTGCAACATGTTCCAGCCTCATTTTCTTTTCCTGCTAAGGTCCTGTGAGTTTAGAAGGGCCATGGTACCTAGTAGAGTTCACAGGAATGGGTACTGAAGATAGACTATAAGTCAGAGACATTAACTATCTACACTAATGAAACAACCAGTAAAAAAAGAAAAGGTTTAGCTAGTGTATTAGCTTCATATAGCAGGTGTAACAAATTACCACAAATTTAGTGACTCTAACAATACAAATTTATTCTGTTAACAGTTCTGCAGATCAGAAGTCTAAAATGGGTCCCCAGGGCTGCATTCCCCTGGTGCCTATAGGGAAGAATCTATTTCCTTGCATTTTTCTGGCTTCTGGAGTCAGCCTGTGTTCCTGAGCAAGTGTCCTTTCTTCCATTTTTTCAATGCCTATGAGCTCCTATCTGGCCCCCTGCCTCCCTCTTGTGAGGACTGCTGTAGCTAGCTGAGGTCCATAGATGATCTGGGGTAACTTTTCCACCTCCAGAGTCCTTAGATGCATTTTCAAAACCCTGTTTGTCATATAAATTAAGACATTCACAGGATCTGAAGATTATGCTGTGGACATCTTTGGAGGCCATTACTACATCTAATAAGCAAACTAAGTAGATACAATAGAATATTAACTAATAAAAAATATTTGCCCAAAAGGAAAATAAATGTGTACAAGTGAATAAAGAATAGATGAGGGAAACAGAAAGCAAGAGCAAGAGGTACATTTAAACAGAACTATAAAAGTGATGGAATTAAATATGAACACTACTATTAAAGACAGATTTTTCCCAGATCAAATTAAAAAGCAAGATGTAATGATATGCTATCTATAAGAATCCCACTTAAAGTATAAAGACACAGATTCACTATATTGGCATTAATCATAAGAAAGTATTAGTTTATAATCATAAAGCATATAAAGTCCTAAACATAGGTTAATTATTCTGAATATGTATGTTTCTAATAATAGAGTTCAAAACATAAGAAGTCTTCAGAAGAGTTAGGGAGAAAATAGCAGAGGAAACTCTACGCAACTTGGAGGAACACAGTGGACCTATGTGGAGGTTGAGGACATGCACAACTCAGGACCCCAACAGCTGAAAGCCTCCACACCAGCGTTGGAGAGTGAGGTGAGACCAGACTGCAGTAGCACAAGCCACTGGTGAAAAGGCTGCAGGTAGAGCCCAGAGGGAATTCGACTTGAAGCCCCATAAGGCATAGTGCTACCAAACTAGAGGAGAAAGAACAAAGAGGGGGGCATGTTTTCTCTCTCCCCAGTCACTCTGCAACATAATAATGTATCTCAAGGGTCTAGAAAAATAGCAGACCAAACCCAAAACTAGTAGGATAAAGTAATTAAAATTAGAGAATTGAGCAAAATAGAAACAAAAAAAAAAAAACCACAAAAGACCAGCAAAATGATGAGCTGCTTTTTTGAAAAAATAAATAAAAATGACACACCATTGGCTCAACTAACCAAAAAAAGGAGAGAGAAGACCCAAGTCAATAAAATTAGAGATGAAAATGGAAATGTTACAACAGACACTGCAGAAATAGAAAGTATCATCTAAAATTACTACAAAGAGCTGTGTGCCAACACACTGGGAAACCTAGGAGAAATAGACAGATTTCTGGACATGTGCAACCTGTCTATTGAGCCATGAAGACATTGAAAACATAAACAGACACATTACCAAGACAGAAACTGAATCAGTAATACAGACCCTCCCAAAAATAAAAGACCAGGACTGGATGGTTTCAGTGCTATATTCTACCAGATACCAAAAGAAGAACTAACTCCAATTTTTCTCAAGTTATTCAAAACAATTGAAAGGGAGGGAATCCTACCAAATTCTTTCTGTGAATCCAGCCATTACCCTAATTCCTAAACCCAGAAAAGATGCAACAACGACCAATATCCCTGATGAACATAGATGCAAAAATCCTCAACAAAATTCTGGCCAATTGAATCAAACAACACATTAGAAATATCATTCACCCAGACCAAGTGGGAATTATCCCTGGTATGCCAGGGTGGTTCAATATTTGCAAATCAATGTGATACATCATGTTATCAAACTTAGAACAAAGAGCATATGATTATCTCAATAGATGCAGAGAAGGCATTTGATAAAATACAACATCCTTTCATGATGAAAACTCTAATCAAATTGGGTATAGAAGATCATTCCTCAACACAATTGAGGCAATTTAAGACAAACCTATGGCCAGCATCCTTCTGAATTGTGAAAAGATTCCCACTGAGATCCGGAACCAGGCAAAGATGCCCACTCTCACCATTGCTATTCAACATAGTACTGGAAGTTTTAGCCAGAGCCATTAGGCAAGAAAAGGAAATCAAAGGGATACAAATTGGAAAAGAGGAATCAATCTATCCCTACTTGCAGATGATATGATATGATATGATATGGCCGGCCGCGGTAGCCATTGGAGGGTGAACCAATGGCAAAAGGAAGACCTTTCTCTCTGCCTCTCTCTCTCTCACTGTCCACTCTGCCTGTCAAAAAAAAAATCAATACACAAAAATCAACAGCCTTTGTATACAGATAATGGCATGGCTCAGAAAGAATTCTAAGATCAATCCCATTCACAATACCTACAAAAAATCAAATACTTTGGAATAAACTTAACCAAGGATGTCAAATATCTCTATGATGAGAATTACAAAACATTCAAGAAAGAAATAGAAGAAAATACAACAAAAATGGGAAAATCTTCCATGTTCATGGATTGGAAGAATAAATATCATCAAAAGGCCCATTCTTCCCAAAGCAATTACAGATTCAATGTGATACCAACCAAAATACCAAAGACATTCTTCTCAGATCTAGAAAAAAGTAATGCTGAAATTCATATGGAAACACAGGAGGTCTCGAATAGCTAAAGCAATTTTATATAACAAAAACAAAGCTGGAGGTGTCACAATACCAGATTTCAAGACATTCTACAAGGGAGTTATAACCAAAACATCCCTGTATTGGCACAAAACAGATGGATAGACCAGTGGACCAGAACAGAAACACCAGAAATCAATCCAAGCATGTTTAACTAACTTACAGTTGACCAAGGAGCTAAAACCAATGCCTAGAACAAGGACAGTCTCTTTAACAAATGATGCTAGGAAAACTGGATTTCCACATGCAGAAGTATGAAGCAGGACCCGTACCTTACATCTTATACAAAAATCCATTCAAAATGGTTTAAAGACCTAAATCTATGACCTGATACCATCACATTATTAGAGAACATTGGGAAAAGTCTGCAAGAGATTGGCACAGACAGAGTTTTTGCAAAAAGACACCAGAGGCACAGGCAATCAAAGCCAAAATTAACAAATGGGATTACATCAAATTGAGAAGCTTCTGTACTGCAAAAGAAACAGTCAGGAAAGTGAAGAGGCAACAGAGAGAATGGGAGAAATTATTTGCAAACTATGCGACTGATAAAGGATTAATAATCAGAATATATAAAGAGATCAAGAAACTCCATAACAACAACAACAAAACAACCCATTCAGCTGGGTGTTAAAAATGTCATCTTAAGTGTTAAAATGATCATATAGATAGGATTAAGTATTAAAGAGATCATAAAGATAAGATCAAGTGTCTGGTAATAATAATAGATAGAATTAAAAAGGAGAGAATATTCCAACATGGGAAGCAGTCCACACAGCAGACTCATAGAATTACAATCACTTTAAATAAAACTCTGACCTCAGAACCAGCCCTTAAGGCACTCTGGTCTGGCCAAAAAGCCCACGAGAGCATTTCAGGCACGGAAAGCCAAGGCACTGTGGCAGAAAATGTCCTACATAAAGGCCCTCTTTGGATGAGACCCCCGTGGAAAGAAAGGGCCATCAAAGAAGGATGTATTTTTCTCTGAAGGGAGGAGAGAACTTCCACTTTGCTTATGGTCTTGTCTAAATATTGATGGGGAGCGTAGAGTCAAAAGGCTTCCATAGCCTAGGTAGCTCATGTCAAGAGTCTTGGGTGATCAATGATGTCATACATAAGTGTGTTAACTGTTAAATTAACAATAGGAGTCACTGTGTGCTTACTTTCCATGCAGGACATCTGTATTCAATGAGTTGTAGTATAAGAATTAACTGTAAAACTTGTTCTGCGTGTGTGTGTGTGTGTGTGTGTGTGTGTTTGAATTATTGAAATCTTAGTATAGATTTGGTCTTCTGTGTACAAAGTTAATTGAAAATGAATCTTAATGGAGAATAGGACTTGGAACGGGAGAGGGAGGAGGAGGTGATGTGGGAGTGGGGTTTGGAGGGCAGGTATGGAGGGAAGAATCACTGTATCCCTAAAGTTATATTTATGAAATTTGTACTCATTAAATAAAAAGTTCCTCTGGGAAAAAAAGAAGTCTTTAGAAATTATAGAAAATGCATTAAAAAGATTTTATTTTTATTTATTTATTTGAAAGGCAGAGTTAGGGACAGAGAGAGGGAGAGACAGAAAGGTCTTCCAACTGCTAGTTCACTCCCCAGTTGTTCACCATAGCCAGAGCTGGGCTGATTGAAGTCAAGAGCTTCTTCTGGGTCTCCCACGTGGGTGCAGGGGCCCAAGAACTTGGGTTATTTTATATTGCTTTTCCAGGCCATAAGCAGAGAGCTGGATAGGAAGAAGAGCAGCCAGGACAGGAACCTGTGCCCATATGGGATGGTGGCACTGCAGGCGGAGGCTTAGCTCACTACACCACTGTGCCAGCCTCAGAAAATGTACGCTATCTTTAATTGCATGTTTCCATGAGCATTGTGAAGTACTTTCACACACAAAGCAAAAACCTGACAGAAAAGGAACAGACTAATCCATGATTATACATGGGTATTTTAATAGCCCTTATACAATATTTGATAAAATAAGTAGTAAATCAAAAAATGCTTGTATTAGGAAAGAAAAATTAGATTTAAAAAGAAGTAAAGAAATGATTCAGGTGAGAATAAAAACCATGAAATTAAAAATGGGAAAATCAATGGAATCAATGTTTAATTCTTTGATTACATTAATCAATTGGTGAATCTCTGGCCAAACTAATCATTAGGAAAAAAGAAAACCCAAATTTCCTTGATCAGGAATCAGAGGATGAATGTGATTACAGCTCCTGCAGACATTAAGAGTACAAGAAAGTACTGAATAATTTTTCCCAACATACTCAGGAACATAGATGAAGTGGACAAATTCCTTGAAAGACACTGTATTAGTTTCCTAGGGCTGTGATGACAAAAGTACTACAAACTGAGCAGTGGAAGCTTTTGGTTTTCCAATTCTGGAAGCTAGAACTGCAAGACCAAGGCATTGGCAGAGTTGATTCCTTCTGAGGACTGTGACAGAAAACCCATCCATGTCTCCTCTTCTGTGGTTTGCTGGAATTTTTTGCATTCCATGCCTTGAAGAAGCCTCACTCTGATCTCTGCCTTCACCTTCATTTGAAGCCCTCCCTGTTCCATCTCTTAGAAGTCCCTCTATGTGGGTCTCTTTTCTCTACCTGACCTTCTTTTATAGGACCAGTGGTCACGTGGGATTAGGGGCCTGCCCTACATCCATATGATCTGCTCCCAACTGATTATATATGCAATGCCTCTATGTCCAAATAAGTCTACATTCTGCAGTGGTAGGGATTAGGATTTCAACATATAAGTGATGGAGGAGGGAGATACAACCTGTAACACAACCTGTAACATACACATACAAGCTGTTAAAGCTCATTAATGGAACTAGATAACCTGAATAGCCATGTATCTATTAAACAAATTGAATTCACATTTAAAAAGCTACCCTCAAAAAGAACCTTGGAACCAGATGGCCTCACTGGAGAATTCTTTCACCAGTGGATAATGCCCGTTCCACCCAAACTTCATGAAAATCAAACAGGAGGGGACACTTCCCAATGCATTTTTGAGGCCAGCTTTATAATCAGAAGACAGTATAGAAATGGAACTATAGAAAAATTTCTACCATGAAGATGGAAATAAAAATTCCTAATAAACTGTAGTAAATTGAAGTGAATATTATGTAGAAAGGTTAATACTAGCTCAGCAAGTTGGACTTATCCTAGGAAAATAAGGCTTCAAACCATAAAGTAAAGTATGAAAACCACATGAGTATTTCAACAGATGTAGAAAATGCATTTAGCAAAAAATTAGCATCTAGATAACGCTCAGCAATTGAGGGACTGAGGAAAATTCCCCAGTCTCATTAAGGACTATCTGCAAAGACATGAGGCTAGCATATCTAATGGAGGAATAGTGAATTAGGTGAGGGCCTCGGGCTGCTTCAACTCATGCAGGAAAGCAGGAGGCACGTGGGAGTAGGCAGAAGAGAGTGTATGAGGGTGGTCTTGCTTTTAAACACCCATTCTTACACTACCCTGTTCTGCATGAGTGCTAATTTATGTGAGAAAAGCTTTAATCCACTCACAAGGGCTCCGCCCCTTGACCCAAATGCTTCCGGCAACTGCTCCATGGGGTCCAAGCCTCAACAGGAGTTCTGGGGGGCCAAACCAGAGTCAAAGCATATGATCTATTTGATGAAAGGGAAAGTCCCTGATGGATTTGGGGAGATAATGCCAAAAACAACAGAAACGTTTCTATTGTTATGTGAAGAACATAAACCTCATCCCTTCCAAGCTGGCTCAGAAACTGATTTCAGTAAGTACCAATCTGGAGGAGGAGTTCATATCTGATAGTAATTAATTCTATTTGCCCCAATGCTTAGGTTTTTCCTTGGGAATACATCCCTAGCCAGGTGTTCCAAAGCTGTGTTCCTCATTTCCCTCAAGACATTAAAGATCCATGCACCTTTGTTGGGCCTTCAAACTGCCACCAGGTAGGCTTAGGAAGACTTCTCCAGGGGCGGCTTTGACTGAAGACTGCCATGCAACAAAGGAAAAGAGAGACATGGCTGGGATCCTGCACCCACCCCTCGCTAGGAAGGCTCAATTGACCTCTCCACGCTTGTTTTCATCAGACTAATTCACTTAACAGGAAGCACTTATAACTGTCAACATTGACATGATGAAACAAAACAAGCAAGAGAAATGTTCAAAAACTGTTTTTACCCATTTCCATTCATGAAAGTCGACAATCTAGCAGAACATATTTTAGTAGACATATGGAGAGGCAATCAAATTGTGAATGTAACTTACTTTAAGGTAAACATTCATTTCCAACCATATGATATCTCAATGAGTAGATCCATGGGGCTAGAAGAGTCAGGTATGGAAACTGAATTTCACCATACAGAGCTCTTTCCACAGAAAACAGAAGTGGCAGAATCAACTGGCACTTCATTTTCAAGTCTACTTTTCATTTATCATAACAGAATTATTGCGCCATCCTGAAACCCAAGGTAATTCAAGACCATGTTCAGAAATGGATTTGCCAGACAAAGGTAACTGAAATCTTGCTTTTAAACAGTTAATAATGAAATGCCTTTGAGAATAACAAAGCTTCCCAGGTGGTCTCTGAGTAACACATGAACCACACTATAGGCAGCTCCAAGGAAGCCGGCACAATTGCTGGAGGACTTTGCCAAAGAGTGAAAAGATGCTGATGGAAAATGTGACCCTCAGCACATTGGCATGTGGCAGCTGGGACTGCCATGCAAGGCAAGGAGGTGGGGGAGGGTGGGTTTCTGCAGCCCTGCCTGGCCTCAACCTACAAGCATTAGTGGTGGAGACCCCGAAATGAAATGCCAATTCCCTCCCCTGGGTGGGCTCACTTAATTCGAATGAATTCACCCTGAACTCTCTTTATCTCATACCAGGGCAAAAGAAGAATTTGAAAGC
The DNA here is from genome assembly GCA_949820135.1 of Sylvilagus floridanus. Taxonomy (NCBI): domain Eukaryota; kingdom Metazoa; phylum Chordata; class Mammalia; order Lagomorpha; family Leporidae; genus Sylvilagus; species Sylvilagus floridanus. The sequence goes on along the minus strand of OX463238.1, from coordinate 21,174,773 downwards.
AAAAATCCTGGCCACACAGAAAAAAACTAACTTTCTTCTTTTAACCAAATCATTTTTCTTTGTGCATTTTCCTTCAAAAATCAGCCAATGCTTTATTCACAGAGACTCCTACACGGCTAGAGATTCCATTGTATTATTTGGGGTGGGAAAAGCTGGCAGTTGAAGCAAAAAGTGCCACATTTTTACAATTATCTCCCTCTTGCCTCCGTCATCGTGTGTTCCCCAGGGAAGGGGCAGAGCTGAAACATGGGGCTGGGTGTCCAGGGAGGAACGTCACCGTCCTGGTGGTGCAAATGTGCTGATTTTAAAAGGTAGTAAGCACCAATGATAAAGTCCTATACACTCACTTATTTCTCACAAAAGTACAGCTGTTTACTGTTGATTTTAGAACTACTTAAGCCTATAAAATATTTTATGCATACTATAAATAGTTTTGATCCAGTTAGCTTTGGCACTGACTTCCAGTATGTTGTGTCTTCCAAAGCCAATTTGGAATAATGGTAAATTTGATGTGACCTCCTAGATCATCTCACAGGAACAGTTTGGTAGCAGAGGTGAAGTTTTCCTCTTCTTCTTTCCTTTTTTTTTCATTCCTAAATATGGGAAAACTGATGAGGTTATAAGAGTACAAAATTCATGCTTGATCGTCTTTGCTAAGCTTGAATAGAGCTGGTTAAGGATTAAAGAATTTACCGACAAATGAGAATGACATCGAACACATGTGCTTTTTCCTAATTAAAATCTCTTAAAAATTAATAAACACCAAATGTAGGGGTCTAAACAGAGTCGTGCACTGGCACAAACGTACACACGTACTGACGTGTGGAGGCACAGCAATGTGTGTGTGTGTGTTTAGTCACCACTGCCTCAGAAATATGAAAGACCTACAACAGACAACCGTTATGGTAGTCATGTGTGTAAATGCTTATTTTTCTAATGCAAGTCCTGGGTTATTAAAAGCAGGGGTAGGAAATACAATAGCTACGTTGCCTTGTTTTTAAAGAGATATCGACTCTTTCCAGTGTTTGGCATCCAGGAATGAGCTCAACAAGGGTTGTTAATCTCAAAGGCTTGGTCTTGGAGATAAGGCCCTGTGGCAAGGCTGAATGGCAGGAGATATTTCCAGAAATGGTTGAAAGTGGGAAAGTCAAAGAGACAAACCAGAACCACAGAGAAAGATGAAAGCCAGAAGTGAGTCTTTGGGGTGAGGGTTAGGAAGCAACATCGAGAAACCAGCGCAAGTTACAAATGGAAAGCTAGACCGAGCATCGGGAACCAAGGTGACTGGGTACAGACAAAAACCAAAGTGCAGTATAGACAAAAAATAGAGCATGACTGTCTTCGTCCTTTTGCATTTCTCTAGCAGAATACCTGAAACAGTATTTATAAAGAACAGAAATTTACTCCTCGCCATTCTGGAGGTTGAGAAGGTCAAGATCAAGGTACCAATGTTGGGTGTCTCGTGGGGGCCTTGCCGCATCCTTGCATGGTGGGAAGGGAGAGGGCAGGTAGACAGAAACTCGCTCAAAATCCTTTCTTATAAAGACACCGATCCATTCATGGAGGTGGACTCCTCATGACTCAATCACTTCCCAGAAGGGCCCACCTCCAAAAGCCGCCACCATGGGGACGCAGGTTCAGCATGAATTTTGGAGGGGGCACCACCCTTCAGCCGCAGCAGTAACGTGAAAGAGTTCAGAATGCAGACTTATGAAGGAGGAGGGAGGCAGTGAGGAGGCAACCGCAGGAGACAAGCCATGGCCCCGAATTAGCATCTGTGAGAATGCCTCACGCCAGAACCCGAGATGTAGTAGGCAAAGGAATTTCAAGACTCTTTCGGCTTCAAGGGTCTAGCATGGGGATGACCTCGTAGAAGAGACCCCTGAAACAGAGGCAAGGCCTGACCCACTTAACGAGCTCTGAAATTCTGTGAATTTCTGTCTTGTTTTATGGAGGTTTATTTCAGCTTCTATAATATCTTTAAACCCCAAAGAGAAAAACTGTGATGATATGGTTACCCAAGCAGGTGCAAACATAGTAAATTTTTCTACTCTTTCCTTTCACCAGACTCACTATACCAATGCATCTTCAAAAGGCAAATATGCAAGCAAATCCAAGCTGGATACTAAAATCATTTCGATGCAATGTAGCTCATCCCTGAAGGTGTGCACATTGGAGAGAGGAGAAACAGGTTATCTGCACAGTCTTGAAAACAGAATGCCCTAATGCTGCCCCGGACATTGCTTTTCCAGTGGAATTCCACCTCTTTTTTTTTTTTTTTTAAGAATTATTTTATTTATTTGAAAGACAGAGTTACAGAAAGAGGCAGAGACAGAGAGAAAGGTCTTCCATCTGCTGTTTCACTCCCCAGACGGCTGCAATGGCCAGAGCTGCGCCAATCCGAAACCAGGAGCCAGGAGCTTATTCCAGGTCTCCCACGAGGGTGCAGGGGCCCAAGGACTTGGGCCATCTTCTACTGCTATCCCATGCCACAGCAGAGAGCTGGATCAGAAGAGGAACAGCCAGGACTGGAACCGGTGCCCACATGCGATGCCAGCGCTGCAGGCTGGGGCTTTAACCCGCTGCGCCACAGTGCCAGCCCCTGGAAATCCACCTCTTAGGGAAGCTCCTGCCTCCTCGCTTGCTGCTCCTCTCTCCTGCCCTCGGGGCCCTCCCCATCCCTGCTCCTCCTGCCTCTCAGCTTGGCTTCTGCTCTGGGCCTTCTCAGCTGCAGCACACTTTCTGGCCTTCTCAGCTCTCGGTTCTCCCCACGTATCCCTTGTTTTGTTAGCAGAACAAATCCCAGGTATGCAGCACAAGCTGTGCCTTCCCTTTCGAGAACACGAGGAAGGACGGATTTCAAGAACAGATGTTCCTTGATTTCTGAAGGGGTTACGTCCTGAAAAATGCAGCACACGTTGCAAATATTGTGATTGCAAATGCATTGAATACGCCTCCCGTACTGAACACCCTAGCTCAGTGGCCTGTGTTGGCTGTTCCTCCTCCTGAACAGGGGGTTGACTGGCAGCTGTGGCTGCTGCCCCTGCCAGCAGGGTGGTGAGGCATTGTACTACACATCACCAGCCCAGGAAAAGATCAAAATGCAAATTTCAGAAAAGCTTTTATTGACTGTCTGACTTCTGCACTGTGCAGTTGAAAAGTCATTAAGTGGAACCATGGGATTGTCTCTCTTTAAAGTTCTCCCCCCACACCATCATAAGGAATTCAAAGCATTGCTTTGAGTCCCTTGTTCAGCATGACACAAATTTAAGGTAAGCATCCCAATTTAGATGCTGGGTGGGGTAGAAAGAAGAATGGCCCATGTGGGCTCCTGAGTTGGAGTCTCAGCCCAGCCACTGGAGAGATGGAGAACTTTTGTGAGTTTTAGGCAACAGAAAACAGTGTATGTCTGGACAGCATTAGCTTTAGTGACAGCCAGCACTTGTGCAAGACATCACAGATTACACAGCGCTTTTCTTATTTATCATCTCGTTACATTTTTACATAGTCTGATGCAATGGAGTTCCAATTTGATGATAATCAGAGGGATTATTAGGTACTTTGTCCAAAGTCACAGTTAGGAAGTGGCAAACACACATCTCAAAACCCATATTTTTTTTGTCAAAACATGAAATTTTAGTGCCTAGGATTAGATGATGCAATTGCTCCCCCAAAATCTTTTATTTATCCATCAAAAAAGACACAAACACATTCAATATTAATAGACCCGACAGTTTCAGGCACAATTCCATATTTCTGTCACATTTTCATTTTTTATAAAAGTTCATTCCCAAATATTAATTGTATTACCATAGCAATCAACATTTCTTCAAATTCCATTTTCTTTTTTTTTGTCTAGATTGATCTTATACAGATGGCCCTGCTTTCAGAGTCAACACACTGACTGGGTCAGTAGTTTTCAAAATAGGTTTCTAGAAGAATCCCATAGGGAGCCCTGTTTTAAGGCAAATTAGGCCCCTGTACTAGACATTCAGATGGTCTGGACTTAGGGGCCGTATAATTCATGCAAATGGCCCTGGCCAACATTAAAAAACCACAACTCTTGCCCATGATCCCTGTATACCCATAGCAAGCAAGTTTTCTTGAAATCATTAGAACGGGCCATTTCCTTCTTGAAGTGCTGTGAGAGTGAACAGAAATATTCCACACTGCAACCTCTCCAGCACTGGCCCGGCCATGGTACTAGAAATCAGGCATTCCATTAAAAACATTTTCTTCCCTGGAAGGGGTAAATGTTAAGATTCCATGTTATTGTAAAACAGTTTATAAAGAGGAGTAAAACAACAACTTGGAGTCCAGGGAATTCTTTAGGCAGATCTGGGAAACACAGGACACAAGGGAGAACAGAGGCAGAGCAGAAAGGGAAGAGTGAAAGACCACAGGGGGTAAGGTTTGCAGCAGGAGCCTTAGCTTGGCCACCATTCACCTGGGCAGATTTAGAAAGTACAAATACTATGGGGCTAGCATTGTGGGAAAGCAGGTTAAGCAACTGCCTGGCATGCCAGTGATCTGTATCAGAACACTGGTTTGCCCCAGCTACTCTGCTTCCAATCCAGCTCCCTGTTAATGTGCCTGGGAAAGCAGCAGAAGATGACCCAAGTGCTTGGGCCCCTGCACCCACATGGGAGACCTTGATGGAGCTCCCAGATAGCAGATGCAAGGTCTCTTTCTCTCTCTCCTCTCTCTCTCTCTCTCTCTCTCTCTCTCTCTCACTCTCTCTCTCTCTCTCTCTCTCTCTCTCTCTCTCTTCCTCTCTGTCACTCTGCCTTTCAATAAAATACAATGAATCTTTAAAAGAAGCAAAGATAGGACAAATATCCTGGTCCCACCCACAAAAGTTCTGATGTCATTTGTCTGTGTTCTAACCTAAGCATCAGGAGTCAAAAACTTTCCAGAAGTTTCTAATGTGCAGCCAACATTGACAATTATTGATTTACAGTTTTGCTTCTGCTAGTTCTGCTGAGCAAGAAGGAGGTTCCATTTGTATCAGAGTGAACACTGCAGTTGTGAAATGGAGCAGCAGCTGGTGAGGCCATAAGGGATTGAAAACTCTTAATTTCCATGTCACGAAACTCCTAGGGACATAAGAGGTGTTTATCTGATCAAAATGTAAGGTTTTCAAAAGAACAGCATAGTATCTGTGCTTTGGTTTCTGATGGCGTAGATGCAAATCTCCTAGGTCTAGATAACAGTAAAATGATGGCAAGGCTACTGGTGTGTAATATGCATGTAAAAGTTTATGGTTTATTGAAATGTGAATTAGCGAGGGTCTCCAACCCCACAAATGGAGTCTTTATAATAGAGTGCGGGCCAGTTGCTTTCAGTAGAAAGAGCGGTTTTCTTTTCTCTTTGTGTTGTGGGAATTGGGTTTGTACGTTTTCATGGTTTCCACATACGTAAAATCTCAGCCATAACGTTGCATTTCCATTAAATTAGTACATTCGAGCTGTGTGCTCTGGCACGACTTCCAGCAATAGTCTCCACGCTGTTGAAGTCTTGTTTGACACTGACCTATAAAATGTGTTATAATGATCTAAAATAAGGGAAAGGAATGAAAAATAAAACCAGCCACAAAGGCATTTTGAAATGAGGTAAGATTTGGAATGGCTTTGGCACGTGTAGGGTTCTATAAAGTCAAGTCCAAGACTGAGCCGTTCTTTCATTTTGAAAATATACTTGCAAGTAAAATAGAAATACTGATGTGATAAAAGACTAGAGGCTGTGAGTCCACAGCAAAAGCAGTCTTACTGCAGACATCAGGAGACTACTGCTGAGAGTTTACCTTATACCTGCCACACCACTGCCCACAATCACAGCACCTGGGCCACGTCCTCACCAAGATCGGGTCTAAGGGTCTTCCAGAAGGTCATCGGGAACGGGCATTTAAGATGCCTATGTCCCACATGAGAGTACCAGATGACGCTGATCCTGAGAGACAGCAGTGTTGGTTCGAGTAATTGGGTTCCTGCCACCCCTGTGGAGACCTGGATTGAGTTCCTGGCTCCTCGGCTCCAGCCCAGCATTTGGGAAGTCAACCAGCCAATCGGAGAGTTCTCACTCTCTGTCTTCCTCTCAAATAAATAAATAATTTTAAAAAGAAACAAATGCATATCACAAGAAATATATGCATGGGTTTCCATATTTTTGCACCAGAAAAAAACTTAACTTTTAATAACATCTTCCATGAATTTCTTAAACATAGAAATCTAAGACAGCAGGCAGGACCCATTGTAATAAAATACCTAATTTCCACATGCTTGGCAAAAATGTAATGACCAAAAAATTTATCATCAACATGTGTTCAAGGAACAAGCTTCTGCAAACCAAATTCAAAGATAAAATTAAATGCCCAACCACCACCTCCTACCAAACCAGACCCCAGAGTCGCCGGCAGAGAAGATGCCTATTTCAAGTCTAAGAAACATCCCTCAGACTTGTATATGCCACAAACCTCCCTTTCAGAGAAACCAAAGAGATCAATGGTTAAGAATTTTTGGAGTCAGGTGAGGATAGTTGTGACTCCTAGCTTGTGTTGTTTTACTAAGTATGGGACTAAGTAAGCTACTGATTCAATTTTTTTTCTTTTTTTAGAGTAGAATTAACAATCCCCACCACTTCATAGAACTGTGATGAATGCCAAGTGAGAGAATAAATAAGAGCCCAATCAAGTACAACAGTACAGAGAAGCACCTGCACACTGGGCAGCAGCAGTGTCATGTTTCCAGGGAATTAACTGAGATCTGAAATTTGGTATTGAATGCATGTTGGGTGAGGGGACAAGGAAAATCAAAGATGATTTTTAAAAGTTTGCTTAGTAGCTGTACTCCCTCTTTCTTTATATTATAGTCTTCATGTTCAAGATTCTCTTTGGGATTTGTTTGATATTTAATGAGTACTTATTTTTTTGACAATGAATCATTTTTTTTTTTTTTTGCTTTTTACTAGTTACCTAACTTTATTTTTAGTCCTAGACAAGAGAAGCTCCTTTTTTTTTCTCTCTAATGAGTTACTGGATTGAGTTTGGGTAAAGTGAGATCCTTGCAAATTAACAGCCCCAAAAACTAGGCTTCATGATGCCATGATGCTGGGGGCTGAAGGAACTATGTTTTTTCTTTTATCAATGAACCCATTATGGACAAGATGGATAATTAGGAGCACTCTGTGGCTGCCCAGCATTGGGGCCACTTTCCATGTTTGGGGAATCTTCTGCTATCGGGTCTTACTTGGAAATGGATGGCTAACATACTAGAAGCCCCCAAAAGCCTTGTTTTTCTAGGACACTAGCAACTGGCAGGGATGGAAACTCAGCTTCAGAACTGGTCATCTGGAGTCTAGACTAAGTGTGACACAAGGAGTAAACTGTTGACAATACCTTCTAGAATCAAGAAGAGCATTGATCCCCAATCTCCAGTTCCTAGAGGGACATCAGGGTCAGGAGTCTGGCATTGCAACAGGTGTCTGTCATCAGTGCTGTGACCTCAAGTGTGTTCTGCCTAAATCTTCTCTAGGTATAGCCTCTTTTTTATTATTTATTTATTTGACAGAGTTAGACAGTGAGAGGGAGAGAGAGAAAGGTCTTCCTTCCGTTGGTTCACTCCCCAGCATTGCGCCAATCCAAAGCCAGGAGCCAGGTGCCCCCTCCTGGTCTCCCATGAGTGTGCAGGAGCCCAAGCACTTGGGCCATCCTCCACTGCCCCCCCCGGGCCACAGCAGAGAGCTGGACTGGGCGAAGTGCATCCAGGCCTAGAACCTAGTGCCCATATGGGATGCCAGCACCATAGGCGGAGGTTTAAACAAGTGAGCCGGCCCCTAGGTATAGCCTCTTTAGATCTCTGCCAATTGCCTAAACATAGATCTATGGGGGCCTGCACTGTGTTGTATCGGGTAAAGCCACTGCCTGCAATGCCAGCATCCCCTATCTGGCCGCCGGTTCAAGTACCTGTTTCTCCTATTCCGACCCAGCTCTCTGCTATGGCCTGGGAAAGCAGTAGAAGATGGGCCAAGTCCTTGGGCCCCTACACTTGCATGGGAGACCCAGAAGAAGCTCCTGGTTCCTGGCTTCGGATCAGCACAGCTCCGGCCATTGCAGCCAACTGGGGAGTGAACCAGCAGATGAAAGACCTCTCTCTCTCTCTCTCTCTCTCTCTCTCTGTGCCTTTCCTTCTCTCTCTGTGTAACTCTGCCTTTCAAATAAATAAATAAATATTTAAAAATAAATAAAAATAAAACCCTAAGGAGAAATTATGGGCTTTAATATTTTTAAAAAAATAGATCTATAGACTTTGGTTGTAAATTCCTTTTCTGCTTCAGTTACCCAGAGTTAGTTTGTATTGTTTTCAACTAAGACCAGTACCAACCACAGAACGGGAGGGTGGGTAGAGTTTTGTGAAGGATGAATAAAGGCATCCAGTAATTTTTAAAAAATCAGCCTTTTAAAATCAATCAGCTATTATATCCTCTTTAAATAACACCAGACAACAACATTCTCTGACTAATTTTGGTGAATAATAACCAACCAATGACATGGTTTTGTTTATTTCTATATCCCATAACCCATCCGATGCCTATCATGGAGTGGGCACTCAATAAATATTTCTGTTGAATGAATGAGTGAAGAAAACACAATGACTGAAATTAAGAACACACTCGATGAGCTTGACACCACATTGAACAAACAAAAATAGGTAGACTGCAAGGGAGTAGAAAATTTCCAGGCTGCAACAGTTGCACAAAGATGTAAGTTTGTGGTTTATGTCCCCACGAAACTTGCAATCTAGCTAAGAAAGGAGACTGGCATCCAAGAAACAATTTGTGAACAATAAAAGACAGAGTTGTGTATAAATAAGGGGTAAACAGGGGGAAAGTGATGGAAGAATGCGCGCATTGTGTATGTTTGACATTCTTCTTTGGGTGTTTGCCTGTCAAATTATCCCTCATTTGCCAAGCATAAAGATGTGGGCAGGAAATTGTCCAGAACAGAATATCCATGTTCTCACTCATTACATTAGTTTTGAATGATGTCAGCTGAAGCATTCATTCTCTGGGATCTGCGTATTGACAGAGCCATAATACCAGGTTTGTCTGAGGCAGAATTGAGGTTTAGTTCAGAAATAGTTATTGTGCTCTCTCATTAGAGGAGATGAGGGACAACAGGCCTTTCCCATGGCATCCCTGGTGCCCGTCCACCTCTGTGGAACCCATGGGCTCACACCCAGGGCTCAGTGGTCACTCTGTGTAGCAGCCAGGCACACTCAAATTAGTTTAATTTAAGGAGAACTGTTTGCAAGTGGTGTAAGGAAACCAGAAGTGATGGCGAAATATACCATTATACCTCATTATACCTCAAGGGACTGGGGAGGGGTCCCAAAAACTGGAAGGAGAAAGTCATGCAGAGGTGGCTACCACCTGTGACCTTGAATCAAGGGGAAGGGTCTCCCAGAGAAAACCTTGCTGCAGGTGAGCATGGAAAACCCACCGCCTGACCTCACTATCCCTCCTAACTCACTGGCAGAAGACGCCTAACCAGAAGGCAGAGGGCATAAAAGATTTCCAGCGCCTTCCATGGAGGTCAGAGGCAGCAAGCAGGGCACAAGAGAGCGGGAACTGATGTGCAGAGGGAAAAGAACCGAATCTAGTACACTAACAGCACGAGGTTTTTGAGTAATATACCCCTTACCTAATCTGGGGGATACAAGAAGGTTCTCCCAGGGGGCGTGAGGCAAGAATAGCTTACGACAATCTAGTCCTAGCCCACTCAGTCCCACTTGTATTATTTCATAAAGTGTATCTGCCTGACAATGTGCTTTTGCTTGAGGCTACTTCTTTCCTACTTTCCCTTTTGACAGGTAGCTCTCATCACCTTGTTGAAAAGGCACAGCTTAGCCACCTGAAAGAAAAGAATACCTCTTCTCCGTGGAGATGTGTTAACCTGGGGCACAAAATATATTAAAATGACAAAGGTACAACTTGAAACAGTGGTGTCTGCAAACTATCTTTTATCAGAATTTATGGTGTCTTTCATTCACGGTGATTGTGTACTAACAAATTTGCAATGGTGACTCAAACCAGAAGAGAACGTGTTAACATTTAGAGGAGAAATTCCCTGCACGGTATACCGACTTGGAGGGATTTAAAGATTCTTCAGTGCCAATGCTGGATCCCAGACCAATTAAACAAGAATCTCTAGGGGTCAGACCCACACATCAGCTATTTTAAATCTCCCTAGGTAAATGAAATATGCAGTCAGAAATGAGAAACGTTAAAGACTTAGAGAATTCGAGACCATTGTTCATAGGAAATTAAATAAAACCAAAATTTGTGTGTGCCATTTTAAGAAAAGAATATAGGATGATCAATAGACAGCTAAGTCTAAAGTTACATCACATTAGAATCTTAAATTATGTAGGAATCCTACAGAGGAATTAAAGCAAAAATATGGAAATAAATCAGTTCAAGGAAAAAAAAAGGAAGAATGCAAAATTTCCAACACAGTAGAATATTTTTTTAAAAAAAATGAGTAATAGTATTTATCAAATCACCTTCACGTTGGGCAAGGATGGAGTGGCTTTCAGAGGGGAAAATCACATTATCTGACACACTCTAGAGCCATGGTTTTCAAAGCAATGTACCTCTTCCCTAGTCAGAAATGCTTCTGATGAGGCAATCGGAAATGCTGCATACGATATAAACACAAGTTGTCATGGAGGTTATCAAACATCTACTAGGGCAACCAAGACTTGATGGGCCAAGATCCCAGAGGGAAGGAAGAAACTGAGTTGACATTCTCTGAAACAAATTTCACCACAAAGCTTTTATTGATGCTCATCTTGATAAAGAGGCCGACACCTCAAGAAAGGCAACACAATGAAGTATAAAGTCATGGGAGCCTTCGGTACTCTGATGGGCTGCAAAGATCAAGATGATAGTTAGGAATGCCGAGGCCAAGATCTTGGGAAAAGGAGACATCAGAAATAAGCCCAGTACCTAGTAAATCTCATGCATAGATGGATTTGGTAAATATTAATCTGCTCAGAGAAGAAGACTATGTAAGCAAGAAGTTTCTGAAAAGCGAAGTAGTATTTTCAGCAGTTTCAGAGAGCTGAAAAGACCAACACATTCAGACACCACCGAAGAAAAGGAAATTTAGTATACATTCAAGATTCCCAGAAAAAACACTTGAAATCTGCATTCTAGGAGCAAAGGAAAACAACAGACCAAGTCCCACAAAATTAGGATTCAGTTTCCAGTCAGTGCACTGATTGACTGGATTGAACCAATTTATCCACCCTGACTGCCTATGAAAGAATAGAAATATCCCACCCAAAAAATCCTCATCCAGAACCTCTATAATTCCTCATACACAAAAATCTTCCATTCACTCAAAAATTCCCAAGCATACTGTCAAAACTATGGAGACAGTGAATAGACCAATCAGAGATTGTAGAGGTGGGGAGGAGCAATACAAAGGTGGAACACATGGGACTATCAGAATGATGAGGTTATGTTGTTTGGTAACATAAAAGTGGAAACATGTCAATACACATTTGTCAAAAGAGCAAACTGTAATGTCAGCTAAGGATTTGGGGTGATAAAGCTGTCAATGTGAATTCATCAACTCTAGTGCAAGATGTTCATGGCAAGGAGACTGAACATATATGGGAATATGACGGCTGCTGTTATTGTACAATTTTGCCTTCACCCTAAAACTTTTCTAAAAATTAGTCTTTTTCAGTTGGCAAGTATACCATGAATTGGGACCAAAAACAATTAAAAAAATTATACAGGACCCAATTATTGACTCATTAGAAGCAGAATTTAAGATGCACGTGATGGGGCTGATGTTGTAGTACAATGGGTTAAGCCACCACTTGCAGTGCTGGCATCCAGTATCGGAGTGCTGGTTCGAGGCCTGGCTGCCCTGTTTCCAATCCAGGTTTCTGCTAATCTGCCGGGGAAAGCGGCAGATGATGGCCAAGGAACTTGGGCCCTTGTCACCCATGTGGGAGAGTGAGTTCAAGGCTCCTGGCTTGGGTCTGGCCCAGCCCTAATTGTTAAGGCCAAGTGGAGAGTGAATCAGCAGATGGAAGAACTCCCTCTCCCTCTCCCACACACACTCACTCTTCATCTCCTGTCCCTCGTTCTTGTCTGTCTCTGTCATTCTGCCTTTCAAATCAATAAATAAATCTTTTTTTTTATTTCTTTATTTTTTTGACAGGCAGAGTGGACAGTGAGAGAGAGAGACAGAGAGAAAGGTCTTCCTTTTGCCATTGGTTCACCCTCCAATGGCTGCCGCGGACGGCGTGCTGCTGCCGGTGCACCGCGCTCATCCGATGGCAGGAGCCAGGTGCTAGGTGCTTTTTCCTGGTCTCCCATGGGGTGCAGGGCCCAAGCACCTGGGCCATCCTCCACTGCACTCCTGGGCCACAGCAGAGGGCTGGCCTGGAAGAGGGGCAACCGGGACAGAATCCGGTGCCCCGACCAGGACTAGAACCCGGTGTGCCGGCGCCGCAAGGCGGAGGATTAGCCTGTTGAGCCACAGCGCCGGCCAATAAATAAATCTTTAAAACCTAAAACATCTATGATTGTTCAAGAAAATAGATTCTAAGGTAGAAATTTTCAGTAGGAAACAAAGATAAATCAAAACATCAAAATGAAATTATGAAACTGATAAATTCAGTCATTTAAATAAGGAACTCAACAGTTGATTGCAACTGCAAATTGGACATACAAGAGATTAATGAACTGAAAGATGGAAAGCAAGAAAGAGAATAGGAAATATCTAGGGCATGAAGAAGTGCTCTAAAGACGTAAACAGGACAGAAGGGGCACAGAAGTGACATTAAACAATTAATAATAGTCAAGGATTTTCCAAAATTGGTAGGACACATCAACCTCTAGAATGAGAAGTGCTACAACCCTGAAATAAAATTTATGCAAAGAAAATGACACCTATGCAAGTTAGAAAAAAAGTCTGTTAGAAACCTAGAAGGAAAAAAACAAAATTTAAAAGCAGTCAAAGAAAAAAAAATACATTATTTTCAATGATGCTACAATAAGGTAGAAAGCTGACTTTGCAACAGAAGGCAACAGAACGATATCCTTACAGTATGGAAAGAAATGGATCTTCACCCTTGAACTATATACCTGGTTTGAAGAAAACAATAACCATCACAAAAAAGGGGAGGAGGTAGGCATTGGGGCACTGCAGGCATTAGCTTGGGATGCCTGCGTCCCATGTCAGAGTGCTGGTTCAAGTCTTGGCTCCACTGATTCTAATTCAGCTCGCTGCTAAAGCACCTGGGAAGACAAAGGAAGACAGCCTGAGTACTTGGGTACCTGCCATCCACTTGGAAGACCCAGATGGAGCTGCTGGCTACCAGTGGCCCGGCCCTGGCTATTGTGGGCATTTGGGGAGTGAACAGCAGGTGCAAGATCTTCTGTCTCTGTCTCACCCTCTTTCATTGTCACTCTGCCTGTCAAATAAGTAAGTAAATAAATAATTTTAAAAAGAAAAGGTGAGGGGCCGGTGCCGTGGCTCACTTGGTTAATCCTCCACCTGCGGCACCAGCATTCCATATGGACGCTGGGTTCTAGTCCCGGTTGCTCCTCTTCCAGTCCAGCTCTCTGCTGTGGCCCAGGAGGGCAGTGGAGGAGGGCCCAAGTGCTTGGGTCCTGCACCCGCATGGGAGACCAGGAGGAAGCACCTGGCTCCTGGCTTCAGATTGGCGCAGCACAGGCCATAGTGGCCATTTTGGGGTAAACTAACAGAAGGAAGACCTTTCTCTCTGTCTCTCTCTCTCACTGTCTAACTTATCTGTCAAATAAATTAAAAAATTAAAAAATAGGAATTCATTACCAGCAGATATGAACTGAAAGAATGGTAATGGGAGTTTTCAAAGCAAAAGGGAAAATGATACTACATCCATTCCTCTTCCAACAAAACAATAAATGCAAGAAGGAATCAAAACCAAAATAAATTGTTAAATTGAAAAATAACACTGACCATATAGAACAACAACAGCCATGAATCATAGCTCAGAAATACACAAATATGTAAAATCAAAATCCATGGAGATATATGATAAATGTTAGGAGGGCAGTAAATAAGGTATTCAAAGGTCCTATTTGGGAATGAATGGATATACTAACTTCTATTAAGATAATAACAAGTCAAAGATGCATGATCTAATCTATAACCACTGAAGAATACTAAGTATCACTAATAATATCATAAGGAAGTGAAATAGGACAATAAAATATTCAGTTCATATTACAGAAAGTGAGAAAGAAGACAAATGATATTATATATTTTGGGGCCAGCACTGTGGTATAGATTAAGCCTCCGCCAGGGGCACCAACATCCCATATGGGTGCCAATTTGAGTCCCAGCTGCTCCACTTCTGATCCAGCTCCCTGCTAAAGGCCTGGAAAAGCAATGGAAGATGGCCCAAGTGCTTTGGCCCCTGCACCAGCATGGGTGATACAAAAGAAATCCTGGCTCCTGGCTTCAGATCAGCCCAGTTCCAGCCATTGTGGCCATTTGGCGAGTGAACCAGTAGATGCAAGATCTCTCTCTCTCTCTCTCTCTGTATCTCTCCCTCTCTCTCTGTAACTGTGCCTTTCAAATAAACATGAATAAATTCTGAAAAAACAAAAATGATAGACTAGATTTTTTTAGAAAACTATATTCTGCTTCCAAGAGATATACCTTAGCTGTAAGCTACAGAAAACTATAAAGGTTTGGAAAAAAAAAAACAATGACAATAACCAAAAGAAATCCATTGTAGCTATATGACATCACAGTAGTCTTTAAAGCAAAAGTCAAGCAACACTACTAAAAATAGAGATCATTCATAATGATAAAATGGGTAATCCCCCAGGCAGACATCACACTTTGATATCTGTATGCAACTCATAACATAGTTTCAAAATACAGAAAGCAAAAGTTGAAAGGACAAAAAGGAAGTAGATTTTAATGTGTAACTTAAAGTGCTCACGAATCAAGTAGCAATGATATAGAAGATCTGAACAATATTTTAACAACTGACAGATATAGAACAGTATTTTTTTTTAAAAAAATGAGAATTCAAACTCCTTTCAAGTATACATTGAATATTTGCCCAACTTGTTTATAAAGTGAATGCCAACATACTAAAAAGAATTGAAATAGGAGCTGGCATCAAGGCACAGTGGAATTAAGTTGCCACCTGTGACACTAGCATTCCATCAGGGCACAAGTTTTAGGGGTCAGCTCCACTTGTGATCCAGCTCTCTGTTGAAGCACCTGGGAAAGCAGCAGAAGATGGCCCGCCCAAGTGCTTGGGCCTCTTGACCCACGTGGGAGACCTAGATGGAATACTGGGCACCTGGGTTCAGCCTTGCCTAGTCCTGGCAGCTAGAGACATATGGGGAGTGTACCAGCTAACAGAAGATCAACCTATCTCTGTTTCTAACTCTGCCTTTCAAATAAAATAAATAAATCTTCTAAAAAGAATTAATATCACTCAGAATGTATTTTCTGAAATTAAACTAGATATTAATAACAAAGTGATCATTCAAATACTATGATTTTTTTTACATAAATTAACAGCACATTTCTAAATAACCCAGAGGAAATCACAACAAAATCTTAAAACATTTTGAACTAAATGATAATCATAAAAAGATGCCATTATTCTGTGAACCAAACAAATACAAAAATATGAAGCTGTGGGATGCATGAAACAGTGGTAAGGAAAATTTACAGCTTTAAATGTACTTATTATAAAATAAAACAAGAAATAAAATCTAGGATTTAATTATCACCCAAGGTCAGAGAAACAACAAGTTAAACCCAAGAAAATTAGTAGGGAGAAAAAATAGTGAAAAAAATGAGGAATTTAATAACATTGGAAACATTTGTATCATGAAATCAACAAAAGGTAGCTGTTTGGTAAGACAGGTAAACTTGACAAACTACTGACCAGAATGATCAAAAAGTCACATATTACCAATATCAAGAATAAAAAGTGAGCTATGACTACCAATTTTTCAGATATTAAAAAAGATGATTCTGACTCCGGGTTTTAGCTGCAACAAGTAAAGAGCCTAGGAGTGATCACTTCCATCCTCAAAACAGGAGGAAGAAATCTCCACCAGCTGAAACTCACCGTGACTTTTCTCAGCTCCATCAGAGAGTTCCGTCCTCAGATCAAGCTGCCTCCACGAAGTCTGGGGAGAGGCGTGAGCACTGAGAACCACAGGGAGGTGAACTTGCCTTAAACAGAGGCAGCACCCTGGGAACTCTGCAGTGGTGAGGTGGAGGAAGCATGTTCTCTGAGTGCGGGAAGTCCTGGCAGCCCAGGCCCAGGGAGATTCCCTCACTTAGGGGGTTTCACCTCCAGGAGCCACGCCAGGTTCTCACACCCAGAATCTGAGAAATACCTCCTCGTGTTTCAGGCCGAGGGAGGGCAAGCAATAGTTATGAAATATACCATGGAGGACCACGCTATGTGGGTAAGTGACATGAATGACAGCAATGCTGTAAGGGGAAGGCTGAGCGATGACAGGTGTGGGAGACCTCTGCACGGCCCACGCAGCAGTCCCGAGACGTTTGACCGTGGACTGAGATCAGCTGTAAATTGTCACTCTGATGCAGCCCCTACCCGTTATGCTAAGTAATTATAACTGATACACTAAGAAAGGAGAGGATAGAGGCATTTGAGACATTCACCTTAAACCAGAGAAGGCAGGAAGTGGTGAGAAAACAGAATGAAAAAGACAACAAACGGAAAACAGTTAAATATTATAGACATAAAACTAACTATACTGATAATAATTTTAATGTGAATAATCTAAGTATATCAATAAAAGGCAGATATAGTCAGTGTGGATTTAAATAAGTTATTTTATCCAAATGCTATACTGCTTATAAGAATCCTACCTTAAATGTGAAGATACAGGTAGGTTAATAACAGTATATCTTGCTGATATTAATCAAAAGAGGCTGGAGTTGCTACAATGCCAAACCAAGGACAACTGCAGAACAAGGAAAATTATCAGGCATAAAAAGGAGTATTCATCAGGATAAAGATGTCAGTTCTCTAAGGAAACATCAAAACCCTTAATATGTTTGCACCCAAGAACACAATATTGAAATATATGAAGCAAAAACTAACAGAACTTCACAGGGCTGGTGCTGTGGCATAGTGGGTAAAGCCGCCCGCCTGCAGAGCCAGCATCCCATATGGGTGCCAATTCGAGCCCCAGCTGTACCACTTCCAATCCAGCTCTCTGCTATGGCCTGAGAAAGCAGTGGAAGATGGCCCAAGCCCTTGGGCCCCTGCACCCACATGGGAGACCTGAAGAAGCTCCTGGCTCCTGAATACTTCATCCATCCAGAGAACACATATCCTCATGCTCACATGGAAAATGCCCCAAGAGAGACCATATTCTTAGCCATAAATCACATCATATTGATGTTTAAAAATAGGTATCATAGAAAGCATGAACTCATACCACAATAGAATTATATTTGATATCTGAGAAACCCCCAAATATATTGGGTATTAAATAACATCTAAATGGCACCTGTGCTGTGGCATAGTGGGTTAGGCCTCCGCCTGCAGTGCCAGCATCTCATATAGTCACTGGTTCAAGTCCTAGGTGCTCCTCTTCTGTTCCATCTATTTGCTATTGCTTGGGAGAGCAGTGGAGGATGGCCCGAGTGCTTGAGCCCCTGCACCCATACGGGGAACCCACAGGAAGCTCCTGGCTCCTGGCTTTGGATCAACTCAGCTCCAGCCATTGCAGCCATTTGGGGAGTAAACGAGTGGATGGAAGACCTTCCTCTCTGTCTCTCTCTCTCTGTCTATAACTTTACCTCTCAAATAAAAAAGTAAAATCTTTAAAAAATAAAATCTAAATAACATTTCTAAATAGCACACAGGTTAAAGCGGTTTCAAGAAAAATTTTCCCATATTTTTGGACTAAATGAAAAAAAAAATCAAAATGTGTTGGATGCAGCCAAAGCTGTATTTGGGGGGGAGAGGAGGATAAGCATTAAATGTGTATTATAATACATCTAAAACCGAAAATCTGAGCTTCCACTTTAGAAAAACAGAGAAAAAGAAGAATCAACTGTCTGATCTGAAAAAAAAAAAGAAAAACAGCAGAAAAACCTTCATTAGAAGCACATCCTACAAAATACCTGACTAGCCTACTCAAAAATGACAGGGTCAGAAAAGAATAAAACAGAAAAGTTTACGAAACTCTCACAGACAAGAGGAGTGTGGGAGATATTACAACTAATTGTAGTGTGATGGCCCAGATGAGATTCTACAACAGATAAAGATATTGGGAGAAAACTAAAAAATTTTAATTACCTATGGACAGAAAATAATTATGTGTCACTGTTGGTTCATTATTGATATACTGACACAGAATGTTAATAGTAATAAGGAAAATGATGTGTGACGGTATATGGGAACTGCATAATATCTGCCAGTTTTTCTGTAAACCTATTCTAAAGGATAAAGCCTATATTAATAAAAAACATAATAAGAAGACATCGTAAATACTTTATTTCAAGACATTGGAAAATTTTAATGAGTTTTAAAATATCTCAGAAAATACAAACTATCAAAATTTAAATAATAAAAAAGATCTGAGTATTTTCATATCCACTAACAAAATTGAATCTGTATTTAAGAATATTCTGACAAAAATGCTTCCAATCTCATCTGACTTTATAGGTAAATTCTCCACGAATTCTCTAGTCTTATAGAAACTCTTGCAAAAACAGAATAATTGCTTATTTAATGAGTATATTAAAACATGATTTCAGGGCCGGTGCCTTGGCTCAATAGGCCAATCCTCCACCTTGCAACGCCAGCACACAGTGTTCTAGTCCCGGTCAGGGAGCCGGATTCTGTCCCGGTTGCCCCTCTTCCAGGCCAGCTCTCTGCTGTGGCCAGGGAGTGCAGTGGAGGATGGTCCAAGTCCTTGGCCTCTGCACCCACATAGGAAACCAGGAGAAGCACCTGGCTCTTGGCTTCGGATCAGTGCGATGCACCGGCCGCGGCGGCCATTGGAGGGTGAACCAACGGCAAAAGGAAGACCTTTCTCTCTGTCTCTCTCTCTCTCTCTCACTGTCCCCTCTGCCTATCAACAAACAAACAAACAAACAAACAAAAAACCCATGATTTCAGGGGCTGGTGCTGTGGCACAGCGGGTTAATGCCCTAGCATCCCATGTGGGCGCTGGTTCAAGCCCCAGCTGCTCCACTTCTGATCCAGCTCTCTGCTATGGCCTGGGAAAGTAGTAGAAGGCCCAAGTTCTTGGGCCCCTGCAGCCACGTAGGAGACCTGGAAGAAGCTCCTGGCTCCTGGCTTCAGATCGGCGCAGCTCCAGTTGTTGAGGCCAACTGGGGAGTGGGCCGGTGGATAGAAGACCTCTGTCTCTCTCTCTGCCTCTCCTCTCCCTGTGTAACTCTGACTTTCAAATAAATAAATAAATCTTTAACAAAAAATGATTTCAAAATGTGACACAAGCACACAGAGAAAAATTACAGGCCAATCTCTTGATAACATAAAATTTTTAAATCAATGAAACTATTTTCAAATTAAGTCTAGATACATATTACATGTATGTATAGTACACAATGATGCAATTTAGCAATTAATGTAGATGGGAGGAAAATTATATATCAGTAAATATAGAAAATTATTTAATAGAATTTAACACTAATTCATGATTTAAAACAAATTTTTAGTAAACTAGAACAGAAGGAATTTCCTTCTCACAGTTTATTTATAAAAACTATAGTGGCTATCATGTTTAGCTATTACATATTGAAAGCTTAGCTCCATGATATGAAAATAAATCAAAGGTACCCATTATCGCCTTTTCTATTCAACATTTTATTTGAAATCTTATCTACTTCACAGTCAAGGAAGACAGTTTTAATGGATGGGAAGACAGAAATAAAACCTTCATTGGAAGATGACCTCATCACATGCAGACAAGCCCATCAATCAAAAAATAAATAAAATATTAAGTAAATAATTGCGTAAGATTTCTATATATGACTAACATACATAATAATATACTGTATTTCAACAATTAAGATAAATTAAACTTTAAAAATATTATTTATTAGTACCTTTAAGTCTTAAGAAATATATTAACACATGTTCCTCTATAATGAAAACTATCAGAACATTATTGAGAACAACTGAACAAGATCTAAGAAGATGGTAGATAGACCAGATTCATGGATAAGAAGATTCAATATTATGAAGATATTCCCAATATATACTCTCAGTCAAAATCCCAGCAGCTTAGGGGTGTGTGTGTGTGTGTGTGGACAAGCTGATTCTAAATTTTATATACAAACCCATGGGATCAGTAGAGTACAAGCAAAATTGAAAAAGAATAACAAATATATAAAATTCACACCACCAAACCATGCATTGTATATTTACAACAGCCAAATAGCATAGCATCCAGAAACACAAAGACACACATAAGTTACCATATTTAAGACAAACTTGGCCATCCCTCCATGTTGTGAAAATAGAGACATTTTTAGTAAATGTTGCTGGGTCAGCTGGACATGAGGGTTGGGGAGAGAGGTAATCTTACCTTTGTCCCATATAACTGGCAAAAATCAAATGAAATCCATTTTTACTTAATCAAGTGGGTAATACTGTGGTTCTTGTATACCTGGGAGTGCGTATGGTCCTGTCTAAATACTGACAGTTTGTGGACTCAAAAGGCTTCCACAGCCTTGGCAGTTCATGGCAAGAGCCTCAGTGATTACTGATGTCATAAATAAGAGTGTCAATTGTTAAACCAACAACAGGAGTCACTGTGCACTTACTTTCTATGTAGGACCTCTGTCCCTAATGAAATGTACTATGAGAATTAACAGTAAAACTAGTCTTCAAACAGTACTTTATACTTTGTGTGCCTATGTGAGTGCAAACTGTTGAAATCTTTACTTAGTATAGAGTTGGTCTGTTGTATATGAAGATAATTAAAAATGAATCTTAATGAAGAATGGGATGGGAGAGGGAGTAGCAGGCAGAACAGGAGTGGGGGATTGGAGGGCAGGTATGGGGTAAAGAACTGTTATATTCCTAAAGCTGTACATATGGAATTTGTATTCATTAAATAAAAACTTTCTAAAAAAAGAAAGAAAGAAACTCTCTACATTAAAAAAAAAAAAAAGAAAAGAAACTCCACATAAAATACAAGGAGGACACTTATGAAAGTTTGTGGAAGATGAAATGAAAAGATAAGTTTATGTTGGTATAAACATATTGAAATCTATGCATTCTTTTTCATTTTGCACATTTACCATAGAGTTTGTGAAGACTGCATAGGCTGCTGCTAAGTTTTATATTTGCATGTTCACACTAGCCCCTGTTGATATCCTCCATCCCCTGAATGTCAAAATCTCTTTAGCTTTTTCTCCCCTCATTTATGTATTAGTATGTTCTCAACCCTCTCCCCCTTCTTCCCGCTCTCTCTTTATACACTCCTTCTTCTACATATCTTCAATGCCCCCTTTCCATCAATTCTTTCCTTCTGTTTTAACTAGAGGCCAAGTTTGATTGCTCCCCGCAAATGTCCCCTTGTCACTACTACCCCCAGAGTACCAAACTTTGCTGTTAATATCTCTGAAAGAAGAATCTGGTCTTAGAAATGTCCCTTCCCTTCCAACCATTTGCTTTGTAAATTTATCATGTCTGCATCCCGCCCTATATTTCTACAGCAACTCTCGTAAGAAAGTTGGCAGTGACCTCTTTTTCAAAATAGAACGTGTGACTTATTTGTATGAGTTGGGGGGAGGGAGGAGAGGCAAGCTCTCCCATCTATTGGTTGACTTCCCAAATACCACAATGACCAGACCTGGGCTGGAGCCAGTGCTGGAAGTCAAGCACTTAATCAAGTCTCCCACCTGGGTGGCAGGGAGCCAACTACATGAGCTGCTTTCCAGTGTCTGCATTAGTGGGGAGCTGGAGCCAGGAATCAAACCTAGGCACTCCCACATGAGACATGCATGGGCTACTTAGCTGGCATCATAACTGCCAGCCCCATCAGGGACCTTTAATTGGCAAATCCAATAACCTATTCCATTCCTTATCTTCCCTGACCCACCTATGTCATTCTCCTCTGTAAACCTCCCATCTTCAAGCCTTTGTTTTTGATTTTGGTTTGTTGTTTGTTTTGATACATGCAACTGTACTCATCTAGTTCTCTCTCTCTTTCACTGACTCGTTCTCTAACTTCTCAGCTTCCTTCAGTCATCCGGTCCTGTAAGGGAGAGTGTTCATTTGGACACTTCACTGAGAATCTCTCTGACTCTCTTTGTGCCTACATCTCATTCATTCCTGTGGTATTGGACTTACATACACAAACTCTAAACATGTGTTGCGGGTGAGACCCAAAGCCTCAACCAGATGCTCTTGGGTAGTATCTGTTGACACCTGTATTAATGTGTTTATTCAGTCTCCAAGGTGATGTTTGGGGAGGGGGTGTTTAGTGGGCTTACATATCTTCAGTGTTAAGGTACCCAGGGCAGAAGCCACGCCTACATGACTTCTCACATTTTAGAAGTGATGATGGTGGTGACTTTAAAGCTTCATCTCTCTTACCTTTTTCATGCCCATAAAAACACCTACAGGGGTCATTCGCCCTGGTTTCCCCAGCACTGTACCGACAGCTTGTTCTCTGGATGGGAGACCAGTGAGAGAACCAGTGCTTCTCCAGTGTGAATCAGCAGCCACAAGTTTGCATTTTGGAAATAGTTTCGGCAGCTGGGGAAAGGACCCTGAGCTAGTGGAGCCTGCCATCTCTGAGTGGGAAGAAGGAGTCAGATCTGAGGGTGAGGCGGGCAGGATGAAATCAGCGGAGGGGCAGAAGGGAGGCTCGCATGGCAAAGGCTGGAGACACACGTTCTGCTGAAACCAAATGTGACCTAGCGCCAGAGAATTCCTGCGAGACCACATGAGCCAAACCTCTCATTTCACAGATAAAGGGCCCGGAGAGCTGGTTATTTAGTGAGAGTTATATGGCTAAGTCCACGGCAGAACCACGACAGCACTGCTGAACTCTGGCCCCAAGCCCACGCTGCCGTGGGGGCTTCCATGACACAGCCTTCCCCGGGATCAGCGTGGTGGTCTTCTCTGTTGGGACTTTTTGACACTTAGCATTTTCCTGAAGCAAGCAAACATTTAACAACACATAGCCAGAAAATCAGTAAGGGTATCTACTTTTCAGGAGCTGCATTGTGGGTAGCTGTCAACCAGAAATCTTAACACCCTCCTAACAAGAGGGGACGTGGGTCACGGACGGGGCATCTCCCAAGCCATTGGGGTTCCTCGACCTTTTTCTCCTTCTCACACATCACTGCACGCCCAGGGCCACAGTCCAGAGACTGCCAGTCCTCGGAACTGTTCTGTCTCAGTCCACTCAGGTAGCAGAAGCTACTCAGTTGATGGTAGGGGGAATCCGCACCAACCAAAGCTTGTTCCTCACAGTTTGGGAGGCTGCGGGTCAGGATTCACGGCGCCATCTGACTCCACGTAGGGCAAGGGCCTCCCTTCTGTCCCGGATGGCATCTTCTGGCTGTGCTCTCATCCCCTTCATGAACACAGAGCGCTCACGATGTCACCTCCCCAAGGCCGCATCTCCTAAGTTCATGTCACATTGCTGATGAAGTGTTAAACACGCAAGTTTTGAGGGGATACGTTCAGGCCATAGCATGTTGTCTCAATAAAATTCTCACTCTCCATTTCCGATCCCTCCACGTCTCAACCTCTAAGTAATTGTTATCCGTCCTGTGACCCCAGCTTGGACCATGGTGGTGGGCATTTCATCCACATTCTTCCCTTACCCCCATGACCTCGCATGCTGGGTCTGGCAATTCCTATAGCCCATCCTACCCATCTGCTCTGCTCCCGCCAAGCTGTGGATGGTTAAAGAAAAAAAAAAAAAAAACACAAGCTAGCCACTTGGCCACTAGTGTACACTTAGCATCCTCCCCGCCCTGTGCCCACCACCAGTGCACTCATTAAAGCCCCACTAGCTCTCATTCTCAGCCTCTTCCTTAACGTCCGGATGTCAGTTATCAGAGTCCTCAGCTTACCTTTCCTACCCAACTCACGACCTTCAGACAGGGCCCATCTCCTAGGACACTAAACAAGCAAGGCCAATGGACGTGAACTCCTTCACCATCCACCTTCCCACCTCCAAATAACTCCAGCTTCACCTACCCCTGTCTTCTGTGGCCTTCTCCAATACCCATGAAGCCGGTTAGATGCAGAAGTCTTTGCCTTTTCCCTCCCACACACACCCTCTGCCTGCTTAATGTATGGACACATTAAAAGCCATCATTTCCAAAAAAAAAAAAAAAAATCAACCAATTCACTGGGAGCAGCTCAGCCTTCTCCTTTCGCACGTCTCAGTCTAATTTCCTCTAAGTTTCACACATGCACTCACTCATACAGAAACACACACACATAGGCACACCTGAATTTAAGAAGTCCATATAAGCCAGTAAAACTCACATCTTTATTTAGTAATGGACCATCTTAATAGAGCTTGGGGAAAAATAAACCTTGGTGCATATCAGGTTTGGGCTTTATTCCTTGCAACCTCCTGGTAGGTGGTTTGTACTTGTTCTACCCAGTAATGAAATGCCAGTTCTCAACAGCTAACAGCACAGAGTTAACCTAATGATGTCGTATGGAGGGGGAGATCCTAAAATGCTAATCTTTTTCTTTCAAAAATTTCTCAATAAGCAAGTCAGCTTTGGGGCCACTTAATAAGATACGTATGATACCTGCGAGCTCCAGGTAAATTGCCCAGAATTTATTCTAAGCAGCACTTGCACGCTGCTTAGACATTTCCTCCATAAACTCCATTTCCACTGGGAGAAGTTACTTAGCCATCTACAGAACAGAAAAATGGACACCTTGACGGCCTGGGGATCCCAACAGAAGATCCATCGTATTTTTCACATTTGGAAGCATGAGAAAAATACAAAGGTGTGGCAGCTGCTAAATTAATCTCAATAATTGTCCCTCCATTTCAAACATACATACACATTCTTTTGAGTGCTTGTTGACTTATAACTAGGTTCCATCTATAAAGCCCCAGAGAGCCAGTGCACTAAATCTCACCATTTTCAGTGGCCAGGGGCCACTGCATAGTTCTGTCTGTCACAAGGTTGGCAAAGACATAGAATCAGACCTCCAAAGTTGTCCCTAGACAGTCAACTCTGACCCTGGAGGCCCTCAATTTGGTAGCGAGGAAGAGAGGGAGAGGGAGAGAGGAAGAAAGTGAGAGGGAGAGAGAATGGAAAGAATGCAGGCATTCACTACTGTGCTCTATTGTAATGTGTTCATAAACTGCTTATTACATTTGGCACACGACCTGGTATCCACAGCTGAGCTTCTTTCCTGAACTTCTTTGCAGCTAATTGACAATAGCCCCTGAACCAGGCTATGCTGAGCCCAAGAACGGTGCCTTTTCTGCAGAGCTGTTACATTCTGTGTGAGAACTAACTTTGCGTAACTCATTGTTCCTTCTTTATTGAGTCTAGATAAGGTTGCGTGTCATCTGATAGCTTATGAAGTAATGCACACATGCACTTAAGATGGTGAGCCAGAACACAGGGCCTGGGGAAACTTGAACATTCAATCTTCTTGCTGTCTGTCTCTCCCTGACACCAAAAGAGCAAAGAGAAGGATGATGGGGAAGAGAAAGGCAGGAAGAGAGCGAGGAGGGAAGGGAGGGAGGAAGACAGGAAAGAAGGAGGGAGGGAGGGATGGAGGGAAGGAGGGAAGGAAGGAGGGAGGCAGAGAGGAAGGGAGGGAGAGGGGAGGGAGGGAGGCTGAGAGCTGGCTTTGGTGGGAATTCATAGGGTGCTCTAATAACTTCAGGCAGGGTTTAGGAGTGTGTGTGTGTGTGTGTGTGTGTGTGTGTATGTGTGTGTGTGTGTTGTCCTTCTAAAACAACCTCAAGATGAAACAATTTGAGGATGTTCAATCATATTTTGGAGGATTTATGAACATAGGGGTATTTTTAAAATATTCAAGAAAAATGGAATTAAACGACAACTTTATTTTGGTACAAACAGTTTTTGAAATCAGCTCATAGTTTGTTCATGATACACATTTCCCATGAACTTTCTGAAGACCCCTTGTCTCTACATGGATTCCAACATTTTTTGCACCAAAGTCAACTCATCT
The DNA here is from genome assembly GCA_949820135.1 of Sylvilagus floridanus. NCBI lineage: Eukaryota > Metazoa > Chordata > Mammalia > Lagomorpha > Leporidae > Sylvilagus > Sylvilagus floridanus. The sequence goes on along the minus strand of OX463238.1, from coordinate 21,148,512 downwards.
TGAGAGTCCATCATCCATGAACTTTTGCAAGTGCCCTCGCCTGGAGTAACTGGGACAATGTGAAGATGCAAGAAAGGAGAGCGATATCCGTTGTACTTGCTGTCAGCATTCCCACAGCTCTTGCTGTGGCCCCAAGCACCTCTGAACATCAGATCCCGGAACAATAAACGCAGCAAATTAAATGTGGCTCCAGTGTGGGTTTGGATGGGGACCAACAAGTTATCTTTATTAATGCATGCAAGGAAAAACTCTCATTTTTATTGCATTGTTTTCCCTAATGATAAAGGCAGGAACAGCACTGAACAAAAACACAACAAAGAAATCTCAGGCCTTTGGCAGTTGGGTCCATTTCCCCGTGCGTTTGGTACGGAGTCAGGGTTTGGCACCGTCCGACTCGCCCACTCCTGGGTTAACAAAGCAGCCCTCTCCGCCTTTCCTCGTGCTGCCTCTTTGCTTCTTCTGACGTTTTCTTGGCTTTCGCTGAAATTTTGACACATAAATCCCACTTGTCAAATGATATTGTAAAACAAGCCTCCAAGTGTCAGCACATGGCCCGCTGGTCTGGGGACTTCGAGAGGGGCCCAAGGAACACCTCTACAGCAACTTTCATCTGCCTCCAGCCATCTGCAAGCGATTTGAAACGAGTTTCCAACGTAGCTAGGTTATTTGGCCTCGTAACAGACACCCAGCGCAAAGGAAAGAGCTGGAGTCATCAAAACCTGTTAACTCTATAAGGAGTAGATAAAACTGCGTATTTTTTTAAAACCTGCCTTGCACCAACCCATCAGCACTGAGTGCTTCCAATTTCAAGTCCCACCTGACAGCTCTGGCCGGCCGACATGCCACATTCGCCACTCCCCGTTCCCTGTCTCCCAGCTTCATGGCTCCAGCCTGGCAAGGGGCAGCGACCCTGGGAGCACTGCAGGGACCCTTCTGGGCTCTAGATCTCTGGGAAGTTTGCCTGTCACTTAGGGACAAGCCACACACTCAGCGTCAACAGGTAAGAAGTGCCTTGGTCTGGTCTGGTCAAATCCTTAGAGAATCTGTGATCATGTTGAGAGGACTGGCAAGGATGATTTCTATGGAGATCCTGGTTGGGTTTGCAACAATAGTCCAAAGTTCATATGCAGTAATGACGGAGGGGATGAAAAATCACAGAATGGGGGATCCAGGGAAGGGATGACACGCAGGAAATTTCAATTCCTGGCCTTTGCATGGCCAAGTCAACCTCACTGAATACCAGTTGGCTTGTCGGTGGCCTGGGGACAGTAACAACCACCTCACAAAGTGTCTAAATGCAATGCAGCAATTTGGCCACACTGTTCAGCAGATGCTGATTTTTATTAGTGGTTTTTGTGAGGAGTAAGGAACACGTTGGGGACTCAACCAGAGGTGGCCTGACAGTGGATCTAACAAAATTCAGGTGCGGTACTACCTCTCGGCTGGAAGGGGCCTACACGATGCAGAAGATTCACACAATGGCAGAAGCTGAAGAACTAGCAATCTGGTGTTTGAACATCATCAATTCAACAGAATTTAAGATTCATCCTAATGTGATAAAAATTGAAGTAGGGGCCCATATGACACAGTGGGTTAAGCCACTGCCTGCAAAACTAACATAGTGTATCAGAGTTGGCTTGTGTCCTGGATGTTCATCTCATGATCCAGTTCCCCGATAATGCACCTGGGAGGCAGCAGAAGATGGCCCAAGTGCTTGGGCCTCTACCACTCATGGGGGAGACCAAGACAGAGCCCTGGACTCCTGGCTTTGGCCTTGCCCAGCCCTGGCCATTGCAGCCATTTGGAGATTGAAGCAGCTCATGGAAGACAACTCACTCTTTCTCACTTTCTTTTTCTTTCTCCCTTCCTTCCTCTCTTTCTCTATCACTAAACCTTTCAAATAAATTATTTTAATAATTTAAATAACTTAAAATCTTATGGTTCTTATATAAAAGAAACTTGCTCCAAATTTGACAATAACCCCCACTTATTATTGTTGCTATTGGATTATTGGACAATAATCCAACACTTATACAATAATACCGTAAAAGAGCTGTAAAGCTGAAAGGATGCCATTAAACAATAAAAAATTCTGGCTGAAGACTTGCTAGAAAAATATTATCTTTGTTTTCTCTCAATAAAAAATGATAATAATGACAGGGGCTGGTGTTGTGGCATAGCAGGTTAAGCCACTGCCTGTGAGGCCTGCATCCCACATGGTCCAAGTTCCAGCTGCTCCACTTCTGATCCAGCCCCCTGCTAATGTATCTGGGAAAGCAGTGGGAAGATAGCCCAAGTAGCTGACCCCTGCCACCCACATGGGAGAAATGGAAGAAGATCCTAGCTCCGGCTCTGGTCTGATCCAGCCCTGGCCAATGCAGCCATTTGGTGAATGAGCCAGCAGATGAAAGTTCTCTCTCTCTCTCTCTCTCTAAATGTGCCTTTCAAATAAATAAATAGATCTTTAAAAAAGATATGACAAAACTATTATCATACGACTAAGTGATCAAAGAGCAAGCAGACAAAAATGTAAGAAAAAGTGTTTCATAGGTGTGTCATGTTGTTAATTAAAATGCATAATTTCATCATTTGTAATGTGATAATTATAGCATTTAAAATTTATAATTTCATTTAGAATGATGATGATTGCCCATCTCATTATAAAATGATACTCACTGCACATCCCAGAAAACCGAGATTTGCCCAAGGCCAAGGAACAGAGCAGCTGTTGATGGTTGTGGGAGTCATAAACTCCTGGGACTTCAGGCAGACTGAGCCCATGGGGAAACCTGCACTGCTTTATTCTTTGATGGTCTTTGTCCCTTGTCTTGGTTCCATTTCAGTTGCTATGACAAAATGCCCAAGAATGGGTCATTTATAAAGAGTAGAAGTTCATGTAGCTCATGGTTCTGGATGCTGGGAGGCCCGAGAGCCTGGTGTCGGCACGTGTTCAGCCTCTAAGGAGGACCCCATGCTGCACAACATGGGGGAAGGCATCCCCTCTCTTCCTCCTCTTGTAAAGCCACTAAGCCTCCATGGGGACCACATTCCATGACGTCATCTAATCCCCTAACAACTCTCCAAAAGCCCCATCCCCAAATTCCACTGACACATTAATTTGGTGGTGCAGTTTCTAACACATGGGCATTGGGGGGATTTATCCAGATCCCAGCATCCCTGATGCCCCTATTCTCCTGGTTTCTTTTTCCCACCTACAGATCAGATTCTACTCCTTTCCAGGTCGCTCTAAGAAGGCCCAGAAACCAGCACCATTGCCAATGTCTCACTTCCCTTCTCCTCTGCCTAGGGAGCAGCCGATACTCACCTGTCATTCTCCAGGACTTTGCTTTGGATCAAAAGAACAAAAAGCCATTCATATTTACTAGAGAATGGCAAATCAACTGATTAAACACTAAACTATATAAATCGAGTGTGCAAATGTGTCATCAGTGAGTTTCCAAACATGCTGAAGGAGTGTGTCTAAAAGTTAATTACACCCCTACTTGGAGACACGGAGGGTGGGAGCCGCTTCCTGCAAGTCTGCTGTGGGCAGGTGTTTCTCCAGCTCCATGGCCATTACTAGCTGAAGGACTCTCCAGGAGGATTGCGTGGACTGTAGCTGATATAGACGACAAGAGACTGCACCTGTCTACTGCACTTCAATGATCCTGACCTTGCACAAATTACGTCTATTGGGCCCAGCCTTGTGGTGCAGTGAGTTCAGCCAATGCCTGCAATATTGGCATCCCATATGAGCACCAGTTCAAATCCCAGCTGCTCCTCTTCCAATCCAGCTGCCTGCTGATGTGCTTGGGAAGGCAGCAGGAGATGGCCTAGGTGCTTGTGCCCCTGCCACCCACATGGGAGACCCAAATAGAGTTCTGGGCCCCTGGCTTTGACCTGGCCCAGCCCTGGCTGGTGCTTTGGGAGGTGAACCAGCAGATGGAGATCTCTCTCTCTCTCTCTCTCTCTCTTTTTCTCTCTCTCACCCCCACCCTCCACTTTCTCTCTGTCTCTCCTGACTCTGCCTTTCAAACAAATAATAATAAATCTTTTAAAAATAACTATTTCCAAGATGTTCAGTTAACACAGTCAACCCCAGGACAAACCTATAGACTTTAACTTACACAGTCTTTGAAGACTCCCCACTCCTCTGAGGCCTAGACCAAAAACACTCTGGGCTGGTCCCACAGCCCCCATTTGCTGCTGCCCTTAGCAGCACCATCCCCAATTTGGTAGTATTCTCATCTCTCATCACCATTTACTCACCATCACGCCTCAGGAGTATCACCAGAGCCTGCCCAGGTTGGCCATCAGGCATTGTGTTGACACCATTCAAGCCAACTCTGTATACTTCCATGAGCTCCAAACCAGGCTGAGTGGCCAAGTCGCCTGGGTACACATGGGCTGTACAGCTCCTAGGCCTTACATGCACACACTGAGCTGGGATTTCAAGGAAGTTGGGCCTGGGAATACTGGCCATGTCCTCAGACAATTCCAATGATTTCTTTGTTGCTTATTTTCAGAGGCTCCTTCCACTCTAGCTGCTGGTTAATTCCCTTGTGGTCTTTTACGTGCTACACTGTTCAGTGGCCTATCATAAGGTCTTTCTTTATCTCCCTCTCTACCCAAAGGAGGTCCCGCTCCTCACTGCAAGGACTCAAATGTTTATTCAGTAAGCCTCCATTGCTATTCCATTCCTCTGTAGCAGTCTGTGGCCTGGCAGCCATCTCGGCCCACTGGGACCATGTTCCACATGACAATCACACTGATCTTCATGAAGTACAAATCTATGTCAGCTACTTAGAGTCCATTCCTGGCCTTGTGTGGTGCAGCCTTTTCTTGTGTCTCGGTACCCTTGGTACCACCTTTCATTTTAGTCACACTATGCTCCTCCAGACTTCCCCTAATGGAACATTATTGGAATGTTCTGTGCCATTTTCCCTGTATCATTTCCCCATGACCTTTGCATATGTTTTCTCTCAATGGTGATGATCCAGTAAAGAAATTAAGTGAACTCTTAAAGTCAGAAAAAAGACAAAAAAAAAAGGGAGGCGGGGGTAAAAAAAAAAATTTAGTACATATTGTTATAGGAAAAGATCACCATTTTGTTGGTATTCCTACACTACCCAAAGATTCTGTTTAGTTAAGTCCTTATGTTTCCATGCATGCCACTAGGAAGCTGGCTGAGAAGGAGTACACCATAATTTTGTTCCATGCTGATGGCAGAGGTTTACATCACATTCATTGGCAGGACTTGTTACAAGGCCAATGGCTGTGCTAGGGCCCTGGGGTGCTCATTTAGTAGGTCTGGGACCTGCATGAGAATGTGTGTGCTTAACAACTTCCCAAGTGCACTCAGCCTCCAGTACCAATAACTCAGGATACACAATAGAGTCACCTGCAGCGTTCTTTAGAATACAGTTGTCTTGGTTCACCTCTGGCCGATTAAATAGGAATCTCAGGGCACAGAGCCCAGGCACTTTCATGTTAAGCTTTGCAGGTGATTTTATTACAGAGTCAGTGTTGAAAACCACTCATTTAGAAATGATAGTCTTGGCCGGTGCCATGGCTCACTTGGCTAATCCTCTGCCTTGCGGCACCGGCACACCAGGTTCTAGTCCCAGTCGAGGCGCCGGATTCTGTCCTGGTTGCCCCTCTTCCAGGCCAGCTCTCTGCTGTGGCCCAGGAGTGCAGTAGAGGATGGCCCAAGTCCTTGGGCCCTGCACTGCATGGGAGACCAGGAGAAGCACCTGGCTCCTGCCATCAGATAAGCGCGGTGCGCCGGCCGCAGTGGCTGGCCACGGCGGCCATTGGAGGGTGAACCACTGTCTCTCTCTCTCTCTCTCATCGTCCACTCTGCCTGTCAAAAAAAAAAGAAAGAAAGAAAGAAAAGAAATGCTAGTCTCAATCTACTGAGGAGCTTCCCGGTGCCTGGAACATTCCTACCTGTCCACTACGTGTCAGTTCAAGAATCACTTCCTTCCTGATTAGCTCTGACATCTGTGTCTCTTTCTCTCAGAGGCTACGCAGACACAAGAGGAGGTCACGGTTATGAGTCTTTGGACTCCGTCCGTCTTTGCAAGGCTCAATGTTCCACATCTCTAGGCTCATCACTGAAACTTCTGAGTCCAATAAAGTGCCTGATATTAGCCTAGCTGCTCACTAGCCATTTGTCAAATGCATGAACCATACACTACCTAGTTGTCACTCACCTCCTTTGTGTATTGTGTGACTGACTCTGTAAAGCATGCAGAAATCCTTCATGGTTTGGCTGGCATCTCAGCATTTAAGTGATTGCTCCATCTCACACCACAGTGCTGCAGATGTGCAGGTACCCAAAGCTCAGAACCCTGAACCAATGCCAATGTCAAGGGTAAAAGAGAAACATTCTATTCAGTGGCTCAAGGAAGACAAAGAAAGCTGTCCCTCTTTCTGAAAGTTTGTACCCCAAAAATGTCACCCATGGAAAATCAAAACCCCAGATCTACCCTATGTGTGGGAAAAGAGCCCAACTTGATATGATTTCCACAGCTCTGCACCACCAAATTGAAAAGTGCATGCTTGTGGTTGGAGAGGGAATCTCCACTGAATGTGTTCTCACCATAGGAGAAAAGAACAAAACCCACAAACTTCCTGAGAATGCATTAGCAGCTGAAAAAGTTCATGGAAAATTGAATTAAATGATAGATTTTTTTTTGGTGCAAAAAGACTATTGAAATTCATGCAAACAAGGAGTTTTTAAAAAGTTTGTGTAAGTTGTAAATTATGAAAAACTATGCATGGATTTCAAGATGTTTTTGCACCAAAACATGTTGGTTATGGTTATGGTTATTCTTATGCAAAAGAATAAGCAACCCCAAAAGCTAGGAGGAAATCAAAGAAACATTTAAAATAAGTATGCCTAAAAATTATTAAAGATAAAAATGAAGAAATAAAATCTGTAATGCAAGAATAAGAGGGGAACGAAGGGAAATTGAAAGAAGTGTCAATGTGTAGTCCATCACAAGGACAAGAGGTGCCCCTAGGGAACCAGGAAGAAGTGTCAAACATCCCAAGAAGTGCACGAAGAACATCAAAGTCCCCACACACCCATGGGAACAGAGGGGCAGGGGTTAGAACCAGGAAGGGAAAAGAGGGGTTATGTTCAAAGACAGGGGTCGCAGAGCCCCCACAAGTGGCCACAGGTGCCTGGGGCTAAGGAAAGACTGTGGTCCCCATGCAGATGTTACAGTGCCAGGCGCCAATATGGAAGATGAGATGGGCTAGGCTAGTTCTATCATCTGCCCAAGGAAAACCAGATGTAGCGGAAGTCATCCAATCTCTCCACTCCAAGAGTTGAGGCAGTCCCTCCCAGAGAGACAGGAAGGAAAGCACGGTATGAACACTTGAGAATCTGGCTAAGTAGTTACTCAAAAGCCTAGTTTTACATTGGCAGCCACTGAATCTCTTGTATGAGCAAGTTTATTTCTGCCATCAAGGGAAATGGGCACTTAAGAATGCGGAAGCAAAGAAAGTTACTGTGTTGTCACACTCAGTTTCGCATTTCCTAACTTTGAAATCCACACTCGATAGGCTGTTTAGAAGAGAGGGCTTTTTGCTGTTTTGCAATGAGAGGAAGCTTTCAGGAATAATTCTACTCTTGAATCTGCATTTGCAAATAAGTGACTGGTCTTAGCTTTTTAAACATAAGGTTTAATGATATAAAGGGAAAGGTGGTGCAAATATCTACAGAAAGATTTTCTCCTTGGTTGCCTGCATGTGCCGTGTGCTGGAGGTGGAGGAAACGGATGAACCCTAACCACTGGATGGAAACAGCAGCTCAGGCTCTTAGCAGGTGCCTTTTCCCTGCAGAGCGCAATGCTGGTGTTGCGACTGCATAGCTTTGTGACCCAGCAGATGCCACTCTGCCTTAGAGAAATAGGGCCCTGTAGTCCTATGTCAGAGCCTGCAAGGTTCAAGGCCAGACTCTGGACCACAGAGAAAAATTACACAATAAAGAAGCCATTCTGTGGAGCCCTTCGGGGTTAGGCATCTGGCTGCTCTCTTTGGTACTACACCACCACCTCCCAACCCTTCTCCAGGCCCTGCCTCAACCTTTTTCTATTTGTACTTCTACACATAGATAATCTTCTCAACCAAAACTACTATGAGAACACTTCACAAATTTTATGTAGACTTAAAAGTTCATTTGGGGGAGCGGCGTGGTTGATCCTCTACTTGCAGCACCAGCATCCCGTATGGGTAGCAGTTCTAATCCTGGCTGCTCCTCTTCCCATCCAGCTCCCTGCTGTGGCCTGGGAGGGCAGTGGAGGATGGCTCAGGTCCTTGGGCCCCTGCACCTCTGTGGGAGACTGGAGGAGGCTCCTGGCTGCTGGCTTTGGGTCGGAGCAGCTCTGGCCATTGTGGTCATTTGGGGAGTGAACCAGCGGATGGAGGACCTCTCTCTCTCTCTCTCTCTCTCTCTCTCTCTCTCTCCTCTCTCTGTGTAGCTCTGACTTTCAAATAAATAAATAAATCTTTGTAAAAAGTGCATGCAAAGAGCTTCAAAATATTTGTGAGGAAAACTTTATGATATACCTGAAAGACAAAAGTAATTTAAACAAATCAAACCAACATACCTTGTTCTTAGATACTGACATCATAAACATGTCACTTCTCACATAGGAAAGTGTGAGAATGTAGTAGTGGACACATTTCCCTTCACTTTGCTTCCTTCCTTGAAGCTTCACAGGTTGACTCCAGAGTTCTCACGAGAAATGCATATACAGGAATTGCCAGGACAATCCTGGGAAAGCCACAGAAAGAGAGCCCTTTATTCTGCTTCGATTCTTCTCCCCAAAGCCCTAGACTCCCTGCTAATATGAATGGGAAAGCAATGAAAGACGGCCCAAGTGCTTGGGCCTCTGCTAACACAGGGGAGGCCTGGATGGAGTTCCAGGCTTGAATGCTTAGATAGATAAGTTTAAGTTAATGAGCTGACAGCCGCACCTCCCCTCAGTTACCATGTTCACCTTCCTGTCAATCACGAGATCCCTCCCCTGGGAGCACCTTCTCTCATCTGAGACGTGGGGGTGATACCACATACACACTTCCGTTTTTTCTGAGTTCATAAAAAGCCAGTAGAATGGAAACTTGCTCTCTCCCCTTCGTGAGCTCAGGACAAGCAGAGCAGGGTGTGGTCATTCCCTGTATCTTCCCTAGCCCATTCTCCCTAAATAAAGCCCTCACATGCCTGTGGAATTTTTGCACTTTTTAAGTCAAGTTTTCCACACTTCTTCTCTAAGAAAAAGGCAAAAGTGAGGAAAGTTAACTTGGGCCCAACCTAGCCCACAACAGCTTCAGCCTGGCCATTGTGGCCATTTGGAGAATGGATGACCTCTCTCTCGCTCTTGCTCTCTCTCGCTTTGTCTCTCTCTCTCTCTCTCTCTCTCTCCCTCCATCTCTGTAATTCTGCCTTTCAAATAAATGAATAAATTGTTTATATATATACACAATCTATATACATACATCTATATACATATATCTATATCTATAAAGCCCAGACTTGCAGACAAATTGACTCATTCCACTGTCTGAGCGCACAGGTGCAGATCCGCTGCTGCTGGGAGAGAGGAGAGAAAACAAGAGCGGTAGGCTCAGCCCCAAGCCCCAGATCCCTCCTCAAAACCCTCACAGCCCTCCTCTCCCTGGGGAATAGCAGGGAACTTGCCCAGGCCAGACCCTCAGAGATGACTGGCTAAGTCTGACCGACTGCCATAGGAAGGAAGGGCTGAGAGCACCCTACATGAGGTCCACAGACGCAGCACCTACCCAAGATGAAAGCTGCATCAGGACAACAGAGAACTCGCTTGGTCCTGAACTCCAGCCTAGCAAGAAAAGCTTACAAGAAAGAGCAGCCCATCGCTGGGGGGAAGCACGACAGACTGTGGAGAACAATTCCCTCTGTGACGCAAGCCGCCAGACTCACCTGAAAAGGGCGGGTGGAACAAAACGTTGAGAGAGAGCCTCTAACACTCTTGACCGCCCCTGAAACAGGAGGCATCACTGTAGGAAAATTACTCAGAGCAGAGCAAACCTCAGACCTAGCTTAGCTCATGACTAATTGACTCCATTTTCTGATTAATTGCCTGAGAGGAGGGATGCCACTTTCAGGCATGCATACTATTTACCCCAGTCTCTTGTTTTACTCAAAAAGTCAGTACTCAGGAGAAAAAAAGGAAAATAAATTGTGATACATAAAAAAGGGGGAGGGCTATTTTCAAGACACAAAATGATCAATCTAACTAGATTCAGATGATGTGGATATAGAACAATCAGACAGGGTCGTTAAAATAAGTGTAACTCAGATTAGCATTGTGGTGCGATTAAGCCACTGCTTATGACATCTCATATCAAAGTCCCAGTTCAAGTCCCAGCTCTGCTTCTGATCTGGCTTCCTGCTAATGTGCCTAGGAAGGTAGCAGAAGATGGCAAAAGTACCAGGCCCCTGCCACCCACATGGGAGACCACGATGGAGTTCCAGAACCTGGCTTCAGCCTGAGCCAGTCCTTTCTCTCTCTCTCTCTCTCACTCTCTCTCTCTCACTTTCAGATAAATTTATCTAAAAATTAAAAGTAACTAACACATATGTAAGAAGTGTTAGTGAAAGATATGTACCTCCTGCACAACTCGGAATCTTCAGTAAAGAGAGAAAAAAAACTAAAACAAGAACTTAAGAACTCAAATAGGAATGCTATAAATTTTTTAAAATAACATCAGAGATTAACGCTGTATACAGGAGAGATGAAGAATGCTATTGATGTGTTCATCAGTACAGTTGACTCAGAGAAGAGCCCATGAACTTGGAGATAATTCAATAGAAATCACCCCAAAATGAAACATTGGCATTGATGACAAGACAACGTCATGTTTCCTTCATAAACATACATACAGAAATTCACAGCTGGTTTGACATTGTGAAATCCAAGTAATCCACCAGATCAGTAGATGAAAAAAATATACGATTATCTCAATAGATACAGAAAAAAGAATTTGACAAAATTTAAAAGCTATGAATTATTTTTTAAATCCCATAAGTAAACTAGACATTAAAAGAAAATTAATTTTTGGTAAAGAGCATCTTTGAACTATGGCTAATATTGTATTTCTTGAGACAAGCCCAAAGACTTTCTACCTCGAGAACAATAGCAACACAAGAATATTTTCATGCTTCCTATTCCACATATTAAAAAGCCTTGTCAGTCTCATAAGGCAAGAAGGGACGAAAGGAAAAAATGAAACAGTCTCTTTTCATGAATGGCATGACAGCTATGTGGAGAAACTGTTAAGACTCTATTTTAAAAAGTTACTAGAACTTGTGAATTAGAAGTGCTATTCACAATTAACTGTCTCTAGAGAGCTTGCATATAGAATTGGAAACTGAAATTAAGAAAGCAGCACTATCTACCATTGCACCAAAAACATGAAATCCCTAAGTACATAATGAAATAAGAAAAATATTTTTATTAAAAAATAAAATACAGTGGTGACAGAAGTGAAGCAATATCAAAATAGATCAATACACTTAAGAAATCAAAGACTCAATTTATTAATATGTAAACTTTCTTTAAATTGATATATATTTTTAAGCTATCTCAATCAAGCTTATGGCAAGCTATTTTTGCAGAACTTGACAAACTGCATCTCAAATTATTATGGTAAAGAAATGAATGACCAGAAAATCAAAGAATAGACAGAACACTTTGGAAAAAAAGCTGGAAGATCACTTGATTTCAAACTCTCATAATAATAAGACAGTATGGTATCAGCATAAGAATAGACAGATAATAGATGCAGCTATAGAGACACAGCTATATCGAGATAGATCAACGAATATAATAAATATCTTAGAAATTCTACATGCAAGAGTATTCAAAGTGTTTGTGGAAAAATAGAATTGAAAGATAAGTTTATTCTGGTGCAAGACAATTTTGAGAAGTTTTTCCATCATATCTATTTCCATAAACCTTTTGAAGATGGCTTGTATATGGTCCATTGTTTGTTGCCGTAAGTACAAAGTAAGTTCAAGAGAGAAAGGAAATTCTTTCTAACGTATGGTGATAGTACAACTTAACTTCTAAATGTAAATAAATGAATTTCGACCCCTATCCTGCTCCATATATGAATACTAACTCAAGGGGCTGGCGCTGTGGCACAGTGGTTAAGCTGTTGCCTCTGATGCCAGCACGCCATGTGGATGCTGGTCAGTGTCCCAACTGCTCCACGGCCATCCAACTTCCCGATAATGTCCTGGGAAATCATCAGAAGATGGTCCAAGTACGTCAGTCCCTTGGGAGACCCAGATGGCGTTCCAGGCTCCTGGCTACAGCCTGGCCCAACTCCACTATGGCCCTTTGGGGAGTGAACCAGGAGATGGAGCATCTCTCTTGTTCTCACTCTTTCTTTTTGTATCTATATCTGTCTCTCTCTTTTAATTAAATATTTTTTCCAAAAATATTAATATGGATTTGTACCTAATTGCAAAATCCACAAATACAAAATTACTACAAGAAAATCCAGGGGGAAAAAATCTTTTTAAGTTAGGCAAAGGCATCACTTAGAACACAAAAAGCACAAATCATTTAATTATTGATTAACTGGACTTTATAAAATGAAAAACCTTTGTTCCTCAACAAATGTTAAAAAAATAACAAACTTGGAGAAAACACATGAAAAATGCTTATCTGATAAAAGATTGATACCCAGAACACATAAATAATTTTCAAGGAACCTGCACTGTGGCGTAGTAGGTTAGGCCTCAGCCTATGGTGCTGGCATCCCCTATGGGTACTGGTTCATGTCCCAGCTGCTCTCTTCTGATCCAGCTCTCTGCTGATGGCCTGGGAAAGCAGTTGGGGCCCCCATAGCCACTTGGGAAGCCCAGAGGAAGCTCCTGGCTTCAGATTGGCCCAGCTCTGGACTTTGCAGCCCTTTGGGGAGTGAATCAGCAGATGGAAGACCTTTCTCTCACTCTCTCTCTCTCTCTCTTCTCTCTCTCTCTCTGTAAAACTACCTCTCCATTAGTGAATAAAATCCTTAAAAAAATAATTTTCAAATTTCAACAGCAAGAAACCAAACAATCCAATTTTAAAATACTAGGGGAAATACTTGGGCAAATTCTTTACCAAAGAAAATATAGAGCAAATATGAAGTAGGAATAACAGAATTGAAAAATTACCGTTTTTGCAATCCCCATGTAATAATCATATCAAGCCAGGATCATTAACAAATTACAAAAATATGAGATGAAAGGTTATTAGGGGATGAATCAGTCACTCAAAGCCTCCCCCGAAGATGTTGACTGACCACAGCGGGAGAAGCCTGCTGTGCAATGGAGCCATCCCTCTGCCAGCATCTCAACCAAGGGACCCAACTTAGCATCACCCAGGATGAAAAAATCTACCCTCACGGACACAAAACACTAACACACCAAACCACCACCGAAACACATTTATCCTGAACACAACGCTGCAAACTCAACTAGGGGATTCCACAATGGAGGACATTCCTTCACAAAACCAACCTTGGCTCTTTTTAAAAACCCCTTGTTACAGGTTCTATTCCTGGTTGGGGCGCCGGATTCTATCCCAGTTGCTCCTCTTCCAGTCCAGCTCTCTGCTGTGGCCCGGGAAGGCAGTGGAGGATGGCCCAAGTGCTTGGGCCCTGTACCTGCATGGGAGACCAGGAGGAAGCACCTGGCTCCTGGCTTCAGATTGGTGCAGTGTGCCGGCTGTGGCGGCCATTTTGGGGGGTGAGCCAACGGAAGGAAGACCTTTCTCTCTGTCTCTCTCTCTCACTGTCTAACTCTGCCTGTCAAAAACAAAACAAAACAAAACAAAAACAAAAACAAAAAAAACTTGTTAAAAGAACAACAAAACAAATTAAGATGGGTGGTGGGGAGGAAGGACCATTCTAAACTTAATCCTACATCAAATCAAAATCAATAAAACAAAAGACACTTAGGGAAACAACTGTGGCAGTTTTAACGTGAACTTTATACTAAATGCTGTAGTGGACATGAATTTGGGTTTGTAGGATAATGGTGCTGTGGTTATACCCTTATGCTCTCTCAGGGGTGGGGAACCTTTTTCTCTGCCAAGGGCCATTTGGGTATTTACAACCTTAGTCGCAGGCCATACAAAATGATCAACTCAAAAATTAGCCTGTTATAGATTTATTAAATTTTGACTCCCACCTGTGGCTGCCTTGGCAGGGCCAGAACAAATGACTTTCATGAGCCTTATAGGGTTCATGGGTGAACCCACCCCTGCTGAGATGCATGACAAGGTACATACAGGGGAAGTGTCATCTTATCTGCACCCTATTTGCAAGTTGTTCTGCCAAAAAATGCATAATTAAATGAGACTGAAGGGAAACATGATAAAATATAAACATCTGATAAACCTAGATGTAGAGTACAAGGATTTTTTTTTTTTTTTTTTTTTTTTGTAATGAACCGGTCTTGATCATTTGTGTAAACTTGGAAACCTTCAATACAAAGTTTGGAAGCAAACAATTAACTGCCTTGGTTGCAATGAAGCAATGGCCTAAGAGATATATCCGCACTAGCTTGAACAATGCATCTGGCGTTTGGGTGGGGGGGTAGGGGTGAGCCTCAGAGGTTGCTGACCTTGGAGGGCTTTGGTGCTGCTGGGGAAATCGGAGACACCGATTTCCCTGCCTCAGGGTTCCACTGCCCAAGGCCTTAGTGCAGACTGTGCGCTTTCCCAGCTGAGAGTCTGGAGGACGCATGCAACACTGAAACATTTCGAGCAGTTTGAATAAGGGCAGCGAGCCAACCAGTTATTAGCTTTAATTCTAGCTAAACCACTGGCAAAAATGAGTGGCTCCCCTCAAATTCCTCAGGAATGGATGGGAAGCTCAGGCTTCCTTGGAAACCTACCCCAGGATTTCAGTGGAATGGCTTTGGGAAGTACATTTATGCCATTAATGAGCCTAACAAATAGCCATTTATCATCACTCATTTTTACCTCATCATTAGCATCACATCTGATTACATTTAGCTGTAAGAGGAGGCAAAGACTTGGTATGAGATTGCTTTGCTTTTTATTATCTTGATAAACATTTCTCAAACTATTGGGCCTTTTCCCCTTCTTTTGCTAGATGCTTTATGGAGAGCTAGAAGTTCTTCAAAGAATATCGGGGCGGGGTGGGGGCAGGAGGGATGTGGGTGGACAAAGAGATGAAAACAACAAGTGTTCCAATTAAACAAATGGAAGTTCTCCAAGTCTTGAGTATATTCAGGGCCCGTCCCAGTCAAAGGGGTCGGGCTGCTCCACTCTAGTTGTAAGAGGATGCTTTTAATACTCAACTCTAATGAAATGCAAGCCAGGGTTTGGGTTGCTCGATCATTTTAGCCAGGTGCCAAAAATCTGGCCAAATGTATGGATGCAGATTCCTCCTCTATGAACTGCAAGAACTTTGATGTTTACGCTGAAAAGGAATCTAGGTTGATGACTCTTTCTTTCAAAAGACCATCCCTTTCTTGGTAAAGAACATTCTTACTGATTTAACCAGCTTGGAAGGACACCATGAACTTGGCTTTCCAAACCTACTTATTAAAAAGCCTTTCCCTTCTCTCTCTCTCTCTCTCTCTCTCTTTTTATTTTATTTTATTTTTTTTTGGTCAATCTTAAGAATCCCAAAGATTCTCCCACAACAAAGTAATTAACTTGTGCAATTTTTTTCCCGAAAAAGGTAACCCAAATTTACCATACACTGGCATTTCCAGTTTATTCTTCCTTTTAAAAAGCAACAAAATTCAACTCCATACCTTTGGTAGTAGATTTAATAATCTGAAAAATGAATTTGCCCCCACACTTTTCAACCTGACGAACGTTTGCACAGTGTACTGCCTGTAGGTCTTAAGGATTAGTTGTTTCACTTAAAATATAACTAAGATATTCCTATGAAACTCATGTCAATACCTTGATGGGTAACATTGTTTTAACAAGTTACAACAAAGATCACCCTTTCCTGCTAGCACTCTCTGCAAACATCTTAATTCAACAGCTTGAATCTCCTTTAGACCCTGAGCACTCTTGATTAATTTCTGAATTCCAGCTGACACTGTCCCAAAAGGATAGAAAAAATTCATCACTCTGATGTCATTCTAGATAAGACAAGCAAAGGTTTAAAATGCTTGTTTGGTATGCGGATTGGAATTTAAGACATCCTATATATAAAAGTCTTATATGGCAATTGGGAAGTTTGTCATGAACTCGGGCACAAGAAAACACATGCTTGTGTTTTGATACCTCTGCAGGTAAATTTCATTATTCCCTCATTAAGGGTTTATATAGGGTGGTTACACAGCATCCACCGTCATCAGTTGTAAAGAGAATACTAGACGCTTGTTTATTTTATACCTAGGCACAGCCAACCACGCGTGCTAAACCATTTCCAGCAGTTTATTGATACTGGCGAGAAGCAACAATTCAGAAAAGCAAATGACGCAAATTGCATATTGTAGAGTTCTCAAAGTTTCTCCCCTGCTACCGCCACCAATTTTTCTTTAGAACAGCTTTCTGCATTGAGAGCTTGTCAAAAATTTGGACAGCAGCAAGCAATCAGGTATGGTTTCGCTCCTAAAGTTTTGATTTGGTTACGTGCCAATCTTAAACAGTGAACTTTTCAAATTCAACCAGTATCACTCATTTAAAATGTGAATGTTGGGCCCAGCACTGTGGCGTAGTGGGTAAAGCCACTGCCTGCAGTGCCGGCATCCCATGTGGGCGCTGGTTCGAGTCCTGGCTGCTCGACTTCCGATCCAGCTCTCTGCTATGGTGTGGGAGACCCAGAAGAAGCTCCTGGCTTCAGATTGGTGCAGCTCCAGCCACTGTGATTGTCTGGGGAGTGAACCAGCGATGGAAGACCTCTCTCTCTCTCTCTCTCTCTCTCTCTCTTTGCCTCTCCTCTCTCTGTACAACTCTGACTTTCAAGTAAATAAGTAAATCCTTAAAAAAAAGATCATGGGTTCTGCACAGTAGTTTTCCTTTAAAATTAAAAAGTGAATGTCTACCCAACAATGGATACATATAAATATATATATCAAGATATGTATAAGATATATATATGTGTGTGTGTGTGTGTGTGTGTATATATATATATAATTAGGTATTTGTCAGGTCTTCAACCCTGAACAAGTGAGCAGAAATCAAGAATGGCCTTGCACAGAGAACCTTTAGAATCACCAAATTTCAACACGAAATAATAATAACAATAATAATACCATTCCCATGTTTGGTTTCTGTTTTGACCAAATACTACAGCTACATTTATGTCATAAAAAAATAAATAAATAAAATCAGCCTCCATAAAGAACGGGGCCATCAAAGAAGGAGGTACCTTTCTCTGAAGGGAGGAGAGAACTTCCACTTTGACTATGACTGTCGGAATAAGATCGAAGTCGGCGAACCCTAAAGGCTTCCATAGCCTTGGCAACTCATGACTAGAGCCTAGGGAGATTACTGACGGCATAAACAAGAGTGGCAAATTGTTAAATCAACATCAGGAGTCACTGTGTACTTACGTCTCATGAGGGATCTGTCCTTAATGTATTGTCCAATGTGAAGTAATGCTATAACTAGTACTGAAACAGTATTTTACACTTTGTGTTTCTGTGTGGGTGCAAACTGATGAAATCTTTACTTAGTATATACTGAATCGATCTTCTGTATATAAAGATAATTGAAAATGATTAAAAAAAACTTGGTGTTAAATTGGAAATTGCATAGATAATAAATTAAAAAAAAATATCATGTAGGATCTCTGTCCTTAATGTGCTGTACTTTGTGAATTAATACTATAACCAGTACTCCAACAGTGTTTTTCACTTTGTGTCCCTATGTGAGAGCAAACTGTTGAAATCTTTACGTAATATATGTATTAAACTGACCTTCTGTATATAAAGAGAATTGAAAATGAATCTTGATGTGAATGGAAGGGGAGACAGAGCGGGAAAGGGGAGGGTAGCGGGTGAGAGGGAAGTTATGGGGGGGAAGCCATTGTAATCCATAAGCTGTATTTTGGAAATTTATATTCTTTAAATAAAAGCTTTATATAAAAAAAATCAGCCTCCATCCACAAGTACCCACGTGGAAAGATTTTTTTCAAAAGACAACCTATGAATTTTAGAATATGCATTGTAGCACACAGCATATTTGCCATGTGATTGGACTGATCACTTCATTATTTATCATTACTGTATCATCAGATTTCATCGGCTAACACTTAAGGACAGAGGCAAATGTTACACAACGAATGAGCATGTGATCGAAGTGGATTTTATCCTGCCATTAACTAGTTCTGGGACTTGGACAAGCTCCTTCACCTGCTACTGTCTCTCTTCCCCATCTACTAAAGAAGAACAATAACACCTTCGCAAAAGTAGATCATAGGAAGATCAAATGTATTTTCACAATCATTAGCTTGTTTCATCTGACAGCTCTCATTATTCCTCACTTGAGGCAGGAACCATGATTATTCCCAGTATACGGATGAAAACACTGAGGCTGAGAACTTCCTGAGGATTACATAAGCACTCAGTGCTGGAGGCAACATCCAAATCTGTGAAATCCAACCTCAGATGATAATCACCAACTTAGAGTCTTCGGGTGCCATATTAACTTACATGACGTGGTAGACAAAAAAACAATATTTAGAGGATGGAGAGGAGGACTCGTGTGTTTCACGCTCATGTAATGGAGAGAAAACTAGGTGAGAGCAAGGCTTGGGGTTTGTTCTGCTTTAGCACCTGCAGGGGAACAGATGTCTCTCCATTCAAGAGCCTTGTAACTCTTGGCTGCGAGTGGACAGCAATCACATCGGTACACCCGGTACACACTTGAGTCACATTCCGCGTCTGCTATTGATTTTGTCTTCTGATCCCCGAGTGTGAAAACAAAAGCCAGATTCACATAGCTAATATGTTACACTCCAAATTAGATATAGGTTATAACAAGGGGAGGACAGTGGGATTACATATCTTCTATTTTTGCTGTAACACGCTGATCTGCTGTGAGATTTTGGATCAGCAACTGCTGATGGCTGTTGTGTAGAATTTAAACTTGATAGAGTGTGAGGTAGTCCTAGGACTCATGATTATCAACTCATTTGGTCCTCACAAGAATATCACATGATAGTTCCATGATCAGACCTTGCTGTGTAGTTGAAGAGACCAAGGTGTGTGTGTGTGTGGGGGGGGGTACCTTAAGCAGCCTGCCTTGTATTCCAACATCAACAAGGGGCATGGGCAGATTTGATGCTAGGTGGTTTGATGGTATAGCCTGGTCTCCTACCACTCACAGAACACAGGCAAAGGAATGAAAATACCTGGTCCCAGGTCCTTTTTTTCTTTTTAAAGATTTATTTATTTATTATTCAAAAGGCAGAGTTACAGAGAGGTAGAGGCAGAGAGAGAGAGAGAGAGAGAGAGAGGTCTTCCATCCACTGGTTCACTCCCCAAATGGCTTCAACAGCCAAAGCTGTGCCAATCTGAAGCCAGCAGCTTCTTTTGGGTCTTCCAGGTGGGTTCAGGGCCCCAAGGACTTGGTCCATCTTCTACTGCTTCCCCAGGCCATAGCAGAGAGCTGGATCAGAAGTGGAGCAGTCAGGGCTCAAACTGGTGCCCATATGGGATGCCAGCACAGCAGGCAGTGGCCTTACCTTCTACACCCCAGCGCTGGTTCCCCAAGGTCCTTTTAAACTTCACTATATTATCTATGCATATACACACCCTCATTCATACACCCCCTACTTCACTTCTACATTGAGGATTTGGGTAGTTTTACTTATTTTCATTTCATTTGGAAGCGAGTGTGCAAGAGAGTTCCCATATGCTGTTTTGCTTCCCAAATCCTGCAGTAGCAGGGGCTTGTTCAGGACAAAATAGGGAGACTGGAACTCAATCCAAGTCTTATGTGTGGATGGTAGGGACCCAAGTACCTGAGCCATCGCCTGCTACTTCCCAGTATTTATATTACCAGAAAGCTGGCTTAGAACAGAGTGGGAACTCAAATCCTACTCTGATATAGGTTATGGGTGTCCCAAGTGATATTGTAACTGTTACATGAAATGCTTGCTCCTTGGGTAGTCTTAGTATAAAAAAATGAGTAGTTGGTTACCAGGGGTTTGGGGCAGGGCCCAATGGAGAATTATTGTTGAATGGGTACAGCATTCAGTGGTGATGTTTGCACAGTGAAATGAATGGACTCAATGTCACTAAACTGTATACTTAAAACTTGTTAAATATACAGAGCATAAAATTGACCATTTTATCTGTAACTTCTAAACGTAGGAGCCAAAAGGACAAAAAATTGGTTGTCCCAAGTGTCAATTGTGTCACTACTGAGAAAGCTTGGTTTTCAAGAGGGTGACAAATGAATGACAGTCTTCTGCTCCATTTTATTTGGTAGGACTGGGCTACGGTTTGCATATCCCAAAGACCTACGTACTAAAGCCTTGGTCATCAAAGTCTTATATTAATGGTGCAAAAAGGATGAAAGCTTTATCCAATTATGTTTAGAGGTAGAGCTTTGGAGAAGTGATTGGATTGAGTTATTAGTGCAGAGTCCCCACAATTAAATTTTGATGGCTTCACAAGGGACCATGTAAGTGTCCACTTAGGCAGATGGACACGCTCCCTTTTGCCATGTGATGCTCTGTGGCGGCTTGGAACTCTGCCAGCAAGAACATCACCAGGCGCCGAACCCATGAGGCCACCCTGTCTTGGACCATGAACCTCCAAAACTGTGGGCCCAAATAAACCTCCTCCCTTCATAAGTAGCTTCTCTAGTCATTTTCTTGTAGTGTCCAAAGGCTGACCAATGATCACTGGTTTTATTTTTAGACCTTGGATGTGGAATTTACTCTCTGCTTTTTCCCAGAGAGAGTTTATGAAGCTCCTGGGAGACTGAACACATTCTAAAAGCAGCAGCTATTTCTGCCACACTCTAAATTTTCATAACTTGGGATCCAGTTTCCATTGAATAAGAGCGGTCATTGTCCACAGTGGCTTGCAGTCTAAGACGACCTTGTCATCTCCCAGTGAAAAATGCTCATTAGCATAGCTACTAGATCATTCCGAATCACAGAACAACCTTCAAGTGAGCACATATTTGCAGATTTAGAAGATAGTTTTGCCCACTAATCAGTAAAATGGAAAAAGAGGACAAAAGCCTTGGAGGCATCCAGGCCTTCTGTCCATAAGAATCTCATCTCTCGATGAATCAAAACCTTACCCTTGAAGTTGGGATTTTCATACCAACCAAGATAAATAGAGCTATTAATTTTTTTCAGAATGTCTGTTAGAAATATAATTTCACATACCTGCTGGTTTAAAAAAATCCATCTTAAAAATGGAAAATAAAATTTAATACCATGTTATTACTTACAGTTGTCATTGGCAAAGCCTCCAGCCGCCTTCTGAATTTTTAAGCACCAACCAGAGCTGTTTTTCTTTCAAAAGGGATTTTTTTCTCCCAAAATTTTCTGAAGATCTCTAAGTAGAATTGCCTACGATTCTGTGAAGGGTAGGTTTTTATTCTTTCAACATGGAGTTGGATTTTTTTATTTCCAATGCTCTCATCATAATTTTCCAGGGAGAAAATTCTGTGTCTAGCATGATCCTGGTATTAGGTGCTGGGTTTACACTGTAAATCCTATTTTTGTATGGCCCCACCCCTGGTAATCTTAACTTAAAACCTTTATTCCTACAGTTCCCACTGGGAACAATATCTTTGGAAGCAAAGTGCTGGAAGACCTTTTGTAACATTTCAATTTTTATTTTATAAAGCTGTTGACGGTGATTATAATAGAGATAGGAAGAGAAAGGAAAGCAGACTTTGCATTTCAGTTTTTGAAAGGCCTAGAGTATTTCTACAAGTGTCCCTGAGCTTTCCTTTCATTCATCCGCTTAGCAGATCCATGCTGAGCTACGTTTGCGTGCCAACCATTGCTTCAAGCAGTAGAAATACAGAAGTGAACAAAACAAAATCTAGTCCTATCCCTGTGAAACTCACTTCGTAGTAAACATCCAATTTAAACAATAATCCCTTGAACTGAGAATGATTTAATCATTATGAGCACTTTAAAGAGAACAAGAGGGTGCTATGAAAATTCAACTAGGGAAAAGGAATGTTTGAGCTCAGTATCACCCATGGTTCCAGCCAGAGTCCCCAGTTCTGCGCTGCAAAGGCATCCACATCTCCCATCCTAGTCTAGCCTCGGGTACCCTAACCCCCAACTCCTGGACAAAGCACTTCCAGCATGGTTTCAGACCTGTGTAGACCGCTTCCCTGGGCCTGTCAGCCCAGGGGTGACTATAGGCAAGTATAGACGCTCCTAGGTCTCAGGGTGGTGTGCAGAAGGGGCTGCTTACAAAGTATGTGTGCATTGCCCCCAGTCGTGGACACTGGAATATTTGCAAGTCCTATCTTCCACAGTGCAAGAAGAAACCAAGAATGAGGAGAGAAGACAGATGAGGCATTAGCCACTACTCAAAACCAAGAATCCTTGTACTTACACGATAGCGTTCCGACGTGAACTCCAGGAAATCCAAGAAGCCTAACTTCTCTTTTTTGTAGGTGAACTTCCAACTGTGCTCCCGCTTGGAGCCCTGAAAAGGCTGGGGATGGACCTGGTTGACCTGGGCTTTGCAAGATGAGTTGGGATTGACTGAGGAACAGAGGAGGTACATTCCAGGCCAGGGGGCCCATGCAAAGGAAACTCGTGTTTGAGGAACTGGAAGGAGGCCACGGTGTGAGGGATACAGAGAGCTTCACGTTAGCTTGGTCGAAGAGCTGTCCAGAGCCACAGAAGAAAGCTCACAACAGTCCTGGAAAGGGACATGGGATGTGTCCATATAAGATAGCTCCCCATGGAATATTTCTGAGGTGGTAGAAGAAATTTTGAAAATACTTAGCTTGTTAAACTATAATTTCTGTATAACATTTCCCTCCCACAGAAGCAGACAGGTTTTTAAGGAATTTTCTTTCAAATACACAGTCATCAGTATCCCATTATCATAGTCCTTTCAAGACTGCTATTAAAAAGCACTGAGAACTAGGTGGTTAATAAAGCACAGAGTTGTGTTGCTTATAGTTCTAGAGACTGAGAAACCCAAGATCAAGGCACCAGCATTTAAATGTGTGATGGGGGCGTGTCCACCATATACGGCATTTTCTGTGTCTTTGCATGGTGGGAGGGGCAAGCGTGTCTTATGTAAGGACCCAAATGCCATTCATGAGGAAGTCAGCCCTCATGACCTAATCACCAACTCAAAGGCCCACCTCCTAATATCATTACCTTGGGAACTGAAATTTCAACACATGAATTTTGAAGGGGACACAAGCATTTAGATCATAGCACCCATTATCTTCATCAGCCTATGAAATATTGACAGTTATTCCCCATGTGCCTCAAGAGTAGAACCTGTTCCCATGGCTGCTCCAGGCCAATTTTCACACTCAACAGTCATCACAATATTCGCTCATCTGTTTACTCAATTTAACTCAGCCACAGTGTTCTAACTTGCAATATAGCAATAACAATGGAGACATTGGGAGGAAGAATACATATGCAGTGCTTAGAACACCATTAAGAAAACAACCCAGCACAAAACAGGACGATAGATTCTTCTAGTTAGGAGGAAAACACACAGACAAGTAATTCTGTGATACATATTGTAAGAGCAGCAGTTCTAAAACTACAGAATATTCATTCTGCTAGAGAACAAGGGGAAGTTTCACAAAAGAAATATTTTCTTTGGATCCACAATGATCATGAGGATTTCCATAAGCCCAGAGGGGACAAGTCACCCCTACTTGACCCCAAGGATGTGGATGTGGGACAGAACAATGTGTTAGGGAAGAGTGGGTCATTGATGTGAGGTAGAATGGGGGATGTACTGTTGGGGGTGGCCTGGTGGGAGACACCTTACAGGAGGACTTGATCCTATGCTAAGGAATCAGACCTTTATTTGTTCAGGCAATATTTCCCAAAGGACAGCCCTTGGACATGAGAATCCTCTGGGGTTCTTGTTAAAAATAAGGATCCCTGGACCCATAGCAGAATTAATGAACTGGGAGCAAGGCGCTCGGGCAGTTTAACAAGTTTTCCAGGTGATTCTTGTTTCCAGTCATGGTTGAAATACTAAGAAGAGTCAAAGGAGATTTTTCAAAATGTAATTTTTACAGCAAGCTTTGTCTTAGACAAGTGGCTGGCTACATCCATATTACAGAGAAAACCTAGGACGCCCCCCCCCCCTTCAGAAGAAAAGTATATGTTCAGAAATGTGAGTTTCCCTTTAAGAAAATAAATTAGTGGAAGACAATTGTTGACTGTATATCTTAAGCTAAAAGTGAAAAATCAGAGAGTAAACATTTTTGGTCATAAGAATGTATTCCTTGGCCGGCGCTGCGGCTCACTAGGCTAATCCTCTGCCTGTGGCGCCAGCACCCCGTGTTCTAGTCCCGGTCAGAATGCCAGTTCTGTCCCGGTTGCTCCTCTTCCAGTCCAGCTCTCTGCTGAGGCCCGGGAGAGCAGTGGAGGATGGCCCAAATGCTTGGGCCCTGCACCCCATGGGAGACCAGGAGGAAGCACCTGGCTCCTGGCTTTGGATTGGTGCAGCACGCTGGCCATAGCAGCCATTTGGGGGGTGAACCAATGGAAGGAAGACCTTTCTCTCTGCCTCTCTCTCTCACTGTCTAACTCTGCCTGTCAAAAAGAAAAATGGAAGAATGTATTACTTGGTTGCTCCCTAAAACCTTGAATCCTGGGGAAAGAAGATAAAAAAAATTCTCCTAGAAATACTAAGACTCACTAGTTTTTCCTGGTTAGTCAGTAATGTCCTCTGAGCCAAACCAACTTCAAGATCTATGTCACAAAACTACGGCTGGTATGGCAAAAGCCCATCTTTCAAATTTGTATGAGTTAAGGTCAATGAAGACCCAATGCTTTCAAACCTTCTTCCTTAAGATGCATTATCATAAAATGTTCCATTGTCCAGTCCAAGTTCCTATACATAGATTTATAATTATCTTCCCCATAAGCTTATGTGTTTAACTAAGACAATAAGATTGCTTTGATAAAAGCAAAACACATCACAACACTGTTTTGTTGATTACTACCCCTGTGTTCGGGAAGGCAATATTTTCAAAGAACGTTTGACCACATGAGATCATTCTTGTACATGATAAATGGATGGAAATATAGAAAAAATACACCTTTATATGATCAGTCACTGGAAATAGATCCAGGAGTATAGATGAAAAAGATTAGAACGTAAAAGAGAGGTTACCTCTGTTGGCATTAGCAGTGAATGTGGCTTGCCACTTTGTGTGTGTGGGGATCTCAGCCCCAGACCTGGCGCTGGCCCAGAGGCAAAACTCCCACGACGAGCTGGCCTCTGGTTCTTCAGAAATTTCCACACGAGGGTCTCACCTGGCAGGGTCAAGATTTCTGCAGCTCCGGATTCTGCTGTTGAGAATCCACCTGTGGAGAACTGGCTGCTGGTTCTGCCGCTTCATTTTGGAAGCCGATCTCCATCCCAGGCAGGACGAAGAGAAGGATTTCACAACCCGCTCTGCGGAGCTGGAGCCAGGGACGGCTGACCAGGTGTGAGGATCTAAGGAGCCGGCTTCTGTTCTGAAATGGAAACATCCACCCTGGAAACACCAGAACATCAGAGATACCTTCCTCCAGGGTCTGAATGCTTCAGCCATCCCCCCACCCCATCCTGTTAAAATGCAAATACTCATGGGAGGCATGAAGCCCTTGTCAGCAAACACCTTGCTTATTGCTAACACCTGAGCTGACAGCTGAGCGCGGTGCTTGTTGGGAAATCAGTTCCCAGAGAGGTGAGGATGTGGCTGTGGGGGCAGTCAGAGGACATCGGAAGGACCTGGGGGTGACTGGGCTCAGAATGTCACAGGATCTGGAGCTGGCAGCGGGTGCATTGGCACTCAATTATCAGAGAGTTCTGATTACGTGGTAGAGAAGGTTCCAGGAAGCCTGTGCTTCTCCAGCAGGTAGTCAAGGGGAAGACCCAGGTGAGCATCCTTTCGGGCCTTCGCACCACCAGCCTTCCAGGTAGTTCCACTTTGTTTTCAACTCCCACTGGGTATAGGACTAGGCGTAGACTACCTACTGATAAAGGATTGTTTTGTGTTCGGAGTTCTGTTGTTGCTGATTCTGCTGTTTTCATTCAGTGTGTGTGTGTGTGTGTGTGTAAAGTAAAATTGGTTGTGACTTTTTGAGTGACAATCATTGACTTTCAGAGTTTGGGCCCCCATCAAGGAGAGAGGTGCCTTTTTTCCGCAGGGAGGAAGGAATCTCCACTGTGATACGGCCTTGACTAAACAAGTTCAGAGTTGGTGAACTCAAGGGGCTTCCATAGCCTAGACAGCTCATAGCAAGAGTCTCGGGTAATTGCTGACGTCATAAATAAGAGTGCCAATTGTTAAATCAACAACGGGAGTCACGAGGTACATGCTCCCCACGTAGGATCTCTGTCCTTTATGTGTTTTACTATGAAACTTAAAAACAACACTACTAGTCGAACAATACCCTATACCTTGTGCGGTTGTGTGAGTGCAGCCTGTTGAAATCCTTGCTTAGTATATACTAAGTTGATCTTCTGTATATGAAGGTAATTGAAAATGAAACTTGATGAAGGGCGGGATGGGAGAGGGAGTGGGAGAGGGGAGGGCCGCCAGAGGGAGGGAGGTTGGGGGGTGGAGCCACAACAATACAGAAGTTGCACTTTGTAAATTCACATTTATTAAATAAAAAAAAACAATAACCTGGAAAAAAAAGAGTTTGGGCCTAAACATACACCTTGTTGAAATTAACAGGCAGCTACTTACACCCTCATCTTCTAGATGAAGTCGCACATACCGGCCGTACCTCATTCCTCTTCAAAGATCAAAACCTCCATTTCCTGAGTACTTTTATAACTGTTCTCTGAAAGTCTTCTTGTTGTTCTGACTTTCTAGAAATGCCATGACTAGCAAAAGATGCTGAATTTTCCCACTTTTGTATGTAATATTTGTCACCACGGGAGAG
Organism: Sylvilagus floridanus; assembly: GCA_949820135.1. Classification (NCBI taxonomy): domain Eukaryota; kingdom Metazoa; phylum Chordata; class Mammalia; order Lagomorpha; family Leporidae; genus Sylvilagus; species Sylvilagus floridanus. The sequence goes on along the minus strand of OX463238.1, from coordinate 21,121,386 downwards.
CTAACTGGCACTCTGAATTGAGTAAAATTCCCTGAACGGTCTTCACATACTTGGGGTTCAACAAAACCCAAAATGTGTTTTGCCAAAACATTTGCTTTCCTCTTCATTTTTTTCTCAAACCTATGTTTATTTCAAGGCACATTAAATCCATGTGTTTTTAATGCATCTACATTCACTTCATTAAAATGCTACTCCATAATATTTCCTCAGCATCTGAGAGGCCCAGGGAGTCTCTCTACTTTGAACCAGTAGGTGTACTGTGGCCGGCCCACATGGAATGCTGTCTGGAATAGCTCACTTCAGCTGCTTCCCATATTCTCAGACAGCCAGGACAGTCAGGACCCATCAGAGCACAGTCACTTCCCTGGCCCTGGTACCCGAGTGCCCCACCAACCTCTGCTGACCACTGGCACCAGTTAGTAGTCAGAGGGTCTCGGACAATTTAGTGCCGTATTCAGAATTGTTCAGCTGAATGAAGTTTAGCCTAAAGTTGCCTCAGTACATATTTGAAGAATGGCCTGCCCAAAGGTTTCTCTGTACCTAGTGGATTGTAACCTAACTTGATGTTGCAAGCACACCAAAACCTCCCCTTGTCACAAAGAGCTGGGTCTCAGCCCGCCATAAGCAGTCAACTGTTCAAAGCATGTTCAAATAAGTCAAATACAAGCTGTAACCAACTGGGCTATCTCTATGCCACCTCCTTTTTCTATAGGTCACTTTCTTTTCTCTGATTCTAAATAGAACCTGTCCATAGGGGTGAGGCCAAGTCATTCTAAACACTTCCGGTGGCTAATTTGCAAACTGTTCCTTACTCAATTAAACTCTGTTGGATTTGATATGTCTAAAATTTTCCCTTTAACTTTTAAGGATGTCATCCCCTGCATTTGTAAATCTTGATAATGCTGAGGATTTAAGGGCCAGCCCACAGACCTTATTAGACATGAATACTAAGGCTGATGTTTGCCCTAGCAGTTCAACTACCTAACCTGTTGCAATACCTTGATCCCATAGCCAAGTGCCTGGGTTCCAGTCCCACCTCTCCAGTCCCCCTGCTCCAACTTCATGCTACTGTGGAAGGTAACAGGTGATGGCTCAAGTAGTTGGGTCTGTGCTACCCACATGGGAGATCTGGATTGAGTTCCCCACTCCCACTGTCACGCTAACCCAGCTTAGGCCATAATGGGTGGGTATTTTGGAGTGAGCTAGCATATAGGACTTCCCATCTGTGTCTGTCTCTCAGTAGCTAAATAAATAAATAACATTTTTGAAGGCAGTATATAATAATTGACATTAAAAGAGTGTCATTAGGAACTGATCTGGTCCCCTGACTGTCACTATTTCTGTAGTGGTGGGATGTGAAGCAAACTCCTAGAAAAATCAGTGTAGACCTGGTGAAGTGAATTTGCTCAGTAAGTAGCAAGGGGAGCCCCTGATCCACCATGTCCTCCTTTTGTTTTGGGTCCACTGCCCCACCCTGAACATGATTGTGTTTCTGAAAAGAAGCAATTGCAAAAGAAGGGTGTTTGGCATTGGTAGACTAGCTCGGGGTAGACTTTCCAAAATAAAATGCCTTGTGCATGTTTCCAGAGGTTATCCACTTACTTGGTCTTACCACATGCCAAGCACTGGGCTAAACTCCTTATACATGTTATCCCTTTTAATCCTCACCACAATGTGCAGATGCTCAAAATGAGATGCAGAGAAAAGCAGCTTGGCTTAGGTCAAGCAGTAGAGCAGGAGAGTCCAGGCCTGAAGCCATTGCTACCACCACAGCAAAGACCTGAGCAGCACTTCTCTGGTGGAGACCAGCCCTGCAGGAAAGGCCATTATTATCATAGGGCCTGAGTGAAAGGCAAGGCTAGGGAAAGGAAGGGGAGGGAACTGTCCGGGACCATTCACTCAACGGTAGAAGAGACTCGAGATTCTGTGGTCTATCTCCCTCCAATCATTTCATTATGAAGACAAAGAATGTGGGCCAGTGTTTGGCACAGCAGCTGAGACACTGCCTGGAATGCCAACGTTGCATATTAGAATGCCTAGGGTCAAATCCCAGCTCTGCTACCTATTCAGCTTCCTATGAATGTGCAGTGTGAAAGACAGCAGGTGATGATGGTTCAAGGACTGGAGTCCCTGTCACCTGTGTAGGAGACCTGGATAGAGTTCCTGGCTCCCAACTTCAGTCTGATTCAGCCCCAGCAGTTGTAGGCATTTGGGAAGCAAACCATAAGATGGAAGATACTTCTGTTTCCTTCTCTCTCTCTCTCTCTCTCTCTCTCTGTGTGTCTCTCTCTCTGCCTCTTATTTGCCTTTTAAATAATTTTTCGAAAAAACAAAAAGAATGTGCTCTGCTTTGTCATTGCCCCTCCTCAAGTGTGGCTTGCTGGTATAACATCGTACTCCACATGTGGTTCAGCCAGCACCAAAAGAGAGGGAAGCTGCCTGATCTCCTGCTCTCAAAACTTGATTAGTAAGGTCTCAAGTTTTAGTAATTTCCCAACCCACCCATTACCCGACAGCTCACTGGGCTGTTGCCTCCGGTTGAGCTGCCAGTTAACAAATGTGCTGGATCTTTCATTATTCGCTTGCCTACATGTTTCCTCCTCCTCTTGTTTTCTCATTTCCTACTTGCTCTCCCTTTGGTTAGGTTAAAGGGGGTCTAAGCACATCTCCTTACTCTTGAGCTCTCTGTGTTGTGTGTGCTAGTCTCTTCCCCACTGGATCCAGTTACCCATGGTGTTGAAAATGCTTTCTCACTTGCAGAGAACCTAGACATGAGTGGAAACTCAGAGCTTCTTCTTGATGAGTCTCTGATCTTCTGTTGAGCTTAAGAGCCCTCCCTCCCAAATTTTCTTGCTTTTCTCAATCAGTTCCTTAAAAGTGGTTCCTTTCTGGCTGGTGCCACGGCTCACTAGGCTAATCCTCCGCCTGCGGTGCCAGCACCCCGGGGTTCTAGTCCCGGTTGGGGTTCCAGATTCTGTCCTGGTTGCTCCTCTTCCAATCCAGCTCTCTGCTGTGGCCCGGGAGGGCAGTGGAAGATGGCCCAAGTGCTTGGGGCCTGCACCATGCATGGGAGACCAGGAGGAAGCACCTGGCTCCTGGCTTCAGATCAGCGCAGCGCCAGCCATTGTGGCCATTTGGAGAGTGAACCAATGGAAGGAAGACCTTTCTCTGTCTCTCTCTCTCTCTCTCTCTCTCACTGTCTAATTCTGCCTGTCCAAAAAAAAAAGTGGTTCCTTTCAATGCCCCTCGTGTTTTTAGGAAACCAGCAGGTTCTGAGGCTGCATCCATCTGGCTTTGCTGTCATAGGCCATGCCAGGATTTCAAGTCCTCTCTGGGGAGAGGGGTCTCTTTCCACCTCTAGGCTGAGTTCCTTTCTAGCTTCTCAAAGAATATGCTAGAAAGGCAGGCTGCTTTCTTGAATCTTCCCCCTCTTCTATACTCTAAATTTTAGGATCAGAATTTTGCCCATTTAAAATCTTCCATACCTCTTGGGTATCTTCTCTAAATTTAGCTCTCTGGCTATGGAGGCATGCAAACTTTTCTTAACTTTTTGAGAACCTGAGCTGGTGCTGTGGAATGGTAGGCTAAGCCTCTGCCTGCAGAGCCAGCATGCTATATAAGCACCGGTTAGAGTCCCAGATGCTTCACTTCCAGTCCATCTCTCTGCTATGGCCTGGGATAGCAGTAGAAGATGGCCCAAGCCCTTGGGCCCCTGCACCCCTGTGGGAGACCCAGAAGAAGCTCCTGGCTCCTGGCTTCAGATGGACTCCACTCTGGCTATTGCAGCCATTTGGGGAGTGAACCAGTAGATGGAAGAACTTTCTCTCTTTTTCTTTCTCTCTCTCTCTCTGTGTAACTCTACCTCTCAAATAAATAAGTAACTGTTAAAAAAATTGGGGTGAACCTGCTTTTCCAAAGCTCATATTATTTCTAATGTCTAACATATTCATTTACTGATAGGATTATTCAATCATAACATGACCACACTTTTAAAAAAAAGATTTGTTTATTTTATTTGAAAGGCAGAATTACAGAGAGAGAGAGAGAGAGAGAGAGAGAGAGGTCTTCCATCTGCTGGTTCACTCCCCATATGGCCACAATAGGCCAGAGCTGGACCAATCCTAAGCCAGGAGCCAGGAGCTTCTTCTGGGTCTGTGACATGCTTGCAGAGACTCAAGCATTTGAGCTATCCCTGTCTGCTTTACCAGGCACATTAATAGGGAGCTGATTGGAAGTGGAGCAGCCAGAACTTAAACCAGCATCCATATGGGATGTTGGCTTCACAGGCTGGGACTTTACTCATTATGCCAAAATGCCAGTTCCTTGAACACAATTTTGTCCAACTCTCATTACTTCAAGGTCCTATGTTAATCTGTGTTATTGTTCAGAATGAAGACCTAATTTCTACTTATTGCTTCCTTTATGTGCTGAGGAAACGAACAGATTTAACAAAGGCTCTATATGGAACAAAACAAGCCTTTAAGCAGATGTCCACATATAGATAAGCCTCTCTCTCTACCATGAGGTGCTACAGGGACGAATCTGTGATGCAGAGGAGTTACCCTTTTCTAAGAAGTGACAGGGTTATCAAATTTACTTCCTCAGTTGCATTTTCTTAATTTGTTTTCTTCCAATGAAAATAGCCCAGAATTTGGAAGAGATCTCGGTGTACAACCACTCTTGCCTCTTCTGATTATAGGGAATGGAAATATTTTCCTAACAAGGACACTGGGGCCACCAAACAAGGCAATAATTAGGCCAGGGGCCATGCAAGTTGGAAAAAAAGTGGTACAAATGTTTGCAATTATTTTAACTGAGTAATTATGGCTCAGCCTATTGGACGGAAACACGTCTGTGGAACGGGCTACACCTGTCCTTGACAGTGTGCCAGGCCCGAGTCTTACTCTGCAGCTATTTGGAAAACTATAAATCACATTCCCACATTAGATTATCAAGGCCCCAAACAAAGCATGAGGTAATAAATAGTGGGGTGGGGGGACTTCTTGACAATAGGGAGAGTCCTTCATTTCCAGTATATACCACCATCTGCTCCAATTAGGCATTAGATATTTAGGGAATATAAGCCCTTCTCTTTACCTTGCAGTGGCCTGATTTTTGCTGAAACAAGAGTGATCTCTATGTGTAAAAGGGGACTAAACTACCCACAGACACAAGTTAATGCATTTGTTTTATTATCAAACATGGGGAAACATGAAGAAAGATAAATTATTACATAGCACATGACTTAAACTTCCAAACTTAAAACATAATATTTATTCTTAAGTATCCTTGTTAAAATGTAATCCATAATCCACATAATTCATCCATGTGAAATGTTTCAAGAATTGGGAGTATATTCACAGGTATGTGCAACTATCCTTACAGTCTAAGTTTACAATATTTTCATCACCCCAAGAGAAGCAGAAATCCGTCAGCACAGGAGTCATATCCCATTTCTCCAATCCTCCACTTCCACAGACCTAGGCAACCAGTAACCTACCTTTTCTAAGTGTACATTTAGATACTCTACATTGGCGCCACGGCTCACTAGGCTAATCCTCCACCTGCAGCTGTGGCGCCCCCAGTTCTAGTCCCCGTCGGGGTACCAGATTCTGTCCAGGTTGCTCCTCTTCCAGTCCAGCTCTCTGCTGTGACCCGAGAGTGCAGTGGAGGATGGCCCAAGTGCTTGGGCCCTGCAGCTGCATGGGAGACCAGGAGGAAGCACCTGGCTCCTGGCTTCAGATTTGGAGAGTGAACCAATGGAAAAAGGAAGACCTTTCTCTGTCTCTCTCTCTCTCTCTCTCTCTCTCTCTCTCTCACTGTCTAACTCTGCCTGTCAAAAAAAAAAAAAAAAGATACTCTAGACATTTCCCACTAATGTGTTCTTGCAGTGTTTGTGTGTGTGTGTTTGTGTAATAAGCTTCTGGCCTGTTCCACTCAAAATAGCATTTTCAAGTCTCATCCATACCATAATGTGTATCTGTACCGTATTGCTTTGCCCTTTCAGAATATTAATGCATTATATGGACATCCACAGTTTATTTGTCCATCATCAGTCTGGAGTGGTGCCAAATTTTTAGCATCATGAACATTCATGTACAAGGTTGTGGAGAAATGGATGTTTTCATTTCTGTTAGGTATGTTCTTAGAATTATGATTGCTGGGCCATGTGGTAATTCTGTTTAACACTTAGATGAACTGTTCCCAAAATGTTCCCAAAAACCAATTCCAAAATGACCATACCATTTTATATTCCCACCAACAAATTTATAAGAGTTCTAATTTCTCTACCTCGTACCAACAACATGTATTATTGTCTGTTTTACTGGAGTAGTGTGAAATGGTTCTCATCAAGGTTTTGAGTCCTATTTCCCTAATCACCAAGGATGTTGATCATTTCATTCATGTGTTTGTTGCCATTTGTATATTTTCTTGGAAGGAAGATTTATTCAATTGCTATGTCCAGTTTTATTGAGTTTTCCTTTGCTGAGTTTTAAGAGTTCTTTATATATTCTAGGTACCAGTCCCTTATCAGATAAATGATTTGCAAATATTTTTTTATCATTATGTGGGTTGTTCTATCACTTTCCTGTTTGTATCATTTTCAGTGCAATTTAGTTCAATAGTTAATTTATGTATTTCAGAGGTCATTTTGCTTTTGCTTTTTGTGTTGTATCTAAGAGACCATTGCCTAATCCAAGGTAATCAAAATTACTCTTATATTTTCTTCCAAGTTTTATACTATAGTTCTGAAAATTTGTAGTATAAGTAGTGGTCCAGTTTCATTCTTTAACATGTGCATACATAGTTATCTCAATACCATTTATTGAAGATATTATTATCTACCATTGAATTGTTTTGGCACACTACTTAATATAATATGTATGTGTGTGTGTGTGTGTGTGTGTGTGTGTATGTATGTGGGTGCATACCATAGATAGATAGATATCTCCATATGCCAGCACTCCACTGTCATTATTACTGTAGCATTATAGACAGTTTTGTAATTCAGAATTATAAGTCTTCCAACTCTCTCTTTTCTTTTAAAGATGGTTTTGGCTATTCTGGATCCCTTATGTATTCACATGAATCTTATGAAATGAAATGAAAAGGTTATTTTCATTTATTTAAGGAAATAGGGCTCTTTGGATTTTTATAGGGATCATATTGAATCTATAGATCAAGTTGGAAAGTACTGTTATATTAACAATATTAAGTCATCCACTCCATGAACATGATCTATCCTTTTATTTATTTATATCTTTAATTTCTTTCAGCATTGCCCTATGGTTGTCTATGTACAAGTATTGTACTTCTTTTGTTAAATTTATTCCTAAGTATATTATTCTTTGTCGACTATTTTAAATGGAATTTAAATGGAATTACTTGCCTAGTTTGCTTTTCAAATTACTCATTGCCAGTGTACAGAAAGACAACTGATTTCTATATGTTTATCTTTTACTTTGCAACTATGTTGACGTCACTTGTTTGTTTTTGAAGAATTATTTAATGGAACCCTTAGCGTTAGCCATATACAAGATCATACCATCTATGCCTAGAAATTGTTTTACTTCCCTTCTGACTTGGATACCTTTAATTCATTCTTCTCCTACAAAAGCCCTCACTAAAACCTGCAATACACTGTTGGATGGAGGTGGTGAGGGCAGACGTTGCTGCCTTGTTCCTCTTCTCAGGAAGAAGCACCCAGCCTTTCACGTTAAGTGTGATAGTAACTGTGCACTCATCGTGGATGCCCTTAACCAAGTTAACCAAGTTGCTTTCTATTCCCAATTTGATGTGTATATTGTGAACGGGTGTGGAATTATTTTAAATGGTTTTCCTATATCTATTGCAATGATCATGTGGGATTCATTCGCCTTTATTCTATTGATACACTGTATCACATGGATGGCATTCCTGAGCCAAATCTTACCTGCTTATGAAATTCAACCTTTAAAAACTATTCCTGGGATGTTTACTTATATTTTGTTGGGAATTTTCGTGTCTATACTCACGTGAGATATCCACCTGTAGTTTATGTTATTGTGATATCTTTGCCTGGTTCTCTTATGAAGACAATCATAAAATGAGCTGATAACTGTACCATTACTTTTATTTTGAGGGAAGAGGAAAGAGTCTATAAAGAGTTTTCCTAATTCATTTTTAATGTTTCATAGCATTCACTTATAGATCCATCAGGGCCTGGACTTTTCTTTGTGCAAAATTTTCCAATTATAAATTCAATCTCTCTTATAAATCTATTCAGATTTTCTATTTGCTCTTAAGTTAGTTTCAGTAGTTTTTGTTTTTATAGCAATTTTTCTGTTGTCTGTCATCTAATTTTTTTGCCATTTAACAGTTACTTAATTTGTTGTTATTGTTCTTACTTCTCCTACTAAAACTATGGACAACTGAGGGTCACCCTCCCCTTTCTTAACAGCAAGCTTCCCTTGGATACCTAACACGCTAGCAGTACATAATAATTACTCGTCTACATGTTGCATTGTAATTTGCTCTTCTATAATAGTTTTTTTTTTTTTTTTGCTAAAAATCTGCTGGTCTGCCTTTTTAGTGTCTCAGGTAAAACTGACTACAGCCAGCATTATAACTGAAACCTGTACAGGTCAACTCAGACTGACAGGAGAGTTACCTGTGGTTCATTATCAAGTGAAATAACACACCTCCAGGGATGTTTTGGTAGCCATCTTTGAACATGCTATGTATGTATGTAGAGGTGTGATTTCTTAATGTGCATGCCCATAGAACTTTTCTCACTCATTCCCTTTGCTCCTGTCATGTTCTCTCATTTGGCATCACTCAGGTGTGCCCCATATATCCTTATGCCATAAATTCCCAAACACTTTTCTCAGCAGGAAGATGGAGTTGAGTTTTGATAGTATTTGCCCGCTCTCCTTTCAATACTACAATAATAAATATTCTCTTTTGCAGAAAATGAATTCGGTGTTTTTCTAATAATAGTGTACACATGAGTGGGTGGGCCTGTTGCACAATAGCACCAGTAGTTCAGATCCCCTCAGTGTAGGTTTTGATTATGTTTATTGCATGCCATACACATACACATCCTTATAACTTTAATTTTAATCAGTTCTGCTTATGCACCTCAGAGAGCAGGGGTGACATCGCTATGGAGCTCAATTCAGAGCACATGAAGTGAGTGATAAATTTTGTATCAAAGGGATCTCATGATGCCAATATTCATTTAGCCAGGAACTGCTCTTTCTAAGCTATGAGCTGGGTCATCTTTTAATGTTTACTTCTATGTTTCGCTTTTGCTACATTTTATGGACTAAGGAAATTCACGTATACATTACAGGTTGCAAAGAATCACAAAGCAGTGCTTTTTTCTGTTTTTATTTGCTCATTTATTTTTACTATTATTATTTTTGAGACATACTCAAAAGTGAAGAGAAAGGAAGGCAATCTGTTTCCACGGGTGGGAGTTCTCCACTTGGTTGTTCTCAGCACTCGCCTACCTGAAGCCAGACCTCTTCTTATGTTGGAAAATAATCATAGCACTCAAAAGCTAAGCTCACACAAGACTGAAATACATGACAGCTATTTCAGCAACTCATATCATATAAAGTTAGCCTAGGGAAGCATCCGGATTACTTCTAGACCTGTATTCTGAGAGATTCCTTCCAGAGTCATAAAAAATTAAAGGCAAAACTTCTCACTGGAAGAACAAAACGCACTCTTATCATTTACCAGCACGGAGCAAGCCAGGGATCTTCCGTGTTTTTAAACATAGTGTTTAGCAGTGAAGGGATATTTTCTGAGACCACAAATCCAATCAGACAGCAATTCTTTCCCTGTGGTTGCAGTGGGAGCCATATACCCTCAGCTGCCTTAGCTCCTAAGTCATGCACTGAGGGACCCTTGGACCATCTCAGCTGGGGTTAATACCAACCCACCTAGTCTCATTTATTCAGTAATTGAGTTATAAGGGAAATCTCCTTACCCACCCCCAATACCACATGGATTGACTTCTGACTGGAAGTCTCCCCATTTGGCTCTCTGAGGCTTGCTCTTTTTTTTTTTTTTTTTTTTGGTACAACATTGAGAATTAGTCGATGGGAAGTTGAAGTAAAGGAGTCTGCACAGGTGACCCATTTTCACCTAGAACTCGTTGGGTACTAAATTTTTTTTTGTGTGTGAGATTTCCAAGCTGATTTCATGCCACGGGTTTTGATTTTCATCCCCTCCCCACCCCTAGGAAGGAAGAAATTTCAAAGCACAGTTTAGAAGGTGCCAATGAAGCTTCTGTGGAAAACCCAGAAGGAATTTGAAGAGGAAGAGCCCTGAGACCCTTCCCCCTCAGGACCAGATCTAGAGAACATTTCCCAGGGGTCCTTGCTCTCACTCCACTACACACCAACTCAGTTTCTCTCCCAACTGTGCCTGACTCCTTGCCCTCCGACGAGAAGTCAGTGTCACCACCTGATGTTGGTTCTTGTCACCCCCAAAGGACTCCCAGAGGAGGCTCTGCCTCACTTCTGCACCCTCCTCCTGCCATGTAGGAAAGCATCCCACAGGCTGGTGGGACCCAGGCCACAGCTGTGGAACCTTGTTCTGATCATGGGCCCTCGTCATGTGTGCCCCAGCAATCAGTAGCAGCATCAATACCCATGGGGGAACTTGCTGGAAATGTGGAACCCCAGACCGACTCAAGCAGAACTTTTGCTGTTACTTAATAAGATCACCCTGTGACTCCCATCAATTCAAGATTTGAGAAGGACCATTCTGGGGTAGTAGTTTCCCAAGATACGTGGACACCAGTACCCCTTGGTAGACATGTGGAAATGCAGATCACTTTGCTCAATGTCCAGGTATCTCACTCAGGAAAACTGGGATGGAGCTTGAGAATGCTTTTACAGAAAGTCCCCAAGTGAGGTCGATTCTGCTGATCTAGGAAAAACACAGTCCATGAGGAGTACTTCTGAGAATTCTTCAGAACCTGCAACAAGGATTTGATCTGCAAATCAATATAAATATCTCACAATCAGCTTTGCCACCTTCTCCTATCACCTGCTGGAATCCTGTTGACCCTGTTTCCATCTCCCAACATCTACCAACTCCCCTCACCTTTCCCTTGCAATGTGTTCTCTCTTGCCCTCTTCTGGACCACACTGGTGGCTTGCAAAGCTCTGTCTGACCTGGCATCACTGGAAGAGACTTTGCACCTGCTCTGCCTTGGGCTGCCTTCCAGTGAGCCAATCCCTGGTCTGTCTGCTGCTGCCCTCCTGTCCAAGGCCCAGCCATTGACCCCTTCCCTCTAGGCACAGCCATTTTACAGTTCTCCTAAAGAGGAGGCTGGGCTCGGGCTCTGCCTTCACACACTTCCCAATGTCCTTAGCATAGCCAGTTGGACGATGTGCAAGAGATTTTGATCTCTGCCTGCTGTGGTTTGAATGTGTTTTCCAAAGTTAGTGTGTGGAAAGCTTAATCCTCAGTGCAATGATGTTGGGAAGGAGGGCTTTATAAGAAGTAATGAGGTTAGGAGATCTCTGCCCTCATCGAGGCACAATGGCCTCATCTCGGGAATAGGCTAGTGATGGGAAGAGCTGCCTTGCTAGACAAGCCAGCTCAGCTTCCTCTAGCTTCCTTTCTCTCTCCAGCTTTCTTACACTTCCTTCTTCTGCCATGGGATGATGCATCAAGAAGTCCTTGCCAGATGCTGGCACCTCCATACTGGACCTCCCAGCCTCTAGAAGTCTAAGAAATAATTCTTCCCTATAAATTACCCAATCTGTGACATTCTATCATTGCAGCATAAAACAGGCTACGACATGCCCACAGCTTAAGTTTATTTTATTATTTTATTTTATTTTTTGACAGATATAGACAGTGAGAGAGTGAGACAGAGAGAAAGGTCTTCCTTCTGCTGGTTCACTCCCCAAATGGCCACCACGGCCGGTGCTGCCCCGATCCAAAGCCAGGAGCCAGGTGCTTCCTCCTGGTGTCCCACATGGGTGCAGGGGCCCAAGGACCTGGGACATCCTCCACTGCCCTCCCGGGCCACAGCAGAGAGCTGGACTGGAAGAGGAGCAACAGGGACAGAACCTGGCGCCCATATGGGATTCTGGCACCGCAGGCAGAGGATTAGCCAAGTGAGGCACAGCACCGGCCCTCGCAGCATAAGTTTTAACATAATTTTGGCCATTTGTAGCTTTTCCAGGAAAGACCTAGAGCAGAGATGGACATGACTGGGAATACTGACTGTCATCAATCAGGACTCTGGGATAGAGCAAGGAACAACACAGATAAATCTGGAATGCACAGCACTCCCATCCTAGTAGGAGGAATAGCAACCTAGAAATAAGTACATTCATTGTATGGGGTAGGAGTAAAGCAAGGGAAAGCCCAGAAAGGGGTTACTATTGCATGCTACCCACGTAATAAGGGAAGATCCTCTGAGGTGTGACATCTGGAAAGACCTGAATGAAGCGAGAGGCAATCTAGTGAAGATGTAACGGAAGAATACTCCAAAACAGGGCTGGCAAGTGCAATGCCCTGAGACAGCGATGACCTTGGCCTTTTAGAGCAACTTCGAGAAGGTCAGTGTGCCTGGGTGGAGGGGTGGTGCAGGGCGGGAGTAGTAGACACGTAGGTGCAGAGGAGGCAGAGGCCAGGAGGGGCAGGGATTTGGATTTTTGCCTCGAGCATGTTGAGAAGACAGAGCGTTTTGAGTTGGAGTTTCACTTGACCTGTTTGCAAGTTTTAAAAAATCACTCTGGTCTCTGTGTGAAGAATTAAGATTATGATATCAAGCACGGGCGTAGGGAGACACAATAATGTGGTTGCTTGGACAAGGGTAACAACAGTTAAAGGTCAACCTGGGAGGTCATTTGAACATTAATCAGTGGAGGCCGGCGCCGAGGCTCAATAGGCTAATCCTCCGCCTTGCAGCGCCGGCACACCGGGTTCTAATCCTGGTCAGGGCACCAGATTCTGTCCCGGTTGCCCCTCTTCCAGGCCAGCCTTCTGCTGTGGCCCGGAGTGCAGTGGAGGATGGCCCAAGTGCTTGGGCCCTGCACCCCATGGGAGACCAGGAAAAAGCACCTAGCACCTGGCTCCTGCCTTCGGATCAGCGCGATGCGCCAGCCGCAGTGCGCCGGCCGCGGCGGCCATTGGAGGGTGAACCAATGGAAAAAGGAAGACCTTTCTCTCTGTCTCTCTCTCTCTGTCCACTCTGCCTGTCACAAACAAACAAACAAAAACATTAATCAATGGTTTGCTGCAGAACCAGAGGTGAGAAAGAAAGAAGGCAGGGAGGGCTGATGGCATGACTCAAAGAGGTGGTGGTGGTGGTGGGAAGGGGGAGAGATCAAGAGTCAATTCCCGGCCAGCGCCACGGCTCACTAGGCTAATCCTCCGCCTGCGGCACCGGCACACCATGTTCTAGTCCTGATCGGGGCGCCGGATTCTGTCCTGGTTGCTCCTCTTCCAGTCCAACTCTCTGCTGTGGCCCGGGAGGGCAGTGGAGGATGGCCTAAGCACAGCACGCCAGCTGCAATGCACTGGCTGTAGTGGCCATTTGGGGGGTGAACTAACGGAAGGAAGACCTTTCTCTCTGTCTCTGTCTCTCACTGTCTAACTCTGCCTGTCAAAATTAATTAAAAAAAAAAAGAGTTGATTCCCTTAGCTGAATGTACACATGCATCCTCACATGGCACAAGGGGTAAGCCATCTCTTTGAAGTCTCTTTTCTTTTTTTTAAGGTTTATTTCTTTATTTGAAAGACAGTTATAGTGAGGCAGAGGCAGAGAGAGAAAGAGAGAGAGAAGAGAGGTCTTCCATCTACTGGTTCACCCCCCAAATGGCCCCAACAGCCAGAGCTGGGATAATCAAAACCAGAAGCCAGATGCCAGGAGCTTCTTCCAAGTCTCCCTCACTGGTTCAGGGGCCCAAGGACTTGGCCATCTTCCACTGCTTTCCCAGGCCATAGCAGAGAGCTGGATCGAAGGGGAGCAGCCGGAACTAGAACCGGTGCCTATATGGGATGGTGGCGCTGCAGGCAGCGGCTTTACCTCCTACACCACAGTGCCGGGCCCCTGAAGTTTCTTTTCTAAGGGCTTTCATTCCACTTGGGAAGGCTCTACCTTCAGGACCTGATCCCCTCCCCAAGGTCTCACTCCTAAGACTATCACCCTGGAAGCTGGGATTCCACACATGGATATGCAGGACACAGATATTCAGACCACAGCACCAGCTGACCAAGGCATGAATTTGCCCCACTTGTGGGCCAGCAGGAGTTGAGCTTGGCCACTCCCTCCAAGATGGGCCCTGAGGGTGCAGCTCCTGGGAGGAAGGGAACGGAAGCCTCTAGAAGTTGATTTGCTGAAAGTCATTGGGAAACAGATTTGAATAATTTGGTACAAAAAAAAAAAAAAAAGGCAGCTTTCAGGGAAGTACTGGCAGGCAGAGGAGCACTGTGTGCTGTGCTCCGGTGCAGTGCTTGTGTGAACCCGAGTTCTCCGGCAGATTCTGGTACTGTTGGCGAGGAGAGAGGCTGACTGCTCTCCAGCACTGTCTCTGCACTCTTCCTAACACCGAGGCTGGCAGAGACGATGCTGTCCTGGTCTTCCCTCGGGCACAACTGTAACATCTTAGATGGCAGCTGTTAGACCATCTGTAGGCTCCGCAGGGAGCGTTCAGCTGTCTCCTGGGACTGTCATAGCCTCTCTTTAGTAATTTATGCTAATATCCTGCGATCTGTTACACGATATTTAAATGTATCTTCTCTAGGGGACATCTACCGTCATTCATGCCCAAAAGGTCGTGTACTGTCAGCTCTCCTCCATCCACCTGGCTGAACCAGTAACTTGATTGAGCCTAGCATTCTTCTACCAACACTCATCAGGGTTTGTTTAGACAAGAAGGGAACAAGGATGGGTGCTGTTTTTTTTTTTTTTAAGTCACCCTTACCAGTAAAGGAGCTGCAGACAGAATAGATCAATGGAGTCACACATTATCTGTAAAGTGGGCAGCTTAAGGCGTCTTCAGAGTTCCCCATTGCCAAAAAGTCTACAGCGAGAACCTGACCTTTCACTGTGTAGACCACAAGGGGGGAATCACGTTGGCAGCCGGGTCTGCTCTTTCCCAAAGGTAGCAGGAGGAGGCAGGAGTGAGCGCGGCCTCACTGAGTCTCTGGCCCAAGGGTCGGATTTGCAAAGCCAGGGGTGCCTTTCAGTGCTGGCAGGGCGGGACCTCAGGAAGGAAACAGTCTCACCAGACCCTGTGGATCCAGTGCTCTCCGCCCTGAAGCCCCTGCAGAACCCAGGAGCGAGAGGAGCAGCTTGAGACGTTGCTGTGGTCTGCTCCAGAGAGCCTGTTTCCCCCAGGAAGCGCCTGACGCTCTCGTGGCCCTGGGCACAGTGGTCTTGTCCTGGGTACGCTTTATGCCAATTCTCCAAGCCACTGCTTGAATCCATCAAAACTGTTTAGCTAAAAACTGCTTCAAACTGTGGTTTATGGAATCTTCCTTGAACTTGAATCAGCGATGGACTAGCAGCTGTGCAGAGACCAGGGTGTGCCTCTGAGTGTACTTTTTAGAGCGATTGCTATACCTATGGCAAAGAAGACCATTTCTTTCAAAGATCATTCCCTCTCACCCCTGCACCCAAAGCAATTTCATGTAAAACTCTCCCATTTGCCTGGATGAGAAAAACATCTTTTATACAGTCGTACCAATGCGATTTCCATACTGGCAAATATCACATTTTTGTGGGTTCACAAAAAATAAAACTGCTTTTCCTCTTGGCTGAAAATTGCTTATGAAAAGGAAAGGCGGTTTGGGGTTTTGGTGTGCTCTTTTTCATGCAGGACGTGGTTTTTTTCGTGGTGAGAAACCACCTCTGTCATAGACATGGTCAATTTTCACCTACAACTTAATCGATTTCACACCGACTTTCCCATTGGGACACTGAAAGCCAGAGTTTACCTGGTGAGCTGCTAAAATGTTATCCCACCCAAATTCACCAGGGCTTATAAAACTGTCAGTCACCAACCAGGAGCCACGCGGATGTGAACCATTTTGCAATGAAGTAAGGTGTAAAAAAAAAAATCATATAAATCCTCCACCTGACAGTGTATCCTCTTGGGGCCTCTCTGTCCCTGTCCCATATCCAGGCAAGATCCCAGAGATTTCATTGCTCAGATACCACATAGGTATCCTCAGCCTCCTCCACTCAACTCAAAGACTTAAGACCTCCACATGTGTGAGGATGGGAGATAGCACATGAGATAACCTATGTCCTACACTGGAGCTCCTGGGTTCAATTCTCAGCTCTGGCTCCTCACTGCAGCTTCCTGCTAATGTTCACCCTGGGGGACAGCAACGATGGTTAAAGTAATTGAGTTCCTGCCACTCTTGTAAGACACCTGGAGATAAGATGAGAAAGGCGGCAAGGAAGTTCTGTTTCATGTCTATCTATAAGGTATAATACATTTATTTTCAAAATATGTTGCTTTGAGCACCCAGCAAAGATGGTGGCTTGCATAGAGGGCCCAGGCTGAAGGGGGCTACACATGTCTCTTTTCTCTGGGAGAACAATTTACCCTATGAGGAATACAGAGGTAGTGAGACCCCAAGGACCCAATAGCCTCACAGTGCAAACTGAGTCAGGGGCTTAGTGGAAAGGACAATTCCAGGATCTTCTGTCCCTCCTCCTCCCTACATACCCACTCCCACTGCTAGAGATTGCTTATGGGACTCCCTGAGTAAATGCACACATATGAGGGCTCTCCAACAAGTTCATGGAAAAACACACACTATGAAAAAATAATGCGTGGGTTTCAAATTTTTGAACAAAAATAAACAGTTTTAATTCCATTTCCACTAACTTCTTTTTTAAAGATTTATTTACTTGAGAGGCAGATGACACAGAGAGGAAAAGAGAGAGAGAGAGAGAGAGAGAGAGAGAGAGAGAGAGAGACCTTCCATCTACTGGCTCTCCCCAAATGTCGGCAATAGCCCAGGCTGGGCCCGGATGAAGCCAAGAGCCTGGAACCCCAATGGGGTCTCCTATGTGGATGGCAGGGACCCAAGTGCTTGAGCCATTATCTGCTTCTTCAAGGTGCGTTAGCAGAAAGCTGGAGGCATTCTGGTATGTTATGTGAGTGTCTCAAGTGGAGGCTTAATCCACTGCTTGACAATGCCTGCCCCTTCCATAAGCTTCCTGAAGTCCCCTCTTGTGTGAAATGTATCATTCGATCTGTGAATATGAGAATAACCATGACAATGATGATGACAACCTATATTTGCTACATTATAGAGATCACAATCCCCTTTCATCTATCTGTTCTCAGTTTTATTTCCACGATGTTTTCATCATAACCCTATGATGAAATGACTGCTAATTCCCTGTCACAGGTCAGAGGAGGGCGGTTTGGAGAGGCAGGGCCGAGATGAGTGATGCCAAGGCCGCCATCTCTCTCCACCCCAGGTGGCTCCCATGGGAGTGTGCCCAGCCTCAGGCTGACCACGGAGAAAATGAACCAACCACCTTGCAACAGCCAGCGGCCAGGCAGGGAGCCAGACACACCTGCACACACTCCATCTACGAGGCTTGTTCACTCCAATACCAGATGTGGGATTCCCGAGTAACGTTTTAACCACCACACCAAACACTCACCTCCAAACGGAACAAATCCTTAGGCACATGCATAAAGATCTTGCCTCAGACTCAGGCAGGTTCCTGGGACTCCATGGCCACAGTTTGCCTGGCCCACGAGGAGAACACACTGACGACATCAGGCAGGGTCTCGATCGCCAATGACTGAGCTTCCCAACCTGCCCTGACTTCTCTTTCAGGTTGGGATTTGTCTCCTGTGAGAGAACACATTCACAGGAGCTAAAGCTGCCACGGAACCAATATGATCTGTCTTCATTTTACATCGTCACTCTCTAGTAAAAGGAATGGTGCCTGAGCAAAAGAACTTAAGCATTTAAAAATTACAGTAGAAGTGTAAAATGATGCGCGACTTGTATTTGGGGTTGTGAGGACAGGGTTGGAGGAGGGGCTGACTTGAATTATCTATAAAATTATTTCTTTCCCCTTGTGGCAAAAGAGTCAACCACACTTTAATGATGAGCTAAGTTTAAAATGTCATGACTTTTACACTTATTTGAAGAAGGGTTAAAAAAAATTCTAAGTATCTGTATTTATTGAGTTCAGATATTTAATCATTCTCTTAAAAGACACTTGTTGGCTGGCACCGCAGCTCATTAGGCTAATCCTCCGCCTGCAGAATCAGCACCCCAGGTTTTAGTCCTGGTTGGGGCGCCGGATTCTGTCCCAGTTGCTCCTCTTCCAGTCCAGCTCTCTGCTGTGGCCCAGGAAGTCAGTGGAGGATGGCCCAAGTGCTTGGGCCCTGCACCCGCATGGGAGACCAGAAAGAAGCACCTGGCTCCTGGCTTTGGATCGGCGCAGTAGCTGCCATTTGGGGGGGTGGGGGTGAACCAACGGTAAAGGAAGACCTTTCTCTCCGTCTTTCTCTCTCTGTCTGTAACTTTACCTGGAAAGATGAGTCTTTTAAATACATACAAAGCCTTTCTTAACCTCTATCCAAAGCTCCAAGGAATGGCAATTTTTATTTCATTTTTGTACTTTTAATTAAGTTATACAAGTGTCATGTATTTCATATATACTGATTTAAGAATATAGTGTCACTTCCTCTAACCTCCTTCCTGCCCAAGCCCCAACCCTTACTCTTCCTCCCTCTCAAATTCTCATTCTTAATTTCTACAAATATCTATATTCAGTTTACTTAATAATCTTATAGTTAATCCTACACTAAGTAATAGTTCAACAAATAGTATGAAGAGAGAAAAAAAAAAAAAAACACTGTTCTTCTTTGGATGAGACAAGGGCTGTAAACAATCATCAAATCTCAAAATGTTCACTCCCGTACAGTATATTTCAGCTACTCTATTAGTTACCTCAGATCAGGGAAAACATATGATACCTCTATTTTTGGGACTGACTAATTTCACTAAGTTTAATGGTTTCCAGTTGCATACCCTCTTGTTGCAAAAGATAGGATTTTTCTTTCTTTCTTTTTTTTTTTTTTACAGTTGAGTAGAACTTCATGGTGTATATATACACAATAATTTCTTTATCCAGTCAACAGTTGATGAACATCTGGGTTGATTACATAACTTAGCTATTGTGAATTGTGCTGCAATGAACATGCGGGTAGAGATAACTCTTTCAGATGCTGATTTCTTTTGGTTTGGGTAAATTCCCAGGAGTGGGATTGCTGGATCATATGGTAGGTCTATATTTAGATTTCTGAGGTACCTCCATACTGTCTTCCACAGTGACTGTACCAGTTTACATTCCCAACATTTTACATTCCAACAGTGGACCAGTATATATCCTAACCAGTATTTGTCATTTGTTGATTTCTGTATGAGAGCCATTCTGATTGTAGTGAGGTGAAAGCTCCTGTTGTTTTAATTTGCATTTCCTGATGGCTAGTGATCCTGAGCATTTTCTCAGTGTCTGTTGGCTAATTGAATTTCGTCTGCCTGTTCAAGTCCATTGCCCATCTCTCAACTGGATTATTTGTTTTGTTGTTGTTGAGTTTCTTGAGCTCTTGATAGATTCTGGATGTTAACCTTTATTAGTTGCATAGTTTGTAGATATTTTCTCCCATTCTGTCAGCTGTCTCATCACTTTGTTGAGCGTTTTGAGATAATCCCATTTTGGCTTATCTGCCTGCTATTCTGGTGTATTTTCTAAGACATCTTTTCCTATGTCTTGCAGAGTTTCTCCAGTAATTGAATGGTATCGGATCATAGACTTAGGTCTTTGGTCCATTTTGAGTGGATTTTTGTGTAAGGTATAAGGTAGGGTCTAGGTATATACTTCTGCACATAGAGATCCAGTTTCCCCAGCACCTTTTGTTAAAGAAATGGTCCTTGCTCCGGGGATTGATTTTAGCTCCTTTTTTAACATAAGTTGGTTTTGGATGCGTAGACTGACTTCTGGAGTTTCTATTGTGTTCCATTGATCTACAAGTCTGTTTTTGTGCCAGTTCCAGGCTGTTTTGATTGTAACTTCCCTGTAGTATGTCTTGAAATGTGGTATTGTCAGGCCAGCGCCGTGGCTCACTAGGCTAATCCTCCGCCTGTGGCGCCGGCACACCGGGTTCTAGTCCTCGTCGGGGCGCCGGATTTTGTCTCGATTGCTCCTCTTCCAGTCCAGCTCTCTGCTATGGCCCAGGAGTGCAGTGGAGGATGGCCCAAGTGCTTGGGCCCTGCACCCCATGGAAGACCAGGAGAAGCACCTGGCTCCTGGTTTCAGATCAGAGTGGTGTGCTGGCTGCAGCGCGCTAGCCGCAGTGGCCATTGGAGGGTGAACCAACGGTAAAGCAAGACCTTTCTCTCTGTCTCTCTCTCTCACTGTCCACTCTGCCTGTCAAAAAAAAAAAAAAAAGAAATGTGGTATTTTGATGCTTCCTGCTTTGTTTCTGTAGAATAAGATTGCTTTAGCTATTCAGGGTCTGAAGTAATTCCATATGAATATCAGTATCCTTTAATCTGGATCTAAGAAGAAGGTCCTTAGTATTTTGATTGGAATTGCATTGAACTGTACATTGCTTTTGGTAGTATGGACATTTTGATGATGCTAATTCTTCCAATCCTTGAACATGGAAGATTTTTCCTTTTATTTTATTTTTTTTTGGTGTCTTCTATTTATTTTTCAATGTTTTTTAATTTTCATTGTAGAGATCTTTGACATCCTTGGTTAAATTTATTCCAAGGTTTTTAATTCTTTTTGTAGCTATTGT
Organism: Sylvilagus floridanus; assembly: GCA_949820135.1. Lineage (NCBI taxonomy): Eukaryota > Metazoa > Chordata > Mammalia > Lagomorpha > Leporidae > Sylvilagus > Sylvilagus floridanus. Next base: position 21,100,570 of record OX463238.1, on the reverse strand, counting down.
GAATGGGATTGTTCTTAGAAGTTCTTTCTCAGCCATGGCATTGTCCTTGTGTACAAAGGCTACTGATTTTTCTGTGTTGACTTTATACTCTGCTACTTTACCAATCTCTTTTATAAGTTCTAAAAGTCTCTTAGTGGATTTACTTGGATCCCCTGTATATAGAAATAATGTCATCTGCAAATAAGGATAGTTTGAATTCGTCCTTCCCAATTTGTATGCTTTTATTTCTTTTTCTTGCCTATTGGTTCTGGCTAAAAGTTCCAGTATTATATTGAATAGCAGGCCAGCGCTGTGGCTCAATAGGCTAATCCTCCACCTTGCAGTGCCAGCACACTGGGTTCTAGTCCCGGTCGGGGCACCAGATCCTATCCCAGTTGCCCCTCTTCCAGGCCAGCTCTCTGCTGTGGCCCGGAGTGCAGTGGAGGATGGCCCAAGTGCTTGGGCCCTGCACCCCATGGGAGACCAGGAGAAGCACCTGGCTCCTGCCATCGGATCAGTGCAGCACTCTGGCCACGGCGGCCATTGGAGGGTGAACCAATGGCAAAAGGAAGACCTTTCTCTCTCTCTCTCTTCTCACTGTCCACTCTGCCTGTCAATATATAAATATATATAGAATAGTAATGGTGAGAGGGAGTATCCTTATCTGATTCTGAATCTCAGTGGGAATGCTTACAACTTTTTGCCATTCAGTAGGATGCTGGTCATGGGACTGTCATAAATTGCTTTGATTATGTTGAGGAATGTTCCTTCTATACCCAATTTACTTAAGGTTTTTGTCATGAAAGGATGTTATATTTTATCAGATGTTCTCTCTGCATCTATTGAAATAACCATATTTTTTTCTTCAGTTTGTTAATGTTATGTACCACATTTACTGATTTGCAAATTTTGAACCACCCCTGCATACCAGAAATAACTCCCACGTGGTCCAGGTGAATGATTTTTCTGATATGTTGTTGGATTCAATTAGCTAATATTTTGTTGAGGATGTCTGCATCTATGTTCATCAGGAATATTGGTTGATAGTTCTCGGTGTATCATTTTCTGGCTTAGAAATTATGGTGATGTTAGCTTCATAGAAGCAGTTTGGGAGGATTCCCTCCCTTTCAACTGTTTTGAATAGCTGGAGAGGAATCTGAATTAGTTCCTCTTTAAAGGTCTGGTAGAATTCAGCAGTGAAGACATCCAGTCCTGAGGTTTTCTTTGTTGGGAGACTCTTCATTATAGATTGAATTTTCATTATTGGTCAGTTAATTTCATTATTGGTCAGTTCTATGTCTTCATAACTTAGGAATCTATCCATTTCTTTTAGGTTTCCTGATTTCCTGGCATACAGCTCTTTGTAGTAGTTCCTGATGATTCTTTTTATTTCTGTGGTATCTGCTGTTACATTTCCTTTTTCATCTCTGATTTTGTTGTTTTGGGTCTTCTCCCTTTTTGGCTACTTGGACCAACTGTATACCAATATGTTTATTTTCTCAAAAAACTAGCTCTTCATTTCCTGACCTTAGGTATTTTTTCCTTCCAATTTTGTTTATTTCTTCTCTAATTTTAATTAATTATTTCCTCTTACTAATTTGTAGTTTGGTTTGTTATTGTTTTTCTAGGTCCTTAAGATGCACTGATAGCTCATTTATATCATACCTTTCAAATTTCTTCATGCAGGCACCAAATGCTATAAACTTCTCCTTAACACTGCTTTTGCTGTATCCCACAAATTTTGATTTGATATATTGTCATGTTCATTTGTTTCCAGAAATTGTTTGATTTTGCTTTCAATTTATTTTATAACAAACTATTCATTGAGGAGCATGCTCTTCAGTCTTTATGTATTTGCACATGTTCTAGAGATTCTTGAGTTGTTGATTTCCAACATCACTCCACTGTGGTCAAAGATGTATGGTATGATTTTGAGTTTTTTTAGTTTGCTGAGACTTACTTCATGGCCTAGCATGTGGTCTATCATACAGAAAGTTCCATGCACTAATGAGAAGAATATGTATTATGCAACTGTGGGATGAAAACTTCTGTAGATATCAGCTAGGTCCATTTGGTCCATAGTATCTATTACCTCTGTTGTTTCATTGTTGACTTTCTGTCTTATTAATCTGTCCATTGATGAAAATGGGATGTTGAAGTCCCCCATAACTATTGTATTGGAGTCTATGTCTCCTTTTAGATCCATTAACATTTCTTTTGCATAGCCAGGTGCCCTGTAATTGGTACATATACATTTATTATAGTCACATCCTCCTGTTGAATTGAACCCTTAGTCATTACATAGTGCCCTTCTTTGTTTCTTTCAACAGTTTCAATGTTAAAGTCTATTTTTTCTGACATCAGGATGGCTACACCTGCTCTTTTTTTCCCATCCTTTTATTCAGTCTGCCTGTATCTTTGTTGATGAGATGTGTTCTTATAGGCATCAAATTGATGGGTCTTATTTTTTATTCCATTCAGACAGTCTGTATCTTTTAGCTGGAGAGTTGAGGCCATTTACATTCAAGGTGCCTACTGATAAGTAATGATGTGGCCCTGCCATTTTTCCATAAATATTCCTATTGTTTACTTAGGATTTCTTTTGTACTTTTAGTGAGGGATTTTCTGCCTTCACATTCTTTTGTATTGATGGCTGTCTTTCTGTGTTTTGTGTGTAGCATATTCTTAAGCATCCTTTGTAAGGCTGGATGAGTGGTGACAAATTCTTTCACTTTGTTTATTGTGAAAGGTCTTTATTTCACCTTCACTCATAAATGATAGTTTTGCAGGGTACAGTATTCTGGGTTGACAGCTTTTTTCTCTTAAGACTTGGACTATATCTCACCATTCCCTTCTAGCTTGTACAGTTTCTGATGAGAAGTCAGCTGCTCGTCTAATTGGCGATCCTCTGAAAGTAATCTGACATTTCTCTCATACACATTTTAGAATCTTTTCTTTATGTTTTACTGTGGAAAGTTTGACTACAGTATGTTGTGGTGAAGATCTTATCTGGTCGTGTCTGTTAGGAGTTCTAAGTACTTCCTCTACTTGGACATCCCTTTCTCCAGATGGGGAAAGTTTTCTGTAATTATTTCACTAAGTAGGCTTTCTAGTCCATTCTCTCTTTCCACACCTACAGGAACTCCTAAGACCTATATGTTGGGTTCTTTGATAGTATCCCATAAGTCTCCAACACTGTTTTTAAGTTTTCTATTTTATTCTTGTGTGTGTGTGTGTGTGTGTGTGTGTGTATGTGTGTGTGTATTTCTTTGGTCTGACTGTACCATTTCCAAAAATTTGTCTTCTAGTACAGATATTCTTTCTTTTGCCCTGCCAAGTCTGCTGTTAAGGCTTTCCATCACATTTTTTATTTGCTCTACCAAATTCTTCATTTCTAATATTTCATTTTGATTTCTGTTTAAAAATCTCAATTTCACAGGAATAATTTTCATTCATTTGATGTATGATTTTCTTTAGTTCATGGATTTGCTTCTGATTGCTTTTGAGTTATCCTATGAGTGATTTTTTTTGAATTCTGTTTTCAGCATTTCCTCAATATCTTCAACTTCACATTCTAAAATCGCAATGTTGTTATGTTCCTTTAGTTGTGGGGAGGGACATCATGGTGTATTCTTTAGTCTTGTTTCTTGAATTTCTGCAATTGTTGTTAGGCATTTGTATGGTTGATTTTTGTTTCTACCTCTGATGGCTTTCATCTTGGGGCTATGCCTCTGTGGCTTAGTAGAATGTCTGTACTTTCAGTGGATAGCAAGAGGTATGTGGCAAGTGTGGCCAGGGCACTCTGTTCAGTGCTCCAGGGTGGGACAAGTATCCAGGGTAACACCCAACTTGGGCATGATAGATCTCAATGCCTGGGTGTTATATCCCAGTGTATTCCACACCACCATGTGAACCACACAATCATATGCACAATCCTCACTGTAAGCACAGTTCCTACTGCAATGACCTGCTCTAGGCAACAAAGAAGCTCCGAGTGTGTGCAGCTGCACTTAGTGATTACCCAGAGACCCAGCTACACCTTGCACCTTCTCATGTAACCACCAAGTCCACACAATCTCAGAACAGAGACTCCTACAGTCTCTGGATGCAGAGGTTCTCTCTGCCCTGCCAGCCTGTCCAGTCAACAGAGAGGCAGATGTTCTCCAAGAAAGCTCTGCTTAGGCATCTCGCTCCCAGAAGGCTGTGGGTACCTCATCATCCTACGTGGTTGTGTAGCGGATTGTTCCCTCTGCTATAATCTCTGAATCACATGCATACACAAGAGCCAGTGGCCAAATATTGCTGTCTTCCCACCGCTGCCACCACTATTACCAAGAAGATGGTGTCTTATCTTATCCAGTTGCTGTGTATACACACAAAGTCTTCTGCAGCTCCTGCCGAAACCCAAAATGGCACTCACCCTTTCTCAGCTTGGCAGCAGATGCTGTTGTGGGGAAGTTGGGAAGAGAGTAAAGTGTCTCCTCTACTTCCACTGGGATCACAGGCAACTACTAGCAACTGCCAGCCAGAGGGGCTCCAGTCAGGGCTCATGACGTGCTCTCCCTCCAGCTATATCACTGCAGGTTGCTGCAGTCTGGTCTCACCTCCATCTTCAAGCTGCTGCCCACTGCAGCTCTTGGCTGCTGCAGTTGTGTGCTGTGTTCATGTTTGTACTGCACGTCCACAGCCTCTACACAGGTCCATGGTATTCCTCTTCCTATTGTAGAATTTCCAGTGCAGTTTTCTCTCTAATTCTCCCCCAAGAGTGTACTTTCTAAACTCTTTTATTTTTTCTGTTTATCCCTAGCCTAGCACAGTATGTCGTTCCCTAATCCACCATCTTGGAATCCTCCTTGGAATAGCAATTTCATCCTAGTAAAATATTACAAAGATTTTTCTTGAAAGCTGTTTGCAAAATTTTGCCTTTCATCATTTTTTTGTCGTTCATAATTCCCCAGAATTCAAAGGTGGACACAGACTCCCCGTCTGTAAGGAGTTGTGATGGAACCTAGAGATGGTTCCAAGAACCAACCTGGGTCCTAAAACAGTGAGAGTTCCCAATTTTACCACCATGCAAATACAAATATTTCAAGGTAAAACACATCTGTCTTTCCCATTGTCTGGGTTGATTCCACAAGGACTTGGAGAAGATCATGCTTGTGTGTGAATGTGATTTAAACTTCATCTGTTAAAGCAATTACTCCATGCATCCTAGCTTCACATTCTTGAGCTGAAACAAAAGCAATGCCCCCACCCTCCAGTTCTTTTGTGTGTGTGTGTGTGTGTGTGTGTGTGTGTATGTGTATGTGTACGTGTATGTGTATGTGTGTGTATATGTATGTGTGTGTTCCCTAGAGATGCAAAACAAGGGCTACCAAAGAGGGAAATGATGCGGAGCAGAGCTGTTTGGTATCTGCCTCTTTGGTGTGAGTTAATGGGAGCTCTAAACTTTCCCACACCAGAAATATTTTCTGAACTGGGTGAGCATCATTAGGGTCAGACCCTATGAGGATCCAGATATCAACCAGTCGCTTAGTCAGAAAAGTATGTGCAGTGAAGAACAGAAGATATTCCATTCTAGGAGAACAATGTTTTTAGCATTTTAATAGTTATGTTTCAGATTATAAAAATAATAAAGATTGATAGCATGTTTATCCACAAAGCCTTTTTGTTAGGAAATAAAATTATGCAAAAATATTGTCATCCAAAGAAAAGTGAAAAGTCTATTTTGGTGTTTTTCTTTCATATTTTTCTATCTTGTTTTTTTTTTCTTTAACTTTGAAAGGTATAAAGAAAGAGAGAGAAAGATATCTTCCATCTGTTGATTCACTCCAGAGATGTCTCAAACAGCCATGGCTAGAGCAGCCCAAAGTTAGGAGTCTGGACCTCCATCTGGGTTGCCTGCATGGGTGGCATGGAACCCAGTACTTGAGCATCACCGGCTGCTTCTGAGTGAGCATTAGCAGAAAGGTAGAATTTGAATTCTATCCAGGATTCTGCACCAAATACTTACCCCAATATTTTTCTATAACCATCTGCTTATGTACACATGTATGTTTAGTGTGACTTGCTTTACTAACTACAAATGTGGCTACAAAACTATACCCTTAATTTTTTATTTGTAGGTAATAAAAGTATCTAAGAATTTCCTACTTGAGTAACCCAAAAACACTGGCATTTCTTCAGGCCACGGAATTGAAACTGGAGTCCTGGAGATGAGCAAGGAGTCATCTGGTTTGTTCCTGTGTATTGCTGGTTCAGTCATTCACACACAGGATCATGGGTGAATGCTGCCATTACTTCTCCCAATGCACTGGACCATGACAAGCTATTTCTGTGCCAGGCCTATGATGACTTCTATTCCCCACATAGTCAGCTACGTTGAGCACTGAAGCTTCAGATCTTTCATATTTTCATACTCAGTCTCAGCCTTTATTTTCTGTTCCAAGTGATGGGATTTAGAACATTCTGGGGCAGATTCAGATTTCATTCATGAATCCCTGGGCTGTGGTTAGAGCCTGATTTGTTTAATGACACTGAATATTCTATTGTACAGATGTATGCTGCATTATGTAGTATTTGTCTTCTTGTTGGACACTTAGGCCTTTGATTTCTACTTTTTCCCTCCTTAATGTTATGAAGAACCATAATGAATACTTTTATTCATTGGTTTTTAAACATACTTCTGATTATTTTCTAAAGACTGAATTACTGAATCATGTAATGTGAGCATTTTAAAGCTTTTCTATACATGTGTGAGTACTCCAATAAGTTCATAGAAAAGAGAAGTTGGGAAAGATGGTGGAATAGAGAGGGAGCTTACTTTCTAGGCTAGGGGAAGATAGTTTAAAAAGTGGACAAAGTGCAATCTCAGGGGGAGAGTTAGGGAGAAAATTGTAGTGGAAACTCCACAGAAGGAAGAGGGATGCTGTGGGTCCATGTAGAGGGTGTAGACGCACAGCATGAGCACAGACACAACACAGGACCCTGGCACCCCAAAGCCTCAGCTCCAGCTTTGGAGAGTGAGGTGAGACCAGACTGCAGCAGACCAAGCCTCCGGCAATACAGGTGCAGGGAGAGCCTGGCATGAGTCTATCCAGGAGCCATATGGGGGACTGGGTATCTGCCAACTAGAGGAAAAAAGGGGGTATACTTCTCCTTCCTCATCCCCCCAACAATAGCCCCCTGCCTCTGGCTGAGAGGAAAGGCACCATTTTGGACAAATGTAACGTGTGCACCAGCTTGTGTCCACATGCCCAACAACCAGCTGAGAGAAGATGCCTAAGTCTGGGTGGGAGGATTGACAGGGGGCTGGGCACTGACATAGGGCTGTGAGGTGCCCCAAGACTCACAACACATCACATTCTATGGGGCTCAAACTGCCTAGCCGGGGTACCCACAGGCAGCTGGCATTGGGAGGGTCTCTGCCTCTCTGTGGATGGCATGGACTGGTAGGTTGGAGTGAATTCCTGGTGCTCCATGACGGTGGGAACCTTGTGTTCTAGGACTGTGGAAACAATGTAGGTGCATGTGAGGGTGCAGGGTATGGTTGGGTCTTTGGGCAGTTCCTGTGGGTGGCTCCACACACTCAGGGCTCTCTGAATGCCTGGGGTGGGTCACTGTGGTGAGATCTGTGTTCACAATGAGGACTGCATGGATCCTTTGTATGGTTCTTGTGGCAGCATGAATTAATATTGTACCCATTGGCATTAGCACCCTTGAGATTTTTGCTCTCAAACACTGGGGTTAGCATTCACCTTGGGAGAGAAGAGGTGAGGGTGAGACTATGCCAACAGAGCTAATCAAACCCTCCCCTCTGATTTAAAAAAGAGAGAGAGATCTACCACGCCTAATTTGGGTGTCACACTGAGTATTCCACCCACCCTGGAGCACTGAACAGAGCTCCCTGGCCACACCCAACACATACCACTGGGTATTCACTGAAAGAGCAGACACTCCACTAAGCAACAGAGGTATAATACAAAGACAAAATACATTAGAGGGAAAAAAAACAGCAAGTATCTCCACAAATGTCTAAAAATAGGCACATAAATTTTAGAAACAAGAATAAGGAAGATATCATGACCCCCACCCCCAAAGGAACACAACATTTCAATATTAGAATGTGAAGCTGAAGAGATTGATGAAATGCTGGAAACAGAATTCAAAAGGATTATTCAGAAGCAAACAGAAACAAATACAAAATTAAAGAAATCTATACATGACATGAATGAAAATTTTTCCCATCAAATTGAAATTTTAAAGACAAATCAAAATTAAATATTAGAAATGAATAATTTAATAGATCAAATAAAAAATGCATTGGAAAGCCTTAACAAGAGACTCAGTGAGGCAGAAGAAAGAATATCAGAATTGGTAGATAAATCTCTGGAAATTTTACAATCAGACCAAAAAAAAAAAAGAAAGAAAGATGAAATTAGAAAAATTAAAAACAGCTGGAGATTTATGGGATATTATTAAATGACCCAACATGTGAGTTGTAGGTGTTCCTGAAGGCATAGAAAGAGAAAATGAATTAGGTGGTCTATTTAGTGATATAACTACAGAAAACTTACTCAATTTGGAGAAAGAAAGTGAAGTGTGAAGTCCATGTACAGGAAGCACATAGAACTCCTAATAGGCCAGCACCTCGGCTCAATAGGCTAATCCTCTGCCAGCAGCACCAGTACACCAGGTTCTAGTCCCGGTCGGGGAGCTGGATTCTGTCCCGGTTGCCCCTCTTCCAGGCAAGATCTCTGCTATGGCCCGGGAGTGCAGTGGAGGATGGCCCAAGTCCTTGGGCCCTGCACCCACATGGGAGACCAGGAAAAGCACCTGGCTCCTGGTTTTGGATCAGTGCGATGTGCCGGCCACAGTGCGCTGGCCGTGGCAGCCATTGGAGGGTGAACCAATGGCAAAAAGGAAGACCTTTCTCTCTGTCTGTCTCTCTCTCACTATCCACTCTGCCTGTCAAAAAAGAAAAAGAAAGAAAGAAAGAACTCCTAATGGACATGATCAGAAAAGATCTTCACCACGACACACTGCAGTGAAACTTTCCACATAAAAACATAAAGATTCTAAAATGTGCACTAGAGAAATGTCAGATTACTTTCAGAGGTTTCCAATTAGACTCACAGCTGACTTCACATCAGAAACACTACAGGCTAAGAGAGAATGGTGAGATATATTCCAAGTCTTGGGAGAAAAAAATTGCCAACCCAGTGTACTGTACCCTGCAAAGCTCTTATTTATGAATGAAGGTGAAATAAAGACCTTCTGTAATAGAAATTGAAAAAATTTGTCATCACTTGTCCAGCCTTACAAAAGATGCTTAAGGATGTACTACATACAGAAACATAGTCATCACTGTGAAAGAATGTGAAGGCAAAAAATCCCCCAGTAAAAGTACAAAGGAAATTCAAAGTAAACAATAGGAATATTTATGGAATTATGGCAGGGCCAAGTCATTACTTACCAATAGTCACCTTGAATGTAAATGGCCTCAACTTTCCAGTTAAATGATACAGACTGGCTGAATGGACTAAAAAAACAAGACCCTTCTATTTGCCATTTGGGGTCCATGCTGTGGTACAATGGGTTAAAGCTCCAGCCTGCAGCATCAGCATCCCATATGAGCCCCAATTCAAGTTCCAGCCACTCCACAGCCAATCTAGTTCTCTGTTATGGCCTGGGAAAGAAGCAGAAGATGGCCCAAGTCCTTGGGCCCCTTTACCCACGTGAGAGACCCAGAAGAACCTCCTGGCTCCTGGCTTCGGATCGGCGCAGCTCCGGCCGTTGCAGCCATCTGGGGAGTGAACCAGTGGATGGAAGACCCCTCTCTCTGTCTCTACTTCTCACTGTAACTCTGTCTTTCAAATAAATAAACTAAATTAAAAAAAAAACCTCACCAACAAAGGTATGCTCAGATTGAAGTAAAAGGATTCAATAAAATATCCATTCTAAAGGAAACCAAATAAGAGCAGGTTTCCATCCTAATATCAGAGAAAAGATACTTTAACACAAAAAATGATGAAAAAGACAAATAATGGCACTATGTAATGATTAAGGGATTGATTCAACAGGAAGATATGACTATAATAAACATAATGCACCCAATTACAGGGTGCGTAGTTATTTAAAAGAAATGTTAATGGCTCTGAAAGGAGACATGGATTCCCATACAATAGTAATAGGGGACTTCAACATCCAACTTTTATCAACAGACAGATAAGCCAGACAGAAAGTCAGCAAACCACAGAGTTAATCAACACTATAGACAAAATGGAGCTGATATCTACAGAACCTTTCATCCTACAGTTTCAGGCTACACATTCTTCTCACCACTGTGGGGACTCTCTCCAGGATAGACCACATGTTAAGATATAAAGCAAGTCTCAACAAATCAAAATCATGCCATCCTTCTACTCTGATCTCAATGGAGTGAAGCTGGAAATTAACAACTCAAGAATCTCTAGAACAAAAGAAAAACACATGGAGACTGAAGAGTATGCTTCTGAGTGAATAGTGGTTCATAGAAGAAATCAAAAGAGAAGTCAGAATATTTCTGGAAATTAATGAAGACAACAGTACAACATATCAATCTTATGGGAAAGAGTAAAAGTAGTGTTAAGAGGAAAGTTTATAGCAATTGGTGCCTACATGAAGAAATTGGAAAGGTACCAAATAAATGAGCTATCAGTCATCTCATAGACATAGAAAAGCAACAAACCAAACCCTAAATTAGTAGGAGAAAAGAAATAATTACCATTAAAGAAGAAATAAACAAAATTAAAACAAAAAATGTAAAAGATCTGTGAAATAAAGAATTGTTTTTTTGTGTTTTTTGAAAGTTTCATTAATATTTTCAATGGACAAATAATTGTATATATTTATTGAGTACACTGTGAAGTGATCAAAGTTAACATCCATCACCTCACTTGTGTTTTACAGTGAGATATTTGAAATTTACTTTTGTAAATTATTTTGAAATATATAATAATACATTATTACAAATCTAGTCACTTTGCAGTGGAATAGATTTTTTTTGACAGGCAGAGTGGACAGTGAGAGAGAGAGACAGAGAGAAAGGTCTTCCTTTGCCATTGGTTCACCCTCCAAGGGGCAGGCGCACCGCACTGATCTGAAGGCAGGAGCCAGGGGCTTCTCCTGGTCTCCCATGGGGTGCAGGGCCCAAGCACTTGGGCCACCCTCCACTGCACTCCCGGGCCACAGCAGAGAGCTGGCCTGTAAGAGGGGCAACTGGGACAGAATCCGGTACCCCACCCGGGACTAGAACCCGGTGTGCCAGCGCCACAAGGAGGAGGATTAGCCTATTGAGCCACGGTGCCGGCTCAAGAATTGTTTTTTTGAAAAAAAAAAATACACAAAGTTAATATATCATTGGCCCAACTAACCAAAATAAGAGGGAGAAGACTCAAATAAAAAAAAATCAGAGATAAAAAAGGAAATGTAACAGATATCACAGAAATAAAAAAAACCATTGGGAATTACTACCAAGAGTTGTATGCCAACATATATGGAAACCCAGAAGAAATGGATAGATTCCTGGACACATAAAATCTACCAAAATTGAGCTGTGAAGACCTAGAAAAACTAAACAGGCAAACAACCAAGACAGAAATTGAATCTGTAATAAAGACTTTATCAAAAAGAAAAGCATAGGACCAGACAGCTTCACTGCTGAATTTTACCAGACATTTAAAGAACTAATTCTAATTCTTCTCAAGCTATTCAAAACAATTGAAAGGGAGTGAGTCTTCCCAAACCTCTATGAAGCTAGCATCACCTTAATTCCTAAAAAAGAGATACAACAGAGAAAGAGAACTACAAACCAATATCCCTGATGAACATAGCTGCAAAAAAAAAAAAAATGCTCAACAGAATACTAGCTAATTGAATACAACAACACATCAGAGAGATCATTCACCAGGACTAAGTAGGATTTATCCCTGTTATGCAGGGATGGTTCTCCCACCTCAATAAATTAATTTTGATTCAAAAAAGTTTAAATCTATGTATAGCTTTTAAAAATTTTTGTTAATATAAAGAGAACAGATTTCATGTATTTCATAGGTAAAATTCTAAGAAGATAACCCTACTTCCCTTTCTCTCTCTCTTCCTCCCTCAATCCCCCTCCTTCCTCCCCTTTTGTCCTTTAATTTCTACAAAAACATAGTTTTAATCCACTCTATATTCACAGGCTTAATTCACAACTAACCATAATATTTAACAAGTAAATAGTACAAAGATCACAGTTCCACAGCAGTATAAACAGCTAAAAACAATAATCAAATCACAAGATGTCTGTTTCATTCCTATACATCTCTTTGTATTCTATATTAACTTTCACTTATCAGAGAAAACATGATATTTGTCTTCAGGGACTGATTTATTTCACTAAGCATAATGGTCTAGTTGCATCCATTTTGTTGCAAAAAACAGGATTTCACTCTTTTTATGGCTGAGTAGTATTCCATAATGTATCTTTACCACATTTTCTTTTCCAGTCATCAGTTGATGGACAGCTGGGTTGATTCCATGTTTTAGCTATTGTGAAATGCAATGCAAGAAACATAAGTATACACATAACTCTTTTGTATTCTGATTTCATTTCCTTTGGGTCAATTCCCAGGGGTGGGGTGGATGGATCATATGGTACATCTATTTTTGGATTTCTGAGGGATCTCCATACTGTCTTCCATCATGGTTGTACTAGTTTACGTTCCCACCAACAGTGTATTAAGGTACCTTTTCCCCCACATCCTTGCCAGTGTTTATTATTTTTTGATTTTTGGATGAGAGCCATTCTAACTGGGGTTAGGTGAAACCTCATTGTGGATTTTATTTACATTTCCCTGATAGCTAGTGACACTGAGCATTTTTATGTGTCTGTTGGCCATTTGTATTTCATTATTTGAAAATTATCTGTTCATGTCCTTTGCCTATTTCTTAGCTGGATTGTTTGTTTTGTTGTTGTTGATTCCTTGAGCTCTTTATAGATTCTGGATATTAATGCTTTATCAGTTGCACAGTTTGTAAATATTTTCTCCCACCCTGCGATTGCCTCTTCACTTTGTTGAGTGTTTTCTTGGTATTATCCCAGTTGTCTATTTTTGCTTTTATTGCCTGTGCTTCTGGGCCTTTCTTAAGAAGCCTTTGCCTATACCAGTATCTCACAGAGTTTCCCTGATATTTTCCTCCAGTAATTTGATGGTATCAGGTTGTAGATTTAGATCCTAGATCCACTGTGAATTGGTTTTGGTATAAGGTGTAAAGTAGAAGGTCTTGTTTCATACTTCTTCACATGTAGATCCAATTTTTCCAGCATCCTTTAGTTGAATAGACTGTCTTTTTCCCAGGATTAGTTTTAGGTCGTTTGTCAAAGGTTAGCTGGTTCAAGTACATGGATCAATTTCTGTGTTTTCTGTTCTCTATTGGTCTAAAGGTCTATTTTTGTGCCGGTACTAGGCTGTTTTGATTGCTACAGCCTTATAGTATGTCTTGAAATCTGGAAGAATACATATTTTCCACTAGCTTTCTGAAGATCTCTCCTACTATCAAGTCATCCTAACAAGGGTACGACAGTATCCATCGCATACCACCTCTTAGCAGTGTTCCGGTAAAGCCTGAAAGGAAATCTTGCTAACTGGATATTTGAACATGGTGCCATGTTATTTTTATTTGCATTATTAAATTAGGGACTTAAAAACACATTTGTCAGCTCTATGTGTGTCCTTTTTCTGTGACTCGAGTGACTGTGTCCCTGAGTGGAAGCAAAGTTGTTTATGTCCCATGTAAAGAACAGCTAGACTTCTTGGAGTACCCCAGTCAGCACCCAGGAGAGACACAGATGCCAATCGCCTTGGGGATGCAGTAAAGTCTATTCGACATTTTCCTCCACCAGCTAACTGAGCCGTTGCTATCAATTCCACAAATAATTTATTTTTAACATCATTGGCTGTGTATTCTGTTTTTTCTTTCTTCCCTCTGTCTCTCTCAAAACTACAGTTTGTATGTCCTTTCTAGCTTTGTTTTCTGATAGAAATAAATAGTAAAAGTTATGGTCAGCACGTGAGAAAACTGGTGTCAATTCACACAAGAAATCAGAAAGTTAACCTTTTCAATTAGTTGCAACTTATGCTATGGCCTGAAAAACTGATGCTGTGTTTGGTACCCTTAAGAGAACCTCAGCCAGGCTAGAGTAGTGGTATAGTGGGTAAAGCCACTGCCTGCAACACTGGCATCCCATATAGGTGCTGGTTCATGTCCCAGCTGCTCCACTTGCAATCCAGTTCCTTGCTAATGGCCTAGGGAAAACAGGGGAAGATGGACAAAGTACTGTGCCCCTGCCACCCATGTGGGAGACCCAGATGAAGCTCATGGCTTCTGGCTTCAGCCAGGCCATTGCTGCCCATTGTAGCCATTTGGGAAGTGAACCAAGACAGATGAAAGATATCTCTCTCTCTCTCTCGTAACTCTTTCAAAATAAATCATTAAAAATCTTTTAAAAAGAGTGGGCTTGGACTGGCGCCATGGCTCACTTGGTTAATCCTCTGCCTGCGATGCCGGCATCCCATGTGGCACCGTTTCTAGTCTCGGTTGCTCCTCTTCCAGTCCAGCTCTCTGCTGTGGCCCGGGAAGGCAGTGGAGGATGGCCCAAGTACTTGGGCCCCTGCATCTGCCTGGGAGACCAGGGAGAGGCACCTGGCTCCTGACTTCAGATCGGTGCAGCGCTGGCATGGCAGCCATTTGGGGGGTGAACCAACAGAAGGAAGACCTTTCTCTCTTTCTCTCTAACTCTACTTGTCAAAGGAAGGAAGGAAGGAAGGGAGGGAGGGAGGGAAAGAAAGAAAAAAAGAGAGAGAGAGAGAGAAGGGGGGTGGATCTCAGTCAACCTGGGAGTGTGGAAGTGGTTTCTGACCTTTCAAACAATGGTCATTGAAATCTACTATAAGGCATAAAGTCAGCTAAGTTCTTACTTGGTATAATTTGTAATTCATCAAAACTACAACCACATTTGGGTGATACTTTTATTATAAAAAATAACAAAAGCTGCTTATGAGGATTTTAGAACAATTCAGATTTTCAGTTGTAGTAAGAGAAAAGTCCCAAACCCTGAGGCATTTTCCTATGTATTTCCAGGTCCTTATGAAAAGTCTACAGCTCCTAAGAAAAGCTGACCCCTTGTAAAGAGCCTTTTAAACCTTAAGACTATATTCTATCGTATTACTTTGTTCTGTCAAGCATTAAACTTTCCCCTGGCAAGTAAAATGTGGGATCTCCAGTGCCCAGAGACCCTGAGACCCTCAAACACTCTATGATGGTCACATTTTTATTAAGACTCATTATTTGGTTCTTCACTCAATGAGACCTTCCATTTATAAATTTTGCACCCCATTGGCTTATTGTTGTTGTTGTGTATTGGCAATGTCTCTTCTTCTACCACAGCATCATCCATGACCCAGTTCTGAGCGCCCTCTTGTAAAAGGTGATTACTTGAACCAATAAACAAACCACTAGGATGAAGAATTATAGGGAACCTCTCTGAGAAGCACAGGGCCCCATCATTATAAACAACATGGAAATAGATCACAGAATCCTGTCAAGGATCCCAAATCAAATTTATGTGGTCAGCAATATAATGCTTTCCATCTCCGCAAGAAACTTATCCACTGTACTCTTGTTGACTACATAGTTTGAGTACAATTTCTCCTCTGGCCACACCCCCATTAAAACATAACACATGTCTATAGCAAGCACTAAATCAAAATACAAAGCACAGGAAATTGTTCTCATGTGTTGCCTGAGGGATGGATAACAGGAATCCTTGCGATTAATGCTATCTTAATGTTTGATGGTTCAACATGAGGAATCTTCCCTCTATGTTACCTAATCTTCTTGAGAAATGATGCAATCTCAATTAATTCATTCTTACTCTCGGGTAAACCATGAGAACTGTACTCAGTTAACAGTATCTGAATAGATTTTCATACACAAAACTGAATAGAACAATAAGCACGTGTCTTCTTCTATGACTATAATCATAGTCATAGAAGTGCTACTGCAAGTTTTATCTCCCTGTACCAATTTCTCAATGAACGTAGGAAGCTCCTAGAATAGGAACTATATTTTGGAAGTGCTAAGTGTGTCATTGGAAAAATTAAAAGAAAAATAAGAAAGGAAGGAGGAGGGAGGGTGGAAACAAGGGGAAGATGGGAAGTAGCATCATGCTCTTGAAACTACATACGTGAAATACGTGTAATGCGTTCCCTTTACATAAATGAAAAGGAAAAGAAAGAAGGGAGAAAGCCACAATTTCTCATAAAACTGCCCTGGGTCTCCGCATTCTGCTCTCAAGTATGTTGTGTCTGACCTGCCACAAGACACAGGACAAGGTGATTGGAAAGTGAGGATAACTCTTGGCATGGCCCAGCCAAGAAACACAGCCCTGGCACCAACTGCTTCAGGGTCAGATTCTTCCATCTCACTCACAATGCTGGGACGCCCTGCAACACACTGCAATACCTCCGTTTAACTGGGCCACATCCCTTCCACCTACACCGAAGCTCAGAGGCGTTGAAACAGCTTTTTGAAAGAAGTCTTCATTTATTGCTAGTCTGTGGGGTTTGAATATTCATTTGTAAAAAAAGCAAAACTCTTGCTTCCTGAGACATTCCATGCATTGAAGAAAAGATCAGTTTTCTATTTGTTTTTTTTTTTTGTTCCTTTCATAAATGTAACGCAACTAGATGCATCTCTCGTGAGATAAATACATGTGAATAATTGAGATGACACAGAAGTTCCTTTACTTGGTTGTGGAAAATATTCTCAAAATTGTGTATCAGAACAAAGTGCTTTTATAAAAACAACTATCACTCACATGTTTTGGCACTGGGCAGTCAAGATGCTTATAGGCATTCATACTTCTCTTTATGTGCATGAAAATGCGTACTTGCAAGTTTATGAGAGGAAAGGATCCGTGCTATAAACAAATGTATAACCTGAGTATCAGTTCCCCTGGGGCTGCCATAACAAATTAGGACGCACTGGATGGCTTGAAACAGCAGAAATGTATTTGCTCTCAGTTCTGGAGACGGGAAGTCTCCAAGTCAGGTGTTGCAGGACTGACCCCTTGCGGAGGCCCCGAGGGAGAATCTGTGCTGTGCCTCTATCTCTGGTGCTTGCTGGAACCGTTGGTGTTCCCTGGCTTGGAGACCCCTCTCTCTGGTCTCTACCTCCATCTTCTCCTGGGGCCCTCCCCTACGTATGTCTACGTCTCTGTACCCAAATAGCCTCTGTCTCTTAAGGACACTAGACATTGGATTTGGGTCTATTCTAATCCCCTGTGATATCATACTACCCTGATGATATCTGAAAAGATCTTGTGTGTGTGTATGTGTGTGTGTGTGTGTGTGTGTGTGTGTGTGCAAGCTGAGAGTAACTGAAAAATGCTCAAGCGCATGCCACAATTCGGCATCTAGCATGGGCGGTCATTAATAATATTCTGAGTGCAAGTCTGAAAGGTAGAGGGTGGCTCACAGACACAACTCAGATACTACGCGGCTCCTCTTCTCCTGTGTTTCTTCAACTAGATGCCCATGGCTGTTACAGCTACCTTTTCACCAAACTCGGTTCTTCTTCATGCGGTGCACACACTCAGCTGACATTTCTGAGCTGGGTGGGTGTGGCTGCGGTAGGATGTGCACAGAAGGTATGTATACCACTTCCAGGCTAGGCTCATGGAAACCTGCTACACAGACTCCTCCCAACTCTTCCCTCCTTCCCCTGAATTGATTCGAATAAGTTAAGCCTCCTTGAGAGCTCTACTTTGAAAGTGGCAGAGTGACAGAGCAGAGGTAGACTGGATTTCTGAATCACTACCTGGTGATCACGAATAGCCATTCTGATCTTTTATCAAGCTTGAGCCATTACATGATTGGAGGTTTGGTTGTCAAAGCACCAGGCACTACCTTAATTGAAACATATGTGCTACACATGAGTAATTCAGCTTGCATAACTCAAGACCAAAGACTGTGAGAATGCGGGAGGGGAATGCCACTGTTGTTTCACTGCATGCGACCCCTGTGGGCTGTGGTTTAAATGTGTTCCTCGAAGTTCCTGTGTTGAACTCTTGAGCCCCAGTACAACAGTATTGAGAGGTAGGATCTGTAAGAGATGATTAGGTCAAGAGGGTATGGCCTTCCTGAATGGATAATACTGTTATGGTGGGAGACTGGGAGACGGTTCTTGAGAAAATGATGAGTTTGGCCCTCTTCCCTCTGTCTCATATACAGACGTTCTCTTGTCCCTCTGCCACCTGCCACAGGATGACATAACAAGAAGACCCTTGCAAAATGAGACTCTTCAGTCCCGAACTTTGCAGCCTCCAGAACCGTGAACCAAGTCACTGACTATTCACTCTAAACCACCCAATCTCAGGTATTCTGCTGTAACAGCACAAAACAACAAGACAAGACAACGGCAGAGCATGCGCACAGCAGCGATTGCACAGGGAGGCAGAAAGCATGCTAGCCCTCCCTTTCTATGTTTATTTCCTTGTAAAGCCACTGTGGTTCCAGAATGGGGGCTCCACCCCAGGAACTGAACCCCCTCTAGTCACTCCCGAAAGGCCTTACCTTTCGACATCACAATTAGATTAAGCTTAAATCCTTAATCATTTAACCACCAACATGAACCCATTAACTGTTAATCATTAATTCATTAACATAAGATTTTGGAGACCAAGCCAATACACGGACCTCTAGGGGAACACACGAACTAGCATCACTGCAACACTCATAAAATTCTCAATATTTAGCCCTGTCGAAACTTTTTGCATTTGCCTTCCTCTGAAAGTACCATGTTTGCATATTTTAAATATAGAAACCATCAAGACACACACACACACACACACACTAGATACCCCAGATATGCGAAAGAATGAGTCACTCACGAAACCATTTCTTGTCACTTACAAGAGCCAACCCTTCCATGAGAAATCAACAAGCCTTTCTTCCAAGAGTTAGAAGAGAAGCTTAGGACTGGTCTGGTGTAGATTCTAGCAGCCAGAGCCTCCATACACTGCTGCCAGAAAGGTGTTTGGGGACATCCATAAAGTGACTGGAAGCTGGGTGAACTTAAAATCAAGTTGACACCAGAAGGTTTGCTCAGTAAGCCAACATCTGCTCTCATGTACCCTTGATTCACTGAATGGAAAGTAGCCCTAAAACAGGCCCTCTCTGCTTGGCCGGTGACGCTACGGCTCAGATGAAACACATTAAATTCATTACAACAAATTGGTCTTTGGCCTCTAGTGGCTGCAGGGCTCCAGGGAGGACAAAAGAACCAGCAGCTGTCAGGACACTGGAAATGTGCCACTGGAGATATGCATGGAGGCGGGGCTGGATATTACACAGATTGAAAATGGGAGTCACCATCCAATTGAAATAGATTGATTCAAGGGAATGGAGGATGATACACTGTGCCAAAAGAGAGATTCACAAAAGGGCTATTGACAGCTTGAACAGGCATCCTAGAAAACCATCCGTGAGGTTCCACCCAGGCCTATATGGGTCTTGCATTTGGAAGCCTTTGAAAGCCACATGGAGGCAAAAACAAAGAAGATTCTATATCACTTCTCTGCCTTAAATAGACAAGACTTGAGGCAATACAGTGTATTGATCATCTACTATGTTTCAGGTTCCTTTTAAGCACAGAGCTATCAGTGTGTCGTAAAAGTGCTCCGAGATTTGTTGACCCGGGTGTAGGATTATAATGCCATACTGATGGGCCCTGAACACGAATTTTATTGAGATGGAATACAAGAATGTAGGCAAAACAAACTGTGACTTTCAAGGTGAATGAACATGAGAACAAGGCCTTTAAAACTTGCTCACACATGCAGGTTTGTTTGGCAAATCCACCTTTAACAATTTGCATCTGCTGTTGGCGGCGCCTCATCAAGCTTCCTGGAGTTCTTTTAAACCTATCAAAGCTAAATATGTTCAAGAAGTAAAATCCAACAGAAGATGTCCATGATTTTAATTGTAGTGTCCATGAAATTATGGAGAAGATGGGATTTCAGGTCAAAGATTTTTGGATGATAGGCAATGAGTAAGTTCCAGACTATATCCTTTCTAAAGGGCTACTGCAAACCCTGGACCTGGAAGCTACATAATATGATGGCTATTAATCTATAAAACTTATCCAGAATTTTGCTCTTTAAAAATAAATTTTGAGGCCGGCGCCGCAGCTCAATAGGCTAATCCTCTGCCTTGCGGTGCCGGCACACCGGGTTCTAGTCCCGGTCGGGGAGCCGGATTCTGTCCCGGTTGCCCCTCTTCCAGGCCAGCTCTCTGCTGTGGCCCGGGAGTGCAGTGGAGGATGGCCCAAGTGCTTGGGCCCTGCACCCCATGGGAGACCAGGAGAAGCACCTGGCTCCTGCCATCGGATGAGCGCGGTGCGCTGGCCACAGCGCTCCGGCCGCGGCGGCCATCGGAGGGTGAACCGATCGCAAAAAGGAAGACCTTTCTCTCTGTCTCACTCACTGTCCACTCTGCCTGTCAAAAAAAAAAATAAATTTTGAGTTAGTTTTCAGAAAAACCAATAAACAAAAAGATTAGTGAACTAGAGATGCCAATTCCAAAATAAATAAAAAAGGAGAATGAAGATATACTCCTTCAAAGACTTCAGCTAAAAGTTTAACTATAAACTTCCTTAGCAGAAAAACAAAAAGCAAATTATAGTTGGCTACACCACTCTCATTATTAACAAGAAGAATCAAGTTCATTGTTTTGAGCAAGGAAGCTAAATCTTCTAGGTTCTCCAAGAAAATTCTCACATGGAGCTTTGTCCAGAAAGTGTCAAGTGATGTAAAGTGTAATCCTCACACAGCAAGTTTAAAAGTAGACATCATGTGTGTGTGTGTGTGTGTGTGTCTGTGAGTGTGTGTGTAGCAACTTTTGGTAGAAAATGGGAGGAGTACTCTTAAAACACAATTTAGAGTAGGCAAAGAATTCTGCATTCCAGCTGTGGAATTTGAGCCAAGGTCAAGACTTAAAAGTGTTGAAGAATTTTTCTTGAAAATGTAAGTGCTTGCTCATCCCTTTATTTTAGAATGCTCAAGTTTTCCCCCTGCTCCATAGCCTACTCACATCATTCCATCAATAATAACACTTCCTATAACACACAGTGGTTTTCCAACAGATGGGACAAAGGTGATGAAAAGGTGTCTCCATGCATCCTAAGAGACCAGTCTAGAGGGTTCAGGCCTGGCCCTCCTTGACAATTTCTAGGGAGATCATTTGGCTATGCTGTGTATGGTTTCTCTCATCTTGGTTGTTGATGGAAGCAAAGTGGAAGACTCCTTGAATGTGTATGTTGGATGAAGTTCTGAATGCTGACAGAAAGCACATTCCAAAGAGAAGCTCCAATTGCCAGGAAAGCACTAACAGTTTTCACTAGGAATTCAGGAATTTCCTTATGGACATAGGTATTTTTTAAGATTTATTTATTTATTTGAAAGGCAGAATTATATATTGAGAGAGGAAGAGATAGACACACACACACAGAGAGAGATAGAGAAAGAAAGAGAGAGAACTCTTCTATCCACTGGTTCACTCCCCAAATGGCTGCAATGGCCAGGCCTGGGTCAGGCCAAAGCTAGGAACCAGGAACTTCATCTGGGTCTCCCATGTGGGTTCAGGGGCCCCAGCACTTGGACTATCTTCCACTGATTTTCCCAGACCATTAGCAGGGAGCTGGAATGGAAGTGGAGCCTCTGGACTCAAATCAGTATCCATAGGCATGCCTGCACGGCAGGCAACAGTTTAACCCACTGTGCCACAGAGCTGCGCTTATGAACACAGTTCTATCTTTATTCTGGTATTTGAAAATTCATTCTACTCTCTCAAATCATTTTTTCCTAGAAAACATAGGAATCATTTTGGCTTTAATGTTCTTCAAAGAATGGGGCCAATGTAGTCAATATAACATCACTAATGTTCCTGGAATGTCCACCAAAATGATGTTATTTGTATAAAGAAGAAAGTTCTATTCTTTATTACCCTGGGAAGCTGAGGTACATAGAAGAACACCAGTAGATGATTACTGTTGCTCACAATGTGACTGGAGGGAGAAAAGTTGAACCTGAATGGTAGCCCCTGCCTACTGAACTAGGATTTGTTCCTCCCTTCTCTAACACAGGAAATGGTGGCTGGAGAAGTGGAGCAAAGACTTTAGCATACTTTAGAGAAGCAGAGCCAAAGACAGCTTGCTTTCCTGGCATGGAGCCTTTGGGTAAGGTAGAAGTGGGTGCTGTAAACTACCATATAGCAAACATGGAGTCCTTGATGCTGAATGAGCATTACTTAAAGGAATGACAGCTTCCTTTTAGCACAGAATAGTAAACAAACCAACCCAATCAATAAAAGTACATGAAATGGGTGCCCTTTGTCATCAACTAGCAAAGCAAGCATATGTGTGAGACAGCTTTTAATGATCCTTTCAATGAGCTGAATTCATGAAATTTATGATGTGGGGAATGGAGGAAAGGAAGCAGAAACTATAGTCATGGATGGTTGAATTTGACCACAATTTTACAAAAAAATAAGATTAAGCCATAAAAATTTCCATTTGGCTCAAGAGAGCTGCCATCTTCCCACTAATTATTTCTTTTTTATTGTGCTCCTTCTGTGTGTAAATCAAAGAGGCTAAGTTTCTCAGTGTGGAGGATACAACACTGGGCAGTCTATGAGCACAGGTGCTCAGAAGCCAGGGCAGAAGCACACCAGAGGCACAGTGACTCTACGCTCCTTATTTTTAATTTTTTTTTGACAGGCAGAGTGGACAGTGAGAGAGAGAGACAGAGAGAAAGGTCTTCCTTTGCCGTTGGTTCACCCTCCAATGGCTGCCGTGGACGGCGCGCTGCAGCCGGCGCACCGCGCTCATCTGATGGCAGGAGCCAGGTGACAGGTGCTTCTCCTGGTCTCCCATGGGGTGCAGGGCCCAAGGACTTGGGCCATCCTCCACTGCACTCCCGGGCCACAGCAGAGAGCTGGCCTGGAAGAGGGGCAACCGGGACAGAATCCGGCGCCCCGACCGGGACCAGAACCCGGTGTGCAGGCACCGCAAGGCAGAGGATTAGCCTGTTGAGCCACGGCGCCGGCCCTCTACGCTCCTTATTACCTGGACTCCCACATCCAATCAACTGAGTCACCTGACTTTCCTCGGCCTCTCACAACTCCTCCTATCCTCTCCTTTCCACACATGGGCTCTGGCCTCAGCCATTGTTCTCTATCCCCCTACTACTGTCGTTGCCTCCAAGCTGGTGGTCCCCACTTCCTCTTCCAGGTCTTCTTTCTTTCATCCAAGACGATTGACTCACAAATATAAGCATGATTTTCCCTGGAGTAAAAATCATTAATAACTTTTTATGCTTATGCTTAACACACACACACACACACCCCACATATTCCTAACAAAGTATGAGGGTCTCAGGGCCTCAGGGCCTCCTCCCACGCCTTTTCCTTTATGCTCTACCCTCTAGATTCATTGAGCCTCTTTCTTTTTTTTTTAAGATTTATTCATTTACTTCAGAGGCAGAGTCACAGACAGAGAGAGGGAGAGAGAGGTAATGTTCTTCCATCCACTGTTCACTCCCCAAATGGCCCCAGCAGCTGGAGCTGGGCCAATTTGAAGCCAGGAGCTTCTTCCAGGTTTCTCACACAATTGTAGGGGCCCAAGGACTTGGCCATCTTCCGCTGCTTTCCCAGGCTATCAACAGGGAGCTGGATCAGAAGTGGAACAGCCAGGACTCAAACCAGCACCCATATGAGATGCAGGCACCCCAATCAGATGCTTAACCTACTATGCCACCGTGCTGGCCCCCACTGAACTTCTTTCTATCCCAGGATACCCATGTATGTGTTTCCATCTACCTGCCAGCTTATTCTTCAGGTAGGTGAAATATTGTATCATCCACCACACCAATCTTCTCATATTCCCTGTAGTAGTCAAGGCAATCTTTATTAGTTCCAGTAGACCCTGATCTCTGTTATTACATTCAGAGAACTTTGAGTCACTTGTTCCTCTTCTGTCTCCTCTAGTCATTGAAAACTTCACGAGACAAGAGTGAAGTTCTTTTTCTTAAAATGTTAGCTGCAGTTTCTGACATGATAATGCTTAACTAACATTCCTGTTTTAGACATGAGACTACGGAGGGGCTCTGAGAGTTAAACATAATTGTCCATGGTCTTTAAATTAGTAAGGAAAGATGAGCTTCTAATATTTGTTCATCTGATTCAAAAGTCTATGAGTTTTCTATCATTACATTGTATGCTTTTGTGATTCATGGACAAAGAAGGAGAAACATAAGAAATCATTATTGGGTGGCTATTGTGTTCTAGGAGAGGTATAGTGTTTAAATTAATCCTTACGACCCCATGCACTACCTTCTGCCTTGTCTATATGATTAGCTGTAAATCCATTGAGGTCAGAGACCCTGTCTTTTACTCTTGTGCATACTTAGCACAAGTACTACTAGGTCCTATACACAAGAAGGGAGTAGTGCACTTAGTTATGATAAACATTTACTGACTGAAGAGTAGTGATGTGGAAAATCACTTATTGGAAGACAGGAATTGGGAAGAACTGCAGGGGAGAGTCTGGTCAGAATGAAACAGTAAATGCATGCCAAAACCCACACATGCCCTCTTTGCCAGAAACAGCAACAATAGCTGAAATACATAAAGAGAAAACCATAAAGATATAACTGAGCTAAAATATGAGACATCGCCTTGGCTATAAACAGATCATAAATGGAAACAGGTGCATGGAGTTGAAGCCATGGACCTGCTGGGCTTAAGGATCAGAAGGTGGGGAAATTGGTTCCTATGAAGTGACTGCGACTAAAAGAATGTGCTGTGAGATGAGGCTAAGAAAGAGAGAGAAATTACTGGGATATGAATTCACTCAAGATGAAGCTGATTTTATGAAACAGCCTGATGAAATAATAGGAGTCTCTTTAAGAACGCAAAAAGATAAGAAATGCAAAATAAAAAGATAAGTGCAATAAATGGGAAAAAACAAATCAGAGATCCTGTAAACAAAAAGTAACATAAGAGGAAACAAAAATATTCTTGGAAAAATGGAAGAAAGAGGAAAAATTAAAATGTAAACTTTGTTTCTGAATGTGAGCTCCATCAAGTTCAAGTCCCTTGGGTAAATGATGATAAAGCCACTTCATCCATCCTTCAAAAACTGAGGGTCCTGGGAACTGAAGCGGGTCAATGCGGTCCTTTCTTACATTATCTATAGAGAAATGGGTGCTCTTTAAATATTATATACTATTGAGAAATAAGCAGGAAGCAGAAGAAACTAAGTCAGGTCTGTAAGGTGAGTGCTTATTGATTTTTCCTGCAAAACTCCCCAAAAATACGTCATTCGCAGCAGCACTGTTGTCATGGAGAACTCCATGATGAAGATTTACTGGGCTTTCTTCTGCTAAATCTTTGGCTAACTTTCTCAAAACACTCTCCTAACACATGATGTTATCAGTGTTTGACCCTAAATAAAGTTAACAAGCAAACTACCTTGAGCAGCCAAGAAAACTATCACCATGACTGTTGCCCTGGACTGGTCTGCTTTGGCTTTAAATGGGAAGTTCCCACTTCCACCTGCTAGCCATTGTTTTGATTGTGCTTTGTCTTTGGGATTGTAGGGGTGAGGCCCTCCATCTCTTGAGAAATGTTTCAGGATCTTTATTCTACATGCTTAACATCTCCATTCAGAGTGCTGCTGTCATCTGCGACTGATGTGAGTGGGACAGTCTTGGCGCTCACCGAGCAGAAGGTTTGCTCCGATTTATTCTTTGAGTCCGAATCACACACCCTGAGCCACGTGAGATGTCTATGGCATCGGCTGTTGTGTCTATGGAGAATCATCAGTTCTCTTCAATTCGGGCATGAACAGAGGGAAGTTGTTCCTCACAGGTAGGTGTGAATGGTCTGCCTCAGTGGGCTTTATCTTCAACATCAGCTTGTCTCTTCTTGAAGGAGTTATCCATTTGTAAACCGCTGATATGGAGGGAGGGAGGGGCCTTGACCCGATGATCCTTATATAAAGCATCAACGATGTGGCCAATCTTCCACCTGAAATTCATCATAGATTCCAAGTGTCTCATTGCTTCAGTGATAGCAGGACTCATGCTGCTCTGACAAGGGCTCTTTTTCAGGGCCTCCAAATAGACCCTGTGCATACATGTTAGATATAACAAGTTAGTATGAGTTTATTTTGGTGTAAAATTGTTTTGGAATCCATATGTAGCTCTCCCATAATGTTCATTTTCCATGAGCCTTTGAAAGAAATAAAAATAGAATATACTACATATATACTAGACAAAAAATTGTTTAGGATTTGATTAAATTTTGAGAGAACACTACAGAATTCTCTTATGACACAGAGGCACTACAATCAAGAATTGGGATAACTAAGAGTTACATGCGAGACATCAACATTTATGTAATGGTGGCTGAGAAAAATGAAATAGAGGAGATGATGGGGAAGGAAAGTTGGGAGAAATGTTGATTGGGAATTTTGCAAACATAACATCTCAGATTAAAGATTCACTGAAAATGTCTGCAAGAATAAAACTGTTCCCACATCAGCCCATTATCAGAAAACTGTAGAGCATCCAAGATAGAGACCATCTTGTAGTAAAAAGACACGTCTTCTCCAATGGGGCAGCCAAAGGGATGCACAAGTCATGCAAGCAATACATGCCAGAGGACAAGAGAGCAATGACTTCTAAATGCCACATGAGCACAGCGATGGGCAAGAATGTTACACTCAGCTAAATGATATTCAAAGAGGAAGCAAAATAAAGACATTTTCTGATATATAAGACTATATGACTCACACAAATTACAGAGTTCACAGTCCACAGAAAATAGATTTTTGAAGAATGTACTTAAGAATAAAAAGGTAAAAAAATAAGATGGTAGAGAAGATGACAAGAAGCAATGATGAGAAAAAAAAAACTGATTTAAGGGGCCAGCATTATGGCATAGCTGGTAAAGCCGCTGCCTGCAATGCTGGAATCCCACATGGGCCTGGTTCATGTCCCAGCTGCTCCACTTCTGATCCAGCTCCCTGCTAATGCCCCCAGGAAAGCAGCAGAAGGTGGCCAAAGTGCTTGAGCCTCTACCACTCATATGGGAAACTCAGATAAAGTTTCAGGCTCCTGGAGGCCATCTGGGGATTGATCCAGTGGATGGAAGATCTCTTTATCTCTTTTTCTCCCTCCTTTTCTGTTGCTCTGATTTTCAAATAAATAAACACTTTTTAAAAACTAACATTTCAAGGCTGGCGCCATGGCTCAGTAGGCTAATCTTCCGCCTGCAGCACCAGCACTCAAGGTTCTAATCCTGGTCGGGGCGCCAGATTCTGTCCTGGTTGGTTGCTCCTCTTCCAGTCCATCTTGCTGCTGTGGCCTGGGAAGGCAGAGGAGGATGGCCCAAGTCCTTGGGCCCTGCACCCGCATGGGAGACCAAGAGAAGCTCCTGGCTCCTGGCTTCAGATCAGCGTCGTGCGCCCACATAGCAGTGTTTTTCCTATGGTTTCCTCTAATAATTTGATGGTATTGGCTCTCAGATTTAGATCCTTGATCCATTCTGAGTTGATTTTTGTATAGAGCTCAAGGTGGGGGTCTTATTTCATATGTCTACATGCAGAGACATATTATCTCAACACCATTTATTAGAGAGATTGTCTTTTGTTCCAGGGAGTGACTTTAGCTCATTTGTCAGATTAGTTCAATGTAGATGTGTGAATTAAGTTCTGGGATTTCTACTCTGTTTCATTGGTCCACCTTTCCATTTTTGTGCCAGTGCCAGGCTGTTTTGATTATAGCTGTGGTATCCATTATTATAATGTTCCTCATTTCTGATTTTTTTAGTTGCTTTGGCAATCATTTATCAACTTTGCTGATTTTTTCCAGAAAATAGCTCTTCATTTCATTGACCTTATGTATCATCTTTTCAATTCAATTTTGATTTCTTCTATAATTTTGATTATTTCTTTCCCTCTATTGATTTGGGGATTTATCTGTTCTTTTTCTAGGTACATGAGATGCATTATTAGATCATTTATTTGAATCCTTTCCAATTTCTTGATGTAGGTATTAATTGCTATAAACTTCCCTCTTAACACTGCTTTCGTTGTATCCTGCAAGGTGTTTTTTTTTTTTTTGGACAGGCAGAGTTAGACAGTGAGAGAGAGAGAGACAGAGAGAAAAGTCTTCCTTTTCTGTTGGTTCACCCCCGAAATGGCTGCTGTGGCCAGCACACTGCACCAATCCGAAGGCAGGAGCCAGGTGCTTCCTCCTGGTCTCCCATGCAGGTGCAGGCCCCAAGCACTTGGGCCATCCTCCACTGCCTTCCCGGGCCAGAGCAGAGAGCTGGACTGGAAGAGGGGCAACTGGGACAGAATCCGGCACCCCAACCAGGACTAGAACCCAGAGTACCAGCACTGCAGGCGGAGGATTAGCCTAGTGAACTGCGGCGCCGGCCTGTATCCTATAAGTTTGATATGTTTTGGTGTCATTCATTTCTAGGATTTTTATTTCCCTTTTGATTTCTTCTATGACCCACTGTTCATTCAGTAACATGTTGTTCAGTCTCCATGTGTTTGTATATTTTCTAGAGTTTCTTATGTTATTAATTTTCAGCTTTATTCTATAGTACTCAGAAAAGATACATGGAACAATTTCAGTGACTAACCAGAGATCCACCCATGCCCTGTGACTCTCAGTTTCCAAGTCTATCTATCACACAGTCACAGAATTCAGTCAAAGGGTGCAAGACTCCCATGTAAAATGAAGGGGGCCCACTTTCTGCCCTCAGAGCCTCATCATCCAAGGAAAGAGCTGTCCCATCCCTGGAGCCAGCCACCTGCTCAGCAGAGGATGGCCAGTGCTGTGTCTCTGCAGGCTTAGTCAGGTGTCAGGGGAGAGAGGAAGGAAACAACATGCCCCTCCTTCATGGTGCTCTCTGGGCACCGTGCCCCCTCATCAACTCTCCAGGCTGGACTTGAAGTCAGTGGGATCACAGACTTCTCCCTCTGAAAAATCCACCAGAGGCACACAGCTCACAGCGCCTCCACGCCCCCTGTTCTGGGA
Source organism: Sylvilagus floridanus (assembly GCA_949820135.1). NCBI lineage: Eukaryota > Metazoa > Chordata > Mammalia > Lagomorpha > Leporidae > Sylvilagus > Sylvilagus floridanus. The sequence goes on along the minus strand of OX463238.1, from coordinate 21,071,397 downwards.
CAATGGTGCTGGTTACCAGGCACTTTGGTGGGGTGAAGCAATACACTCTCCCTTAAACAGAGTTAAATGGGTGCACTGCCCTAGCCAGCTCTTCAGGCCAGACCTGAAGTCAGTGGTGACCATGGGACTCTGCCTCCCACAAGGTTGCCAATGGCGCACTGGCTGCTGGCTCACTGTGCTCTGAGACGATAGTGTCCCCACCAGCCACCAACTGTGGAAGTTGCTGGTGGAGTCCTGCTAGCTGCTGCATGATTATACAGTCTTTGCTGCTCGGGGGAGTCTCTCTTCTTTCTATATGTTTCCCACTGAAAACCTCTCCAACTGGCTCCTGGGAACACAGTTCCTCCTCTGTTCTTCTAGCATCTTCCCATGGTCAAAATCAGTGTGTCTTCTCCCTATCTCACCATCTTGGATCCTACAGTGATGAAAAGTTGGTCTTTGAAAAATCTAATAACATATACAAATCTTTAGCAAGACTAATAAGAAAAATTATGTGAATATACACAAATAAACATTTCAGGAAATAAAAGCGAGAAAGCATAGCTGTGGAAACAGAGGAAAATCCTAAAACTTATAAAAACTTGTAATACTATACTAAGATATAATTTATATTCTAAATAATTTTTTAAAACCAAAGTGAAATGGGGGAATATTTCATAAAAAGATATCTAGAGAATAAATGGAAGACCTGAACAATTAAAGAAGTTAACTTATCAGTTCTCCCATTGGTGGGAGTTAAGGGTGAAGTAAGAAATGATTTTAAAGCAAGTTAAAACAAAGCTATAAGGAACAGATATCTCTGTTTTGTAAAATCTATTTCAGAGAATTGAAAATAAAAGAAAGCTTTCCAATCCTTCTAGAAGGCTAGTCAACTCAAAAGTGAAAAATGATAGTTCTAGCCCAAGTTTATTCACAAATACTGATGCCAAAAACGTTAGTCAGCCAAATGGAATCATTTTCCTCACAACCAACTAGGGTTTAGTTCAAGAATGAAAGAATGATTGAACATCAGAAAACCTACTGATTTGTTTATGTGATATAAGCAGATTAAAGCAAAAAAAAAAAAGTTTTCCTAACTGCAAAAAAAGTTTTCATGAATTACTTTATTTGCCCATTCATGTTTAAAATTTTGGTAAGTTAAGCATAAGGAGAAATATGCATCAACACTGTTAATTCAGCCCCACTAAATCAGGAGCCAATTGCTCTTTAATCTCCTTTGTTACTCATTTTTATTCTTCAGGTTACTCTCTAATACCTGGAGCCAAGAAAAAGAAATGAAACATATAGAAATTAGGAAAGAATAATAAAAGCTCCACTCTCAATTTGGTTTCTTCTCTTCAGCCAACCTCATCCTGTAAATATTCTGACTTCTCAAGAGTCAATTCTCCACTCCTTTCTGCTTTGAGTCAAACATACTGTCTCTTCTAATCTCACAGAGAAAAAAGTGGTTCACTTGACATTCCATGGTAGGAAGGAAAGATATCACAGGATTTTCCACTCGGATTTGCAGTTCAATTTTCCTACAAGAGACTACAATTTTCTGATAGATCCCATGTGGTGAAATTAAACTTCCTCAAGTCTAGAAATGATATTTTCTCTAATTATATAGCTTTTTGTCTTTATTGTTCATGGTCTTTTTCTTGACTCAGAATCTTATGGAAATAACATTGTAAAGAAGAGATCTATAAAAAAGCTTTAACCCAATTTTTAAAAATTTTCTCGTAACCAGCAGATAGAGGTTATTATTCTAAAATATGCTTATCTCAACAACTCAGTCCCTGAAAAATATGCCTATTCTTTGACCTAGCAATTATACCTATGGATTTATTCCAAGCAAATTATCTGATACTATATAAGGATATCAATCCCAGCATTATATATAATAGTAAAATTTCAAACAATGGAAGTGTTTGATAATATGGAATTTATTAAGTAAATCTTAGAACATTTATCTCATGGAATGTTTGGCAATCAATAAAAAGCAATTATATTACAGGAAAATAACCTGTTGACATAAAAAATGTCCTTGATATCTTGCTAAGTGAAAAGGCAGGGTACCAAACACTGTTTGATAAATGTTACTATTATTTTAATGGTAGGTAAATGCCTGGGAAAAATGCTGAAAAGGCGTCCAACAAAAAATCTTAATTTACTGTTCTCAAGGTGGCGTTGATTACAAGGTATATCTGGCTTATTTGTTTGTTGCATTCCTTTGTGATTTCCCTTGTGCTAGAAGTAAGAAATAAAAAAGCAGTCCCTGACAGCTGTCAGCTGGAAGCTGCACTGGCTCTAAGTGCTGGACCATGGTGTTCTTTTTATGAACATAAACAATTTCACACAACACCATGTGTGACCTTTATCTGTGACCGCGATGAAGCAAGACAAACATAAGAGCACTCTATAAACATGTCTGAACACAGACAAGACTAAAAACAGTGTGCAAACCACAGCAGCCACACACGAGTGACTTCAGCTTCTTTGTCAATTATAGCATTAGTCTTCGCTGTTCTTCCTAAGATAAAAAATTTTAAGATACACAATCAAAAAATTTACCTCCTCCCACTTCCTTAGAGCATCTAATCCACAGCTTCTTGCTCCCTACTAAAAATAACCTGGCACAAGTGTTGTTATAACAAGCCCTGATGACACTTTCTTGCTACTGTGGCTCCCAGTGGTGTCCCTTGCTTTACCATCATCGGTAAATTTAACTTTGTCATTCTGTAAGTGTGTCTGGTGGTATCTGGCCAAAGATGGTCATTGACACAAGATGTAGGCATTCAGTATGTATTTCTTTTGTGATTAGAGGGAAAAAATTGAAATTAATTATCTCCAAGTGACTTTCAATCTCCAGAAAGAGATACACCCTCAGCTACCACTGGGTTTCTATATTTCCAACCATCTAGAATGCCAACAGCCACAGAAAAAAAAAGAACCTATAGGCCCCTATAACTTCTCACTGGCTTGGTACCCATCGAAGGTACTTCAGGCACGTGTTAGACCAGTGCTTCTCAACAGCAACACTTTTGATATGTAGCCCAGATAACTCTTCATTGGGGGCTGTCCTGCACATTGCAGGATGTTTAACACATCTGGATCTTCTACCATTTGATCCAAATAAGGACCACCCTGTTGGGACCACCAACATTTCTCCAGATGGTTTTCCCTGTGAGATCAGAAGGAGTAAACTGCCCCACTGGAGAACCATGGATGTGGAGGGAGGTCAATGGAAAGAGGAGCTGGTAGGAGGGCTGCAATGGTTTTCTATCTCCCTGGACCACAGCTTCTTCATTCTCAAGGATGGAGTTATTCGTTCTCACCCTACCTACCTCATGTAGATAATAATAAGAAATGAGAGAAAATATATGAGAGGGTCCAAAAGTAGCTAAAGAGATGAACTATTTAATAAATAAAGATTTATCAAAAAGCTTATCAAATGACTACTGAGTGATAGATACACAATATCCTGTGCTATCAAAGAGTTCTGACTCAACAGATGCTTAGACTCTAAGTCTGATTCTATGTACACTGGAAAATGACAAAATGAAATTAATAAAGCTCATTTAAAGTAGCAAAAAATTACTCTCAGAATTAATCATATAATTAATGTAAATTTATTTAATTTATATTTGCCCATTGTAATTTAGTAGAGAGAATCAATTTATATTTTAAAAATAAGAAAAATTATTTGTTCCCAAACCCAAATACATAAAATTAAAGATGAAAAGGAGACATTACAACTGATACCACTGACACATGAAGGATTGTAAGATTATACTAGAACAATTATATGCTAAGAAATTGGAAAACATAAAAGAAATTAATAAATTCCTGAACACACATGGGTTAACAAAGTTGAACCAAGGAGAAATAGAAATTCTAAACATACCAATAGCAAGTAACAAGATTGAAGTAGCAATTAAAATTCTCCCACCAGGAGCTAAAGCCTTTGCAGTTGAATTCTACAAAAAAATTTAAAGAAATAGGTCCAATTCTCCTCAAACCATTCCCATAAAATTTGGAAAGTAGGGAACTCTGCCAGACTCATTCTATGAGACTCTAACTCTCACCATTACAAAAATCAACTCAAGATATGGCAAGGATCTACATGTAAGACAAGAAACCTCATAATTACTGCAGGAAAACATAAAAGAAACACTTCAGGACATTGGTGTAGTCAAAGATTTTTTTGGCTAAGACTCCGCACGCAATAAAAGTAAACATAGACAAATAGAATTATATAAAACTAAGAAGCTTCAGCACACAGAAGGACATAATCAACAAAGCAAAGATACAACCTACAGAATGGGAGAAAATATTTACAAATTAATCATTCTGTAATGGAGTAACAAGTGTATCACCAAAAAATCTATTTTTAGGATGGAAAAATTATCTTCGTAGACATTTCTCAAAAGAAGACATACAAATGGGTAACAAGTATATGAAAAAAATACTCAATGTTACTAATCATCAAGTAAATACAAACCAAACCATAAAATGATATCACTTCATCCCAATTAAAATGGCTATAATCAAAAAGACAAAAAAATAATATATGTTAGTGAAGATGCCAAGAATAGGAACATTCCTACATTATTGGGAGGGAAAGTATATTAGTTTATCCACTATGTAAAACAGAATGGAGAATCCTCAAAAAAGCTAAACACATAACCATATGATCCAGCAATCCCACTAGATATGGTGGTTGTATTTTTTAAAAAAAGAAGGAAGTTGGTATATCAAAGAAGTATTTGCACTGCCATGTTTAAGCACTATTTTCAGTAGCCAAGATATGGAATTAACCAAGGTGTCCATAGATGGAGGGATGAATAAAGATGTGGCATCTATGTACTACAGAGTAATATTCAGTTGTGAAAAAAATTAAATGCTGGCATTTTCAGCATCGAGGACATCAGGGTAAGTGAAATAAACTAAGTGAAATATTACATGTTCTTGCACATTTGTAGAACCAAAAAAAAAAGGCTCATGAGTGCAATAGTGGTCACCAGAGATTAGAAGTGTTAGGGAGAAGCAGCACTCAGGCCTTGGAATAGACCTTAAGGTATTTGGATCCAGCTAAGAAGCCCATGAGAGTTTCTCAGGCATGGAAAGCCAAGACACTGTGGCAAAAAAAAAAAATGACTGAAATGAAAGATCTCTGTGAGTGGGATTCCAGCAGAAAGAACAGACCATCAAAGAAGGAGGTACCTTTCTCTGAAGGGAGGAGAGAACTTCCACTTTGACTATGGCCTTGTCTAAAAAAGGTTGGAGTTTGTGAACTCAAGAGGCTTCCATAGCCTTGGCAGCTCAAGACAAAAGCCTCAGGTGATTACTGACGTCATAAATAAGAGTGTCAATTGTTAAATCAACAACAGCAGTCACTGTGCACTTACTCCCCATGTAAGATATCTGTCCTTAATGTGTTATACTATATTAACTAATGGTAAAACTAGTACTCAAACAGTAATTTATACTTTGTATTTCTGTGTGGGTGCAAACTGTTGAAATCTTTACTTAGTATATACTAAGTTGATCTTCTGTATATAAAGATAATTGAAAGTGAATCGATGTGAATGGGATGGGAGAGGGAGTGGGAGATGGGTGGTTGCATGTAGGAGGGAGGTTATGGGGGGAAAAACCACTATAATCCAAAAATTGTACTTTCAAAATTTATATTTATTAAATAAAAGTTTTTAAAAATTTTAAATTGAAAAATTAAATTAAATTATAAAAAGTAGGTAAGAAAAAAAGTGGTAGGGAGGAAGTGGGCACAGAAAATTCAGTAACAGGTACTATAATACAGTCATGCAGTAGGAATTAGTCCTGGTGTTCTATAGCACAATAGGGTGACTATGGACTACAATTAACTATGATATAGTTAAAAATAACTAGAAAACAAGTGTCTGAAGTTTCCCAGCAAATAGAAATGTTAAATGTTTGAAGAGATGAACATGCTATTACTCTAACATGATTACCACACATTATACACATATGTAGCAGATTATGCTACTGTGCCCCCAAATATGTACAAATGTTTTAAAAATTAAAATGAAGCAATTAAAACTTATTTCTCCTGAAAGAAATATTTCAGAGAGCTTTGTAAATCTTTGCTTTAATTTTACACAGAATTGGAAACTGCACTCAGGTAGCACTAACTCAGAAGAAGGGAAGAAAAGCAAAGAGAAATTTCACAAGACATTAGTGTGTGCTTATATGCAGGGTACGATCATTTCTAGACCTTCTAAATAAATAAGAACCATTGGGCAATGGTTAAAAATGCAAATAATGAAGGGGCATAGTCATTAAGAGTAGCATAAGGCCAAATTTAATAGATATATGGATGGCTTTTAATCCAAGTAGCATAGTTTACTATGTAAGCTCCATAAAACATTATAAAATGTTATCCTAAATAATGAAATTGACTTCAGAGTCTTAATAAAATTGAGAATTTCTCATAATATTTTCTTTCTAAACATGATGGGTTTTTTCTCTTCTATGTTTTGAGAAATAGAAATCAGCTGTTTCAACTCATAAATATTTTATTGGAATGTGTGATGAGGGCCCTCTTTAACCAGATCTCCTGTAATTACATGGAATATTTGCCTTCTTTACAAAGTCTCAGAGGTTTCTTATCTTACTCTATAAAACATAAAAGTTAATGATATTAAGAAGATGCGAAATTAATCCAATTATGATGTGTAGAGCCAGGGCCTTTGGAAAGTGAATAAAATTAGACTGGATCATTTGGGAGGAGTCCCCATGATTGAATGAATCCTGGTAGATTTAAGTGATGTAAGAACTACATATTGACAGGCACATGTACTCCATGTCTTATCATATACACCCTAGCCAGCTCAGGCCCACAAGAACACCATACCAACACCAGAAGCCAAACCAATGGGACCTACTCAATCTTAGACTGTGAACCTCTAGAACCATGAGCCAAAATATAACTCTTTTCTTTATAAAGTAGACTGCCTCCAGTATTTTGTTATAGTAGTGAAAAGATGATTAATGTACTAAGGGGCCTCCACTTGGAGAAGCCCACTCGGTGCTGCATGATCACAAACTCCAGCAAACTTGGCTGCCCTGAGACAGCAGCCATCAGCCCTCTCACTGTAGTTACTGTGCTTTTATTGTATACAGAGTATTGTGAAATTTGAGAGTAGACACACATCATGAAGAGGCCCCACCCTGCTTATTTGTCTGAGTTGCTGGCTGTCTCCCACACTGGGAATTTTTATGTGCTGTTCATTGCTCTATTCCCAAAAGCTGGTGGAGGGTCTTAAGAAATAGCTTTTGAGTGAAGAAGTGGTTGAAACATGCACAGCAAACTCCACCACTTCCAGGTAGCAGACTGCAGCTAAGCCCCTGAGTTCTTCAAAGTGCCTGCTCCATGATGTTCCTTAAAGTACCCAGTGGCCAGTCTGGCCCAGTTTATAGCTCTGTTTTATTATGGTTTATTAAACACATTTCTCTCCTGCTGTTGAGCTAGCTTTTCAGTCTTATGATTAATGCAGAAATACCCTGGCGCAGTCTTCTCTTGTTCACCCTGGAATGATCACCACCAATGACACTACACCAAAGAAAAAAAACTGCAAAAACACAAAACCTCTCAATGTGTATTTATGCCATGCTCCCCTTTTCCTACCACTTATGGGGTTCTTGAGACCAACTTCTCCCAGGAGACCCAGGACAGGAGCTCCATCCACCATAGCTTTGAAACAGTCAGAGGAGAATAAGAGCACCTCCGGCCAAGTAGAAATGAAACATTCCAAATGTGTGGTTCCATTTTATGGAAAGTCCAAGCTGATGTCAGTTAGGCCGGTGGTTTATTTTCTCTAGGGGCTATATTGAAATGTTTTCTGGCACTTAATTTAATGATAATGAAAATGGCAAAGGCAATGTGCATTAGCCTATTTTATTTGAGAAAGGATCAAAGATTTCTCTGACGTGCTGAACACACCATGGGCTTACCAGCAGACATGGTGAGCAAAAAGCAGGAACATAACGCAAATCAACAAACCCAATCAGTCTGTATGATCTGAGTTCCAGGAAGAGAATTTCCAATCTATGCACCATTATTTGTGAAGGTTGCCAAACTAGGAAAAAATAAAATACAAAGCATCCACCCTGAACTCTGAGCACCTCCTTACATAATAGCTTTTATTCCACCAGCAATAAAGCATCCTCAGAGGACCTGGAGACCCGCATTCCTGAGGACACTGCTTGACATTGATTGACTGCTTTCTAATATATTTTCCAAGCTACCTGGTTGAATGTTCTCACCACAAATATGGCCCAAAATCTAGCCAGTCTCCCTGAGTCATCCCACATGACTAGTGCTGTCTGCACTGTGCATTGCCCTTGGCTGATATGATTCCATTTGGACTTTCTAATCCTCCCATTGGATGTGCTGCTCACCAAATGTCCCTGCTACCTGTTCCAGGAGTCCGGATGGTGCCACCGCACCTTTTGAGGGGAGGGACTCTCCTGTATGTCTTTCTACCCTCAAAGCTCACAACAGTCTGCATACAGTAGGAGCATAATGACTGCAAATTGCTTGTATCTGCTGCCCCAGGGCAGCTTAGCTTGCTGAGACTCAGCATCGTTGGGCACTGTGTGGGCTTTTCTACGTGAACATCTCAAGCTATAATCACAGCAACATATGGGTGGCAAAAAAGGCATTTTATAGAGGAAGGAACCAGGTATGACAGTAAGCCAGAGAGCTGTGCACACACAGGGCTTAATACAGCATCAGCCCTAGGCCTTTGTTCTTGACTTTTTGCCTTTACCAGTTGAGTCCCTGTCCTATGTTGTTATCACCTTTCCACCATCCTTCCTCTCTTCCACACATTTTCCTTTCTTCCCTTTCTCCTCTCCTGGGTCTTCCTCATTCACCTACTTCTACCCTTTATCTGCCCCTTCTTTCACTAGACATAGAGATTTCCACAGGGCCTTCCATTCAGTGCTACGTAGATTAGATATCCTAAATACATAAGGAGCTCAAGAAACTCAACAACAACAAAACAGACAATCCAGTTCAGAAATGGGAAGGTGATATGTGCAGGCATTTTTTCAAAGGAAACAATAAAAATGGACAATAGACACATGAAAATATGGTCGGGATCACTAGCCATCGGGGAAATGCACATAAAAACCACAATGAGGCATCACCTCACTCCAAAATAGAATAGCTATTACCCAAAAATCAAAAATAACAAATGCTGTACTCTAATATATCATTGGTAGGCATGCAAATTAGTGAGACCTCATGGAAAACAGTATGGTGATTCATCAGAAAACTAAAAATTAATCTACCATATCATCCAGCTATTTCACTTTGGGAAATAGGGAATACAAAGATATTTGTATTTGAATACAAAGAATGAATATAATATTCATTCTAAAGGGAATGAAATCAGCATACACTCTCATGTTATAGTAGGTCAGTTCACAACAGCAAAGGTATGCAATCAACCTATATGTCCACCAACTGCTGACTACACAAAGAAAATGCGGTAAGTGTACACAATGGAATACTACTTGGCCACAAAAAAGAATGAAATCTTGACATTTGCAACACTATGATTGGAACAGGAGATAATTATGCAAAGTACAATATGCCAGACCCAGAAAGACAAATATCACATTTTCTCTTATCTGTGGAAGCTGCAATACAGAGTATAAAAATTGTGCTACTGTCCTACCATTTGGTATAGGATAGTCATAAATATTGCTTCACTGATTCATATCACATAAATGACAATATATTCGTTTTTCCCCACATTAAAAAAAAAAAAGATTATCTCTGCTTCTCCAGTGTCTCCACTTCTCTCCATCCCAATCTACAGTAGCACAGGTTAAGTCCTCGCCCTTCACCTCATCTAAAGTCTTACGCCCTACTGAGGTTTGTCCCCCAGGGCTCTTGTGCTGGAGGCTTGCTCCTCAGTGTGGCCATGTTGGGAGCAGCGGGGCCTTTAAGAGGTCAGGCCTGGTGAGGAGCCCTTGGGTCATCAGGGGTACTGCTCTCAGAAGGGATTAAGGTAGTTCTCCTGGGATCCTCAGTTAGTGTTTATGAAAGTCAGTTATTATACAAGAGAGCCTGACCCCCACATCTCTTGCCTCCTGTCTTGCCATGCGGTCTCCTTCCGTAAGTGTGCTCACATGTGCCACGCACTGTCCCCACCAGAGCCAAGCTGATGCTGATGCCTGCACTTGAACCTGCAGAACTGTGAGCTCAATAAATCTCCTCTCTGTATGAAGTTACCCAGCCTCAGGTCCTTCACATAGTAATGAAAAACAGACCGAGACCTAAGGCAACATCTCAGACTTTGGCCAACTGCTGATGGGGATTATTTGTTCCAGCTGTGACGGTCGGTGCTAAGTGGGCAGGGAGTGGACAGTCTGTGAACACTGCATTCCAGCTCTCTCTTATCACTCATAAGGGCTGTGCTAGTTTCCTCACCCCTGACCACAGGAGTGTTAATTTTCCTCCCAAGAATAAAACAGAATAGCCCCATGTAGGGAAGGAACATGCTGCTTGTTAAATGATTTGAGGAATAAATGCTTGTTCTTTTATTATTTATTCTCAAAACAAAAGTAATAAATCTTTCCAGTGCTTTGGCAAGTGCAAATTAGGAGGCAAATGTTACGAAGCCAGTTGCAAATTCATCTTTATAGAAAAGGGTAATGGTTGCAATTAACAAGGGATGATAACCAGCCATAATCATCTCTTAGGGAGATGGTCATTCTTCATTATGTATCTTTAAAAAAAAATGTAGGGGCTGGCACTGTGCTGTAGCAGGTAAAGCTGCTGCCTGCAGTGCCAGCATCCCATATGGGCGTTGGTTCGAGTCCCGGCTCCTCCTCTTCCAATCCAGCTCTCTACTATGGCCTGGAAAAGCAGTGGAAGATGGCCCAACTCCCTGGGCCCTTGCACACATGTGGGAAACCCGGAAGAAGCGCCTGGCTTCAGAGCAGCTCAGCTCCGGATGTTGTGGCCATTTGGGGAGCGAACCAGTGGATGGATGACCTCTCTCTTTCCTCTGTCTCTCTCTGCCTCTGCCTCTCTATAACTCTGCCTTTCAAATAAATAAATAAATCTTTAAAAAACCAGTAAAGATACAACTTTAAACCTTATTAAATTATAGACATATTTCCCTAGATATTTTAGAGACTCTTCCTTCCTTGTCTTTTTTATTATTTAATCAGCTTAATACAGGTGACTTGCACATTAATTGTAGTTTGATTCCAAGATTAAAAACCTCATGTTAGGTATTTTATAGTGAAATAGATACTAAAAGCAAAATAAAAATATTTAAATGTATTTGGTGAAAAATTCCAAGGAATGTTAAAAAGGTAAAAAGAATTGTAAATTCATTGTAACTCCAATATCTCTGAGGGATAAATGGGAAGAAATGACTTTGTTAGATGTAACAAATAATATGCAACAGACTTATATATAGTCCATATTTCCCAAGATAAATCTTATTTAAGGAAATGTAACATTCTTAAATGTAAAATGTTGTGATTCAGTGACATTTAATTTTCTGAATATGATGTTTCTATAAATAAATTTTGTCATCAAAAAAAATCCAACTGAGTATGCACTGAATATGGGTTTGACTATAGCTGTATTTGGGATATAGCACAAGCCCTAGATAATATCTGATCTCTAAACCTCTCTCCTGTTGTCAGAGAGAGGAACTTAGAGGGGGTAAGGCAGAGACTCCATCCATTCTGCTACCAATAGATGAAGAAGAGAAATAGAATTGGGGGCGGGGGGTACTCTTTGCAGAGAACTTGTAACATACATCAGAATCACTTCACCAATTGCTCTATTTGCATCTCTGCTCTGTAAAGCATTGTTTATTTGTGTGATGGGTTGAATTATGCCCTCCCCACAACCTCAATATTCATATGGTGAAATCTTAACTATCACATGTGTACTTATTTGGAAATAGGATCATTGCAGGTTTAATTTGTTCAGATGAGGTCATACTAGAGTTGGGTGGGCCCTTAGTCCAACATGACTGGTGTAAATATCACTGACATGGGGATATCAGGATGTAAAGGAGAAGGCAGACATCGGTATGATGTATCAGCCAGCCAAAGAGCATCAAACTGTGCCCGTCCCCCCAAAGACAGAAGACAGGCCTGCTACAAGTTCTTCTCTCATGGTCTCTGAAGGAATCCACTCCACTTTCACTTTTAACTTGGACTTTTGATTCCAGAACTGGGAAATGACATGCTTCTGACTGAGTCCCTGGGTTTATGGTACTTTGCCATGGTAACTCCAGCAAGCAAATCCCATCGGAAGCCTTGGGCTTTAACTCTAACTCCATGGGGGCATCTGGGCTGCAGCACCATGGTGGAGCTAATGCAGGACGTGCATCCTTCCCACCAGCAAAGCAAGTGCCCTCAGGCTCTCCAGTACCCAGGCATGGCCAATCCAATTTTCCAGAAAACTGTACATGGAAAAAAGTTCCAGACTCAAACAACTTCATGGTGGAAATGTCAGGGTCTGGTATAGCAGAATTCTGCCTAGCTTCTCCAGAGTGATGATCACCACCAGGATTCATTCATAAACTCTAAGGAATACCTGTGGGGTCCCTGGGAGGGACTTTTCACAGTGAGGCAAATAGGAGGGTTGTTATTGGTATGCTTACCAAATATACAAACTTGAAAAACTCAGATAATTTAACATTTATAGTATTATTTAACATATCAGCTACTGGTGGTCATTTGGAGAATCCAATAATGCACATCACATCTAGAAGTCAGATTGTAATGAAGTCCTTGGCTATCAAAATGACTAAGTTCCCTGAACTTATACTTTCTCCTGCTTTCTCCTTGCTTGGCATCTGTATACCAACCAATAGCGCTGGACTTTCAGATTCATAGATCTCAATGTTGATGATCGTTGTCAAATAATGTATATAAAATTGACTGCATTTCTAAATGCTTACACAAATACATTTAAAACCTTGCTTCTTTTAAGGAAGAAAATTCATAATGCTACATTTACCTGTGTTGAGTTAAGTGAGAGGTGTAGGCATGAATGATAATGGGCAAAAAAGGAGAAAGACCAGAGTATAGAAAACTCCAGAGAACAGAGGGTAAGGAAAGCCTAGAGCAAAAGCAGACAGCAACCTTATTTTATTTTAAGACTTATTATTTAAAAGTCAGAATCAGAGAGAGAGAGAGAGAGAGAGAGAGAGATTTTCCATCTTCTAGCAACTACCTACATGGCCACACTAGCCAGTGCTGGACCAGGAGCCTCATCCAGGTTTCCCATGTGGATGGCAGGAGTCCAAGCGCATGGGTCATCCCCCACTGCTTTCCCAGGCCATCAGATGGGAACTGGATTGGAAGTAGAACAGCTGGGACATGAACTGGCACCCATATGGGATACAGCATCACAGCTAGAGATTCTACCTGCTATACCACAACACCTGTCCCCAAATAGCTACTTTAAATGAAAAGCAAAGTAATAGCAAGAAATCCAAACCAATGAGACAAAGGAGGCTGTAAGGAACCCCAGATTTTTTTTGAATTCATGTTGAACATTATTTCTACCTCCCCAGCAATTTGTCTATAAAATGGTTCATGTCAACTACATTTGGGTATGACCAGCATGGAAGTCACACAAATCAAAATTGTACCATTTCCTAAACATGCCATATTGTACATTTTATATTTAATTACATTGAGTTTGGACTCACACAGAATTCCATCAACCAGTCTTCGTGCCGTTTCATGGGAAGTACGTTGAACTTAAACCATATCTGGCTGATCTTGAAGGAACCATTCTCCAAGCCTGTTTGCCAAACTCCTCAGAACGGAGCTGCTGTCCAGGGCCCGGCATGGGGCTGGACAGCGCTGGTAATGGCATTGGCAGGTGATCAGTCAGACTTGCACGGAATATTTCAAATAGCTGCCTGGATTTTACTTTATAAGCTTCTGCAGCTTGGGCTTTAATAGATTTTTAATATTTAAATATATTTTATGTCTGCATGTTTTTACAGAGGTTCAAAATGTGTCCAAGTCTTTTTTTTTTTTTTTTTTTTGGTCCTACTGGCACAATGAGGAGCTTCTGGAAGCTTGTTCTCAGTTTGTCACTGTACAGCAATGCCCACGACCCATCTCCTTGGCTCTGGTTGGGTGGGCGCTGTATGGCCAACAGTTTGCCCTAACTGGTTATGTGACTCTGGAAGGCTCTAAGTCAACCACTGGTATTACTAACTTCTGATTCCTCCCCAGAAACCCAAGTCCCTGTATCTCCTCTGGAGATGTAAGAACTTGACATCAAGGAGCTGGTCAAGGCCATGGAGGTGTCACTAAATTCAGAGGCTGAGCCCTTCTGTACTAACCAACATATACTACTCCCTCTTCAAACATGCCATTCACCAAGTTCCCCAATGTGGTGTTGGTTTAAGGAAGAATGTACATTCTAATAAGTCTTTTTTTTTTGACAGGCAGAGTGGACAGTGAGAGAGAGAGAGAGAGAGAGAGAGAGAAAGGTCTTCCTTTGCCATTTGTTCACCCTCCAATGGCCGCCACGGCCGGCGCGCTGCGGCCGGCGCACCGCACTCATCCGATGGCAGGAGCGAGGTGCCAGGTGCTTTTCCTGGTCTCCCATGGGGTGCAGGGCCCAAGTACTTTGGGTCATCCTCCACTGCACTCCCGGGCCACAGCAGAGAGCTGGCCTGGAAGAGGGGCCACCGGGACAGAATCCGGTGCCCCAACCAGGACTAGAACCCAGTGTACCGGCGCTGCAAGGCAGAGGATTAGCCTGTTGAGCCACGGCGCCGGCCCATTCTAATAAGTCTTAAGCTAAATATCTTTCCTACAGGAAGAGAAAGGAGGAAAAAAATGGTGTCAATATGATTTAGTTTTTGTTACTAGAAATATACTAACCAGAAATCATTTTATCTTTTGTGTCATAATGAGTGAAAGATGTTTTGCTTTAGGTTTCTTAATAGAAGAGATGGTTTAAGTTTGAGATTTGTGGACTGAAGATTTTGTAGATTTTGAGAGAGATTTTTTCCCCTCTGTGACCTGCCCCAGGTTATTGCCTTTTTAAGATTTTATTTTTCTATTTGAAAGGCAGAGTTACAGAGAGAGGTAGACACACACACACACACACACACACACACACACAGAGCGAGAGTGAGAGAGAGAGAGAGAGGTCTTTTATCTGCTGGTTCACTCCCCAAATGGCCACAACAGCCGGGGCTGAGTCAGGCTGAAACCAGAAGCCAAGAGTTTCTTCTCCCACACTGGGGCAGGAGCCCAAACACTTGGGCCATCTTTCACTGCTTTCCCAGGAGCATTAGCAGGGAGCAGGATCGGAAGTGTAGCAGCCAGGACTGAAACTGGCATCCATATTGGATATCAGCATCATGGGTAGCAGCTTTACCTGCTGCGCCACAATGTTGACCCTCACAATTCAATATTTTTTTTAAGATTTATTTTATTTATTTTACAGACAGTAACAGAGAGAGAGAGAGACAGAGAGAGAGAGACAGAGAGAGAGAGACAGAGAAAGAGAGAGAGAGAGAGAGTTCTTCCATCTGCTGGTTCACTCCCAAATGGCTGCAACTGCCAGAGTTGAGCTGATCCAAAGCCAGGAGCCAGGAACTTTTCTGGGTCTCCCATGTGGGTGCAGGAGCCCAAGGACCTGGGCCATCTTCCACTGCTTTCCCAGGCCATAATAGAGAGCTGGATTGAAAGTGGAGCAGGGTTTGTACTGGCATGCATATGGGATGCTAGCGCTGCAGGCCAGGGCTTTAACCCACTGTGACACAGCACCAGACCCCCCCCACACACACACACACAAACTTCATTTTTAATTTTTCAATGCTCCCATTTCATTGATCCAGTTCCTGCAGCCCAAGAGCCCAAAGGAATGAGAAGAGAACCTAGGAGCACCTATGATGAGCAAACACATGGGGCAGTGGTTTGAAAGCCATGTGGGCCACAGCCAGCTGTCCACACAACGCAGCCAAATCCCAACGTTGCAAGGCCCAGGAAGGCCACAGTTCTCATCACTATGACCAAAAATCCAGTATGTTCCAGAAAGGGGCTGCCTCTAGAGACAGCTGTTTCCCCAGGAACTTACTGAGGTCCTCACTCAGGCCTTGATTTTCAGTGGGATGCTGCCAGGTTTTCTAGAGGCTGTCCCTGTCACAAAGACTTTTGACAGGAAGAAGAGAGCAGGACCACAGCGCATCCCACCGGCATCTCTGCTCAGCAAGCTGGATTCCCTATCCATGGCTCCCTGGGAATCATCCACCCTGTGACGTGGCCACACTGCCTTCCAGCCTGCATCCACCCTCCCTTGTCCTGGTTGCATTGACCACTTCGTGTCCCAGTCCCCCATTTACTCTCCTTCCTCCCCCCATGCCTGTATCTCCCAATTCACTTTCCATCCTAGGCTCCTACTCTGGGCTGCAGCGTTGAAGTTCCAACTGTCTGTCAGGTGTTGTGTCTTCCCAGGCTCACACATACCTTAATCTCAGCATGTCGACCCAGGGCCGCAACCCTCCTCCTCCTCTCTACTCCCTTCCTCAGTGCATATCACCCTCTACCAATTGCTCTAGTTGGGATCCTCAGAGTCATGCGAGGATCTTAGGTTCACCTACTTCCTTGGCCAGATTCTCACCATCTATTTGTTTCCATAAATGCAACAGCCTCCCAACGGACAGTATCTACTATTTGAATCAATTGCTCTAAAATTATTTTGTTTAGAACTATTTCCCCTAAATACCAAATCATCAAATGAAATTTTATCCAAAATTCTATCTGCTTGGGAAAATTTTCTATCCATGCAAGTATCAGTTCATTCTTGACCTCTTTGCCAAGTTTTAAGTATCCTGTTACCATCTCTTCTCATCCCATTCACTTTCCCAAAGTGAGCTCATCAAGCTCATAAAGTGACCACAAGCTATGACTCTACTCTGAGTCCTAGAATTTTATATCCACCACCTTTTCACTCAGAGGAAGCACTCTTGAGAAATGAACAATCTCAGATAAAATGTTGACCTGATAAATTTCCGTTGCTTACATTATATCTCAAAACTTTCAGGAAAAAGTCTCCCTGATATGTCAATCTCATCTCCAGGATGACTCCCTGCCGTGGGTGCTTCAGCTTCATCTCAGGACACTCCCCAGCTCACACCACTCAGGCTACCAGCTGGGCCCTCAGGGCTTGGGCCCTTGCTACTCCACCTGAAATACTCATGCTCCTCTCTTTCACCGGGGAGGCTCAAATTCACCCTCTCTAGAAAGCCTTCTCTCAACTCCTCAGGTCCAAGGGTCATTCCTCGTTGCTCCCATCATGCTCTGCGCATTTAATCACACAGCTATTACTAAGACACTACTGCATGCCAGACACGTTACAGAATGTCTTGGTTACCTTCATAAAAGACACAGTTCCCATTTCCAGAAGAGATGGCATTGCACATGATTACAAAGCAAGGATCTCTTACCTTGACTCACAATACATTATCCTTCATTGTGTCTAGCTCCTCCATGGAGGTGTGAAAACCTGTTTCTAGTTCATTTCTGGGTCCTTGGTACTTAACACTCAGGGCCTAACAAAGAAGCCCCTTGTCTAGGTGGCAAAAACGTGCAGCTGAATGAATTTGCATGTTAAATTTTAATTTGCATGAACGCATCCTTCATGTGAATGAATCTAACACATTTAATTCTATGTAAGGCAAACAAAAGCCTTACATAAGAACGCCAGGGACATTAACAAGCAGAAAACAAAGGGACTGTGCAGGGTGGGGGAAGAGTGGGGAGCTCTTGGGTCTGAGAGAGGCTGGGCTGCATCTTGTGTAGGCGGGGAAAATACATGGAATGAAGCCCCTGTCATAACTCCTGTCTCCCTGGCAGGGGTTTCTGTTCTGTCAGCAGTGCTAGAATTTGAAGCCTCACGAATTTCCTGAACTTCAGATCTCCCCACACTCACAAAATAACAATCCCGAAGTCAAACAGGCATGGAGGTTTTGAGCATCCGAAACCTTACTACACTTCCATAAATGAAAATGCTGCACACTTCTACACTATGCTTATCTAGACTGACCACTTTCTATCTTGGTTTGGATGTTAATGTAGAAACAACTAATAAAAATAAAACTTGGTGCTGATAAACTATACAGGTTTTTATTTTCTCTTTTTTTAAAAGATTTATTTGTTTATATGAAAGCTACAGAGGGAAAGGGAGAGACACAGAGAGAGAGAGAGACCTTCCATCTGCTGGTTCATGTCCCAGATGGCCATAACAGCCAGGAGCTTCTTCCAGGTCTCCTATGTGGGTGGCAGATGTCCAAGCCATCTTCCGCTGCTTTTCTCAGGCCATTAGCAGGGAGCTGGATTGGAAGTGGAGCAGCCAGGACACTAGCCAGTATCCAGATGGGATGCTGGTGTCACTGGCAGCAGTTTTGCTGGCTACCCCACAACAACAACCCCTAACTGTTTTTCTTAGAAGATAATTCAAGGGTGGGCATTGTGTAACAGTGGTTAGGCTGCAGTCTGGAATGCCTGCATCCCATATCAGAGTGACTGAATTTAAGTCCTGGATCCAATTCCAATCCAGTTCCTTTCTAATAAACACCCTGGCAGGTGGAAGATGATGGCTCAAGTACTTGGGTCCCTGCCACCAACACAGGAAATGGAGTTCCAGGTTCCTGGCTTTGGCTTTTATGGACATTTCGGCAGTGAATCAGCAGGTAGAAGATCTCTCTCTCTCTCTCTCTCTCTCTCTCTCTCTGCGTGTGTGTAGCTCTTTCAAATAAATAAATAAATCTTTAAGAAAAAGATATTTTTAAAAATTATAATTCAGACAAGTAGAATATCAAATAACTCATAGCAAAAACAAACAAATCAATAAACCAGCTAGATAATGGCAGACAAGGCATTTGTAAGAAAGACAAAGCCTGCAGGGCAGAACTGATGAAAAACTGAAGATGAGCAGAAATTGATCATTGCTTAAAGCAAATAAACAAATCATCAACAGGAATACAAAACCCCAGCCAAAGCAGATTTCAAAATAATCTCTACTTTCCCAGGGGAATATGCTATCCAATATCATCTCAAATAATTTAAATGTAAGTGTTCCTGGCCAAAATCACTCCATGCTGTACTGCACACCTCACTATCATAGGCAGAATAAATCACATACAATGGATAAGCTTCTTAGAGGTGGACTTGCTAATGATCCGTTTTAGCATTTTCCTGCTTTCAGCTCATTATATTCATATGCAGGATATACTCTTGTTGCTAAATTCATGTTTTCTGTAAGCTATGCATAACACACCGTGTCTAGCTAGCTAATGATGATGCTAATACGTGTTGGTGTCAACACATCTCAGTTGAAAGCCACTAGTCTAAAGCAAAACATTATTTCACAGGTTGAAACCTGCAGTGAAGTAAGATACCCAAGGACTCTCATATAATGGAAAAAGAAGGTGTCCGAATTCCCAACTCCTCGCCCCTCTAACTTGTCACTCAGAACTGATAATCTGGAATTATTAGCATCGCAATTATTACACTTCATAGGTTTGTTTAAAATATTTTATTTATTTATTTGAGAGGGAGAGATAGAGAGATCTTCCATCCACTGGTTCACTCCCCAAATGGCTGCAATGGCCAGAGCTGGGCCAATTTGATGCCAGGAGCTGGGAGGATGTGGGTGCAGGGGCCCAAGGACTTGGGCCATCGTCCACTGGTTTCCTAGGCCATAGCAGAGAGCTGGATCAGAAGAGGAGCACCGTCAGTCCTAGTGACTGGGCACTCTCTCCTTATCCCTTCTCTTCTGACAAATGCCCTATCCCCAATAAAACCTTATCCCTTTGCAAAACAAACAAACAACAACAACAAAAACAAAAAAAACAGAGCACCTGGAACATGAACTGGAGCCAATATGGGATGCTGCAGGCAGGGATTTACCTGCTATGCCACAGTGTCTGTCCCTACACTTCATAGTTTAAAAATGTCCCAAACACTCAACCATACGAGGTAGGCATTATTGTCACCATGAGTATTTTAACAGGGATCAAAATAGAAAATCCACAAGAATAAGCAACTCTTAGAAGACAACTGCTGAGCCTTTCAAACATGTTCCCTAATAAGAGGGTTTTTCCTCTGCTGAGGTCCTGGGCTACGCTGTACAGTCTGAGTAAACAGCTCAGGCAAACAAATTGGATTTGTGGTGAATACCTCTTATGCCTTTTTTAAAGATTTACTTATTTACTTAAAAGTCAGAGTTACAGAGAGGCAGAGGCAGAGAGAGAGAGAGAGAGATCTTCCATCTGCTGGCTCACTCCCCAAATGACCACAACATCTGGAGCTGAAGCCAGGAGCTTCTTCCACGTCTCCCACGTGGGTATAGGGCCCCAATCTCTTGGGCCATCTTCTACTGCTCTCCCAGGCATATTAGCAGGGAGCTGGACCAGAAGTGTAGCAGGCAGGACTCAAACCGATGTTGTAGGCAATAGTTTAACCCACTAAACCACAGTGCCTGCCCCATCCTCTTATGTCTTTGCCTGATTTTAATTTGTTTTTCTTTTTTTATTTTAAGGGCAGAAGAAAGAGAGACAGACAGGGACAAACAAGCAGAGATCGCCCATCTGCTGGCTCATTCCCCCAAATGGCCTCTACAGTAGGGGCTGGGCCAGACTGAAGTCAGCAGCCAGGTCTCCCGCTGGATGGCAGGGGCCCAAGTACTGAGCCATTTCCCACTGTCTCCCAGGGTGTACATTAACAAGAAGCTGGAATCAGAGGCAGAGCAGGACTCAAACCCAGGCACTCTGTTACAGGATGTGGGCATCCCAACTAATATCCATAACAAACATGCACCTTAGCCAGTTTTCTTTTGCTGCAATTGACCATAACCCCAGTATAATAGCTTTTCTTATTCCCGTGAGTCCTACTGAACCAACAAGTCTGAGATTGATTTTAGAGACAGCTGACTCCTTAATTAGCCAGCCTCCCGTCACTATAATGAAATATTGTTGCAGCTAACTCTATAAATAAAGTTTATTTAGCTCACATATTTGGAGGTTCAAGTCCAAGATCAGGTGACCCCATTGATTTGGCCTCTGATGAGGGTGGCCGATGGCAACAGTAGAGAATCACACCTCAATACAGGAAGCAGAGGATCAGGGGACCCCAACCCAGGTTTTTATACCAAGGCCCCTTGTGAGGACTTGGGAGGTCCTATCTTCTAAGAGAACCACCTTTTGAGGGCACACCTCCAGTGACCTAAGGACCTCCCACCAAGCCCCACCCCTGAAACATTCCCCCAGCACCCAATAGTGCCACCCTGGCCACAAAACCCTTCACACATCGGCCTCTGAGGAACATCCAACAGCCAGACCTCAGCATTTCCTAGGCAACTGCCTGCTGCTGCCGTGAGAAATGGGCACAAGATTTGTGACCCTAAAGAAATTCCTTCTGTCACAGCCCTCAAGGTTAGAAGTCAACAATGGCGTCCAGGAAAAGATGACGGTTGGTGGGTGCAGGGGTGCAGTTGGACAGGAAGAATAATGTCTCGTGCTTTATAGTGGGACAGCTGTGGCTGGCAATAATTAATTATACATTTCAAAACAGCTAGTAAAGAGGATTGCGCATGCTCCCAACACAAAGAAATGATCAACGTTTGACATATATGCCAATGAGCCTGATCTGACCATTGCACAGTACTTACATATATTGGAATATGACACTGTACCGCATAAACACACAATCGTCATGAATCAGAATTGGATCCGCAGGGATACAACTCAAGGCAGAATCTGTTTTCTGGCCTCTTCTAGCTTCCACAGGCTGTCTCCATTGCTTGATACATGGCCATGTTCAAGCCCAGCAATGTAACATCTCTGTCCTTCTCTCCCTCTTTCTCTCTCCCTCTCTCCTCCACTTTAGCAATCACATTGCCTTATAACTTTCTCCCGACCCTGCTTCCTCACTTCCTCCTATTAAGAGCCCTGTGGTTACATGTATCACCCAGATAATCCAGAATAATCTCCCTAACTCCTATTCCTTAACTTCATCACACCAACAATGTGCCCTCTACCATTTAAGGTAACCTCTCCACAGGTTCCAGAAATCAGAACAGACTCATCTCTGGCAGTAGGGATGGGGGGACCAACAGAAGGGTGTGGAGGCCTCCCTGTGCAGAGTCCACTGGGAGAACACAGATTTCCTGCCCCTGCCACGGTGAGCTGGTACAGAAGCAGCAGCATTTAAAGCAGGTGTTCTCAAATCGAGTCCTAGCTGCTGCCACCAACAGAATCACCCAACAATCTGTCAACATTCAACCTTCCTGCCCGTGCCCTTGATCCAGAGAATGAGACAATGAAGTCATGTTTTCATGGATTTTGAGACTCCCTGGTGTACAAACAACATCAGCTTTTGTTTTAAAGGTTCATCTGTTGTGGGGATCCATGGATAGGCTTGCCATGGGACCCCCCATGCTGGGCTTGGCTTATAGCAGTAATGCAGATGTAGCAGCTGATTGAACTTTCCATCTAGCTGAGGATTGTGGAAAACAACAAGATGGCACTGATGCCCTGCCTGCTGCGTGACTCCACAGCTGAGCATGATCAAGTGCTGGATTGGAGAACTCTGTGCATGGACTGTGATTGAATGACTGTGATTGGTTGAATTCGGTATATAAGCAGACCGCGGGAGAAGGAGCGGGGCGCGCCAGCTTTCCCCCTTGAGGAATGTGCGCGCCATTGGGAACCCAAGACAGGCACGTTTCCATGTCACTTAATATAATAAAAATGGGGGAGATGTGGGGACCCATGGATAGGCTTGCCATGGGACCCCCCATGCTGGGCTTGGCTTATAGCAGTAATGCGGATGTAGCAGCTGATTGAACTTTCCATCTAGCTGAGGATTGTGGAAAACAGCAAGATGGCGCTGATGCCCTGCCTGCTGCGTGACTCCACAGCTGATCGTGATCAAGTGCCAGATTGGAGAACTCTGTGCATGGACTGTGATTGAATGACTGTGATTGGTTGAATTCGGTATATAAGCAGACCGCAGGAGGAGCGGGGCGCGCCAGCTTTCCACCTTAAGGAACGTGCACGTCATCTCTCCCCCTTCTCCCGGTCCCCCACTCTCTTTCCCACTCCTCCTAAGTAAAAATCTACTAAAGACCGATTAACTACGAGCAGTGTCGTTCCTTTTGGGGCCGAAGGAGCTGACAATCTGTTGTTTATTTTGAAAGAGTTACAGAGAGAGAGAGAGAGGGAGAGAGAGAGCTTACATCCATTGGTTCATGGACAAGAGCAAAATACCCCCTTCCTTGTGTCCCCTGGAAGACTGGGTCACCCTCATTTTCCTATGCAGGATGCCCATTTCCCAAAGCACCCCCTAAAGTCTCAATTGAGATAAAAACTCTAAATCTGGACAACAGCACCTTGTCCTGAATAACCCCAAACTATTACTATTTAGCTTGAAAATCTTTCTCCCTCAAAGCTCACTAGGGTTGGTATTTACTCTTATAACAAACCGAATGGAAATATTTTTAAATCTACCACTCTAAAGTGACTGGAGATAATATACAATGTTATGCAACCAAGGCAGGCAGTCACTGGTTTATACAATGTCCTCAGAGTGACAAGTTTGTGCAAAGATAAGTCAGGGTTTTGAACCCGATTAATCACTGGCTCCGCTCTGAGTTTCTTCAATTATGGGCACAATACGCAGTCTTCTGATTGGCCCGTGCTGTCTGGTTCCTTATCTATATTGAAGAAAAGGAATTGGGGAAGCCCCTGAAGACAACCAGTCTTTGGGGAAAGAGCCAAAGAGGGTTGGCATCCTTTTTGCTGCTGGAGCCCTGCCTGAGGCTGGTTCTAGTAAACCATCCAGGGCACGATTGAGTTAATGCATCTGGGGCCGGTGCTGTGGTGCAGCAGGTTAAAGCCCCGGTCTGCAGCGCCGGCATCCCATATGGGCACTGGTTTGAGTCCCGGCTGCTCCACTTCCAATCCAGCTCTCTGCTATGACCTGAGAAAGCAATGGAAGATGGCCCAAGTCCATGGGCCTCTGCACCTGTGTTGGAGACCTGGAGGAAGCTCCCGGCTCCTGGCTTCAGATCGGCACAGCTCTGGCCATTGCGGCCATTTGGGGAATGAACCAGTGGATGGAAGACCTCTCCCTCTCTCTCTCTTTCTGCCTCTCTATAACTCTGCCTTTCAAATAAATAAGTAAATCTTTAAAAAAAAAATCATGCAGCTGAGTCACCACATGCTTTATCCTAGGGGGAGGCGAAGTTTACAGTTATTATTAATAGGGCCCCGAATACAAGTGACTCACAGCCAGTATTGCACTGCTAAAGACACGGCTACAATTTGATATCCCCATTAAAACAGTCACACAACCAAAACAACCAAAGCCTCTTTGATTTGTTCTCTTTTTCCAGGAACTTAGCATTTGTGTAGGAGGCAGGCAAGTGTGGGGGTGGCCTCAGGTTCGACTTTGGAGGGAGCCCCTCCTCCAGCCAACAAGGCCATCACCTTGGACAATTTTGCGGTTCGGAAAGAGCTTACAAAAGAAAATTACGCTTGTCAGTGCATAAGGCCTGGCCACAGGCAAAGCTTCATTGAATTGAAGGCTTTTGCCATCAGAATGTTCAAAATGATGGCAAATTTAGCCAAATTGGGCAAAAGCGAATCAAGTTTCACAAATTTAGGCATGTTTATGTAAATCTTTAAAACATATGTTGCCACAGCTGTGTTTAGCATAAAATTATGATGAAAATAATCCTAATGAAAATGATGGTGTATTTATATAATGCCTTCCATCCACCAAGCGCCAAACCTGCTTACACAACTGATCTCATTAGTCCTTACTAAACCCCTTTGAGCTACAAAGCAAATATTAGTTCCAATTGCAGAGGAAGAAAGTGGGACACGGGCAAGGTTACTGGCAGCTAAGCAGCCTGACCCTCCCACCTGTGCAGGCAGTGGCACTTGGAGCAGACCCTGGAAGGGGGATGAGGGCAGAAGGGTTCCTCCCTCCCCACAGGAGTCAGCTTGTCCTGGCCCGGGAGGACCCGGTCAAAAGCACAATGTGGTAGGTTTTCAGGCAACATTCTCTCTAGGGATCGGCTGTGTGGGAATACAGGCAGATGTCGTCTTCTCAAAACACACCAGGGAGGCTGAGAATTGAGAAAGTGGCAGGAAGTTTTGTATCTTGGGTTTCATTGAAGGCAAACTTAAAAAAAAAAAAGATATATTAGTTTATTGAAAGGCAGAATGACAGAGAGAGAGGGTGAGAAAGAGAAAGAAAGAGGGAGCTAGCACTGTGGCACAGCAGGTTAAACCTCCATCTGCAGCGCAGACATCCCCTACAGGCGCAGGTTCGAGTCTCAGCTGCTCCATTTCCAATCCAGCTCCCTGTTAATGCACCTGGGAAAGCAGCAGAAAATGACCCCAGGTACTTGGGCCCCTGGACCCATGCAGGAGATCCAGAAGAAACTCCAGGCTCCTGGCTCCAGATTGGCTCAGCTCCGGCCATTGCAGCCATTGTGGCCATTGGGGAGTGAGCCATCAGATAGAAGATTCTCTCTCTCTCTCTCTCTCTCTCTCTCTCTCTCTCTCTCTCTCTGCAACTCTGCCTTTCAAATAAATAAATCTTTAGAAAGAAGAAGAAGAAGAGGAATGAGAAGAAAGGAGAACTTCCATCCTCTAATTCACTCCCCAGGGCTGGGCCAGACCAAAGCCAGGTGCATTAACAGGAAGCTGGATCGGAAGCAAAGCAGCTGGGACTCGAATCAGCGGTCTGATATGGGAAGCCGGCTTCCCAGGCTGGGCTTAACCTGCTGCACGCCAACACCGGCCCTAATGGGAAACTTAATACAAAGAAAGAAAGGATGAACTCAGAGCCCCACACAGAAAGGACCAGAGTTCACCCCGCCTCCTGCCCTGCTCTTCTCACTGTTCAGAGCCTCTCAGCGAGTTCTCTGCTGCGATAATGGGATACTACAGACTCAGCGCGTCTCACAGCTCCGGAGGGTGGGAAATCCGCACCGTGGGGCCTCATCATCAGGTGAGGGTCTGCTTGTAGCATCCTAACCTGAGGGCAGGGCAAGCGAGCACATGCCAGACCCAGAAAAACGGGGCTAAGCCACCCTTTGATCAGGAACTCATCTCCAAGATAAGAAACTTAATTCAGCAAAAGGACCTTCATCATCCACAAGGGTGGTGCCCCGTGACCTATTCACATCTCCACCATCCTACTGATCCTACCTCTTAACACTGTTGCATTGCACTTGAACTTCAATGTGAGTGTTCAAGGGGACATACAAACCCTAACCATGGTTTAACTTCCTGTCTTTTCAAAACTACTGAGCGGGAAGACCGCTTTACAAAATGCCCAGTGTGAGCTTAAGAACTTCAGTTTGGCCTACAGATGGGTGTTCTTTCCTACATCTTGGCATTCAGTCTCTCAGAGTCCCAGCAGTTTTCTGCCAGCTAATGACTGTGTGTCTGCTCCTCTTTCCTCAGTTCATACATTTTCAAGGCAGCTGTGAGATCACTGAGATCATGACCTGATATTGGGTGATTCACATTCCTAACACAAGAGCCCACATTGGGGTAAGCACTGGGCACAGCGGTTAAGACACTGGGAAGCCCACGTCCATATCGGAAAACTTGGTTCAAGACCTGGCTCCACTTCTGATTCCAGCTTCCTGCTAATGTGCACCCTGGTGGGCAGCAAGTGATGGCTCAAATGATTAGGCCGCTGCCACCCACTAGTGAGATTCTAGTGGAGTTCTGGGCTCTGGACTTTGGCCTGGCCCAGCCCTGGCTATTGCAGGCATTTGGGAAATGAACCAGTGGATGGAAAATGTCTCTCTATCTTTCAGAGAAAATGAAAATAAATAATCTACTTATTAAAACACACACACACACCCCTGCATTAGCACCTGAACTGGAGACACTACCAAAGTACCCACTTGAACTCCACACTCAGAAACATTTTGAATTGTAGCTTTCAAATAGAAAATAAACTTTTGCTTAATCTCTCCAATCATTATTGATGTTGGGTAAATGCTTTCCAAATTCAATAAAAATTTGTCTTCCTTCCATTCAGAAAAAAAATTCCATAAAGCCATTTTTGCCAAAATCTGTATTTAAGTCTGCCCAGGAAAAGGCATTCTCTAGAAAGAGAGGAGAAAAACAGTCCTTCTGACTGTCTCCCAGATATTATCTACATATAAATTCTGAGTCCCATCCTATATTGCATTTTAGTAAAAATGCAGTTACCTATGCATGGTATACAGCTTCTAAGGCCAGATTCCTACTCCCAGTGAGAAAGATGGAAACAGTCTGGTGGGCTAGTGCTGAGCCAGGTATTCCTGAAGATGGATCCTGGCTCTAACCCTGCCTGGGTCGATTATTCTCAAGGGACCGAGCGAAAGCACTCAACCATTCCGAATCTCAATGTTCGCATCTATGCACTGGAGATAAAATGAATACCACCCAGGTGTGAAGATTCAGCTTTAACACAGAACAAAAGGGGCCTTGAATGAATGAAGATAGAAGTCACCTCCACCTTCTTAGCCCCTACCACAAATCTGCAAAAGACTGCAAAATCAGTCTATTTTATGTACTCTGTGTGTGTATGTGTGTACTTCATACACCAAATTGTCAACAATAATTCTCTCTGGATAACAAAATAATGAACAGATTTTTTAAATTTTTGTCTTCCTAATTTCTGATTTTCCAAATTTGCTGTCATTTCTAATGAAGGCATTATACCTTTTAAAAGTTAATTTTCAGAAAATCACTGTGTATTCCTATCATCGTTGAAAAAAAAATCACAAGTGTTTTACCTAGAAATAGCTAACCAAAAATCTTCTATTTTATTTATTTTTTAAGATTTATTTATTTATTTGAAAGGCAGAGTTATAGAAAGGCAGAGGCAGAGAGAGGGGTCTTCTATCCCCTGGTTCACTCCCCAGATGGCCACAACGGCTGGAGCTGTGCCAATCCAAAGCCAGGAGCCAGGAGCCTCATCCAGGTCTCCAATGCAGGTGCAGGGGTTCAAGCACTTGGGCCATCTTCCACTGCTTTCCCAGGCCATAGCAGAGAGCCAGATCAGAAGTAAAGCAGCCAGATCCCATATGGGATGCCAGCGCCACCGGCAGCGGCTTTACCAGCTATGCCACAGCACTGATCCCTCTATTTTTAGTTTTTAAAAAATAAAATAGGGGCTGGCGCCGTGGCTCACTTGGCTAATCCTCCGCCTGCAGTGCTGGCATCCCATATGGGCACTGGTTTCTAGTCCCAGCTTCTCCTCTTCCAGTCCAGCTCTCTGCTGTGGCCCGGGAAGGCAGTGGAGGATGGCCCAAGTGCTTGGGCCCCTGCACCCGCATGGGAGACCAGGAGGAAGCACCTGGCTCCTGGCTTCAGATTGGTATAGCTCTGGCCGTAGCAGCCATTTGGGGTGGGGGGGGGTAAACCAATGGAAGGAAGACCTTTCTGTCTCTCTCTCTCACTAACTCTACCTGTCAAATAAAAAAATAAAAAAAATAAAAAAATCAAGGCCCAGAGAGAATTTCATCCAAACCCTTCTGGTCACGTGGTGCTGGAACCCACTTGCAAGTGCGATTCATATCCCTCCTCTTTGCCTTCTGTAGGGTATCAGCCTCTCTTTTTCTTTTTTGTGCACACTATTATTGGGTATCTCACGGACTCCCTAATTTACACAGACTTGCACAGGTCAAGTTCACTGCCCTCAATTTCACAGTAGCTACTCAAAACTGTGGCCCACCACTGCTTTTGTCTGGGACCTACGGGTCCCACAAACAAGAGGCCGAGAAGTAGGACAAGCACTTGGGGGGAGTCAATGAGACAGTCGCCTCTTGAACCACATTGAAGGGACGGCCAAAAGGCTTAGTAATCAGGATAAACAATACTTAACGCAACCGTTGCGGGGAAAATCTATGATGAAAAAATATATCAACATTCTTGACTAAAACTGGTGTGGGTATGATAAGTTATAGATTTTTTTCATCTTTGTCCCTGATTTCTGGCACAGGCATCCTCGGATTTCTTGCATGATAGCAGTGCCATCTGTTACTCATAATGAGGCCTTTCCAACCACACGAGTTTGTCCTAATGAGATGACTCTTTGTGGGCCCCCAAGTAGTCTCCGGAGGGAAGCTGGTGCCCAGAAGAAAGACCTATGTGCATACAGGGTTGGAACTTCGAGTGTCATCCTTGGATCTCTAGGAGGGAAGGTGCTTGGCAATTGAATTCAACCATCAATGGCCAGTGATTTAACCATCTGCAGCTATGAAACCTCCCTACAAACCCCTAAATGACAGGATCAGGGAGCTCCTAAGGTGGACCCTTTATAATAAACCAGGCACAGCAAGTCATTCTGGTGAGTTAAGAAACCTGAGGATGGAGTCAACCACCTGGAATTGGTGAGTGCTGGGCAGAAGTGGGGTTCACCTGGGCAGCCCGTTTGCATTAAAGCAGGTGCAGTCTTATGGGACTGAGCCCTTCACCTAGCGGGTGGCTACTTCCTCCAGCAGTTAGGGTCAGAACTGAATTAAATGGTTAGACACATGGCTGGTCTAGAAAACTGGTCTAGAAAAACTACAAACTACAAGTGTCTGGTGCTGGAGGGGAAAACCCATCACATTTGATGTCAGAGTGGTGCAAGAAACCACCACACACAGACAGGACCAGGAACAGCACAGTCAAGGCCATCCTGGAGCCAGAAGCGAGGGGGAGGAACAATAATACCAGCCTTATCCTTAATTAAGATTCTGATAGTCTGATGGATTTTTGCACCAATTTTTTTAAAAACTATTGTATTGAAATATTGGAGTAGGCATTTAGCCTATGATTAAGATGCCCATGTCCCACACTGGAGCACCTGAGTTTGATTCTCCACCATCTTCCTGTTTTAAGCTTCCTGCTAATGTAGACCCTGGGACACAGCAGAGAAGACTCAAGTTCTTGGTTTCTTACCACCCACATGGAAAACCTGGGTTGCATTTTGTCTCCCAGCATCAGGCCTGACCCAGGCCCAGTGATTGCAGGCATCTGGGGAGCAAACCAGCAAATGGGAACAAGCTCGCTTGCTCTCTCTCGTCCTCTCTCCCCCTCCCTCCCTCTCCCTCATTTCCTTTCAAATAAAGAAAAATATGGAATCTTTATCTTGAATGCTGAGTTTCTTGGCAAATTAAAAGAAAAAAAATAATATTAATGATTGAAGGAATGAATGAAATATGGCAATAGTAATCAAAGAGCCTGTAACTGAAGCAAATTCCCAGCTCTGGATTTCTAACCTGAGACAGTAGTCATGGAGAATGAATGCACCCATATGAAACAAGTGTCCTCTTCCAAGGTCCCCAGATGATGAGACTTTTGCTCATGGGTAGACTGTCCCAGCCTCTCTGAATCCAAAAGCTATAGAGTAGCAGTCTAACAAATAACATCGCTACAATAGGCAGGACTGGAGCCCTTGCAAGGCCCAAGACAGGGAACTGAGCAGCCGTGGGCCCTGGAGCCCCTTTGAGGGAGTGGCCAGCAGATGGCCATAGAGAGGCTAGATTGGGCCCAACAATAGTGCACCAGAGAGTACTGGCTCCCTAACACAAGAGGCTAACAATGCATGGTGCCCCCAGGGAACAGGTGGCACTGGTTAACACCTTGTTAGAACTCTAAAGAAATGAATTGAGTAACAAATAAAGGAACTGCTGCTGTGGTGCAGCAGCTAGGCTGCCACCTGCAATGCTGGTATCCTGTACTGGAGAGCTGGTTCGGGTCCTGGTTGCTCGGCTTTCAATCCTGCTCTCTGCTAAAATGAACCTGGGAAAACAGCAGAAGATGGCCCAAGTGCTTGGGTCCCTGACACTCATGTGAGATATCAGGATGGAGTTCTGGGCTCCTGGTTCCAGCCTGACACAGACCTGGCATTGTGGCCCTTTGTGGGAATGAACCAGTGATTAGAAGATCTCTCTCTCTCTCTCTCTCTCTCTCGCTCTCGCTCTCGCTCTCTCTCTCTCCCCCCTCTAATTCAACCCTTCAAATAAGCAAAAAAATCTAAAAAAAAGTCATTCAGATCCCAAAACATACATGGCTTTAGGATCAACCTGTGACCAAAACAACTTCTTTTTAAGCATATTTCTTCACTGTGCTCCACACAGCACCTATACAGCTCTAGATATTTGGAGCTTTCAATAGAACCTTGAAATCTCTTGGCAGCAACATTTGAACACCACAGCCTTTGCTAACACCCAGAACACCATGCTTCAATATGCTAGCTCAACTCTGCAGAGGGAAAACCACTGGCTCCAGGCAGCACGGAGCCATGACTGACAGCGATGTAATTCTAGAAGCCAAACGCTGCGGCTCGACAAAGAGGATCAGATTTTCCACCCAAGCCCAATTGTTTCCTCAGGCCATGAAATTTGGATGTTGCCACTTGGAAGATTTTTCTTCACACCTCATGCAAGAGCAGTGTCCCTAAAATAGTTCACTCAGTTCTCGAAACTGGGATACTTGGGAAGCATCAGAAGTTCTCCAATTCACCAGATTTCATTTTTGTTGTTTACTTATTTATTTATTTGAAAGGTAGAGTGACAGAGACAAAGACAGAGACAGAGAAAGAGATCTTTCATCCAATGTTTCACTTCCCAAATGCTGCAACAGCTGGAGCTGGGCCAGCCAAAGCCAGAGATCTGAACTCCATCCTGGTCTCGCCATCACCTGCTGCTTCCTGGAGCGTGCATTAGCAGGAAGTTGGATCTGAAGCGGAGGCGGAACTCCATCCTCCACACCCCATCTGCAATATGAGACACGGGCTGTGCCACAGTGCCCATTCCTGGATTTTATGGGACTTTTATGATGACAATTTTCTTTGCTAGAATCTCATTTTTTTTAAACTGCGCTTACACAATCTTTTTCCCCACTTATTTGCTGATAGCTCTAGAATGACATTGAGATTTTCAAAGATGCTTACCTCCCCCATTTTAGCATTATTGCTGCTGTTTGCAGGCTTGACTTGGTTTTGCTGCAGGTTGGGGTTGATTAAAAGTGGAAGGATACACCAGAAGTCTTCCATTCCACTCAGAATTCTGCAGGTATGAAACTTATTTCTCAGTCTCTTCACCGATGAGGTGGCAGGGAGGGGATGAGGCCCCTAGAGCTTAAGAACCTAACCAATGTCACCCAGCTGGTTGGTGGCTGAGCTAGTAATGAGACTCAGCTTCCTGGCCACAACTCTCACCTCTAAACTAGGCAATGTTACAGCCATCTGGAACAGCGTATACCCTATATGGCCCCTACTGAACGAAACAGAGGTGTAGCAGGTGTTAAAAGCTGCTGATCCCTGAATGCCCAGTCCCTGTGGCTTCTCTGGGGCCTGGGAGACCTGGTGAGAGGCCTGGACTCTAAGCCATTGTAATTCCTGCAGGGAGACATCTGGAAAGGATGAGCCCTCCTCCGTCTACCAGTGCTGTGCTGGATGACTTCCGGGATGTTCTTCCCCAAGTCTGCTCCCATGGACCAAGATGAACCCCCAGCCACATCCTGCACTCTCTAGGAGCATCAGCATCCGCCCTCCACCGGTGCCCTTTGGCTGTGTGGCACTGCCCACATGCACCCTGCCCCACTCCCAGCTCTGCCTGAGTCTGGAAAGATGGCCTTCCTCTGGCCTCTCTAGAGCAGCTGCTTCCTTCAGCCCAAAGTACTGGCCTCCATCCCTTTTCTTTTTTTTCCTTTTTTTTTTTTTACAGGCAGAGTGGACAGTGAGAGAGAGAGACAGAGAAAGGTCTTCCTTTGCCGTTGGTTCACCCTCCAGTGGCCGCCGCGGCCGGCGCGCTGCGGCTGGCGCACCGCACTCATCCGATGGCAGGAGCCAGGTGCTAGGTGCTTTTACATGGTCTCCCATGGGGTGCAGGGCCCAAGCACTTGGGCCATCCTCCACTGCACTCCTGGGCCACAGCAGAGGGCTGGCCTGGAAGAGGGGCAACCGGGACAGAATCCGGTGCCCCGACCGGGACTAGAACACAGTGTGCCAGCGCCGCTAGGCGGAGGATTAGCCTAGTGAGCTGCGGCGCCGGCCCTCCATCCCTTTTCTATCAGAGAAAATCCTGCTCATCCTCATCAAAGTGTCAAAAGAATAAAAGCTGTTTACTTGTTGGTCTGGGTGAGGTAGGGGAAAAATCAACTGTACTTAGTCCATTTTCTGTTGGTCTTACTGAGATTTCTACGGAATAGAGGTCTGGTTAATCCACAGTCCTGGTGGCTGGGAAGTGAAGTCCAAGTGCATGGCACTGGCATCTGCTTAACTTCTGGCGAGGCTAACAAGGCAGAGGTGTCACAGGGCACGGGGGAGCAAGCTGCCAGCTCCAAGTCTCTTCCTCTTCTTGTAAGGCCAGTAATGCTGTCACGGGGCGCCCTCACGACCTCACCTAACCCTCATCAAGTCCCAAAGGCCCCGACCCCTAGTACTCTCCATATAGAATTTGAGGATGGATTTTTTCAACACGTGCACTCCGGCAGGCCACATTCAAACCACAGAAGCACCCTAGTCTCTTCTTTCTCATAAAGCACCATGCTCAGAGGTTCTGCTCTCTCCTGGCGTATTTTCAGGGAGTCAGCCGCACTCTGTGAGCCCCGCAGCTTGCTCTCCTGAGCCTGAGGAAGTCTCGTTATTTATGTTGGAGTAGCCAGGCCTCTCCTGCCCTCCACCCACCGTTCACCCCACTCCCTAGGTATTGCCTTTCAGTGGATGCCTGCACCTCCAGGCTTCAGCCGTCTCTGCTCAGAACTCTGAAAACTGCTCAGAGCA
Source organism: Sylvilagus floridanus (assembly GCA_949820135.1). Lineage (NCBI taxonomy): Eukaryota > Metazoa > Chordata > Mammalia > Lagomorpha > Leporidae > Sylvilagus > Sylvilagus floridanus. Next base: position 21,037,557 of record OX463238.1, on the reverse strand, counting down.
AAGCTCCTACCATGCTGACCTGTGCCAAAAACTAGAGGACATCACAGGGAGGATGAACACAGATGACTATTTACTTAAAGTTTCCAGTTACATCTCAATACTATGCTTGTGGGGAGAACAGATGCTTTTGTATTAAAGGCTCTTTTATTTAAAGATTTAAAATGCTTCATAGTAAATGCTTAAAAATTTTACATTGCAAACAATAAACAACCCTTTGGAAGGGTTTGATAATGCATTTTTTAAAAAGATTTTAATTATTTATTTGAGCTCCTGGCTTCGGATCAGCGCAGCTCCAGCCGTTGTAGCCAATTGGAGAGTGAACCAGCCGATGGAAGACCTCTCTCTCTCTGCCTGTTCTCTCTCTGTGTAACTCTTTCAAATAAATAAATAAATATTTAATTTTAAAAAAACCCAAAATATACCACAAAGTTATAATAACAAATAAAAACAGCGCATAGGCAAATAGAGCATATAAGGAGGGCAGAACTCGCAGCCAACTGGTTTTCACCAAAGGAGTCAAGAAAACACAACAGGGAATGAACAGTATTTTCAATAAACGGTCTTGGAAAACTGAATATCTACCTGTTGAAGTAGGACAGTAGACCTTTTACTCTCACGCTACACAAAAATCAACTCAAAGTGTAGATTCAGGATTTGAATGTAAGACCCAAACCTGACATTCCTAGAAGAAAAAAAAAAGGCAAGCTCTATGACATTTATCTAGGCAAAGAATTTTTGATAAGACCTCCAAGCACAGACAACAAAAGCAAAAGTAGGATGACATCAAGCTATGAGGCCCCTGCACAGCAGAGGAAACAATGCACAGAGTGAAGCACTGGACTGCAAACTATACACTGATAAGGAGCTAGCCCAACATATGCTTGTCTGAGGAATTCAAGCAACTCAATAGCAAAAAAAAAGAGAAAATTAACGGGATTCCTTTGTAGATGGACTTTCCGCCAACCCTGCGCCTTGTAGGTCAGTCTCACCCTCCCTTCTGGAAGTACCAGGTACTGGAGGTCCTGAGAGTCTGGAGGCCTCTGTTTTTCAGTTATCTGTTTTCATTCACTCTTCTTTACTGCTCATTCGATTGCTTTCCAGTCTCCTAAATTTTATTACTGTCTTCTTCTTTATGGGCTTACGCCTGGCACAAATACTTTCAGTATTATTTTATCAAGATTTCAGGAGGGGATAAAAGTAGACATATTAGCAACCTATGGTTTTACTAGAAATGTCTCCTGCTCTCCCACCATTTTGGATTTGGGGGAATTGAGACATTGACATGTTGCATTTTCTGGGCATTTCTATTGAGTTCCTAATTACGAGAAATGGTGTTCCAAATTATACCCAAGTTTTGGCTGAGTGCATGTCTCTTTATGAACGCGCTTCACAACTGAACACTGATTCAGGTTGCATGGGGCAGTTTTGAATTTGTGTTAACTCAACTCTGTGAGGCAATCAAAGATCTAGCTACAGGAAGAACGAGATTACAACACGCCCAAGAGTCACACAACTAGTTAGTGGTGGGCCCAGCTCTCAAACACATCTTGTGGCTTCTGACTCTACTATGTGCATGTGGTCTCTCTCTTTGTCCTTTGGCCTGTCTTTTTACAAAGAAAACAAATTAGGAAAATGTGTTTCTTTTCATAAATGTGACACAGTACAGAAAGCTTGCTGAAAAAAGACTCACATTCCTGAAACGTTAATCCTGGAAGCCTCCCCACTCGGGTCCTAGGCATGGAAGAGGCTTTGTGGGCCCCTGCAGCTGGCCACATCTGTCAGGGGCTGGAGGCCCAACAAGGCGTTGTCAGAGCTGCCTGCCCCACCCGGGACCTAGGGATGATTTGGCTGAAGCTGAACGTTCCCCTCTGTGTTGTGGTCCTTCCTCGGTCCCTGAGCCATCTGAAATCTCCGAGAAAGCATCTCCCTCTGGTCCCCACGTTGTTCTCACATCCTTGTTCCCTAAAGGAGATCCGCACATCTGTTTCCCATGATTGTGAACTATGAGAAGTTGTCAGGGCCTTTCAATCAGGATAACGGCCTATAAAAGCTTGCTGTATTTTCAGTTTTACTAAATATTTCTATAATTCAAAAATTATGGAAATGGATAATGTTTCTGTTCTTTGGGAATATATTTAACAGCTGTGTGTGCACCAGATGCAAATGAATATATAGAAAGAAATTGCGCATTTTATAGACTACACTTCATATTAACTGCCACAGTGCTGGAGACAGCAGGGGACACCTCACGGGGCACAACTTGTTTCTTGGCTCCACCGAGAGAAGAGGTGAGGTTCCCTCCTGGCCATCAGTGAGTAACAGCACAATTCACATGAAGAAGCAACTTGCTAGCAGTAACTGTGATGTTAGGAGTTGTATGAAATTGGTTCTGCTACAAAACCTACTAACCCTTGTCCTAAAGTGGAGACGGTTTTCCAACAGCAGTTGCTGAGGACGAAGCGTGGTAAATGGAGATCCTGAGAGATGGACCTGGAACTCCTTGCTGGACAGCTGACTGCTGTGACTCAGAAGCTGAACAGGGTCTGGCACTGGCCACGGGCTGGGGTCCAGTGTCCATCAGTGGTGGATGTGGCCATGGCCGGGTCGGTTTCCCTGGTCTGCTCACTCTACTAGCAACTACCCTACAGTCCTCTAATTGGATCCTTTCTTGGCTTAAGAGAACTTGAAATAGACAAATTCTGATTTACAGACAAGAACACAGATTGTTAGGAAATATGATTTTGGGGACTCCTGCCTTTTACATGCCAGGAGAGTTCTAAGAAGGACCTTAGGGAGCCAAGGGAGGAGATTTCCAAACAGAAGGAAGAACATCACGGGCTCTGTGAAGTGCGAGTGTCTCCTCTGGCCCTTCTGTTCTATCCCTCATATTCCCAAGTATCCAACCTACCAAGGCAAGATCCAGGCTGGGGGAGACCCTGAGCAGTCAGGGATATTCACAATTGGGGCTTTCTGGGGCAAACTGTGACTCAGGGAGGGTTTCTTTGTAAGGACCCTAGCATTAAGAAGGTTTGGGGGAATCCTCAGGAGACCAGCAGAGGGGATGCATGGTTCCCACTGCCTCTTAGCAACTCTGCACCGTCATCAGCAGCAGTCACTCTGGTCTCGTGGAAAAGCTCATCTTCTGAACCCGCTCCACCTATTTCAGACCCTCACTTCCCATGAAGAGTCATTACACAATTTGGTTCCTGCCATTGCTAACAAAGAGATTTGGGACAGCGCTCTTAGAGTTGCAATGTCCTAGTTTCACATCTGTGAAATGGGGTAGCCACAGCACCTACTTTGTAAGATAGATGTGAGAGTTCAGTAAGTCACAGCATCGCCAGCGCTCGGCATAGAGCCCAGCACAGCACAGGCACTCAATGTACACAGAAATCCTTTTAAACGTTTGTGGAAAAGGGAATAAAAAGATAATGCTTATTTGAGCACAAAAACATTTTGAAATCCATGAATCTGAGAACTTCAAAAAGTTCTTGAAAATGCATATTATAAAAACACTATGCATAGATTCCAAGTGTTTTTGCACCAAAATAAATTCATAATTTTGTTTGCTGGGAACTTTTAGGAGTGTCTGCTGCTCTCTATCTGTGCGCTTTTTGATAATAAAAGGAACCCGAACTCGAAGGGCAGATGATTCGGCATAAGAACGAACGAGAATCCCACGTCCGAATCAGACAAAGGCACGGCCTCCATCCAAAATGAGATTTTGTCCAAGCTGGGTGATTTTTCTCTCCTGGCTTTCGAAACCTCTGATTGCGTCCACCCCGTCACCCTAGCGCCCTTCTTTATGTTAAACAGCATCGTTTCAGGCCTGGGAACTTGTCAGTTTCCCGAGTGAAGAGCCACCACTGCAGAGCCTTAAATTAAAAACAGGGAGAATATGTTCTATTTCATCCATCAGAAGGAACGCTGTCTCTCTGACTTCTTTTCTCCTCCTTCGTCTCTGCTCTTTGTCTGAATAAACCTGACAGAAAAATTATTTGGATGTGTCATGGGCTTGTCATCTCAGGCCAACAAATTGATGGTTTAATGCAAAATGACATGCAGCCCAGGCGTGTCACTGAGGCCCACCTCACACTCGTGCTTCGGGAACAAGTCATCCCACCTGGGGATCTGAAGGAACGGTTTGCCCCTGCCCTCCTCTCCTGATCCTCGGTCCCTTAGCGAAAGCGCTCACCCCGGAAGGGAAGGCATAGCAGCCGCTACGTCTCCAGGCTCTGCAGACGAGGGTCTCCATCAAAGGAAGGGAGCCCAGCTCTTCTTGTCCAATGCAAACGGCTCGCTCTCTCCCTCTCCCCTCAGAAATGCTCAGAAAAAAAGCTGGAAGCATCCAAAGACTCAAAAACTACGCTGGGAGCCAACTTCGTCTGCTTTTAGGATTACTTGCTTGACAAATGAAGTTGTCCGATGTTGAGTAATTACAGCCCAGCTGGCTGGCTGCATGCCTCCCGCCTGAGGGGCAGTGGCTCTTGTGCCTGACACTGTGTGCCTCTGAGTCTCTCTCTTCTTCTATGGAAATGGAGTATGAGGAAGGGTGGGGTCATTTAATAGTCAGGGAAGTGGGGGAAATTTTGGGTGGACCCTGTGAACAAAGAATTAGGATCTGTTCTAGAAGTCTTCCCTCCAAAATAATAATAATAATAATAATAAGAAGAAGAAGAAGAAGAAGAAGAAGAAGAAGAAGATAACGATTGTTTATATGTAGAAAACAATGAGAAAGACTTTAAAAAGTTCATGGAAAAGCATAGTATGAAGATGCTGTGTATGGATTTGAATTTTTTTTGGCACCAAAATCAACTTACCTTTTTGAAAGTCATTTTCCATGAGCTTTTGGAAGCTCCTTCATATTAAAACTAGATCTGGGGCCAGCGTTGTGGCACACTAGGTTAATCCTCCCCCTGCAGCACCGGCATCCCATACGGGCGCTGGTTCTAGTCCCGGCTGCTCCTCTTCCAGTCCAGCTTTCTGCAGTGGCCTGGGAGTGCAGTGAAGGATGGCCCAAGTGCTTGGGCCTTGCACCCCATGGGAGACCATGAGGAAGCACCTGGCTCCTGCCTTCAGATCAGTGCAGCTCTGGCTGCTGTGGCCATTTGGGGAGTGAACCAACGGAAGGAAGACTTTTCTCTCTGTCTCTCTCACTGTCTGTAACTCTACCTCTCAAATAAATAAATAATCTTTAAAAAAAAAAAAACTATATCTGCACCACTATATTCCTAAAGCTGCACCTAAGAAATTTGTATTCATTCAAAAAAAAAAAAAAAACTATATCTATGTATCTGGGGCAATCAGAGGTGCCAATACAAGTAAGAGGCCAAGGGATCAAAGAGCTGCATGACATTGTCTGCCCCATATCCTCCCAAACAGCACCTGAAGCCCTGCAGCAGGGAATCACCAGTGCACAGCTCCCAGCTCAGCCCAAGCTCCTCGAACTCAGGAGAAGCCAGATGGCATCTCTCCTCCAGCACCGGGGTAAGATTACTCCGCCGGTGAACTGGACTTTTTTCGGCAAATAGAATCTCGGGAACCGAATGATGACTAGAGTCCCGTCTGTGCCTTTGAGATGCTGGGTGGAGAGGAAGAAAACCCAGAGACAGGTCGACTGGATGTGTCCACGGAGGCAATGGCCTTGATAATGAGGACAGTTTTCCCAGGGAAGAAAGGGCTCCAGGACATTGCTGGCTCATTTTTTTTTTTTTTAAGATTTATTTATTTGAAAGTCAGAGTTGCACAGAGAGAGAGAGACATCTTCCATCTGATGGTTCACTCCCTAATTGGCCGCAATGGCTGGAGCTGCGCAGATCTGAAGCCAGGAGCCAAGAGCTTCTTCCAGGTCCCCCATGCAGGTGCAGGGGCCCAAGGACTTGAACCATCTTCTACTGCTATCCCAGGCCATAGCAGAGAGCTGCATCAGAAGTGGAGCAGCCAGGACTAGAACCAGCGCCCGTATGGGATGCCAGTGCTTCAGGCCAGTGTTAACCCAGTGCACTACAGCACCCGCCCCAGCTGGCTCACTTTGTATGCCAGCACTTCTGCCTTCACTAAGACCTTGGTCATTTCTATATGAATTGGTTCCCTGAAATTAAAGGAAAAAAAGACATCTATGTCTCATGAGTTATTTACTTAGTTATTTACCCAGTAGTTACTTCTCTCATTGCAAGTCAGATGAATATGCCAACAGAATCAGACTAACCTGCGCAGCTGCTGACCTACTGGGCCTTGTCCTTGGCTCTGATCAGATCTGGTTCAAGGCTGTGGCTGCTATCACACATCAGCCTTAGCTGGCCTCCATTACATTTAACACATGATTATTCTGTTTGTTTATTTAGTTGGCAGCTCTGGGTCCCCACGTGGCAGGCTTACATTTGAAAAGGAATTAAAAATCAACAAATAACTTGACACACAGGACCGTCATGCAAATACAAAGTACTGTTTTGCCGGGCTTGCCATATAGAGCAGCCCTAAAGGTGGCCTGGAACTCTCAGTTAAAGAAATCAACTGTTGCACACGGACAGCAACAAAGAAAGGAGAAGTTGCTGTGCGTCTGCCCTAGATGGAGGGAAGGCAGGCCAGGCAGGGTGCTAATCCTTCCCCAGCTTAGTCATTCCTGTTCTGTGTGGCTGGATGTGAGCCAGCTCATCAGCTGAGTACGGCCAATTCCACTCCCGTAAACCTTTAGACAACACAATTAGAGAAGAGCCTAATTGGGACGAGAAAAAACGTCATTCTTTTCTTCATGGTTCTAGCACAGGAGGGTAGACAGTTTCCACCTCTCCCCCCTTCAGTCCACGATCCCAGTAAGTGACTGAATTCGTCTAAGTACCTAACTTTAAAAAATGTGCTTACATGGATTTCGAAAACCAAGCCAAGAAATACAAGACCCATAAAATCCTGAAGCATATTAAATGACAGTTCCTTTTTCCTTAATCCACCACGACAAATATCAATTAAATGTAATTATATTAAATAGGTTCCCCTGAGAGCAAATAAAGATTTGCCAGAACACAAATTGCTACCCAGGTGAACAATATATAATTTTCTTGAGCACACAGACAAATGCAAGTGGTATATTCCAGAATGTAATACAACAAATGTGTGCTTACTGTAACATATACATTTAGTTTTTTTCTGAGCTACTAAAATGGCATAGAGCCAAAAGCTACAAATAAAATATATGAGTTTTTCTTTCTCTTTTCTTGGAGGAGGGGACGAATATTGCATTTTATATTAATAACTGTTAACTAAAAGGCTATTAATCTGAGACAAAAATAAATAAATGGACTCTCCTCGAAGCAAATGCCAGAAATGAACTTGTAAGTTTGGGTTAGAAAACATTATTTAAGCAACTGCTTTTCTTATTAGAAACAAATGTTTTACTGAGCTTGCTAAGAAGGGGAGAAATACGTCTATAAATAGGCAAGTAAAATGGGTAGGATAAAATGGATTTCGTTAACTATTTTAGGAGGTAACGATCCCATTTGCATGGAAGTGAGAAACCAGCAAGAGAGGTGAGTATGAGGGCAAAGGAGAAAGCCACTCTCCCAGATTTGAAAATGAGCGACTGGCACCTGTGTGAATCTAAGGATCGCAAAGCATATTTCTCAAGAGAGATGTCTGTCTTTCTCTTCCACAGGAAAACTGAGCAAACGCCACAGTCCTGTTCTCTTTCATTATGACATGTAAGGTTCGAATTTCTCCTGTCCAATAATTTTAGAGATGGAAATTTAATTCAGTCTTGGTGTTATATGGAAAATCTTGAACATAACCATTTTCAGATCGAATGTGCCGATACGTCAAGTATTTGTAGTCTCTGCCCTTTTTTAAAGTTATGAAAATAATTATCTCCAAACAGACTCTCGGAAGCCTGGTGTGTTCCTCTCCCTCTTGCTCACTGCCTTCAGGCTGGGCTCCCCCTGCTCTCATTCCTGCTTGCGATGTGACAATTTCTTAATTTTTTTTTTTTTTTTTTTGGACAGGCAGAGGACAGTGAGAGAGAGAGACAGAGAGAAAGGTCTTCCTTTGCCATTGGTTCACCCTCCAATGGCTGCCGCGGCCAGCACACCACGCTGATCTGATGGCAGGAGCCAGGTGCTTCTCCTGGTCTCCCATGGGGTGCAGGGCCCAAGCACCTGGGCCATCCTCCACTGCACTCCCGGGCCACAGCAGAGAGCTGGCCTGGAAGAGGGGCAACTGGGACGGAATCCGGCGCCCTGACCGGGACTAGAACCCGGTGTGCCAGCGCCACTAGGTGGAGGATTAACCTGTTGAGCCACGGCGCCAGCCACGATGTGACAGTTTCTGATCTGGGCAGCGCCACTGACAAGACCACGTCAGGGCTGATGACTCGGCTTGCTTTTCAGCTCTCCCAGCTAGGCAACGTCGGAAATAGCCGCTAAGAGCCTATCTCGGGCTAGCACTTCTAGGATGTCTCAGAAAGGTGTCAAATAATCCTGCCTCTCGGTAGAACTCCCGCGGATGAGTTCCTTGCCGTCTGCTCCCCCCTCCTTGGTGTCCCAGGGGAGCTCTGATTTGCTGTTGGACTGGAGGGAACGTCCCCTGCAGCTGCCAGGGAAGACCCTCAGAGGCTGGGCGCAGCCTGGGTGTGTTGCGAGAAGCTTAGGGAAGATGAGGACCGCATAGAAATGGCTGCACCTGCTAATTGCGCCCAGGTGCTGCCCTGCTCCGGGACCCCCGTGTGTCCCCCCAGCACCCTCCTCCTCTTGCTCGCTCTGCCCCCAACCCCGCTGCCCATACCCCTAACTCCTTAGTTCTCCCTGTTGGGTCTTACTAACAGCTGCAGGCTGCCTGCTCTGTCTCAGCCTCGGTAAGTGAAGTTTAAAAAAATGATTCATTTCTTTGAAACAGTGACACACAGAGGAGAGAGAGAAATAAAAGAGAGAGTTGAAAGAGCTCTTCCATCCACTGGTTCACTCCCCGAATGGCCCCAATAAGCCAGGGCTGGTCTAGACCAAAGCCAGGAGCCAGTAACTCCATCCTGGTCTCCCACACAGAGGGCAGGGGCCAAGTATCAGGGCCATCTTTCACCGTTTTCCCAGACGCATTAGCAGGGAGCAGAGCAGCCAAGACTTGAACCTGTGCCCTGGTATGGAATGCCGTCCAGCTGTGCCACAATGCCAGCCTCTGTACTTTTTTTTTTAAATAAATTTTATTTTATTTGAAAGGTAGAGTTACAGAGAGGCAGAGGCAGAGAGAGATCCTCCATCTGCTGGCTCACTCCCCAAATGGCCACAATGGCTAGAGCTGAGCCAATCCGAAGCCAGGAGCCAGGTGCTTCCTCCTGGTCTCCCATGCGGGTGCAGGGCCCAAGCACTTGGACCATCCTCCAGTGCACTCCCGGGCCACAGCAGAGAGCTGGACTGGAAGAGGGGCCACCAGGACAGAATCCAGTGCCCCAACCGGGACTAGAACCTGAAGTACCAGCGCCACAGGTGGAAGATCAGCCTAGTGAGCGGCTGCACTGGTCAGTACACATATTTTAATTTATCGGAGTGGCGTTATGTGATAGCTCTCATAATGATTCTGGCAATTATCACTCAGCATCTGATTTTTTTTTTTTTTTTTTACAGGCAGAGTGGACAGTGAGAGAGAGAGACAGAGAGAAAGGTCTTCCTTTGCCGTTGGTTCACCCTCCAATGGCCGCCGCGGTCGGCGCGCTGCGGCCTGGCGCACCACGCTCGTCCGATGGCAGGAGCCAGGTGCTAGGTGCTTTTCCTGGTTTCCCATGGGGTGCAGGGCCCAAGCACCTGGGCCATCCTCCACTGCACTCCTGGGCCACAGCAGAGGGCTGGCCTGGAAGAGGGGCAACCGAGACAGAATCTGGTGCCCCGACCGGGACTAGAACCCGGTGTTGCGGCGCCGCAAGGCGGAGGATTAGCCTGTTGAGCCACGGCGCCGGCCTAGCATCTGATTTTGATACCTTGCCAGGTGCTTCTACCAAGTGCAGGACATGCCATGATAGGCCTCCACCACGTGTTTCCAGGGTGGCGGTTGCTTGGCGACTGCATCCACCAACCTTCAGCCACAGGTAGCACTGTGGTGAACATCCTTGCACGTGTCTGTTGGTGGACATTTGTGAGCATGTATTTGGGCCACACAGTCACGAGTGGCATGCCTTCCTAGGAACCAGCACTGCCAGGTTGCTTTCCAGAAGGGCTATGACAGGTGACACTCCCACCTGTGGTGCAAAAGCATTCGTCCACGTTCTCTCTCTCTCTCTCTCTCTCTCACACACACACACACACACACACACACACACACCCTCCTCCCTCCCCAACAGTATCTGGGACTGATTGTTTGACCTAATTAGTCCTCAAATGTTCTGTACAAGGAAGAAATAAGTGACAGGCAAGGCTTTAGAAGAAATACGGCTCTTGAAGATGAGACTGGAAGATGGTCTCACCTGGCTACCCTCTCTTCCATTGGATGAGAAACTTCATTGAGTTGCTTCCTGTAAGCTGTCACTAACCCTAGAAACTGGATAGCTTCGCTTCCTGTAGGTCAAATATGCTGTAGGCTCATCTGCATCCCTCCCTAGACTTTGCTAGGCAAACTCCAGGAGGTCAGTGCCTCCTGCGTTGTCTGTTGCTGGTGCCCAGTGCCTAAAATAGTGGCCAATATAGTTCAGGTCATTTAACAGACACTTATTAAAGGAATACATGCACCAACAGGTGAATTGATTTTGGACTGACAAACCCTACCATGGGACCTGACTGAATTTATCAATGGGTGCATGAACAAACGTTCAGCCCTAATCCTATCCCTTTGTTCCATCTTCTCTTTCCTCCTCTGGGCTCCCCCGTCGGATCTTCCCTCGCGGATTTCGCCAGAACCCAGGTGAGAGAACAGGGCAACCACCAACACGGCTCTCCTTTACCTCACTATCATCTTCTCTTTTTTGCTCCAGGATGGGGGAACTAGAAATGAACCAGACTCAGTGAAAAGTTGTGCACTCCAGGGAGGGAGTGAGGAGGCATAGCCCAGAGGGGTATTGGACCTAGGAGTGCATGGGTGGGTTCCCGCAGGGCAGGCGGCCTGGACTCTCACACACCTCCCCTCCCCTCCTCCTCCCCCCTCCAGGCTTCATCCTTCATGACAGTCTAATGAAGGGCTGGTCTGGGGGTAGGGGTCCCTGATTATACACAGATCTATGTGTGCACATGCCAAAGAGAAAACGCATATAATCATATTAAGACCGTTTGTTTTCCTATCTATACAGTTTATAGTGATATGAAGTTGACAGTTTCTAGGCATAGCTTTCCCTAAATAAGCCCTCCGTATTTTTCCTGGATGTGAAAGGCTGTTTTCACAGCCAGAGACGAGCATTTGAGAAATTCTTGGGGACCGAGTGGTGCTGCAGGCCATCTTCCCTGGTTAACAATCAGCGAATAACTGGTCTTAAGCTGTGTTTCTACCTAATTAGAATCAGCAAGAGAACCTTTCGAATCAACGCCATCCGGCCCGAACGATTTGGACCAGAAAACTCAGCCATTTGATAGCTCAAGCCTAAGCTAGTTGCGTCCTACATGTGATACCACATTTGCGTGCGCTGCCAAGTCTGCCCAGGGTTTTAAATGACAGTCCCTCACCTGGCTGCAGAGGTCCTGGGAATCGTACAGTGGGCCATTGACAGCACTCAGGGTTCTGCCCCAACACTCAACGTAGATTATTTGAAAAGGAGCTTTTATGCAAAACGTGTGTTCCTTCATTGCTGTAGGAGCTGGGTCTTATAGAGCAAGATAGCAAGATTGGTTTTCTTCTGGATATACATCGTGAATGTTCTACCTTGTTGGGTTGAGGATACTTGTTTGACCTCTTTGGGGCCCTTCATTTCCCCTCTCAGACACCCCCCAAGTAAGAGCCCACCTCTCTTGGCATGAGTTCATCTCAAATCTTTGGGTTCCTTATTAAAAAGCGACTAGTGGCAAACTAAATGGGCTCCATTTTCAACTTCAAGTTACACAGAGCAGCCAAGAGCATTTTATTTAACAAAGAGAAATATATTGGACAAGTAGATTTTTTTTGAAGCCCTCCATCCTTGGAAAAGAAATAAGGTTTTATATTTCAATGCCATGGAAATTTCTCTGAGTGAGCTGAACCAGGGGGCAATTCTGCCTGTAATTGAGTGCATGAAAACACTCCATAACTCCACTGTATGGAGCCTTCAGCTTCTCAGGCACTGCCTCATGGAGGTGAGAAACTTCTTGGAGAACCAAAGGATGGGTTGATTTGGGCCAAGTGACTTGAGTGCTTTGTGATGGCTCATCAGATCAGTCCTCTATGCCTAAATGAGTATAGGTGCCTTACGGGCATGTAGCTTTGAAGCCAGGACATAAATGCCATCGAAAATCACTTCAGATCAAAGCAGGCAACACATACTATATGCTACATGTCTATGTGCCAGACAGAGTGCCCCAGAACGTCAGTCTGACTAAAAACAATGGCTGACACTGATTCAGCACTGACAACCATTCTAAGGCACTGCTCTAAGCCCTTTTAACATACATGTGTTAAATATATAAATATGCATTATATAATATACATCATTGTTTAATATTACATATAAATAAAAATGCATTGCATATATTTAATATAAAATATATTCTATGAATATATAATCATAAATTATTTGTACAACATATAAATATATAGAATCTAAATATATTTACAAATAAATATATTCATAAATATGTGTTATATATATATATATATATATATACATATAAACTCATTTTGCATAAAACTGCCACTTGTGACGCCAGCATCCCATATGGGCATTAGTTCATGTCCTGGCTGCTCCACTTCCAATCTGGCTCCCTGCTAATGCACCTGGGAAAGCAACAGAAGATGGGCCAAGTGTTTGGGCCCCTGCCACCCATATGGGAGACCTGGAAGAAGCTCCTGGCTCTTGGCTCCTGGCTTCAGCTTGGGCCAGCCCTGACTGTTGCAGCCAACTGGGGAATAAATCAGTGGATGGAGGCTCGCTCTCTCTCTCTCTCTCTCTCTCTCTAATTCTGCTTTTCAAATAAATAAACCTTTTTAAAAATTTTAATACTATCACTGTCCCCATTTTACTGATGAGGAAACAGGCACACAGTCACCATACAATGTACTCAGAGATACATGGTTTGGCTGAAGCCGTTCAGTTCCAGGGCCTTCTTCCTAGAGAGGACACTGCAGGACTTCCCTGAGGGGGGAGGGATGTATCTACACCCTCCAGGCTTGCAATGCAGCTTTGCAGGCCGTGTTTAGTTCTGCTCACACACATGAGCTTGTTCTGGGACCGTCGTGAGCCCAGCTCCACGTTGAGCTGCAAGGGAAGCATGAAACACAGGCCCTGGCTGCCCATAGCTCACATCCCAGGAAAGGAACCTGTGGCAGAACTCGGGCGCTGAGGGGGGTAGCCACATGCCCAGCTGGCTCGGCCCCCTGGAAGAAGGCAGGAGAGATCCCTGCTGGGGCTGCCACTTTCTGTCCCAAGCCCAGAGCGATTCAAGCTGACCACCTACCCTTCACCCCAACCCAGGCTGCTGGCCCCCAAGCCAGGGAGGGGCCAGAGGAGCTTCCCAACCCCCACACCTGCCGCAGGTTCATCTCAGCACCAGCGCGGAGGGGTTGCTTTGCAGAACGGTTTCTGTTTGGCAAGTACTGCATCGTTGATGTGAATTAAGGAGATGCTAGAGCTACAGTAGAAACAAACCCGTGGAGCATCACAGCGTCAAGGTCACAAGCACGGGGCGTGGCTCTGCCTGGGACTCCCAGGAATGGAGAATGCCTCGTGCTTATTACGTGGCATTTCCTCACCCTTCTAATGAGGAGTGGCAAAGGGCGTGGTAGTCTGGCTTCATGATAGAGCACACCACGCTCCTCTCCAGGATCCTGCAGGGCCCAGGCACAGCTCAGCCCAGTGCAAGGCCTGCATCCCACTGTCTGCCCCTGGCCCTCATGGTGCCTCTCTGAAAACCCAAAGCTGAGTTTCCTTCAAGAATTTCAAAGTAAATGTCTTCCATCTTCCTGGAGGTGATTTTCAAAAATGAAGCTATCATGGAAAGAAGGGGCCATCAAAGGAGGTACCTTTCTCTGAAGGGAGGAGAGAACTTCCACTTTGACTACGGCCTTGTCTCAATAAGGTTGGAGTTGGCAAACTCAAGAGGCTTCCATAGCCTTAGCAGCTCATGACAAGAGCCTCAGGCAATTACTGACGTCATAAACAAGAGTGTCAGTTGTTTTTTTGTTTTTTTGTTTTTTTAATTTATTTATTTTTTACAGGCAGAGTGGACAGTGAGAGAGAGAGACAGAGAGAAAGGTCTTCCTTTTGCCGTTGGTTCACCCTCCAATGGCCGCCGCGGTCGGCGCGCTGTGGCCGGTGCACCGCGCTCGTCCGATGGCAGGAGCCAGGAGCTAGGTGCTTTTCCTGGTCTCCCCATGGGGTGCAGGGCCCAAGCACCTGGGCCATCCTCCACTGCACTCCCGGGCCACAGCAGAGGGCTGGCCTGGAAGAGGGGCAACCGGGACAGAATCCGGTGCCCCGACCGGGACTAGAACCCGGTGTGCCGGCGCCGCAAGGTGGAGGATTAGCCTGTTGAGCCACGGCGCCGGCCCAGTTGTTAAATCTACAACAGGAGTCACTGTGCACTTGCTCCCCTTGTAGGACTTCCGTCTTTAATGTGTTATACTATGCAAATTGTGGTAAAACTAGCATTCAAACAGTACTTTATACTTTGTGTGTCTATGTGGGTGCGAGCTGTTGAAAACTTTACTTAGCATATACTAAGTTGATCTTCTGTATATAAAGATAATTGAAAATGAATCTTAATGAAGAATGGGATGGGAGAGGGGGTAGGAGATGAGATGGTTGGTGGGTGGGAGGGTGGTTATGGGGGAAAAAACCACTATAATCCAAAAGTTGTATTTTCAAAATTTATATTTATTAAATGAAAGTTTTAAAAAATGAAGCTATCTAGTACATCAGGTTAAGCTGCTGCTCCCAATTCCAGTATCCCATATCAGAGCGCCAGTTCAAGTCCAGCTGCTCCACTTCCCACCCAGCTCCCTACTGCACCTGGGAAAGCAGCAGAAGATGGCCCAAGTGCTTGAGCCCCTGCACTCATGTGGGAGACCCAGAAGAAGCTCCTGGCTCCTGGCTTCAGCCTGGTCCAGCCCCAGCCATTGCAGCCATCTGGGGAGTGAACCAGTGGATGGAAGGTATCTCTCCTTTCTCTCTTTCTCCCTCTCTCTCTCTGCCTTTCCCTCTCCCCTTCTCTGTAACTCTGCATTTCATGGAAATAAATCCTTTTTTAAAAAATCAAGCTATGATCTAGAGTGCCTGAGATAATCTTTGAAAGTAGGACTCAAGAGATGCCTCAAAACAAGAACATTAAATGGTTTCCACCCCAATGCAAGCTGCCTCGAGGCGTTCAGATACGCTCTTACCCCACACCCTCCCCCAATCTCCTGGTTTCATTACATCTTGTTTCATTCTAAGTCAGGATGTTTTCCCCAAAGAAAACATTTATTGTGTGTTTACTGCACACACTTATCTCGGGGCTTATCAGCAGAATTCTCTCCAAGAAGTAAAACTAGGTAGGACCAACGTGACGTTGAACTTAAGTGGTTCCATAAACATGTGGGATCCCTGTCAGCCCTTGTTCTTGGCACTCGGTGAAGAACTGAATCCGCAGCTCCCCAGGGCTCCCGCCCAACACGCAAGCTTGCTGCTGCTTAAATCACACACGGGGCTGGAACGGGCAACCTGAGTCACAGCTCAACCCACAGAGGAACACTGGCTTCTAGGAGGCGTGTCCTAAGTGACAGTGGCCTGGAAGTACACGGCTGGGCAGCACAGAGCCCTTGGACAGCCGCTGGGAGCGAGTCCCACTCTGCCTGAGGTGTGTGCGTGCAGAGTTGTTCTTTGCTAAGGAAACTAATATCCTCCTCTTAGCACTCCAGCATCTCCGGTCCTGGAGAGCATATCGAGTGGCCTGTCTAGTTTCCAAGGCTTAGCCAAGAGCTCTGTAAAAACAGCTACATGTGTCACACAGGCATTGCAAAGCACCTGCACCAATTCACTCCCTACACACGCACTTCGAGTCGAGAACCCACTCGGTTTGGTACGAAGTGGGTTTGAAAGGACTTGTCTTGCTTTTGTTGTGTTTTGCTGCATCTTATCCAAGGCAGCGAGATAGTACAGCCTCATCAGCCCACACGCTGAGAGGAGAATGATGTCTAAAAGGATGTGGCACTCATCCCTTACCAAGCACTCGAGTCGACAGCCCAGAATCCAGCTGTTCCAGATGCTGTGTAAAGCCAGTCACCCTTCTGCCTTCAAGCATCTCTTTGGTTGACCTTCTGCAGGAGTGGGTACTTACTTCTTCCAAGGATCATTTGGCTAGTTAAACATCATTTGCAGGCCAGACAAAATTATCAACTTAAAAACTGGCCTGTAGGGCTGGTGCTGTGTCCTAGCCCTCAACATTCTATTTCCAATCCAGCTCCTTGCCAATGCACTTGGGAAAGCAGCAGAAGATGGCCCAAGTGCTTGGGCCCCTGCACCCATATGGGAGACCTAAAAGCAGCTCCTGGCTCTTGGCTTCGGATTAGCCCAACTCCAGCCATTGTGGTTATTTGGGAGAGAACCAGTGGATGGAAGACCTCTCTCTGTCTCTTTCTCTCTTCCAAATAAATAATTTTTTTAAAAAGGCATGAGATGCCTCCTGAATACCAAGAAAGCAAGCACATTCTTCATTGATTAGATTCCTCTTGTTGCCGGTGCACTCCTGTGAGCAGGTCACATTACAGCGACACTGCCCTGTAGCTGATCTACTGTCCATATCGCTGCATAGCCGCAGCCCTCTGCTTACGGTCAGTGTCTGCCTACATTTCTGCTCATTCGAAAGGAAGAGTGTGCAATCCTGGGTCCTCCTCCTTAGCATCATAATCTTGAATCTCAGTTTTCTCATCTGTAAGTGAACACTTATCAAGCTCTTCAGGACCTCAGAGCATGGGATGGGATGTAGAACAGGCACCGAGGAGTTAACCAAGGCAGTTCCACTTTCATCCACTCTGGTTCATTCTGGAAGATGTTCTCAGACCAAAAGGGAGTTTGGGGAGGGTGATGCATGTGGCATAGCTATTAAGTCACTGGTTGGGATGCTGAATTCCACATGGAGTGCCTGGGTTTGAGTCCCGGCTCCACTTCCAGTTCGAGCTGCCTGCTAATTCACACCCTAGGAGGTAGCAGGTGATGGTTCAAGTAGTTGAATTTCTGCCACCAATCTCAGAGACCTGGGTTGAATTTCCAGTTCCCAGGCATCTGTGGAGTGAACCAGCATTTGGGAGCTTCGTCTGTCTGTCTCTCAGTAACTCCCTCTTTGTATGTCTCTCTGACTCTAAAACTAAATAAATAAAATGTTTTAAAAAGGAAAAAAAAAAAGGGGGGGGTAGACTTAGAAAAAGCTTGCAAACCCCTGGGTTAGACAGATGATGCTTAGGGTTGCTTGGGGTTCAGCATGCCTACGATAGGGATTAGTTTGTATTTTTACCACTTATATAAAATTTGTACTTTTCTAACTGTTGAATTTTTGGTTTGGTTTTGCATAGCTGTGCCTTCTCTGAGGCTGAGCTTTTGGTGAGGGATGTAACACCTACACCTAGACCACATCTCTGCAGAGTTTTGCTCCACACTCAGGTTTGCTGTGATTCTTATATGCTGGGTCAGGAGCCTGGAGCTCCATGCAGGTCTCCCATCTTGGTGGCAGGGGCACAAGCACTTGGGCCATCCTCCGCTGCTCTTCCCAGGCACATTAGCAGGGAGCTGGATCAGAAGTGGAACATCTGGGGCTCCAAACAGCCCTCCAGTATGGGATGCCTATGTCACAAGCAGTGGTTTAACCTGCTGAACTGCATTGCTGGGCCTGATCCTTTATTTTTTGATCAAAGTCATCCTAACAGATGTGAGGTGCTATCTCATGGTGGTTTTGATTTGCATTTCCCTGATAATTAATGATTCTGAAATATTATCTGCTTTCCATTTCTATGGCATCTTGGACGAAATGTGCATTTGGGTCCTTTGCCCATTTTTAAATATGTTTGGTTTTGGTTTGGTTTTATTTTTTGTTTTTCCTCCTTCCCATCATAGGAGTTCCTTGTAAGTTTTGGAGATGAATCCTTTATCAGATACACAATCTGCAATTATTTCCTCTCATTCCACAGGCTGCCTTTTTACCTTGTTAATTGTTTCCTTTGCTGCACTGAAGGCTTTCACTCCTGATTATACATTAAAAAATAAAAGTGACATCGGGGTCTTGAAAGGATATTAGCACTCCTATATTTATTGCAGTGTTATTTATGATAGCCAAGATATGGAAACAACCCAAATGCCTATCAGCAGAGCAATGGATAAGGAAAATGTGTTCTGCCTACACAGAAGCATCGTTCAGTCCTGAAGAAGAAGAGAATTCTCCCATCTGCAATCCCATGGGTGGCCTCAAGGACAGTAAGTCACAGGACAAACACTTCACGATTCCACCTATAGGGGTCGCTATCATAGTCACACAGAAACAGAAACTTGAGTGGTAGTTGGTAGGGGATGGGGTAGGTAGAAAGGTAGAACTGTTCAATGGCCTCAGTTTACAGTTCTACAAAATGAGTAAGTTCCAGAGATATGCTATGTGCTAGAGTGCCTGGTGTTAAGATAGAGTTTTGTGCACTTAAACATTTATTAACAGATCTCACAGTTTGTGTTTCTACCACACACATTGGGGGATGAGGGGGTGGGAAGAAACACAAAAAGACACAAGGAAATTTTAAAAGTGATGGATATAATTATTACCTTGACTATGGTAATTTCACAATTAAATATGTGAAATTCTTTCTGTATCAAATATATCTGAGAAAGCTTTTTTTAATTTTGTTTAAGGAATACAACTTCATGCATTTAATAATTCCAGATTTGCAAAGATGATGCTTGTTCCCCCTCTACCTCCCTCCCAACCGCACTCCCGCCTTTCTTCCTCCTCCCTCTTCCTTTCCCATTCTTATTTTTTTACAGAGATCAATTTTTAGTTAATTTTTATACTCAGAAGATTAACCCTACACCAAGTAGAGAGTTCACTGATTAGTATATAGGAAAGGAAGAAGTAAACAACAACAAACAAACAAACAAAAGGCATTGTTCCCGACAGTCAAGGCAAGGGCTATTCAAAATCGTCGCATCTCAAAGTGCCAGTTTTGCTTCTAGAGATTCCATTTTAAGTACTCTATTAGTTACCACAGATCAGAGTGACCATATGGCATTTGTCCTTTTGTGACTGGCTTATTTCACTAAGTATAATGATTTCCACTTGCATCCATTTTGTTGCAAATGACAGGATTTCATTTTTTATGCTGTGTAGTATTCCGTAGTGTATATATACCATAATTTCTTTCGCCAGTCTCCAGTTGATGGACATCTGGGTTGAGTCCATATCTTAGCTATTGTGAAGCGAGCTGACATGAACAAACTGTTTTTTAAAGTCTGTTTTGTGGTCACAGTTCTAGGGGGTCACCCAGGGGCAAGGGAACATGAGTTGTCCATCTGTAGCTGCGGGTGAGAGAGTGACTGGAAGTGACAGCAGCACCAGAAGCATGAGGCAAAGTGGTTCTGCAAAGAAGGGACCTGCGCGTGGAAGGGCACCCGTTCTGAAGCGGCTCCTGTGCTGCCCGAGGATGGAGATGTGGCAAGCCTCTCTGTGCTGGGAGTCTGAGACACAGACGCCGGGCCAGGCCGAGGAGAAGGCAGGCAGTGGATGGCTGAGCAGTGGCAGAGGGACAGAGAAAGGAATGGGGCCGGCCTGATGAGCCCTGGGAAGGCACTATAAGGAGAGCTTGCTGGTCCACCAGCACCAGACGCGGAAATCAGAAGATAAAGATGCACCAGCTACAAACTTCCCAAGAAAGGGAATGGAAAGTGAGAGGAAGAGCAGCCCTGAAAGGATTCAGCCTCGAGTTTGTCTTAAGCCTCGCGTCTAGCAAAGAGGGTGAGCCTATGGAGCCTGCTCACAACCCTCGGGATCAGCTACCGGGTCAAATTGTCACTGCAGGCTCTTCCAACCGCCTTGCTGCAAACGGCCCTGTGAATTTCACTGCACCCTAAGAGCTCAGAACACACGCTTTTATAATTATTATTTTTTTTTCTTTTTCAAAGTATTTTAATGAATTAATTAATTTTATTTGGAAAAACAGACACAGAGACCTCTATCTGCTGGTTCACTCCAGAAATGTCTGGGAGCTGGAACTCAATTCAGGTCTTCTGCGTGGGTGGCAGGGACCCCACTACTTGAGCCTTCACCTGCTGCTTCCCGGGGTGTTTATCAGCAGGAAGTGAGAATCAGGAGCAGAGCCAGGACTTACGCGCACTTGCTGATAACTCAGATACATAATATGGGGGTCCCAAGTGGCATCTTAACCACTGTGCCAAATGCTGCCCCCAAAACACATTCTTTTAAAAATATTGGTTTATTTGAAAGTCAGAGTCATGGGAAAGAGAGGAAGAGACAGAGAGAAAGAGAATAAGAGATCTTCAATGTGCTGGTTCGCCTCCCAGATAGCCACAAAAGCCAGGGCTGAGCCAAGCCAACGCCAGGCACTTTATTTGGGTCTTCCAGATGGGTGGCAAGGGCTCAAACACTTGGGCCATTTGCCATGGCTTTCTCAACCCATTAGCAGGGAGCTGGATCAGAAGTGCAGCAGCCAGGACACAAACCAGCACCCACATGGGATGCCGGCATAACAAGGCAGCAGCTTAACTGGCTACGCCATAAGGCCAGCCCCCGCATCCTTTTTTTTTTTTTTAAACCAAAAAAGATATATTTATTTAGTTATTTGAAAGGCAGAGTATTAGAGAAGAAGAGATCAGAGGGAGAGAGGAAGGGGGCGGGGGAGAGGTCTTCCATCTACTAGCTCACTCCCCAAACGGCCACAACAGCCAGGACTGAGCCAGGCTGAAGCCAGAAGCCAGGAGCTCCATCTGGATCTCCCACATGGGTGGGGGGAGCCCAATTACTGGGGCTGCCTTCTGCTGCTTTGCTAGGCACAGTAGCAGGGAGCTGGAAGGGAAGTGGAGCAGCCAGGACTCGAACCAGCATTCATCTAGGATGCCAGGGTCATAGGGGCAGCTTCGCCTGCTGTGCCACAATGCCAGCTCCCAGAATACATACTTAAAGAGCTAAAATCTGAGGGCTAACGATGACCAGCTTTTATTCCCAAACCCCAACACTCACCTTCTGCACAAGATTGGTTTTAACTATGCAAAAGAGGAAGACAGGGTAACCTTAATCTATTTTCAGAGCTGAGCATCCACAGTTCCCTCTCCACATTAGAGTTTTCTGAACACTTTTAAAAGCCAGTGAGGAAAACAAAGATAACTGCAGAGAAGAAAGAAAAAAAAATAGCAAATTGAGAAAAGTAATTCATATCAGGGTCTAAGAAACCTCAGTTTGCAAATCTAAACTTGTAAGTTATTTCAATAGTATGACAACTTGTTTCTGTGAAAAGGAAAACCAACTCTTATTTTTGGTCTTTACTCATTATAAGCTCTTCATGCCCAACAGGAAAATACAAGCAAGCAGAGAGCGAGAATGTTTGCAGTGGCGGAGGGTAGGGGGTGGGGGCACTGGAGCCGGTTAAGCTATGTGAATGTTCCCCTGAGGTTCGGATCTCCTAGCACTACCATTTCCAGTTTCTCTGTATAAAATACAGTCACCACAGGTATCCTTTACTACTACTAGTAATGATTCTGATATTTATTATTTTGCCTTAGCCAAAAGAGTTACAAACAAAAAAGTTCTATGATTAATAAATATCAATCTCAGGGCAGGCTTTGCGGTGCAGTGGGTTAAGCCACTGCTCGGGACATCCACATCCCATATGTGAGTGCCTGATTCAAGCACTAGCTACCCTGTACTTCTGATCCAGCTTCCTACTAACGTGCCTGGGAGGCAGCAGGTGATGGCCCGAGTGTTTGGGTCCCTGCCACCCATTAGGGAGATTTGGATGGAGCTCCTGGCTTCTGCCTGGCCTCACACTGGCTGTTGCGGGCATTTGGGGAGTGACCAGCAGATGGAAGGTCTCTGTTTCCCTTCCTCCCTCCCTTTCTTCCTTCCCTCCTTCTTTCTGTCATTCTTTCAAATGAATCAATCAATCTTAAAAAAGCAAAGTAATCTTTAACAGATTGTATAGAGCTACTCAAGCATGGCATTAACTGTTTAATGCAAATGGTGGGTAAAAAAAGGGCCTTGCTTGGGTCCCAGTCCATGATGGAGGGCTGCAGGTGACCCCCACTGCATGGGAGAAGGAGATAGTGTCGCTCACTGTTTCTTTCTGGGGCAGGATTGATATTTTTACAAAGCCGGTCCCACAGAAATCCTTCCTTCTGTAGGCAAGGCTCTTGGCTCCCATGCAATGGGACAACAAACAAAACCACAAATGACCCAGCAGGCTGGTAGGAAGTGAGCAGAACACAGGGGCTAAACAGCTGGAGATGGGAGAAGCCCAATGTCCCTCTAGAAGCCGGAAGCCCAGGGAGTCGGGGTAACTGCTGCTCCCCTCACCCAAGCATGAGGCAGAGAATCAGGGCTTCAATGCCCAGTCCACAGCACCGCCTGGCCTCTCCACACAAGCAGGGAGGGCCAGTCTCCCAGGGCACCCTGAACACACAGTGCACACCTACTCACCTGTACGTTGCTTCTCCCAGGTGCAATAGCGACCCCACCTCCTCTGCACAGCCTCTGCTGACCTTACAGTACACACGCGCCGCTCCCTTCCAGGCATCCCTTCCATGCTAAGTCGGACTAAGTATGTGGCATAAAAGCTGATGCTAGGCCGGCGCCGTGGCTCAACAGGCTAATCCTCCGCCTTGCGGCGCCGGCACACCGGGTTCTAGTCCCGGTCGGGGCACCGGATTCTGTCCCGGTTGCCCCTCTTCCAGACCAGCCCTCTGCTGTGGCCCAGGAGTGCAGTGGAGGATGGCCCAGGTGCTTGGGCCCTGCACCCCATGGGGAGACCAGGAAAAGCACCTGGCTCCTGGCTCCTGCCATCGGACAAGTGCGGTGCGCCGGCTGCAGCGCGCCGACCGAGGCGGCCATTGGAGAGTGAACCAACGGCAAAAAGGAAGACCTTTCTCTCTGTCTCTCTCTCTCACTGTCCACTCTGCCTGTAAAAAAAAAAAAAAAAAAAAAAAAAAAAAAAAAAAAAAAAAGCTGATGCTGCCTTTTCTTTGGCTCAGTTATCAAGTACATACCAGGGATCTTCAAGAGGTTCATGGAAAACGTGCAGCATCCTTAATTCCATGTTCCCACCGATTCACTGACGTATCCTCCGCTGTATCCAGTCCACTTTAGATGCTGAACTGCCAAGGTGAGTGGGTGTCTCACAGCTTTTTTGTTTTCTTCTTTGCCTTTGTGCAAGCCTCACTCTGGAATGACTGGCCGGGTTGAATTGATCCACACCGATCAGTGATCAAAGTCCCTCTAAGCTCATTGCTGGGCTGAAACAGTAGTACATAAGCCAAGGGAAAAATGGTCCAGAGAGTACATTAACTTTGTGTTATTTTTTCCCTGTTAAATGGAGGCTTTTCCTCATTCCTTAACATCTTCTGATTCTTTTTTAAAGTTTTTTTTTTTTTTTTTTTTTTTGAAAGAGAAGGGGAGAGGCAGAGAGAGAGGTCTTCCATCTGCTGGTTCACTCTCAAAATGGCCATAACGGCTGGAGCTGGGCCAATCCAAAGTCAGGAGCCAGGAGTTTCTTCCGGGTCTCCCACATGGGTTCAGGGGCCCAAGGACCTGGACCATCTTCTCCTGCTTTCCCAGGCCATAGCAGAGAGCTGGATCGGAAGTGCAGCCGCCAGGACTTGAACTGGCGCCCCTATGGGATGCCAGCACTGTAGGCAACAGCTTTACTGGCTACGCCACAGCGCTGGCCCCCTGTCTCCTGATTTTGAAAGTTTTCTGAGCTTAAGAAGAAAAACACAAGACTGGTCAATTGCTCAGCCATAGAAATCAAATATTTGTCATTTCATTCATCCACTCCTCATGTACTAAAACATGAAGGCACTTCAAAAAGTCTGGGAGAAAATGTAATTAAAAGATAAGTTCATTTTGGAACTTCCCCCTCCCAAAAGATTAAAAACTCAAAGCCACGCAGATTTTCAGAGCACACTTGTGTGAAGATTCTGAAGAAGCTGGTGTGTAGTTGCTGAGTGGCTGCAACACGCACCGTTGGTGCACACTGTTGGGTGCACACTGATGAACAAAACGTGCACAGACCCTGTCATTTAGCACATGAAATAGATTTCAAACGAGGAAATAAACAGCAAAACAAGATACAAATGGGTGCATCACAGGATTGTGAATTATATCTCAGCAGGACCATTTTCCCCCCCACACAAAAGAAACATAGAGAGGCATCTCCTTAAGTGGGGGACACCTCTTCCTACCCCGAGTTCTACCCAAGCATGCTCGTCTCATGATGCCTTGCACATCCTAGATGCTTCTTGGAACAGCCAAGGCCAAGATGAGGAACGCCCACCAGGACTGACCTGTCTTTACTGAAGATCCTAGAGAACACAGGGGAACACGAAACATGGGGCTACCACCCCGTCACTCATGTCCTGGTCGCACATGAACTTGACAAGTTGGACCGCCTCTTTCCTGAGCCCATCCCTTCCCCTCCTCATTCCGGGGCTAACTTTCATCTCCAACTGCCTCATTTTCCACTTCGGTGAGTCACACAGCCAGAAGACGGAGAATGTAAGTCATTACATTTTTCATCTTTGTGGATAATTTGATACCGTCCACGGCCCTTTCCAATGTTTCTTCTGTATTTATATCTTGGCAAGGGTATGCTACATTGTTTGCAATTCTTCTATTCTCCCTGCCAGATTTTTCTGGAAAAAATCAAAGAAAATAAGATGCAGGATACATCAAGCCACAAACCACTTGGCTCCCTGGCAGCGTGTAGGGTTTTTCTCATTCCCCTGCCACCCTCCCTGGCTTCCAGTGTGTGCTTGCTCTCTCTCCCTCTCACTCTCCTTCTCCTGCCTGAGATGTGTCTGAAGACACTCCCCGAAGAACCCCCCGGGGACACTCACACACTCTGATGCTGCTTGAGAACATGCTAAGCCCTTCCTCTTTCACACCCCTAAAATTAAACATTCCAGAAAAGCTCTTCTCCAAGGTGACATTGACTGGCTTCATCTCAGATGAGTTTTCTGCTTGTGTTGACGCGAGAAGCAGAGAAGAATTAGGTGTTCTCCAGCGGGCTCTCGAAGAATACAATGAAAGGAAGCCCCTAATCGAAACCAGACCAGAATCCCAAGGTTTTGGACATGTTCTCTGCTCTACAAATTGTCAGAGCGAGCTCTTCTAGTAACAACAGGGAATGGTTGGACTTCTACAAGATAAATTAAGGGGCCACTGGCTGCTCAGGGTACTATTTAGGGGTGTCTCCTCTGCAGAGCCAAGCCAAGTGTTATAGGCGTGAAAGTGGCCCTTTGATGAGCAGAGATGAAAACTGAGAGCTATTTACCAACATTCGACAGTAACTACATTAAATACAAGCCGTGGTCCCTGAGTCAGAGTTGGTTTTCTTGACATTTGAGTTTGAATGTTTTCAATATAGCAAACAAGTGCTGTAGTAAAACATTAACACTGTGTGTGTGTCAGCTTCATGTCAGTCCCATGTCTGAAACATTTCCTCTAAATTAATGGTTAACCCAGATTGATTTGTGAGTGGCACTGGATCATGATCCCATGATGCATCTATTGAAGGTTAGCTGCTATGAGGATACTCACCAACTCCAAGAAGAGATTAATGGGCTGTGAAAAGAGAGAACTGCCTGGGGATTCTGGGCCATCCCCTGAGTAAAATGCCAAATACCTAACTGAATAGCATAGTTTTGATTCAATTATTGTAAAAAGGATTGCATCCACAATTCAACAATTCAGTCATTGGTTTCGTAATGAACTTGAAAATGTTCAACTCTGTATAACCCACAGGCATAGCCAAAGGATATATCTTTTTCAGTATAGATTTAAGAGGGCCCAGCAGGGAACTATATCAAGGATCTGAGCATACAAAAGGATTTTCTTTTCCCTGTCAATTTTGGAATTTTATGTAATAGTCAAAGGACGAGGTTAGATATATGTGGCCCCTGATTGTTCATTATAGACCTAATCCCAAGACCTAACACGGCACTGCCTTGAGTACTGGCTACACTAAGACTATAAGTTTTGTTGCTTAAAAGTGTGCTTTACATTTTGGGAAACTAGAAATGTAATTTAGCTAATCCAGGCTTGATTGTTAGTTACAATCTCAGATCAATGGGATCTCTCCTCTTGCTTCTCTTGCAATTCAGAGCCAACAAATAAAGAACAAAACAACAGGTTCCAAACAGTCATTTCTTTCCAAGATTTAGATTCTTTTTCTTCTTAACACAAATTGTGTTGTGTTTTCTCTGTTATTTGATTGTGGTGGGAAGGGGGATTGGCAGGGATTTGGTGTAGCAGTGTAACAGAGAGGGAGAGAGAGAGACAGGTCTTCCATTCACTCCCCCAATGGCTACAACGGCTGAGGCTGGGCCTGGCCAAAGCCAGGAGCTTCCTCTGGATCTCCCACATTGACAACAGGGACCTAAGCACTTGAGTCACCACCTAGGAGACCTAGGTGCATTAGCAGAAAGCTGGTTCAGATGCAGAGTAGCCAGAAATCCAACCAGGCATTCCGATATGGGATGCGGGAGTGCCAAGTGGTGCTTTTCCTGCTATACCACCATCTGTCCCAAACGACTAAGGTTCTTATATGGAGGCAGAAATTCAGGCAAACTGACACATAGGTGAGAAGGCCATGTGAAGATGGAAGTAGAGATGGAGTGATGCATCTAAAGCCAAAGAATACCAAAAGCCTGAAACCACCAGAAACAAGAAGAGGCAAGGAAGGACCTGGAAGCCAATGGAGAGAGCACAGAACTTCCCACACCTTGATTTTGAACTTCTAACACCAAGACCATGAAAGAACAAACGCCTGTTGTTATAAGCCACCTAGGTGATGACAGCCTTAGGAAACTAATATGAGTTACGTTACTTTTTTTCTTCCAATTCAGTTACTTCATCTCTGAATTTTCCATTTTTAATGTCAATAGCGTTTGTTTTAAGATTTGAAGGTTAGATTTTTATTTGAAAATGTGTTTCCTCTAAAAGGTTTTGTGGATGACTTTGCAATGGAATGTTCACGCACCCAGGGATGGATGGAAACACCTCGCTGTGTGCTTTAACGCACTGCACTTGCCAAAAGAACATGAATGTCCGGCCGTGCGGTGACGGTGGCATGGGAACTGATTCCACCGCAGTAGACCTGCAGCGAAGGAGGTCAGCATCCCTCCCACACGCAAACAGGCACAACTCTGATGCACAGGAGTCCCTGGGCCCATGCCATGGTTCCTCCATGAACTGGTCCCAGTGGCTTCCCTGCACATCACACAGGCAAGTGCTGATGAACTGGCACACGGAGCCCTGCATCTGAACCCTCCTTCTCAAATGGCCCTATCTTATCCATGGCAGAGATAGCATTTGCTACCTCGTGAGGGCTCACAGAAGAGAAAGCATGATTGATTACTAACTGTACAGAAACCTAAGGTTGATTAATGGTAGATCTCTAGATTGGTTGTGAAAGGAAATTTTTTAAAATACAGGAAGTATATCCAGGAGGTAAAATTTATCGGCTATTTTTCTAGAATATTTGGAAATCTCTTGGTACCCAAAACACTTGCTTACATTCCTGCACCCTGGCTATAAATCTACCTCCGTCCCAAATGATTCCGGCTGTTATTCACCCTGGCTCACATGGACACGTCCAGTACTAGCTACTGACCTGTTGACAATGGTCTGGACTGTGAACTTTTTATCTGCCCAACAACAACAAAAAAAAATACAATGAACTGAAAAGTGTTTTATAGCAGAGCTGAAGTTCCATCCAATGCAATGTTTTAGCTGTGAACATTTGTTTGGGTCACCAGAATTTCTAAGTTGGTTGATGGCATAGGTGCTAAACATTAAGTAAGATAACGTAATTTTGTGAAAAATAACCGCTTGGCTTAAGGCACAATATGATGTTTTAGGGTGACTGCTTTTAGGGACAACATCTGCAGGAAAGGATGGGTTAAGCGACCATGTGTGTCCTGGTCTACTGAATGCCTGTTCACCCTTGCTTACCAAGACAGCACTCAGCTGGTGCTGTAAATAAACACCTCTAAGGTCCCTTCTCCAGCCTTGCTTGCTGTTATAACTTCTTGCCATAATTGCTATTCCTATCTTGCCCAAGGCCGTCAGGCGTGGCACAGACCACCAGAGAATGCCCACTGCCTCCTCTCTGCCTGCAGCGGTGAGATCCTTTCTCTCCCTTCCGTGTGTTTGGGGCTTTCACCTCCCTTGCTGCTGGGATGAAAGATGGCAAGAGGCGCCATGGATGCTTGGTTTATTGTTACCTCTTCAAGGTGACTGTGTGATCTGTACAAAAAACAACCAGTGGTGAGAAGAAACGCACCTGTACTGTTACAATCACCAGGCAGAGTTGAAAGGATAGCCAATCAATCAGATAGAGAGCGAGCACAGAATCTTGGTTTCATTTAGTTATTTGCTTGTTCATTGAAATTTTGCTTTTATGTTTTGTCCTGATAATTGTAACTTCCAAGGTAATTCAGAAATTATTTTCATTGTTTTATTAACCACTGTACTGAGGTGTGTCTGACACCCAGAGAACTGCCCATGTTTAATGGACACAACTTGATGGATTTAGAGAGACGTGTACACCTGTGAAGCTCTGACCATAACCGAAGCCATAGACACGTCTGCCACCTCCAAGGTTCCTCCCTGGACCCGTACTGTGGTGTAGTGGGTTGAGCCACACCCATGATGCTGGCATCACAGCATCACATATGAACACTTCCCTCCTACTGCACCCGGGAAAGCATTGGAGGGTAGCCCAAATCCTTGGGTCTCTGCACCCACGCGGGAGACTCAGATTAAGCGCTCCTGCCTCCTGGCTTCAGCCTGGTCCAGCCCTGGCTGTTGCAGCCATTTGGGGAGTAACCCAGTAGATGGAAGATCTCTGTTTCTCCCTGTCTCTCTGTAACTCTGACTTTCAAATAAGTAAGTTTCCTTCCACCCTTTTTGTTTTTGTTCACCTTATTTCATCATACTAAAGCATTTTGTGGTAAGACTACTTAACACAACAGTTATCTTCTTAGAAAAAAAATTATAAGCACATAGTACAGTGTGGTTAATCATAGGGTTCATATTATACAGTAATTTCTAGACCTATTCTGTTTACTTTCTATCAGCAAGAACTCATGGAGTTTTATTGTACTTAATGTATTATAATCTATTCCTATCATTATTTATTATATGCTTAAATTGACCCAGATTGGCCAGTAGGTGCGCTCCTTCAAACTGACTGCTATATTCTTTTCATGTCTCTCCATTAATCTTTGAGCATTTCTTTTCTTTCAAGCAAAATAAGAGGTTTGTGACTACTTTTGACAAAATAATTATATGTTTGCATTAGCTCTAGCCACAAAAAAAAAAAAAAAATACCACTGGGCTCAGACTCCTCATTGCATACCCTGTTCCTGGAAGGCTTCTGGACGGGAGAGAAGGGGTCGCACATGTCGGGAAGGCTGACTCTGGCATCTCACATCCCGCAAGACTGTAGATAAGCATTCGGTGGCAGCATCCTCTTTGTGGGCTCTGAGATCTGGGCCACTGAGTGGAGGAAGACTGTGCCAATTCCAGTTTTTAAGCATCCTTTGTTGTAATCTTATGACAATTTCTCTACTCCTGCCAGGCAGAAGAGAAAAAAAATCAGATTCAAGAAAAATCGAGACATCTAGATCTCGGATCTAGGATCTTAGACACATGGTGCCACTTTCTTGGCAGCAGCGTATATGCCCTGGGGAGTCTGCACTGGGAGTCAAGAGCAAGAGGCAGCAACAGGGGCCTGAGGCAGCAACACAGGGCATGGGCACATCTCAGCCTGGACAGAGCACAAGGCCCCCCGAGGAACTTCTCAGTCGACACCCAAGGGTCACAGGGCGTGGACGACTTGAACCCTGCAGGAAAAGTGGAGGGAAGTTTACATTTCAAGCTTAAAACCTAAATTCCTACTCCTCTATCCCAAAAGGTTATGGTGGCTAGATCATTCTCCAGTCATAAGAATGTTAAGAGAATTATTTTAACGCTAATCCTTCCCCACCCCAGACTCTAAAGGGAGATGAATGGTGTGAGCAGAGAATCGAATTCTGTCGCAATTCTTGTGCCCTAAGATCACATTTTCCCAGCAGATTACGTGCTTATGGCGTATTAATCATGACACAGATGCATTGCACCTGGTGTCGTCCACAGGCACGATTGGGAGCGTCAGCCTGGAAAAACCGAGTCCCCCACATGAGAGGAAAGGGGTGGGGGGTGGGAAGCTGGTCAGAGACTGAACCAGAAAATCCAATTCTGTGAAACTGTAAACAAATTGCCTCAGAGCCTTTTCATAAATGGCCCAAAATCTGCATAGGCAGATACAGAGCTTACGCCTGCGAGTGGGAAAACACAACATCCCCAGTCTACACACGTGATGACAGACTTGAAAGAGAAATAAATTATCCCCATAATCACCTTGATCTAATCTTTGGGGCATGGCGAGGCTGAGCAGAAGTGAGGCCAAAACATTTCCTCACCTACCTCATAACAAAGTAAGCCCTTTCATTTCTGCAACGGACATTAAGTTTATGGTTTGGTTAGGCCCCGTCAGCCTCACCTCCCCACTTACCCAAGAATTTCCCCTTCATTGCAACCCAGGGCGGGGCGGAGGACCCAGGGCGAAGCTACAGGCCATGAGAACCAGGGGCCCCCAAGCACACCACACTTTCTGCTGCTTGGAAGCCAGGAGACTTTCAAAGCAATTCCACAACCAAAGTGTGAGCATGTGGAAAGTGAGGCTTAGCAGAAGGCGTAAGGGGGCTCCTGGCACACAAAAGGTGTCTGATAAAGTGTGTTCCAGACCTAAGCTCCAAATTAAGTATCGCAGAATGTCATCCAAAATGAAACAAAACGGGGGGAGGGGGAGGGAGATGGGGAAAGCCAATAGTTGGCAAAAAACACTGCTGAATTGTGAAACTGTACACCAGGCTGTCAAGTCCCAAAGAATCCTCCTAGGTGCGGTTTACTAAACCAACTATATAAGAGGCAGCCATAAATTACAGATGAATGTAGAGACTGGGGCACTCTGGAGTCTCCTCTAAGCCTATTAGAACTTTAAACACTCTGGTGCCTGAGTGCCTGAAAGACTGAGAACGTGCTGCAGTGAGCAATGGCAAGAAGACTCGTGTTTGAATGTGCATGTGCATGGGCGTGTGTGCGCATGCGTGTGTGTGTGTGTGTGTGTGTGTGTGAGCGCGCATGCACAAGGGAGAGTTAGCTCTACTGCTGCTGGGTGTCCACTCTACCCTGCTGATCCTCAGAGTGTACCTCAAGAAATAAAATAAAATGCCTGCAGAAATCACCACACGACGCCAATGGACAATGCGTACTGCCCCCAAACCGAAGGCGCCAGCAGAGTGTTTGAAGTCCCAGCGCTGTCACTGGTTTTTAGAAACAAAACGCCCACATTGCAAGTTTCTTCAAAGACAATTCCATGAGGCTAGCACATGAGGAGAAGCAATGAAACTGGTTGGTGAGGAACCGGCTCCTACACCTCCACCCCACCCCACCCCCAGGAGGTGGGTGGGGCACCTTGCAGGGCTGAGGGGTGGGAGACTGGGCTGTCTGTGTGCCTTGAAGCCCGTCCCTCAGCCTGGGGTCTCTTAAGATCCAACTTCCGGTTCCATGTCCTGTATGGTTCCATTTCCCTCAGCATAGAAAGGATTTGACCCATATTTGTATCGTGCATTCCCAGCGTACAGAGTGAGGGCACATTTGTTGAGGCCTTGACAGAGCCAGCTCTTCTCAAATACTGAATATCTTTTGTTTAGAAAGAACACAAAACAGAATCCTAAGTTACTGCCTACAATTTTGTCCCACGGTGAAGTTATGGGATCGTATTCAGCAGCCTTGAGATAACAATCAGATCAAAAGGCAGATGACCAGGAGCTGACAACCTCACATATATACCGCCTGGGCTGTGAACACCATTCCTGTGCAGCTGCTCTGGCCTAAACTCTTGTCCTTTCAAAGCTTAGGCTTGGTCTCTACACCATACACTGGCCGGACAGGTGGATTCTGTCTTCTCAAAACCCATGACTGAGACGCAAGGGGCCACCGTCGTAGCATGGCGAGTAAAGCTGCCACCTGTGAGGCTGGCCTCCCATATTGACACTGGTTTGTGTCCCGGATGCTCCACTTCCAATCCAGCTTCCTGCTAATGGCCTGGGAAAAGCAGCAGAAGACGGCCCCTTTGGGTCCCAGCACCCACGCAGGAGACCCAGATGAAACTCCAAGCTGCTGCAGACATCTAGGGAGTAAACCAATGGATCAAAGAGCTCTCTGTCTCTCTGCCTCTCTTTCTCTGTAACTCTTTCAAATAAAGGAATAAATCTTGAAAAGAAAAGCAAAGATAAGCGAGTAGAAAAAGATACACAGGACAGACCAATGAATCAACAACTCTGGACACAGCATAAGATCTTAATCTTGTGATAACGACTCCTGGGTCAGACAGGGCTCCAGCTGCACTGCTTATTGGATGACCTTGGGAAAATGCCTGGTTATCACACCTTTAAGATGGGATCCACACAACATCACCCACCCCTGCCACAGTTAGTTCTCCAGAGAAATGGAATTAATGACATGAGTAAATAAACAGAAGGAGATTTAAGGAACTGGCTCACACGATTAGGAGTCCAGAGGCAGGGTGGCCCAGAGGCTGCAGATCAGGGAAGAGCCGGTGCTGTGGTCACTACTGTTTGACCACAAAACATAAAATCACCTTTCACAGCACTTCCAAGAACTTCTGCCAAGATGAGATCAATAAATTTGTGTTAAAGGTATAGGATGTTAATATCATAACTGGCACACAATCAATTCTATTAATGAGGGGTCTTCAAAAAGTTAAGGGAAGGTACCGGCACTGTGGCATAGTGGGTAAAGCCACCACCTGCAGTGCCGGCATCCCATATTGGAGCCAGTTCATGTACCAGCTGCTCCACTTCAATCAAGCTCTCTGCTATGGCCTGGGAAAGCAGTAGAGGATGGCCCAAGTCCTTGAGCCCCTGTACCCGTGTGGAAGACCTGGAAGAAGCTCCTGGCTCCTAGCTTCGGATCGGCACAGCTCTGGCCGTTGCAGGCAACTGGGGAGTGAACCAGCGGATGGAAGACCTCTCTCTGCCTCTCCTCCTCTCTCTGTGTAACTCTGACTTTCAAGTAAAATAAATAAGTCTTAAGAAAAAAGTTCAGGGAAAAGGAAATGCAAGGATCTCAAATTTTGCACCAAAATAAACTCAATCTTTTCATTCCATTTTCCCATGAACCTTCTGAAGTACTTTCATTCGTGTTAGCTAGTAAGACTATTATTGTCGTTCTCATTAGGCAAGGAGTGACGAGTGAAGACTGACAAAGGAGCCACACTGGTCAGATCCCAGAAGACAAACTTGTAGGGACCAATGTCATGGCATAGCTGCTAAAGCTGCAGCCTGTGACGCCAGCATCCCATGTGAGCACCCATTCATATCCCAGCTTGCTCCACTCTCAATCCAACTCCCTATTGATGGTCTGGGAAAAGCAGCAGAGACGGCCCACGTGCTTGGTCCCCTGACACCTACGTGGGAGACCTGGATAAAGCTCCTGGCTCCCAGCTTCCGCCTGGCTTAGCTAGGCCTGGTTGTTGCAGCTACTTGGGGGGTGAACCAGCAGATGGAAGACTGACCTCCCTCTGTCTCTCCCTTGCTCCCTAACTCTGACTTTCAAAGAAAGAAATCAGGAGAGGGAGAGTAAGGGAGAGGGAGGGAGAGAGGGATGAGGTGGGGAAGAAGGAGAGAATTATTCTCCTCCCCAGCAGGTGGGAAGGGCCTCATAAAGACATAGGGGGTTTGGTGGGTTTCTGGAAAGGCTGGGAAAGAACGGCTGGAAGAGGGGGATACTAGGATGTGGCTGGGAGCGAGGACTGTAGGGGGAGGCTAGCCTTTGGTGCCCAAAAGGAGACCCTCAGGCCTCCTTCACAGAGCTCCCAGGAAGCCTCCATGGCTTGGGGACAGGACTGAATGGACAAAGTGAGGGTACTGTACGATAACTCTGACAGAAGACTGAAGACAGGTCTGAGCAGGAGTGGTACCCTCCACAGGGGAGAGCTTGCAACACCCTAAGACTCCAGTGAAAGGGGGCCACTTGTCCACTTCCCCTTTGACACTAAAGGGGCAAGCAGAAGGTCTACAGCAGGAGTGAAGAGTTTCTTGCTGACGATGGTGGAAATTACCTGCAGGTGGATCCTTGTAAGAGGCATGACTGGGCCAGTGAGAAAGTGGCAGAAAATTAAGCAACTTCTTTCTAAAAGTAGCGTTTCCACTCAATTTTTCCCCTTGATATGCAGCTTATCTCTCACTTTAAATAAACCTGCTCTTCTGAATTTATACCACTAATAAAACAAGACACTAATTTATTCTGCTCAGTCAAAAGCCTCAAACATAACACTGCATGTTAGACAGTGACAAATTATGTTATTGCAGGCTAACTCCAGTAGACATTCATAATCCAAAAGAAAGAGAGAGGAAGAAAATTAAATTATGGGATCAGGGCACCGGTAAATCCTCACACATGGGAGGTTAAGAGGGGGACATTCTGAACTGGGAATGAATAATGGGCTGCAAAACTACTTGTGGTTCAAGACCAGGAAAACTGTCTGTGGACACTGCTTCAGCTCCTGGTGCACACAGGTTTTTTTCTTCAGCTGAAGACTTCTTTCCCTTGTAAAAGTCAATCACATTTTATCACAGACATTAGTAAAGAAACTAAATCCCTGTTACATAAATCTAGGGTAAATTTAATTTGCATTTTTTTAATCCATCTCTTTCCCCTCCTCATCTTAGATACTGTGCTGGTGGGAAGAAGTGAGCCTGAATTTGAGCCCCCCAGGTACCTCAAGAAGAGGTAAATGAAAGAACCAATGACCTGTATCCCAGTTTCAGATGCAGTAGTGATTAGCACCCTCTGTCTTGTGTTGGTCTTGCTCTACCACTTCTGAAACTTGAAGATTCTTAGGGCTAGCACTGTGGCATATCAGGTAAAGCTGACTCCTACACTGCCGGCATCCCATATGGGTATTGGTTCAAGTCCCAGCTGCTCCATCTCGGATCCAGCTCTCTGCTATGGCCTAGGAAAGCCGTAGAAGATGGTCTAAGTGCTTAGACTCCTGCAACCACATGGGAGACATGGAAAAAGCTCCTGACTCCTCGCTTTGGATCAGCCCAACTCCAGCTATTGCAACCATTTGGGGAGTGAACCAGTGGATAGAAGACTTCACTCTCTCTCTCTCTCTACTTCTCTGTAACTCTGCCTGTCAAATGAATAAATAAATCTTTAAAAAAGAACTTGCAGATTCTTGTCTAATCTGGCTGGAAAGCAAACCCATACCCACAGCATTTCTTTATATCTTTCTGGAAAAAAAAAAAAGGAAGGTCAAGTTTATTTCTATTCGATGTGTGCTTATCAAATATCTGTTATGGAAAGGCAAAGATATTGGGCAGGATCCACTCTTGAATACCTCCAACAGATCAGCTACTTTTTACATTAACTCAAGAGGAAGCATAATATTCTTAGAGAAAGTTGATATAAAGAGACTAGAGTTCCAGCCCTAACATGGTTAAAAAGAAAAAAAAATGGTAGTTACCCCAACTCACAGTGGAGATAACATGTTCGGTAGGATTTCTGTAGATAAGGAGTTGTGTTCATGCTAGAAGTCATCAGAGCTGAGAAAAGACTTAGGCCTTCAGTTGCCTTTCAAAGATGAGCAGTACCTGTATTGGCAGAGAGGAGGGAGAACTACTTTTTCTCTTCTGGAGGATTTCAGAAAACCAGGAATCTGCAAAACAGTGTTTTGAAAATGAACGAAGAGGGGGAAACTTCCAACAGGTAAAATGCACCCTCTTCTCACTGGTGCTGAAATCCCTTGTGACAGCAAGGAGGAGGCGGGTCTGATGACGGGAGAACTGCCATCAGCTTGTTGTTGTCACCGGACTCAAAGGGGTGACTGTGACGCTGTAAGAAAAGTCACATCTGGGAAACATTTTTAATTTTTTAAAAATTGACTTTTACTTATTTGAAAGGCAGAAAGACAGAAACACTTAGAGAAAGATCTTCCACCCACTGGCTAAACCCTCACATGTCTGCAACAGTTGGAACTGGGCCAGGAGAAAGCCAGGGCCCCAGAACTTCATCCGGGTCACCCACAGGGTGGCAGTGACCCACATCCTTGGGCCATCATCACCCACTGCCTCCCAGGGTGTGCATGCGCTGGAAGCTGGAACCAGTCCTGGAGCAGGGACTCGCACCAGGCATTCCATCAGGATGGGAGGCAGGTGGCATAGTTTAAATTGCTGCAAGAGATGCTCACTGCAGTACAAAAACTTTTAACTAAACGTGTGCCTTTTTCCATAATACACATTTCCTGTTAGCTTTTTGAAAGTCGTCCTATTTTAAAAAATAAAAAAATGTTGCACCGAAATAAAGTTAAGTTCTAATTCACTTTCCAAGCTGGTGCTTGGTAGCCCAGCACTGTCCTCCACACAGGTAAGCCTGTTGACTGAATGTAGCCCACCCACCACCCCGCCAGCCTTGGGACCTGTCTTTTTCCTGCTATGGACGCATTTCTACGATTGTGGGAGCTTCCCAAGCGGCTGGAGCGAAGGCCAACACTGAGGAAGGAAAGCTGGAACTGTGTGTTCCCACACCGCCCGCCAACCGGGCGGGGCGGAGGCACACGCTCCCCTTTGCTGTGGGAAAGGGTGGTTCTCCTCAGCTTCCACTCTGTGGCCGCCACGGCGCCATCCCGGGGAGATGCGTGAGGTCCGGTCCGCAGAAGGAGAGGAACTGCGTTTCTCGGCCCGCCTTCCGCTTCCGACGCCCGGGGCCGAGGCCTGCACGAGGCCGGGCTGTGAGGGAGCGCTGTCAGGGGCGCCACACTCCCGGAGGATGTTCAGGGCCCTTCTGGGCTGGCTTTCGCGTTCTCTTTTCGCTGCAGACTTGGCTCTGGAGCTCCAGAGAGGAGCCAGAGAGGAGGCGCTGCGCAGCAGGAGCCGGCTGGGAGCCACAGCCAGGTTCTAAACGCTTCCAGGGCTCTGGAGGATGTGACCGCAGGGCCGTGAAGGATTGGACATTTCCCGCCCCGCAACGTGTGGGCTGCCCGATTGCCTTTCAGACTCCTGGAAAACTTGCACGGGGTTGAGGGCGGCTGGAGAAGTGGAGATCTCGGCTTACAGGGGAGCCTCAGAGCCTGGAGACAGACAGGGGCGGGGTGCCCACTCCAGGCTTCGCTGCCCTCGTAGCCACCCCGCCACTGGCCCCGCTCCTGCTGTGGGCTTGTCCTGAGACACTGCCACGGAGGGCCTTGTCCGAGAGGCCCTGCCTTTCTCCAAGACCAAGCAAAATGGCCGCCTTCAGGCCGCCAGGGCAGAAAGGCCGCTTGACAGACTCCATTTCTTTTAGAATCAGAGTAAAATTGCTGGCAGCGATCTGGGAACAGCGGGTGGGAGAACGTCTGAGAAACTGGGGAGCAAGCAGTGGGAACTCCAGTGCCCTCGTCTCCAGGTCTCCAGATTTATGAACCTGCAGCCTGAGGATTCCCAATGGGCCCCTCCTGCCACAGTGCTTTTGTCTCCTCCTGGAAGTTTGTGTATCTGAGCCAAGTCTTCTCTCTTCTTTCCCTGGAGAGAACAGAAAAAAAGGCCCGGATCCCGCGTTTGTGAACATCTGGTGGGACCATCAGGAGACAAAAAACAAAGGCTATAATTTAACTTACCTTTTGGGATCATTTTTATTACATTTACTTTCTTGGAGACGCACAAAAGTTTGGCATTCGCCCATTAGTAAATGGCTTCGGAATTTTATTAATCAATGTCTAAATGTTCATAAAATAATGCCACCTTTTAAAACCAGAGGCAAGGACCAGTTCCAAATGCTTCCAGTCAGAAGGAATAACATTGAATGTAGGCTGCATATGTACTAAACCCAGCCTTCCAGAAGTAGGCAAAAGCCCTCAATTATCCAATCACCTCCAGAGCCAGAGATCAAGCCCAGAATGCACCTCAGACCAGGGCACCCCGACCTGAACTCCTCACTTTTAAACCCACCCCTACCCCAGCCCTCAGACTGCCCCATGGGCTATCAGAGCACCCAGGCACACACACCTCTAGGAAACTTGATGCTTAGGCCTAGTGTGGCTCTTCCTGGAGCCCACAGGCTGTGCTCCAAGTGCTGGGAAAATTGAAAGTGTATCTCACGTCTTCCCTTTTTACCCGAATTCTTATTGCTGCTATTATTTAATGTGACTTCCAGCCTCCCCATCTGGTTGGTAAAATGAATGAGAGTAAGCAAGGAGCTTGCTTCTTTTGCTGCTGTTCAACAGCTGGCAGCCAGCCCAAGTAGGTGCTGGGTGAAGAGTTGAGAAATGCCAGAAATTCTATTTCTAGGTAAACACCAAAGAGAAGTGAGTGTATTTGTCCATTAAATACCATGGCTGCAAATGTTCCTAACAGGCTTAGTCATAATAACAAAAAACTAAAGCACCTCAGATGTCCATCAGTAGAGTGAATAACTCAAATGTGTGGTATCTGTGCAATGGAATACAACCTGGGGAGGATGGAAGAAGGAAGGAAAGAAGGTGGGGATGGAAAGGGAAGAAGGGAGGAAGGGAGGGAAGGAGGGAGGGAAAAAGAAGAGAAAACTACGGCTCCATCCAGCAACACAATATCGAGCAAATGAAGTCCTCCTCTAAATGTGATCAAATTTATACTAAACTTCAAAATCAGACAGGACTAATCAATGATGGCAAAAGTCACAACAGTTATTGCTCCTACTGTGGTGGGCAGGTGCCAGGGTGTTGACTGGGAGGGGTCCAGGATTGCTTGTGATGGAAGTCCTTCCTTCAGGTTGGAATGGAGTGGATGCTGAATTGTTCCCTGTTGAGGATAACTAGGGAAGGAAAGCTAAGGTTTAGGGCTTTGCCTGGGAATTTGGTCCCATTAATTGCTCTATAGGTAGGAAAGGCTCCACAAGAGCAGCGACTTGTCCTGGTTCATATTGAATCCCTGTGTTTGGAATCCTGCCTCTCACCCAGTAAAAGTGTTTTTAAAAGAGAGAGAATTCTGGCTCTGGGCTCTTCTGCTTTCCCGGGCCATGCACCTCTCCCTGAGTTCCATCTGTGCCCTTTAATGCACACTCAGCACTGTCCCCATGAGAAGCCCTGGTCATGGAGTGCAGCTGCTGTCTCCAATCAGCAGGTCTAAAATGACTCTGATTGGAGGTATACCTCCTCTTCCCACCCCCACCCAGCTCCTTCCCCTGGGAGTCCTCTTCTCTTCTCTCTCTCTCTCTCTCTCTCTCTCTCTCACTTGCTCTCATTCCTGCTCTCTCCCTCCTTCCCTCCCTCCACCTGCTTCCCCTTGCACCAAAGCACCCATCTGCTGCCATGATCTGTTTCTACCCACAATGCTTCTGACACCAATATGTCTGCTTTTTTTTTTCTACACAATAAGTTCTCCAATCTTGGCGTCCAACGATTCTGTTTCATTCTTAACACTAACTAGCCAGAGTTAATGCAGACCACACAGATTAAGAACTCAGTACAGTGAGATTGCCCCTATTTCAGATACCAGTCACCAGTTAGGCCATCTGTACTTCTCATCCACTGGCTATGAAATTAAGGGTTTCCTACAACTCCTTCCTCAGTTTCTTTCATCGTGAGACCAGCTCCCAGGAATATAGTCCACTTGCTCTTATTGCTATTTTGTGATGTAGGATACAAGTCAGGAGGAGCAAAATGGAATAAATTCAAAGAACAAGTTACAAGAGGAGGGGCACAGAGCTTCCATGTTCTCTGGCCATGCTGCCATCCTAGTTTCTTGCTGTATTTACCACCTCAGAAGCCATTTGAGTCCCATTGTTTTGGAGATTTAGTTGACATCCCATCATTCACTCATGATTGAATATATCTTTAGCCATTGATGAATAACACAATGTATGGCCCCTATTCCCCAGAGTTTGGAGCACGGGGGCTTAGAGTTTCCAGCCTCTCATCATGCCTTGTTCTTCCAGTGAGTAGCCCCCATCCTGAAGCCATCTAGGGACCACCTGTCCTTTCTTAGCATAAACTCAAGTAAGGCTGAAAGGGGCTTTCGAATAACAAAGGACACCCTTGTCTATCACAGAATTCCAGGGCTTTCAGCACACCTGTGTCAGGAACTAGGAACAGGGCTGAAGGACAAGGACAATCCAAACCAGACAAATTTCTGGAACAAATATACCAGTCTCCCACCCATGAGCCTTTGCTTACGGCTCTGCACCCAGCTGGGCCTCCCTCTCTCCCATGCACCCTCTCTGTCACTCTCAGTTCCAGTGGAAATCATAGGCATCTTTCACAAAGCCTGACCCTGCGTGTTCCTCCCTCCACAAGTGCCCCCTGAACTCCTCAGTCCCTGCCCTAAAGTCCTTTCACACTCACGGTGTTTCCTCTGTGCTACCTCGCAGCGACTTGGTTCCTCCTCTTAGCTGTAAATCTGTTTAGGGCACAGAGCAGATGTGATTCCTCTTTGAACTCACATCATATCTTGTC
Source organism: Sylvilagus floridanus (assembly GCA_949820135.1). Classification (NCBI taxonomy): domain Eukaryota; kingdom Metazoa; phylum Chordata; class Mammalia; order Lagomorpha; family Leporidae; genus Sylvilagus; species Sylvilagus floridanus. The sequence goes on along the minus strand of OX463238.1, from coordinate 20,996,697 downwards.
CTCATGTGTTCACCAAATGCATGTTTACTGAAACACTAAATGCATGAAGGAAAGAAAACCAACCCTCAGCGAGCTGTTACACGGAGTAAGACTCATTAATACACAGGCAGATGCAAAACACGGCTTCAAGGATGATATCCACAAAGACATTTTCATTGTAACTGGAGACAGCCTGTTAACCAAGGAACACTGAGAGGCCAGAACCTCACGTGTGTTACATTGGATCTTTCTGGCGCCATCTCACATTGGATCCTCAACGACTCGGCTCCCAGTAAAAGTGGACTGGCTAAACCTAGATGGCTCGGGGTTTCCAGGGTGAGCTTATGTCTCATGGGCAGGCACATCCTGACAACGCCACCTGGCTCACCAGCAGACAAAACTGTCATACGCACTCCGCCGTCCACGGCAGTGTGTCACTTTGGGAAAGTGACGGACTTCTCTGGGGCTCGGTTTCCTTCTCTGTCAACTGGGACTGATGGCCTTGCACGGCCAGTTCTCATGAGGAGCAGTGATCCTGGATGGGTAAGCAGGAAGCACTGGTGGAGCCCTCATCACTGATACCTCTGCCTGAGCCTTCTACCACCCCGGGCATGCCTGTGCTCTGCCTGGCTCTTCCTGGCTTTGGCAGGGGACAGCCAATCTGCCTCCCTCCCTGGCTGGACACTCTGGGGAGATGTTCTAATCTCTCTAGTCCTGGTGGGAAGCTGTAATAGAAAGCAATTTGAGGCAGGCCCCCTATTCTTACGAATTCCTCTACCTCTGAGTTCACTGAGACTGAAGGAGGTTTTCACTGAGACTGGAGGAACATTCCAGTCTATTGACATCAGAATGCCCCCGGGGATAGTCCAGGAGAAATCAAGGCTCAGGAAGAAGGCGGAGGAGACGGAGTGGGGAAAGCTTTAGAGAACATAAGGACAAGGGGTGAAGCATGCGAAGTGAGACAAGGAGAGGGTACTTCTGCCTGCTCCTTCTAAGGACCACGTACCCTTAGCACCGGAGCAAACACACACTCACATGCACACACACATGCACACACTCAAAAAATCCCCAAAACAAAAGCAAAATTTTCCCTTGGGAAAAAAAAGTCTAGTCCCTGGCAGACATCTGTGACGTGAATTGGGAGGGACTGGGCCCATGCTGGCCCATTTATGCCTCTCCGTACACAAAAGCTACTGCTTGTTGAATGAGGCCAGAGCCCCAGGCCAGGCCTTCTGCTCTCTCTGGCTCTCCTCAGGGAGGATTCAATGTCATTGCCAACTGGCAGTGAAGCTGAACAAATTGGCAGGGTCCCACCTTTGCTTTAAGTGAATTCATGTGCACCTCTCCAACTCACCGCAGATACTTATTGCCCGGGTGCACTGCCACTTTGAGGACAGTCGGGGTGACCTGTCCACCGACACCGCCAGCTTACCTCTTAGCACCAATCATCCTCTAAAGAACAGGTTAGAGGTCTTTGCCCTCCACATCCCCTGTGTACGAAATGACTTTCAATGCAAGGAGCCAAATTCTGGCTCTTTCTCATGCGTTGGATTCTCCATACACATTTCTGTGGCTGTGTGCTATGTCCAAAGTGGAGAGAAGTTGGTAGAGCTGAAAATTTCCAAAAAAGCTAGCCACTGGACGTGAAGCTAAATATGCCCCCAGGGAACACGGCCCGGAAAAAAAAATTGTTAATTAAATCTCAGTGGAAAACTAAGTCTCACTACAGTCATCTTGAATCTCAAGAGGATCAGCTAGGGGCTCGCAGAGACTCATCTTGGAGTCACACTAGCTGGAACCTTGTCACTGTTTGGCACTGGGAGTAGGGAGGGGGAGGAGGACCTGCCATGCACTGTTTGCTTCAGAGTCCTTGAACTGTAACAGACAAGGAGGATCCCGAAGGAAGCACTGGAGAAACGGATATCCAGAAAGTTGGAGAGTTGACCTTTGGCCTTTGAAGGAGCCTCTGTTCTCTGACACATTCTCCCCTTTGCCTTTGTCCTATTTTCTCCCTAGGCTCATTTTTCAGTCAATTCCTCAAAATAATAGATTTTTCTATTTTATGATCATATTTTTTCCTTGAAAAATGTGGGGGAGGGGTCCGATTTCTTCTTGTTCAGTGAGCTGGGAGGAGGGGGTTGGCTGGTAGGGGTGAGGCAGTAAGTAGCAAATGTTTGAGGACTGTGGAGTAGGTTTGGAAGTTGCTCCATAGAGAATAGCAAACAGAAGTACAGTGAGGAGGGCTGAGTGCCCAGTTGTGAACCAACACCACCTCTGTAAAGTGGCACCCACCAAGCATGGATAAAACAGGTGTCCCCAAAGCCTGTCTGGAGCCTCTGGGAGACACGGTCACAGACACCGGGCCCATGGTCGACTTCATGGGCAGTCATCAAATCGCCTGGGAGGAAAGTAAAGGCAGAAGGACAGAGAGAAATCCAAGTGTTAAAAGAGACTGGAACATTCTGCGGGTCTTAACTCAGAGCTGCCTTCTTTACAAGGCTTTCCCTGAGCAGAGCTTCCCAAAGAGATCTGCTGAGCCCCAGGGCCCGGGGAACCTTCTGTCTGCTCCTGCCTGCTCTCCAGCATGCTCTGTGGACATCCCCGTCTGCATATTCAATTCAGCTCTTTCTGCACAAGCTACACGTTCTGTTTGACTTGACCCATACACAGGGTTATGGGAAGAGGCAGAGGGGAGGCCAGCAAAGGCACAAATAACACAGCTAGGGAAGCAGGCATGCAACAAAAATGGTGCAACATTGCTTTTCTTTTTCTTGTAATTCCTTCATGGACAACTATTTCTAAGGGACAGAGAGAGTCACACAAAATCTCCCCACCTCACCTTGCTGCACGTTAACTATGTATGGCACAGTCCCCCGGGGTATGTATAACCTCCTCAGCTGCCTCCCCACATGCCTCAGCCCCTCCCTCCCTCTCATAAGAAAGGAAGAGAAGGAGCTAGAGTGAGGGGGCCTCCACCCACTTCACCATCAGTAGCAGCTGCACCAGCTGATAGTTGAGCTTTGTATCGAGGGCTCCATGGTTCCACAGCATCAGCAAGTCCTTCCCGGTGGAACAAGGTCAAGGGTGGCAACCTGCCATGCCCCACCATGCACTAGGAAGATAAACAAATTCGTATTCTTTGTTTGCATTTTTTCCATGCATTAATTTTTAGAAACTGACATAGCGCATATGTATAGAAATTCTTGGGAAACCTACAATGGCCATTGAATACAAATATCCTGTCCCCTGAGTGAGCCAGCCTCAGCTCAGTCCTGCTAACATTTCCAGTTAGCCAGCCCTAGTGTCCCGGGCACTATGCTCACAGGCTAAGTTGTCGAGCTGATGAAGGTGTAAGGAACTGTGCAGCTTTCTACTGCTTTAGGTCACAGCTGGCAAAAGCAATTTGATAGGACTGTCAGGTGTTCATCTTGCAGCTGCAACAACTCCACCTGTGGAAAATTATCCTCGAGGACTGTGTAAAGACCTAGGGCTAAAAATAGCAATAGACTCGTTCCTTCTAAACACAGAGAAAACAAATGGGGAAAAAAGTAGAAATGTAGTTGAAGGAATTACAGCACAAAGGAACACTTCCAAACCACTAACAGTTATAGGTTATTGCGTATTTATCATAAAAAGATGTTCACAGTATCTGAAGTAAATAAGAGGGCATTACAGCCAGTGTGATCCCATTTTGCTGAAATGAAAGAGAGAGGAAGGAAGAGATGAAGTAAGAGAATGGAGGCAAAGAAGGAGGGAGGGAAGTATCTAAGGACATACACACCTTAAAAGGCTTCTCTGGGTAGTAACATATTTTTCTTTATGATTGTATTGTATACAAGCTCCTTTAAAACTACATTACTTTTTTATTAAAGGAAAGTATTATGCTACTCACACACACACACACACACACACACACACACAGTGTCTGTGAGCTTAGCTGTGGCCACGTGTCTCTCAGATGAGATTCGTCTTTCCCAGCCTCTGCCCAGGGCCTTGGGAGGGTGGACAGGCCCCGCCCACCATGGCTGGGAGCACCTTCCTGTTCTCATGGTACCCCCTCCCCACCCTTGCACGAGGCCATGCATGCAGCACAGGGAGGAAGAACGTGGCAGGGCCAGGCGGGTAGGATGCCTGGTTACCCAGGTTCTCCTAGTTCTAGCGCAGGGATGCGAACCCAGCAAGATCTCCTGTTACAGAGGATTCTTGTTTCCTGAGAATTTCCTATTCCTGGAGACTAGATTTCTGCCATCACCAGTTAGGAAGCCACCACGCTGGCAATGTAGCCCTGGTAGAGTCTTTGCAAATGAGAGGTCATCCCTAAGTGCAGTGCTTCAGGGGAGGCAGAGGGTGAGCACCTGGACTCTTTGTCATATTTTCAATGTGATTTATCTCTTCATACCTAGCACGGCTGTTGTCCTTGGGCACAGCCTCAGAAAACCAGACACAAAGATATGGTACTGAGTTGTCCTCCCATAAAGAGAGTGAGAAATTATCCGACCTGGCATTGCTACAAACACCTGGCAGCAATTAGTCCTGGCCCTGGCGAAGTAGCTCTAGACAAGAGTGTTTGAAAGTGAAGGGCAGCTATTTTGGGCTCTCTGCTTGGGTTTTAATTGGGTATTTTCTTTCCATATGAAGAAATGACTCCTTGTTCTGTTCTCGATGGTACTTGCTATTTAGGAATGGTGAAGTGTGTGTGTGTGTGTGTGTGTACACGTGTGTACAGGTGCACACACATGAAAGGCCCTGGCAGGGGATAATCTGCATGGTAGAAGCACACCGAGTGAGGGGGGATCTATAAAGCTTTATTTTTCAAAATTTATTTATTCATTTTTATTTGTTTGAAAGGCAGAGCAGGAGAGAGAGAGAGAGAGATCATCCATCTACTGGTTCACTTCCAAGTGCCACAACAGCTGGGCTCAGCCAGGCCAAAGCCAGGAGCCAGAAACTCCATCAGGGTCTCCCATGTGGATGTCAGAGACTCAAGTGTTTGAGCCATCGTCTGCTGCCCCCAGGCACATTAGCAGGAAGCTGGATCAGAAGACAGACGACACTCGATTCCAGGCACTCCAGTATGGAACGCTGGACAGAATGGAACACGGTGTCCCAAGCAGCAGCTTAACCTGCTGTACCATATAACACCTGCCCTGGGCTTCATTTCTTAAAATAACAGCACCAAAGCTGATTTCCAAAGGTAGCTCATTGAGCAGGACTAAAAAATTCTCTCCTGGAAAGACAGAGGAAGAAGAGAGAAGCAGGAGGAGGAGGAGGTAAGAAGGATAAAAAGGAGGATTACAAGATAGAGAAATAAAAATTCATTACAGGGGCTGGCGCTGTGGCATAACAGGTAAAGCCTCCACCTGCAGTGCTGGAATCCCATATGGGCGCTGGTTTGAGTCCCAGCTGCTCCACTTCCAATCCAGCTTTCTGCTCTAACCTGGGAAAGCAGTAGAAGATGGCCCAAGTCCTTGGGCCCCTGTAACAGCGTGGGAGACCTGGAAGAAGCTCCTGGCTCCTGGCTTCAGATCAGCACGACACCAGCCTTTGCAGCCATCTGGGGAGTGAACCAGCAGATAGAAGACACCCCCCCCCCCCGCCTCTCCTTCTTTTTCTGTGTAACTCTGACTTTCAAATAAATAAATAAATCTTTTTTAAAAATTCATTGCAGAGCAAGGCTTTTCATCTGACATGCGCCAGATTTCAGAACTTCATGGACTGGGGAATGCTTAGCCTTTACATTGCTGTAAACTTGAAAACTTATAAACTGTACAGATCTGACTGTACTGTGCGCTCGTCTCTTCTGCAATGGGGACCATGAGCAACATGAAAGTCATGTTGACAGAATCCAAAGCCATATTTAAAAATCTCTCTCTCTCTCTCTCTCTCTCTCTCATACACACACACACACACACACACACACACACAGTATGTAGCTTGTGAACTACTCTCAGTTTTGTGTTGAAACCTTCGCCTCACCCTGCCCTGCTCGGGCAGTGGTGAACATCTGGGCAACTTCTCTGAGAGCCTTTTTTTAAAAGATTTATTTATTTATTTTGAAAGTCAGAGTTACACAGAGAGAGGAGAGGGAGAGAGAGAGAGAGAGAGAGAGAGAGAGAGAGAGAGAGAGAGAGGTCTTCCATCTGCTGGTTCACTCCCTAATTGGCTGCAGCAGCCGAAGTTGCACTAATCCGAAGCCAGGAGCCAGGAGCTTCTTCCAGGTCTCCCAAGCAGGTGCCGGGGCCCAAGGACTTAGGCCATCTTCTGCTGCCATTGCAGAGAGCTGGATCGGAAGAGGAGCAGCGGGACTAGACCCGGCGCCCATATGGGATGCCAGCGCTTCAGACCAGGTCATTAACCCACTGCGCCACAGCACCGACCCCCTGAGTGTCCTTTGTGAGATGGTTTGGATTCCTGCACACATGCTACACAGAAATGGGACCCCTGGACTATGACACAGTGAGACTGAGGACTTTCCTCTAGCCTACAGAGAACTTGCATTGGACTTAAATTGCCTGAACTTGCTGTTAAGGAAAAGCTGAGCTTTTCTTATGTGACTCAACATGGCATGCACCTGGAATGCCTTTGAACACTGGCAGACTTTTTCCACTCACAGCAGCTTTTCTAGGATACAGTGCTGAAGGGGAAAAGATGACCTCCAGGTAGGTCAAAGTTTGTGCTTCAACAATGCACTAGGAAGACAGGTGCCTGGATTCCTCAGGGCACCTGCCTCCCAGGGTGGGTTGACAGTGATCATAAAGCAGACATGCATTGGGCGACTCTAAATCCAGACCCATCCCTGAGCCTTCACCTGAACTAACTGCCTGAGTCCTCGGTAGGGCAGGACCTGTCATTATCCTGGGTCACTTGCCCCATCACACAGCTGGGAAGATGGAAGCAAGACTTGAATGTAGCACTCTGGCACCAGAACCTCAGACTGAAACCATCGCTTGCTAGCACAGTGCTTCAAAAATGAATGAGATTGGCTCTCACTGGGAGAAACACATGCTGAGGAGGAGGAAGGGGGAGCAACATGGGGTGAAGGGGGCGCTGCACAGCTCAGCGAGGTGCAGGTGTCACCGTTCTGAGCAGAAGCACTTGGACTTTGGGGTGGCATGAAAGCATGGCCCACACCAGAGCACATATTTCATTCTGGGAACTGAACAGAATATCAGTTTGCATAATTGCTTTATTGAATTGTTACATTCCTTCCATACAGTATTCACATCCCCACTTATAACCATACCAAAACCTGGCAACACTGGTTTACCTCTCCAGGCAGCCAGCTTTCCAGAAATGGAGTTGCCTGTCAAAGACCAGCTGTCAAATGGGAGCTTCTTCCAGGCTCTGGCTTTCCCTTGACCAGAACCATTCCTATTGGTCAAGATTTTGACTCATCTGTGTGACCCAGGTGACATAATTTGCCCTTTTGCGACACCCTATATGGTGCATTCTGTTGAAGAAATACATACATGCTGAAATTGGCCCATTAGCCAAATGCACCATTCACAGGAATTAATTCATTGTTTTATCTCCACGTTCTTCATTGTCACTTTGCTAGAATGGAACACTGAAGAAGTAGAGGAACGCCAGGCAAAGACTGATCTGGACTGGAGAATCCCTGAGCTGAAAGGGCACTAGAATGAGCTAGTCAGTAGGGAGAGCTGGGCAAGAAGTCTAGAGGAGAGGCAGGGCAAAGGGGTTCTGGGAAGCTGGGGGAGCCTGTGGCATTCAGATACCTGGACCCCATGGGTCTGGGTTGTTTGCTTCAAGGAGACAGCCAGAGCCACAGGCCATAAGTAGCCTGGAACTATTTTGCTATCTTCTATCAGTGCACTTGTTGAAACAATCAGGCAGGGTGAGAGCCAGAATGGTTTAGCTAACAGAGTAAGTCTTTTTTCCTTAAATGAAGGGGTCAGGAAATTACTCATGAGTTCCAAAATGGCCCCACACTTCATTCTCAAGAAAGTCAAATGGTGAAAAGTGACCTTGACAACTAACTAATGAGGCGTCACTTAATCCTTGGCTTGCAAGGACCATTTGAACCTGAACTCTAAGGCAGAGTCAATCTGGACCTTGATGATCAGAGAAGGCTTTAAAAAAATTATACAACTGTGACCTTGGCCCCAAGACCTAGAGACAAAGTCATAGGCTATCAAAGGTCAGAGCTGTTCTGTGCTAGGGTAATGAGGTCTTAGTGGAAGGTAGATGAGAGAGCAGCAAGAGTTAAGTTTCTGAAGGATTGAAGTCTGGATCTAGACTCACTCCTGGACTCCATGGAGCCTGGGCTGCTTCTTGGGTGGAGGTGGGTGTGAACACCAGGTCAAACTTCTCAGCCATTCCACAGACAACTGACAAATCTGGACCTGTGTCCAAGCCCTAGCCCCTTCCTGGAGGAAGAGACAATAATGACTGATGAACTTTCAACACTTTCAAAAATTGTATTCAGGTCAAATCAAGGACATCTTGAAGGAGAACTAAGGGGGAGGGTTTAAAACACAATGAAACTAAATAAGTTCCTTGAATTACAGTGGAGTTACTACCCAATAACCCCATGGTGAGTTGAGACCATATGCTGAGACTACATCTAATCTACAAACACCACAGCTCCAAACCACAGCACACTGTAGACTCCCTGCTGTTCCCTCTCATGGTGATAAATCAGCTGTGTCCCTTGACAGAGCAAGGGCTACAGCTCACCGATGCTGCCCAGAGCTGAGAGAAGGGATCATGGTCTAGCACTAGCCTGAGAAAAGATAAGATTCAAATCCACTTTCTACCACTAACTACCACAACATTCGTATCACTTTCCCATTATAAAGCAAAAAAATCGCAAGTTACATATTATAACTCAGAGACTATTTGCACTTAAAATTTATTTTTCTCTGTTACATAAGAAATTTGTATTGAGTCAAGCATCTCAAATTTTAGATGCTGAGGTGGAGTGGAAAGAAGACTGGGCCCAGGCACTAGAGAGATGGCTGTGTACCTCTATGAGAGCAGGGCTTTGATGACGTTGCACAATATGAATGTGTTAGCTCATTTTCACTACTCCAACAAAATGCCTGAGGCTTAGTAACTCTTCAAGAAATATTTGCTTAGAGTTCTGGAAATTCAAAGTTCCAAACTGGGCAGGTCTCATCGGTTTGGCCTCTGGTGAGGGCCTAGCAGTGGACAGTGTTGCAATAACAGAAATATGCGGGAGAGGAAGACATCACATCTTGAAACAGAAGGCCGGAGAACCCCTCAGGGGTCAGCCTGGCTCTTACAATGACTCACTCTGGGGACAACTCAGGGCTTCATGGGAATCACCTTAACCCCTTCCAAAGGTAGGTCCCATAGTTCCCAAGGCACTCCCACCAGGCCCCACCTCTCACAGGCCTCACCACCTCCCCATTGCCACACTGAGGACCATGCCTCCAATACATGGAACTTTGGGGACTATACTTATACACCATATCCAAGCCATAGCAATTGTGGCATGGGCCTGGACAACAAGAGCATATCATTCACTCCAGAAAAGATCAAAATTCATAATATGGCTTTACTTTCATACCACAGTAAAATGGAAAAGTCATTAAATCAAACCACTATAAGTCAGAGACCATCTGTACTGCCTCGGTATGAAATACGGGGGGAGGAGTACTAACACCTCTGTTGCTTAGTAACCAAGCCAGAGAAGTGTCTAAACATGTCCCCCACTTCTTGACTTTGTGATGTTAGGCAAGTTACTCAACTTCTCCAAGCCTTGGTTTCTTCACCTATGAATTAGAGATAAATAGTAAAAAGGAACTCAGTGGGTTGTTCAGGGAGTTAAACAAGATAAGGCATAGAGTACAGCTCTCAGTAAGCATTTGCTTTAATACTGGCTCTTATAGTGTGAAAGAGCTAGGGATGGGGTGTCGGGGGACATCTACCTTCGCAGTGTCTCTGCTAGGTGGTCATTCATGCTCAACTGTGGGAGATTCAGACACACCGTGGGGCCTAGGCATCAGGGTCACAGCATACAGATGGCTCCACTGAGGGAGACCACTTCTGAGAATTAGAATTATCTCCACCTATGAAAATCATACCATAACCCCCTCACACTTGTGCCCAGCACTCCAGAGTTAAATGATTTCAGGTCTCAGTAAAAAGTAAAACAGGTCCTAGAAACTGCAGAAAGAGGTTGGATGAACTGATTCTAAGGCAAAGGCAAAGCCTTTCTGTACAGGTTAACAAGTCCTTCCCACAACTAGCAACCCATGGGATCTCTTCATTCAGTCAACCTCTCCTTCGAGATAAAGTGAGATCCAACCCCAAGAAGCCAGAGTATCATCCAAAAATGTGAAGAGACTCTGGGGTAAGATCAAGGTTTCTCCACCTCTTTTTAAAATTTGTTTACACATGTATAGATGGTAAAATTTATCATTTGGGGCATGTAGTTCTATGCATTTGGACAAATTTAAGTAGTCATGCAATCGCCGCCACAACCAATATACAGAATATGCTCACATCCTGGAGCCCTTGTATCAGCTCCCACCACTTCCAATCACCAACAACCCACTGATCTGATTTCTAGCCCTATAATTCTGCTTTTTCTCAGAATGTCATATGAATGGAATCGTCAAATACATAGCTGTGTTTATGTCTTGCTTCTTACACTTTATATAATTAATTTGAGATTAATTCATGCAGATGCATTTTATTAGGAGTTGGTTCTTTTGGGGGCTAGTAGTGCTCCACTGTGTGCATCCATGCATTGGCTGACAAACACCTGGGTTGTTTCTGGATTTGGACAACTGTGAATGATAGACAAAAACACTGATATACAGGCTATGCGAAGACACACGTTCTCATTTCTCTTGAGTAAACATCTAGGGGAGGGATTGCTGGGTCATGTGATGAGTGTGTTTCACCATACCAGCAATTTAAGAGGTTTTCAAAGTTTTTTTTAATCAATTTCTAATTATTCCTGGCTAGTATATAAAAACAAAACTCATGGATTTGTATCTTATTCCCTAGTTAAATTCACTTACTGGATATAACAGCATTTTTTTTTTTACCTTGCTTGAGGCATTCTGTGTAAACAATCATGCCATCTGAAAGAGTTTTATTGCTTCATCTCTAATTTGTATCCCTTTGTTTCCTTTTCCTGCCTTATTGCACTGACTAGAGCCTCCGGTTAAATGCTGAATAGGAACAGTGAGATATCTTTGTTTTGATAATCTAAGGGGAAAACATTCAGCCGCTAATCACTAAATATGATGTCACCTGTCACCTGTTGATTTTTCGCAGTGACCTTTAGCACACTGGGGAAGTTCCTTTCTGTTTCTACTTTGCTGATAGCATCCATCATAAATTTATATTGAATTTCACTAAATGCTTTTCCTCATCTATCAAAATCACTGTATTTTTTTTTTGTTTCTAGATCACTGATATGATGAATTAAACAATTCCCAAATATCAAACTAACCTTGCATTTCTGAGATAAACCCTACTTACCATGACGCATTTTCTTTTTCATGTATTACTGTGTCCAATTTACTAGTTTTAAAGGACTTTTGTGTTTCTAAGAGATATGAGTCTGTCATTTCCTTATGATGTTTTTTGCTTATTCTTAGCATCAGAGAAATGCTGGTTTTCATGTATTAAACCCAGACAGTCAATCCCAAGTGTATCTTCAGTACAACCAGAGATCTGAGAATGAACTGTAAGTTCTGACCCAGCCCTGGTAGTTCTTATTCCACTGCTCTCTTATTCACAGTTCTACAGCTGGAGAATGATCATGGTGACTTGGTAGACTTCTACAGTTGAGGAGAAATGCAGGCTGATGTGCAAGAGCAGTGAGAGTCAAGGAAAGAAAACATCACAGTCGCTGGGGTCTTTTCTTCTAAGTACCAGAAGTACCACTGATCCATTGCCAGCTATAAATCCTTTCGTGATGAAAGGTTTTTTGTCTTGTTTTGTTTAGGGTCCTTAATTACCATAACTAAAAGACCATGAGTAAAAGCAATTCTTTTTCACTGATGACCACTCCAAAAAAGAAATTAAAATGAAGCGCCAATATACCCATTAGATTTTCACTTGAGGGACTGGAGTGAGAACATGTTTTTCCCAGGCTGAGAAATTACATTTCAAAGACCTGCACTCTTATGGAGAAGACTACAGAAAATCAGTGCTGACCAATTTAACTTTCTATGATAATGGGAATGCTCTCTATCTGTGGTTTCCAACAAGACAGGCACCAGCCACGGGTGGCTACTGAGAACTTGAAATGTGGTTAGTGTGATCATGAGATGCAATTTTAATTTTATTAAATTTTTTAAAAATTAAATTTAAATAACTCCATATGGCCAGTGACTAGTTAAATGGATAATTTAATGATCAAGTGCCAATTTTGCCTCTTGAACATTCTTAGGAATAAAAGCCCTCACTAAGGAAAGAGAAAGGCTTGGGAATAGATTGTAACATTAGAGATAGAAGCTTTACTTGGAAGTCTACAGGTAGAACTGCCATGAGATGGCAGGCTAGTGGAGTCTCTCTGCTTCTTCAATCACTTCTATTCTGACTCACTTGGCCATTATTACCATCATGCTGACAAAAGCACAATGTTGTCAATGGATGTCAACATCATTGTTTTCATTTGGAATTGATGCTCCTTGTGGTGCCCTGTATTCTTGACTGTATACTCTCCGTGGGAGGCATCAAATTGAATATTCAACATGACTTCTCTGAGATTTGATTCCCACACATTGAATAAATGTGTTGGCTCTTGGGGGGGGGGGGGGTAGTAGTCTTCGGAAAGAAGACTCAAAAAGGAATCAAACTTCCTGTCTGTTTCTCATTTCCGGCAATGTAATTTCATTTTGTACCTTTCCTCTTACTAGCCAAGATGCATGATAAGAGCAATTAAACATAAACAGTATGCTTTGGAGTAGCACTGAGCTTGACTGCATCTTTATGCATTTCTGTCAAAGGACCTTTGAAGTTAAATCGCTTGCCAGCTATGAGAGATACTCCCAGTGAACACCACTTAGAGATTCATCAAAATGACAAAACGGAGAAGTCTCCAGGCCAAGCAAGGGTCGGCAGACACTGTGCAGCCCCGGGTCCCAGTGAGTGCCTCACAAATGCCAATGCCTTTGTTCTCCTCTGTTCTGGTGGAAATGATTAAGTGAATGCTCCGCACCGGTCTCTCTTTTCAATGCCACTCTTGACCCCGCGCCCCCACCCATTCACATCGGATCTTCCTGCTTCACTGGCCTTTCCGGGTGAGGAAGGGTCTCACCAGACCAAGAATGCACCTTTTCAGAAGAGGTCAGCAAGTGCTGGGGAGTAATGAGGACTAAGCTTGCCCTTTCCACTTTGACCGTTGATTTAAAGGCTATTCACTGGCTCCAGGATGCTGGGGAGGCTGCTCTCTGGGAACCAGAGAGTGACATGGTCCTCCATTCCCATAACCCATGCCCAGTCACCCCAGAGAATCAGCCACCAGCCACCGCCCCCTCCCACCCAGCTACCTGGTAACCAAAACAAGCCCCTTCTGTGTACACTTTCTGTAGCGTGTAATCGCCAACTGGTGACAGGGAAGCATGGAAAGGAAACGCATGGAGTGTGCATCAATGGAATCATTCTAACAAGGGTTCTGAGGCGCTAACCTGCATGCCCAGAGCGAACTTCACAGCACGGCCCAGGCCCAGAGGCTGGACTGTGCCCAGAGCTGCTCCATAAAGAAATCAGCATCTTCACCAGTGCTACACACACCACACCAGCCAGCCAGTGTGTGCTTCCTCACACCACAGGCAAAGCATCAATTAAGACGCCATTTGGGATGCCCACACTCCACATCAGAGTGCCTGAGTGTGGGCCCTGGCTCTGGTATTCACTGTAGCTTCCTGATAAAGTGCACCCTGGAGGGCAGAAGGCAATGATACAAGCACCTGGGTCCTTGCCACCCATGTGAGTGACCTGGATTGAGTCTTGCCCCTGCCTTGAGCCTGGCCCAATGATTTGTTGCAGATGTTTGGGGACTGAATTGGCAGATGGATGGAAGACCTCCCCATCTCTCTCCCCCCTCCCTCCCTCTTCCCTAGCTTGTCAAATAAAAGGAAAATAAATAAAATCAAACCTCAGGCTCTCATAGTCCAGAGGTCTTGAAAATTCTTGGAAACTGCCCCTTTCTCACATGAAAACTTCCTCTTCAATTCCTACACAGATGGCTACCCAGGGCTAGAGACACCACTATTTCCCAGAATAGATCTGAAAGTGAACCAAATAGTTCAAAGCAATGCTCATACCTTTCCCTGGACTTAATCTTTTTGGCTCCATACTCCATTTCCCTGGTTCTTTCTGTTGTGCTTTGCAGGACATTATTTTGAAGTGTTTCCCTGTCCTGGTCTCTCCTACAGTGGAGGTCAGTAAGGAAATCCAAGCTCAGTCACATCTACACGGATGTCATCATGTGTCTCTCAGTGGTTTACCCGGGATGAGGTACGAAGTGTGTAGAGAGTATGGACACTGGAGGTCAGGAAAAAGGGAGGGTAGTAGCTTTACTGTCCCTGAAGCGGTACTTAGGGCATAGGGAATTAGAGTTGGAATGCATGGAGACAGGAACAAGCTCTTCAGTCTTGGAAATAATTATAGAATGTGCTAGCATTAATCCTTGTAAAGTGGGAAGTCTAGTCCTCCTTTATAATGAAAGAAGTGGCTCCTGGAGATTAACTCATCTGCCCAAAGTCATATAGTCAATAGGCTAATAATGGATTTCCCATAACTGCTAACTCAGAATGTCTTCCCTGGCCAATGACATATCCTAGAATTACACAACCTCTTAACGTCCAACCATGCTCTGTTTCAGTCTCTCAGAGCCTGCCAGTCACTCCAGTTTGGGCTGCTTTTTCTTGGCTCAGATCATTCCCTGTCATGACCTTTTATTCCTTCCTGATCCTTCCAGACTGGTCTGCTCTGGACTTGGATACCTTCCTAATCCCACAAACAAGCCTGTGTCCCCAGCTCTCCCTTCCCTGTTCTGTGTCTACATGCCCATTGGCTCCCTGGAGAAAAGGGTAGATTCCAGCTCTGAGTCACTGAGTCTACGTGTCTTCTTCATTGTAAGTTCTGTGAAATGATTCTGGGTGATCAAAGAGGAAACTCAGCTCTTAAGAATTTAAGTCTCCGGATGCCATTACAGGAATTTAAATTCTCCAGATTTTTCCTGTTCAATGTTCGCATCTTTCCTCTTTTTTGAGTGTGGTTTTCCCAAAGAATCCAGTATCCTGATGATACTTCTTGAACTGGCAGACAGAGAAATGAAAAATGGAATCAACATCCAATTATTTCAAGGCTCATTAAATTGGCTTTTAGCACAGCCCATTCTCAAATGCTACAACTTGAGCCAAATCTCCAGAGACCTCTGTACACTCTCCCACTTATAACACAGGTCAGTTGGTTGAGAGCCACTAGAATGCTCACATCAGAACTCCACTGAGGCTGAATGTGGATATGGTATTCTCAATAAAGAACCTGGTTCTCACAAACTAAGGAATATTTTGTGTTTTTAACAACCGTTTATAAACTAGAGCCCCATGTGTTTCAGTTTCTGCAAATTATAGCATTCAAGTAAATAGAGTCCAACAACTATGGTGAATTAACAGAAATCCCCATAATTTCTTAAATTTTCTGAAAGACATCAAAGGAGAATCAATTTGTAGCCCACAGAAGTATTTTTTAAAATTCTTTCTTATATTATTTTCCATCTCAATGCCAAAGTCCAAATTTCCTCAGTGATCCTCTCTGTATATTCTGTTGTCAATCTCCAATCCCAAATTCTTCCTCTAAAAACAAGCTGGCACAGAACTTGCCTTTCCTCTAGGTATCCCCTATCCAAAGCTCTTCTTAGAACCAATTAGGAACTCACTCTGTACCTCTTCAGGGAAGAATTCCCTGAGCTTTGTGCAGAGATCTGAAGGAAGAACTGGTTGCTCTCCCTAGAGAAAAGCACCAAGTTCAAAGGCCAAGAGTAAGAGTACGATGGGCAAATCAAGGGAGAGAAAGATAGTAGGAGCTGGTGCAGGAAAGATGGGAGATGAGGTGTTTGGGCCAACAAGGGCTCCAGTGTTTTGGAAATCTTTGCAGTGTTCTGAGCCGCAAAGAAGCAGCAGACTCTGGCTGCCATGTGGGAAATAGTTTGTAAGGGGTGTACAAGTGGGAAAAGAAAGACCCATTCAAAGGCCATTGCTGAAGGTGAGGTAGGAGATAATCAGGCTTGAACAGGGGGTAGTAATGGAGTTGTGAGTAGTTAAACTCTGGTGCATGTTAAGGGTAGAATCAATAGGATTATCTTGACTTATTGTATGCTGTCCCAGGATGCAAGGTAGTTAATATCCTATAGGAAAACCTTCACTGACAGGGGATGAGAGCCATAGATCAGCATTTCCTCAGTCCCACCCTCTCCCCTGCCTCATTCTACATTGCCTTAGAGAGATAGTCTGTGATATATTTAATATCTTTAATGAATCCATGTTTTCTTTACTTGAAGTAGTCATAGTGAATTATGTTGTTTGCAACCAAGAACTGTTTTCAATAAATTGCTTCCAATAGTAACTAACTTCTAGTTTCCTGGGCCCTTGCCAACATTGGCTATTATCAATTAAATAAACAATCTAAAAAAATGGAAACAAAAACATTCCTTCAGGTTCCAGCCTTATAAGACAATAAAAGCAAGTAAATTCCTACAGAATATGGACAGTCAAGTTCACTCTTAACATTGTGAGCCACAAGATGCAATGGAATTCTCATATGGAGTCTTAGCAATTAGGCTGGAAAGTTATTCCCATCTTCTCATTACTTTCATCATTTTGTTTTATGGTTCTCATATCTCATGGAAAGCTTGGTAGAAAACCCATGATTTTGCAAAGTATGAAAGTTTCTGGTTGGTTGATTCAACTAGAGATTTTTCTGACATGCTAGTGGATATCATGGATTCCTAATTGGCTAAGGATATGTCTTCCACAGCATTCATCCAAATTATGTTGCCTCATTAACTGCTTCTCACACCTCTATCAAAGTACCTCAGGGTGAATCAGTGCCTCAGGGCTGTGATGGCAGAGCAAAAAGTGGTACAATTCAAGTTGAAAATGCCTTTTTGTTTTCATCAAAACTTTAGCTTAAATTTTACATTTCACTGCCCCCAAATGACAACCTACAAAGAGCTCACAACAGGAAATGATAGTGAGAAAGAGATGCCAACCAAACCACAGAAGGTGGAAAGCAAACTGAACACTCTCTGACCCAGCAGAGGCAAGGAAGTGAAGACCAAAAAGGACTACAGAGAGGAACACTGAGCAAACAAATAAAAATCCAGAAGACTTAAGATGTAATATTCCAGGAAGAGTCAACAGCTCGTGCGCCAGTATTTCTGAAAGTAGAATTGAGGATTAGGACAGAAAAGAGAAGAAACTGTTTGAATGCATGCATGAAGTATTCAGATCCTCCTTTCACCTGGGCTTCCAGGTCACTGTGACTCCAAGCCCCAGTCCTAGAAACAGAAAAGTTTACTTCCCAGGGGAGGGAGGGAGGGAGAGAGGAGGAGGAGGAGGAGGAAGAGGAGGAGGAGGAGAGGAGGAGGAGGAGGAAAGAAGGGAGGAAGGAAGGAAGGAAGGAAGGAAGGAAGGAAGGAAGGAAGGAAGGAAGGAAGGAAGAAAGGAAGGGAGAAAGAAAGGGAGAGAGAAAGAAAGAAAAACAAAAACCAAGCTAAGAAATAGACCCATCACAGTACTGGACAGAAGCCATCCACCAGAAACAGAAGGATTAAGACCCATTTTATATAACAAATGTGACTACCTTGCTTCTGCCCTCATGCAACTCCCCACATGCTGGCAAAGTACTTGGGTCCCTCGTGGAGATCCAGATGGAGCTCCTGACTCCTGGCTTCAATCTGGCTCAGTCCTGGTTGCTGTGGGCATTTGGGGGGTGAACCAGCAGATAGATCTCTTTCCATTTCTCTCTCTCTAAAAAAAATAAATAAATAAACAAAAATGTTGAAAAGTACATGTCTTCCAAGAAGTTTTTGAAGACCTCACATATAACCCTAGAAAAACTTCACTGAGGCTGGAGAAAAGTCCCAAAGCAATTGACATCTGAGGAGCACATGTGAGAAACCCAAGCCCTGCACCAGCTTGGTAGCCACAATGTAAACACTAAGGGGCAACCTGCAGAGAACTCAGCATCACTAACAAAGCTGACTAAAAGTTGGTGAGCTTTTACCATCACCACGTGCAACAATTCTAAACAACTTCAGTGATAAAGGACGCCTCTTCCAAAATTTTTTTCTGGGTTTAAGTTCCAAGCAATTTCTGTGGATATTGGATATTACTGCCATTGTATGTAAACTTCATATTAGCACATTTTTGTTTTCTACCTAGAAGCTAATTCAGAAAACTCCCTATCACTCAGCCAGTTTCTCGCAAACAATCATGTCATTCTACTTTGCTTCAGCTCAGTTCATGGCTCCAAACCCTGTGGGACTACATCTTCCTGTGTCTAACCTGTGGATTCAAAAACAAATTATGACACAACCATGAAATCCATACACAGCTTTTTCATACTATGCATATTCCATGACTTTTCTGAAGACCTCTTATATGTAAGGATTTAAACATTTTTGCATTAGGGTTGTGGTGTAGCAGATAAAGTCACTGCATGAGATGCTGGATTCCATGTGGGCACTGATTCGAGCCCCAGCTGCTCCACTTCCTATCCAGTTCCCTACTAATGCTCCTGGGAAAGCAGCAGAAGATGGCCCAAGTCCTTGGGCCCCTGCACCGATGTGGAAGACACAAGAGAAGCTCCTGGCTCCCAGTTTCATATCAGCCCAGTTCCCGCCATTGCGGCCATTTGAGGAGTGAACCAGCAGTTGGAAGCTCTCTCATAAATAAATTTTTAAAAAAAATTTTGCACCAAAATATTTTTAATTCCACTTTCCATGAACTTTTTAAAATGTGTATGTATATGTGTGTATATATATATATATATATATTTGTGTGTGTGTATATATATATATATATATATATATAAAGATGATCTGGATGTCAAAGATGTTAGATATCCTCCTAACTGAACTAGTCATCAGACACCTGAAATACAAAGACCAAAATTAACAAACCTAAAAGAAACTTGGAAAAAACAGAGAACATGCAGAGATGGTAGAAAATTAAACCTCAGTGTAAAATACTCAGAGATAAAGAAGCATCACCTTGTTGAGTGGGAATAACAAGAACAGGATGTTCACTTCTTTCAAGAAACTAGCAGAACACGAAAGAACTCTCACATTTAAAAATATGAATGGAAAACTTTTAAAAATACTGGTAAATAAGAAGGTAAAGTTGAGAAAATCTTAATGGAAGAAGGCCAGAAAAACAATAACAAAATGGAAAATATGACAGAAAATATTTTTATAAATAGAGGATCAATTTGGAAGGTCTGACCTCTGACTAATTGGAGTTCCAGAAAGAACACCAAGTAAACAAATGGAAGTAAAAAATCAGATAATATAGGAAATTTTTCCAGAACTAAAGGCCATGAATTTCCAAATAGAAATGGCCCACCAACTGCTCAGGATAATAAATGAAAAACAAACCACACCGTGGCAAACCACTATGAAATTTCTAAATATTAGGAATAAAGAAAAAAAATATCCAAGAAATCCCAGACAGGAAAAACAGGCATACACTAAGGGCCTGGAGTTAGCAAGGCACTGGTTTTTGTAAAATAACCCCAAAATGTTGAAAAGGGTCAGGGACTGCTAGCAGTATTCTAAATTTTTAAAATATTTTAAACTAGAATTCTATAGGCAAGAAAACCAACAGTTGGTATACCATGGAAATATTTTCTGATGGACAATGTCTCAAAAATATTCCCTGCTAGTTAGAAGGCAACCAGGGATGTGCTTCGGGGACACAGACAGTAGACAGAGAAAGAGGAATTCAAGACATGCAGAAAATGACAAACAAGGTCTCGGCAAAGATGTGAGAATTCCAAGAATAACAACACAGGGAATACCCAGGCAGTTCTCTGCAACAGATGCTGAAAGACCTCCAGTTGAAATTAGAACAGTTAAATGGAATATTCCGAAAGCCATCTTTCCAAAGGTGGGGGGGGAGGGGGTAGAACCAATTTCCAAAACCCTGTAGAATGTGGAAATTCGTGTTGGTCCATAGTTCTATGCAGATTTTTATTTTGAAACAGAGACCACTTGAACTCCAGGAAAAACAAAAAGCTGTACCGGAAAGGATGTGTAATCTTAGTAACCTGAAAGCAATATTTATCTCATCCCAATAATGTCAACATCAAGTTCTAATTTAACAAATGATTGTGCTGTAGCAGCATGGGGGAGGGGTGTGAGGCTGAAGACCAGTAGGGGTATTTGTGAGTTACGTAAAAGAGTTAAATGTCTTTCCTTCATTTTGAAAGCCCATAATCATAAGAAGTGGCAGCAGCATTATGTTACTCGGAAATCTACAGCTACATGTTAAGGAATAAAGCTAAAATAAATAAAAACAGCATGGAATAGCCATTTTGCTTTAAGTCTATTATTTGACTTTTTAAACTTCTGTTCATATTATTGCTTTTGACAATCTATGAAAACAAAACTCTTCCTGGAAACTCCCAACCTTAACATGTGTTGGAAATTAGGATAAAGCTAAAACGTAAGATATGCACAGGACAACTCAGGGTTCAAACAAAACACCCCCGTAATTCAGTGCCACATCAGGAGTCTTGGCCACAGAAAGATATTGGAGCAAGGCAATGAACACTTGTGGACCACCTGGTGCATGCCAGCACCATAGGGATTTTCAGAGATCACTGTGAGAACCACACAACCCGTAAAAGGGAAAAGTCACATTATAGGGGTGCTTCAACATGTTCACGGAAAACAGAATCAGAAGTTAAACCTGGGTGTTTAGCCCAGCAGCTGAGTTGCCCATAACCTACATTCAAGTACCTGGGTTCAGTTATCGGCTCCGGCTCCTCACTTCAGCTTTCTCCTAATGCGGACCCCGGCAGGCAGCAGCGATGGCTCCAGTGGGTTCCTGACATCCACGTGGGAGATCTGGATTGAGTTTTGGATTCCTAGACTCAGCCCTGGCCCAACCCCAGCCATTGCAGGCATCTGGGGCGAGTAGCAGCGGATGGAAACATGCTCTCGCTCTCTCTCTCTCTCTCTCTCTTTCTCTCTCTATGCTGTTCAAATTCTTTTTTAAAAAAGTTAAGTTCATTTTGGTACAAAACATTTGTAATCCGTGCATACTTTTTTTTTTAAATAATATGAGAGTTCCCAACAGAAGCGTGAGCCCTCATCCTTTCTCCTCTATTGCCACGCGTGTCCCTGCACCAGCTGTCCGGATGAGGGAGGGCCATCCAAGAAGACAACAAGGATCCACTCGGCTCACCTTCAAGTGGCCCCAGGAGGTCATTCACAGCTCTCATACACTGAAAGGTCACACACACACACACACACACACACGTCACGTTACAACACCACAGCAACTTCAGGCTCCAAAAATAGCCAAATCAAAGCTTTAGGGCCAAAAAAAAATTGTGGAAACAATTTTGGAGGCCACAGAACTTTTGAAAATGTCATTAACAAACTGTGAAATCAGGGAGATAAAAATCAGATGCCCCGCGGGGAAACAGCAGTACCCTCAGTCAGCGCCCCCACCCTGAGTCATGGGGAGACCAGTTTCCATTCTGCAGGTCCAGGAGGCCTGGGGGGTGGGGGTGGGGTGCGGCACGAATGCCCGTCTCCTGCTCCATGCCGACTCCCAGGGTGCAGCGTTGGGAAAGCATGGGATGAGTGAATTCTCCCACATGCAAAGTGGGACCTGCTGGGGAGAGAGAAAAGAAGACAGAGACATGGCAAAAGGTCCATGGAAGATGAAATGCAAAGATAAGCTTACTTTTGTGCACAACTTCGAAACCCATGCATAAATTCTTCATAATACGCATTTTCCATGACCATTTCGAAGATGCCTCCCAGGCACAGAAGCAGCACGTGGAAACCCAGTGCTCTGGGAGGCAAGGGGCGCTCTGCAGAGAATCATGGGAAAGTGAGTTCATTCTCCAGGCTTCCCTTGGCTGTTTCCACGCCTCTGGGCAGGAGTCAGAATTACAGAGCCTATCCCCCGGGCTCCCTCAATAATAAGTTTAAACTAATCTCCAAGGGGAAAGTACTTGTGGGGATTAAGTGCTGTTGAGTATTCACAGAGAGACAGGTAGAATACAAAGTATTTCTTCAAAAAGATCCTTTTTGTCCTCTAAGAAATTCACAGTCATCGACATGTTAGTAGGATTTGCTTTCTGCTCTTGATCTAAAAAAACATTCAGGGTTATGTAGATTAAGTACTCGCAGAGATGCTTCATGGGACTTGAGAAATAATGAAATGGTATCTAGAAAGATATGTCTGACCCCACCTCTGTGGCAGGGTGATAACCCACCCCGATTCTCTGCCCCAAGGTCAAGTTGAGAAGTGAAGGAGCCTGGGCCAGGGGGTAGGGGTGGTGTACACCTTAACCTGCCACTGTGCTTTGAGCATGTGTAATTTGAGGAGGCTGCAGGCCTGGGGTTCAGGAAACAGACACCTAATGCCACCACCACCACCACCACCACCCACATCAGTAAATGACAACACTCAAGTCCCAAGCAATGGAATTGAGGAATAAGGAAAGAGAGTGCAGGCCCAGGGATGCTCACGTCCATTTTCCCCTAATATATAAATGGTGCCCGGACCACTGTCTGACAGCTCCAAGGAGGACCTACCGCAGGCCCTCTGGAATTCATATTCCACGTTCAGGCTCTGCTCTCTCAGGCCTCAGAGGCTGGAAACTGCAAGGAGAGAAGGGTGTTTATAATCCCAAGGTGGGAATTCAACACTAGAGGATCCACCACAACACCAGGAGCCGGCAAGGCCACCTACCTGCAAGCCTACGCTGTTGGAAGTCCATCAAAGACCAACCCACACTGGACCACAGAAATGCGCATCGTAAAACTCCATCATCCTTGACACAAGCATTTCTCCTTTTAGCAGCATGTGAAAAGCAACTACTCTTCAACAGGGTTCAGTATGAAGTGGACTTCAAGAAGTTCCTAAGGGGGCTGGCGTGGTGGCCTAGTGGATTAAGCTGCAGCCTGTGATGCCAGCATCCTATATAGATGCCCATTCAAGTCCCAGCTACTCCACTTCTGATCCAGCTCCCTGTGGATGTGTCTGGGAAATCAGCGGAGGATGACTCAAGTCCTTGGGCCCCTTCACCCATATGGGAGACCAGGAAGAGGCACCTGGATCCTGGCTTCAGCTTGGCCCAGTCCTGGCCATTGTAGCCATTTGGGGAATGAAAAAAAAAAAAAAGCCAGGTACCAAAGAGTGTGATAATGATCACAGTTAACTTTCAAGTCAGTTTTTGCTTTTTCTGGATCAACCACTGTTGTAATCCTAATTCACTCAATTATTATCACAATAACTCTGAGACACGTCACTAGTACTTCATCTAGGATTATGATTTGCATTTAGAGTTATGTGAGTATTCCAACTTTCTTTATAATAAACATGTATCCTCATAACAAAGGAAAGTTGACTGCTGTGTGTGTATTTTATAGTGATTTCAATAGTGGAAATGTTATATCAATAGATATTAGTACTTAGTGAGTTCCTGGTTATTCAGTCTAGGTTTGTGTGGGATTTTTCAAACATGATCATTTTTTAAAAGATTTACTTATTTATTTGAAAGGCAGAGTTACAGAGAAAGTTACAGAGTTACGGAGGGAGGTTTTCCACCCCCAGGCTCACTCCCCAAGTGGCCGCAATGGTCAGGGCTGAGCCAAGTCAAAGCCAGGAGCCAGGAATTCTATCTGCCTCTCCCACATGAGTGGCAGGGGCCCAAGTACTCTGTCCTGTCTTTTGCTACTTTCCCAGGTTATCAGCAGAAAGTTGGACTGGAAGCTGAACAGCCAAGATTCAAACTGGTACTCAGATATGGCATGTCAGCCTCTCGGGTTGTGGCTTATCTCACTGCACAGCAGTGTCGGCCCCATGAACAGTCATTTTGTTCAGCAGTTTTCAGTCTTTTGTTCCTCTCAAACCAGATAAGTTCACAAGCAAGAAATCAGCTTCATGGAGGCCCCCTGAGTAATCCACTATTCCCTCTACCTTAGTGTAACCCAACCCTTCCCCCACTTTCAAAGACACTGCAATCTAAATGAAAGAGTCATAAATATTAAAAAGATAAGTTTGGGGGCCAGCGCTATGCCATAGTAGGTTAAGCCTCCACTTGTGGCATTGACATTCCATACAGGTGCCTGTTCAAGTCCTGGCTGCTCCACTTCCAATCCAGTTCTCTGCTGACAGCTGGGAAAACGGGGAAAGATGGCCCAAGTGCTTGGGCCCTACGCCCACATGGGAGACCCGGAAGAAGCTGCTGGCTCCTGGCTTTGCATCGGCTCAGCTCCAGACATTATGGCCACTTAGGGACTGAACCAGCGGATGAAAGACCTCTCTCTCTGTCTCTCCCTCTCACTCTCTGTAACTCTGCCTCTCAAATAAATAATCTTTGAAAAAATGTTTAAAAAGGGATAACTGGGCCGGCACCACGGCTCAATAGGCTAATCCTCCACCTGTGGCACTGGCACCCTGGGTTCTAGTCCTGGTCGGGGTGCCGGATTCTGTCCCGGTTGCCCTTCTTCCTGTCCAGCTCTCTGCTGTGGCCCGGGAGAGCAGTGGAGGATGGCCCAAGTGCTTGGGCCCTGCACCCGCATGGGAGACCAGGAGAAGCGCCTGGCTCCTGGCTTGGGATCGGCACAGAGCGCCGGCTGTAACAGCCATTTGGAGGGTGAACCAACGGAAAAAGGAAGACCTTTCTCTCTGTTTCTCTCTCTCTCTCTCTCTCTCTCTCTCTCTCTCACTGTCCACTTTGCCTGTCAAAAATAAAATAAAATAAAATAAAATAAAATAAAATAAAATAGGATAACTGAATATGTTCTAGTTTTCTCTGTGAAATTTTGCAAATGGATTATTCTTAACTAGTATACCTATTACATCCTAACAAATCATTTGCAACACCTCTCCGATGGATGGAGGCTCACCACTGGCACCTACACCAAACTGACAGGCTCTGATTTCAATGCTTACACGAATCAGATTACTGGATGACACTGATTTCTTTTCGTTTCAACACTTCATAGGCTGGCGCCGTGGCTCAACAGGCTAATCCTCCGCCTTGCGGCGCCAGCACACCGGGTTCTAGTCCCGGTCGGGGCGCCGGATTCTGTCCCGGTTGCCCCTCTTCCAGGCCAGCCTTCTGCTGTGGCCCGGGAGTGCAGTGGAGGATGGCCCAAGTGCTTGGGCCCTGCACCCCATGGGGAGACCAGAAAAAGCACCTGGCACCTGGCTCCTGCCATCGGATGAGCGCGGTGCGCCGGCCGCAGCGCGCTGTCTGCGGCAGCCATTGGAGGGTGAACCAGCGGCAAAGGAAGACCTTTCTCTCTGTCTCCCTCACTGTCCACTCTGCCTGTCAAAAAAAAAAAAAAAAAAAACACTTCATAAAGGAGTGCTCTCATTTAGATTTATTTTCTTCACAAGTTTAAACACCAATTTGGTTGTGTTGTCCAACAATTTACACCTATGTGAATGTACTCAATGAAGCAAAGAGAACAGAGGTGACGGTGGCTCCCTGCAAAGGATTACTGGGGGACATTTCTGGGGATCCTGCTAGTGCCATAGCGTCACCCTCATGGCTGGAGAACCACGCAGCTCTACCTGCCATGCTCTGACTGCACACGGTGGAAGATGAACCAACCACATCCAATTTAAAACAAAAGCTCAGACTGAGATTTCTGCTCCTTATGCTCCTCCATGAACATTCTGGAATGACACCAGAGACAGTCACATTCAATTACTGTAACTCCAAAATAAATATCTATTTTTATTTTTTTAAGAACGTAAAGAGGACTCCCATCATAACATGAGTCTTATTAAGTGGAATTGGATATGCCTTGGCTCCAACTGGGTCTTCTGAATCATGAACGCTGGAAATGGAAAGGAATTAGAGTTTACATAGTCCAAGCTTGTCACTTAGCAGACGAGGAAAAAGATGCTCAGAGAAACTGAATGACCTGGCCAGGACCACACAGAAGTGAGGACCAGAACTAGCAAACCTTACCCTGAGTTCAGTGCTCTGTCCACGCACTGGACTAAACCAACTGCCAAGGACACTGTTGATGGTCTCAGTTGGCCACACATGGACCCAAGAGAAGACACAGGAACCATCTTCCACAACTGCACCAAATGCCTTGTGCCTCCCACAGCTGCAGAGCTAGGCTAGGAGAAAACCCACACAGGCAACAGAACTCATGATAAAGTGGCTTGGGGCTGGGCACTACCCTGGATTCCAACCCTGAGAAAGGAAATTTCAAAGGATCAAAGAAAGAACAGAGAAAGAGAAGGATGGAATGAAATTTTAGCATATGCAAAAACTTCGAGAAAGGAAACAGGTCAGAAGCATCTAAGAATCAAGCCTGTACCTTTGAAATATTACCTTCAATAACAACTGTTATCAGAGGACGTGAGGACGTGTATGTCTTTGTAAATTTTTATTCAAGTTCTAAACAAGAGAAAATTCAGGGCACAATTATATTCTTGACTTACACCCTCGCCTGCACCTGAGCTGTACTCGCTTGAAGTGACCAACCGGTTTAAAAAAAAAAAAAAAAAAACTTTCATTCCATCGCCATCAAAGGCCAAAAAGCATATGATAGGAATAGTTCATATGATAGGAATAGTTTCTTCAAAAATACAAAGTTGGGGCTGGTACAGTGATGTAGTGGGCTAAGCCTCCACCTGTGGCACTGGCATCTCATATGGGCACCAGTTCTAGTCCTGGCTGCTCCACTTCTCATCCAGCTCTCTGCTACGGCCTGGGAAAGCAGTGGCCCAAGTGCTTGAGCTCCTGCACATGGGAAACTGGGAAGAAGCTTCTGGTTCCTGGCTTCAGATCGGCCCAGCTCTAGCTCTTGAGGCCATTTAGGGAGTGAACCAGGGGATGGAAGACCTTTCTTTCCCTTTCTCGGTCTGTAACTCTCTCTCTCAAGTAAATAAATAAAATAATATATAAAAAATGCAAGGCTGGCAATCGTATCAGCTCTAGGGTAACCATAAGCAATACATTAGTGCCTCTGAGAGTATATTTAGATATGGAAATACGACCTAGACTTGATGGCAATTAAATAAAATACTGTTTTTCTGCCTATAACTATTTGTCACAAGCTAGTAACCAACCACTGGCTTTTACATACACTGCAGGTGACGATGGACAGACCAGGTTTATCTAACAAAATGGTTCCCCCTCTTCTGAGCCTGGCGTTCCCCAGGCAGCCATGCCTTGGAAAGCCTCCTCACCCCAGTGGCCAGTCTTCTGCATGCCATTCACACGGCTGGATTTGGGGTCTGTCCTGGTTTTATAATTTCAGCTACTCTTCTTGCCTCACCTTCCTGGTTATCTGTTCCTCAGACTCCTACACATAATGTCAATACATCACATGCAAATCAGTTTACAGAGAAACATTGTTTTAATTAGCACGATTGGCCATCTTTTAGGGAAGGGGTCAAAATCCTCATCCCGATGCTCCCATTGGCTGTGCCACCTGGGCCGGACTCTTTCTCTCTGATCCTCTGCTCTCTCATTTGTGAAATAATGCAGGTAGTGACTAGGTCATCTCTGACCCTGCCACTCCACTACCTGGCCCTGGAAGAAAGTATCTGTACATGGGGCTGGTGCCGTGGAGCAGTGGTTTAAGCTACAACCTGTGAAACCAGCATCCCTTATGGGCACCAGTTCAAGTCCCAGATGCTCTGCTTCCAATCCAGCTCCCTGCCAATGCTCCTGGCAAAGCAGCAGAAGATGGCACTTTGCAGCCATTTGGGGAGTGAACCAGCAGATGGAAGACCTCTCTCTCTCTCTCTCTCACTGTATGTGTGTGTGTGTCCCTGTACCTCTGTAACTCTGTCTTTCAAATAAATAAATCCTTAAAAACATAAAAATTTTTTAAAGTAGCTGTACAGAGGAATGGAATGGATATTTCTTAACTTGAAAACAGTTAGCTATGAGACTATTACAAGAGGCTCCTGTGGAAAGGCATGGAAACCCTTAAGTAACGATAAAGAAGCCGGCTGGGCAGAGCCACGAAGGTATCCGTGGAGATGTCTGTGTGAGGCTCCAGGATTCTTCACACAAGCATCAACACTTCAGTGTGCACTGCTGTGTGCCTTTCCCGTGGGGAGCACTGAGATCTTTGCACAACTTTGACCAAGAGTTGTCGTTTCTTCCCCAGATGTCGCACCATGCTGGGATGCATCACGGATTTGAACGCATCCTCTACAGGATTCAGGAAGTGTTGTTTGGCCAGATACAAACTTCACTCAGGTAATCTAATTCTTAGCTCGTACTCGCTAGGGGCAGACATGCTATGCATTTGGCATTCTGATTCCTCGTAGTCTGGCAGCTCTGCTCACCATCTGCAGGGCCAGCCGCCTTCACGCTTCTCTGCTCAACAGACCTGCTCTAGTTCAGGTGGCCGGTGTGGCACATGATGCTTCTGGGCTCCCGCTGTCCACACAAGTCTCCAGAAAACACTGCTCAGAGCAAAGGTAATGACAATGATAAAATGGACAGTTTGTGAGAGCTCCATCCACTCCACATCACCAGACTCATGGTGGGGAACTTGATGGCAAAATAAAACCATACCACACATTTATCACAAGAACTATGCCATGTATGTTAATGCTGAGTGCATAGATGTACCTTGTTTGAAGTAATCCCAATCTGCTACAAAAAATCATGCAAATTCTAGAGCACTTACTTTATAAAGTAGTTACTAATATCGTCATGAGCAGAGATGTAAAATTAATTCAGATCTCTACACCTAAGACCTCAGAAGAGAATGCTTCGTAATTTATAAAAGGGTGTGATGAAGCACCTGACGGCCAAACATTATTCTAAGTGCTTTATCATTATTAATTCATTTAGTCCCCTGGAACAGTCCTGGGAGATAGGTTTTATTAATAGCTCTTGGAAACACTGATGCATTAACTGGCTTGTCAGAATCCCCTGCTAGCTACGTGGAGGGACCCAGATTTGCACCGAGGCACCCTGGCACCCTCCTGCAGGCTCCTCTTAGTCATGCTTATATTATAAAGGGATAAGTGTGCTCAGTTCTTTTACCGATGATTCCATTTTTTGACCTGTCAATGCTAGTTTTAAAATCAGAGTCCTTTAACTTAGCCCAGAACCACAGCCAGGCCGATGAGCACTGTTTCCCCCAGACTCTGAACTAGAGGCCTGGATTTATCACACATCCCTTCATTGCAATGACAGAAACCCAGCTTCGGCTGAAGCAACAGAAATGTGTACTGGAGAAACTCAGGGGTAAAGTTGCCCTCAAGAACCCCAAAAGACTTAAGAAATATCATCCAAGCTCATGTCCTACTATGCTTATTCCTTACTTCCTCTATTAGCCACATTATCATCACAAATGCATTTGCATATGTGTGTGTATGCTCAAATGCATGCATGTGCACAAGTGTGTGGACATGCATGCATATGTATGTTGTTGGAAGATCCTGGCTTACCCAGTTCCAGTTTAGCACCCTCTAAAAAGAGAACTCTTTACCCAGGTTCCCAGATATATAAACTCTGTGAAGTCCTCTGATAGGTCTAGCTATGGGGCAATCATGTGTCCAAAGGGCTTACTGGCAATTCTAGGGAGGCACTGAATTGGCCATCCCATAGAGGCTCCCTGATTGGCTGTCTTAGCAAAATGCTGTGAATGCAGCCAGCCCTCCAGAACCACAAGCAACAGAGGGGACGTCCCCCAAACACAAGGCAAAGGAGGCACTGGTAAAAGGGCAGGAAACAGGGGCTGGTGTTGAGCACACTTGGAACACCTGCATCCCATATCAGAGCGCCGGTTCCAGTCCTGACTGCTCTGCTTCTGACGCAGCTTCCTGCTAACATGCCTGGGAAGGCAGCAGAGGATGGCCCAAGTTCTCGGGGCCCAGCCTGACATGAGAGACCAGGACAGAGTTCCAGGCCCCTGCCTTCACTCTGACCCAATCTTGGCTAAAGAATTTGGGGAATGAATGAGCAGATGGAAGGTCCCTCTCTGTCTCTCTCTGCCTCTGTCTCTGTCTCTGTCTCTGTCTGTCTGTCTGTCTCTCTCTCTCTGTTACTCTATCTTCTGAATAAATAAATAAATATTTAAAATTTTTAAAAAGAGACAGGATCCTGAGCAAACAAAACCAAGAGATGTCAAGGACATGACCACAACTCGCTGAAGGGAAAATGATTTTAAAAGGATAAACTGGGGGGCTGGTGGGTAAAGCCACAGCCTGCAGTGCTGGCATCTCATATGGGCGCTGGTTCGAGTCCCAATTGCTCCACTTCTGATCCAATTCTCTGTTATGGCCTGGGAAAGCAGTAGAAGATAGTCTGAGTCCTTGGACCCCCACACTCACATGGGAGACAGGGAAGAAGCTCCTGGCTCCTAGCTTTTGATTGGCCCAGCTCCAGCCATTGTGGCCACCTGGGAGTGAACCAGAGGATGAAAATCTCTCTTTGGGAATGAACCAGTAGATGGAAGAACTCCTCTCCCTCCCTCTCTCTCTCTCTCTCTCTCTCTCTCTCTTCCCCTCCCAACCTCTGCCATTCTGTAACTCTGACTTTCAAGAAAATAAAGAATCTTAAAAAAACTAAGAAAAGAGAAAAAATGAGGGACAATGAAACCATCTTACAACCCAACTCCCAAGCCTGATAGTCAAGAACAGCAGGCTTTGCACACAGTGATCAATTTAGAAAATAAACAAGCTTGGTGTGCACAAAGTAGAAAATATCTACACACACAGGCAGGGACTGTGATCGTGCTAACACAGAGCTAGGACATAAGTCAGCCCCAATATCCAGTCACCCATCTTCCACAGGGACAGAAACCCCAGTTGCAAGCTGGATACGCACCAGCCTGTCTTGCAACCAGGAGTGACCGACCGTGTGCCTCAATTCTGGCCAAGGAGCTGTAAGATGAAAGTGCTTTTATGTTTGGGGAGTGGCAGGGAATGTATCCATTTCTCTTTCATTTCCATCAGCTAAAATGGAGACATGATGGCTGGAGCTAGAGCAGCCACTGTGGGTCATGAGTTAACTTGGGAGGTAAGGCTTACGTGATAGAAGACCAGCACAGAACTTGCCTACGCCTGCCAGGTTCTATGAGCAGATGGGCCATCTGCACTGTGTGACTACCTTTAGACCTCTCCTTGAGAAAAAATGAACATTTTTGCTTGAGCTGCTGATTACTTACAGTCAAACCAAACTTTAACTGAGTCTAGAAATCAAGTAAGACTGAAGCATCCCAGGACATATGGAATCTCAATGAAGAAGTGGAAGGATTGCATCTGCTCACCTGCTTAGAGTGTGCATGAGGAGTTGGCTGCTGTGCTTTCATGACAAGGATCCCCTGGAGCCAGGCACCAGACTGGGTAACTGGCTCTACCAACCCCTCTGATCCCCAGCCTTGACTCTCTGAATTCTCTCTGGTTATGCTCATCTCACAGCTGAGGGAACAGGGAGCCTGCTGCATGACATCTTTTTTCCTAAGGGGGCACCGCTAAGAAGAGAAAGACGTCTAATCTGAACCCGCATGGACCTGTCTCCAATGTCTCTTTTTCTTTTTAAGTAGTGTTTTTGTTAACATTTATTTACTTATTTGAAAAGCAATGTGGCAGAGAGAGAGAGAGAGAGAGAGAGAGAGAGAGAGAGATCTTCCATTTGCTGGTTCACTCCTCAAATGGCTGGGCCAGGCTGAAGCCAGGAGCCTGGAACCCACCCAGGTCCCCCACGTGAGCTACCACCCTGTGCCTCCCTAGGACCATCAGTAGAGAACTGGATGGGAAGTGGCACAGCCAGGACTCAAATCGGTGCCCCAGTATGGGATGCAGCATCTCCAGGGACAGCTTAACCTGCTCACGCCAGCACCTTCAATGTGTCTTGTCTCCCCACTAACATGACCCCTTCTCCCTGCCCTCTTGAGGACAGGGGGTCCTTCCTGTTAGCAAACCCAACATATGAGCATATCCCGTGAATGGTGGTCGATTACCAAGGGACTCAACACAGAAGCTTCTGAACTGCCAACCTCGCTAACCCATTGCAACCTTAATTCAAACTTTAAACTTGACCAAGCTTCCCCTCTACCAAGGACTTTTTCGTAGTGAGTCAGTCTCCATCTCCCCCTGGGTTAGGGGAGGGGGCCGTTCTACTTTGGGAAATAACCTAATTGGAAAATGCAATTCAGGGATGAGGACTCTCTTCCCGGGCTGTAAGCACATAAGCAACACGGTCAGGCCCAGGTCTTTCCCCCCCAGGTTTGTGTCCTTGTAAGACTCTCCTCCCCTCCAAAAAGCCTCTGGCCCAACAGAACTCATGCCTCAAGTTCAACGCCAGAGCTTGGTCAACCACTATTATGGAGATGACAGATTCTTGGCTCTTCCAAGTTTTCTCCTTTTTTTTTTTTTGTTCACATGAATAAGTAGGTCTAGTTAGGTTTATTACAGGAACAAAAGTCCTTCTGGAAAGCTAATTCTTTTGAATGGTGGAAATGAAAAACAATACCCCTCCCCGGCCTTCAGAGTCCACTCCGATTTAAGCAGATGAAAACGTTTGCATTTCTAAACCCCGGGATTTATGCGACATGCAGAATATACAGTGCCTTCTCTAGCCATTGTGACCAGAAAAGAATGCACAGGTTTCTCAAGAGAAGATTGTGCAGTTCATGCTGATATAATTTATGTATCGTCCTGCCAGGTTGTGGCACTTGTTCAACGATTATTCGATATTTTATGTATTCAGTGCATATTTAGAAATATTTCTAAATTTTTTTTTTTAGCTAACTATCGGGAAAAAAAGAACTCTTCTCCATTTTTAAATTCTGGACAGCTTTGAAAAGGATTCCTTACCCGCAATGCATTAATGATTAGAGAACAACATGTGGTAAATGTGGCAGTTACATGGGCAGGTGATGTTAGGCAATGAATAAGCACCCCGTGGGCGTTCACAATAATCTAATCACCTCCTTGTTGCTCTTTGCTCAGGAGAGGAAGAGTGGAAGGAGAACCCCGTGCACATGTGTGCTTAGCGCAAGAGCAGACAGCTAAGTGGTGGTAAGAAAGGCGCTGGTCAAAGAAAGCCCTTGGTGCCAGCAAGCTGCTTTGCTGGGCTGGTGGTTAAGGTTTCCAGTTCAGACGCCCTTGGCCCATACCAGAGTGACTGGGTTTGATTGTGTCTCCAGCTCCTGCTACTGCAAACCTTGGGAGGCTCCATAGTTTGGGTTCCTGCCACCCATGTGGGAGACCTGATTGGGGTTCCTACCTTCCAGCCTTGCCCCTGGGCCACCCCCGGCTGTTGTGGGCATCTGAGGAGTGAACGGGTGGATGGGAATATCTTTTCTCTGTCTATCTAGGTATCTCCCTGTTTATGTCAGATTAAAGACAAAAAACTACTTTGTCACTGCAAAGTGTTTTTTTCAACTTTTATTTAATAAATATAAATTTCCAAAGTACAGCTTTTGGATTACGGTGGCTTTTCCCCCCATAACTTCCCTCCCACCCACAACCCTCCCATCTCCCGCTCCCTCTCCCATTCCATTCACATCAAGATTCATTTTCAATTATCTTTATATACAGAAGATCAATTTAGTATATATTAAGCAAAAATTTCAACAGTTTGCACCCACACAGAAACACAAAGTGTGTAGTGCTGTTAGAGTACTAGTTATAGCATTAATCCACATTGTATAACACATTAAGGACAGAGATCCTAGATGGGCAGTAAGTGCACAGTGACTCCTGTTGTTGACTTAACAAATTGACACTATTTTTTATGCATCAGTAATTACCCTAGGCTCTTGTCATGAGTTCCAAGGCTATGGAAGCCTTTTGAGTTCGCCAACTCCGATCTTATTTAGACAAGGTCATAGTCAAAGTGGAAGTTCTCTCCTCCCTTCAGAGAAAGGCACCTCCTTTGATGGCCTGTTCTTTCCACTGGGATCCTGTTTGCAGAGATCTTTCATTTAGGTGTTGTTTTTTTGTTTTTTGTTTTTATTTGTTTTTGTTATTTTCCCAGAGTGTCTTGGCTTTTCTTGCCTAAAATACTCTCGTGGGCTCTTCAGCCAGATCTGAACTGCAAGTGGTTTTTAGAGGTCTTTGTTTTGAGCTTCTTATTTTCCCAAATGATAGTTCACTTAGGGGGACATATTACTTTAAAAAAACGTGTAAGAAGACACAATATTTAACCCTGGGTGTTAAAGGATGAGTGTTCCGAAAGGGCCGTTCCATTCACCTTCACCTGCTGTTTGTTTCACAGAGCTGCAACAAATTGTCAAAACCCCGGTGGCTTTAAACAGCGGAAATGTCTGCCCTCCCGGTCCTGGAAGCCGGAAGTCTGGAATCAAAGTGTGGGCAAGGTTGATTCCCGGAGCTCTGCTCCAGGCCTCTCTCTGGGCTGTGGGAGGCTGCCCCGATTCTCGGTGTGTCTTAGCTTGGGCGTGTCAGCCCAGCCTCTGCCTCCTTCCCAGGTGCTTCCCCTCTGTGTCTCCGCGCGTCCTCTCCTCGTCCATCTCTTGCGAAGACACCCCACCGTTGCACAGGGGACACCCTGGCCCACAATGATTTTATCTCAAGATCCTTATGCTCTCGCTGATGGCAAAGCCCTGATTCCCGCTGGTCGCATCCACAACTCCAGGTGCATGTGTTCCGGGGGAGACCACCACTCAACTTGCTACCATGGTAACAGCGCTCATCTCTTGGCAACTCCTGGAGGCCATGACCTTGGTGTCACTCCTCATCCCCCACCCCCACCCCTTACCTCTGTTCCACTTTCTACTTCCCTTCTCCTGTGAGACACACAAAACTGGATCCCTTCTGCTCCATGACGAAGTTAGACCAACTAGAGTAAGGCACAGTCACCAATGAAAACATCCTCAGAATCATAAAATCTAAATGTGTAATTTCACTTAATATGCACAACACAGAACTAGGTTTAAAGTTCTTAAACAGGAAGTCCATTCAGGACTGCAAAACAAAGACAAATCAACAGATTAAATATAACAAAGGCGCTAAACAAATAACATGCAAGCTCACCCACTGCGGGGGTTGTCCCTGAGCACCTGTTATGTGCCAGGCAAGGTTAAAGGTGCTGAAGATCCCGCGATTAACAGAACAGACCAAAGCAGGTGCCCTGAGGCGTCCGCTGATGGATTTCAGTGTCTTAGGAGCTCTGCTGGGAAAACCCAATGCCATTGCTATGTCCGAACCAAACGCTTGATTCGGCGGGACCCATGCGACTGGGTGGGCACCATTGCTTCAGTCCGGCACACCCACGCCACTGCTCACACGTGATAACCCAATTCCCCAGCCTCGCTTTCTCTGCTCCAGTAGCTGCAAACAGTGCTTCCAAGCAGTGAACACACATTCACAACATTTACATATTAAATCACATATTTACATATTAAAGCCATCTTTTTCTTCTCACATTAGCCCTGAACACTCGCTCTGTCATGCTACTCCATTTCCTTTTTTTTTTTTTTTAAGATTTATTTATTTATTTGAAAGTAGAGTTACACAGAGAGAGAGAGAGAGAAAGAAAGAGAGAGAGGTCTTCCATCTGTTGGTTCACTCCCCAACCGGCTACAAAGGCCAGAGCTGTGCCAATCCAAAGCCAGGAGTCAGGAGCCTCTTCCGGGTCTCCCACACAGATACAGGGGCCCAGGGACCTGGGCCATCCTCCACTGCTTTCCCCGGCCATAGCAGAGAGCTAGACTGGAAGAGGAGCAACTGGGACTAGAACTAGCACCCACATGGGTGCCAGGCCAGGGCGTTAACCCACTGAGCCACAGCGCTGGCCCCTCCATTTCCTTTCAAATCAAATCAACGTGTTTCTCTACAAGGAGTCTTTAAAAACATTCATGGACAATGCATATTATTTGAAAAACCATGCAGAGAGGCCAGAAGATCTTTTAATTCCCCTTTTCCATGAACTTTTTGAAGCCCCAACATATCAAAGCAATTCTAAGAAACCAAAATCTTACCCTTTGAAAGCACAATCTGAGTGTGATTTTCATTGCAAAGAAGTACTTGTGCCTTGGAATTGATAACAATGATTGCATGTGCACTTTCTGGCCCTCCCCTTGGTGATGGGGCGGGTGATGCTGCGCTCTGGGCCAGTGGCTCAGCCAGGATTCCCTATATGTCTACAGCCTTCATTCCAGAACCACCCAGGATGAACGAAACTCTTGCTCCACTCCACTGTGTATTCTTGCATCCCTGTTTTTCTTTCCAGTGTTTAGATTAAGAGATGGAAACTCTGCTTTCACACGGTAACCCAGCATTAGGTATAATTTGGTAAGTATCAGTTAAAAAATAAAACTAAACTACCTTTTTAAAAGCAGAGATATTTGCCAAATTTCAGTAAAACGTTTTGACACTGTGGCTCAGCTGTTGCCTGCCTACCATGCACATCCCAGAACCACCCGACTCAACCAAAAGGCAGGCACTGCTGTGGTGCCAAGACCACCGTTTTCCATTCACACCCTCTGCTGCCTTGGCCCCTGAGTTCCCAGGCCATCCACTGCAGCCAGTGCACCAGAGCTCAACATTATTACCATAAAGAGAGAATTTGCTTAGAATTCTTTTGAAATCATGTAGGATAATTTTGTTCCTTGGGAACTGCCAGTGTTGAGAGTCCCGGATAAACAATCTCCCTCTAAGAGCAGTGGGTGACGTTAGGAGTGGCCAACCCAATGGCAGCCAGGCAGACTCACCGCCGTGTGAGAAGGTAAATGCTGTCATTTTGGTATTTGCATGGTGCCAACACCAAACCACAAACACAAAGAAAACACAGCACCTACATCGCACACCAGGGTTCAGTTATAAAGCGGTTACCCAAATGACTGGAAAGAAACGGCAGCATTTTCAAAATCTTGGGAAGAATTTGCTGGACCCTGAGAATAAAGCTCTGGGCCCTGACCATGCAACACATCTCATCTCAGACTTCTCTTGTCCATTCCTGGCACCTGGTCATACCTACTCTAGACGTGTCTTGCCTGGGTCACGGTCACACCTCTCCTTGCCTTAGTGTTCATCTACTCCAACTCACCCTCTCCTCAACAGCCTGAGTCATTGCTCTCAGTTCAGCCTACATTTTTCAAAGCCTACTGCGTGCCCCCCTGCTGTATAAAGTTCTAGGAATACCAAAGTGGCAGGTCCGTTTTTTCCAGAACCCACAGACGTCTGTTCTCAACCACACATGTCCCCCTTCCCTCCTGCAAAGCAATTTCAAAATGCAAGTTTCCCTCATGGTCTCAGATTTGTATCATCCATTCCTACTGCCAGTAGCGCCTTCAGGGGCTCACTGGGCCATGAGGTAGAACTCCATCTCTGAGTTCATATGTCATGTGTGTCTATGCACATACTTTTTTCCAAGTGTGTGCTCTTTCCTTAGATACGGGTCTCTCAAATGCCAAGATGTCAGGTCTTGGATTCATTCTTTAGATGAATATTTTCTAACATCAATCACTATTTCCCAGGAAGCAACATCTCCTTGTCTGTTCCTTGTAAACAAGAGTGAGCACTTGGTTGTCCAATTCAACCTGAAAATTAACCCAAGGCTATTCCAAGGGGAAAAGATCTTTGCTCCTGGAACCTACAGCGTTCGAGGCAAGTTCAGAGGGGACTTGGACAAGAGTCTGGCATTTCAGAAGGCAGCCAGTGTAGAGAGCTAAGCTGGGCCTTGTGTGCACACCAAGCCCCACAGTGCCGGCTGAAGGCCAGGCCTGCAGAGCCCTCAGCTCTCCCAGAGACTGAATCAAGGATCCAATGCTTGCCCTTTAAGTGTGGTCACCTTTCCCTTTGGGCCTTCATTAGTCATGCTTAGCTCCTTCTGTTCACATGTTATCATCTGAGAAGGAAAACGGGTAAAGTGTCAAACATGGCTGCCCAGAGTGATCTGAAGGGTCTGGTCACATCCATGATGTTCAGAAGACGAAGAAGTAAAGACCACCAGGATTGCCTAACCAAATAATGTACACAGTAACCCTGGACCTCCCAGCAGAGGGACTTGCAGTGACAAGAGCAATGAGCCACCTTGGATCATTACATTCCAGAAGCCATTCACCGAGATGCTAGCCACAGAACAGGTGCATTACCACAGCCACGTGTGGTCCCGCATGCACACACAAGCAAAGCAGCAAACGCTTCCTCTAACAACACACCCAGTCCTCGCAGCAGCCCTAGGCGACAACCGTTATCAGTGCTCACTTTCTGCTGGGCATGGAGATGCATGCCCAAGGCTCCACGTCAAGGAAGGACTCACTTCTCAGCTGCCAGGGAGTATGGTCAGCAGGCAGCCTCCAGATCCTTCTGGTTCTGTCTTGGCTACTGTGACCCAGGGCCATGCTTTGGCCTCAACAAGTCTGTGTCAGCAGTCGCTGCAGCCTAAAGGACAGATCCAGTCCAGGTCCCCCACTGGGTTAGTCCCTACCTTGTCAGGCCTCCATCCTTGGCAGTAGAACTTCTGTCCAACTGCCTTTCTCCCTCTTCCTTGTGCAGGATCACTAATCAGTGCCCTGCACACTGAACTCTGTCTTACCACCCACTTCCCCACAGCACAACCTGCAGCATGTTGAAGGGCTCCCTTGCAGAAAAACAGGTCAGACAGCAAGGTTATAGGGCAAGAGAGTTCAGGCGCCAGCTCGAAATAAGGTAGTCTGGCTCCAGAATCCATACTTTTCAAACACCTTACTGTCCTACTTTGCAGTATGTGGTAGATTTCAAAATTTCAATTAGCCTTATAAATCCTTCTGCTTCGGGGTTGAGAGCAGGAACTGAGGAAGTCCCCATTGGTCCT
The DNA here is from genome assembly GCA_949820135.1 of Sylvilagus floridanus. Classification (NCBI taxonomy): domain Eukaryota; kingdom Metazoa; phylum Chordata; class Mammalia; order Lagomorpha; family Leporidae; genus Sylvilagus; species Sylvilagus floridanus. The sequence goes on along the minus strand of OX463238.1, from coordinate 20,957,748 downwards.
TGCATTGTCTGCACCCAAGTATTCCACCTGCATCAACTGTCAGACAGTTCTGTGGGTTCTCTTTGAAGAGCCATCTCAGCCAGGCATGATCAATGGCAACATGCAAAAGAAATCCAATGGCAGGATATATGGAGGAGTTTCCTAAATATTATTCCAACATTGATTCAATTATTATTAATTTAATTTATATATTATTACATTGATATATTATAATTATCATATTATTGCTTTGAACATCTCATCTTGGATAATAGAGAAGTAAAAAATCATATTCATTATATTTAGTTCTGTACTGTAGATATATTTGTATGTGCAAAGTACATTGATTTGAAGATAAAAAACACTTCCACTCACGGGTATTGCTAAACAGACTCTTCTGAATAAATTAAAGCAGTTGAGATAATAATTCGACTCTGCCTCCCCACCTCCACTCAAATAAGCCAGCATGAGACAAGGTGCGGCCTCTGACATGACAGTCTTGGGGAAGAAGGCAGAGCCCACTGGAAGCTACAGGAGGGGTTAGGGGTTTCTCCTGCAGGTTAAGATGCCTGTCTCCCACATCAGAGTGTCTGATACACAGCACCTGCTCCTAACACCAGCTTCCTGCCAGTAAAGAGCCTGGGACACAGCAGTGACGGCTCACGTGAACAGGATCTCACCCCCTAGGAGGGAGACCTGAATTGAGCTCCTGGTTCCCATTTCAGCCTAGTCCAGTCCTGCCATCGTGGACATTGAGGAGTGAATCAGCAGACTGACGATCTCTCTTTCTCCCTCGCCCTGCTTCTCAAAACATACGTACACTCCTATCTACCCAGGAGGAGCAAAAGGCCAGCAGAGAAGCAGGTGCGTAAAGGAACTCAGCAAGCCTTGCTCAGGGAGGGGCTGCTCCCACGAGTGCAATGCAAAGTGTGCAGGTGATGTTCTGAGCCCCGCTGCACTTCTCCTGATCGCCCCTTAAAGAAATAGGCCAACCACAGAAAGCATTGCGCCCATGGTGTAGCTCAGTGGGGGCCGTGCCTCTTCTAATCTGTTGCCTGGCACCACCATTCTGAAAGGAACCCTTGGAAATGGGAGTCACTGAGACTGTGGACGAGGAAGCAACTGAGGGTCTGTGTCACAGGGCAGGAGGGGTGAAGAGGGACTGCTTTGGGATCACGACCTCCTCTATAGCCAGGGACCCAGACACCATGAGTCACTCTATTGCCTTTTTCGGGGGTGCCATGAAAATGTCCCGGACGATCCCATTGTGTGGACAGCCGTCGACTAACCTATTCAGAAAACACTGCAACCGCATCTTTGCAAAGCTCGCTGAGCAAGGCTGTCATTGTTCTCTTGCCTCCCTTTGCAGTGTCCCTGTCCAGCCCACACCTTGGTTGTGTATGTGTGTGTGTGTGTGTGTGTGTGTGGTCTCCACTCTTCTCACAGTCACTGAGGGCACCTGGCTGGAACCCAGCGAATGAGTGAAAAATGAAAAATTACTTTTCTAAGGTCTATGGGGCAAATCTTTCTTGTACCATGCCTGAAATAGCTCAGGGGATCAGACAGTATTCTAGGAAGATACTTTTTCCACAGTGGGTCTTTTTTTAAAAGATTTATTTATCTGGAAGAGAGAGAGATGGAGAGGGAGAGAGAGGGAGAGATAGCCTCAATGGCCAGAGCTGAGCCAGGCCAAATCCAGGAGCCAGAAGTTTCCTCCAGTTCTCCCAAGTGAGTGGCAGGGGCCCATGTTAGAAAAATAGAGCAGTCTTATCTATGGTGCGATCTACACCCTGACACCATCCTAGGCCCTAGCCCCCATTGCCATTGCTGGAAACCAGGTGGCCACATGGCCCAACCACCAGTGTCAGCTCCACCCCCATCCTAATGGGATTCGATGCTCCTACTTCCCTGCCCGCCCCCCAGCAAAGTTTCAAGAGGACTTGTTGCTGAACAGGTGGCTCTCTTTCTCTCCATCTCCTGATCTCCCTCTCTCTCCCTCTCTCTCTCTCTCTCTCGCTCTCGCTCTCTCTCTTGATCCCTCTCTTACGCACTCCCTCTCTTTTCCTTCTTCACCCCTTCCCTCCCATCTGTTGGGTTTCTTCCAATAAACCCTTTCCCTTACTCCAGTGTTTGGTGTGCTTTGTGGCAGCCTTACAGCCCAAACACTTGGGCCACCCTCTGCTGCCTTCCTGTCTCCCACACCATAGCAGAGAGCTGGATCAGAAGTGGGGCAGCTGGGACTCAAACCAGCACCCATATGGGATGCCGGCACTGTAGACAGCAGCTACCAAAATGCCTGCAACTGAGAGGCCTGGACCAAAGCCAGAAGTTTGGATCTCAACCCAGCTCTCCCCTGTGGGTGTCAGAGACCAAACACCTGAGCCATCACCTGCTGCTTCCCTGGGTGTGCATTAGCAAGAAGCTGGAATCGGAAGTGGACACAAAACACAAACCCAGGGACTCCTGTATTGCACGTGGGCACCCCAAGCTTCCCCACACTCTCGCCCCCAAGAGCCACCTTTAGATTTCCACCTCATTCTCACCCCGATCAGCTCTCTGCCTGGAATTCCCTCCTCCCCGCTGATGGACGTTAAACCTTCAAAGCCCAATTACATTCCCCTTCCTCCATGCAACTTCTCCCAACCTCAAGGGCGTCTCCTTGGAAGCTCCACAGTTACATGCTACGCTACTGATTTGCTGCCTTGTTTCGTTGGAATCCTCTTCCCCTCCATCTCCCACCTCCGCAGCTAAAACAAAAGCCCCTTCAAGCATAGGAATCAGTCTTCCATGTATACGCCTTTGTATCACATGCTTAGACATTTAAGAAATGCAAAAAATACAAAGATAGCCATAACACTCAGAAAGAACAAACATCTCCTTTTCAAGCCACTATCTCCAGACTCTCCCCAGGACCCCCACCCAGTCCCTGCCTCTCAGACAGTAAAGCTCTATTCTCATGAAGCTGCCGAGTCTTTCACAAACATGCATGTATTCTGTAACCACGAGGTCACATCTTACAGAGTATGTATACCACCCGTGGGGGAGTCACATTTTTTTTAAAGATCTATTTATTTACTCAAAAGTCAGAGTTACACAGAGAGAGGAGGAGAGGCAGAGAGAGAGGTCTTCCATCCGCTGTTTCACTCCCCAGATGGCTGCAACGGCCGGAGCTGTGCCGATCGGAAGCCTGGAGCCAGGAGCTTGTTCTGGGTCTCCCAAGCAGATGCAGGGGCCCAAGGACTGGGGCCATCTTCTGCTGCTTTCCCAGGCCATAGCAGAGAGCTGGATCAGAAGAGGAGCAGCTGGGACTTGAACCAGCATCCATATGGGATGCTGGCACTGCAGGCGGGGGTTTTACCGGCTACCCCAGAGCGCTGGCCCTGGGAGTCACATTCTGCCTTCGCTCTGAATCTTGCTTTCTCCAATCAACATCATGATTTTAACCCCTGCTGATTCGTTCCTTTCACAGCACACACCCTGGACAACCGAAAGTGACACGGGAAACCATGATGATGGTGAGAGGTCGGCCACGCAAGCGAGAGCAGCTGGAAAGTCACTTGTGAGTTTCTCATGAGCTTAAGAGCTGAGAGAGAAACAGAGACACGGGCCAGGTTCTCAGCTTACCAGCTGTGTGCTTACAGGCAAGTTACCCACCTGATCTCTCAGTGTTCTCTGCCAAATGGGGACCCAAACCTGCAGCTAATTCACGTGGGGAGAAGTCAATGAATTGATGCCATTCATGTTCTTAGAACAGTCTGCAAAGTAAAGGAAGCACCCAATACACTAGTGACCCAGAGTAATACTAATGGCAGGATCACCAAAGGTGCTAGCTGCAGAACCTCGAGCGATACCGACTTGGAACCTTGGGGAAGTCGAGAAGAGAAAGAGTTTGGCCGGCAGATTTATCACATTATCAACAGTAATTAATTTTATTATTACTTCTTGCCTCCAAAGCCTGACTCTTAAAACCGAGGCATTTTTCTTTGTTCCCCAGTTAGCTTCAGGCACGCAGCCAACCTGTTGTCAATCACTTCACTGCTGAAGCTAACTTTAGGAAACAGAATATTCTCAGAGAAATTTGTGAATTGGTCAGCTGCATTTTGACTGCAGTTTCTCAGCCCGCACTTGACAGAATTCTTAGCTAGGAAAGAAAAATCCCCTCTAAAACTACTGTGAAAAAGTTATTTTAGAGTCTCAGTAGTTTTTCTTTCTGGAAGCCGGGTTGTTTAAAAAAATTTTTTTTTTTACCCTTACACTCACTCTATTTATTTATTTTGGACTTCGTGGACTCCACCACGGCTAAAACTTTATGGACCCAATAAAATCCCCAACATTCTCAGACACTAGGTCGTGATGTTTGTGCGCTGGGCAGAAAACAAAGGTGCTTTATGGCCGGGAGATAAAGGAGCTGAGGTCAGACAGAGAGGATGGGGTTGTGGCTAACCTGTGTCCCTCCCTGTCCACACCTCCGTGCCTCAGTCCTTCTTCCCCACGAGTGACCTCCTGCTCCCAGGCTGTTGCCTTTAGCGGGACCTCCCACCATGACAGCGCCCAGGGCTCACCCAGCCCAGAATGAACCAAGTCCAGAACTCCCCATCACCCCTCATGCTCGCGCCTCCAAGAATGATCTGCCATGTACTACCGGCTTCTCCCAGAAGCCCTCAGCAAGGCTATCTTTAGGTTCATTAGAGCCAGTATCTCAAGGCAAAGCACCTGTCCCATGGGTGAGGAAGTGGGCAGAGCTCTGGGGACCCTGGAAACTAAGTCACGTTGGTGGCTGCCTGGTTTCCCCACCACAGGACTAGCCTCTGGAGGGTGAGATTCTGCACTGCTAGTTACTACATCTCACTGAAGCTCCGCACAGTTCATCCACGATCATTTTTCTCATGTCTTCTTGCATTTTATGTGCTTTGTGATCGCCTCAGTAATCCTCACAGCATCTCTACCTCATTCGGGAAAACAAAGCTCTCTTCCAATTGGTCTTCTCCAACACAAACGTTCTCCTACCAAAAGGATTGCATGATATCGGTTAATTTCCTTTAGGTGACTTATATGGAAAAGAAATGTCAGAGTCCTTTAAAAAGGTTTTGACGGGGCTGGCACTGTGGGGCAGCAGGTTAAAGCCCTGGCCTGAAGCGCCGGCATCCCATATGGGTGCCAGTTCTAGTCCCTGCTGCTTCTCTTCCCATCCAGCTCTCTGCTATGGCCTGGGAAAGCAGTAGAAGATGGTCCAAGTGCTTGGGCCCCTGCAGCCACGTGGGAGACCTGGAAGAAGCTCCTGGCTCCTGGCTTTAGATCAGTGCAGCTCCGGCTGTTGCAGCCATTTGGAGAGTGAACAAGTGGATGGAAGACCTCTCTCTCTGTCTCTACCTCTCACTGTAACTCTTTCAAATAAATAAAATAAATCTTTTTTTAAAAAAAGGTTTTGACAGTGTGCATTATAAAAAAGCTATAGATGGCTTTCCAAAAATTTTTGCACCAAAATAAACCTTTTATTTCCATTTTCCATGGAATTTTCAAAGTACCTTCATAAGCATTGTCTTGCAAGATATTAATACATTTAGTAATTGGACTAAGAATTACTGCTCCTGAAAGAATGTATAACTTCTTGTATTGTCAGTGAATATGGCTGTTCCATCTTTTAAGATGTGAAAAGTCAGTGAGACTATGTTACAGGATTAATTAGCCCTCGAGCAAACACACTGCTGTCAATCCTCAGATAGGATTAGGGTTAGGTTTTATTTCTTTGCTCCAAAAGTATTTTCATCTATGCACTTTCTATCTTGCATGATATTTTTTTAAAAACTGCTTTCAACATTAACATCTTGCCATATATCCTGTCTGTGTGTTTTCTCCCTTACTCCTTAAGTCTGCACAAGTTTTCCATTTAGATTACATTTCCAGCATATGTTGTATCTTTTAGTGTTTGCTTTCTCTTTCACTAAAAACAACATGTAATACATTTTATTGTTTTGAGAGAAAGTAGCCTAAAAAAGATGTTCAGAAATCTGGAATTATTGCTTCTTAAGGGTAAGTGTATGGATGTGTGTGTATTTGTGTGTGTGTGCATGTGTGTGTAAAACATATGCAGTTCCTGGGCCTAGGAGAATTGTAGAGAAAAAAATGTCAAGGGACTTCCACTAGATCCTAAAAAGGTTATCCAGATAAATATTTCAAATACAACAAAAAATCCAACTTCAATGCATTTCCAAGATCCAAAACTATATACAAGAGTACATAGAGAAGTTTCTAGAAAATCTGCATTAGAAAAAAAAAAAAACTATGCATGGATTTCAAACATGTTTGCACCAAAATAAACTTTTAATTCTATTTGTGATTCATTGGTTTCCATTTTTCCATGAACTTTCTGAAGTATGTTCATGCATGTGTGTGTATGTGTGTGTGTTTGTGCGCATGCTTGTCCATCAAGATGCTTACATTTTCCAAAGCATTCCCCAGTCTCCCCAGTCGTTCAGCATCCACATTAGCTCAGAATTCTAATGAGCAGCTCTCAAGGGATTTCAAGTATGTAAAACTCTGCATTTAGCTGCATTATACAAGTTTAACTACAATTCTGGTAGCTTGCGAACAAAACTGTGACTTCACCACATGTTTTCTTTCTACTCCCCTGTAGAAACCCTTCAGCCGTGCCTTCCCTCTCTTTCCCAAAAAGGGAAATATTTCAGTTATTCATGCCCTTTTTAGATTCCAGTCCATGTTATCTCTCTGGGGTAATCTGGAGTTTAAACATTTCTAAAATAGGAACTGATCTCCGTTTGAACATGAGAAGGCCGGGAACAAATGCGAGGTAGAGTTTGGGGAGGAAAGAAAGGGCCCTCTCTCTTTCCCCCCTGAGATCACCTGCTGGACTGTCATTCTCAGCAAGGCTGACCTTGTTAACTGTAACACAAACACCAGAAAGCACCAAGCGACAGCACACTCCCCACGGCACTTTAGGCTGTAAAAGCCTCTGAGTTTATGAGATCAGTCCACAGGGTTATTCTTGGTTTCTCACCTCTCTTGAGCAGAGGAGCCATTTTATTGAGTATTATGGGGTGTTTTATCCGGATTATCTCACTGTGATGGAGTTATCTCTAAAAGTCACCAACGATTATGGAATTCTAGAGTTTTTCTCACTTTTGTATCCCTAGAGTTTAAGACAGTGGTAAGAGGTTGATGACAATAAATAAGGAGAAAATGAATTCTAGATTTAGGATGAAGCTTGGATTGTCATTCCAGAAGACAGCAGGAGCAGGATAAACGACTCAAGTGCAAGCATTTCCAAGACTGAAGTCACCGGAAGCTCATTAGAATTCCCTGGGATGCTCAGTGAGCCTCAAGCTTAGACATTCCCCAGAAGTTGCAACAAGAGGTTGAATATCCTTGAAAAAAGTTTCTGAACCAGGAATGTCTAATCTATTAGAGCAAGAGAAAGTGGCCCCCAGGAACTGCTGTACTGAGATTTCTCATTCTGCACAGGAAGGCCCAGTTAGCCACTGACCCAGCTCGTCCAGCATTTGAGGCAGAATTCCTAGGCTCATCAATAGGTCACATTTTAGGAATTTATGGTTTGCTATGTCTGTGGTGCTTTATTTTAAGTGTCAACTTCACTGAATGAAGAAATACCTTTGGGGTGTGTCTGTGGGGGTGTGTCCAGGAGGAGGAGACTGGATTTTGCATCTCAATGGACCGGGTATGGAAGACCAGCCTTCCATAGAGAGAGGTCCCATTCCTTCTGGAGGGAGTCAGAAAGAATGCAAACCGAGGACAGGAGCAAGTGTCTGTCCAGCTCCTGGAGCTGGGATGCACCCTTCCTCTCTTGCCCTTGGACAGCAGAGCTCCAGGCTCCCCAGCCTTTGGGCTCCAAGACTTACATCCACTGCTCCCTGGGTTCTCAGGCTGTTGGCCTTGGCCTGAGTTACACCATCCACTCTGCTGGTTCTGAGACTTCAGACGTGGACCTAGCCACACTACCAGCATCCCAGGGCCTCCAGCCTGCAGACTTCTCAGCCTCCTTGTGATCTGGCTCCCCTAATAAATCTCCTGCCATGTGTATCTTGGTTGTGTCTCTCTGCAGACCCTAAAACAACACCCTCACTCTAAAGTCAAACTCTCCTCTAAATAGATTAAGTGAACTGTCTCCCTCTGCAAATACCCCCTCCCTGATTTCACTCTTAGCAAACAAAGGGTGTCTGAAAATACAAGAGCTACCCACAACCCCCTCTTCCAGGAAGTGAAATGGTAGCTACTGGATTCTTCCTTGAGAGTCATCGCCTTTGCAAGAAGGGGAGGGCCTAAGGACTGAGAATTGACAAACGTCCAAAAGCGGTAGAAACAGATCAGACAGCAAGAGTACCTAGGACACAAAGAAGGGAGAGGGCTGACTGCCGAGTAAGCACGGGGTTGTGCAATCAACACACCTTGACCTCTGAGTGCCTGTCCCCCTGAAATTTTAGCAAGTGACAGTCCCTAGCCCCAGCCATGGAGCTGTACAAGAACCACTTGCTGGAGACCCAGTAAGAGCCTTCCCCGAGCACAGACATCAGCTCTGCTCCTGCCCACAGCCACACTTCCCCTACTCCCTACTGCAAGCCTGCAGCACGGAGAGGAGAGGAGAGCGCAAGATGCCAGTGCTCTCCAGGGAAACCAAAATACTCCCTACGAGGACCCCAGAGGACCAAAATTCCTCTCTTGTTGGCTCCACTTGCAGCCACGCCCAGCTTCAGAGACCAGCATTAAAGTGAGGCACTTCCGGGACTGAGTGTGAATGTAGGAGACCGACAACCCACTCGCAGGTTTAATGTGAGTGAGATGGTCACAAATCTACAGCTGCCCTATCAGCTGCTTGATTTGCCCACAAATAAGACAATGAATGAGAGATCAATGAGTATTCTTGTTGCAGAGAGCAAAACGTATTTTTCAAAACGAGTTTGATGGTTGGCTTGATTCGAAGAAAACTGTTTCCTGATTAGTTTATCTTGGAATTCTGAAATTTAAATTGAGCATTAATGGATTGGGCAGGGGACAGCTTTATTTACTTATATGCTGTAACCAATTTACTCTACTAAATTAGAAATTAATATTTTTACCAAAAATAAAAAGCCTTTCACAAATGCAGAGTATCGTTTTCCCTTTGGGATATACATGCTCTTGTGGGCCTGAGTGCATCTGCCAAATCCTATTTGGGTCAAAATCTGTATATGAGCATCTGCAGGGGCTATTCTAATATTGTATTCAAGTCTTTTAAATCATCGATACTCTACCTGCCAAACACACACTAACACAGCCATGATGATCAAATAGGACTTCTAAAAATTTAAAGGAAAAGAGGCCATCTTTAAAACTGATGACATAAAGAAATAACAAATATATATTCCTATTTATGAGACTACATAAAAAATTAAATCCTGGTACAATCAAATCCTTGAAGAAACACTGTCTTTAATATTGTTTTTTCCTTTCTCTCTTAGCAAGACAGGAGACTCCCAGCTAAACCCAATGGGTTTCTCTGTGAGTTCTGGTCAATGCGTCATCTCCAAACTTTCTCCCACCTCTCACTCTTCACCGTCATTTCTTCCAAATACACAGCACGACCTAAAGCCTTTTCCAAGAAAAATTACATCAGAGTTTTAGTAGATGGGGTGGGGTGGGGTGGGCTGAGAATTCACAAGTGGATTCTGTGCTGTGAATGTCTCCATAAGAAAGAGATCAGGGCCCAGAGCTGTGGCATGGCAGGTTAAACTGCTGCCTGCAGTGCCAGCATCCCAAGTGGGCAATGGTTCAAGTCCCAGCTGTTCCGCTTCTAATCCAGCTCTCTGCTAATGTGCCTGGGAAGTAGCTGAGGACAACCCAAGTACTTGGGTCCCTGTACCAACATGAGAAGAAGCTCCTGGCTCCTGGCTTCAGCCTGGTTCAGCCCGTGCTTTTGCAGCCATTTGGATATTGAACCAGTGAATGGTTCTCTGTCTCTGTCTGTCTGTCTGTCTGTCTCTCTCTCTCTCTCTGACTCTCTGTAATTCTTCCTTTCAAATAAATAGATAGATATTTAAAACAAAAAGGGGGTGGGGGTGGGGAAGGGACTGGCCCTGTGGCGTAGTAGGTTAAACCTCTGCCTATATCCCACATGGGCACCAGTTCGTGTCCCAGCTGCTCCTCTTCTAATTAGCTCTCTGCTAATGGCCTGGGAACGCAGTAGAAGATGCCCAAGTGCTTGGGCACCTGCACCTGCACTGGAGACCTGGAAGAAGCTCCTGGCTCCTGGTTTCAGATCAGCCCACCTCTGGTCGTAGCAGCTGTTTGGGGAGTAAAACAGCAGATTGAAGACCTCTCTGTCTCTCCCTCTCTGTGTCTGTAGTTCTGCCTCTCAAATAAATCTTTAAAAACAAAAACAAAAAGGAAAGAAAGAGATCAGATTGCTTCCCCTGTAACTGCTCTGGTGATGAAGATGTCTTTACTTACACTCTCACAGAGCACCTATGGCTTGAATGCCACATTTCAAAAAACTTATGTAGCATGTTATTCATTGTGTGTTCTTTCATGTTTCTGTCAATTGAAAGAAATGTTTTCTCTGGGAGACTGGAACACACAAGGAGACTGGGAATCCCAGCCCCCCCTCACAAATGAGCGTGCACTTTGTCTTGTTGCTATCTCTACGTGACTACTCATTCCTTCTGCACACACCCTGTTCCCAATTCCCAATGACAAGCACTCTTGCCTCCAGCGTTTCTTGCACTTGTGACCCAAATGACACACAAAGCCGATGGGGAAAAGGAACTGAGTCTCAGAGATCTGTTAGACTGAATTTTATGCATGTAATTGAATTTCTAGAAAGAGACGAAGCAAAAAAAAGTGACGAGAAAAGTATTTGAAGAAGTGATGGCCAAACATTTTTCCCATTTGATGAAAGGCATAAATTTATAGATTCCATGTGCTTTAGGAATACCAAGGAGGATAACCACGACACTGACAGCTATCAGACTGAGACATAGATCTCTAGGATGAAGAGTGAACATGGAAGCAGCAAGACAAAAGTGGAACATTGTATATAGGGGGACAGAAACCCAGGGATCCGCTAACTTTTCTTAGACACTAGGAAGGCCAGAAGGCATTCCAACATTTTTAAAGTAATGGGAAACTGCGACCTGCATTGTGGCACAGCAGGTTAAGCCACTACCTGGGATTCCAGCAAGCTATATGAGCACCAGTTCCAATCCCCGCTGCTCCACTTCCAATCCAGCTTCCTGCTAATGCGCCTGGGAAAGCAAAGGAAGATGGTCCAAGTGCTTAGGCCCCTGCACCTATGTGGGAGACCCACATGTAGTTCCAGGTTCCTGGCTTCAGCCTTGCCCAACCTCAGCAGTTGTAGCCATTTGGGGAGTAAATCAGCAGACGGAAGATCCCTCTCTCTCTCTCTCTCTCTTTCTCTCTCTCTCTCTCTCATCCTCCCATCTCCCTCTCTCTCCCCCTGTTTTACTGTCACTCTTTCAAATAAAAAAATCATCAAAAAAATAGTGATGTGGCCAGCGCCGCAGCTCAATAGGCTAATCCTCTGCCTAGCAGCGCCGGCACACTGGGTTCTAGTCCCGGTTGGGGCTCCGGATTCTGTCCTGGTTGCCCTTCTTCCAGGCCAGCTCTCTGCTGAGGCCACGGAGTGCAGTGGAGCATGGCCCAAGTGCTTGGGCCCTGCACCCCATGGGAGACCAGGAAAAGCATCTGGCTCCTGCCTTCGGATCAGCACAGTGCGCCGACCACAGTGTGCCAGCCGCGGAGGCCATTGGAGGGTGAACCAACGGCAAAGGAAGACCTTTCTCTCTGTTCTCTCTCTCATTGTCCACTCTGCCTGTCTAAAAATTAAAAAAAAGAAAATAAAAAAATAGTGATGTGATGGGAAAAAAACTCAATCCAGAATTCTATATTGCACAAAAATAGTCTTTAATAATTTTGACTTAAGAAAAAGAAATGACATTTTAAATTAAAAGAAAACTAAAATAATTTTTCACTAGAAAACTCATGCAACAGGGACCGGCACTGTGGCATAGCGGGTGAGGCTGCTGCCTGCAATGCCAACATCCCATATGGGTGCCAGTTCGAGTCCCAACTGCTCCACTTCTGAAACACTTTCTGCTGTGGCCTGGGAAAGCAGTAGAAGATGGCCCAAGTCCTTGGGCCCCTGCACCTGTGTGGGAGACCTGAAGAAGCTCCTGGCTCCTGGCTTTGGATCAGTGCAGCTCCAGCTGTTTCAGCCAGTTGGGGAGTGAACCAGCAGATGGAAGACCTCTCTCTGTCTCTCTCTGCCTCTCCTCTCTCTCTGTGTGTAACTCTGACTTTCAAGTAAATAAATCTTTAAAAAAAAAAAAAACCTCATGCTACAAGGAATTCTAAAGAAAGTTTTGCACAATGTGTGGAAATGACACCAAATGCAAATTAAATGCTCAATAGTGGAGGCATCTTAATACCATTTTTCGAATATACTACAGAGCAGTTACAATCAAACAGCCTGGTACTAGCACAAAAATACACATGTAGACCAATGGAACAGAATAGAAATACCAGAAATTATTCCACACAGCTACAACCAACTAATCTTTGACAAAGGAGCTAAAATCAATTCCTGGAGAAAGGACAAACAACAAGTGGTGCTGAGAAACTTGGCTCTCTCCATGCAAACAAGACCCTTACCTTATACCTTATACAAAAATCGATTCACAGTGGACCAAGGATCTGAATCTATGACCCGATACCATCAAATTACTAGAAGAGAACATTGGGGAAATTCTGTAAAACATTGGCATAGGCAACGACTTCTTGGAAAAGACCCCAGAAGTACAGGCCACCAAAGCAAAAAGACAAATGACATTATATCAAGCAGAGAAACTTCTGCACTGCAAAGGAAACACTCAGCTAAGTGAAGAGGCAACAAACAGAATGGGAGAAAATATTTGCAAACTATGAAACTGATAAAGGATTAATATCCAGAATCTACAAAGAACTCAAGAAACTCAATAATAACAAAACAATCAATCCTTGGGGCCGGCACTATGGTGCAGCAGGTTAAAGCCCTGGCCTGAAGCGCTGGCATCCCATATGGTACCGGTTCTAGTCCTGGCTGCTCCTCTTCCAAACCAGCTCTCTGCTATAGCATGGGAAAGCAGTAGAGGATGGCTCAAGTCCTTGGGCCCCTGCATCCATGTGGGAGACCCAGAGGAAGCTCCTGGCCCCTGGCTTCAGATCGGCGCAGCCCCAGCCATTGCGGCCATCTTGGGAGTGAAACAGCCAATAGAAGACTTCTCTCTGTGTCTCTATCTCTCTGTGTCACTCTGTCTTTCAAATAAATAAAATAAATTAAAAAAACAATCAATCCAATTAAGAAACAGGCATTTTTAAAAGGATGAAATTCAAATGGCCAACAGACAAATGAAAAAATACTCAGATCACAAGCCATCAGGGAAATGCAAACAAAAAACACAATGAGATTTCACCTCAACCCAGTTAGAATGACTATCATCCAAAATGCAAAAAATAAATGCTGGTGAGGATGTGGAAGAAAAGGCACCCTAATACACTGCTGCTGGTAATGTAAACTAGCACAACCATTATGGAAGATGGGAGATTTCTCGTAAATCTGAAACTAGATATACCATATGACCAACCCCCACCCCACTCCTGGGGATTTACACAAAGTTAATGAAATAAACATTGGCTCAATTCACAATAGGTAAGAGATGCAATCAACCCATGTATCCATTAACTGATGTCCGACAAAGAAAACATGATACATATGCACTACGGAATACTATTCAGCCATAAGAAATGATAAAGCCTGCCTTTTGCAACAAAATGGATGCAAATGGAAACCATTACACTTAGTGAAATAAGCCTGTCCCAAAAAGACAACTGTCACATTTTCCCTGATTTGTGATAATTAATATATAGAATTTAAAAACTAATGTATATGAGTGAAATTAACATCTTGAGATTTGATTACTGTTTACAGCCCTTGTCTGTACACTTGAGGATCACTGATTTTTCTGCTTACTACTTGTTGAATTCTTCATTTAGTAGAGGGTTAAGCTTGTGATTATAAAATAAACTGACAGTATGTCATGGTAAAAATTAAAAGAAAAAAATAAGTAAAGAAGAGGGGAAGGTGGGAATATGGGCAAGAGGGAAGGTGGGAGAGAAGTAGCATTATGCTTTTAAATCCATATATATGAAAGGTATGACATTTGTTCACCCTGTATAAATAAAAACTTAAGTCAGAATTCCCCAAACACACTTAAAATACTTAAAAATTTAAAAAAGAACAACAGAGAAGATGAAGAAAAATGACATGAATCAAAACATTGCAATAGACGCCCATTACAGGCTAAGGTAGACAAGCTTGTATCAACCCAACCTACTCCGTAAGAACTTAAGAAGAGAAACACACAAGGGTGAACCTGACAGTGGGTGCCACGTTCACCTACAAGGCACTTGCTCATCGAAACGCTGCTCACTGCTGAAGGACTGACTGATCAGTTTTCAGAACTCTCAGAGGGTCAGGGCCGCAACACTGAGGCTCACGGCTGTACTGCTGATTAGCATCCCCAGCGACTCACGTCCACCTGGAAATTCAGAACATAAACTTATTTGGAAATATAAGGGGCTTTAAAATCTGTAGAAAAAAAGGAATTAAAAGATTATCTGAATGAACTTTCTAAAGTTCCCTCATAGGATATTCCCAATGCACTCAGTGAAAATTAGATCATAGGGTGAGCCCCAAATGCAATGTTAATTGTTATTCGTATGAGAGCAGAAGAGAGGCCAGTGCTGTGGCTCAGTGGGTTAAAGCCACAGCCTGCATTGCCAGCATCCCATATGGGCAGTGGTTGGAATCCTGGCTGCTCCGCTTCCGATCCAGCTCCCTGCTAATGTGCCTGGGAAAGCGGCAGAGGGGCCCCTGCCACTCATGTGGGAGACGAGGAAGAAGCTCCTGGCTCCTGGCTTTGGCCTGGCCCAGCCCTGGCTCTTGCAGGCATTTGGGGAATGAACCAGCAGGTTGGACGATCTCTCTGTCTCTCCTCTCTCTAACTCTGACTTTCAAATAGACAAATAAATCAAGAAGAGGAGGATGGGGAGGAGGAGGAGGAGAGAGGTGAAGACACAGTCACACAGGGAAGATGGCTATCTCAGAGACTGCGGTGACATGGCGGCAAGCCAGTAAGCACCCCGAATTTCTGCAAACACCAGATCTGAGCAAGAAACCCAGAAGGAGTCTTCGTGTGGAATCTGCAGAAGGAAGAGGGCCCTGCTGACGCCTCGGTTTTGGGGGGCTTGCCTCCAGAACTGTGAGACAATGAGTTTTTGTTGTTTTAAGCCATCTGAGTGGTAATTGCTATTATTATCCATTTGAGAGGCAGGGAGTGAGAGACAGTGAGCTCCCATTTGTCAGCTCATTGCCCAACTGCCCACAGTGACCAGGATCAGCCTGAAGCAAAGGCAGGAACTCACTCCAGGTCTCCCACATGGTGGCAGAAACCCCGTTCCTTGAGCCATCACCGCTGCCTTTCAGAATCTGCGTTAGCAGGAAGCTGGAGTCAGGAGCCAAAGGGGTGTATCGCACCCAGGCCCTGCGATGGAGAACACGGGCATTTTAACCAGCGTCTGAACCACTAGGCTAAACACCCACCCTTGTGATTCTTTATGGTGGTTCCATGAAACTAGTGCAAAGGCCAGTCACAGAGGAAGTATCTAAGACTAGGGTGCGAAGAGACCAGACGTTGCAAATACTAAAACCCAGCTTCAAATCAGCTCTACCCTCAATTAAATGAAGGTGAGTTCCCTATAACCCAAATGCCCATCAAAAGATTAAGTAGGGGCCAGCGCTGTGGCGTAATAGGCTAACCCCTGCCTGCGGCGCTAGCATCCCACATGGGTGCCAGTTAGTGTCCCCGCTGCTCCTCTTCCAATCCAGCTCCCTGTTATGTGCCTAGGAAAGCAGCAGAAGATGGCCCAAGTGCTTGGATCCCTGCACCCATGTGGGAGGCCCAGAAGAAGGTCCTGGCTCCTAGCTTCGGATCGGCTCAGCTCTGGCCATTGCGGCCATTTGGGGAGTGAACCAGGGGATAGAAGACTTTTCTCTCTATCTCTCCCTCTCTGTCTACAACTCTACCTCTCAAATAAATAAATAAAATCTTTTTAAAAATTTTTAAAAAGAAGACAACCTCTCTGAAAAAAAATGTGCAACATTATCCAGAGATTCAAATTATCACTGTAATTTCTATATGTATTGCCTATAATTTGATTAAAAATAATAAAACAGGCCACAAAATAAAGTCTCAGGGCCCAATGTTGTTCAGAAGGTGCTATGGCTTGGATGTTGGTGTGGACGTCCCCCAAATCTCCACGACTGAAAGCTTGGTCCCCACGGTGGCACCTGTGGGACACAGTGAAACCAGAGGAAGCAAAGCCTGTTGGGAGTTCGTAGGTCACTGAACAAGTGCTCCAGGAAGGTTGCTCTCCGGAGACCTCTTGAGTTCTTGCAAGGGGTGATTAGAAAAGCCTGAATCTGCCACATGTATCTTTTCTCTGCTCCTGGCTTGAGTCACGACTGTTCACTCTGACACCAGCTCCTGCCACGGCCATCCCCCATTGCCCACGCTGTGAGCAAACTGAACGTGTCCCCTTATCGAGTTAGATGCCTTAAGTATTTCACTGGAGCGAGCCACAGCCAACCAGTGCAGAATGCTTTTCACCACCAGCCCTGGGTTTCCAAGATCCCTGGATTGATCTTTCTGATCACCCCACTTTGGAAGACACAGTTCCTCCCGCTCTCTAAGAATTTCTGCCTCTGGGCTTGTTCTGCACCTTCACTCCCTGCCTTCGATAGCAAATCTGCCTTGTTCTAGCAGGGCCCTCTCCAAACAGAGCCTTCTTGTTCTGAAGCAAAGGTTTCCTAGCTGTCTCTGGGACCTTCCAGCCCTGACAGCCTTTGAAGACCCTGCTCTTAGCCTTCTTACCCCACCTTGGCCAATACGAACAAGAAATCTGAAATTTTCCTGTTTCCTTTGTCTATTACTTCTTACTGCATGTATTTCAAGTTTTTGTTTATTTTTGTTATTTTAGTTCTTCTGCTGTTTGCATAGTTTCTAGATTTAGAATTAAACTGCCACCATGTTCCTAATGAAACCAAAACTCTCCAAATCACATGTTTTTATTTATTTAGTCATTTTTTAAAGATTTGGTTATTTGTTTAAAGTCAGAGAGAGAGAAAGAGAGACAGAGAGAGAGGTCTTCCATCTGCTGGTTCACTCCCCAAATGGCTGCAGCAGCCGGGCTAGGCCAGGCCAAAGCCAGGAGCCAGGAGCTTCATCCAAGTCTCCCATGTGCGTGGCAGAGTCCAAGCACTTGGCTCATCTTCTGCTGCTTTTCCTTGGCCATTAGCAGGGAGCTGGATTGGAAGTGGAGCAGCTGGGACATGAACCAGCACCTATATAGCAGCTTTACCTGCTATGCCACAACGCTGGCCCCAACACAGGATTTTTATTCAGTATGATCTCTGCTGTTTAAAATACTTGTATAACAGTAAGAATAAAGAGGGATACAACAGAATGCTAAGAAATGATTGACAGGTGGTACAACTGTAGTAGATTGTATTCTCTATATTTCATATCATTCCTGTCTTCTGTAATATGCATGTATTTATATCCATACAAATGAAGTGGTATCAATATGAAACTATAACTCTTGAATAAACATGAAATTTTAAAAATAAAAATGAGTTTATGGAAAGGTATGCCTTCAGTACGGTTGAGGGCAAAAATGATGTCTGGAAGAATCCTACTCCTGAAAGATCTTGGACTTTGGTAAGGAAAGAAAAGACAAGGGAACAAGCATTTTAACATAAGGCAAGTGAAAATGTTCCACCCCTCAAACAATGTGCTATGGGATTTTACAGCGCGAATGTGTACCTTGATTTAGGATGATGAGGAACCATGTGCACTGGGAGGGCTCGTGTACATTATGACCAAATAGAAAGTTGATTGGGAAGATAGATGAGGCTGTGATATAAAGATGGTAGGAGTGATAGGAGTGAGCTCCAGGTAGAAGAGCCAGCAAAGGGAAACCCTCAAGGAAAAAAAAGCCTTAGTTGATTTGAGAAGCTAAAGTGGCGGGGGGGGGGGGGGGGGGGGCTATGAAACTGAGCTATATTTATTGGTGGAGTGGGGATGATGGTGAACAGGTAAGGACGTACCTGGTCATGCAGGGCCTTGGAGGTCTGGTGATTATGAGAACAGTGTGCAAAGAAGGATCTGGGCTGCACAGAATGGCAAGAGGAGAAGAAACTTGAGCGAACAAAGGAATGATTCAACACATTCTGGATCCTCCGTGGAGCAGGCACCAGGATGGAATCACACACAAAGAGATTGGCTGAATACCTGGGAAAAGCAACAGGGAAAGGAGGTGAGGGCAGTCAGAGAAATCCTTCAGACCCTGACACAGTTCTGCCATGTGTGAAAGGGCAGGGGAAGGAAGGACTGGGGCGGAAGAGCCAGAGACGGCAGTGTCCATGCATTTCCAAGAGAGTCCCAGGCCAGTGAGTTAGCAAGGGCCCCCATGCCCGTCAGGCAGCAGGGACCAGCTCTGCTGCCCGCCTGAGCTCAGCCACCAGCTGGGGGCAGCCTGGAAACTGGAGTGTAGTCCCAAGGCTGCAGGGGACCCTGCAGGTGCAGCACGAGGACACCCTGGACACCTGGGCCACTCCTGGCAGCAAGCTGGCATTTGCAGGGACAGTTGAGCAGGCTCCCTCCATGACTCGTACTCGACCAACCTAAATAATCTATTCGAGGACTTCCAAAACTAGATTTATTTAAAATTCAAATAATAATAACAGAAAAGATGGTATACGGAAGAGGATGGAGACATTGGTTAATGTCAGGTGATAGGACATTACATATTAAACACTAAGGGTAACCATTGGGAAGGATATAAAGTATAACATATTCTTTCAAATTGGTAGAAGGACCTAAGGAACTGTATTAGTCAGCTTGTCATTACTACAATGAAATACCTGAGGCAACAGAGAAGATTCACTTAGCTCACAGTTTTAGAGGTTCAGATTCGGGATCAGGTGGTCCCAACGGTTTGGCCTCTGACAAGCATGGCATTTGACAATGGAGGGACATGTGCGGAGCAAGGAGCACATGGCAAGCCAAGAAGCAAAGAGGGTGGGCAGGCCCCAACTCGGGCTTTTATAGCAACTCCTTTGCAAGAACTTAAGAGATCATGGGAGAACTGCCTCTCATGGGCACGTGCCCAGGGACCCAAGGACCACCCACCAGGCCTACCTCCTAAACACCATAACAGGATTAAGTACCATTGACTCGGGGATTTGGAGTTGAACCATCTATATGTATTTGGGGGCCAATTCATATTCAAACTGTGGCAGGAGTAGAGAAAACTGGATCACATTCATTGCAGGCAAAAAAAAGAAGGAAGGCAAAGTGAAAACCATCAAAACAAAGCAGCACAGATATTTAGAGTCCTTGGATGGGGCAGATAAAGTGGAAACACGGGCATGTTTCTTTTCTGGCGTCTCATATCAGAGCAAACCATATCATCTAAAGTTGGTGACATATCCAATAGGGGTTAAAGTGTTTTATCAAGATAAGCCATAGACCAACCAAATAACGTAGCTACAAAAAACTGGAGGGTAAAAATCGGGGTTGTATAACCAAGCTAATTCCTCTGCTTACATAGTAAGGAATCGCCCATAGATGCTACTGAAAGCTAACTAATCAGTTAACTGAGGTACAAGTACATGCAGTATTGGGACTAAAGGTCATTGAGGGTGAAGCACTTCTGCGGGAGGAAGAGTGAAGGAAAACATTCACTTTTTTTTTTTTTTTTTTGTACTTCTCGCTTCTAAAAGGCTCTGCCATGTGAATGCATTACCTTGGTAATAAAATACAAAGCATGTCAGAGGGATGAGATCACTCGGGGCTGCGTGCTAAGCCCTGGAGCGCTGCAGCCTGGAACCCCCAGCAGGGGAGGAAGCAAAGGAGGCCCTGAGGCCCTGCCAGAGGGGCAAAGAACCAGGACAGGGCAAAGAGGGTTCAAGAATGAGAGAGGGAGCTTCAGGGCAGTGCTAGAAAATAAATAAATAAAAATTAAAAAGCCGAGAATGAGAGCGAGAGCGAGAGAGAGAGAGAGGCTAAGGTTGAAAGCGACCACAACTTCAGGTTTTAATGGCCTGAAGGTCATAGGTTACCTTGATGAGCAATTTCAGTGGAGCAAATAAAGCGAGTACAGAGAGCGAGACAAAACATATTTGAGCAATAGGATCAAAACCATTTTGGACAACACAGTGAATTGCTAGCAGCAAAGAAAGAGGAGACTTGCAGGACGGCTCCATGGGAAGAGAACCAAAAACCAAAAACCAGAGCAGTGGTGGGATATGGAAGGAGAGAAAGAACTCTGTCCCACTTGTCTAAGCATTTTGTCCAGGTTCTGTTCACAGACACATTCCACGATGAGCTCTCTCACTCACAGAATGTATAAGCCCAAGTTCACAGGTAAGAGAGATGGAGGCTCCTTATGGAATACCGGTTAGAGTGTTTACTGTATTTGCCCTGACAGAGTATCTGTTAAAAGGTGCTGAGTTCCCAGCCCTCCTCCTGGCAGGATCATCCCCACGCGGAGCCTATGGTTACTCCTTGAGCTCTGAGACTTCAGAAATCTTCAAAAGGAAGATTTAGAAACCTGCTTTGAATTACAGCAGAACTGGGCAATATTTTTCTTAGCCAGTCGAGTTTGTCTTTATTGAGCTTTGGAACAGGTTGGAAGAGAAGGACATTGGAACATTGGAAGGGAAGGAGGTCTCTCAAGTTCCCTCTCCAAGTTTAATAACATGAATGTACTCTGGTTAAGTCATCTTCAATAACTTGTATCCATTTTGATGGTGATTTTTATTTTCTGTAAAGCCACTTTCCAAATTTTAAACTCTTCATAACACTGTGAGCCTCAGATCGATGACCTTGGATTTCGTTATTGTCAATAAGACTTCATCACCTTCAGGTTCCAACATCCCTAAGTTGGAATCACAGATAAAAGATGTGTTCCGTGGAACACTAAGACCTTGGGAAGGCCTGCCTGGTGTTTTCTCTGTCTGCTGAGATTGTGGAAAGTATTTGCTCGTAAGTCCTGGGTGAGCTCTGAGCACTCAATTAAAAATAAAGACATGAAATAAATAAAATGAGCTGGAAGAGTGAAAGAATGAACGAGAATGGGAAACCATCAATCACGTAAAAACTGAGCAGTGATGTGGATTCTGTTCACAGAATCCATCCTGGTTAAGGGATGCGCTGACAAATCCCACCCTGCCCAGTTAGACTGAGCGCTCATCTTTGAGTCCATAAGAGCAGACACCTCTTCTTTCTCTTACTGTTTTATTTCCTTCTTTTATTTGAAAGGCGGAGAAACAGAAAGACAGAATGATCTCCCACCTACTGGTTCACTTCCCAAATGCCTGCAATAGCTGGGGCTGGGCCAAGGTGAATCTAGGAGCCTGGATTGCAATCCAGCTCTCCCGAGTGGGTGGCAAGGACTCAAGTGCGCGAGTCAACATTGGATGCCCCTGGGGCACACATTAGCAGGAAACTGGAATCAACAACAGAACTGGGACTCAGACCAGGCACCCCAATATGGGATGTAGATGTCCCATGGGTCATCTTCACCTCTAAACAAACACTTGCCCTAGAACCTAAAACATTGTTTAGACAGAGAAAAGCTCAATAAACAAAAGAACAAAATAAAAATGTTACTGGAATTCAATACTTTTAGGAGGCAATGTTAAGAAACAAACAAACAAAAAAAATTCATGCTAATTCACAAAATCTTTTTTTTTCTTCTAATATCTGGAATGCCCAGGATAAGTCTTTAACAAAAATCAGAACTTTGCAAAATGTGTTTCTAAAAAACCTTAGGTGAAAGGTCTGTGAACAGAGAACAATTAATTTTGTTCTGTCCTACCTTTATCAAGGTATAAGTGACAAATAAAAAGTGTTCACGTATATGTTTACAGTGTTCAACATGGTATTTTGTTATGTGAGGGTTTTCAAAAAGCTCTTATAAAAATGGAGTGAAAAGGTAAGTTTCTTTTGGTTCAAAAATGTTTAATAAATGCACAATTTCTTTCAAAATATGCATTTCCGTGAACTTCTGAAGATCCCTCAGATGCGTGAATTTCTTTTTTTGCACCAAAATAAGTTTATTCATTTCCATTGTCTAGGATCTTTTTGAGAAGCCCTCTTCTATATCCACTGTGAAATAATTACCACAAGCAAGTTAATTAACATACCTGGTACCTCACGTACTTATTTCTGTTGGTGTTATGGTGACAACACCCAAGACCTGCTATTTCAGCAAATTTCAAATATACATGACTATATTATTAACTAGAGTCCCTTCGCTGTACATCATATCTCAAGAACTTGGTCATGATGAAAACTGAAACTGTCCACCCTTTCATTGAAATCTCGTAATTTTTCCCACCTGCTACCCTACAACCACCTTTGTACGTTCTGTTTTTATGAGTTGAGCTTTTTAAGATTCTACATGCCAGTGAGATCATGCATATTTTTCTTTATCTGCCCAACTTATTTCCCTCAACATGTCTCCCACATTCATCCATATTTCCAAAAACAACAAGATGTCCCTTTCAGGCCATAGGGTATTCTATTATACATACGCACCCATTTTCTTTATCCATTCATCATTTGATGTACGCTAAGGTTGATTCCACACCTTGGGTGTTATAAACACTGCTGCAATAAACATAGGAGAGCAGCTGTCTCTTGGAGATGCTGCTTTCACTCTGTTGAACACATACCTGTTCTGGGCTCTGCATTTAGCAGTTGATATCTAGTCCACAGCACACTGTACCGAGGAAGACCCCTTAACCAACACATCCTAGAGTTCTCTAATCAAAAGGTTTATAAGATCCTGGTACAAATCCCCCAAAGCATTTGAAGTCTATGCTTGGTGATTTCTACAAAGAGTCATTCTGGAAGAGACTGCATTCCAACTGCTATGCCATTCTCACAGTTCTGCTCCCACTGTTCACTTTCTAACACAGCCGAGGAGATCACATCACTCCAAAGGAGGAACAGGGAAGCCAAAACTCCTTTGCCATAGGAATTCGTATTAAACGTCAGACTCAGACTTTGAAAATACTCAAATCGGGGAATTCTCCAAGTCTTTGGATTTCTCTGTAGGATTCCACATGTCAACACATACACACTTGCCATCGGTGAGGGTATCTTGCCTGGTATGCATAAAATCTAGCCCTGTTTTCATTGTCCAAGAAAACCAGAAGATATTTATTCTCGCATGACAATGACTTTGGGACATGGGGAGACTTGGTCATGACCTGCAAGTGAAACACACATAGAGCTCCCCTCCCAACTTGGATACCCTTCTCCAGCTCAGCTCGGCTATTCCTCGGGGAGTCCTCTGCTTCCATCAACTGACAAGTTCAAACTCGCGTATGGAAAGTTCATTGCTGGTGCAATTAGACTTTATCATCCCATTGCCTCTTCCTGTGTAATACAGATAATCACTGACATGAAAACACGGAGCTGTGCAGAGCCAAACAGTACCAGATGGTCAGTCAAAATCTATACTTATCAACTCCAAGAAATACAGATCAGCCTAATCTAGCTTCACAAACCCAGCCAGGGGCTATACCTCTGAGTTGCTCCATCAGTTCACAGTGCTTTTTTATTGTTGGCTTGGACAGTTTTTTCCATTGTCTAAATATTTGTGCTTTTATAGATTTTTAGCTTGATGGGATTTCTTTGCATCAAGGTTTATATGCATTTCATCCTCCAAATCTAAGATGCCTTGCCTCATTAATTTGAACTTGTTTTTTTAATATATAAGAAGATACAAAAATAATATTTATTGAGTATCTATTCCCAGACACTTCAAAAATACCAAATTTATACCTTTAGGAAACTTACATAAGAGATATTGGATTCAGTTTTACATGGGAAACGACAACGAAAATAATAGAAGTTAAACAAGTTCTTCCAAAGAGTTCTGACTCATGAAAGGTGATACAGGGATATGAGTGAAGATCTATAAGGCACCAAATCTAGCCCTCTCGCCACTCCACCACACTGCCTCATCACACACTGGCTTGTGCAGGGAAGACAGGAAACACATACGAAACCTAGAGAGAACTAGATGACACCCTTCAAGTGGGATTCCACAAATTAGGTACAGCAGGAAAAATAATCTTTCCTTGTATTTTCCCTCCAAAGTACACAAAGACAACATCTCATTGCCTTAACGAATAGACAGGAGTTTACCAAATAGGAACAGATAAGAATTACTGACCAAGGGCATCACTTGTAGCTTCCTGCTGATGTGCACCCTGGGAGGCAGCAGTGGTGACTCAAGTGGTTGGGTCCCTGCCACCCACCGGGGGGGCCCTGGATAGAGTCCCCAGCTCCTGGCTTTGGCCAAGTCCAATCCTAGCTGTTGCAGGCATCTGGGGGTCAACCAGTGGGTGGATTTCTGTCTGTCTGTGTCTCTCTGCCTCGTAAACAAACAACCTTATGTGCAAACCAAGTATGTAGTTTGCTTTCTCTCTCTCTCTCTCTCTCTCTCTCTCTCTCTCTCATTAATGGCATGGTCTCCTAAGTGTGTTCCTTCCCTCATTGGCCCATTTATGTGAAATGAACCAATAACCAAACAGTGAGAAAAAATTAATTTCACATCTAATAGGTGGGCTGATTGCCTAACATTCTTGCCTCTTCAGAATGAAATAAGGGCCTTTGAGAGGTGGTTTCATAGGGAATATTTGATAAGAATTTTGAAATATTTTATATTCATTGTTTCTTTTTTTAAGATTTATCCCCCCCCCCCAAGATTTATTTTTACTTGAAAGGCAGAGTGATACACAGAGAGAGAGAGACAAAGAGAGCTGCCTGCTAGTTCATTCCCTAAATGAATGGGATGCAATGGCTGGGGGTTGGCCAGACTGAAGCCGGGAGCCAGGAGGTTCTGCCAAGTCTCCAATGTGTGCGCAGGGGCCCATGTACTTGGGCTGTTCTCCACTGCTTTCCCAGGTGCATTAGCAAGAAGCTGGATTGAAAATGGAGCAGCTGAAACTCCAACCAGCACTCATATAAGATGCCAGTGTTACAGTCAGTGGCTTTACCTGCTACACCACAACACCAGTCCCTACTGTTTTTTAGTGTGAAAAATTATTTACTTGAAAGTCAGCAATATCTTAAATGTCATCTCAGTTTCCTCTTGGTGACTGTATTTCAAGTATATTTTAATTTAATATTTCTATTTACAGTACAGTATCATGATTGTTTTATATGTATGATAATTGTGTATATTTATGGGGTACTGTGTGAGCATTCTATACACATATACAATGCATAATAATCAAATCAGGGTAATTAGCAGTTCCACGTCCTTATAGGAGTGGGGAAATTTTTTTCTGCCAAGTGCCATTTGGATGTTTATAACATCATTCATTCACGAGCCATACAAAATGATCAACTTAAAAATTAACCTGCTACAGACTTACATTGAATTTTGAGCCCTCCCTGTGGTTGCTTTGGCGAGGCCTGACCAAATGATTTTGTGGGTCTTATATAGCCCATAGGCTGGAAGTTCCCCACCCCTGCAACATTTATCATTTCTTTGTCTTGGAAAACTTCAGCCTTCTGTCTTCCGGCTCTTCATAAAATATGTGATACATTTTTATAAGCTGTAGTCACTCTTATTGCTGTGGGAGACTGAAACTTAAGTCTCCCACCTACCTGTGTTCTGGTACCTATTATCCAAGCACCCTCTCTCTCCCCTTCCTACTCTTACATCTGTGAGATCGTCATTTGCAATTTCCACATAGGCCATATTCCAGTTTAATCTTTCTCTTTCTCTCTCTCTCTCTCATCCACACCCACCCACACTCACACACTCTAGCCAAGCTCATTTTGTAGCTCCAAGTAGCATCCCTTTGGAATGAATTTAGATTAGGCCTTGTCCCCAGTTCTGTTCTCAATTCTCACTTTGAGTTTATAGGCCTTTGACAATAGAGGAAAAAGAGCCATGACAACATTCATTTGCCCTGCCTAGATTCTTGTTTTTCTGGCCCTGAGTGGATGAATTGGCTTTATGTCCAATAAGGCCATGGCGGGATCACCATGTTTTTGCGTGGGACTCATTTGCTCTGGGGGTGCTAGCATGGTTTGAGCCAATGGGTTTGCCAACTCTCTTCTCTCCTACTGTTTATATGATCAGGAAAACCAAGTAACTTCCTAGAAGGTACAATCCCACGAGGCCTCATTCATTCAGAAAGGACAATGTGAGTATTTGTCCCATCTGTGGAAACTTGTTGAATCAGAGAATACGCAAAGAAAACACTTATTTTACTTAAGGCAACATTTTAAGCAGATCACGAACATCCTTTTAAATATATTTTACAAATAATTTTTAAGGTAACTAAAATAATTTTCGCATGACCATTATACTCTAAAATCAAAGCAGGGTGTGGCTGCCTTGGCAGAGAATGATCCAAGCCAGGTCCTTTCCCATGTTCCGGGCCCCAGTTAGCCACCTGGCCTCCCCCTCCCCACAGGGGGTTTAGGTGGTCAATCTGGAGAGCCTTGGTGTTCTCTACCAAACACACCCAACACGATTTTACAAGTAAGAAAACGCTAAGTAATGCAGCTTGAATGTACGTATTCAAGCAGATATTGAATACAGGAGCACGGCTTTCACTCAAGTCCTCTAACTCCAGTCCAGGCACTCTGATAGGGGCTGGGGGTGTCCCAAGGGGCGACCTAACTGCTGAGCCACCTGCCCTCCCCTCAGTGACTAAGCTGCCTTAGCACCAAGCACCATGTCAAGTCACAGTGAAAGAAAAGGCCATCTGAACACGGACGTGGAGGCAAGTGGGGAAGAGTGCAGGGAGGAGGAGAGGAGCAGAGGGAAGGGAGAGAGACCAGCATAGTCCAGGCCAGGCCAGGCTGGGGTCGCAACTGCCGGGTGGCAAACTCTGGCCTCCCTGGGCACAGAGGTGACAAGTACAGAGGAAGGTAACCCTGGGAAACCATGTTTTCTCCCAAGAAGAATACTCAGATTAGGAATAAAAACATTCTCTGTTTCCCTGCATAGTTTGCAATTTAAGAAACCATTCAGACGCCAGCTAGAAATGTAGCTTAGGCAGTGCCCGAAGCACCAAAGAGTTTCGTTCCCTGAAAAATTGTGTGTACACAGACCTTTTTGGAAAATAAGGCAAACCACTCAAATTAGCATGATTTGAAAAGATTGGTAGAGCCGGCGCTGCGGCTCACTAGGCTAATCCTCCACCTACGACGCCGGCACCCCGGGTTCTAGTCCCGGTTGGGGTGCTGGATTCTGTCCCGGTTGCCCCTCTTCCAGTCCAGCTCTCTGCTGTGGCCCAGGAAGGCAGTGGAGGATGGCCCAAGTGCTTGGGCCCTGCACCCACATGGGAGACCAGGAGAAGCACCTGACTCCTGGCTTTGGATCAGTGCGGTGCGCCAGCCGCAGCACACTGGCCACAGCGGCCATTGGGGAGTAAGACCTTTCTCTCTGTCTCTCTCACTGTCCACTCTGCCTGTCAAAAAAAGAAAAGAAAGAAAGAAAGAAAGAAAGAAAGAAAGAAAGAAAGAAAGAAAGAAAGAAAGAAAGAAAGAAAGAAAGAAAGAAAGAAAGAAAGAAAAGATTGGTAGAAGCAACAATTTGTTGTCACAACGAAGACAATTCTGTTGAGAAATGTGTTAAGAGAGTGAGAGCTAAGGCAGTTAAAATCTGATTTGCAAAGTGCTTTGGTTTGTTCTAAGTCACAAGCTGGTCCTCGCAGCCTCCACGCCTTCCTGCTTGCCCATGTGCAGGCCTGGCTAGAGAAGCCTGCCCCGCAGGGCCCCACCCTACAGTAAGACAGATGGGGTATGGAGGCAGAGGTCAAGAAGTTAGGTTCTCAGGGCCAGAGCTGTGGCATAACAGGTAAAGCCACTGCTTGCAGTGCTGGCATCCCATCTGGGCACCAGTTCAAGTCCCGGCTGCTCCACTTCCAATCCAGCTCTCTGCTGTGGCCTGGGAAAGCAGTAGAAGATGGCCCAAGTGCTTGGGCCCCTGCACCCACATGGGAGACCCGGAAGAAGCTCCTGGCACCTGGCTTCAGATCAGCTCAGCTCCTGCCATTGTAGCCAATTGGGGAGTGAACCAGTGGATGGAAGACCTCTCTCTCTCTCTCTCTCTCTCTCTCTCTCTCTCTCTCTGCCTCTCCTTCTCTCTGTGTGTAACTTTGACTTTCAAATAAATAAATAAATCTTTAAAAATAAAAAAGAAGAGTCAGGTTCTCTCCAAGGCTCAACACATGAAACAATGATACAGAAATGGAAATGCTAATCACCCTGATTTAATAAGTGCAGGCTGTCTACATGTGTTGACAGGTCATACCAAGCTCCATGAATTATTGCATGTTAACCAAAAGGAAAAAAAAATTTTGTAAAGAATAATAAAATTGATTTTTCAAAATCAGGCTGCCCAGACATTCGTGAGCAACCAGAGAGCAGAACGCCCTGGCCAGGAGACACTTACCCAGCAGCACTGGCCTCAGCACTTCGGCCACTGGCCCAGGGGCTGAACACTCACACCCACAAGCCCCGCTGCTCCACTCAGCAGCTCCTAATCCCTCTGGACACAGTTTACTGAAAATTCCAACATGGGCTAAAGATTGAGTGGCTTCCCCTGGGATTTAAAGATAACCGCCGTCTTGGGCCTGGGTAAGTGTTCCAGAATGGGAGCTCTCAGAATGGGGGTTTCCTGGCCGGCACCGTGGCTCAATAGGCTAATCCTCCGCCTTGCGGCGCCAGCACACTGGGTTCTAGTCCCGGTCGGGGCACTGGATTCTGTCCCGGTTACCCCTCTTCCAGGCCAGCTCTCTGCTGTGGCCAGGGAGTGCAGTGGAGGATGGCCCAAGTGCTTGGGCCCTGCACCCCATGGGAGACCAGGAGAAGCACCTGGCTCCTGCCTTCGGATCAGCGCGGTGCACCGTATATTGGAGGGTGAACCAATGGCAAAAGGAAGACCTTTCTCTTTGTCTCTCTCTCTCTCACTGTCCACTCTGCCTGTCCAAAAAAAAAAAAAAAGGAATGGGGGCTTCCTGTACAGGACCCTCTCCTGCCATCTCATCTGTAAGGGACCTGTCTGGTTGTACTGCTAGCTCCTTCAGACCCCCGTGGAGGGGGATTGGAGACTTGAGCAGCATATCAGACCCCTGCCTCACTGGTGGCTGTGATTTCTTAGTACCCATAAACCCATGCAAGGTGACTCCCGACTCTAGTCCTGGCCTGCAGTACCCTGATGGAGGCCCAGGCCTGATGGCGTGGAGCGATGTGCAACGCAGAAGACTGGCCGGTCTCCACCCTTATGCTGTCCTCAATGGAGGCTGCTTCAGAAAGTTCGTGGGAAAGGGAAATCAAAGGAAAGTTAATTTTGGCATAAAAATATATTTTTAATACATTTTAATATATTTATTTTATTTACTTGAAAGGCAGAGGAACAGAGAATATCTTCCATCTACTGGTTCACTCCCCAAATAACTGCAACAGCCAGAGCTGAGGCAGCCCAAGGCCAAGAGTCAGGAACTCCATCCAGGTCATCCATCCGTGTGGGTGGCATCTCTCTTCCACTGTCTTCCCAGGTGCATCAGCAGGGACCTGGATTGGAAGATGCGCAGTCAGGGACTCAAACGGTCAGTCCCATATCAGACACCAGCACCATAGGTGGCTTAACCCGCTGCACGAACAACACCAGTCCCTGTGTAAACATGGTTTGAAATCCACACAAATGAGCATTCTTCAAAAAGTTCATGGAAAAGGTTTGTTATGAAAACATGAGTGGATTGAAAACTAGAGCACCTTTGATGTGTCCTTGTGTTTCAGGCGCACACACAGCCACAACGTGGGGGCAGCAAGCACGCTTCTTGTGGAACAATTCAGCCTTCTGTGCCTAAAATACCATGTGGACAAGGATTCTGAGGATAGCTCTGCATTTCAAGTAGAAAGCATACAAAATCTGGGAAGATATTCCTCATCACTTGAAAACCAGCAGCTTTCTTATGCAGAGACATTAAGGCCAAATGGAGAAACAGTGGATCAGCTGAAGGTACAATGAAGGGAGGGAGGAGGTGGCTTGTGGGGATGTGACTTGGTATAGATTTTTAAATTTTAATTTTATGTGTTTGAGAGGCAGAGAAACAGAAAAGAGACAGACAGTGCTCCCATCCTCTGGTTCACTCCCCAAATACCAATCCAGGTCTCCCAAGTGGGTGGTAGGGACCCAACAACTTGGGCCATCAAGAAGCTGAAATTGGCTGGCATTGTGGCTCACTTGGCTAATCCTCCGCCTATGGCACCGGCACTCTGGGTTCTAGTCCCAGTCGGGCGCCGGATTCTGTCCCGGTTGCTCCTCTTCCAGGCCAGCTCTCTGCTGTGGCCTGGGAGTGCAGTGGAGGATGGCCCAAGTGCTTGGGCCCTGCACCCCATGATTGGTGCAGCGCCAGCCGTAGCAGCTATTAGGGGAGTGAACCAATGGAAGGAAGACCTTTCTCTGTCTCTCTCTTTCTCTCATTGGCTAACTCTGGAAGAAGAAGAAGAAGAAGAAGAAGAAGAAGAAGAAGAAGAAGAAGAAGCAGCAGCAGCAGAAGGAGGAGGAGGAGGAGGAGGAGGAGGAGGAAGAGGAGGAAGAGGAGGAAGAGGAGGAAGAGGAGGAAGAGGAGGAAGAGGAGGAGGAGGAAGAGGAAGAGGAAGAAGAAGAAGAAATCAAAAACAGAGCCAGGGCTTCAAAAACAGATTAAAGTGTCATAACTGGCATATTAACAACTAGGTCAAACACACACCCCCACAGTGCAGTTGCTCAGGAAGGTAATTTCACAACACACACGAAAGCCTTAATAACCCTCACATTTATTGCCTTGACAATTTTACTTTTTAGGAACTTACTTTAGAGAAATTAGTGTGGATGCACTCAAAGATTTTTATATCACAGGACAAAAAAAAATATGTTCAGAAGAGCATTGCTTCTGAGAGCTAAAAATTAGAATCAATGTATTATCTAAATCATGGAACTTACATGTAATAAAACACTATACAGTGTTTTAGAATTATAGTGTGGGAAAATATTTAAAAGACATAAAGAAATATTCATAATACAAGAGGGCTTTTAAACGTGGGAAATTAAATCAAAAAATGTTTATTTTGTTGCAAAAATTTTGAAAGCCATGTATAGTTTTTTCATAGTATGCATTAACATGAATTTTTCAGGACTCCTAGACTACAGATTTCAAAACTCTCTTTTTTGCACCAAAAGAAGCTTCTCTGGGGCTGGTGTTGTAGAACGGCGGCTTAAGTTGCTGCTTGCAAGGCTGGCCTCCCGTTGCAGAGCACGGGTACCAATGCCTGCTCCATTTCTGCTGCAACTCCCTGCTAGTGCTCCAGGGAAGAAGGCTGTGGAAGACGGCCCAAGTGCTTCGTCCCCGGCCCCCTGTGTGAGAGACCCGAATGGAGCTCCTGACTCCTGGCTTTAGCCTGACCCAGCCCTGAGTGTTGCAGCTATTTAGGGGGTAAACCAGTGAATGGAAGATCTCTCTTTCTCTCTCTCTCAGTCACCCTGCCTTTCAAACAAATCTTTTTAAAAATAAACGTCTCTTTTAATCCCATTTTCTACTAACTTTCTGAGGCGCCCTTGTATAATGTCATATGGAAAAGCATCCAAAAATAAATAATGCATAGTAAGATCTAAGTTGATTTTAAAATACAGAGTATACAAATGTGTGCATGCACTTGTGTGTGTTTCTGAAATGTTACTCTGATTACCCTAAATCCTCTAAATAATTAGGTCTCTTTTGTGATAAGAATAATAAACCTTCCTCATTTTAAAGACAATAGCAGACAAGCTACTGAAGCTCTGCATAGGATCTTCCTACTTCCTTTTCTCAAAATGTAACTTAGGTGGCCATGGAGCAAAACATGCAATGCAAAATAAGTAGAAAAGTAAGTAAGTGACCTAAGTATGAGGGGGAAACAGCGTGAAGTATCCCAGAGGCACAGCCAGGGCCTCGCTGGCCGTCTTAGCACACAGAGGCTTAATGGACCAAGACCACAATGACCCAGTGTGAGCATTGCTCTTCTTTCCTCTCGTGTAACGGCCTGAAATAACACCATCGCACTCTGAATTACGGTTTTGCCAAGACTGCACTAAGTGACTTCATAAAAAATAAATTGACCGTCACACAGATGGATGGACTCTGAGCATGCATTGCTCGCAAATGACCACGCCGTCACCTAAATGTGAGTGACAAGGTTTTCCTGGAAAAGAAGGGACCCTGCTTTGAGTAAGCAGGATGAAAGGACATCACCCAAGCAGCACAGCTCGCTCCGGAACACAGGATGGGGGATGCCATTCCACTCTGAGCCCCTACGGAGCCCCACGGCTTGTCCACATTCAGCCTCTACCTCAGCCCTGCTCTTCTGTCTCTAAAGCAGATGAGCAATTTTGCTCTTCAAGAACTAGCACCATTGAGATGGCAGGAAGATGCCCTTTGGATGTCTATGGACAGCAGGTGCTGTTTTGTGATTCAGAAAACTCTCATTTGCTCCTATTGTGATGGGTACAGAAAATCCAATGGGGAAATTTCTTCTAGTTTACTATTCGCCCATCTTCCAGGAAGATCTCACCTTACAGTGTGCGTCTTTGCCCATGCCTATTAGAAGTTGTGTAGAGGCCACTTATGAAGGAAGCACAAGCTATTTAATTTCTTTTTTCCATATGTGGAAAGCAAAGCAGCCACTTCAGTTATTTGAGGTCAGATTCCCATTGGATGACTGGCAAAATAATAACTAAAAATGTGATGCTGTGATCAAAGGGAACAATTATTGAGGCTTTTGTTTTTAATTTAAAATATCCAGATATCCAAAACAAAGAAGAGGAAGGAGGCTTCTGTTTCCCACAGTCTGAATTAGCAGTAGAAAAGTAGAATTCTCAGACTTACAGAAAATATAAGAACCTTAATCTTCAGAATGCAGAACTTAAAGATCAAATTAATGAAGTTGGCTTTGTTGGCTAGCAAGTTAGGGTTGAAAGATACAATGGCTTGAATGATCCTTCCAATAACAGGCATTTTTCAAGCTTACTTCTTATCTGGAAGGAATTTTCTGGAGAAGAGAGAATTGCAACCTTAAATCCTGAGACTTCATATTGGGCATCCCAAGAAGGATGGATCTGTAACAACTAACAAGAGCATCCGTCCCCTTCCAGGGACCCTGAACACCCAGCTGAGTGTCTCCAAGGCAATTTTCCCATCAGCCCAACCAACAGACTCACTTTGAATCTCTGTGCTGGAAAAAGCCTCTTCAGGCCACAGTTGTTAGATTAACCCAATGATGTGCTTAATGCTGGCGAACAGATTTCTTGGACTCACCAGCTTAGATGCTACAATAGGAATAGTTCTGAATATTCTGGAGAAGAGGTGCTACAGAGAATCTAAAGAAAATGTAAGGTCTCTGTCTTACCTGGATGTCTAGTAGCAGCTCATACATTTTCTAAGAGGCAGCCCACCTGTAGGTATGTTTATGAGTGGCTTCTTGACTGTTAAATCCAAAAACAAATCTACATAAATGGCGTGTAACTCAGTCTATAATTATTTCTGCTTTCACTGCACCAGTCATCTTATAACCATGCTTTTATTTTGCTTCAAAACAGCATTGACAATTTAAAACTAGAGTCATGTGCTACATCCCAGTATTCCAGTCAACACCACGATGCATATATGATGGAGGTCCTGTAAGATTGTAAGGGAACTAAAAATTTCTTATCATCTGGTGACAGCTGCAGCCATTGGAACACAAAAGGTGACTCACTTATTGGTGGTGATGCTGATGTGAACAAACCCACTGCACTGCCAAAGTATAGCACGTACAGTGCATGCTAGTCAACAATGATAATGAATGTACCTTTATTGTTATTTTAGAGTTACCTCCTACTTACTGGAGCAGGCATTATGGCACTGCAGGGTAAACCACCACTCGGGACACCCATACCCCATATCAGAGTGCCTGGGTAGAATCCTGGCTACTCCGTGCTTTTGATCCAGCCTCCTAATAATGCACCTGGGAGGCTGCAGAAGATGAGCCAAGTACTTGAGCCCCTGCTGCCAATGGAGGAGACCCAGATGGAGTTCCTGGCTCCCAGCTTCTGCCTGGTCTAGACCTGGCTGTTGGAGGCATTTGAGGAGTGAACCAGCAAATGGAAGAGATTCATTCTCTCTCTCTCTCTCTCTCTCTCTCTCTCTCTCTCTCTCTCTCTCGTGTGTGTATGTGTGTGTCTCCTGTCTCTGTCATTCATTTCAAATAATAAATCTTCAAACTTGTTTACTGTAGAACAGTACGTAGAGTTGACCAGCAGCAGCCTCCTACATGTACAATGAGCACATTGAGAGGCCACACACAGCAAGTGAGCATCGCCACCCAGGTGGTCGGTCATATACCCTATGATATTCACACAAGGATTAAATGGCCTAATGACACGTTTCTCAAAATGTATGCCTGTGACTAAGCAGCATATGTCTGTATCTCATGATTTGCTTTTTTACAAAACTTTTCCCTAACCTTCCGCAAAAATGTGAGATCCGTGGGACAGACAAGAATAACAGAATGTATGTGCAAGAGACAAAAACAGACCAAGAGTGTGTGTTTTGAGGGACGTAAATGAAACAGGGGCAGAGATAGAGGCAAAGAGTAAGGGTTTCTGGGTAGAGCAACACCCTTCCGACAGGTGCGCGGGCAGAGCGCTGGCTGAACAGGAAGATGCCCGCCTGGAGAACCCAGACAACAGCTTGTGACACATTTCCCCAGGTTGCCAGTGGAATCCTGTTGCTGTTAGGGAAATGTAGCTAAGTCCACATTGCTTGGTCCTCGCACAAAACAATAAACAGGGCCACTCCGCAGAGGAACGTCCTAAGAGAATGTTACCAGGCACTCAGCTCTCCTCTAGGAGACAAATCCTGGGAGGCAAGTATTTTAGCCGGCGATGGCCCTTGCTGTGCCCTGCGCCAAAGAGACCCAGCCCTCCCGAAACGGGAAGGAGACGCATGCGCAGGTCTTTCCTCTGCAGCAGCCTGACCCCTGACCTCTCCTCCTTCTCCCAGGCAGAAGCCTTTGCAGCTTTCCCTCCGAGTTTGTTCTGGATCGCTGCTTCCATTCTCTGCTGGACTCCAGAGTGCCTGAGCTGGTCGCCAAATGCAAGGGCTCCAGGAGGAATCCCGCGGCCTCTCCAGACCTGGAAGTCTTGGCCACAGCCGCCTCTTAGTGAAGCAATGCCCCTTCCCAAATCCTTTCTCCTAGAGCTATGGTCTCACCGTTGTTTTCATTGGAAACAAGAAACTTCTTCTAAGGGACCCAAAGAAACAGCTCGTAGGAGGCTGCAAAGACACAGTGTAGCCATAAAAGAAAACATAAAGTTTTCCTACGAGGGGACAAATCCCTAAACACACACACACACACACACACACACACACACACACATCCGTGTGGCCTAACAGATTTCGGTGTCTCCATGAAAATCCTAGCAAGAGAGCTTTTCAGTCTGAAGGGATTTGGGAACTCCATGAATGTCAATGGGCAAGACTTCATCTTTCACTGATCCCTAATGGAAATTTCCTATCCGAGCCATACCTTTGGCTTGGCCACCACGAGGAAGCCCACGTGTCTCCATATTCTCCAAAGCTGCTTTTTGCTCGTCACTGCTTCAGAAAGAAGGGAATGGTTACACCTACTGCTGAATATTTTCACCAGAGGCCTTCACAAAGGAGCGAAAATGGTAACGTGGCCCACATCTGTCTTTCTCAATGTTTTACTTTTTCTCTTTCAACACGACTTGCTTGTTTTGTAATCTAAGTATTTTATCCCGTGCCTTTGTAAAGGTCATTTTGACAAGGGCTCCACCAGACTGCCAAAGGGGGCCATGGCACGAGAGGGAAGCCAGGAGCCCTGGCAGTCAAAGCCAAGTTGAAGTCCGTGACTTAAGTGGATGCTGACATGGCTGGGAAAGCTGGTTGCTTTCATTTAATCTCTTTTTCTTCCAGCGGCTTAAAGTGTTGTCCAAAGAACAACCCAAATCTACAGCTTCTCTTTTGATGAGCTAAAGGTAGAACCATGCTTCTTAAATCTGGAGAAACAGGTTTATCAAAGCAAACGCCGGGGCCACTGTTGTGTAACGGGTTAAGTCATTGCCTGCAGTGCCAGCATCCCATATGGGCAACAGTTTGAGTCCCGGCAGCTCCGCTTCCAATCCAGCTCTCTGCTAATGCTGCTGGGAAAGCAGCAAAAGATGGCCCAAGTCCTTGGGTCCCTGCATCCAAGTGGGAGACCCGGCTAAAGCTCCTGGTTTCAGCCTGCCCCAGCTAGGACCAATGTGGCCATTTCGGGAGTGAACCAGCAGATGGAAGATTCTCTCCCTCTCTCTCCTTCTCTCTCTCTGTAACTCTGCCTTTCAAATAAATGGAGTAAATCTTTAAAAGAAAAAAAAAAGCAAATGCTTCCAGTCTCATCAGAGGCGTATCCCCCACCTGCGCCTCCCCCATCCCCAGCCCTGACCCTTACTGCCTTGTTCAAGCAGGCCTTCTTCCTCGGAGCTTCTAAGCTAGGGGACGACTCTAGGCGTCCATCTACTCAGGCGGGGCTCTCCTGGTCAGGGTCCTTAAGAAGCGTTCTCTGCATGGACCACCGTAAAGCGGGGCTGAATCCATCCGTGCTCCCAGTGGGGAACAGCTTTGTCTTCATTGGCTGGGACAGACTTCTCCGTGGACAGCTCATCTAGACCAGGACTTGAACTTGATGGCAGCTGTTGCCTTCCTTTTACGGTCTTACGAGTGTCATCGGTACAGATTCTCTTTCCTAATGCTCGGACACAGGACATCTCAGATGCATTTATTTCTCTAAATCAAACTGAACCCATTCTGAGCTCTCACCCAGTGAGGCTAGTGGCAAACTCCAGCCATGACTGAGACGCCCTCTGAACCCCCTAAGGGATCACATTCAAACCAGGGCTTGCCTAGTGCCAGGAACTGAGGGCAGAGTCAGCTCTGGAGCCGCCGCATCTCTCCCATTGCTCCTCCTGACCAATGCTCTTGGGAAACCCAGAGACACCCCCACGGTGGGCACCACTCTGCTGGCAGTCTCATCCTTAGACAGTCTCCTGGCTGTTTTTAGGGCAAGAAAGCACAAAGTCTATCTTCGCTGGGCCTCCCAGGCCCCGACAAAGAGGCTGCCGTGGCTCCAACAGGAACGTCCTCCCAGCAGGACTAAGTCGCCTGCTGTGGCCGGCCCCTCTCCAAACCCTCTCCTCCACCCTCTCTCCATCACACAGGAGCCAACACACTCCGCGGTGAGCCCAGGCTCTCAGGAGCCAGCGATGAAACGGATGGTTGCCTTTTGGATGTCTGGCAATTTTTCCTTTTGCCCTATAACCCCAAAACTGCTGAACTAAGGGAACATAAATTCCTGCTAAACAGCATGGGGATCAAAGCAAAACCCTACAGCCATGGAAGCGAAACACAACTTAATATTCTAACCTGTACATACAAGTAAGCACACAGCTAGAGAAGTATTGCCAAAGAAAATAAATTAGTTTAGGTATTAATGAATACTTATAGAAATGCAAGAGTATTTCTCAAAGTTCATGGAGAATAGAATTAAAAGGTAAGCTTCTTTTGGTGAAAAAGTTCTGAAACCTATGCACAATTTCATTATTATTATCATTATTATTATTATAGCAGTCCTTGTCCATGAACTTTCGAAAGACCGTTCGTATTTCCACCTGATTTCTCTGTGTATCCAGTCATTTCATCTACATTGTCATTCCCATCCTACTCCCCACACCTACCTCACCTTACGCCTCTCCATCTCACTAAGGGGCATCAGTACTCACATCATTTCTGTAACAAAAACGTGGGCTTCCTCCACGAGCCCTCTTTATTTCCCATCCCACAGACAATCCAAGGGCAAGTCCTGTTGGACTGAACTTTATACCATCTTCCTTGAATAAGTGATTCTGCTATGTAGTGATCTCCCTACTCCAAGCCAGTACCCTTTTAAATTACAATATGATAGATAAAGCATGTATTACACATCATGATTATAAGATGTGTTATAGAGGGGCCGGTGCTGTGGTGCAGTGGGTTAAAGCCCCGGCCTGCAGTGTTAGCATTCCATATGGGTGCTGGTTCAAGTCTCGGGTGCTCCACTTCTGATCCAGCTCCCTGCTAATGTGTCTGGGAAAGCAGTAGAGGATGGCCCAAGTCCTTGGGCCCCTGCACTAATGTGGGAGGCCTGGAAGAAGCTCTTAGCTCCTGGCTTTAGATCAGGTCAGCTCTGGCCATTAAGGACATCTGGGGATGGAAGACCTCTCTCTCTCTCTCTGTAACTCTGCCTCTCAAATTAATAAATAAATCTTGGAAGAAATAAAAATAAATGTATGATAACATGGAAGTATTATGAAAAGAATGATATTCTTGGCATGTAATAATATTATCTATTATTATATAACAATATATTATGGCTACCCATATATGACTTACGTAACTATTACAAATACAAATACAGAAATGTAATTTGTCGGCCGGCACCGTGGCTCAACAGGCTAATCCTCCGCCTTGCGGCGCCGGCACACCGGGTTCTAGTCCTGGTTGGGGCACCGGATTCTGTCCCGGTTGCCCCTCTTCCAGGACAGCCCTCTGCTGTGGCCCGGAGTGCAGTGGAGGATGGCCCAAGTGCTTGGGCCCTGCACCCCATGGGAGACCAGGAAAAAGCACCTAGTACCTGGCTCCTGCCATCGGATGAGCGCGGTGCACCGGCCGCAGCGCGCCGTCCGCGGCAGCCATTGGAGAGTGAACCAACGGCAAAGGAAGACCTTTCTCTCTGTCTCTCTCTCTCACTGTCCACTCTGACTGTCAAAAAAAAAGAAATGTAATTTGTCATTATGTATTAATATAACCCATGATACAATGATGCAATTACATGTATATATAATGTAGAAATTATCTCATCAGTTTCTCCCTTCTTAGACCCCTTGCCTTTGCCTCTTCTTCACACAGCATCTAGAATGATCTTTTAAAGCTAAAAACCTCATCAAGCCACTGTGCTTAAAAACCTTGACTGGATTTCAGTGTTTCTGGAAGCAACTCCTGCCTCCTTACCCTGTCCCACGAGACCCTACGTGATCTTGCTCCTCACTCCCTGTCCACCTCACCTCAAGATATGACCTTCCACCCCTCCCACCCCACCCCCTAGAACCCCCTCCTCCCAACCCCGTCACTTTCTGCCCTCATGGCATGCAGGTCCCTGCCTCGGGCCTTTTCTATAGGGGCCTCTCTGTCTGGAGCACTCTGCCCTTGCATAGCCTTAGTGCTCCTCCGCTTAATTCATGCCTCTGCCCCAGTGTCACCTCAACACACAGGCTCTCCCTGATCATTCTACTAGATTGCAATCCTCCACCAGTCTCTGTGTCCTTGTCCTACTTGATCTTTCTTGACTCCTTTGCTTACTGGCTGCAATTAAAGCTGCTTCACATGATGAATGGAAAGTGCACTTTGGGTTTGAGTTGATTGATTATTCACTAAACACATGCGCAAACACATGCGCACACACGCACACACTAGCCGCTACCAACCTCCAGGTAGAGACCGAGAGCCACTTGGCTAGCAAAGCTTGCGTCATTTCCACACTGAAGCACGCTTCACGTCCTGTATAACCAGTGATACATGAGGTAACACAGCAGTTGCTTTAGCAATGACAGCACCCGCCACCACCAGCTCCATCATGCCACACAGCCCGTTCCACACATCGCTGCCACTCCAGCCAGCCCATGTGGGATTTCCAAACTTCATCCCCACTCACTCATAGAGCGAAAAAACGTTCCAAGTCTTATGGTCATTACTCACCCTTGAAAGATTAATTTAACAAAAAATGAATAGCCGCCACAGTAATGAATGTCATCCACCAGGAGAGTGGTTTGAGAAAGCTAGCCATACTGGAAAACATTGCTTTTAAATGGGCGACAGAGCTGAAGATTATTTTCAGATTTGGTCAGCATTTTTTGAGAAGTAATGATTAGCCAGGGTGGGAAGAATCCAGATTAGTATTAAGTGTGTGCATGTTATGAGGCAGAATACGGTAAACCCAAGGCTGGAACTTATTCAGCCTCTCACCAACTGCTTCACTAGCCAAAAGGGACACACGAGGTCAGACTGTGCTATAAAACCTGGGAGGGTAATAGAACTGGTACATGAAGATCCCGGCTACATGGTAGTAACAGCTACCAGGAAAAGCACTTTGTATATGTTACTGCATCTATGCCACAGACCTACCCGTGAAGCAGGTATTATTCTTATTGCTGTTATTTATTATTATTAACCTTACTTTACAAATGATACTGTTAAGGGACAGAAAGGCTGACTAATTTGCCAAGGACACACAGCCGGTACAGAGGTGGAGCCAGGATTTTATTCTGGGCAATCAGCTACCACTCGTACCATACATTAAACCACTATTCAACACTATGGCAAGGACAAAAGAAATGCACATACTCACAAATACATATTAAAAACTCCTCATACTTATAGACGTCTGTATATGTGTGTGATGTAATAAATCACTTTTATGGGCATTATCATTAATTCTCACCTAGTAATAGCTAGATTAATCCAATGTCATTGTTACTCTCCACTCAAGACAAGATAACCAACTACTCAGCACAGATTACTTGTCTGCACCTGCTCTAGAAAAATGAGAGTAAAAGATAAAGTTTTTTTCAAAATTTATTTTTATTGATTTGAAAGGCAGAGAGACAGAAAGAGAGAGGGAGAGACAGAGAAAGAAAGAGGTCTTCCATCTGCTGGTTCATTCTCCAAACGACTGTAACGGTTAGGGCAGAGTCAAGCCAAAACCAGGAGTCAGGAGCCCCATCCAGCTTTCCCGTGTGGGTGCAGGGGCCCAAGCACTTGGGTCATCTTCCGCTGCTTTCCCAGGGGCATTAGAGGGAAGTGGGTCAGATGCAGAGCGACCAGGACTTGAAGCAGCACACTGAGATGGAATGTCTGCATCATAAGCAGTGGCTTAGCTCACTGAGTCACAATGCCAGCCCCAAAAGATAAGTTTATTTTGGTGCAAAAAATTTTGAAATTCGTGTCTGTTTTTTCCATGATATACATACTCCATGAACTTTGTGAGGATCCTTCACGTATTCATTCACTGAATTCTTAAAACAGCCTTACAAGGTGTTTATCTCTGTTCTTCCTCTTTCACACGTGAAGAATGGAGGCAGAGACAGGAAACTGCTTGTCCAAAGTGCAGCCGACAGGTATCCCAGAATTTGAACCCTCTACATTTTACTGACTCATACTAACCTGAAGAAACAGGTATGGTTCTGCTCATTTTATTGTCGAAGAAGCTAATTCAGGGAGATCAGATGTGTAGCCACTACAGAAAGATTCCATTTATCTACTGCTAACTTGAGAAAGTTACAGAACACTGAATAAAATAATATTCTATTTTGTAAATATTATATATATGTATATAAATATGTGGCTGTGTTCTCTGTCTTTGTGGCAGAAGCACCATACATTGGCTAAATGTGTATGTGGTGGGAGGAATCACGTTTACACACATACGTGCTCAGAACCCAGGCCTCCCCCTCGCCTCTGAACCATTGCTCACTTTGTGCTTCTGCCAAATCCTGGCCACTCCTCCAGGCCAGGTGCACAGCTGTCTCCCTTGCAGAAGCTCTGCCTGCTGCCATGAGCTCACCACAAACCATCCCTAACCCCACACAGAAAGAGCGTTACTGTGCTGTGAATATTAGAATAACCTTGCAGATCCAGCAAGTTCTTTGAAAAGA
Organism: Sylvilagus floridanus; assembly: GCA_949820135.1. Classification (NCBI taxonomy): domain Eukaryota; kingdom Metazoa; phylum Chordata; class Mammalia; order Lagomorpha; family Leporidae; genus Sylvilagus; species Sylvilagus floridanus. The sequence goes on along the minus strand of OX463238.1, from coordinate 20,915,790 downwards.
GTGACTCCTAGCCCTTAAGGCGTTCAGATATGGCTGAAGAGCCCATGAGAGTATTTTAGGCATGGAAAGCCAAGACACTCTGGAAAAAAAAAAAGACCTAAATGAAAGACCTCTGCGAGTGAGATCCCAGTGGAAAGAACGATCCAACATGGGAAGTGGGATACACAGTAGACTCATAGAAGGGCAGATGTCCTAAACAGCACTCTGGCCTCAGAATCAGCCCTTAAGGCATGCACATCTGGCATGGAAAGCCAGGACACTCTGGCAAAAAAAAAAAAAAATGACCTAAATGAAAGATCTCTGTGAGTGAGATCCCAGCGGAAAGAACGGGGCCATCAAAGAAGGAGGTACCTTTCTCTGAAGGGAGGAGAGAACTTCCACTTTGACTATGACCCTGTCGGAATAAGATCAGAGTCACCGAACTCAAAAGGCCTCCATAGCCTTGGCAACTCATGGCTAGAGCCTAGGGAGATTACTGATGTCATAAACAAGAGTGTCAAATTGTTAAGTCAACAACAGGAGTCACTGTGTACTTCTCATGTGGGATCTGTCCTTAATGTATTGTCCAATGTGAAGTAATGCTATAACTAGTACTGAAGCAGTATTTTTACACTTTGTGTTTCTGTGCAGGTGCAAACTGATGACATCTTTACTTAATATATACTAAATCGATCTTCTGAATATAAAGATAATTGAAAATGAATCTTGATGTGAATGGAATGGGAGAGGGAGCGGGAGATGGGGGGTGCAAGTGGGAGGGAAATTATGAGGGGGGGAAGCCATTGCAATCCATAAACTGTACTTTGGAAATTTATATTTACTAAATGAAAAAAAAATTTTTAAAAAAGTGACTCCAGTGTTTGGGGGAACATCCTCACATCCCTCGCCTGCTCCCCCAACATCTGCCTGGAACATACAACACCAGGGTCACAGAATAGGGGCAGAAGGTTTACATAGGTTACACATTTCACATTGGTAGCACCAAGTATCAAGTTCCATCGGTTGGTCAGTCAATGATTCAACAAGCAGGGAACAAAGACAGCACCTGGCCTCGTGAGGTAGAGAATAAGTCCAGTGAAGGACCACAGTGAAGTGAATACTGCTCATGACTGCTGACAGCCACGCCCTAGAGGGAGAAACAGCAGGGGAGTCGTGGAGAAGAGGCAGATGGCAGAACCAGATATGTGCCCTCACCTGCAGAGCACTAGGAATGGACTTGGTCTGAAATAAATGCAAGTGTCATCTTTTCTCATGGGGAGACTGCACCAGACAGAGCTGTTGACAGGTGCGAACGATCCCAAGGTGACCGAGTGCTTGGGATCTTGAAAGAGCAGCAGGTGCGGAGGAAGCAAAGGATGGGATCAGAGGAGCAATGGATTCAAGGAGAGGCGAGCAGATTCCAGAACCTAGAAGGCCACGATCAGGACTCTCGCTCTGGGTGCACAGAGCTGCTAAGGCTAGCAGCTGCATGCCTGACACATTTGTAAGACTCCCTCTGCTCCCTACATGGAGGTTAACATGAAAGGTGAGGGCAAGGGCCAAGGCAACACAAGCAGGAAAACCCTGCAGGGGACAACTGCGAGCAAGAGTCCCCAGGAGTCACTGGAGCACTGGACCAGAGTGGAGTGGTGGGGATGGGGAGAAGTGATCCGACTCTGGGTCTACTGAGAAGATAGCTCAATGGGGCTTGCTGATACATTAGATAAGCAGTGTGACCCAGTGGGCGCATTCAAGGATTCAAGAATAGCACCAACAGTTTTTGGTTTTGTTTGACTTTTGCATGGGTAGCTGGAAGGATGGAAGAGCCATCTCTGAGATGGAAAAGATGACAAAAGAGCAAGGTTTGTGGTTTTAGGTGGGTGGAGGATGGAAATCAGGAATTCAGTTTGGGATATATTAAGTTGGGCCAGCACTGTGGGAGCGGGTAAAGCAAGCCGCCACCTGCAGTGCCAGCATCCCATATGGGTCCCGGCTGCTCCACTTCCAATCCGGCTCTCTGCTATGGCCTGGGAAAGCAGTAGAAGATGGCCCAAGTCCTTGGGCTACAGCACCCACATGGGAGACCTGGAGGAAGCTCCTGGCTCCTGGCTTCGGATCAGCACACCTCCAACCATTGCAGCCAATTGGGGAGTGAACCAGAAGATGGAGGACCTCTCTCTCTCTCTCTCTCTCTCTCTCTCTCTCTCTTGTTCCCTCTCTCTCTCTGTAAATCTGACTTTCAAATAAATAAATAAATCTTAAAAAAAAAAAAAAAAGAAATATGGCCAGTGCCGCAGCTCAATAGGCTAATCCTCCGCCTGCTGCGCCAGCACTCCGGGTTCTAGTCTGGGTCGAGGTGCCGGATTCTGTCCCGGTTGCCCCTCTTCCAGGCCAGCTCTCTGCCATGGCCTGGGATGGCAGTGGAGGATGGCCCAAGTCCTTGGGCCCTGCACCCCAGGGGAGACCAGGAGAAGCACCTGGCTCCTAGCTTCGGATCAGCACAATGCACCGGCCGCAGCGGCCATTGGAGGGTGAACCATAGTAAAGGAAGATCTTTCTCTCTGTCTCTCTCTCTCACTGTCCACTCTGCCTGTCAAAGAAAGAAAGAAAGAAAGAAAGAAGAAAGAAAAAAGAAATAGGCTATTAGACTTCCAAGTGTAGCTACTGCGAGGCCAATTGGATATAGCACTGTTGTAAAATGGAGCACGAGCTAAGTTTCTGGGTAGTGTTTAAACTCATGGGACGGGTGGCCATTGGGCCTGGTGGTCAAGATGTTGACTGGGTCACCTGTCCCATATCAGTGGGCCTGGGTTTGAGTCCTGACTTCAGTTATTGACCTCGGCTCCCTGCTAATGTGAACTTTAGGAGGCAGAAGGTTGATGGCTCAGGTAGTTGGGTTCTTGTCACTCATGTGGGTGACCTGGAGGGCATGTTCAGTTCCTGTCTTTGGCTGGCCCAGCCCCTGGCCATTGCAGACATTTGCGGAGTAAACCAGCAGATGCGTGTGTTTCTCTCTCTCTCTCTCCCTCCCTCACTCCCTCCCTCTCGAAATGAATAAACACAAGTCATAAAAAAGCAAAGTCATGAAGCTAAATTAACACCCATAGGAGTAAACAACAGAAAGACAGAAGTGAAGAGACTCAAGGGCTGAGCCATGGAGCCCAACAGCGCTCAGAAATCAGAATAAAAGGGAGGAGAAAACCTAAGAGGAGAGGAAGTTGACATGGCCAACATGGGAAGCTCAAGGCTTTCCTGTAAAAGGACAGAGGAATGAGTAAGCAGCTGAAGGGAGGTGAGGAACCAAAAGTGTTAGATTGCTTAGGAAGAGAGAAGGAAGCAGCATGTCTGTCGGCTCTATCAGTCGCCTGGGGCCGCCATAACAAAATACCACTGACTGGGCAGCTTAAACAACAGAAATGTGTTGCTTCAGAGTCCTGGAGGCTGGATGTCCAGGAGAAGCCGTCAGCAAGGCTGGGTCCTTCTGAAGCTTCCCTTCCTGATCCCAGCTGGCCACACCTCCTGCTGTCTGCACCAGCACTTCACTCTGTGTGCATCTGCACCCTCCTTCCCCCTGACTGTAAGGACACTGGTCATGTGAGGCCTGCCCCCGGGACCTCATTGCAGCTTAATGGTATCTTTAAAGACCTTATCTCCAAATATGGTCCCATTCTGAGGCTCAGCGTCTTAGGAGCTCAATATACGCATTTTAGGGGAACATAACGCAGTTATTACAAGGTTGAGAAGGATGTCAGAGAGAATCATTGAAACAGAACCCTTGAATAGGCAAGGAGGGAGGGGATCAGACCCAGGAAGGACGGAACAGGCTGAAGACAAGACGTGATGGTTCGTGCAGAATGAGAGAGAAGGCAGAGAACCCTGACAGAGCCGCGGGGAGGTGGGCGCACACGGAGGGGGAGCAGAAGTTCTTTTCCACTAGCTACCATTTCCTCAGTGAGATAGGGAGTCGAGCCATCCCCAGAGCAGGTGGGTGGGAAGGAGGTGTTGGGAGGTTGAGAGAAAATAGAAAAATAGAAGCGATGGTGAGAGGATGAAGGTAGTATAGGAGGTGGGCACCACCAAGAGCCCGCCTGAGGTTAGCCGCCCTCACTTACAAGAAAAACCAGGCAGCATGGATGTGCTTTGCTCCCCAGATAGCCTGCTGCATAGGTTCAAGCCCAAGGTATACAAAGCATTCGACGTGACCAGGATGACTGGAGAGCAGGGGGCTGCCAGGCAGCAAGACCAAGGTGATCTGGAGGAAGGGAGATGATGGAGACATCAGATGATGGGGACTCTGCTGCTAGGAGGGTGCATTAGTTTCCTGAGGCTGCTGTAACAAAGCATCCACAAAGCGGGTTCTGCAGGCATGAAGTCCAAAGCCAAAGTGGCAGCACTGGTTTCTTCTGAGGCTCACAAGGAAACGGAGCATCCCTGGCCCTGCTCCTTGACTCACAGATGGCTGTCTCCCTGCTACCTGGCATTCTGTCCATATGCATGTGTCTGTCTGCAATTTTCCCCCACTTATGTGGACAGCAGTCATGCTGAGTTAGCCCTCCCCAGTGACTTCATTGGATCCCCTCTGTAAAGACTCTGTCCTCAGACAAAGTCACCTTCTAAGGTACGTGGAGTAGGGACTCTAACATGTGCGTAGGGAGCTCTGGGTGGAGGAGGGATGAGAGTGGAGAGGCAGGTACAATTCAACCCATAGGAGGGAAGTCAGGCTATAAGGTCAGGGACAGGAAAAGGATAATTGAAAGCGAGGGTTGGGGCTGGCGCTGTGGCATAGCAGGTAAAGCCACCACCTGCAGTGCCAGCATCCCATGTGGGCGCTGGTTCGAGTCCTGGCTGCTCCATTTCCAATCCAGCTCCCTGCTATGGCCTGGGAAAGCAGTAGAAGATGGCCCAAGTGCTTGGGCCCCTGCAACAATGTGGGAGACCCAGAAGAAGCTCCTGGCTCCTGGCTTCGGATCGGCGCAGCTCCAGTCATTGCGGGCAATTGAGGAGTGAACCAGCGGATGGAAGACCTCTCTCTCTCTGCCCCTCCTTCTCTCTCAGTGTAACTCTGACTTTCAAATAAATAAACACATTTTTAAAAAATAAATAAAATGTGGGTCATAGGACAATGAATTGGGGATGGTTGTACAATCTTGTAAATGTACTGAATGCCTGAATTATATATTTTAAAATAGTTGGAATGTGTCCATTTTTGTAATGTACCACAATAAAAAAAATTTAATTAACAATACAATGTGTGTCATGGGTGGTTGGTACTGGTGTGTGTGTGTGGAGGGGGAGCTGTTGGAGTCAGGGGCCTGGAAGGAATGAGCCAGAAAGCTAGGGAGGTTCCGAGGAAAAAAGTGGGCAGTACTTGTCAAGTTTTGCTTCACACTGACACTATTTGGGAGACGCTTGTACACAATTCAATCATTCCCATTAACAGGCTCCTCTCATCAATCTAGAATTGCCAGTTCTAACTGCTTTATTTGCTTTGTAATTTTTAGAAATTTATTTATTGCATTTATTTAAAAGACAGAGAGAGCTAGACAGAGGGTTTCTGTCTGCTGGTTCACTTCCCAAATGCCCACAACAACTGGGACTGGACCAGGAGCTGAAGCCAGCAGCTGGAAATTCTGTGTCTCCCACATGCAGGGCAGGGACTCCACGAGTTGCGCCATGATCTGCTGCCTCCCAGGGTGTGCAGTAGCAGGAAGCTGTGCAGGCATCCTTAGCAGCATCTTAATCACCTCACCAGATGTTCACTTTGCTCTCTTCTTCGTAAGTGACTTCCATGTTGTTGACTTTCTAATCAGAATGAGTTGCTTTGATGAAATATTTGAGTCAGGGTAACCGATAGAGCAATTTGTTTCGACTCACAGCTCCCAGGTTGAGGGCCTGCACGTGGTGATGGCTTCCTTCCAGTAGGGTCCTGGGATGGTTCAGGGCACCAGGTGGAAGAGACAGGGAGTGTGTCTGTCTATTCCTTGGCCTTGCTCTTTGCACAAAGCCAGCAGTATTCAATCACCCTGATGATCTGATATCATTCTACCCTCCTCCCAAAGACCTCACATCTAAACAACCACAGTGGACTATGTTTCTACCTTCTTGATACTTCTCATGAGCATTAAATTTCAACAACCCACAGGGGGACACTCAAGCAAATCAACCTCCTTTACATTAGCTAAAGGCTCAAAAAAACTCAAAAGATAATCCTGGAGAATTTTTTTCTTTCTCTAGGCAGAAAGGAGACCAATATGATGATGTTGAGAGGTTGATACATCAAATAGGTGCCACATGGTTAGTGACCCAAGGAAGATGCACCAGATAAACAGACTCTGTCCTTTCCATAGATCTGTTGTCTCTTCTGGACCCGATAATCCACCAGCATTGCTGTGACTGACTCAGCAAATGGCCACTGAGTCCCTACTGTCCTCTAGGCCGAGTCCTGGGTGCTAGGGAGGAGAACATACAGAGGAAAGTAAGGCATGGTGGCTGCTTGCAGAAGATCCACAGTCACAAGGCTTACAAGACCATCAGGTAGGCATGATCACACCAGTAACACAGGGCAGGACAGGACAAGGATAGTGAGAAAACTATAGAGCCTGGGGATGGTGATGATGGGAATGCAAGGGCTTTATGAGTGAGGCTCTCTCGGAGGTGCAGCTGGAGGAACAGAGAGAATGTCGATGGCAGAGATGGGAGCCTGTGGGTCTGCACGAGGCAAGACAGTGAAAATCTGCAGGATGTGTTTGAGGAATGAGGAATCACTTGGCTCAGTGTCGGTGGAAGGGCCCAAACACATGTGCTCGGAACCCAGGGTGGGTAATCAGGGTCACCTGCTGGGGTTTGAGTAAGTAGGTGACACAATCAGAAAGTGATCAGAGAAAGGATCTCCAAAAGAAGCACGGAAAATAGATTACAAGCAAGAGACAGAGGGGCAGAGAGAAGACTGGAAGGTGGCCCCATGATTAGGCAGGGGTCGGTGCGGGGAATAGATGAGAGCATGCCACCCGCGGAACCTTGCAGAGTTAAACTCACTGTAACCTGACAACTATGGGTTGTGAGGGACAATCAATGAGGCAGAGTCAGAAATGACAGCGAGGTTTTGAACCTGGGAAACTGGAGGACAGGGTTCGCAGCTGCAGGAAGGCCCAAAAGAGAAGCTGTTTCCCAGGAAAGATGGCTCTTCACTTGAATATGCCGTATGAAATCCACGCTTCCTCCAGGATCAGTCTTCCTTAAGAACAGTGACCTCACCCGAAGCTGCCATCTGCTGTCTTTCTCTCTGCCTGAGGAGGCATCAGACCGCGGTGCTACCTGGTCTCTGCCTCTCTGTGGCCTCGGAACACTGTAAAGAAGCACGGAGGCCAAGTTGGGCATGCTTTTCCTGGCTTTGGTGCCACTGAGAAGGTTCTGCACTGGAGTCACGTGTCCAGGACAGATGCTCTGTGCGCTGATGCCATCCACCCAATACACCCGGGCTGCAATACTTATCTGACTGTGTGTCTGTCTCCCTCACTCAGCAGTGGGTTCCTCGAAGGAAGGCACCGTGCCATTCAGCTTTACAGCCCCAGCCCCTGGTCTGGCCTGAAATCGGTATTTAATGAGGTAGGAGAGCTTCATGGTTTCAGAACCCCAGAATGGGGTTCTGGCATCCGACAGAACTGGATTCCAAGTCCACCAGTCCTCTGTACCCAGATGACGCTGGGTGTGTTTATCATCTTTTCTGAGCCTTATTTCCTCATCTGCAAAAAAACTGGGATAATAAGAACGGAACATCTGCCACGGTGGGGGGAGTGTTCAGTTCTGAGGATTTTCTTTTATTAGATAATACCAGAGAACATTCCATGCTGGCACTTGATAGATATCAGAACTCTTACGGAGAATGTTGATTGCACTGAATTGGGCTGAACGTCTGGATGTTCTGTGTAGGCTGCTATACCACAGATGAGAAAATAACCTTCAAGGCGAACTATAGAACACAAAAGGGAACCCACGTGCGTTTCTTCCGGGTTAAACACATACTTCCTCCCATGTGTGTGGCATCTTCTCAGCCCTCTGCTTGTTCTCATCCTCAGCCACGGAGACCAAAATATAAAGCAGGATACAAGGGCAAGAAATTCTATCTTACTGACTCACCTTTTAAGGAAGTTGTCAGACGGCCCCGTCACTATGGAAACAGGAACGGGGCAGATCTGGGAAGATGGCACCGACCTAACAGCTATAAATGAGCATTTCAGAACACACCAAGGAGGCAGATACATCTGTTCCCTTTCTGCTCTAATATGTGGGAAAGGGCAAACATGCTCCAATCATCAGCCAGAGCTGGACAACGTACAAGTTAATAAATCAGATAAAGATGTTCAATGTTTCTCTTGTGTAGTAGTCCAAAGTGGTCGTAAAATGCAAAATACTTTGTCCCAAATGCACTATAGTTTTATAGGCTCAAGACAAGGAGGACAATGGAGACTGTTTCCTTCTTGTTCTTGTTTAATTGTCTTTAATGACCAAAGGGCTAGTGATAGTACAGGCCCACTCTGGTGCATTTATGGGGCATGAGCGAAGGGGTAAGGATTTAACCATTTTCTTTTGCTTTGTAACTATTTCTTAGGTCCTGTTTTTCACAGTTGCATGGTGTGCGCAATTTTGATGTTTATAAACTGCAGGTGAGAATTCTGATCTCAAGGCAGGTGTTCGGAAGAGGCAGGAGGAGACAGAGGGCTTGTGGAGCATCAGCTCTCTCTGACCTGTGACACTGTCGTTTGAAGACCACTGTGAAGATGGGTTTGGCATGCGCTCGCTTTCAATCACATCGTGGTCACCAGGCCAACACAAATCACACAAACCTCTAGACTCTAAGAAGAATCATAAAAGAATTATCTACCCCAGAAACAACGATGTTGAAGACAGATAACTCTTTGTTGAGGAAAGCCCTGGCCTGCACCCTGAGGGATGTTTAGCGGCACCCTGGCCTCCATCCACCAGAGGGCGGTAGTAGCAGCCCCACCACCACCACCACTACTCCGGAGTGAAAACTCAGATTCAAAATGGAATCACTGCTGCCAGGTCTTGGCTCCAGGCGGCCCAGGGAAGGCCGTGGAGGGAGGGCTCTCCCGTACGATGTCTCATCACAGGAACTATCACATGAAAGTCTGCCACACCTCAGCTTTGTGCCTGAACCACCCAAGGGCAGCCAGCAGCGCAAAGGACAGCTGGCTACTAACACAAGAACTGGACGCGCTGTCTCGCCTGCAATGACAACAAAGCCAGCTTTAGGCAGTACCTTCAGCAGCTCCCTAAGGACAGGACAAGTGCCAAAGGGCTTCCTTTCAAAACACCTTGTGTAGGTTTTCTCTTCCCTCAAGAAAGCTCCATCCTTGCTTTTTCCTCTGAACACTCCAGGGGCCACCCCAGCCAGTGTGTGTATAGCCCAGATTGCAACCATTCTCTTTGCTCCCCAACAAAACCTCCTTGCAGGGCTGTCCTGCACATTGTGAGTCAACTCTGCATTTCATTCTTTTTTTTTTTTTTTTTTTTTTGACAAGCAGAGTTAGACAGTGAGAGAGAGAGAGACAGAGAGAAAGGTCTTCCTTTTCCATTGGTTCACCCCACAATGGCCGCTACAGCCAGCGCACTGTACCAATCCAAAACCAGGAGCCAGGTGCTTCTCCTGGTCTCCCATGGGGTGCAGGGCCCAAGCACTTGGGCCATCCTCCACTGCACTCCCGGGCCACAGCAGAGAGCTGGACTGGAAGAGGAGCAACCAGGACAGAATCCAGGGTGCTGGCGCCGCAGGCAGAGGATTAACCTAGTGAGCTGCGGCGCCGGCCCTGTGTTTCATTCTAACAGCAGTCATGACTACCAAAATGCTCCTAGACATTGCCAAGTGTCACTTGGGAAGCAAATTTACTCCCTGGTTGAGCATCGCTGAAATATAGAAATAAATTCACAAATCATCTCTTGAAATTCTTTTTAAAGGCATTTTGCAAAAAAAGAAAAAAACTTTGCTTTTGTGCAAATTCAAAATTCTCAAGACTTGCCACATCGGAGAAAGCCTTCTTCTGTCCAGCTACCAAGTCAAGGCAATAATCCTGGCATCCATCCTATTCCCAGTATAAAAGATTCATCAGATGTCTATGAACAAAGGAACCCAAACAAGGGTTGAAGTGTGGAGCAAGAGCTATGGGGCAAGAATTACAACAAGGCATTGTGTGAAGCTTACTGAAGTCTAGAAAGCAATTGCTGAAGAATCAACTTGCGCAATTCTTTCCAAAGTTGTGCAGTGCATAATCAGTGTGTTATTAGCTGTGGAGATGATGCTCTTGATAAGTGAAGAGTACTAGGGTGCACAGCGCTCATGCATCATTGTCATGCATCATTTCCTTCTGCCTTGAGAGTAGTCGCCATCCTTGGGATGCATTCACAAAAGTCCCTAATCAAACACAGAAGCTAGGATGCGTTGTAAAAGAAATCGTGAGACAGCTTGGTTCTTTTAGGCTCAATTTCTCTGAGCCTCAATTTCTTATTATTCAGCCTGGAGGCTACATTAGCTTATATCTATTGGCCCTTCCCTTGCTAGCACTGCATGCACAGGGCTTTAACAATCAAGTCACAGAGGGAGGAATTTGACCTGATGGTCAGGACGCAGCTTGGTGCACCCACATTCCATATCACAATTCCTGGATTCAAGTGCCTGCTCCACTTCCAACTCCAGCTTTCTGCTAATGTGCACCCTTGGGGACAGCAGGTGATGGCTCAAGTGCTTGGATCCTTGCCATCCACATGGGAGACACAGATGGAGCTGCTGGCTCCTGGCTGCTGGCTTCAGTCTGGCCCAATTCCAGCATTTGTAAATATTTGGGGGAATGAATCAGCATTTGGAAATGATTCATTCTCATTCTCTCTCTCTCTCCCCCACCACAATAAATAAAATAAAAAGCTTCTGGCTTTGGTCTGGCCCAACCCTAGCCATTGTGGCCATCCAGGGAGTGAACCAGCAAATGGAAGATCTTTCTGTCTCTCCCTCCCCCTCTGTAACTCTGACTTTCAAATCAATAAATAAATCTTAAAAAAAAAAAAAAAAAAAAAAAAAGGCCGGCGCCGTGGCTCAACAGGCTAATCCTCCGCCTTGCGGCGCCAGCACACTGGGTTCTAGTCCCGGTTGGGGCGCCAGATTCTGTCCTGGTTGCCCCTCTTCCGGGCCAGCTCTCTGCTGTGGCCAGGGAGTGCAGTGGAGGATGGCCCAAGTGCCTGGGCCCTGCACCCCATGGGAGACCAGGAGAAGCACCTGGCTCCTGCCATCGGATCAGCGCGGTGTGCCGGCCGCAGTGTGCCGGCCACAGCGGCCACCGGAGGGTGAACCAACGACAAAGGAAGACCTTTTTCTCTGTCTCTCTGTCCACTCTGCTTGTCAAAAAAAATTTAAATTAAATTAAATTTTTAAAAAAATCCAAGTCACCCAATCAACAGAAAAGACTGGGAAGATAAGATTACCAAGGCTAAGTGCACGCTTCCCTAGGTTCTGTGGAGGCATTACGTTCTAGTTCAGACCAGACAGCAAAAATTGCTCCCTGGAAGACGTGAGTCATGCACTGTCTTCTCTCTCTCAGTACAGAGGGAGTGCCTCTTCTCCCACTACCACACAGCCAGGAGTGTGTCACCTGGTAGAGCAAGGGGAATCTGAAACCCTCTCCCGGGGGGTTCTGGACAGAAGATGTGAAACAGACAGAATTCAGTTTTCCCCATGAACCTTTATATGTCTTGTCTTTTGTTATGTGGAAGAGAGACTTAAAAGAGCAACTATATTTTCAAAGTAGAAGGAAAAGGCTTATGTACCCAAGGTTCCCGCTGGACACATGAGTTGGCATGTGTCGAAATTTCCCCCTTTCAAGAGGACAACCTCCCAATGGGAGACAGCAGAAGACCAATTCTGCTTCCTTCTTCTTGAGGTGGTCTGTATCCAGACCTTCAGAAAGACCTAGAAGAGGCTCCATCTAAATGCATGTCCACATTACCACTGCAGTCATCGTTCTGGCCAACATGATCAAATATCATCTTTACTTACAGTGAAATCATGGAGATTATTTCTTAGATTCCTTAGAAAGAACCAGCTGCTTGGAGGAAACACTCTGGGGATAAGAAGGAAAATGCCCATAAAAGCCTACACCGTGGCATCGCATGAGCAGAGCCTTGGTCTCCCTGTGCAAGGATGTCAGACGTGCTTGAAAATAAGGTCTTAGCATGCAACAGACTCAGAGTTGAGTCTCATAGAAACCCAAACTGGCAAAGCTGCCTCGCCCGTGGGGTGGAATCCAGATGCCCTGCCCTTCAGGCTCTTTCCCAAAGTTTAGGGACACCCCTTGTGAATCCGACAGGCCCCGCATGCTGCTGACTGCTTCCTACCCCAGCTCTGACTGGCCAGGTGGCACACAGCTTTCCAGACACCCTGATCCCTTTGCGATTTTATTAAGCACTACATATCTTCGTTGGGATCTTTCAGCACACGCACTCGGTTTAGTTGAGAGCCCTTGGCTTTTGGGATTTTATTCTGATGAGACGTGAGGGCAGAAGAGGGCTGTGCATTTTCCTCTTGTCTTTATTTTCCTCGCCCTGCACTCTCCTCCCCCTCCCCTTGGTGCCGGCCCCTCTGAAAATATGACAGTCTGATGTCCTGCATCTTAAGAGAAATTCTTCACAGGTCAAGAATCTTAATCTGGTCGAGACAGTTATTTTAGCCTTCCTTTTCTCATCCATGACATTTAACCCAAGATGAGTCAAAGTTTCATGCAAGTTATTTTTCAAATATACTTGGCATATGGCAGAAGGTTTCAGTTCTGTTCTGAAATAGTCTGTCCCAAGGAATTGTAGCTTTCTCGTCCCCCTTATTTGCTAGCATTGCGTTTCAAGAAAGTACACCCAAGATAGCTTTTCACTGGGTACAATCTTAAAGTAAATGTAGGAGCACACATGCGGCACAGCAGGGTAAGGTTCGATGCCTGCATCCCCTCTCAGAGGGCCAGTTGCAGTTTTCCTCCCTCTGTTTCCTATCCAGCTCCCTGCTAATGCACCTGGGAAGCAGCAGAAGGTGGTTCAAGTATTTGGGTTTCTGCCATCTACATGGGAAACCCAGATGAAATTCCTATAGATTGACTTCAGCCTGGCCCAGCTCTGGCTACTGTGGCCATTTAGGGATCAAACCAGGGGATAGGAATTCCCCCTCTCTCCCCAACTCTATGCCTTTCAAATCAATCCATCAATCTTTAAAAATAAAAATACAATTTAATTGAACATTAGTGACCAGAGTCACATGCATGACTCATTAAAATCTTCCTACTGAGACCCATGAGTTAAAGAAAGGGACACACACAATATATTTAAAAAAAAAAAAAAAAAGATAGAAAGAAAGAAAAGGAAACACAGTATTTTCAAAGCCACCTGCTTCCAAATCCATAATGGGATTCTGCTTTGTTTTCTGATTCTGAAGTTGGAGAACGACCAGTTGAGCTGTGTGATGCCGTCCTCTCCCTCGGCAACTGGATCTGAACCGTGTGGCATGAGCGACGTCTCAAAGGAGAGCAGAACAGTAGTTTGCTTTATTCTTGGAACACCTGTTAAGAGGTTATAGGGGGTTTATATACAGCAAGTAGAACTCCAGTCTTCTCTCTCAGGGGTAAAAAAAAATCGGGGCTCATTAAAATATATCCTTCTATAACCTTCGCCAAAGTTTCATTGCTCAAAAGAGTCTATGTAATGTGCAACCCTTAGGGGTTCTGCAAATTGTACTTTCAACCTTTCCAGAAACTCTCTTGTAAACTCTCAGCTTAAATAGAGTCCCCATCATTTTCTAGGCAATAGTGGTTTCTGAATTCATATCTATTTAACCACAACAGTGATTAAGTAAGTTATTTCTTAATGAGCCAGCCCATTATACACATAGTTTTCTCTCACAGTATATAGAGTCATCTCCTACATGTAACTGAGAGGTTAGCATAACAAAATGTTCCAGAAAGTCAACAGGTAACTAGAACACTGAAAAGAGAATAAAATCCCTTACATACTCAGTAATGGGAAACTTCCAATCAATATGGTAGGCCAGGAGCCTGCGCTGTGGCATAGCAGGGAAAGCCACTGCCTGCGAGGTTGGCATTCCATAGGGTCGCTAGTTCAAGTCCTGGCTGCTTCACTTGCAATTCAGCACCCTGCTAATGTGCCTGGAAAAGCAGCCAAAGATGGCCCAAGTGCTTGGGCTTCTGCACCCAGATGAAGAGACCCAGGTGAACCTCCTGGCTCCTGGCTTCAGCATGGCCAAACTCTGGCCATTGCAACTATTTGGGGAGTAAACCAGCAGATGGAAAATCTTTCGTGCACATGTGCTATCTCTCTCTCTCTCTCTCTCTCTCTATATATATATATGTATATATATACACATATATACATGTGTATATATATACATATATACATGTGTGTGTGTATATATATATATATATATATCCTTCTCCTCTGTAACTATGGCTTACAAATATTACAAATAAATAAGGAGTGAACCAGCACTCTGTCTGTCTCTCTCTCCTTCTCCTTCTTCCCCCCCACCCCCCGTAACTTTGCCTTTGAAATAAAAAATAAAAAAAAAAAACTTTTTAAAAAATGTTGTGAAACACTGAAATCTGTAGGGTCCTAACTAATAACAAGTCCAACCACACAATCAGGCTATCCACATGGCCCATGGTTCCCAGGGCTCCTGGAGCCACCCCTGTTGCAAAGCAGTTAGCAGCAAGTGCAACCAACCGTGGGAAACAAATCACCACACAATTGGAGAACTGGCCATGCCTCTAGAGTGAGGGACAGTAGGTTGTCTCAGCCCACCTTCTGTTGTTATAACAAAGTATCGGACACTGGGTAATTTATCAAGAATAGAGGTTTAGCTGGCACCGCAGCTCACTAGGCTAATCCTCCACCTGCGGCGCTGGCACCCCGGGTTTTAGTCCGGGTCAGGGCACCAGATTCTGTCCCGGTTGCTCCTCTTCCAGTCCAGCTCTCTGCTGTGGCCTGAGAGTGCAGTAGAGGATTGCCCAAGTGCTTGGGCCCTGCACCCCATGGGAGATCAGGAGAAGCACCTGGCTCCTGGCTTCAGATCAGCACAATGCGCCGGCCGCAGCACACTGTCCGCGGTGGCCATTGGAGGGTGAACCAATGGAAAAGGAAGACCTTTCTCTCTCTCTCTCTCTCTCACTGTCCACTCTGCCTGTCCAAAAAAAAAAAAAAAAAAGAATAGAGGTTTAACTGAATAATTTAAACTGGATTCATAAAGAACCACTCAACATTCTGGAGGCTGGGAAGTTCAAGTACATGGCGCCAACATTTGATGAGAAGCTTCTTGTAGTACCATAATACGATGGAGGACATCACATGACCAGAGTAAGAACACAAGCGTGGCGCCCTCCTCCTCCTCTTTGGAAGCCACTGATGCCACCATAGCACCTACCTCTCCCCCCATCTCATCTCACCCTCATTACCTCCCAAAGGCTCCACCTCCAAAAATCCATTAACATATGAATTTGGAGGTTAAGTTTCAAACTTTTGAAGAAGACAGCTAAACCATAGCCTGGATCTATGTGATAGGAAGTTAAGATAAATGTTTACAATGTTCAAAAAAGATAACAAAAGAGAAGCACCCAGGAGCTGGTGCTGTGGCTCAGAAGGTTAACGCCCTGGCCTGAAGTGCTGGCATCCCATATCGGCGCCAGTTCGAGACCCAGCTGCTCCACTTCCAATCCAGCTCTCTGCTGTGGCCTGGGAATGCAGTGGAAGATGGCCAAAGTCCTTGGGCCCCTGCACCCACGTGGGAGTCCCGGAAGAAGCTCCTGGATCCTGGCTTCAGATCGGCACAGCTCCGGCCATTGCAGCCATCTGGGGAATGAACCATTGGATGGAAGACCTCTCTCTCTGCCTCTCCTTTCTCTATGTAACTCTGACTTTCAAATAAATAAATAAATCTGAAAAAAAAAATGAAAGAAAGAGAAGGATCCAGGTGCTGAAAGGAAGTTTTCTGGTTTTGAAGCTCTTATCAAGACAGAGGAGATGGAGAGAGGGGGTTCAGCAGCTTTGAGAATGGCGCTCAATGGTACAGAGAGCCCACCTGTCTGGCCTGAAAAAGTAGCTTGTTTTCAGACAAGGAAATACCCTTTCAGACAAGGAATGCTGCTAGCTCCTACAAGTGCCATCAGCAATGATGTGGGTAAATAGCCTTTATCCTTGAGCTCGAGAAATTGCACTGACAAGAGAAAAAGACAGATGATTTGCACAATTGAGCTGTTTCTCCTTCTGTGACTTTTTGGCACACTATGCCGCGTACGAGCTTTAATCCTCTTCCAAAGGTAAGGCAAGGGGGCTTAGACACAGCTTTTGGTTCTTTGCTCTTCTTTTCTAGCAAAATTATTCATTTATTATAATTTTTTCCAGTACTCATAAACTCTATAAACATTTTTTTTTCAAATTATGATGACCAAGTAGTTTCCGCTTTTCTTTGTTTTTGATCGTCTTCAAAGTAGAAAGAAATCCCCTAAGCAGAGCCAGGATTGTTAACCAAGTCATCTGTCTCTGTCGACTTGGGCTGCTGTAACAAAAGGCCACAGCCTGAGTGCGTTAAGTAAAAGCAATGCGCCTCTCCTGGCAATGCACCTCTCTCGGCAATGCGCCTCCCCTAGCAATGCGCCTCTCCTGCAATGCACCTCTCCTGGTTCTAGGGGCTGGAACGCTCAGGGCCAGTGAGTCAGCTGATTCCGGCCCTGCTGGGAGCTTTCTCGCCAGCGACTGCCTTCATGCTGTTTCTTCATGTCAGTGCTCACTGGGAAGCTCGCTGGTTTCTCCGTGCTAACAGGACAATGGGGTTCCACCCTCCTGATCTCGCGTGGAGCTACTCACCTCCTGAGGGCTTCTCTTAAAGGCTGCAGTACAGCAATCTGAGGGAGGCATATCCCATAAGCCTGGATGATGGTCTTAGTCTTGCTCCTACCAAAATGCCTGATCTTTGGCAAGTAATCTTTGTTTGATTAATCTCTGCTATAGGAAAAAACCTTTTCCCTGAAAGGACTGTTAGACAATTAAATGATACAAAACTCTCTCAGCAAGTGATCTCCTGTCTGCCTTTCAATCAATAATTTTGAATTACATTGAATGGGTTCATCCATGAATAAAACATATTTTCCATCTAATGAATAGTCCAAAATACATGATGGAGGGGTTGACTCTGCACAGTTAAGCATTGTGTACTGCCTCGGTCCTCACTGATTTACCACCTGTTCTCAAAGGCTGGGCAATCCGCAGCTTCACCTATGTTTAACAAGAAAAGAAGGGAAAAGTGGAGCTTCCAGAAAAATCCTTAGGGACCATTACATTAACTATTTCTAGACCAAAAAAAACTGAATGCTCTCAGAAGGCAGTTAAGTTTCATGTTTTAGAAAAATATACAGAGGCCGGAGCTGTGGCATAGTAGGTAAAAGCCATCGCCTACAGTACTGGCATCCCATGTGGATGCCAGTTCAAGCCCCGGCTGCTCCACTTCCAGTCTATCTCTCTGCTATGGCCTGGAAAATCAATAGAAGGTGGCCCAAATGCTTGGGCCCCTACATCTGCGTGGGATACCCAAAAGAAGCTCCTGACTCCTGGCTTTGAATTGGCCTTGATCCTGCCATTGCGGTCATTTTGGGAGTAAACTAGTGGGTGGAAGACCTCTCTCTCTCCCTCTCTCTCTCTCTGCCTGTGCCTCTGCCTCTTCCTCTCTTAACTGTGCCTTTCAAATGAACAAATAAATCTTTATCTATTGGTAATATGTATACATCTATAACATATATATAGTATATACATATATGTATATGTGTGATATACATGTATGTGTGTATATATATATATATATATATATTAAACAAAGGATTCGATTGCATGACTGGTCTAGAAAAGTAACTCACACAACAGAAAGTCCTGTCATTATGAGTCTAATTAGACTTCCTGAAGGCAGAAACGAATCAGGAGCCCCAGACAAAACCTCCGAGGGAGTGACTCATGTAACTTCAACTTTCAGTACAGCAGGCAGAGCTGAGGGAGAAGAGTTCACTAACCAGCTAGTGTGGTTGGATATCATAATTACAATTTTCCATTTAGGGAAAAAAAAACCTTAAAAAATATGAAGCTGAATAATCATTAGAAACCTGTGTACAGGAATAAAGAGGAGTCAAGAACCATGAGCATGGAGCCAGCGCTGTGACTCCACAGGTTACGATGCGGACTGCAGCACCAGCATCCCATTTGGGCGCCGGTTCAAGTCCCAGTGGCTCCAGTTCTTATCCAGATCCCTGCTAATGTGCCTGGGAAAGCAGTAGAGGATGGCCCAAGTCCCTGGGCCCTTATACCCACATGGGAGACCTGGAAGAAACTCTTGGCTCTTGGCTTCAGCTTGGTCCAGCCCTAGCCATTGTGGCCATTTGGGAAGTAAACCAGGTAATGGAAGATATCTCTCTCTTTCTCTCTCTCTCTCCTTCTGTCTATAATGCTACTCTTCAAATAAATAAACAAATCTTTAAAAAAAATCATGAGTATGCAGTTGAATCTCCTAAAATATGCAGAATAACAGCACTTGCAATTTTCATCTAAAAATCTTCAGAAAAATCACAAAACAATCCTACAGTTAACAACAAAAAGAGAAGACGAAAGCAATGGCATTAATATTAGAAGAAATATTTCATTGTATTGGAATCCCCTGGCACGATTCTAACTCCATCATTTGGGGCACGACTGATTGAGCATGTCCCAGATTGTACATCTCCTCCCTCTCTTATTCCCACTCTTATATTTCACAGGGATCACTTTTCAGTTAAAATTTAAACACCTAAGAATACAATCCCATCAAGGTGGCATGTACCAAGGCCATCTCACTAGTCAAAGTGATCAATTTCAGTTCACAATTGATCACACTGATAGGTCTAAGAGTCAAAGGGATCACACAAACAAGACTAGTGTCTGCTAATGCTAACTGATAGAATCAAAAAGGGAGAGAATGATCCAACATGGGAAGCGAGATACACAGCAGACTCATAGAATGGCAGATGTCCTAAATAGCACTCTGGCCTCAGAATCAGCCCTTAAGGCATTCGGATCTGGCTCAAGAGCCCATGAGAATATTTTAGGCATGGAAAGCCAAGACACTCTGGAAAAAAAAGAAGACCTAAATGAAAGATCTCTGTGAGTGAGATCCCAGTGGAATGAATGGGGCCATCAAAGAAGGAGGTACCTTTCTCTGAAGGGAGGAGAGAACCTCCACTTTGACTATGACCCTGTCGGAATAAGATTGAAGTCAGCGAACCCTAAAGGCTTCCATAGCCTTGGCAACTCATGACTAGAGCCTAGGGAGATTACTGATGCCATAAACAAGAGTGTCAAATTGTTAAATCAACTTCAGGAGTCACTGTGTACTTACGTCTCATGTGGGATCTGTCCTTAATGTGTTGTCCAATGTGAAATAATGCTATAACTAGCACTGAAACAGTATTTTACACTTTGTATTTCTGTGTGTGCAAACTGATGAAATCTTTACTTAGTATATACTGAATCAATCTTCTGTATATAGATAATTAAAAATGAAAAAAAAATCTTGGTGTTAAATTGGAAATTGCCTAGAAAATTAATCAATTTTTTAAAAAAATATATCATGTAGGATCTCTCTCGTTAATGTGCTATACATTGTGAATTAATACTATAACTAGTACTCCAACAGTATTTTTCACTTTGTGTTGCTATGTGAGGGCAAACTGTTGAAATCTTTACTTAATATATAGTAAACTGATCTTCTGTATATAAAGATAATTGAAAATGAATATTGATGTGAAGCAAGGGGAGAGGGAGTGGGAAAGGGGAGGGTTGCGGGTGGGGGGGAAGTTATGGGGGGGGGGAAGCCATTGTAATCTATAAGCTGTATTTTGGAAATTTATATTCTTTAAATAAAAGCGTTATAAAAAAAAAAGAAAAAATATTTCATCAACATCTTCAGTATTATTAACCTGGAAGGTACATTTGGTCATGCCATATATTGTACCACATCATAGATCAAACATATCAATGATAGCATCCAAAGTCCAAAAGAAAGACACACCTAGAGAAATGACTGAAGATCTCAATTTCTATCATTCCTCTTACACAAATATTAGCATGCTAACTCAGGAGGTCTGAAAATGAAACTTTACAAAGAAAATACAAAGAAATCCCATGTACTTTCATGTCATCAGGTAGGAAAGATTAATTGAAGAGTTTATTGAATACATAACATCCCAAGGAAAATCAGCCCAGGAATTCTGACCAAAACTCTAGGAAGACATTGCAGAACCAAAAAAAAAAAAAAAACAAAACAAAACAAAACAAAACAAAACCATCACACCACACAATCACACTTGCAAAAGTGTCACTAGATGTAAATGATCAGGCTTCACCATCAGGAATCAATTGCCTTGTGATTGAGGAACAAGTGTTCTAGGAAGACTGTTTTGTGATCAGCCATCTAAACTGGGGCAGACCATGAACCATCATCAAACCGACTCCTTGGGTTTCTGATACATAAGAGAAACACAGGCTATTGTTACAGTGAGTAACCCAACTAGAACACACATTCTGCGAGCCGGCGCTGCTATGGCCTGGGAAAGCAGTAAAAGATGGCTCAAGGTCTTGGCCCCCTGCACCCACATGGGAGACCCTGAAGAAGCTCCTGGCTCCTGGCTTCAGATTGGCGCAGCTCCGGCCACTGCGGCCATCTGGGGAGTGAACCAGAGGGTGGAAGACCTCCCTCTTTCTCTCTCTCTCCTTTCTGTGTAACTCTGACTTTCAAATAAATAAATAATTCTTTTTAAAAAAGGAATATACATTCTGGGAGAGCAGTAGCTCCATCTGTTTTGTGCCCTGCGCAGGACAGATCCTGGGCCTGTTACTGCGCTCATGCATGGATGGATGGAGAGATGGACAGACGGCTGGCTGGCTGGAGGAAGCTGCTTTCCTCGGAACTGCACCTGTGATTTGGATGCCATCCCTCCCTTTTTAGCTTGCCACATCTAAAGGCCCTCAAAATCCCAGCCCCTTGGGAACTGCACACAACGGGTGTGGGTTCATTCCTGATCCCCACCAAAGTCCAATTTCATTCCTCACATGTGAGTAAGATTTTCACAAACTTCACTTCATCTGCTTTAAAGGAATTACAGTCTAACCTTTATGGACAACGAATCTTCAGGGTTTTCAAGCACACTGTGGAGCGTGTCTATTTCTGCTCTCCTTCCTCCTTGATCTATAAACGGGGAGTTAGATGGAAAGTTCTTAAAGGGCAATGCTGGAACATGCATTCACATCCATGTAAAAAAAAAAAAAAAAAGCATAAAGAGAACAACCCTGCACCTTGAAAAGATCATCTTTCATTTGCATTTTGTTAATCCACAGGTTTACATTGACTGCTTTTCAAATGCAAATCAATCTTCCATTTGTGGGATAACTCCTATTTTGTTATTATGTAACAACACACGGTGTTGGATTTCATTTGCTGTTGTTTTATCAAGGATTTGGTATCCACTTGGGAATATGGGCCTGTGATTTTTCCTTTTGTTTTTTCTTTTCAATAACGTCTTTGACAGGCTTTGGCATCGGAGCTGCCGAGGCCTCCTAAGGCCTGTAGGGAATTGTGTCTTCCTCCTCTGTCTTTGAAAGAGTGTGTGTGAGATTGGCATTTCTTCCTGAAGTATTGGCTAGACTTCACCACTGAAACATCTGGGCCTGGAGTTTTCTTGGGACAAAAGCCAGTTTCGATATCACACTTGATTGTATCCTAATTCACCTGAGAGAATAGGCAATAAACACTTCCTCCTGCTATCCCATGGAAAACTCCTGAGCCACTGTTACTAACAGACAAGTGATAGTGACCATGAACAATAAGCGGTGAAATACCAAGACCCAAACCCAGCATGAGGTTCATAGAAAAAAAGACTCAATTTCTTATTTTGATGAAAGATGACCTGATTGTAAAAGAGAAATAGAAGCTTGGTTAGGTAATTCAAACTCCAATCCAGCAAAGCAAGGCTTGAGCAGCCACACTTGGAATGCCTTCCAGAGCACACTCAGTATATAATCTGTCTTTTCTGTCTCTGGCATTCAAGATTACTGCCCAACCTCCTATTTTCCAGCAAAAATAAAACATCTTTGAACCTGCCAAGGCATTGAAATTGGTTCAATGAAATAAAAATGACCAAGATCAGGCAGATTTGGGATTATTACAGATACATAAAATTTTTGGTTTCTCCCTATTCCCAAATCCAAATTAGATTTTCCAGACTCTTTTTCACTCGTGTACTGATATAGCCTCAAAAACTTTGTGCATAATGAAATTATAGGAGAAATTTATTTTGATAAAATATTTGAGGGGTGGGCACTTTGTTGTAGGCAAGTAAAGCCGCCGCCTGCAGTGCTGGCATCCAATATGAGCGCTGGTTCGACACTGGCTGCTCCATTTCCAAGCCAGCTCTTTGCTATGGCCTGGGAAAGCAGTGGAAGATGGCCCAAGTCCTTGGGTTCCTGCACCCACGTGGGAGACCCGGAGGAGTCTCTCTCTCTCTCTCTGCCTCTCCTTCTCTGTGTAACTCTGACTTTCAAATAAATAAATAAATCTTTAAAAACTTTTGAAATCTGTATAGTCTTTTCATAATTTGTGTCTTATGAAAAAAGTACACCAACATAAACTTATACTTTTAATTCCCTCTTCCATGAAATTTTTAAGTACCCTCAAATATGTGCATATGTGTATGCATATCCATTTTTATTTTGACATTTTGTATTAGTCCATTTTCTATTACAAATCTCAACAAAAAATACATTTGTTCCATCTACAAGATAACAAAAATATCTTAGTTCAATATGAATCAAAAACCATTCATACATATTCATGTCAAAAGATAAGATGCCCATAAATTTATGTTGAATTATTTCCTTTTTTAAAAGCAGTCAGTCTTTTTTTTTTAGTTGTATTATTTATTTGAAAACCTTACAGAGAAAGAGGGAGAGACAAGGAGGAAGCTCATCCACCTGCTGCTTCACTCCCCAAACGGCCTCAACAGCTGGGACCGGGCCAGGCCAAAGCCGGGACCCAGGAGCTTCTTCCAGGTCTGCCACATGGGTGCAGGGGCCCAGGGACTTGGGCCACCTTCCACTGCTTTCTCAAGTGCATTACAGGGAGCTAGATCGGAAGAGGAACAGCCAGGACTTGAACCTGTGCCCATGTGGATTGTCGGCATTGCAGACAGGCCACGCCTCGACGCAGCCCCATGATGAATTCCTATCCCAGGGAGTTTACACCCTAAGTTTACACGTGGGGCCCTTCTCTTACAATTCCCTTCAACGGCTACAAACACCTCATCCTCTTGGCAGTCCTCAAGGAGTGACCGGGATTACAGAAACACAGGAGAGGCATGAACAGCTATGTCGGCCCCTCCAGATCGCTCTCCACTCTGTGCCTTGTCGGGGCTCGGTGGTTTTCTGTCAAGTCTGGACAAATGGAAGCACCATCAGAACTTTAAGGACAAAGAGGAGAGTGGGTAGCTGCTTCCTCCCCTCAAAGCCCCACCTCTGCATCCCAGCAGCAGCTCCTTCCTGTTACCCCTGTCAGACTTAGGGAAAGTAGGGGCTCCCCCAACTCCTAGATGGTTTCCCATGATCCTTTTCACACCTTTTCTCAATAGACCTTTTATTAAAAGTTTCTCAATCACACACACACACACACACACACACACACACACAATGCGGTGAGCAGTATGCTTCTTACCCATTCTAACTGATCAGAGTCAATTCTGCTGAACAAGATCTTTTCCTACAATAGATGTCAAGGCTATACAAACTCAAGAGCAAATTGTTTGTCATTGCCCATTCATTAGTGCTGAAGATATTTCCCAAATGAAAGTTTTTCCAGCAGGGACACTCTTACGCAAAATCCTCTCTCTGAAAGTGACCATTTCGCTGGGAGCACTAGTCATTCACTTTCGAAAGTTCTAGATTCCCGCTGTTTTTACATCTTGTGATACTGTCATCACATTTTATGATCTCTGTTCATCACTTCTGCTAGAAAATGGCACTCTGGAACTTCTAAACGCAAAATGGGTTTTTGGACTAAACAGGTCCAAATAGGAAAAGGAGGAACTAGTTTTTACTAAAAGAAAGTGGGAAAGAGGGGGAGAAGAGAGAGAATAATTTGAGGATAAACTTTACATCATAGGGTACTGAGAAAGAAACAAGATTGCTTCCAAAACCATATTTCATTAAGTAGACACATGTAAAATTATTTTCATGTTGTAAGGGACTAGTTGTCTATGATTTTAGCCATAAAATATGCATGTGCTTGAAGAATCATTTATTTCCTTAGACTCTCCAAGAATTTGTTTTCTTTTTTAGAATATTAATATTTAAGACAAAAACTTGAAACCTGACCTAGTGGCCAATTCTCTACTTAGTTAATTTCATAAAGCTGGTGTTAAGCTTTCTTTTTCTTTTCTCTGTACATAATGTACTATATCGAGCTGTTCCTGTGGCTTCAAAATACACAGTGAACATTTCGAATGTTCCCAATGTTTTTAATTTAGATTTGCACAATCGTAGAAATTAGAGATGGAAAAACCAGGATTCTTCCTCTTAATATGAACCGTGGTCCTTGGTCAGGACTTGGTTCTCCTTTTCTGATTAATGGTGCTGAAGGGTGGTTGGGGGAGGAGCAGTCTGGGAAGTCACTCCATTTCTTCAGGATTTCTGGACTGGTGTTATCTCTTTTGTGACGCGTCATTACTCACTCTGATGGTCTACCCTGGAGTCCTAACAGATCACAGCCCTTTCTCTTGCCGTTATATTTTACAGAAGTGGTGTCTCTATCAACTGCTGTATATTTGAACAAAAGACGTTGTCACTGCAATTAATGCTCTGACATCATGACTGGCCTAGGGAAGAGAGACATGAGACTCTGCAGTCCACTCTGTTTGGAGCCATGGGAACTCCAAATCCTTCAGACATATTTAATTCTTACAATGGGATATTCGGCCATGTACAAACCTATGGAGACTAGTTTTTCTTTTAGCAATGATCCATATATATTTAACTCCTTAAATCTACCCACTAACTTAATGTTCCTATTCCTTTTCTTTGTTTTTAAAGATGAGTTTCTTTATATGAAATGCAAAGACACACATATGAGAAAGAGAGAGAGAAGGGAGAGAGAGAGATGACTTACATCCACTCCCAAATGCCACCAATAGTCAGGGTTGGGTGAGGCCAAAGCCAGGAGCCCAGAACTCCATACAGGCCTCCCCATAGATGGCAGGGACCCAGGTACTTGGACCAGGATCATCATCCTCCGCCTCCCAGGCACATTAGCAGGAAGCTGGATCAGAAGTAGGAAGCAGCTGTGACTTGAACTAGGCATTCAGATATAGCATGCGGGTGTCCAAAGAAATAATTTGACCCTCTACACCACAATGCCCTCCCGTCTATCTCTTTCCTCTTTCACGCAAAAGGCAGAGTAGCCTCTTAAGTCCTATATTACTTTGGACAATAATACAGCACCATATTAACTCATGTACATGAGGGGAACTTTGTAAATTATCTAGGTCGGACCTCCTCTCACAACAAAGGGAGTGACCTATCACTAGCCCCTTCGACCTTTCTTCCTATAAGAGTAACTGTAATAACCTTTTAAGAACAATATAATCAAATGCAAATCAAAACCACAATGAGGTTTTACCTCACCCCAGTTAGAATGACTCTCATACAGAAATCAACAAACAATAAATGCTGGTGAGAACGTGGGGGAAAGGTTGCCTAATCCACTGTTAGTAGCAACCATTGTGGAAGACCAGATGGAGATTTCTCAAAGATCTGAAAATAGATTTACCATTTGACCCAGCCATTCCATTCTTGGGAATTTACCCAAAGGAAATGTAATCAGCATCTCTCACAATAGCTAAGATATGGAATCAACCCAGATGTCCATCAACTGATGACTAGATAAAGAAATTGTGGTACATATACATGATAAAATACTACTCAACTGTAAAAAAGAAGGAAATCCTGTCTTTCATTACAAAATACACCTGGAGACCATTATGTTTAGTGAAATAAGCCAGTCCCAGAAAGACAGATAACACATTATCCCTGATTTTTGCTAACTAATATACAGAGTACAAAAACAGTAACGCATATGAGTGAAATTGACATTTTGAGACTTAATTATTGTTTATAGCCCTTGTCTATACTTCTGAAGAACAGTAGGTTTTCTTTTTTTTTAAAGATTTATTTTATTTTTATTTGAAAGACAGAGTTACAGAGAGAGGTAGAGAAAGAGAGAGAGGTCTTCCATCCACTGATTCATTCCCCAGATGGCTGCAACTTCCAGAGCTGCGCTGATCCGAAGCCAGGAGCCAGGAGCTTCCTGCAGGTCTCCAACATGGGTGCAGGGGCCCAAGGACTTGGGCCATCTTCTACTGCTATCCCAGGCCATAGCAGAGAGCTGGATCAGGAGAGGAGCAGCTGGGACTAGAACCGGTGCCCATATGGGATGCCGGCACTTCAGGTCAGGGCTTTAACCCTCTGTGCCACAGCGCCGGCCCCAGAACAGTAGGTTTTCTACTTACTACTTGTTGAATGCTTTATTTAGAAGAGAGTTAAGCTTGCGATTATAAAATAAACTGAAAGTATTGCAAACATTAAAAGAAAAAAAGAAAGGAAGGAGGGACAGTGGGAGGATGTGAAGTATCATAATACTCTTAAAACTGCATATATGAAATTTGTTTCCTTATATAATAAATTTTTAAAAAACAATATAATATATTTACCAGAATGTAGATCATGTATTTGTTTATTAAGCAATTTGAAATTCTACTAAAATGTATTATTTATTTCAACTCCAAGTTATTTCAAAACCAAACTTATTGTGGAGGTTGTCCCATTCCAATGTAAATAAACTGAGAATATATCAAGATTAGCTTGGCTCTTATCAGATGTTAGGTTGCTCTGTTTTCTAAAAGGATTTCTTATCCTCTCAACCGATTCTACAGCTTCTGTCTCTCAATATGCCTGGCCCCCTACTGTCAATCAAGAAGACTGATTAATGAAAGCTATTGGCCACCTATAATCCACAGACTTTTATTCAGTTCACTAAATGATGATTCCAACATTGCTTTGGGAAAAAATAAGTTAGCACATATTTTGTCTTAAAAATACAAAGAGAAAGGGCACACACTGGTCTAGCAGTAAAGATGCTGGTTAGGATGCCTGCATGCCAGGTAGGGGTGCCTGGGTTACAGTCTCAGCCCCAGCTCCCAATTCCAGCTTCCTGCTAATGGACACACTACAAAGCAGTAGGTGATGGTTTAAGTGGTTGGGTCCTTGCCACCCACAAGAGGTGACTCAGATTGGGTCTGCAATTCCTGGTTTTACCCCAGCCAAGTCCTGGCCATTGGCATTTGGGGGGTAAACCAGCAGACACAAATGTCATCTCTCCTTTTCTCCCCTCCCCTCCCCTCCCCTCCTCTCCCTTCCCATCTTCTCCCTCCTTCCCCTCTCCTCCACTCCCCTCCCCTCCCCTCCCTTTCTATCCCTCCTCTCCCCTTCACCCTCCCTCTCTCCTTCTCCCTTTTGATTAAAACAGAAAAACATTTAAGACAGACAGGAATCAGTTGACTGATGTCAATAGAAAGAATCTAACATATCTGATGAAAACATAACAGAGCTGAAGAGTAAACAGATGATTTGAACACTGGCATGGGAAAAACTCTTGTGAATCCCAACTCTCCTCTCTGATTTGCCAGGATTGTCCTGCTCAGTGTTCAGTTCAAGATTAGCTCTTTTGATCAATAAATACAACAATGACTCCATTTCAACTCAACCTATAAACTCAAAAGCAGAGAATGTTTTCTTTCTTTGGCTAGAAAAACTGCTAAAGCTTAGTTCTAACAGGATAGATTTATTGTTAATTACAAATATCTCCTACATTGTACACATATATAATCCATTTGACATTTATTTTTCTACCTCACTGTGGAAATAAACAGTGGTCTCCATCATAAGAACCTCAATTTGTCTAAAATATTAATTAATTAAGCCTGAAAAGTTTCCCTATGTCTTGTCTGACATCTCCTGGAAAGAATTTTTAACCAATAAGAAAAAAAATTAAAGCTTATATCAGAGAACATTTTCTCAAGTCACTTCGGCCAGGTCAGTAGGATTGGAACTTGGCAGTATCTTTAAATTTTATTGAATTTCCCTTCACTTTGAAATTTTGCTGAGCAAATGGAACTAACTGAAGGATTCAGAGAATGATTGATTATAGGAGTCTTTCCAATATTGCCTAAAATGTGGGAGAACAGACGTCAGAGAGCCAGAGTAAACTGCAAGATAAGGAAACCATTTAGCAGATAAAATGTAATATTAGAAATCTGGGTACTTACAAAGTATACAGGATTTTAAAAAATGTTTGCAAGGGAATCATTTAATCTCCCATGGATATAAGTGATATTATTTCCCTGTAGAACATACTCAGTGTTTACATAGACTTTACTAACGAGATATTTTAACAACAAAAGTATAAATCAAGATTGAAAGAGATGAGAACTTTGAAGCGTTCATAGAAACCATTCCAATGTTATGACTGTATAGCATCCAACTTTTTGCATCATCTGAGAGGTGAGACCATTTCTTCTCTCAGTCAGTGGACACCTGCATTTCCAAGGTGTCTTCCCAGAGGAATCCTGAAACCTATGATTTTTCACAAACTGAGAATGTCTAGAACCTTGGAGAAAAGAGATCAACTATATGGGAAGGTCAAAGGGTCACATAAGCACTAACTGAATCACTGTCCAAACACATGAAGTGTTCCAGCCAGACTTCAGGAGAGTAGTCCATTTTCATTTGAATGTCCCTTTAGATACCTTTAGATCAAGGCTGGTTCAAGAGTGAACCAGCAGGGAAGCATGAGGTACTCACGCACTATGTCAGAGACCGCAGCCTATGGCAACAGAACTTACAGGTTCTCTTTGATTTCAGGTAGAAGCAAAACTCAAACACAAATGTGAAAGATAATGATCTTTCCCAGGGCCCAGCGCTGTGGCGAAGCGGGTAAAGCCACCACCTGCTGTACTGGCATCCCATATGGGCACTGGTTCGAGTCCTGGCTGCTCCACTTCTGATCTAGCTCTCTGCTATGGCATGGGAAAGCAATAGAAGATGGCCCAAGTCCTTGGGCCCCTGCACCTGCATGGGAGACCTGGAAGAAGCTCCTGGCTCCTGGCTTCGGATCAGCGCAGTTCTGGCCATTGCAGCCAACTGGGGAGTGAACCAGCGGATGGAAGACCCTTCTCTCTCTCTCTCTCTCTCCTTCTCTCTGTGTGTAATTCTTTCAAGTAAATTTTTTTTGACAGGCAGAGTGGACAGTGAGAGAGAGAGAGAGAGAGAAAGGTCTTCCTTTGCCGTTGGTTCACCCTCCAATGGCTGCCTCGGCCGGCGCACCGCATTCATCCGATGGCAGGAGCCAGGTGCTAGGTGCTTTTTCCTGGTCTCCCATGGGGTGCAGGGCCCAAGCACTTGGGCCATCCTCCACTGCACTCCCGGGCCACAGCAGAGGGCTGGCCTGGAAGAGGGGCAACCGGGACAGAATCCGGCGGCCCGACCGGGACTAGAACCCGGTGTGCCGGCGCCGCAAGGCAGAGGATTAGCCTGTTGAGCCAGGCACCGGCCCTCAAGTAAATTTTAAAAATGATCTTTCTCAAATAAGTTTCCTACAGGGTATTTTTAGATGTGATGAGAGTCCTACAGGTGGAGATGTGCAAAGGAATGGAATTTTCCATTGTGAGGAAGCCTACTGCAGCAGAGTTTCAACAGTCACCTCTATGGGACCCAACAGAGCCTTTTTGAGCCTCTGGGTTACAGCTAGCTTTGGAACACTATTTGAGAATCAGAGAAGGAGAAAAATAACAACCAAAAGAATTATAGGAAAAGGTAGTTTGCTCCAGAAAATGGAGACAACATCACATAAAAAATCTGTACTGTTTCTGACTCTCAAAGAAAGGCCATTGCTTAAAGTGCGGCATGATTGGCTTGACTATTAGAAATGAAGGCTGACTCTACCCTTTGGCTACATTGAGATCCAGACTCCACTAACGGTCTCTTGGTGCTCTCAAAACATGGTAGCCCTCTCGGTAGAGTTAATAAGACCAAGCACAGCTTTCCCAAAGCTGTACCTGGAAATTTATTGAAGAAAAACAGAGATAGGGGCGGAGCCAAGATGGCGGAATAGTGAGGGCGCACACAAACAGTCCAGGAAAAGATAGTTCAATAAAAGTGGAGTTACGGTAGCCCCAGGTAAAGACTTAGAAAAACAATGCGAGGGAAACTCTCCCTGATCCAGTGGACGTGACGCAAAGGAGAACGGATTCACCGTGCTGTGGGAGAGGAAACGCGAAACGGAACGCAGCGGCGGAATCTGCCCGCCAGCGCTGGAGGGGGAGATGAGGCGGGGATCCCTTGGTAACCCGAGACCCCTTGGTAACCCGAGACATTGGCGGGAAGAGGCAGACCCCACTGGGGAAAGTGCACCAAAAAAAAAAAAAAAAGAATAAATAGGGGGAACCAACACGGTCACTACCCTCCCTCTTCACGCACCTTATAAAGTCTACTGGGACAAGGAGGGGTGAAACAGCGCCTGCCCACCTCTAAAGCAGAAGCCTGTCTGCCTCAAAAGCAGGTGCGCATGCGCCAGCCCGCACCAGCCCGTGCCCGTCCGCCCACCACTAAAGCAGAAGCTCGCCAGCCACTAAAGCAGGCGGAACTAACAAGCTGAAGCTGCGTAAATCTGAGGGGGTGCCCGAGCGGGGAACTCACCGTGTACACAACTCCGTTACCTTGACAACCTGGTGAGACAGTGTGGAGACATACCAAACAAAAGCAGACACCGAGGTAACAAGAGCAAGGAAGACACTATGATGACCCCAAATGAAAAAGACACCCCAATTCAAGATTATGAAGATGATGAGATAGAAGAGATGCAAGAAGCAGATCTCAAAAAATTGATAAGAACATTAAGAAGTTCACAAAAACAAATTCTTGAACTACAGAAATCTTTAATGGATAAGATAGAAAATCTCTCTCGTGAAAATGAATTATTAAGGAAGAATCAGAATGAAACGAAGCAACTAGTAGAACAAGAAACAGTGATAGTGAATAGAAATCATAATGAAGTGAAGAATTCAATTGATCACATGACAAGCACACCAGAGAGCCTTAAAAACAGGATGGGTGAAGGAGAAGAGAGGATATCGGACTTAGAAGACAGAGAACAGGAAAGGAAACAGTCAAACCAAAGACAAGAAGAGGAAATTAGAAATCTAAAAAATATTGTTGGGAATCTACAGGATACTATTAAAAAACCCAACATTCGGATTCTAGGAGTTCCTGAAGGCATGGAGAGAGAGAAAGGATTAGAAGGCCTTTTTGGTGAGATAATAGCAGAAAATTTCCCAGGTTTGGAGAAGAACAGAGAAATCCTAGTACAGGAAGCTCATAGAACCCCTAATAAACATGACCAAAAGAGATCCTAACCACGACACATTGTAATTAAACTCACCACAGTGAAACAGAAAGAAAAGATCCTAAAATGCGCAAGAGAGAAACGTCAGATTACCCTCAAAGGATCTCCAATTAGACTCACAGCAGATTTCTCATCTGAAACCCTAAAAGCTAGGAGGGAATGGCAAGATATAGCCCAGGTACTAAGAGAGAAAAACTGCCAGCCCAGAATATTATACCCTGCAAAGCTCTCATTTGTGAATGAAGGTGAAATAAAGACCTTTCACAGCAAACAGAAACTGAAAGAATTTGTTGCCACTCGTCCAGCCCTGCAAACGATGCTTAAAGATGTGTTACACACAGAAACACAGAAACATGGTCATCAATTTGAAAGAAGCTAAAGGAAGGAAATCTCACAGCAAAACATCATAGGAAACCCAAAGCATATATAAGAAAATATCTTTGGCAAATGGTAGGGCAAAGTTACTACTTATCGATAGTCACATTGAACATGAATGGTTTGAACTGTGCTGTTAAAAGGCACAGATTTACTGACTGGATGAGGGAACAAAACCCAGCTATTTGCTGCCTACAAGAAACACATCTTTCTAACAAAGATCCATACAGTCTCATAGTGAAAGCTTAGAAAAATATATACCATGCCAGCAGAAATGAAAAAAGAGCGGGCGTAGCCATCTTAATATCGGATAACATAAATTTTACCACAAAAACTATTAAGAGAGACAAAGAGAGGCACTATATAATGATTAAGGGATCCATTCAACAGGAAGATATAACGATTATCAATGTATATGCACCTAATTACCGGGCACCGGTGTATTTAAAAGACCTGTTAAGGGACTTAAAGGGAGATTTAGACCCCAATACAATAGTACTGGGAGATTTCAACACTCCACTCTCAGAGACAGACAGATCACCAAGACAGAGGATCAACAAGGAGACAGTAGATTTAAACGACACTAAAGCCCAAATGGACCTAACAGATATCTACAGAACTTTTCATCCCACAGATAAAGAATTTACATTCTTCTCAGCAGTACATGAAACCTTCTCCAGGATTGACCACATACTAGGCCATAAAGCAAGCCTCAGCAAATTCAAAAGAATAAGAATCATACCATGCAGCTTCTCAGACCATGAGGGAGTGAAGTTGGAAATTAGCAACTCAGGAATCTCTAGAGCATATGCAAACACATGGAGAATGAACAACACGCTCCTGAATGAACAATGGGTCATAGAAGAAATCAAAAGAGAAATTAAAAATTTCCTGGAAGTAAATGAGGATAACAGCACATCATACCAAAACCTATGGGATACAGCAAAAGCAGTGTTAAGAGGAAAGTTTATAGCAATAGGTGCCTACATCAAGAAGTTGGAAAGGCACCAAATAGATGAGCTTTCAGTTCATCTCAAGGATCTAGAAAATCAGCAGCAAACCAGACCCAAAGCTAGTAGGAGAAGAGAAATAATCAAAATCAGAGAAGAAATCAACAGGATTGAATCCAAAAAAACATGCAAAAAATCAGCCAAATGAGGAGCTGGTTTTTCAAAAAAATAAACAAAATTGACACCCCATTGGCCCAACTAACTAAAAACAGAAGAGAAAAGACCCAAATTAATAATATCAAAGATGAAAAAGGAAACATAACAACAGACACCACAGAAATCAAAAGAATCATCAGAATTTACTACAAGGACTTGTATGCCAACAAACAGGGAAACCTATCAGAAATGGATAGATTCCTGGACACATGCAACCTACCTAAACTGAACCAAGAAGACATAGAAAACCTAAACAGACCCATAACTGAGACGGAAATTGAAACAGTAATAAACGCCCTCCCAAGAAAGAAAAGCCCAGGACCAGATGGATTCACTGCTGAATTCTACCAGACATTTAAAGAAGAACTAACTTCAATCCTTCTCAAACTATTCAGAACAATCGAAAAAGAGGGAATCCTCCCAAATTCTTTCTACGAAGCCAGCATCGCCTTAATCCCTAAACCGGGAAAAGATGCAGTATTGAAAGAGAATTACAGACCAATATCCCTGATGAACATAGATGCAAAAATCCTCAATAAAATTATTGCCAATAGAATACAACAACACATCAGAAAGATCATCCACCCAGACCAAGTGGGATTTATCCCTGGTATGCAGGGATGGTTCAACGTTCGCAAAACAATCAATGTGATACACCCCATTAACAGACAGCAGAAGAAAAACCATATGATTATCTCCATAGACGCAGAGAAAGCATTTGATAAAATACAACACCCTTTCATGATTAAAAAAAAAAAAACCTAAGAAAAGTGGGTATAGAAGGCACATTCCTCAATATAATCAAAGCAATTTATGAAAAACCCACAGCCAGTATCCTATTGAATGAGGAAAAGCTGGAAGCAATCACACTGAGATCTGGTACCAGACAGGGATGCCCACTCTCGCCACTGCTATTCAACATAGTGCTGGAAGTCTTAGCCAGAGCTATTAGGCAAGAAAAAGAAATCAAAGGGATATAAATTGGGAAGGAAGAACTCAAACTATCCCTCTTTGCAGATGACATGATTCTTTATTTAGGGGATCCAAAAAACATCTAAGAGACTATTGGAACTCATAGAAGAGTTTGGCAAAGTAGCAGGATATAAAATCAATGCACAAAAATCAACAGCCTTTGTATACACAGACAATGCCATGGCTGAGGAAGAACTGCTAAGATCAATCCCATTCACAATAGCCACAAAAACAATCAAATACCTTGGAATAAACTTAACCAAGGATGTTAAAGATCTCTACAATGAAAATTATAAAACCTTAAAGAAAGAAATAGAAGAGGACACCAAAAAATGGAGAAATCTCCCATGCTCATGGATTGGAAGAATCAATATCATCAAAATGTCCATTCTCCCAAAAGAAATTTACAGATTCAATGCAATACCAATCAAGAAACCAAAGGCATTCTTCTCAGATCTGGAAAAAATGATGCTGAAATTCGTATGGAGGAGTAAGAGGCCTCAAATAGCTAAAGCAATCTTGTACAACAAAAACAAAGCTGGAGGCATCACAATACCAGATTTCAGGACATACTACAGGGCAGTTGTTATCAAAAGAGCATGGTACTGGTACAGAAACAGATGGATAGACCAATGGAACAGAATAGAAACACCAGAAATCAATCCAAACATCTACAGCCAACTTATATTTGATCAAGGATCCAAAACTAACCCCTGGAGTAAAGACAGTCTATTTAATAAATGGTGCTGGGAAAAATGGATTTCCATGTGCAGAATCATGACGCAAGACCCCTATCTTACACCTTACACAAAAATTCATTCAACATGGATTAAAAACTTAAACCTATGACCCGACACCATCAAATTATTGGAGAGCATAGGAGAAACCCTGCAAGATATAGGTACTGGCAAAGACTTCTTAGAAAATACCCCAGAAGCACAGGCACTCAAAGCCAAAATTAACTATTGGGATCGCATCAAACTGAGAAGTTTCTGTACTGCAAAAGAAACAGTCAGGAAAGTAAATAGGCAACCATCAGAATGGAAAAAATATTTGCAAACTATGCAACAGATAAAGGGCAGAATCTACAACCAGAATCTACAACGAAATCAAGAAATGACACACCATTAAAACAAACAACCCACTTAAGAGATGGGCTAAGGACCTCAATAGACATTTTTCCAGAGAGGAAATCCAAATGGCCAACAGACACATGAGAAAATGTTCAAGATCACTGGCAATCAGGGAAATGCAAATCAAGACCACAACGAGGTTTCACCTCACCCCGGTCAGAATGGCTCACATTCAGTAATCTACCAACAATAGATGCTGGAGAGGATGTGGGGAAAAAGGGACACTAATCCACTGTTGGTGGGAATGCAAACTGGTTAAAACACTATGGAAATCAGTCTGGAGATTCCTCAGAAACCTGAATATAACCCTACCATACAACCCAGCCATCTCACTCCTTGGAATTTACCCAAAGGAAATTAAATGGGCAAACAAAAAAGCCGTCTGCACAGTAATGTTTATTGCGGCTCAATTCACAATAGCTAAGACCTGGAACCAACCCAAATGCCCATCAACAGTAGACTGGATAAAGAAATTATGGAACATGTACTCTACAGAATACTATACAGCAGTCAAAAACAATGAAATCCGATCATTTGCAACAAAATGGAGGAATCTGGAAAACATCATGCTGAGTGAATTAAGCCAGTCCCAAAGAGACAAATATCATTTGTTTTCCCTGATTGGCAATGATTAACTGAGCACCAAAGGGGAAACCTGTTGAAATGAAATGAACACTATGAGAAAATAAGACCTGATCAGCTCCTGTCTGGACTGTTGATGTACAATGTAAATCCTTACCCATTTTAGTATCTCCCTTTGTTGTTTGTGTTTGTTCTAGTACTATTGGTTGAACTCGGCAACTAACACAGAACTATTCTTAGGTGTTTAAATTTTAACTGAAAAGTGATCCCGGTTAACTATGATAGAGGGAAAAAGAAGGGGAGGATATGTACAATTTGGGAGAAGCTCAATCAGACGTGCTCCAAATGAAGGAGTTGGAAACAAGCCAGGGGATCCCAATACAACCCCATCAAGGTGGCATGTACCAATGCCATCCCAATTGTCCAAGTGATCAATTTCAGTTCACAATTGATCACACTGATAGGTATAAGAGTCAAAGGGAACACACAAACAAGACTAGTGTATGCCAATACAAACAGATAGAAACAAGAAAAGGGAAGAATGATACAGCATGGGAAGCAGAGTCACAGCAGACTCATAGAATGGCAGATGTCCTAAATAGCACTCTGGCCTCAGAATCAGCCCTTGAGGCATTCGGATCTGGTTCAAGAGCCCACTAGAGTATTTTAGGCATGGAAAGCCAAGATACTCTGGAAAGGAAAAAAAAAAAAAAAGAAGACATAAATGAAAGATCTCCGCAGGTGAGATCCCAGTGGAGGGAATGGGGCCACCAAAGAAGGAGGTGCCTTTCTCTGAAGGGAGGAGAGGACCTCCACTTTGACTATGACCCTGTCAGAATTTGATCGAAGAAGGCAAACCCTAAAGGCTTCCATAGCCTCGGCAAATCATAACTAGAGCCTAGGGAGATTCCTGACACCATAAACAAGAGTGTCAAATTGTTAAATCAACATCAGGAGTCACTGTGTACTTATGTCCTATGTGGGATCTGTCCTTAATGTGTTGTCCAATGTGAAGTAATGCTATAACTAGCACTGAAATGGTATTTTTACGCTTTGTGTTTCTGTGTGGGTCCAAACTGATGTAATAGTTACTTAATACATACTAAATTAATCTTCTGTATATAAAGATAATCGAAAAAGAAAAAAAACTCATTGTTATATTAGATATTGCATAAAAAATTAATCAAATTCAAAAAAAAATATCATGCAGGATCTCTGTCCTTAATTTGCTGTACAATGTGATTCAATGCTATAATGTGTACTCAAATAGTATATTTCACTTCGTGGTGCTATATGAGGGCAAATGGTCAAAATCTTTACTTAACACATACTGAACTGATCTCCTGTATACAAAGAGAATTGAAAAAGGAAGCTGGATGTGAATGAAAGGGGAGAGGGAGTGGGTAAGGGGGGGAGGGTTGCGAGGGGAGAGGGAAAGTGGTGGGGGGAGCCATTGTAATCCATAAGTTGTACCTTGGAAATTTATATTCTAAATAAAAGTTAAAAAAAAATTCACAAAATTCAAAAAAAAAAAAACTGCAGCACACTCTACAGCAAGTTGCATTATGATTTCAATAAATTTCTACAATGAGATAAAAAAAAAGAAAAACAGAGATAATTTAAATACATAATAGAAAGAAGCACAAAACCAGTAATACTCTCTCAAAAGTGACTGTGACTCTGGACCTGGGAAAGGGTACTTGACCATATAACTCTTGACATTTATTCATCAAATAACTTCAGTGCATTTCAGATATGATATAGCCATATTTAAAAAACAGCCAATAGGAAGGAAGGAGGTGGGGAAAGGGCTGTCTCTAGCAAAGAAGAAATAATAGCCATTAAAGCATCAGAAAGTACTAGATTTATTGGGTTTGCCTTATATCAGAGAAGTTCGATATCTTGACTGTGCAGAATGACTATCTGAGTGTTCTCCATCGTAGGCACCTCAAGACTGTAAAATACAACATGCAGAGACTCGTGTTTGGCACACGGGTTAAGACACTGACACTGAGTGGAGGCCAAGCTCCACTCCTGCCTGACTCCAGCCTCCTGCTGATGCAGACCCTGGGAGGCAGCAGTGAGGGCTCAAGTTGTTGGGTCCCTGCCACCCATGGGGGAGACCTGGATTGAGTACTCAGCTCTTGAGAATCTGGGGAGTGAACCAGCAGATGAAAGACTGATCCTCTTCCCTCCCTCCTCTCCCTCTCTTTCTCTGCTTCTCAAATAAATAAAACTTCAAAAAGATAAAAATACACCCTAAGTGGGATTCATCATTCATCGTTTTAAAATTACAACATGGAGTGCTCTCATTCAGTTTTGTTCATAGGTCTCTAGAAGCTCAAAGATAAGAGAAGTCACGACGTAGTGGCTGCAGGAAGAGCATGGGATATGGACATTACTGCAAAGAATGTCTGCTATATGGAAGGTAGTAGGAGAGGCATCAGGGTTCAAAGTATGAAAGGTTCTTACTCAATTTACACCGTATCTAGCAGTCAGTGAAGAGTTGCTGAAAGAATCACACTGGTGTTTCCAAAGGAGCACTCTGGGAATACTGCAGAGAGTGGGTCGGAGGCATGCGAGACTGACAGCCTGACTCAATGAGGAAGGAATAAAGCTGTGGCAACAATGGGCAGATAGTATGAAGCCAGACTCTATGCTGAACATGCCCTTCAGGACTGCACAGGACAGCAGACAAGGGGAGTAAAGGGAGAAAGAACTTAAGGAAAACTCAAAGAATTCAAGCTTGTGTGACCGGTTGGGCAAACACCCAAGTAGCCAAGATGCCCAGCAGAGATGAAGAAGTAGCAGACTTCGAAGTTTCTCAGGAGGCAATGGGAACTTTCTGAGATATGTTGAGGTCCCCAAAGATATTTCTGGTAAAAATGTCACACATGAAATTGGAGAGACAGAACTGGAGCTCAGAAGAAAGGCCTTCCCAAAGGTATGAAGTCAGGAGTTACCAAAAAGAAGAGAGCTGGGGACAGCAGCAGAGTCCTTGGGACAAATCCATGTAGCCTCCTGCCCCTTCACCCATAGGAAGGTATCCTAACTGGAGGGAGGAAAAGGTACTCGGTGGTCCTGAGAGAGGGGGAGTTAGGAAAGTAGGACCTGCATCTGCCTTGAGGAGTCTTTCAGAAACACAACTCTCAGGAAGCAGGAACATTTAGAATGGCCACCAACATAGCCACAGCACAATGCAGAGTTTAAGGTGCTCCACGTGCAGCAAGAATCAAAGGCTAAAAACGAAGACGAAAAGTAGGACACGTGGTGATGTGTGAAAGCCTGCGGACATGGTCAATCCTTATTGTTTGCGAATTCAGCTTTTAAAGTGTATCTGCAACCCTCAAAACCAATACTCATGGCACTTTCATGATCATCCATGCACATGC
The DNA here is from genome assembly GCA_949820135.1 of Sylvilagus floridanus. Lineage (NCBI taxonomy): Eukaryota > Metazoa > Chordata > Mammalia > Lagomorpha > Leporidae > Sylvilagus > Sylvilagus floridanus. The sequence goes on along the minus strand of OX463238.1, from coordinate 20,876,564 downwards.
GTGGTGGAGCGCCGAAAACAAGTGAGTCCCCAACATGTGTGTTTCCCAGCTGGGGTTAAACAAGCTGCCGCTCTGCTTTCTTGTTTCGGCTCTCATTCTATAAACAAGTCTCCTTTTCACAGTGTATCTAGTGCCAAGTTTTTCATGTGTTTGTGCTTTTTGTTGGTGATTTAGCTGTTTTAAAAGGCCCGGTGCATAGTGCTAAAGTGCTGTCATGTTGCAAAGAAAAAAAAAATAGCTGTGATGCCTTGCACAGATAATATGTGTGTCAGAGAAGCTTCAATTCAGACATGACTCATGGTGCTGTTGCCCATGAGATTCATGAATCAACAGGAAGTATCAAATAAGGTGTCTTTAGACAGAGACACTCACAAACAAGATTAGTATCGCTCGTCGGATGAAAATGTGACCAGAAGCACAGGAGCCCAACCCTGGGATTCTGCTGGAGTAATGTTTCAGTATTGGTAGCCGTCATATCCGATACAATTATTCAGAAATAAGGTGAATGGATGGCATAGGTAGAGGCCTGGAATTAGTCAAGAGCCACATCGGTCCTAAATGAAATTTCTAACTTACTCAACCACAAAAAGGTTTTTGGGGTGTTTGTTGTTGGGAGGTAGGGCTGAGGGCTCTTCAGATTTATTTTATTGCTTGAAAAGCAGAGAGAGAGATGGATTTTCCAACTGCAGGTTCACTCTCCAAATAGCCACGAAACCCAAGGCTGGGCCAGATGAAGGCTAGGAACCTGGAACTCCATCCTGGTTGCCCATGTGGGGGTGGCAGGAGCCCAAGCACTCGGGCCACTGCCTCCCGGGCGCATTATCAGGGAGCTGGGTCAGAGGCAGAACAGCCAGGACTCAGAACAGAACTCCAATATGCAATGCCAGTGTCGCAAGCAGTTGCTCAACTCGCAGTGCCACAGTGCCAGTCCAGGGTGGAGTTTTTAATTTGGGTTTCTCAGCACACACAGCCCCCTCTGAAAAAAAAAAACCATACATATACATCTGTTTTCTTTTTGGACTACATAATCATTGATTGCAGTCCCATGAACTGGAGGTAGAAGAAGTCCGTCTCGGAGTGCAGGGGCCCAGCCTGCCTTATACTTGCTCTGTGACCTTGGACAAGTGCGTTTCCTCCCTGAATCGAGCCTTGCCCTGAGGCAATGACACCTGGAGCTCTCAGTTTCCGGCAGCCAGCCCCGGAGGACGAGACGGTTTGCCAGGCCTAGGAAGAAGTATTTAATGGATGTGCATTTCCTGTACTTTCAAGTGCAGCATGACCGACTACAGATTTAAGAATTCTGGGACTCTTTTCTGGTTTGCACTTTAATGGTAACAATAAACTCAAAGAAAAATTGTAAAACTGACGGAATAAAATATCCTCGATTATTGCAAGCTTAATGCAATTGAAGGCGAAATAGCACAAAGAGAAAAACAGCTCATCATACTTATTTGAAAGAATTGGTTTGAGTGATGGGGACAGGACCCAGACAGTGTGCACGCCAGGCTTCTCTGAGTGCCCTGGCCCTGGCTCTTAGGTCTCTCCAGAGGACCCCACTGTATCTTACCAACAATTGCGTGCTCCATTAAGCACTTGGCAAAGCACTGGATGGACATGTGGGCCCCAGACGTTTCCATGGAAGGTTGTTCCTCCCAGATGAAGTCCTCATCCGAAGAATGTGCACAGGATTAAGACGTAATCCATCGTTTCAAGGAATATAATGATGCATGAAATAAACGCTTGCTTATTTTTCCTCCAAAGAATGCTTTTGCTAGTAGAGGATACATACGTAAACAGAATCCTCTATTTAACAAAACATATCCGTCTCCCATTTAGATTGTAAGAGAGGGATCTAAGTAATAAGTGAAAGAGATAAAACACACACACCCACCCAAATCACCTTGCTTGGGCTCTTTCTTTGGCCAAAGAGAAAATCCTCATAGCTACATGCAGCCCCATAGCTCACACGTGTGAGCACTCTTCCCCTACCTCCATGCTACACTTGGAGAGCACCTTGCAGGCTTAGGTGCACACCAGGTTCTTTAACCCTATGGGAAGGACACAGCCTCCCACAGGACACTGTTTCACTTTTTATGTGGATTGCCTACACACTCTTCCAACTCTAAGTGTCACGGCACATCCAAAGTTATTGGTCCTGGAGGACTGACAGTTCTGCAACACAACACTGCCAGATCTGTGCATTCATAAAAACACACTGGCTTGCACATCGAGGGCCAGAGGAGAGAGCCCTTCCCGGGTAGAGGTAGCTATAGACCTAAAAGAATTATTATTAATATGTCATTGAGAAACAACCGTATCATCTCAGTTCACATTTATAAAGAGGAGAAATGAAGAATCTCCTCCCCATACGGTACCCTGGAAGCAGTATGAAAGCTCTCCAACTGTGGGACCCAAGTCACTTTCTGACACCTGGCCCAGAGCCTCCAGATCAATAAATATTTGTTCAATAAACAACTCTAATTCACTCTTTTTAATCTGCAGAACTTTGGTGCCTTTGGTCTACACAATTGGTTTCATTTCAAAACCCACATAATAAGATAGACCTGTGTTCCCCATCCCATGTCTCTTTCTGCGGCCGCGAATGTTTTTAATCTTAGGAAATGCGTGTAGCCACATGGTGCAGCTTTGTTTGCTGAGCTATTCTTCATTATGAGGATCCAATTTACTTATAGAGTGCTCTTAAAAGGTTGTGTGAGCTTTCGGCTTTTGGCTTTAGACAACAGACCAGGCCTTGGCTGAGCAGCTCAGAGGACACAATTAGTGCAAAGATGGTGACAGAGAAGAGACTCGGCCCTCAGCGCTCCCTCTGCATCTTCATGGTGTGCCCAAGCATCCCGCAGCTCTGGCTGGAAATAGCCACGCCCCACTGCCTTTCAAGTCAGTGGACTTTGCTCCTCTCCTCTTTGCCTCCTCAAAAGTTCATGGCACTCAGATGTCTGCAGACTGAGCTGAGCGACAAACCAACCAACCAACAACAACAAAAATCCCTCAGCTCTCTAGGAGCTGGGAGACAGCAGCAAAGAGGCAGGATTTTTTGTTGTTGCTGTGCCCAAAATCAAAGGTATTCAAAGCATTTACGTTTTCTACATTGAAATGTACAGCCTCATCACTAAAGTGAACATCCAAGAAAAAAATATTTTTGAAGCCGCAGCTTTAAAAAATCACTAGCATCCCTGTGATTGTATTACGTTTGATATAATGAAGGAAGGTATAAAAGTGTAAGGACGGTACATCCAGGGCGAGTGGTCATCCAAGATGCACTAGTCTGGCCAGCCTGGTAAGAGCTGCTGCCCCAAGACCTCCTGCTACATGGGTCCCTTCCCTGGGGTCCCCTGGCCACCCTACCACCCAACCACTAAAATGTCATTCAGTTTTTTAATACCTTTACTGAGTGTGGTCCTGATCTTTAAAAAATGTGTGTGTGTGTGTGTGAGAGAGAGAGAGAGAAGAGAGAAAGAGACAATATACCTAAACACATAGAAATAATTATATTGCAAGCTATATTGAGAGGGATTACATTTTTTGAACATTAGAACTTAGCATTTCTTCTTTTAATTTTATCTTTAGTTTTGAGATAACATTTTTTAAAGATTTATTTATTTGAAAGTCAGAATTACATAGAGAGAAGGAGAGACAGACAGAGAGAGGTCTTCCATCTGATGGTTCACTCCTGAATTGGCCTCAATGGCTGCAGCTGTGCCAATCCGAAGCCAGGAGTTTTTTTGAGTCTCCTGCACGTGTGCAGGGGTCCAAAGACTTGGGTAATCTACTGCTTTCCCAGGCCATAGGAGAAAGCTGGATCGGAAGTACAGCAGCCTGGTCTCGAACCGGCACCCATATAGGATGCTGGCACTTCAGGCCAAGGTGTTAACCTGCTGCACCATAGTGCTGGCCCTTTGAGAAAACATATTTTAAATTTACATTATGGTCTAAAGCTTAATATTACACTAATCAACAGAGTGATTACATTGAGACTTGAAATTTGAGCGGTATTTGTTTTCTGTATGATTTTAGGGCTTCCACAGTTTTCTACCCTAGTTGTACCTTTCCTCTATGGCCAGAGAAACGAAGAGCAAGAATGTCATTTGTCAAAAGAGAAATACTGTTAAAGGAAAATAAATTCTCCCACCAGGCGTACACACCTAATTCATTCCCAGTAGCAATTTACTAAAACTGATACACAACAAGTTCAACAGGTGTCTGGAGTTCCTACTACGAAGGCAGCTTATAGAATAGCAAGTAATGGAAAACATGCCCTCTATGGGGAATGCACAACCTAGTTGAGTTTTTGGATACACACATACACACACAGAGAGTCACACATGCACGCATGCCAGCCTTCCAAACTTTGCTCAAACACTCTCCCTGGCCAAGAACTGCAACCCCACACCAGCATACGGGCATCTCCTCATCCAGCTCTACTCTGTATTTGCCCAGCCCACTTAGCACCTGCTTAAAGGTCCCTGAAACATCAGTGTAAGGAGACAGTGTATCTGCTGAGCCCACTGAGTTTGTCAGCTGTCAGAGGGGTGGAAAGGAATAGGGATCTAGATGGTCCCAAGAAAGTGCTATGGAGGAAGTGGGGCAGGAAGGAGAGGTGGAAAGAGAATGCCAGAATTGGAAGGACCAGTTGCCCTAATCCTCAAGCACCTCGTCCCTGGGGAGACCACAAACAGAAGCCAATTTGTTCTCATTGGAGGGCACTGCAACAGTCAGAATAACCCCCACTGGGTATTTCAGTTTCAGATATAGGACGGGGTGGGGGGATTTCAACCTCTTAATTCCAACAACAACAAGCTATCAACACATCTAAGCCTCAGTCTCTCCATCTGTACAGTGAGGGTAAAAGCAGAGCCCACAGCAAGGAATTAAAGGAGAAGGTGACCGCAGAACGTTTCCCCCAGTGCTGGGAAAGCAGCAGGTGCGGGCTTGGTGAATGGTGGCTGTGTTGAGTGGGGAGAGACACAGACTTGAATTGTCCCAGTCCAGCCCTGGGCCCCAGTCATCTCCCTCCCACCCTCCCTCCGTCTGCTCTACACACTTACTTCTTCCAGTTCTGTGTGCAAAGCTTTAACTACACACTGAGCAGAGCCATTCCAACATCTGTTGCCGTGTAAGACACGCATCCTGACAACCCCAGCCCTGCCCTCGTGGGAGAGCCTTCTTTTGTTTAGCTAGTCGCGGCAATCGCGCTGCTCATGGCTGACAGATGCTAGCAGAACGAGCATGAAGCCTGAGTGGACTCGGGTGTTCTAGGAGCGAGGCTGTCCTCCGGGTCCCGGAGACAGACTTGGAGAAATGCACCTGCAAGCAGCACTGTTCTCCTCCCACCCCGGATCTGTAGCTACCCGGGGATGCTCACTGCCTCCAAGGACTATGCAAAGCGGCAACATTCCCGACAACCATCCAGGAGACCCTCAGAACAACCATTTTCCCCCAAAGGGAAGGCAGAGCCTTCTTAATCATGCCAAGACATGAGGGGTATGTATGGGGTGCGAGATTATCCCATCTCAAATGGACAGCTTTCTGAAGGTCACACAGAGTGGTGAGCAGTCCTTTCAAAGAGGTCAAGTTGACTCTGAAATCGAGGCCTTGGTGTTTTCCTAGGCAGAGTATCCCTCTTCTTGGGAGTGCTCAGAGAAATGAGCAGAACATATGTTTCACAGATTTCTGGAATTCAGTTCTCCCCATCCTGGGACCACGAAGGTCAACTGTCATCTTTGCTCCACAGGGGGCTTGGCTGTTCGTGGTGTGGGACCACATGTGTTAGCTTCTTCTCCACCATCCCTCTGCTGAGATATGGGCCTGGCGGCTCATGGAGCATTTATATTCCACAGTGTCACAGTCAATCATTTGGAAATTCAATTTTACTCTCACCCTTGTCCGGTCCCTCAGGCAACACATCACTTAGTCGCTACAGGCAGCACATTCATCTTGTGTGGGTCCTCTCCAACCCAAGCAAAAACTCAAATAACAGGAGTTGAAACGAGAAGAAGAAACCTTATTCTAAGTTTCTGGCTCCAGAACCGAATGCACTTGTAACTCAATTTTGAACCGAGCCTCTTTTCTACGCTCCCTTCAATCTACATCAAACCAGAATCAAACCTGGTTTCCTCACTGTTCATCTGGAGCTAAACTGGGTTATAGAAAACACACTCTGAACCAAATGTGTCAAGACCCAACTCTTCATGCTGTGTGAGTGAAGCCACTGTGGCCCATCCTGGTGTCACTTGATTTTCTTGGAATGGGGTGAGGCATGGAGGCCTTGAAAGTAAAGCCATGGCTGGCGCCGCGGCTCAATACGCTAATCCTCCGCCTGTGGCGCCAACACCCTGGATTCTAGTCCCGGTCGGGGAGCCAGATTCTGTCCCGGTTGCCCCTCTTCCAGGCCAGCTCTCTGCTGTGGCCCGGGAGTGCAGTGGAGGATGGCCCAAGTGCTTGGGCCCTGCACCCCATGGGAGACCAGGAGAAGCACCTGGCTCCTGCCTTCGGATCAGTGCAGCGCACCTGCTGCGACGGCCGTTGGAGGGTGAACCAACGGCAAAGGAAGACCTTTCTCTCTGTCTCTCTCTCTCACTGTCCACTCTGCCTGTCCAAAAAAAAAAAAAAGTAAAGCCATAAGTCACCAGGTAAACCAGCAGAGGCCAGAGAGGGGCACAAGTAAGCGCAGGCCATAGGAGGAAGCAGGGTAGGCAGCAAAGAACTAGGAGGGCCAGGCAGAAGACTCCAGGGTCTGGGCCAAGAAATCTGGAAGTTAGCCTGAAATAGAAGAAAAGAGAAACAAATGTGAGAAGGTACATGTGGGGAGAAAAAAGGCCTTACATCCCAAATGACCTTGAGAAGGAAAGCAATGTGACAAGATCGAGATGGAAAGTGCAAATAGTGGGAAACTCTAGGCACCGCCGGAGTGTGGCAGGGGTAGGTGTGTAGCCTGGAGGCCGAGATGTCACTTAAGACACCCACATCCCGTATAGGTAAGTAGAGCCGGGTTCAGTTCCCAGCTCTGCTTCCGCCTCCCGCTCCCTGCTAGTGCACAGCCCAGAAAGCGGCAGGTGATGGCTCCTGGAATTGGCTTTCTGCCACCCACAGGGGAGACCTGGGTTATGTTGTTGGTTCCTGGCTTCAGCCTTGGCCTTTGTGGGTGTCTGTGCATGATAGCTCTATCACTGTCTCTGTCTCTGAAATAAATAAATAATGACCCCCTAGTCAAAGTCAAGTTGGGGATCTGGAAAAATCAGACTGGAGGTCCTCAGTTGTGACACACGCTGGTTAGGTAATAGCAGGACAGGCCATGAGTCACCAGGTAAACCAACAGAGGCCCAGGGAGAGGCACAAGTAAGGAGTAAGCAGAGTAGGCCACAAAGAACTAGGAGGGCCAGGCAGGCGATTGCAGGGTCTGGGCCAAGGAATCCTGAAGTTAGCTGGAAACGGAGGAAAAGAGAATCAAATGTAGGAATGTATATGGAAAAACCGCCTCACATCCAAAATGACCTTGAGAAGGCTGGAGAGTTCTCCAACTGCTGAGAACATGGCATCCTAAGCCAGGTTGGCTTAGGCTGAAGGGGCCAGTATGGAGCTGCCCACCCAGTTCCTGCAGGCTGGCCACAGCCGGGCCCCCAGAGGGGATGGGTGTCCAGCACAGAGCTGGTTCACCTGAAGCACAGTTTCTGTATGAAGGAGTGAATGAATGGATGGATGAGTCCCTGCAGACCTGAGGTACAGGCTTGATACTGTTTTTGTACATGCAATGTACAGCACACTCAGGAATAAACCTCAGGAAAATGACGTCCCTAAGAGGGGCTGGTGATCCTGTTCTCTTTCCCTTTGGACGTTGGACTCTTGACTCTAACCAGCTAAAGACACCCTGGTATTTCTCTTTCACACTGCAGGAGAGCTTCTACAATTCTAAACTTAATTCAGGTGACCAGATGACATCTTAGGAACCATATGTGATCAACTTCCCTGTTCCTAGATAGCCAAGTTTCCATACAGCCAAGCGTCACGCGCAGGCAGTGGGTCCTGCCACCCACATCACGCACATGTCTGCTGAAGAGCAGTTATGGTGTCATTGAGACCCTTGTCTGAATTGTCTCAATATTGAACAGTTTGAAAACTTTGGCCATATCTTACAACAAGACCTCAACACAAACATAACACAGAGTGTATAGACAGTATATATATATATATATATACATATATATATATATATATATATATATATATATATATAGCTTTTATTTAAAGAATATAAATTTCCAAAGTACAGCTTATGGATTACCATGGCTCCCCCCATAACTTCCCTCCCACCCGCTACCCTCCCCTTTCCCGCTCCCTCTCCCCTTGCATTCACATCAAGATTCAATTTCAAGTCTCTTTATATACAGAAGATCAGTTTAGTACATATTATGTAAAGATTTTTAACAGTTTGCCCTCACATAGAGACACAAAGTGAAAATACTGTTGGAGTACTAGTTATAGTATTAATTCACAATGTACAGCACATTAAGGACAGAGATCCTACATGATTTTTTTAAAGAATTGATTAATTATCTATGCAATTTCCAATTTAACCAAGATTTTTTAATCATTTGCAATTATCTTTATATACAGAAGATCGATTCAGTATATACTAAGTAAAGATTTCATCAGTTTGCACCCACACAGAAACACAAAGTGTAAAAATACTGTTTCAGTACTAGTTATAGCATTACTTCACATTGGATAACACATTAAGGACAGATCCCACATGAGACGTAAGTACACAGTGACTCCTGATGTTGATTTAACAATTTGACACTCTTGTTTATGGCATCAGTAATCTCCCTAGGCTCAAGTCATGAGTTGCCGAGGCTATAGAAGCCTTTAGGGTTCGCCAACTTTGATCTTATTCCGACAGGGTCATAGTCAAAGTGGAAGTTCTCTCCTCCTTTCAGAGAAAGGTACCTCCTTCTTTGATGGCCCTGTTCTTTCCACTGGGATCTCACTCGCAGAGTTCTTTCATTTAGGTCTTCTGTTTTTTTTTTTTTTTTTTTCAGAGTGTCTTGGCTTTCCATGCCTAAAATACTCTCATGTTGTCTTGAGCCAGATCCGAATGCCTTAAGGGCTGATTCTGAGGCCAGAGTGCTATTTAGGACATCTGCCATTCTATGAGTCTGCTGTGACTCTGCTTCCCATGTTGGATCATTCTCTCCCTTTTTAATTCTATCAGTTAGTATTAGCAGACACTAGTCTTGTTTGTGTGATCCCTTTGACTCTTAGACCTATCAGTGTGATCAATTGTGAACTGAAATTGATCACTTGGACTAGTGAGATGGCCTTGGTACATGCCACCTTGATGGGATTGTATTGGAATCCCCTGGCACGATTCTAACTCCATCATTTGGGGCAGGTTTTTTTCTCTCGTGTTCCTATTCCCCAAAGTCTGGTTTGTCCTCTACAGCTTATTTTTTGGAAACATTTCCAATCAAATCTGTTACCTCTTCAAAAATGAGTCAATAGCGCTCCCGCCTTCCATCAAATACAATCCACACCCATACATCTTATTGTCTGCTTTCCCTCTAGCCAACCAGAGCCACCTGCTGTCCTTCATCCATGTCTCACCCTCTCCCACCTTTAGGCTTCGCTCATGCAGCTCCTTGGTCTGCAGTGTGCTTTTCCTGTTTCTGCCCCCCTGGCTTTAAAATTCTACCTGCTCAAAGGCCTCTTCTGTGACTACTGCTGGTTCCAAGAGATTAAATCCTTTGCCCTTCGATTTGAAATACTACTCCAGTCCCTGTCGATCCAACGCTCCTATTCAACCCAACTCATTTAGTTCTGCAGACATTTTTCAGTAGAACAGTGCTTCTCCTTGAAAATCCGTGAGCAAGCAGCCAGAAGGAGAGAGAATTAGGTGATGCACTTTCTCAGTGGGCTGAAAGGGATAACTCAGGAACAAGTCTCAAGGACACTCAAACCCTTTAACCAAAGACTTAAAGATGTCCTTCCCAATGGAGGAAGGGTATGAATACAAAGAGACAGAGCCAGGGAGTTCTTAGGGGTGATGAAATCTCTGTTACCTGATGGTGGTGGCAGTGGTGGTCACACAAATCCAGAAATGTGTTAAAATTCATAGAACAACAAAAAGATGAAAAAAATCAATTTGCTGCCTAATCCTTTTTAAAAAAATTTTTTTTGAGTATTCTACCAGAGTGGTAAAGCATGCATTAGTGATATTGTAATGACTCACATTTTGCATTCATCCTGCCCCAAGGAGATAAATAGGATTGCTTGTAGGTTAGGGAGAGAGGAGGGAGCTGGGGAAACAGCTTGTCTTATACCAAACAATACTGTACAGTTTGAAAACTCTGGCCTTTGGTATATGTAGCTCCAGACTTAATTTGCAATTTCCTTTCCCGCATACCTTAAAACAAGACCTCGATACAAATATAGCCTACCGATTTTATATACAGCTTTTCTTCACCTGGTCTAGACCTTTATATTTATTTTCATTCATTATTTCTTATCTAATTAGTTCAGTTATTTCAACTAAACCTGGCTGCAGGTGAGGCAGGCAATTTGTCTCAGGGCCATAAAACTATGCGTGTTTCTAATTGTTACTAGAGTTTTCCAAAGTATGCAGCGGCTTCATTTAGGACATTAGTTTATCCAGGTTAATAATTCATTTCTATATGATTAGAGATTTGAGGACCACAAGAAAACCTTGAGATGCAAATCATAAATTTTTCTAACATGGGATCTGCTCCATTGTTTCTTCACATTAATCTAATTTCCATGCTCACCTAATTCTGTAACAATCCTAATTGAAATCCACAAGGGGTAGTTAAAATTCAAGCTCAAGTGAGAAAGGATTTAAGTGAGTTCTTAATGGAACCCAGAGACCTGCCAAGTTTAAAAGCTGCCTAATTCCTCGCCAGGTTATAAAAGACTTTCAACAGCAAAAAGGTGCAGCCCAAAATCTCAGCAGATCTATCTGAGAACCATGGTGACCGGGCCAAGGTTTCATGTTTTCCTTTTCCCCCTACAGAGTATGCAAAGACAAACAAAACATAAAAACTGCCCTCTTACTAATGTTCTAAAAAGCACTTTCACTCAGCCAGGTTATACAAAGGGTACTTTAAAGACTACTTAGAAAAATTGAATTACAAGTCAATTTTCTTCTGGTGCAAAATAAATGTTGAAATTCATCCATAGATTTGTTTTCAAAATCTGCATTTTCGTAAAGCTTTTGAAGACCTCTCATTTGCATGGATTTCACCCATATGGGAGACCCAGATGGAGTTCCAGGCTCCTGGCTTCAGCCTGGCCCAGCCCTGGCCATTGAGGCCACTTGGGGGAGTGAATCAGCGGATGGAAGATTGATTTTCTCTCTCTCTCTCTGGCCTTCAAATAAATTAAATAAATATATATATATAAAAAACAGCAGGTAGAAACTCAGGTTTCCCCTTTGCACCATCTACAAGTGACTCAGTTCTCAGGGATGCCCACATCATTTTCTTAGAAAATTTTCAAATCTTCTTAGCCAGACAACAATGATCTCCTGACTACCAACCCATCATGATGAGGGAAGCTCCCTTCTACTGGTTTCTGACAGTGACAGATTGGAGCAGACCTATCTCTACTCTCCTGGGCTCACATGCAACCAACTGGTGGAGAAAAGGCACCAGCAATGGCCAAAGAATAGAGCAGACCATGGGCACGTGTGGAGATTAAATCTGTGATCACTTCGGCATGCACTATTATAATTTCTTCAGACCCCTCTGAGGGTCCTGGACACCTGGGCTGAGGACAACAGGAGAAAGCAGCAGTCGCCAACAAAGACAAGAAATCCGGAGAAGAATACTAAGGAACATGAGACCAATAAACGTGAGACCAATAAACCATGTTTTCAGGAAATAACAGGGATGCTAAATAAATTGAGCATAAATATTGCAAAGCATATGTGTGGTACAGTCTTTGCTTTCAAATATTAAAGTGGTTATGGAGCAATTTCAAGTAAAACACACATGCAACCCCCCTCAATGACTTTGCCTCAACCAACAGCAGATAGGAAAAAGTTCTAATTCTTAGTTAATAAGGGAGCAAAAAAATTAACTTTGTAAACAACACTGCTAGACTTACTTTTTATGCCTGAATGTTTATATTTTAAGCAAACAATCTTTTGTCATGTGTTTTCCTTTGGGAGCACCTCAGTTCTGCACTTCATCATCTCAGCATAGCATCGTTCCAATGTGACATAGAGGTTTTCCACTCAATTTCTTCATTTATAGGAAAGACCTGGACAGCTATGTATTCTGATGAGAGAGGAGCAGGAGCTGAACACAGCATCTGCCTTCCAAGCTACAGCTGACTGTGTTGACTTACAGCTTAATTATCTAACAAAAGAGAGAGAGAGAGACAACCATGGGAATATCATTTGCTTCTCGTACAACTTCTGTTTCTAAGATCCCAGGGAGATACATCCATGACCTACTGAAGCTCTGAGAATAGGTGGCAGTTTATCTGAGAAATATGGGCAGTATATACATCCATCATAAACACGAATACTGGAAGTGTTTATGTTATAAACTGTGTCTTGTGCTAAAAATTGAACATTGGCTGGAGATCCACAATGCATGTTCTCAGAGTCAGACCAGGTAAAAACTGACCTTTATTACTCAGAGTTTTTTCCCCCAAATCCCATGACAGTTAAATTTACATCAAGACCAGGGAAAAGTCAAGTGGTCTGTGGTCCCACTATTTATTCCCCCGCCCACATCAAAGTCTCCTCTTCATCTTACCACTCTGATGACAAGCAAAGTTTAGCCTGGAAGCATGCCGAGGGAAGTGAAGGGAAAAGTTGCCCTACAGGGTGCAGAGGTAACCCAACCTCTTACTACAAGGCCTCTTCAAGGTAGGACAAGTTCCCAAGGAAGCAAATGTCCAAAATGAGAAGATGACAAGTTCAGACCTTGAACTCATTCTCCCGCTACACCAAAGCTCCACGGCCTCAAACTATAGGCCAGTGAAGAATCCTGACCCTGATTAACTCTTATCAGAACTCCTCCCCTTGACTGGTGCAAACACAAAACTCACTGAAGCCAAGCCCCACACTTACCTTCTACAGAGTGTAGACAAAACCCACTGTGACCAGATTTCCATAGGAGCCTCCAGACCTTTCCCCTGACTTTGACTGATAGGCAAGATCCTCTCCTTCCTTGAACTAGCCATGTGTGTTTGCTCAAGCATAGATTGCGAAGAGTACCCACCCTCTCCACATATGTAATTAAATCTTATAGCTGATCTTAAAACCTGAAATTCTGCTCTAGTTTCCTGAGCCCTGGCACAATCTTCTGGGATTGGGAAAGGAATTTAGTACAAACCATCAGGGAAAAGAAGGAGAGTCTCAACTGTTTAAAGAAAAAAGCAAAGAATGAAGCAAACACCCTCTCATTCCTTCTCTTGGATTGCAGTCCCACACTTATTTCCCAGCTTCTTCTGTGGGCCCTCGTGCATCTCAGCCTGCCTCTCTCCCAATGGGGCTCAGGAAACATGACACCAGAACAGACTAAACAGTGAGCAACAGCCAACAAGGTCAGAGATGCCATTCAGGCCAGAAGGGCATTTGGCCAGCTCCATCCTCCACTCTCACATAAGCCCACTCTTACTGTCTGTAACCTTTTTCCATTCATGCTCAGATCTATTGGGTGGAAAGTTTCTGAATAAAAACTGGACAGCATCTTGTTAGGTCAGGTGGCTGTTTGCTTGGCAAGAAGGAAAGCCAGCATGTAAATAACCTACCGTTGCCAATTTTTTTTGTACAGAAAGTGGTTTCTCCCTTGAAAAGTTCCAACACTCTAGAGAAAAAGCCCATATGGTCTAGGTTCTGAGTTTATGGAGGTCATGTCAGATCTGTGGCCCACCAACAGCTGCTGCCATATGACAGAAAATACAACTGCTTTGAAATGCACGTATGTTCTAACAGGTTGACCAGATTTAGCCTCTTGCAGACCCAGAAAAGCACGAGGATTGTAATTATTTAGGTTTCATGCCAATGGTAGAAAGCGACTGAGTCAAGTGTAGGGTCAGATCCTACAACACAATCTGGATTCTATTTGGAAGACTCCAGCCTATCCACAGAAGGAACTGTGTCTCTCCCTGTTGGATGCTTTGGCTGTTGTTATCCCAACTAGAGTGTCTCAGAAGAGTTACGGTTTCACAACATTTTTGCATCCTTCAACTATTTCCACCCTTCCTGAGAGCTAAACCAGCTCTCTTCACCCCAACGGCAGGATCTTTTACCTCTCTCCTCTTTGAGAAAAATGTCTCACTGCCTGCACTTTTCTAAATGGAGGAGCTGAGAACAAGACCCCAATTTCCTGGCTCTTGTGGTTTTATCCACAGTTCGCCTTGGTTTTAGAATTACATATACATTTTTGGTGTGCCTCTTTGGCTCCAGCCATGTTATTAAACTATTATTACCTAACAATACTCCCATTAATCACCGTGACAGATGGAAACCAGCCCTGGTCATGTTCTCTGAACTCAACGTCAAACAGTCCCAATGCTAATGGAGATGACGCCAGCCATGAATTAGCTCTAAAAGCTTCTGTTTATTCCCCACCCCCTTTCCTATTAGCCTTCATGGCAATGCCTTTTTCTTGTCACAAGACTCTATACTTCTATATGGAACAACTCCTTATGGAATTCTGGGAAATGGTTTTCTGTTGACAGACACCGTATAATGATGATAAACGATGGACAAGTCAGCAGTCTTAAAACTTATTCCCCTAGCAACACGCTTCCAAATACATGGAGGATTGCTACAGTCTGCAAACCTGGAAAAAATTCTCCATTCAACCTCCTTTCACAGATGAGGAAAAAGAAGTGATACTAAACAGAAAATGTAAATCACCTGTGAGGTAATACGCCCCAAATGATGCCTTGAAAGTGTTGAGGGTACAGAAACAGTTTCTGCACAAAAGAGCTTTGTTCTGAGCTGGGAATGGGGGTGTTGGTTCTTCTTGCATTCCCTAAATAAATTGCAGCTTGGAGTAAGAGTTGCACATAATAGTGAATGTCTTCCACTGAGAAGATGCATATATTTATTTTGAACTCAGGTGTGCAGTAGTGCTCTTTGAATCAAACGCCATTTGATACTCTGCCACTTCAGAAATGATTATACATGTAACTCCACACAACTAACATATTATGAGCAGAAGGAACACACAATACAGAGGCCAGCCCTGAAAAACAGAAGGCACTTAATAGCACTTTCTTTGCTGCTTCCAATGAGAGATGCTACAAATGCTTCAGAAGATCATTCTTAACAGAACTGCTAAATGAGGATGTTTCTACTACACCAATCCCACGAAAAATCAAAAAGAGAATGTATCATAAAGGAGACAACATTACAAGTGGCTATGCCCCAGCTGTGGGCATCTCTATTGCTACCTTGCTACTGACTACATCAGTCACTAGGTACCAAAGGTCAAATAGAACCTCAAGGACCAATACAGTAGGCACATGTGATGAATTCAAATTTAAATGAACTAAAATTAAGTACACCTTAAAATTCAGTTTCTCACTGTTGCCTCATTTCAAGTATTCACTAGCGGTCACCATACTGAACAGTGCAAATGACAGGCTATTTCCATCGCTTCTATGAGACAGCACTGGCATATAAGATTTATCCAGGTACCCACCCAGTAACAATTTATCAAACACAATGGTCACCACAATGAAGTCTGTGCACCCAAGGAATTTACGTTCTACAAGTGGGAGACAAACACAACTAACTAGACAGATGAGTATGATTTTTAAACCTAGTGCTATGATTTGGATGTGATTGAAGTGTGACCCCCCCACCAAGTGTCATGTGTTGAACTGAAACTTAATCACCATTGTGAAGTATTAAGAGGGTTGACTCTTGAGGTCAGTGTTGTAGCACAGTGGATTAAGCTACAACTTGGGACACTCAAAGCCCAAGAGAACCAGATCAAGTCCAAACTACTCCACTTCTGATCCAGCTTCCTGTGAGTGCACCCATGGAAGCAGCAGGTGATGGCTCAAGTGCTTGAGCCCTTACCATCTGTGTAGGAGACTCACATAGAGTTCTGAGCTTGTGGCTTCAATCTAGCTCAGCTCCAGCACTTGTAGGCATTTTGGGAATTTGGGGAATGAACCAGCACATGGAATATCTCTCTCCTTCCTGTGTTCCTTTCAAATATATATATAAAAAAAGTGAAGAATGATTTTTGCTCAAAAGGGTTTAAACTTAATCTAGTGACAGTATTTGGAAGTAGGGGATTTAAGATGTGATTAGGATTAGATAAAATCATTAGAATGGAGCTCCCATGATGGAATACAGGTAACTTTATAAAAAAGACAGCAAAGGATACATACACACAACAAACACACACACTTGCATTCTGTCTTGCCATGTGAGCCCTACACTGCCTTGAGATAGTTCCAGAACAAAGACTCATCGCCAAATGCAGGTCTTTGACCTTGGACAACAACCGAGTCAAAAAAAAAAAAAAAAAAAAAACACCTCTTCTTTTAAAAAGTTATTCAGCCTCTGGTATTTCATTACAGTAAAAAAAAAAAAAAAACTAACATGAATGATATTGATTGCTACAGAGAAAATACAACCAAATTACAAAGTAGACAATCTGGACTGGGGAGTGGAGACAGGGGTTAGTTGTCATCAGGTGGCCACTAAAGCCTTCTTTAAGGAGGTAGCTGGTAAACACAGCTTCAAGTAACAAGAAAGAGGCAGCCATGGAAATTGAGAGCCAATGCATTCAAGTCAGAGTCAAGAAAAGATGCTCAGGGTCTAGTGTAGGGACCACCATCCAAGGGACAGCCATCTGTGGTTGGCATGTAGAGAGATGAGTGCTAGAAGTGACATCAGCTCGATCAGCATGGGCTGCGACCAGCAAGGCCTGCACAGTCATGAAATGGTTCCAATTTTATTCTCCCAGGGACCAAATCTAACACGCCTTTGAACTTCTCTATTTAGAAACAAACACACTCTGAGAAATAACTCATTCTGTTGCTCTCTCACCAAATGCAGTTGCCATCATGATCATGACCTGGACTTGCAGGCAACTGCTGTCGGATTAATCAAACCTTATTAAGCATCTGTTTAAATGTCCTGAAAAGTTTGATGAACCTCTCATGTCTTCCTCCAACATTTCCTGGGAACTCTAAAGATGGTTCACAGAGTTACGGGCAACTGGGAAAGCTTCACACATAAAATACAGCGAGTGGCTTAGATGCAAACTGTGTACTACAGTTCAGTGCTTATGATCCTACAACTTGCAAGACCTGGACCCCAGACGCAGAGAAGTAGTGGTATCTCGCTACCCATTCACAAGAGGAAATATGATCATCTGCTTGCATTAGTAACAGACTGAAAAGAGTATCATAGTGTAGTGGGAGAGGAAATATGTCAATTCCTTCCCTTAACAGTTGAGGAAAGTGAGGCCCAGAGCAGGTAAATTATACAGCAGTGCCCACGGCAAGTAATTTTCTCCTGCCATCTAGTTGAAATATTCATTTCTAAATGAGATAAAACTGGCTCTGTTCATGACCTGAGCAAGTACACTTAGATGTTGGAGATGAAGCAGATCATTCAAACATCCCCGTGAAAAGGCACACTGTCTACCTCACTGGTTTTCTAAATCTGGTAGCTGCCAGAGGAGAGGCTCTGAGAGCACAGGTAATTGTGGGAGGGTGCAGGAGAAGCCAAAGAGACTCCTTGATTTCCTATGAGATCTCGAGACAACAGATTCACTGGGGACAATCAGAAGACATTCAAGTTCAAAGTGATCCGTATGAAAATCTTTGGACAGGTCCAGGTTGGGGATTTACACACACACACACACACACACACACACACAGCATGCACAAGTAAAGCTCTATCTTACTTCTCCTTTCTCCTTCTTCCCAACAGCGTCTCTCACAATCAAGCCCCAGTGCCTCCTGCGTGCTCCTTCTCACCAGAGGCAGGAATTAGTTACACTACTGTTCAAACTCAGCACATGGGTGATAGCGGCCATTTCTTGGTCAAGCACTTTTACAAAGCCTTTTAGTTTGAAATTACAGGAACCTAAAGTAAATACAAAATTTTTTTCCACATTCAAGAAACCTTGTTCTAATTAGGTGATTCCTTTTTATGTCCAGATGCTAAGTTGGAAGTTTTTACTTCCCCCTGAAAGAATAAGATGTGCCAAAAAGTACAAGTACTGATTTTTTGGAACATTTTCAATGTCAGAGTCTCTGTAGTGTTTGTTACCTGCCTAATGCTTGTGGAAAATGAGCTGAAAGAAATCCTAGAGAGCACAGGGACAGCAACTAACTATGCAAGACTTAAAGGCCAGGACCCCTGACCCTTCCACAGGAAAATGACCAGGCTAGGTAAGTCACTTATGTTCCCTGGCTTCTGGTCTCCATCACTAAACTGAAGATGGCACTGACCATTGGTTGGTTCCTAGAATGGAGTTAAATTAAAAAACACATATCAAAATCTCGACAGGGTTATCAGACAAATACTCCAAGAAGAATTAACTCTTCCTTCCCACTTCTTTCTGAAATATAAGTTTATCTCTTCTAGACAAGACTTCAAGGGCCCAAAAAATATGACCTAGGGGAGATGATGGATGAAGATATAAAGTGTCCATTGCCCAGAATCTCTAAGGAAGTTTGCAGTACCATAGGAATCAGGCTGGATTCCAATCGGGGCTGGCTTGCCACTGAGGACGGCTGCCTGCCATGCCCAGAGCACACCTAAAGCTGAGCCAATGCCTTAATCCCTACCATCCATCCCAGTGGAACACACAATTCAAAATCTGAATTTCCCCAAATAAAATCTAACCATGTATTCACAGACGCTCTGGACAAACCCACACGGGTCATCAAGCCCTTGAGATTCTGAAAATGGTTACAGGAATACAAACTACCCTTCTTAGTATAAGCTCCATTCACAACCATCGGTTATTTTATTCAATCTCAAAATGTACCTTACAAGTTGCAGTTAAAATTGTCCCTGTTTTACAAAGATGAACTAGCACTAATAATCCTAAATCAAAACGCATTAGCATGATGAGCAGCCCATGGAACAATGGCACATCTTCCAGAACTAAGCATTTCACCAAAAACATTCTGCCTTGCAAGCTCTCAGATCCTGATGTCTGGGCAAGGAAATTAAAACTCTTCCATTCCCAAGTTTAATATTTTCTGTTTAGGATGTGGTTTTATTCGTTGTCAATCCCAATGCTTGTTGGAACACAATTTTTTAATTCATCCAGAGAGTTGTCAGCAGGTTGCCCAAGCTGCCCTTCCCTTCCTGGGATGCTGTTCCTTGTGGTATTTTGCAATAACTCATAAATAACTTGCCTTGCCACTATCTCTGCCCTAAAAAGTAAACTGCATTTTTCCTCTTTTTTGAAAAAAAAAGAAAAGCTTTTTAAAATAACAAAGTCATCAAAGAGACCTGCTTATGTATTCAGGCCCAAGAAAGCAACTTACTGAACCAGAGTCATGAATGAACAATTTTTGCAAGTTTCCTTTACAAAGGATGCAACAGAATATAATGCAGACATATGTATCTGCTTAAAGTTTTGTGTGTGTGTGTGTGTGTGTGTCTATACATAGAGTGACATAATATTCAGCCAAATGTACAACTGTTACAAGATAATAACATTTATTCATAACTTCTACTTACTTGGAAGATGTGTTCATGGTTGCAGAATATACAGATTCTCTAGACAAAGGCAAGTATCCAATAACTCCTTCCAGCTTGTAAAATCCCTCCACAAGTCAGCTGCCTTTCTCATTTATTCTAGAGAGACACCAGCATCAAGAAGAAATGATAGGATGGTGCTGCAGTGTAGCAGGTATAGCTGCTGCCCACAGTGCCAGCATCCCATATAGGCACAGGTTCAAGTCCCAGCTGCTCCTCTTCCAATCCAGTTCCCTACTGGTGTGCCCAGGAAAGCAGTGGAGGATGGCCCAAATCCTTGGGACCTACACCCACATGGGAAGCCCAAAAGAAGCTCTTGGCTCCTGACTTTAGATCTGCTCAGCTCTGGCTGTTGCTGCCATTTGGGGAGTGAACCAGTAGATTCTCATTCCACCCACCCACCCTCATTCTGGAAGAAGAAGAAAGAAGAAATGGAAGGAGGCAGACATAGATCTGGCTGATTCCAGAACAAGTTGAGTAGACTCTTTCCAGAGTGGAGAGGATATCAACAAGTTCCAGCAAATGAATGACCTCTGAGGTCAGAAGCACTTCAAGCCTTCTGTAGGTGAACTCCACTCCCCTCCTACACAAACTTCAACACCCCTGCAAGCGCCAGGCTGGCCCTTAGAAAGGTTGTCTGAGGGGTTGGCACTGTGGTGTAACATGTAGGGCCACTGCCTGCAGTGCTGGCATCCCACATGGGTACCAGTTTGAGCCCCGGCTACTCCACTTCCAATCCAGCGCTCTGGTATGGCCTGGAAAAGCAATAGAAGATGCCCAAGACCTTGAGCCATGAGAGACCCAGAAGAAGCTCCTGGCTTCAGATCATCTCAGCTCCAGCTGTTTCGGCCATCTGAGGAGTGAACCAGCAGACAGAAGACCTCTCTCTCTCTCTGCCTCTGCCTCTCTGTAAATCTGCCTTTCAAATAAATAAATAAATCTTTAAAAAAAAAAGCTTGTCTGATATTTCTAGGTTTCAGCTTCATCCTATTTAGTAGATTCCCTCAATACCTAACTTTCAGCGTCAGCCTCCTCCCTAGGTAAAGTCCTTTATTCTTGCCCATGTATATTTTTAAATGCTTATTGAGTGCCTGCCATGGTCAGTTACTATATAGATGCTGCTGTCAGAGCCATAGAGGTGAATCAAATATCTTAAGGAGCTGACAGTTTAGTAGGAGAGGAAAACAAGTGAGCAATTATTGTAATGCCTGACAGAAAACAGTACAAGGGGAAGACAACAAAAAAATGAATGATTTATTCCCACTGGGTGAACTTGGGCATTTCTTGAGTGGTATTGGCTAAGCTCTGACTGATCAAGAGGATTTTAGTTGGAGAAAGAGTAAAGGACATTCCAGACTAAGGGAGCAGCATCAACTCTGAGCCAAATGAAGTACTAAGAAACAACCACAAGTCTGAAAAATAGCAACGTAGGAGGATAAATGGTAGGCCAGGAGAGTTGTGGACGGAATGCTGAGATCCTCAGATGCTTTGCTCAAGAGAAGTGAAGCTAGGGGTGGTTAGGATTGAAGGCACCCTGTTCCACATCACAGTTCCTAGGTTCAATACCCGCCTCTGGTTTCTGACTCCAGCTTCCTGCTAATGCAGACCCTTGGGAGGCAGCAGTGATGACTCAAGTAATCAGGCTCCTGTCACTCACGTGAGGGACCCAGGTGGAGTTCCTGGTACATGGTAGAGCCTGGTCCAGTCCAAACCATGGCAGGCATTTGGGGAGGTGAACCAATGCATGGGGAAGAGCATGCTCACTCACTGCCTCTCTGTTTTTCTCTCTCAGATTTCAAAGAGATGTAGAACCAGAAGGATGAGCTTAGAGGGATATGGGTGCTTATGAACAAGAATGGTTGGGTGAATGGCATTATGCTCTGCTAAGGACACAGAATTTGAGCTGAGGGCACCTACGAAAAGAAAAAGACCCAAGAGGTGGTTGAAATTTCTGAAGTCAACTTCAGAGAGATGCTGCTGTTTGAATTTATCTGGATAAAATCACAGTAGGCATGGACTTGACTTGTTCACTGCTGGGCTACAAGCAACTAGCACCATTCCTAGTGTGTAACCAAAAAGCTGTTAAAAAATAAATATGACCTAGAGGAAAAAGTAAGCAGGGAATTGATATTGAAGACATAAAGTACATTTATAAAGAAAGGCCAGTGGGAAAAAAAAGAAGAAATCTAAGGAGACTACAACATCTCAGAAACCAAAGAAAAAGCGAATCTTATTTTTTTCATATTAATTTTAAATTTACAAAACAAAAAGGGTGAGGGAGGAATAAATGAGCACATGGATGCAGTCACTTATTCAGCAGATATTTACTAACATTTTCTCACGCCAGAACCTGTTCTGCATGTTGGAAGCACAGCAAGAAACAATAAGAATCCTGCCCCTGTAGAGCTTTAGATAATAGGTAGCCACGCCCAGTGCCCAGCACTTCTGGAGATGTTAAGTAGGACAAGAATAAGCAGAGAGCTACTGGACTTGGCAATCAGACACTCTTCAATGATCAGATTTCAACAACCTTAAAGAACACTCTAGTGGAGCAGTGGCAATAACAGTGAAATTTAGGAGCAGCCCTTTAACCTAGCACTAAGTCACCAGTTAAAATGCCCACACTCTACACCAGAATATCTAGATTCAATTCCCAACTCTGCCTCCTGACTCCAGTTTCCTGCTAATGCAGACCCTGGGAGACAGGGGCACTCTCCACATGGGAAACCTGAATTGAGTTACCAGCTCCTGGCTTTGACCCGGCCCTATCCCAGCCTATGTGTGAGCATTTGGGCAGTGAACTAGCAAAAAGTAGGTGATATCTCTATCTCTCCCTCCATCCTTCTCAAATAAATAAACGAAATATTTTAAAATGTTTTAAAGTCATATTTACCACATGTATCTCTCTTTTCCCATAAGCTCTTAAAGGCAGGAACCAGTCTACTTGTTACTGCACTCATGTATCTGGCAAACACTGGTTGAACGCATATGTGAATCAGTGACAATGGATTAAGGAACTAGTGTTTGGTGATGAAAAAGTGCAGAATGAATTCCTAAATTACATGAATTCATTAGTTAACATCTTCCAGTTCAATAAAGTAGAAGACCATTGCCTTACAAATTATGTTAGAGTTTAGTCTAAAAAAACACAACAAGCTGGTGCCATGGCTCACTAGGCTAATCCTCTACCTGCAGCACCGGCACCCTGGGGTTCTACTCCCGGTCGGGGCGCCGGATTCTGTCCCAGTTGCTCCTCTTCCAGGCCAGCTCTCTGCTGTGGCCCGGGAGTGCAGTGGAGGATGGCCCAAGTGCTTGGGCCCTACACCCCATGGGAGACCAGGAGGAAGCACCTGGCTCCTGGCGTCAGATCAGCGCAGCGCGCCGGCTGTAGCGGCCATTTAGGGGGTGAACCAATGGTAAAGGAAGACCTTTCTCTCTGTCTCTCTCTCTCTGTCTAACTCTGCCTGTCAAAAAAAAAAACAAAAACAACAACAAAATTTGTATTAACTGGGGGTTTTAAGAGAGAAGACTATGAGCGACTCGGTACAGGGGAGTATTGGAAGGACTGACCTCACACAGCTGTAGAACTGGTGAAGAATTTGCTAGAACACTATGGACGCTGTGTGTCTGGTGCAGGTTGAAAGCCTGAGGACAGGCAGGCAAAGGACAGGCGAGCGTGCAGCAAGGGGCCCTGTGGGGACACGCCACAGCTGCACCTGCCTTCAACCCACAGCCAGGCCAGGCGGAGGGCTGCTCTCCTTTGCCATGACACTGTACCCATGCCCGGTCTGTGATTCAGAGAAGCTGAAGGGGAAGAAAGCAGGCCCAGTGGCTGCCCGCATCTCATTGCAAGGCAGCAGATCCAACTTAGTGAAACTCTGTCTTACCTCTCCTTTCTCCTTGCTTGTATTTATTTGAAAGAGCGAGAGAGAGAGAGAGAGAGAGAGAGAGAGAGAGAGAGAGAGAGAGAGAGAGAGAGAGAGAGATGTTCTATCCATTGATTCACTACCCAACTGCAACTGCAGGGCTGGGCCAGGCCAAAGCCAGGAGCCAGGAGCTTCCTCCAGGTCTCCCACATGGGTGCAGGGGCCCAAGCACCTGGGCCATCCTCCACTGCTTTTCCCTGTGCCCTCATCTACCCTCCACCAACCTTCAAAACGTGAGGCCCACTGCTTCACACCCACCTTCCAAATCTCAAGCAAATTGCTTTCGCTACCAGCCCTCGCTTCAAACCGACCCCAAACCGTTTAGGAAATATACTCTGGGAAACTTCATTCTAGCGTAGCCGACACATGATGAGGCCACTACAGTCCTCCCCTTGTCTGTCAACTGTACCACTTCTAGCTAAACTCAGCTTCCAATGAAAATGCTAACGAAGTCGCACCTCTGCCTGACACTATGCAACCCTTGTCCAATACTAACAGGTCCCCTGGGGGAGACAGAGTCCTTGTATCCATCTCTTGGTGATGTTCACTGTTGCTCTACCTAAGCCGCCCTCTCCCTTTGATGCCCCATAAGCTACCTACTGAGACATTGCACCACTTCCGCCGTGGGAGTGGCAGCACTCATTCTCGCTGGCACATACACTTCAGATAGGGGTTTTCCTGTCCTACTTTGCCTACTGTTACAAGGTAAGGACATGAAGGAAAGGATGGAAACAGTGGTGTGTGCGTGTTTTCATTTCAAAATAAGGAAGCAATACTCACACTACAGCCCTTCTCGCTGCAGCTCACCATGCGGTCTTATTTTTTGACAGGCAGAGTGGATAGTGAAAGAGAGAGACAGAGAGAAAGGTCTTCCTTTGCTGTTGGTTCACCCTCCAATGGCCGCTACAGCCAGCACGCTGTGGCTGGCGCACTGCACTGATCCAAAGCCAGGAGCCAGGTGCTTCTCCTGGTCTCCCATGGGGTGCAGGGCCCAAGCACTTGGGCCATCCTCCACTGCACTCCTGGGCCACAACAGAGAGCTGGCCTGGAAAAGGGGCAACTGGGACAGAATCTGGCGCCCCGACCAGGAGTAGAACCTGGTGTGCCAGCACTGCAAGTGGAGGATTAACCTAGTAAGCTGTGGCACTAGCTGCCATGCAGTCTTAGTTGATGGTCGTGACTTCCTTCTTCCCTTACCCACTCCACTCTCCCTGGGCCCTCAGCAGGCCCCTCAGGTCACACACATTCCTCCTTGCACCCATGGTTTAGCAGCAACCTTTAATAAGTCAGACTCTGTCACCCCACTCAGTACAGCAAATCCTCTCCACACCCTCCCCTCCTTGCTTATTCGGGCACTGGTAGGAAGAGACCAGATGGCCAGAAGACAACTTCAACTTGCAGTTTCATGGAGCATGGCTGTGTCCTTTGCTGGAAAGAATCCTCCTTTAGGAACTAAATCTTCTACACCACAAGAACACAAAGTCACAAAACGTGGCACAAAAACTCCACTAGTGAAATGCTAGGGTTAATAAATAGAGCCAGGGCGGGCACTGTGGCGTAGTGGGTAAAGCTGCCACCTGCGATACCAGCATCGTATATGGGTGCTGGGTCGAGTCCTGGGTGCTCCATTTCCAATCCAGCTCCCTGCTAATGGCTTGGGAAAGCAGTGGAAGATGGCCCAGGTGTTTGTGTCCCTGACACCAATGTCAGAGACCTGGAAGAAACTCCTGGCTCCTGGCTTTGGCCTGGCCCAGCTCTGGCCATTGTGGCTACTTGGGAAGTGAACCACCAGATGGAAGATCAGTCACTCTCTCTGTAACTCTATCTTTTGAATAAATAAATAAATCTTTAAAAAATAAAAAATAAATAATAAATGCTGCCTCTCTCATTTGTACTCCTTGATTTCCCAAACACACGAATCCTGGCTATGGGAGCTTTGGAAAACCCCATGTGTGTTAGGGACTGATTGAGAGCTTGCACCCTGTTCTCAGCTCTGCAAGGTGTTCGCATCCAGCTGGTGCCATCAGTGACTCTCTGAAGGTTCACTCCTCCCTGCTGTCTGATCAGCTGCTACAGGGTGTTGGCAAACTCAACGAGACCAGTGCATTGCATCAGCAGGAACCTATGCGCTCACTTCATAGGCTACAAAGTGGGTCTGCTGGTCAGAAGTAACAGCACATGGACTACCATGATGATGGAATAAGGCATCTTGAAAGTTCACAGATGGTGGTTTTGGCAGAGGCAGGAAAGGCAAATCAGTCTCCAGAGTAAGTGCAGATTCCAATAAGAAGGAGTGCTGTCACTCACACGGCAGAAGTGGCCCGAGAGGATCTATCTGCCAACAGTGGCTGGCTGATCGCCAGGGGGAACGCTGCCACTGTGAAGGCTGGGTGCCAGTCTCCACTGTTGCAGGCTGATGAATCAGCAGTGCCATAGTGCCACTGCCTTTGGTGCAACAACATCTATGAGCTGAGGCCACCATGGTCTCTAGTCCAGCTGCTATGGCCACCTGATGCATGAGTTCATTGAGCAAGAACAGACATAGTTAAGGAAAGAGTCAGAATCCCAACATCTTGCCTACCTGAGTTTTTAGGTCACCCTACTGGGCTGCCCACTAACAGTCACATGCATTCTCTGCCCACTTGGAGGTCTCTCCGTGGGGCCTCCCCAGATTTCCTTATCACCATGTCATCAGTTGTGTTCCTCCCCAGCCCTTCAGGATCTAGCCAAATCATTAGCCCTTGCCAAGGAGTCAAGACATTTGTTCCACCAGGCCAAATGAGCCAGCATGTGCAGAGGTCAACGTCAAGGCCAGTGGCCTTCAAGGCCATCTAAAAGTGGGGAGACAGTATTGTCACCACCCATATCCAAGTAATGCCAGAATATTGTGCAGAGTCCTCTCAAAACTAGGCCCACATTTTCTCGACAGTTTAAGTAGAAAGGGGATTTTTTTATGACAAGTTATAAAAATAGCTTGCCAAATAAACGGGAAGTTTGAAAAGACAGACTCGAGGCAAAGCTTCCAGGAATCGCTCCCAAAGTCATGACACAGAACCAGGCCACCAAGGGAGACGCTGCTCCTGCCATGACCAAGATGCTATCAAATCAGGAAGCCTCCAGACTGTTAGAAGCCATCGCTCGGGACGTTGGATGCAGAAGCCTGCCCACTCCAGCCCCTGGATAACCAGGCTCAAGACATGGAGGCCTCTGATACAGCTGCTTTCAGAAGATGCAATGCTTCCACGATTGGTGCTTGCCACAAAAGAAGTAGAAATGTGATATGGTGTGACCACGTCTCATCTTAATTTCATTTGCCAAATCTCATCCAGGTACCCCTGACTGATGGAACCCAAGTCACATCTAGGGACCTCGCTGCAAGGTACTCTGGGAAATGTAGTTTCTGGTCTCCCAAATTCTGTAGAGCAGGAAGAGATCCAAGAAGAAAGTGGGGAATCGATTTTAAGCAAGCCAGTGCATGTTCCTTATTGTACAAGGGAGGCAGTGAGGAGCAACGTGGGCCGGTGCCGCTGCTCACTAGGCTAATCCTCCCTCTGCGGCGCCAGCACACTGGGTTCCAGTCCCTGTTGGGGCGCTGGATTCTGTCCCGGTTGCCCCTCTTCCAGGCCAGCTCTCTGCTGTGGCCCAGGAGTGCAGTGGAGGATGGCCCAAGTGCTTGGGCCCTGCACCTGCATGGGAGACCAGGAGAAGCACCTGGCTCCTGCCTTCGGATCAGCGCGGTGCGCCAGCCGCAGCTAGCCAGCCATGGCGGCCATTGGAGGGTGGACCAACAGCAAAAGGAAGACCTTTCTCTCTGTCTCTCTCTTTCACTGTCCACTCTGCCTGTCAGAGCAAAGTGAACATGGGTATAGGTAAGGGAGGATGCACATTTGACACACTCTTGAGAGAGAAAGAATTGACAGAGCAAAATCGTAAAAAGGAAAGAAAACCTTCAACACATAGGTAGAGGAGAGGGATTTGTGCTCTAAAATAATAAAGAGGCACAGAAATGCAGAAGTGAAACAAAGGGGACACTTGCTGGGCGACCTGCACATCTAGTGATCTGTCTACAAGGTTCTCCCAGTGCAGGTGCATTTGGACAGGAAAGGAGACATTCCCATCCGAGCTCTAACGCTCTGACTGCTCAACTCGAGTCAGTGAGGCCAGGGCTTTGTCGGTGCTGTGGAGCCAACAGAGTCTCTCCGGGACAAACACACTTAGAGCGAGAGATGGAAGATACGTAATTCCCACAAGGCTTAATAGAGACAGGAGTTTGAAAATCTCTTTTTTTTTAATTCAGTGACTAAACATATGTGAAGGCACTCCAAAAACTTTACAGAGAATGTACATTGTGATAAAAATTATGCATGGATTTCAAAATTTTTGCACCAAAATAAACTTGCCTTTTAATTCCATTACTTCACAAACATCTGAAATGCCCTTGTATTTCTTGGATATATATTGTCCTCAGCTATAGAAGGGAGGTGACCAGGTCTAAGACAGCGTCCGCTTTGGAGAAAGCTGGCTCACTCTGTGGGTCAAAGGAAAATTGAACACTTAACACATACCAAGATAGACTCATGGTGGATTGAAAACTTAATGGAGAGGCCTGGAAATTTTAGAAGAAAGTATGTGATATCTTTGCAACCTAAAAGACAGACAGACTATTAGAAAAACACTCAAAGCATAAACTAATAAATTCACAATTTGATTGTATCAAAACACAGAAGGTATGCCTCTGACAAAATCAATAGATGGGAAATTGGAGGGAAAATGTGTGCACCACAACAAATTTGAGGGGCAGGAATCTCACCAGCAGTTAAGTCACTGGGTAAGATCCATGCACCCTGCATCAGAATACCTGGGTTCAATTCCTGGTTCCAACTCCTAACACAGACCCTGCAAGGCAGTGCCCTGTGAGGCAGTGGTGAGGCTAGTGGTTGGGTCCCTGCCACCACATGGGAGACCAAGATGGAGATCTCCACCTCTGGCAAAGCCCTGGCCAATGCAGGCATTCGGAGAGTGGACAAGCACATGGGAGGGGTGTGTGTGTGTGTGTGTATGTGCGTACACATCTTGCTGCTTCTCAAATTTAAAAAAAATCAATCAAAACCAACCAGAGGCTGATAGAGCATATAGTCTTCCCTCAGCAGCCACAAGGTATTGGTTCCTGGATACCCCCACCACCTGCCAGGACACCATAACCCCAGGGATGTCCAAGTCCCTTATATAAAATAATGTAGTACTTGCAGGCCACGCCTACACTTTCTCCTGTGTAACTTAAATCATCTCTAGACTATGTATCATACCCAACCCAATGGAAATGCCATGTATGTAGTTGTTACACAAAATTGTTTAACGAGGGAAGAAAAGAAGCAAATTTTGTTCACGGTCACTACAGACACAATTATTTTTCTGAACATTTCAACACACTATAGGTTTAGTCCTCAGACATGGAAATTGCAGATCCGGGGGGACAGCTGTCTTAGAAATCGCTGCAAATTGACTGTAACACAAAGGGAGAACACCAGTAGGAAAAAATGCAGACAAAGGATACAAACGAACTCACAAAGAAGCAAAACCAAAAAGACCACAAGCTTTTGAAGGGATGTGCACGCTCATTAGTCATTACAGAAATACAAATCAAAGCAACAATGAGAAATCCCTTCACACCCATTGACTGGCAAGAGAGAAAACTGGATGATGTAGGACATTGGAGAGAACGTGGGGACAGAAAGAGGAACCTCGTGTGAACTCCCAGTGCAAGTGTAGACTAGAATGGAAGAGCAAACTGGCAGCACTCACACAAAGCACACACACACCCTGGGATCAGTCATTTCACTCCTAGATGAACACCACCAAGTCACTGTCATCTGGCTCCAGGAGGTGGGGGCACACAGAAGAGGATCATGGCAGAGACAAACGTGGGAGCCCATCTCAACTTCACCCCCACCAGCACAGGAAGAGGCCACTTCCCCAGCATTCCTTGTAGTCATGGCCACGGGATGGGGTTGGGGAAGGCCTCTTGTGAGCAGAAAGGAAGCAAAGTATGATAAGAAACATATTGGCTCTTTGGCCCCAGCTCCCAGCACAGAGTTCCTAAACCCTTATGCTTTCCAGAGTGGCAGGAGTGTCTTCTGTGTGCTCACAACAAGCCCCTTTTCATCATACCTGAATTTATGCTCCTGAGTGACTTGGGGTGATGTCTCTATATAGCGTCAGAATGAGCCAGCTCATTGGCCAGCCCCGCAGCTCACTAAGCTAATCATCTGCCTGCGGCGCCGGCACCCCGGGTTCTACTCCCGGTTGGGGCGCTGGATTCTGTCCCAGTTGCTCCTCTTCCAGTCCAGCTCTCTGCTGTGGCCTGGGAAGGCAGTGGAGGATGGCCCAAGTGCTTGGGCCCTGCACCCTCATGGGAGACCAGGGGGAAGCACCTGGCTCCTGGCTTCGGATCAGTGCAGCACACTGGCTGTAGTGGCCACTTGGAGGCTGAACCAATGGCAAAAGGAAGACCTTTCCCTCTCTCTCTCTCTCACTAACTCTGCCTGTCAAAAAGTGAGGAGAGGGCTGGAAATTTCAGCCCCAACCTCCAACCTTCAGGAAGACAGGAGGGGCATGGACAGTTGGAGGTGAAGTCCTATAAACACACTTGGACAGAAGATTTGATGAGCTCCTGGGCTGCTAAACCCGTGGAGGGGTGCAAGGGCAGAGCGTCTCAGATAGGGCAAGGAAACTCGAACCTTCTTTGCCTCTACTGTCCATCTGTAGCCCTTGGGAGACACTTCATAATAAACCAGTTAGTGTAAGTCAACTGTTGCCTTGAATTCTATGGGCTATTCCAGCAAATTATCAAACCCAAGGGAGAGGTCATGGGAACCCCAATGTATAAGCAGTCAGGCAGGTAGGCACGCACTTGAAATTGACATCTGAAGTGCAAGAAGCCTTGTGGGACTGAGCCTTTCAAGTGTGGGTTCTGTGCTAACCCCAGGCAGGTAATGTCTGAATACTGAATTAAATTGAACTGAACTGAATTGAATTATACACATTTGATGTCAAAGAATTGATTGGTTGGGGGGGGGGGGGACCTGCACATCTGATGTCAGAAGAGAAGTGCTGGGGTTTAGCCTTGTGGGTGAAATGTCCATGTTCCACATTGGTATCTCTGGGTTCAATGCCAGGCTCAGCTGCTGACCCAACTCCCTGAGAGGAAAAGTAATGGCACAAGTACCTGGGTTCCTCCCACCCAGGTGGCAGACCCAGATGGAGTTCTAGGCTCCTGGTTTTGGAGCACTGCAGGTAGCAGCTTTACCCACTATGTCGCAATGCTAGCCCCAGCCTTCTTCATTTCTAGAAAGAAAACCTGAGATTAAGAAAATTAGGCGTTGCTACTTTCATAGCTAGAATATCTATTTTCAAAGCTGGCAGTTCTTCTTCGTGTTCACTTATTTCTTGCCAAACACGATCAATAACAATCAACCCGCATTGCTAAGTTTCTTATTTCTCACTCCTTCCCTTAGGGTGCAAGGTCATTCAGTCTATGGGCCATCTTCCACTGCTTTCCCAGGCCATCGCAGAGAGCTGGATCAGAAGTGGAGCAGCCAGGATTTGAGTTGGTGCCCATATAGGATACTGGCACTGAAGGCAGCAGCTTTACCTACTACGCCACAGCACAGGCCCCAAACACTTGTTTCTTGATCACATAAAGTTCTGCGGTAGGGCAGCTTCCCAGGAAAGCCTTCTCCATGCAGTACTCCAGGAGCTCAGGTTGCTTCTCTCTTAGGCTCTGCATCCAACTCTGCCCTTGCTGCACATCTAAGGGGGCTGAGACGGCAGGAGGGTCAAGGAAGTGCCTAAGTCAAGGAGCGTCTTTTGTTCTCTGAGAAAAGTGCATACTACAGTGTTTCTCTCTGCTCCAAACTTCCTTTCTTTTGTTTGCATGTTAAGCCACAGAGGTTAGTAAATACATTTTAGCTTTGTCTATCGGGACTGAACACGGATATTGATAAGCAACGTGGGATGCTGACACTTCAAAACAAAGTGACAGTGACAGTGAGGCAGCAGGCAGTGAGAACACGGAGAGGAGAGGCTGAAACACGGATAGGAGAGGCACTCATGCCTGCCCACTAGACCATAGACTGAATGACCTTGCACCCTAAGGGAAGGAGTGAGAAATAAGAAACTTAGCAATGCGGGTTGATTGTTATTGATCGTGTTTGGCAAGAAATAAGTGAACACGAAGAAGAACTGCCAGCTTTGAAAATAGATATTCTAGCTATGAAAGTAGCAACGCCTAATTTTCTTAATCTCAGGTTTTCTTTCTAGAAATGAAGAAGGCTGGGGCTAGCATTGCGACATAGTGGGTAAAGCTGCTACCTGCAGTGCTGGCATCCCATATGGGCACCGACTCATGTCCCAGCTGCTCCATTTCCTATCCAGCTCCCTCTCTGCTAATGGCCTGGAAAAGCAGCAGAAAATGATCCAAGTATTTAGGCCCCTAACATTCATGTGGGAGACCCGGATGAAGGTCTTGGCTTCAGCCTGTCCAGTGCTGGCTGTGGCGGCCATCTGGGGATTAAACCAGCAGATGGAAGATCTCTTCCTCTCTCTAAATATGACTTTTAAAAATTAATATATATATATACATATTTTCAAAGAAATAAAGAAGGCTTTTGAGTGTAGGAGGCTCAGAGACACAGAGCAAAGGCCAGCCTAAGAGCCCATGAGACCATTCAATTTAAAAAGGGGGAGGGAAGGAGAGTGGGAGAGGGAGAGAAAGCAGCCAAGGGCAAAAATCAGTGCCTGAAAGGTTTGATGATTTCAGTGTGATGGCTTCACGTGTTGACACTGAAGCCCCATAGTGAGATATTAAAAACAGAAACTTCATCCACGTAGGGTGCCTAGCAGCGAGGCCTCTGGAAAGGGGTCAAGGTTGGGTATATTCAGCAGGGTGGAGCCAGGCAGCTCTACAAGGCGGGGAGGGTAGAAGAGGTGCACATGCGCACAAGTGCTCTCCCTGTCTCTCACTGCCTCCGGACTCTGCCAGGAAGAAGGCCATCACCATGAAGTGACACCACCAAGGGGGACCCCGGAAGAACCTGCGCAATGCTGTTCAGACTTTCAGCCTCCAGGACTGCAAGCTACACAAACGTCTTTACAAAGTTAGCATGTCTCAGGAATTTTGTTATAGTAATTTAAAAAAAGCTGACTAATACAAAGGATGTGACCCGGAGCCCTGTCGTGGTGCAGCAGGTCAAGTTACACCAGCTAAATCCCGTATCAGCGACTCCACTTCCAATCCAGCATCCTCTGGATGCCATTGCATCCCCTGCCATCTATGCTTAGCAAGTGGGAAATCAAAGCGTGGATGCTGCTTACGTCAGACGTGAATAACATTGAACTCACCCACTGGCCTAGGGCTGCCGCCAACACATGCCATGGTGCTTACGTGCAAAAATGGACAGTCGGAACTAAACACAGGCAGCCCCCAGGATCTCTGGAAGACTGCATCCAGGACCCCGTGGATATAAAAATCCACAAAGATGCTCAAACCCTTCATGTAAAACACCACAGTACTTACACATAACCTATGCCCATCCCCCCACATACCATAAGTCATCTCTAGGTGGCTTATAATTCCTAATTCTATGAAAGCAGTTGTTAGACTCTGTTGTTTGGGGAAGAAGGACAAGGGGAAGAGAGCCTGTATGTGTTCATGTGTTCAGCACAGACACAATTTTTCCCCCAAATATTTTTGATGTGTATTTGGTTAAATCCACAGACATGGAACTCAGTGATGTGGAGGGCGAATCGTATTGACCTGCAAGAAACTTTTGCAAATCGAACATTTTGGAAACCAATGTCTGTTCTAGCCAAAAAAGGGAGCACAGAGAAGAGGTGAGGCCACATACAATCTGATGGCTCAGGCCCTTCCCAATTGGAGGAACCACAGGTGCCGAGACTGGAGTCGACGTGAACATGATAAAATTTGGGAGTATGAGTAGAAGGGGGTGCATTTATGAAGCTACTTATAAAGATGTGGCAAAAAGTGTAGTGAGTGAGCAAGACTACCCTTCTTCCAAACCTAGGGACGACAGACACCTTGGCCTTTCGCTTCAGAGCCTAGGGCAGCACGCTTTGTGACGGATAAGCCATGAAGTCTGGTGGTCTCACAGGGAGGACGCTACCCGGCATCTAAACATTCAACTCACCATGCACCTGCTGATGCTATAACTCAGTCCTTCCAACAGATGGACACCTCAAGTCCCAAAGCAACTTCCAACTTCCTAGCTGTCGTGGGTTACAAGCTAAAAAGAAACAGATAAAATAAACATGGATCACTTATTTTATTAAACCCAATATAGCCAAAATATTAGCATCATGTCAGCCACAAAAAAAAATTTGATGGATACTTGATATTCTATTTTCTTCATAACGGCTTGTCTTGGCTGTGGCCTCTAGAGTTTAGAGAAAAGTGGGAAAAAAATTGGGAGCTTTTGACAAGCAGTGACGGGAGTGTGTTCACTAAACACTTCTCAGAAAACATGCTTTCAATATTCGAGCAAGGGCTTCCTGCGATTTTATGCAAATGGCCACTGACAGGAGTCAATATGTATATCCAACCAAAGCAAGTAAGTAAAATGTAGGCAAAATAGTGCATGCCAGCTAAGCCCATTGACAAAAAGCACAAAAACAAGCAAGACTAATGTGTACAGTTAGAAATGGACAGCGCTTACCTCGGGGGCAGGCAGGACTTGAAGGAGGCACACGGGGCCCAGGGCTGGTGGTGATGTGCTGTATCTCTACCCATGCTCTAATCACATGCATGAGTTCAGCTGGGGGAAATTCAGCAAGCTGTTCACTCTGATGTGTGGTTCCTCTGCATGTGTGTGTGTCTGCCAGTATGTGCACATAGATGGCTATACATACACAAGTATATTGAGGGTTCTTCAAAACATTTGTGGAAAATTGAGTGAAAGGTTCTTTATTTGGGGTCAAAAAACACTTTGAAATTCATGCATCTGAGGGACCTTCAAAAAGTTCAAGAAAAATATGTATTAGGAAAAACCTATGTATGAATTTCAAAATTTTTTGAAATGTATCTAAATTTATCTTTTAATTCCATTTTCCATGAACTTGTTGGCACTGCCTTATATACAAATGTATGCACAGAATTAAAATAGTAAATAAAGACTTGGACTTCCTTCTGTAGTGCAATTCAATAATTGAAAGATCAAAACTTTGATAGCACGTGTTGAGTAGGTCATCTTTATAAAGGACGACTAACTCAAATGTCGTGGCATAGGAGACGCAGGATGTACAAACTCTCCGGTTTTCATTAGTGAATAAGTCAAACATTACACTTTTCTTTTACCTTAATTAATCTGAATATCAACCATGCAATTTCAAAGAATCAGATTCCTAAATACACGCTGAGCAGGCTCTAACGACCCCAGCTTGCCTTGCAGGTGCAGGAGCCATGTTAATTTCAGGCTGCACCTCTTCTTCAGGTACTAGTCAGTCTGCTGTAGTCCTCGCGCGTCTGCCCATGAACCACACAGCATAGTCCCTTGGGAGCCCTCGGAAACTCTGTTTCTGATGAGACACTTGCACCCTCACTTTTACTAGACGCAACATACAGAGCAAAACACCATACTAACAATCGAATTTCAGTACAGAACACTTACTCTTCAAAGACTACAGCATGGCACAGAAAGCACCAAAAAGAAAACAAGAGGATAGTGTGGGGTCAAGGTTCCATGTTCTCTCTCTCAAACAACTTCATTTTCAATTACTCCCCACAATTTCCACCTCTACACACACCCCTCAGTAATGAGTCTGGCACCCAAGAAAGCAGGAGCTCGCCGAAACCACACTGAGGACCCACGGTGCAGAGTAGGGCACCTGGAGCTCGCTTCTGCTCTTCTAATACAAAGCAACGCAAGTCCATCAATGCAAGGGGACTCTTACTTCAATTCATACTCACTAGATAGAGACGCTGCCCCCTACAGCCCGTGTCTGGATGGAGCACCAGGAGCCCACACACAAGCCTCTGCAACAATGATGCTATGCTCTCAGGGTTACTTTATTATAGAGTCTCTTCCTCTGGAAACTGTCAAGGGAAAGGTATTTCAATACCCCTGACACATAGTAAGGGCCCTTGAATTTAATTTTAAATAATTGTGTTAAAGTAAGAGAAAAGTTCTAACCCATAAATGCCAGGAGACCCGTCTCTAGGGCTAAATAAACATGCCTAAAGCATAGCGTCATCACAAAGGTATATTTATTATGGTGGGAGACTGTAAAAATGGAGAAGAAGATCACTGCAGATCTTTCAATGTATCCAAGGCTTCATTTTTTTTTGACAGGCATAGTTAGACAGAGAGAGAGATAGAGAGAAAGGTCTTCCTTCTGTTGGTTCACCCCCCAAATGGCCACTACGGCTGGCGCTGCGCCAATCTGAAGCCAGGAACCAGGTGCTTCTCCTGGTCTCCCATACGGGTGCAGGGCCCAAGCACTTGGGCCATCCTCCACTGCACTCCCTGGCCACAGCAGAGAGCTGGCCTGGAAGAGGAGCAACTGGGACAGAATCCGGCGCCCCAACCGGGACTAAAACCCGGGGTACTGGCACCGCAAGCAGAGGATTAGCCAAGTGAGCCACGGCGCCTGCCCAAGGCTTCATTATTTTTAACGACTCGAGAAGATGCATCCTGAAGATGCTTTGGTGGGAGACCTTGGTGCACTGGAGAGAGCTGCTTGTGTGCTACAATATGCCCCCGCGTGGAACAATTCCTGGGCCTGTGGTGAGCACATGAGAAGTAGTTACTGCATGAATGTACCAAGGAGCCAATTGTTCCGAAGCACTGACAGTTTCTGCAGTGTTCTCTCACCAGAAAGCCTCATGGTCCATCCAGCTCATCAGAACCAACTGGGGTGCTCATTATAATGCAGATACCTAAACCCCAAGCCAAAGGTAATACTTCAGAAAAACAGAATCAGCAGGAGGCGGGGGAGGCAGAGGAGAGAGAAAGAGGGAGAGAGAGAGAGCCCATCAGTGTGCACTCTGAAGGATTTGGCTGCCAGATGCTAGGGGTTGGCAAACCCAAAATCCATATGGCAAGCCTGGCAGGCTGGAAATTCAAGAAAGAGTTGACTCTGCAGGATGGGCCAAAGAGGCTGGAAACTCAGCAGGGCTTCTATGTTGATGTCTTGAGCCAAATGCCTTCTCTTCCAGAAACCTCTGAAAGGTCCTCAACTGATTGGATGAAGCCAAAGCCACAGTATGGAGGGTGAACTATTTAAAAGTCTGCTGATTGAAATGCTAATCACACCTTAAAAATATACCTTCACAGCAACATCCAGTCTGGTGCTGCGCCAAGCAGCTGGGCACCGTGCTCTCACCACACTGACACATGATACTAACCCCAGCCACCATGCAAACTGTCTCCCTCCGCTTTCTCTTGCTATAACAAACTTGCTGAGACCTGGAAATTTATAAAGAAGTCTACTTCACTCCTGGGTCTGGACGCTGGGAAGTTCAAGAGCATCTAGTGAGGGTCCCCCTACTGCACCATAACACGGCAGAGGGCACCACGCAGAGGACACAGCAAACGTGTTCGCTGACTTCTTTGTTCCTTTATGACAAAGGTCATTAATGAGGTCATGGCTTTATCCTCACCACCTCATCTAATCCTAATTATTTCCCAATCACCTTCAAATGTGATTAACATATGAATTTGGGGATTGTTTCCAACCTGGTAACTTTTGGAGAAAACATTCAAATGATGGGAGAATCAAAGATTAAAATGTTTGATAAAATGCAAAAGATGGGTGGATTCAGATTCCACTTGGGAGGTCCACATCCCTGGGTTGGTTCAAGCTCTAGCTCCACTCCCAATTCCAGCTTCTTGCTAATTTGCACCCAAGGGAAGCAGCAGGTGATAAATCAAGTAGCTGAGCCCCTACCTACTGCCCCATGTAGGAGATCTGGATTGAGTTCCCAGCTCCTGGCTTCAGCCTAGCCCAGCCCCAGCTATTGTGCACACTTGGGGAGTGAGCCAACAGAAGGAAGATTGCTGTGTGTTTGTGTGTGTGTATGTGTGTGTATGTATTTCTGTCTGTCCATCTGTCTCTCTCTCTGCCCCATCCCTGAGAAAGAACTTCTGAGATCAATCCCATTCACAATAGCCACAAAAACAATCAAGTACCTTGGAATAAACTTAACCAAGGATGTCAAAGATCTCTATGACAAGAATTATAAAACATTAAAGAAAGAAATAGAAGAAGATGCCAAAAAAATGGAAAAATCTGCCATGTTCATGGATTGGAAGAATCAATATCATCAAAATGTTCATTCTTCCAAAAGCAATTTACAGATTCAATGCTATACCAATCAAGATACCAAGACATTCTTCTCAGATCTAGAAAAAATGATGCTGAAATTCATATGGAGGAACAGGAGGCCTCGAATAGCTAATGCAATCTTATACAACAAAAACAAAGCCAGTGGCATTACAATACCAGACTTCAAGACACACTACAGGACAGTTATAATCAAAATAGCCTGGTACTGGTACAAAAACAGATGGATAGACAAATGGAACAGAATGGAAGCCCCGGAAATCAATTCAAATATCTACAACCAACTTATATTTGCAGTTCTCAAACTGTTCTCTGTGTTGTGTGTGTGTGTGCAAACTGTTGAAATCTATGCTTAACATGGAGTTGGTCCTCTGTATATAAAATCAAAGTAAAAATGAACCATAATGAGGTAATAATAGCGGGTAAAGCCACCACCTGCAGTGCCAACATCCCATATGGGCGCCAGTTGGAGTCCTGTCTGCCCCACTTCCGATCTAGCTCTCTGCTATGGCCTGGGAAAGCAGTAGAAGATGGCCTAACTCCTTGGGCCCCTGCACCCATGTGGGAGACCCAGAAGATGCTCCTGGCTCCTGGCTTCAGATCAGTGCAGCTCCGGCCATTGTGGCCATCTAGGGAGTGAACCAGAGGATGGAAGACCCCTCTCTCCCTCTTTCTCTTCCACTGCTTCTCTCTGTGTGACTCTGACTTTCAAATAAATAAATAAATAAAATTTTAAAAAAAGAGAACCATAATGAAGGAGATGGGAGAAGAAGAGGGAGGTGGGATAGGAGTTGGGGTGGGTATGGAGGAAAGAACCACTATATTCCTAAAGGTGTACCTATGAAAAATGCATTCATTAAATAAAAACTTTTATTTGACAGATAGACAGTGAGAGAGAGAGAGACAGAGAGAAAGGTCTTCCGTTGGTTCACCCCCCAAATGGCCACTACGGCCGGTGTTGCGCTGACCCAAAGCCAGGAGCCAGGTGCTTCCTCCTGGTCTCCTATGCGGGTTGCAGGGGCCCAAGCACT
Source organism: Sylvilagus floridanus (assembly GCA_949820135.1). NCBI lineage: Eukaryota > Metazoa > Chordata > Mammalia > Lagomorpha > Leporidae > Sylvilagus > Sylvilagus floridanus. The sequence goes on along the minus strand of OX463238.1, from coordinate 20,837,508 downwards.
TGGGCCATCCTCCACTGCCCTCCTGGGCCACAGCAGAGAGCTGGACTGGAAGAGGAGCAACCGGGACTAGAACCCAGCACCCATATAGGATGCCCATGTAGCAGGCAAAGGATTAACCAAGTGAGCCATGGTGCTGGCCACTAAATAAAAACTTAAAAAAATAAATTTATAAAAATTATTTGAAAAGCAGGGTGATGGGGGTAGGAAGGAGATGTAGACAAAGAGATCCTCAAACCATTGTTTCATTCCACAAATATCTTCAATGGCCAAGCTTGACCAGGCCAAAGCCAGGAACTCCACCTGGGTCTCCCATGTGGGTGGCAGGAGCCCAAGTACTTGGGCCATCATCTACTACTTTTTCCCAGGTGCATTACCAGAGAGCTGGATCAGAAATGGAACAGACGGGACTTGAACTAGCATTCACACATTGCAGGCAGCAGCTTAACCTTCTGTGCCACATCTGGGCCCCTAGCATCTGCATTTCTGCATTTTTAATATACACCCAAGGTGATTCCGATTCTGATTCAAGAGATACATGGAATTATAGCCAGGGGAACAGGGCAGTTTCTATGCTTCCTGAGTGGCTTTTGAAGCACACACTGCTAACACTGTGGAATTTCAAGGCAGTGTCTGGTGTGTCGTCTAGCATCACTGGTCATATTCACTGGAATATTCTTCAGGTGCAACTAAAAAAGCAAAATAAAAAATCATCAGTTGCTCTTTAAGCAAAGAGCTCTTCCTGCAGGAGATTGTACGAACAGTACTGGGGGCAAAAGGGAAGCCTCAGGCATCGGAGAAACACTTCCCAGGGCCGGCGCTGTGCCTGTGGTGCCAGCATCCCGTATGGGCTCCAGCATCTCGTATGGGCTCCAGCATCCCGTATGGGCGCAGGTTCATGTCCCGGCGTTTTCACTTTTGATCCAGCTCCCTGATAATGCCGCTGGGATAGCAGAGGAAGATGGCCTAAGTCCTTGGGCCCCTGTACTCACATGTGAGAGACCCAGAAGAAGCTCCTGGCTCCAGCTTGGCCCAATTCCAGCTGCTGCAGCCATTTGGGGAGTGAACCAGCAGATGGAAGACCTCTCTCTCTCTTAAAAAAAAGAAAAAAAAGAAAGAAAGAAACAGTTACTGCAGGAGGTGGGAACATCCCATCAGACTAGAGGAACACAGAAAAGCAACTGAATTTTTGGAAACTGGAAGCCTGGAAGAGCAGCGCTGTGACGTGAGGACCTAGACTTCCAGGCAAAGGTGCTGCCCGGCTGGGGTTGGAGGAGGAAGCCTGCGGCGCAGGAATCCAGATCTCCGAAGGAAACAGCACCAGCTTCCTGGGACCATCTCCATGTAGGGATGCCACAAGCCTAATTCTCAAAGTGGGAGGAGACGCTGGAAACGCATGCAGCTGCCACTGTCAGAATGAATCACCATTTCCGGAGCAATACAGACAGGAAGTAGCCAGGAGCAAATCCCACCCCCTCCATCCTTGCAGATTCCCTCTAGTGCTCCCCATTGGCAGAATCTAGCAAAGCAGAAGGGCTGTTGTCCAAGGCCCAGCACCCGTATCACAAAGCATTGCACAGAAGGAAAGCATGGAGCTGAGAGTCAACAGCTTAGTAAGATATTGGTGCCGACCAGCCCAGTTGAAACAGCAGCATCCAGGACAGAATAGTCAACCTGTCCCACAGGGACCAGCAAATCCTCCTTTCACACAACTGCTGCCAGAGCTTTAAAACACAGGTCCAAAAACATCTATCAGTCCTTTATAAGCCAAACAACTTGATGAATTTAAGTACGTGTAAGAACACTATGGTTCAGATGTCTCATCCGTAGGAGAAAATGTGAAAATATTCTAAGGGTCGTCCCTTGGCCAGGAGCATCAGCACCACTTGGGAATTAAAAATGTAAAAATGAGAGCAGACATTATGGTACAGTGGCTAAGCTCCTGCTTGGGACACCTGCATCCTGCATTAGGGTTCTGGGATCAAGTCCCGCCTCAGCTTCTAATCCAGCTTCCTACTAATGTGCACTCCAGGAAGCAGCAGGTGATGGCTCAGGTTATTTGTATTTTAATGGTGCAACCTTCCAGTAGCAAAGGAAAGGAGGAAGGGGAAGGAGGGATAGGAGACAGCCAGGCAGGTGATAAGAGTCCAGGGTTCAGTCACACGAGCATGGGGAAGGGGAACGGTCACAGATCACCCAGAGAAGCAGGTTTGGATGGACCTTACGTGTTGAGTGACTTTTGACGATGCCTCTCAAGTATAAGGGGACAGGAGACACCCTCACCCAATCTGGAAACCCTTCAGGTATGACAGGAGACAGCAGTCACATACTCTAGCATGAGTTAGGAGTGGCAGGTGGAGACTGCCCCTGCCTGGCGAGTCTCTGCCCTTCCAACAGCTGTTGGGCTCCAGCCATAGCAGTCATGGGTCAAGAAGTGCCAGAACTCTGGACTTTCATGTGAAATCTCCAAACTTTGAAATAGTGACAAAGATTGAAAACAAACCAAGCCACTAGCACAAGAGTCACACAAGAGATGCCTACTGGTCTCATGTGCTTCCTGGGCAACCGTTTACAACTGCTGACTTAGAAAATCACTCTCTGGGATTAAGTTTATTCTGCCATTGTCACGTATCAGCTCCATCCTCCCTGTACTACCATGGAGAGAAACATTAATATGGAAAATAACATGGGTAGTTAGAGGGCAAAAGGCACAATAATATGCTTAATCCCCCTAAATCTGGTTATGTGCTGTGATCTCTCCAGGATTTTCATTTTAGTAAATTGATTCCCTTGTATCCATGCTTATTAACTAAATTTTCTTTGTTCATTTTAAAGTTCTCTGAAACACTGGGTTGCTCCAAGAACCAGAAAGGGCTTACTGACTTAGCTTATGACTAAAAATAAAATGGAGAACAGTACTTCTTTTTTCTTAATTGGGTCCTTATACTACGGGGCAAGCAAGGATACAAAAAGGACAGAAAGAAACAAGGAAAAGACATAGACAAGTGTCAAAAGAATAGAGTGGTTTATCATGGTCTCTGTTTGACTCTGACTAGTAATCATTTGTATGTGCAGGAGGCTGACTGAGGATACAGGAAGACCAGAGAAGATCCAGGGAAACCTGGCATCAAAGAGGAGGGTGCAATGATGCCTCAATTCAGAATCTGGATGGATAGTGCTACTAGCATGCACCAGACAGCAGAGCTCAAAATGCTGGTTCACTCTCCAGACACAACAGCTGGGGCTAGACCAGAAGTCAAGAGCCTACAATGCCAGCATCCCTGTGGGTACCATTTCAAGTCCTGTGTGCTCTGCTTCTGATCCAGCTCCCTGCTAATGGCCTGAGCAGCAGAGGAGGGATCAAGCACTTGGGTCCACACACCCACGTGGAAGACCCGGATGAAGCTCCTGGCTCCTGGCTTCAGCCCAGCCCAGCCCTAACTGTTGCGGCCATTTGGTGAGTGAACCAGAAGATGGAATATCACTCTCTGTTTCTTCATTTCACTCTCTGTAACTGTGCCTTTCATGTAAATTAAGTAAATCTTTAAAAAGAAATAAAAGTGAAGAGCTACCATTAGACGGGTTTCTAAAATGACAAAATAAATAACGATAAACAAAAACTATGGTAGTAAAAACTTCAATTTTTTTCAAATTTTTACTTTATTCATTTGAAAAGAGAGACACAGATCTCCCATCTACGAGTTTATTTTCCAAAGTGGCTGCAAGAGCCAGGGCTGGGCCAGACCAAAGCTGGAAGCCAAGAACTCAATCCAGGTCTCAACGTGGCTGGCACATCAGAGTGCAAGTACTTGAGCCATCACCTGCTGTCTCCTGGGCAATACGTTAGCAGGAAGCTGGCATTAGGAGGTGAGCCAGGTGTGGACCCAGGCAGTCCAATATGGGGTGTGGACATCCCAACTGCCATCTTAGCCTTCATGCCAAATACCCATCCCCCAAAATCTCTATTTATAAGAAAAATGTTTGGAAGCTATTTATGATTTTTCAACTAGAGATATGAGTATTTTGAGATTCTGGTTAATTTCATCCTTAACAACATGCTCTGAACTCTTCTATGTGAGGCCACAAACCCCCTGCTTTCAATTTGATATCTATCTCAGTAATGAGGACATTTCATTTCAGTTCAATCTTAAGACCAGAAAATTCTAATATTCACAAATCTGGAGTTTGCTCTCCTACATCTTTTAGCCCCTAAAACCAGAGCTAAAAACAATTATGTTAATCGTTGCATCTGGATGCCTTAGCTTAGATGGAGAAGGCCATGGCAGTCAACATCCCTTCAGAGTGGAGCCGGCTGTCTTGGACGGGCAGGTTCTGATTATCACTTTGCCAATGGTGCGTGCACCAGGCTTGGCCCAAACCTCAGCTCTACCAAAACCAGCTGCCTAAGCATCCAGTCCCAAGAATGTGCTTGCCTGCCTGCCTGCCATTTTCCAAAGCCTTTCCCCTCCCTCCAGACACTGAAGGGCAGAGAGTTGAGAGATTAAAAGATTTGAGAGTCCAAGGAGGATTCCGACAGCCTGACTTCTGGCAGCTCCTCTTGCCCTGCCTCTCTCCAGCCCAGATGGTGCTTGATCAGCGATGAGCGCTAGGAAGTCACTTAGCATTATGGAGACTTCCCTGCCACATTGCTGTCTCCGAGCAACATATACATTATCTCTGTAGCATACATTTGCATTGAGAATTTTCTGGATGCAATTACCCTTTGCAGCTAATAAAATAAGATGTAATTATAGATCTGCTGTTAGCAGTGCCACTTTACATTTAGGTTGATAGGTTTGTGGCTGTCTGGAATTCCAGATCTGAGCACTGTTTATTACTTCAACCCACACATGTTATTTCTGGGGATGGTGCCGCTATCTGGAGCAGCGAATCGCACTGTTTTCAGGGCCTCCCTGCCTCCTTGGGGTCTTGGCTCCTAACTGCACTTTTGACCTCCTCCTGCTTGGTCAATACTAATTCAACCCAGCCAGGCCCTGGTTGCTGCCCTGAACCCAACGTCTAGTGGCCTGGCTTCAAACGTCAGTTTAGTGTCTTCTGGTTTAAATGAGAAGCAGAGGGAACTTAAAATTTTCACAAAGGATCTACCTAGGGTTGGACAAGACAAAGAGCTCTATGGAAATTCTACATATTTTTGACAATGCCACTTGCATCATCAAAATATACATTATTTTTTAAACAGCAAAAAGCCTTCCATGAGTGTTCTGTAAAGTCTGCAGGGAGGCGAGCACTGCCTTTTGAGATCCCACCTACAGGAACCTGAAGATATGCAAAGACCATGAAGCCCATGGACTCAGAGCTTAGGGGAATTCACTTCCAGAAAAAAACTTCCGCAAGTAGGGTTTGCTAAGAGCAGTGTATGAAGATGTGTGCAGGTTATCCAGAAGTATAAAAAAAAAATAAGTTGAAACAGAGTGCCAGGAAAATAATGAGAAGGACTTGCACTGGTCACCTCCCACAAGTGAGAAGTGACAGGAACTATCCTTAGCACCTAGGGCAGTCACTGCTTCGTGCCCAGGAGGAGTTGGTTCCAAGATTCCCCCATGGATACCAAAATCCCTGGATCTCAAGTACCTGATATAAAATGGTGTAGTGTTTTCACATAACTCGTGCACATCTTTCCATTAACTTCACATCCTCTCCAGGTTACTTGTAATACCTAAGACAATGTAAATGCTATGGGAAGTGTTGCTTCCCTGTATTGTTTTAGGAACAATGACAACAGGGAAGACTATATACTTTCAGTGTAGCCAGGATTTTTTCAAATATTTTTCAACCAGCAGTCAGCTAAACATTTGGGCAGAGGGCCAACTTGTAACTGCACACTCCCATCTACTGGTTCATTCCCCCCACTCGATCACAATGGCCCTCAATCCAAGTCTCTGTGGGTAGCAAGGACCCGACTACGTGAGGTATCACCACTGCCTCCCGAGGTCTGCATTTGTAGGAAGCTGGAGTCAAGTCCTAGAGGTGGGACTTGAACCCAGACACTCCAACAAGAGACATAAGTATCTCTACTGCTAGGCCAAATACCTGCCCTTGTTCCCAATTCTTGAAAGCAGAAGAAAATGTCAAATAGAAGCTAATATTTTGTCTCTTTCCCAGTCCAGTGGCAGAATTATAAAAATGAAGATAGTGGAAAGTGAGAGGAGATGAGCTGAGCAGCGACAATGACAAAATACAAATGTCAAGAGTTGGGGCCTACACTATGGTGTAGTGGGCTAAGCATCCCATATGAGTGCTGGTTCGTGTCCTGGCTCCTCCTCTTCCGACCCAGTCTCTGCTAATGGCCTGGGAAAGCTGTGGAAAATGACCCAAGAACTTGGGCCCCTGCACCCACATGGGAGACCCAGAAGAAGCTCCTGGCTCCTGGCTTTGGAATTGCTCAGCTCTAGCCATTGTGGCCATTTGGGGAATGAAATAATGGACGGGAGACCTTTCTTAGTCTCTTCCGCTCAGTCTGTAACTCTGATTCTCAAATAAATAAATAAAATCTAAAAAAAAAAATTAAGAGTTTTCTATGCTTGCTTTTCTTCTCCAGAATACTACACAGGTCAGTCTACATCTTAAACTTGAATATTTGCACCTTCCTCCTCTTTACTGAGTTAATATTTACTGAGCACTCCCTGCACCAGACCCGCCCAAGAGACACATGAGTGGGCCCAGTAGAAGGGACCTTGATCTTGTGGAACTTACATGCATTGCCTTTGTAGCAGGGATGCAGACAAAAGCTTCCGTAAGTAGATGGTGACAGCCCCCCACAGGAATACATAGATGTCCATTGCCATCTATTTTCAACTCTCTACCCCTCAAGGACAAGAATACTAATGGATCTTCCTCTTCCGCTTCCTGTAAGATGGAGTAGCTGATGGGATCAGGATTAGAATGACCTGGAAACACAAGACCCTTCCTCTGCAGAGTTCAGAGTCTCCAGGAAAGTGGGTGATTTTTAAGCAGGTGATTTTTACCCCCTCTATACGGGGTCATGGAGGAAATAGTGCCAAGTAAACTCATCCTGTAGGCATTTCGCAAGTCATGCCACCTACGACTTCACCCACGAGGAACCCAGCTTTGTAATAGCTGACCACAAGCATATTTCATAGTCTTCTGTGATCTTTTCTGGCCAGTTCCTTCCCAGCCCATGGGCAGATGAAGGCTGTCATGAGTTTAGATGGCAAACAGAAACGTTTCAAAGGATCATGGTTCAAAATAAGATGCTGTATCTCCAGCTAACAAACCTCCCTGGGAGATGTGTTTCTCAGAACTTTCTCCACAAAGCTACTAAGTAGCTCTCTTGAACTGGGCAGGGTTTCCCATGTCCCAACTCCATCAGCAGTGACAGATGCTGAGCTATTTCTGCTAAACATCATTTAAAAACTCAGTCATAACAAAATAAACATGTACAGTCCTGCCAATATGTGGGACCTGGAGGCAATGACGTATCATCCAGGGGTCTTCTGAGTTAAAATGTCCCCGACTGATTTCTTAATATAGCCTCTACGCTGGCACACTCTGGATCTTGAGTTGCTGGCATTTATCTTGTTCCTGCATGCATTTTTATTTAACCATAAAGTTAGCCACAGCTAAGTGTTTTCTAACAAGCACAGACCATATAAAAAAGATCCTCCTGACTCTAAGGTTGTCCAGCACTTAAACAGATGTCCTCTTCGTGGTACTAGTGACAAAGGGTCAGAGGCCTGCTGGTGAGTTGGTTCCTATGGGAAGCCAGCACACTTCCCTGTTACTTACATGATAAAAAGACAGTCTGCAAGGTAGAAGGGAAGTAACAATACTCAAGTTCACAGAAACCTTAAACCACTGTTCATGACCTTTCTCTATATTTTTTTTTTATGATTCAGACCAGCCTTTTTGTAGGGCATCCATGTAAACAGTAGCAATGTTACTGGATGGTGGAATTTTGAGGAATATTGACTTCCTTTTTTCTTTTAAAGATTTATTTATCCATTTGAAAGTCAGAGCTACAGAGAAAGAGAGAGAGCTGGTCCATTCTGAAGCCAGGAGCCAGGAGATCCTTCTGGGTCTCCTTTGTGGGTACAGAGTCCCAAGGACTTGGGCCCTACTCCACTGCTTTCCCAGGAGCATTAGCAGGAGATGATCAGAAGTGGAGCAGCCAGGACTTGAACCAGCACCCATATGGGATGTTGGCACTGCAGAAGGAGGTTTAACCCATTATCCCACAGCACCAGCCCCTCCCTGCTTTGTTTGACATACAGTAAATATTTATTAAGTAAAACTGAATAAATGAATGAATGAGGGAATGAGTAGAATACTTGATGAGGAATTTTGACTATTTGAATTCTTCAAATAGTCACTGCTTTAAGACAAGAGTAATGTTTCTAAAATCAATGGTTGTTGCTGTTGGCTGACATGGAAAAAAAGCATTTTATTCAGTTTTAGTTTTTGACATTAAAAATCTAGTAAGATGGGTAGGTAGTTGCATGGTAGCATAAACTTGAGCTTTGGTTTAAGGCAAAACATGGCTCAAAAATCAATCACCTATGTAATATTTTTTATTCTGGATACCAGAAACTATCTTTTTTCCCTAAACTTAACATTTTATATAGTATTGGTTTTCCTCTTTTACATTTCTTCTCAGATATTTTTTTTTTAATTTCCACAATGAACATGTATCTTACTTGTGAAAAGCTAAAGTAAAATAAGAGTTAGTTCATGGGTGTTGTGGTGTAGCAGGTTAAGCTACCACCTGAAACACCAGCATCCCATAAGGGCACTGGTTCAAGTCCCAGTTGCTCCACTTCCCATCCAGCTCCCTGCTAATGCACCTAAGAAAGCAGCAAAAGATGGTTCAGGTACTTGGGCCCTTGCCACCCAGATGAAGTTCCTGGCCACTGCCTGGCCCAGCCCCAGCTATTGTGGATGTCTGTGAAACAGCAAATAAAAGATCTCTGTCTCTCCTTCTGTCTCTGTAAAGACTTATTTCAGGGGCAGACATTTGGCACCACTAAGACAGCACCTGGGAAACCTGCATCCCACGTCAGAGTGCCTGGTTTGAGTCCCAGCTCTTCTGTTTGTGATCCAGCTTTCTGATGATGCAAACCTAGGAAGCATGGCTCAAGCACTTGGATCCCTGCCAGCCATGTGGGAGACCCAAATGAAATTCTTGGCTCCCGATTTTGGCCTGGCCAGCCTTACTGTGGCAAACATTTGGGGAGTGAATTGGCAGATGGAAGATCTCTCATTGTCTCTGTGTCTCTCTTCCTGTCTTTTGAATAAAGTGAAAATAATAACTAATTTTAAGAAGAATTATTTCTTTCATGGGAATAGAACAGAAAGTTTTATTTGAATTGGAATCATACCAACCATCTTTTCTCGCTACAATGGAATGAAGCTGGAATCTCTAGAACATATGCAAACGCATGGAGACAGAATAACATACTCTTGAATGAACAGTGGGTCATGGAAGAAATCAACATATTCCTGAAAATGAATGAAGATGACAATACAACATATCAAAACGTATGGGATGCAGCAAAAGCAGTGTTAAGAGGGAAGTTTATAGGAATTGGTGCCTACATCAAGAAACTAAAAGGCATCAAATAAATGAGTTATCAAGGCATCCCAACCACCTAGAAAAAGAACAAACCAAACCCAAAATTAGGAGGAAAGAAATAATTAAAATTAGAGAAGAAATAAATAAAATTGAAACAAAATAAACAATACAAAAGAGTAGTAAAATGAAGGGCTGGTTTTTTGAAAAAATGAAATGGATACACCATTGACTGTATTGGCCCCCCCCTCAAAAAAAGAGAGAAGACTCCAAATCAATAAAATCAGAGCTGAAAAAGGAAATGTAGCAAGAGATACCATAGAAATAAAAAGAATCATTAGGAATTCTACAAAGAGCCATATGCCAACAATTGGAAAATCTAGAAGGATATTGAATCAGTAATAAAGACTCTCCTAAAAAGAAAAATCACAGGACTGGATGGCTTCACTAAGAATTCTACCAAGCATTTATAGAAGATTCCAATTCCAATTCCAATTCTTCTCAAGCTGTTTAAAACAACTGAAAGGGAGGGAAAACTCAGACTCCTTCTATGAGGCCAGCATCACCTTAATTCCTAAACCAGAAAAATATACAACAGAGAAAGAGAACAACAGGTCAATATCCCTGATGAACATAGACACAAAAATCCTCAACAAAATACTAGCTGAAATGCAAGCATCCCATATCAGAGTGCCAACTTGGAGTCCCAGCTACTCTGCTTCCAACCCACTTCCTGCCGATGCTCCTGGGAAGGCAGAGGAAAATAGTTCAAGTACTGGGACCCTTACCACTTAGATGGGAGTCCCAGATGGAGTTCTTGTTTCTGGCTTCAGCCTGGCCCAGATCTCACCACTGTGGCCATTTGGGAAGTAAGCCAGTAAAAGGAATATCTGTCTCTCCCTCCCTCTCTCCATAATTCTGCCTTTCAAATAAACAAATCAATCAAAAGTATATATTGAATGAATAAGTAGCTCAATGGAAGCAAAGACAGGCAGAGCAACAGGGAATTTTAAACGTGGAAGATAATTTAGACTTCATGAAATAAGAAAAAGCAGTCCTTTAATCTTTTGAGCAGAATGAGATGATAAAATTTAGGGTTTTATTGTTTTGTTTTATAAGAACAGTTTTCTTAGAACTCTAGTGTAAAATCTAGAGTTCTGAGGACAAGTAAAGCAACTGCACATGTGTGAAGGATGCTCAATCTAGGGTTATAGTAATAAAAATGAAATTGCATTTTGAAAAAAAAATGAATTACTTAGGAACCCATAACATCAGCTGAATGTAACTGGACCAGTCATTCCATCTACTGCAGAATTCTGTAGTCTACGTTAAAGACAATAAAGAGAGTGTCAGGGCACAGAGGCCAAGGTGCATCTTCAGAACACCCACGCCCCATAACAAACAGCCTAGGCTCAAGAACCAGCTGCATTCCCAATCTTACCTTCCTGCTAATGCAGATCCTGGGAGGCAGCAATACTCAAGCACTTTGGCCCCTGTGACCCACATGGGAGACCGAGCTCCTAGCTTCTGTATGGCCCAGTCCCATATGGTGCATACATTTAGGGGGTTAACCAGCAGATATGAATGTATTCTCGCTCTTCCCACTCCCACCTTCCAAATAAATAAATATTCTTTACAAAAGAAATGAGTATACGATGATAGGTGTGCTGTAAGGTGTTTCCGGTTACTTGTCTGAGAGTTATGTAGCCTATCTGTCATTTAGTGACTCTATGAGGTGGAAATAATGCTTTGAACATGGCAAGAGACAACTCAACAGATGAATGAATTCATACTCCTCCATTATTGCTTCAATCCACCCTTTGGAAGGTAGGCAATAGATAATTTTATATCTACACATAAACATATACATAAATTTACTCTTGTACGTACTTTTAAATACAGAAATATATATGTGTGTGTTTATACTTATGAAACATATGTACACATATGCACATAGGATTATACACATTCTTATCTCTTCTAACATTTTTAATACACGAGTCATAATTGCCACATAAAATGTAATCTTTGTGTATTTCCTCCAGGAACTGTTAATCTAGTAACAATCCTTGCTACAAATCTTTCTATCTGACTCACCAATGACATGCATTTTTCTACCTAAAGATATTATTATCTGAGTGGCCAATAATATATGAAACGGTGCTAGCCATCATTAGTAATGCAAATCAAAACCACAGTGAGATACAGTCTCACATCATTAGGATGACATTAGTCCAGAAGACAGATGATAAGTGTTAGCAAGGATGGGAAGAAATTAGAACCCTCACACACTGCCAAGTGGAGTGTACAATGGTATAGTCACCTTGAAAAAAAATTATAGAAGCATCTCAGAAGGTCATAGGGGCTGGCTCTGGCCCAGCAGTTGGAATGCCACGTGGGACACCTGCATCCCATATCAAAGAGCCTGGTTTGAATCTCAGCTACTCCAACTCCAAACCAGCTTCCTGCTAACGCACACTCTGGCAGGCAGCAGATGATTGCTCAAGGACTTGTGTCCCTTCCACCCATGTGGGAGACCCTGATTAAGGACCAGGCTCTGGCGTGGCCTGGCCAACCCCTGGCTGTTATGTGCATTTGGGGACTGAACCAGCATATGGAAACTCTCTATCTCTGTTTGCCTTTCAAATAAAGTAAAAATAATCATTTATTAAAAAATTAAGTGTGGTTAGCATTTAACCCAGAAATTCTAGTGCCAAGCATATACTCAAGAGAAATAAAAACATGCCTCCACAAAAAAAATTATATGTGACTATCCTTAGCAACATTTTATATAGTAGCTTGAACATCCATCTACTGATGAATGGAGAAACTGTGGTATGTCCACATGATGAAATATAATATGGCCATAAAAATCAATTTAGTACAGATTCATGAAATAGCATGTATGAATGTTAATATATGCAAATTGAAAAAACAGCCAGTCACCAAAAACTACATAATATATGATCCTTTCAAATGGAATATCCAGAATAGGTAAATCTATAAAAACAGGAAATAGATTAATGATTGGGGGAGGAAGGACAGAGAGGTGTTGGGAAATAACAAGTATAGGATTTCTTTTGGGGAATGAAAATGTTCCATAATTGATTGTGGTAATGATTGTAAATCTCTATGAATATAATAAACAGTATTGAATTGTGCACTCTGAATGAGTGTCTTGTATGGTATGTGATTTATATCTCAATAAAGATGTTACAAAAATACTCTCGTTGGAATGACAGTCCTTTATAGGTTTGCTTGTATGGAGAAAAAGCAGATAAATGCAAGAAGTTGGCATGTTCGCAGCATTGACTGCTTGTCAGGAAATGAATCAGGAAAATGACATACACAGCATTCACCAAGGGCCGCTTGAACATCGCCAATAATATTTCCTTTCTGCCTCCAGTTAGGATACATCCTTGGGTTCAACTCTGAGTGACATGGAAACGCCTCTGTCATTTCAGTTAACTTTGGTCCACCAGCTCTGTTCAAAGAGGAATGGGAATGTCAAGGACAGGAAAAGTAGAACTGATTTCACTTGGAAGACACAGAGATAGAAATTCTTTCCTCGAGAGGGAAGTTAAACTACAAGGTATCTCAATTCAGCCTTCTCTGGGCTCCCATCCCAACTCTGCTTTGTCCTTTGTAGGCTAGGCAGAAGGGTGTTTGAGTAGATGCCGCAAGCACCCCCCTAATTTCAAATCTCAATGAGTATGACACAAAATTAAACCATGGAATATATGCAAGAATCATGTTCAAAACTACCAGGATTCAAGGACAAACTTCAAGATTCCCCAGGCACTCAGAGAAACCTCACTGGTTAGCCGTTGGAAAGACCTAAGGAGGCATCCTCTACAATGACTCTTTCACAGGTATCTGAAATAGGTGAGGATGGGAGCACTCTAGCACAAAACCTGTTCTACTTTCTTTCATTACTTACTAATGATCACGGTGTGCAGCTAAGCGAAGCTTTCAGGCACTGCGTGAGCACAAACAACTGCAAAAGTGTCCTCTGGGAAATCATCTGATCTGTTCAGACCTGCAAACTGAGATGGGCCGATTTCTTTCAAATATTAGGTTCTCTAATGGAGCAGGGACTCAGCAAGGATGCTTTCAGGCCAGAGCGATACATTCCTTTTTCCCCTTGATAAATCTAGATGAGACAGGGTATGTAAAATAGGAGAAGGTCTCTGGGACAAGGCTGGAATGCAAATTGGCTCCATAGCTCTGGAACTGGGAAGCAAAATTCCAAGTACCGGAAACCCGAAGATGTGGTATTCCACTGGGAGGCATAGCTGTGGAACGGAGGAAGCTAGGAACGAAAACAGTAAAACACCTAATGAGTTACTCAGGAGTTGGAAGTGCTCCACGGAGTACAGAGACTCAGAGAATTGAAAATGGGGCAAAGAGAATATTTGATCTCTTTTTTAAAAAATCATTTTTGAAAGACTCAGGCTACCCAGGCAAGGTACCCAGATAGGCTAACACATTCACAACTTTGTGTTAGAGATTCACTTGGTCATTCCTGATGCCACATTATCTAGTCTCTGCCTAAGCCCCACAGGTAATAAAGAAACCAGGTTTGGAGAACGAAATGTGCTGAGTCCACTTAGACCGACTCAGATGGCTTTCCCTCTAGATTTCTAGCTGGATTTTAGCAGGAGGCGCATAAAAAGGAGGCTTTGCCCTCCAGCCCGTGAGCTTATTTTTACTTCAATGTAAGTAGGCTGTGACATCAACTTTATGTGTAATCCAGCTCTGTTCCACATGGCCTTGTAAACTCTTTGAGTAGGGCAGCAAAGTACCCAGTCTCATCCTTAAAAACATTCATTTAAGTAAGGAAAAACACGGAAGACTGAAAATAGTACTGTGCAAACTGCACTGTTGTGGACAGGGAAAGGAAATATGGAGGGGGTAGGCGGGAGGGAACTATTTGCCAGTTGTTTTAAAGAAATGTCAGGCATTTTTAAAGACTTCTAAAATAGTTGACTCACTGTATAGGACTTGTAACTGCAAAGAGGGTGAACTCCTGGTTGTGGTTTATAAAAGACCACTGTGATTAGTTCAAGCCATCTTAAGTACGAGGCAATAGATTAAAAAGAAGCCCAAAGAATGTAGTCTTTTCGATCTGTGTTTTCCAGAAACTTCTACAAGTGAGAATCCATTTAGAAATTCTTTTCCAGTGACAACGTGAATTCCTCAGATGCAAAGTAAGTGCAGAGTGTGTTGTGCTAACACTCTGCTTCTACAGGTAGCTATGTTATACCACTGCATTTCTCCTGCTTGCCTTAAGTTATATGTAGTGAGTAGAAATGGCCAAGACATTGCAAAGGAATGCAAACATTCTATGAATTAAAAAAATCATTTTATGGTTCTAAGAAGAATGAACAACTCTCAGACCCAAAATGAAACTGCATATTTCCGTCTCCAAACATAGCAATAAAATACCATGCCCTTAAAATGCTAAGAGGAAGTCTACTTAGGTCATGAAAAAATAAAATCACTGCTATCCATGGTGCTGTAAGGAAAAAGGGACTTTCTTTAGATCCTACTGTCACCTGCCTTAAATATACAAGAGGTCCTCAAAGAGTTCAATGAAATGTGTATTATGAAAAAAAAAAAAAAACTAGGCAAAACTTGAAAGCTTTGCACCCAAATAAACCTATCTTTCACTCCCATGTTTCTGTGAGCTTTTGAAGTACCCTCCTATGACCCGGATACAGCTGAGGACGTAAAAACTGAGAGGCCGTGCACTTCACCCAAGTTCAACCCAGCTGGTAACACACAGCAAATCTTGGACACGAATCTATCTGTATGGCTACAGAACCCAGGCCACTGAATCCCCTTCCACGAGCCATCGGGTGCTTCTCTGAATCACAAAAGTGAACTTGTTCAGGAGTCTTGCTTCTTTTTATATAAGACACCAATTCACCCAAGTGTAGCAACAATCCAGGTACAAATGAATGTAAGTTCACTCCACTTTCCACAGACTAAAAGAAACTCTGCACGATCCAGAAATGATTGTCAGAAATGTGATGTATGGGAAGAAGCAGATACACCCAAGATAATGCTAGTTTTCCCTCTGAGTTAATATATTCGATGTGTGCAGGGAAGGGAGACTGTACCACATGGAGTTCTTTAAGCTTCAGTTCTTTCAAAACATGAGGCTTCATTACAAATAATCTGTTAACTATGCTTTTGAGTGCTTTTTCTTCCTCCAGAACTTTTACTCATTTAATCTTAACAATTCATGAGTTAGAATGGGTATTCAACCAAGGTATCTGAGTTCTATATGGCACAGTGTTAATTGCCAAATAGTGTTTCTTAGATATAACCTCACTGGAAAGTTGTTAATAATTACCTATATAGCATGTAAACCACTGGAATACTGGTGGATTATACCAAGTACTTGGAAAAAGTTAGCTAACACACACGGGACTCTCAATATCCATATTAAGTGTGGGATAACTACTAAGCCAATCCGTATCCTTCCTCTAAAAATGGACTGTTTTTATGTTTGCCATTCTTAAATTCACTAAAAAGTATTTTCTTTGAATTTCAATTTAGTATAGAAACAATGCTAGACATCACAGAGGCCTCAGACATAAAAAAAAAAAAAATCCACAAGGATTAAAGTTGGACAGAGAAAAAAAAAAAAAAGCAGTTCCACTAAAAGCAATCTGCAAAAATGTCACATATTAGTAGACATAAATCCTTGGCTGCACACAGGAATCACTTGACGAGCTTTAAAAAATACTAATAACTGGGACACAGCCCCAGAGATTTGTATTTAATTGGTCTGGGATGCAGCCCAGGCACTGGTATTTTTTAACAACTCCCTAGGGGGTTCTGCTGTGCAGCAGAGGTTGAGAAGCGCTGCTCCGAGAACATGTGGAAGAGAGACATGGGGCAATGGAGGAACAGCTACTCACACACAAAGTGCGACATCCAATCACACACATGGATGTTGCGGACAGGGGAGGCACATCCAATCTCTCACAGCACCTGACCACAGATGAAGGGTTGAGCAGGCACGTATAATAGATATTGGTGCACCAAGAGGTCCATTCCTCCATTTCGTATCAGTTGATCTTTTGAGTTAGGTGACACATACATGCGGCCATTAGCAACAGGGAATGTTGGAGCATTGGGGTAGAAAGCAGATACAGGTGTCAGAGGAAGAAGAAATAATCTAAACTAAGCAAGAGTGTGAAAAATAAGTGGGAACATTTCAGGGATGTTAAATTTGAATAAAGCAGGTTCTTGCAAGGCATCAAAGGAAAGATCAGGCTGGAAGTATGAAGCAGAGTGCAACAGCACAGAGCTTAAGAGCAGTCAAGTCTAGAGCTGATATCAGAAGCAGTAAGGAACCAGTGACCGTTGTGGAGCTGGAAAGCGATGTGGTCAAAGGAACTGTCCTGTTGCAGTGTGCAATTCATCTAGACAAAGTACCGTGTGGACCGGAGGACAGAGCCTGGGGAGAGGGAGCCAGAGAGGGCAAGCCTGGAAGGCAAAGGGCAGAGGCACTGCTCAGGGCCAAGGCAGCGAGAGGACAGAGGACAGATCCCAGACACACTGTGATAGAGGAAATGACAGGACTTAACTGGAGGGCAGGAGATGAAGACAAAGAGAGAGCAAAGAGGGCCTAGGACTTAGCACTTGCTGGCATAAATAACAAAAACGGGGACTCAGGAGGAAGAAGCAGGCATTGGCTGGCATACAATGAAGTCCATGTTACATGCATTTTGCTTCAGCTGCTGTCCTGCCATCTGTTTTGTCTGGAATCGGGAATTGAGCACAGTAGAGTATTTCAAGGTAGAAGCAGAAACTTGGGGGTCCTCCTGTCCTAACTGTATTTGGGGCCACGAGTGACTTCTCGGAGGGGCATAAAGAAGATAAGAAAGCACCTTCGGATATGCTCAAGTGGACTGTGAAATAGACAGGGGTTGCCCAGACCCAGAAAGCCACAGCCTGGGATACTGGACCCAGTGCAAAACAGACTCCAGAGCACGGGCTAACCTGCCACAGCACATGTTGCAGAAAATCATCACAATGGAAAACGGGAAAAAATCCCTAAGTTTGGTCAATTGCAGATCAAACACTAGGAGAGTGAGGGCAGCCTCCTTAGCACTTGATGTAAGAAGCAAGACCCCAGGGAGAGGAAGGTGGGAGGGAAGAAAGTCGAGGTGGTTAGAGTCCAGTGGCTTAAACAGTGCACACAGGAAAGGAAAAGGACAATGTTCAGGGAGCTGGCAGGAGTAATCGCATCCGCTGGAGCCAACATTCAGAAGCACTGTTGACGTGGCCATGGGCAGGCACTTAGAGTCCATGGGGAAACTTTGATGTCAGAGGGGAAGGGGTACTGGGTGGAGTGAGAGACCATTAGAAAGGTTGGCCAAATGCAGTAAGGGGAGGAGAGGGGGGTTATGGGCGAGGGTCCCCAGAAAGCAAGACGGGTCGGTTTTTCTCAAAACCAGGAGAAGAGGTAGGATTAACAACACATCCATTCAGGCAGCTAGGCAGGAGGAAGAGGGGGAAGCCTGAAACCCTGCTGACCTGGATTTTCTCGTGAGGCACCAAACTAGGGTGCCTTCCAAAGGAGGGAGCCAGAATGCAGCCCCAAAACGGAGAAGACACCTTTCCGACAGACAGCTGCTGTCGCCAAGAGCCACCGGACAGGGGGCTCTGTCACGGACTTCTTGCTGCCCAGAGAGACCAGCTAAAATTACCAGAGATGCCACTAGCCCTAAAGTTCTCCGTTAAGTGCTACCAGCCAGATATAATCTTCGTTTGTAAGCTCCTGTTTGTACGCGATTCCTCCTGCGGGTCTTGAGCCAGTCCACCTTTCACACCTTCAGTGTAGGGTGTCAGGATTTCTTCAAAAGACTGCAAACCTCAACCCGCTCCGGTTCAAACCACTCACCCCATTTCAGCCTCACTTCCATTGTGTTCACCCCCACGTCTCCCATGGCCTGAGCGGGCAGATTCCCCACTCAACCTGTGCCCTTGAACAAGTCATATCGTTGCCTCTTCAACTGGAAAATGAAGGGCAATGATGCTGCTGCAGACAAAAGGCTGATGCGGATTAAGTGACAAATGGCTGAGCAATTTGCAGTTATGAAGCGGGAGCAAAGCTCACCCATCATCTCTGCCTGGCTGGGCACAGTGCGGCTCAGCAAACACAAAGGCCACATTCAGACATTCCCAGGTGCCAGGGACCCACAGCGAGCTGGCCAAATGAAGCAGAATCAGGAGATAAAAGAAAATCCCTCAACAAAACAAGGCAAGAGGAACGAGGGTACACAGAGGAAAGGGATTGGGAGGTTAGAGGGTCACGGGGTATTCGGCCACCGAAATTCCCCGGAACAAAGAAAGCATTTCATGTTTCTCTTTGGGGTCCAATCAGCGAGTGCACATATCGAAGACGGCACGTTGACCCTGTGGTCATCCGGGAAATCCATCTGATGGAAAGGGACTGGTCTCTGCTATGCACTGGCGCCCCTTTTTTTTCCAATAAAACCAGCTGTTGTGCCATTTCAAGGCTTCCACGAGGAAATGTCACTTTCAGAGCCCCTTCCTCCTAAAGAGAAGCAAGCGAGGCAACACCTCTGGGGTGGACTTCTTGGCCGTTTCCTACTCACCCAGATACTTGCTCCACGTTAACTTCTTTGGGAATTTTACAGTCTTTAACAGACAATAATCTGGGCAATGCTTTTGAAAAAGCCACAGAAGCCTATCCCACCATACTATCTAATGAGTAACACAATGACATTCTAAAGACACAGATTCCTTAGGGGCGGTCACACTCAAATTGACCTTCATCTGCTCGCTGTAGCCATCACCTGTGTTCAGCTGATAAGGGATGCAGCTTCTCTTCCCACGTCCTCCTTGTTCAGAAGAGTGAAGGGCACCCAGAGCTGTAGGGCTGAGGCACCATTATCTTGCTTCTTCCTCCCACACAGCCCTCTCTCAGAGCTCACAGGTGGAGAAGGCAGTCTACCCTTGTCTGTCATGGATTGCCCGTGTCCTCCTGACATCAGGTCCTAGGCTTAGCCTAAGCCAGCCTTTCCTACTCCTTGTTCATTCATGCTGACTCTCCTCCAGGAGTCCTGCTCCCCACCTTCCCTGCCCTACGTTTCCAGAGCACAGAGAAGGAAACTGTTAGAGACAGTCAGACATCAGGATAGACCTAAACTTTAGTTGTAGATGAGACTTGGACTCTTTCTTAAGGGGCTCTGGGAACTCACAGGTCCCATAAGAACAACTCAAGCTTGAGTTCACTCTTTAATGTCCAGTTGGCCACTGGGAAGTTCATATCCCTGCCCTTCTTTGCAGTGAGCATCCAGGACTTGTTGCTGCTATTCTTTGCCTTGAACCAGGTAACTTCTGAGAACTTTCTCCCAGGCATCCATGTCAGTGTACCGTGGGGGCTGATGAACCCCGAGACTCAGCGAACATCCAGAAGGGATGTGAAACGGTAGCCTCCCCTCTCCTTTGAAGGGCACACCAATCTCTAAGAGCAGCTCTCTTAAAGTGCTACCACTCAGCCCCATATATGCACATGCACCCTGTGCCTGTATGCATGCATGCACACACACGGTCGCACACGGGGTGCCTCCTAGCTGACACAACTCTTTCCGTTTAACTGCTTATGTCTTTCCAATCCCTCTTTCAAAGTCTAACCCTATTGGACAGCCTGCAGGTGGGTGACAGCATTGATCACTTTGATTGGCTCTGCTCTCCTGTTCATAATGTAAGCAGGGATGTCATTAAGCCCCTCTCTGAAATGTAGGGGGCACTTGGTGCTTTGTTCTCAGCCCTGGGATATCAGCTGGAATCAGGACAATAGGATATCAGCTTTCTGAATGTGCACGTAGGTTTACTGAATACAAGTTACTAGGATGAGTGATAATCATTTAAAAGCAATGTTTCCTGCAATTTTAATGTATCCTAGCCAGGACTTTCTCTGCTCCATGACAAAATACCGTCTAGTGCATACCTACAATTTATTGCATACAGACTTAGCAGAGAATGAGAATGAAACCCACCATGGCTATATTTAATATAATCTCCCTTACTCGAAATCTAGTCAAACACTTTTCTTTGCCAAGCCTATTCTAGCCGATAATAGTTCTGATTGCGCCAAGAGCTCTTCAGAAATTAAAAATCAGTAAATTAGTTGAAAAAAAGCTAACCTTTGTTCTCCCACACTGAAGCCAAAAAAGAATCACCTGCATAAGATCTAGTTGATAGGGTCAATCATCCATTGTTTTAAAACTTATTTAATAAGTATAAATTTCAAAAGTACAACTTTTGGATTATAGCAACTTCCCCCCCCCCCAGAATCACCCTCCCACCCGCAAACCATCCTATCTCTTACTCCCTCTCCCATCCCATTCTTCATTAAGATTCATTTTCAAATATCTATTTATACAGAACGTCAACTCTATACTAAGTAAAGATTTCAACAGATTTCAACCACACAGACACACAAGTTATAAAGTACTTGAATACTAGTTTTACCGTTAATTCTCATAGTATAACACATTAAGGACAGAGATCCTACATGGTGAGTAAGTGCACAGTGACTCCTGTTGTTGATTTAACAATTGACACTCTCACTTCTGACATCAGTGATCACTCGAGGCTTTTGTCATGAGCTGCCAAGGCTATGGAAGCCTCTTAAGTTCACAAACTCCAACCTTTTTTAGACAAGGTCGTAGTCAAAGTGGAAGTTCTCTCCTCCCTTCAGAGAAAGGAACCTCCTTCTTTGATGGCCTGTTCGTTCCACTGGGATCTCATTCACAGAGATCTTTCATTTAGGTCTCTCTCTTTTTTTTTTTTTTTTTTTTTTTTTGCCACAGTGTCTTGGCTTTCCATGCCTGAGAAACTCTCATGGGCTTTTTAGCCAGATCTGAATGCCTTAAGGGCTGATTCTGAGGCCAGAGTGCTGTTTAGTGCTGCTGGAATCCTCAACACCAGGGCTTACTCATCAAGTAAAAAATGAATGCTCCTCAAGTAAGAAATTTTTCCTCAGAGAAATGAATACAATTCCAAACCAAAGCCACCAGTCATGTGCTATTTTGCATCACCCACAAATGGGCACACAAGAAATGACACGCACACAAGATCTGGCTTGATGCTTAATCCTTGCTGTCTTTTTTTTTTTTTTTTTTTGGCTCTTTCTGTATCATTGGCCAATATACTAAGTGAACTTCTGCTCTGAACCTAGACACAGTCAATCAAGGGTATCTTTTGCTTGGGATCTTTCCACAGCTTTCTCTTCAAAATGGAGGCACTCCATGGAGGCTGCTGAGACAACAGTGGCCACGGGGGCACCTCAGGCAGCCTGCCCGCTCAGAAGCCACTCCACTCGGGTCACAGCCATCTTTGGCGCTCTTCCAGACCTGGCGGGCCCCCAATCCATTGTGTGGGATGCACTAGCTCCTCTCACCAGGGAGACAAGGCTCCGCCTCTTCCATCAGGGAACTACCTTTGCCCCCGTCTCCTAGCAACGATGCTCAAAAGAGCATCAGGACACAGCTTAAACACAGGAGTACAAGAGCGACGAGGCTTCGCTTTCCTTAGGAATAAAAATGTGCCCTGTGTGTGGCTCCTGCTACTGTAGGCTCTTCAGTTCCCTCTTTTTAACTGTTTTCCCGAAAATCCCAAGGTCTGACCCATCACCAGCAGTCCCACCGCCCACCTCCCAGCCCCGCCATCGTTTTCAAGATGCGCTTGCACCGCCGTGTTTGTCTCTCAGTTCTCAATCTTGCTTCACTGCCTCCTAATACGCTACGCTCTCCGCTCCCTCCTCTAACCCCAACGAAACTGTAAAACAAACTTTCTAGGACACTCTTGTCTATAAATGTTTTCAAGAGAAAGAGGGACCCGTGATTTCTAAGTTGAGCTCATGACGCATTCCTCCATTGCTGGGGTGGGGGCGGGGGGCACTCATCTGTACACGGTCAAGTGAAACCCAGTCCTGCGTTTTCATGCGACCCTCTACTGATAAAATTAGTTGGCCAAAGAGCTCTTACTGGGTTAAACATTTGAAGAGTTCATTTGAAAAAGTGATGATTTTCAGTAGGAAAAATGTGAAAGTTACATGAACAAACAATATGAAGAGAGGAAATAGAATTGGTTACACAAAGGCAGAAATATTCTCAAACACACACAATTTTTAAAGGCTTATTAATTTATTAATTTGAAAGGCAGAGCCACGGGGGGGTGGGGGGAGAGGGCGAGAGAGTGAGAGAGAGAGAGAGAGAGGCCTTCCATGTGCTGGTTCACTCTGCAGATGGCCACAACAGCAGTAGCTGCACGGATTCGAAGCCAAGAACCAGGAGCTTCCTCCAGGTCTCCCAAGCAGGTGCAGAGGCCCAAGAACTTGGCCATCTTCCACTGCTTTCCCAGGGCATCAGATCGGAAGTGGAGCAGCTGGGACTCAAACTGGTGCCTATACAGGATGTTGGCACTGCAAGCTGCGGCTTAACCCACTACGCCACAGCGCCAGCCCTGACACAGACACACACACAGACACACACACACACACTTAAAGCATCAACAAAATTAACACTTTTCAAGTACAAAATTAGGGAAAATGGCATCCACTGTTATGGAGAAAAGATTGAAAGTTCGTTTCGCAGAGCAATTTGTAAAATAGCGGCCTTTAAAAGTTTTGATTCTTTTCAGTAATTCCATTGCTAAGGAAAAATTCTAAGTGCAGAAAAGTAAAAAAAAAAAAGTAGGCTTTTAGGAGTTTATAGCAACAATGCTTATCAGAGCAAACCACTGGAATGACGTAAAGATTCAATGATAAGGGAATAAGAAAATGCTTTAGTAAAAATAAGGATATAACCACTTAATCGGATAGTGAAGCAGAATAAACATATAGATAGTGGAGCAGATAAAAGGGAACACACCAAAATGTTAGCCTTGTTTCCTGTGATACATGAATCTGATCGTGATTAATGCTATTTGAAATGTTCCGTGGTGAATATGCACTACATTTTTCAAAAAGCACACTGTGAAAGAAACCATTACGTCATATTTGTTTTCAGCCTAGGAGATCTGGAAATCCAAACATCCAGTGAACTCCACTTACCAGATTTCATCCTCAAAGATACCTCTTGGTATCCTCTGGTAACCACTGGGAGAAAAACATCGACTAAAAGCATACCAAGGAGGCCGGCGCCACGGCTCAATAGGCTAATCCTCTGCCTGCAGCGCCAGCACCCCGGGTTCTAGTCCCGGTTGCCCCTCTTCCAAGCCAGCTCTCTGCTGGCCCGGGAGTGCAGTGGAGGATGGCCCAAGTCCTTGGGCCCTGCATCTGCATGGGAGACCAGGAGGAAGCACCTGGATCCTAGCTTCGGCTCAGCGCAGCATGCCGGCCATGGCAGCCAAAAAAAAAAAAAAAAAAAAAAAAAGCATACCAAGGCATTCTAGCTGAAGCCGACAGATTGCGCGCACACACAGACCTGCTTTTCCTGTTGATGACACCTCCAGGCCTCCTCTCCTGCCAGGGTGCACAGCTGTATCATTCCTCAGCTTCCCTGCATGAGTGCAGACTGTGAGCGCAAGCAGTCTTGGCACCACGCCTTTTCAAGACCCTTCTATAAAGTGTCTCTTCCTTCCTTCCTTCCTCTTCTCCATCCTCTCTCTCTGTCTCTACCCCTGCCTTCAGGCTGGCACGGAAGGGCTCACCTTTTTGAGGAGAGTTGGCTCAAAGAGCTGTCCCAACAAGAACATCAGACAGGACCCATCCTAACTGTCCTAAACCACAGGATTTCAGGTGTACTGCAACACGGTGTAGTCTATCCTAATACTCAAAGCCCTGCTGAAAGTAAAGAAACCCATATGGAAACAGACGTACATGGTGTGAGCATTCAGCCTCGTGGTTAAGTTGCCCGTATCCTCCAGGCTCCTGACTCCAGTTTGCTGCTAATGCATGATGTAGGGAAGCAACAGTGTTGGCTCAAGCTGTTGGGTCCTTTCCACCCATGTGGGAGACCTAGCTTGAGCTCCTGATGCCTGGCTTCAGCCCAGCCCCCCTCCAGCTGTAGTAACTATCTGGGGAGTGAACCAGCAGATGAGAGAGCTCTCTGTTTCTCTCTGTCTTTCAAATAATGAGTACACATTTTAAAATAAGTCAAAGTTTAAAAAGAACTGCCTTATTTTTCTTCCATTACCAACCATTAAGATTTTAATGTATTTACCCTTCCGCTTTAGGGGAAAAAATTATCAAATAAATAGTATAAAACTCATCAAAATAGGGATATAAAAGATTGCACAATGGTAGGAAGAGAAAACCCAGCAGCCCTACAACAATGGATGTGGAAGAATGCCAAAATATAAATCTTGCCATTAAAAAAAATTTCCGGGCAACTGAGGCATAGAGGGAGTTCAGAAAGTGGCAAAACGCTCAGCTCATCATAGAAAACAGACTTGTTTCCTAAGAAAGACTAAGGGCATTCTTGAGTCGACATCAAGAGAAACACAGCCGGCGGTACAGAGGAGACTGAGACACAGGAGGGCCACTTCCTTCCAGCAACCTCTCAGGAAACGCGGAGGCACAACTGTCCCTTTGGCTGTGCGTTATTTAGCATGCACGCCCACTCCACATCCCCTTTGCAGATGCCCCTCCTGCTCTCTCAGAGTGACTCCCAGACTTACCTCATCATGGCAACCAGCTTACCTGCTTGCTGAAAACTCTACTTCCCAGGCCCGCCCCCAGGAGAATGTGATTGGGGAAGTCTGCAAGAAGCTCCCTTTGTAAGGTGTTCCCCAGGTGAGCAGGCAGGTGTGGGATCGGTGTTAGTCAACAGCTGCAAATAGGCTCACTCTTCTTGGTCATTATACCCTAGCTGGCTAAGCTCCCTCTGCCTGCCTGCTCCCAGCATCTGAAAGCCTGGACTCTCCCGAGGACAGCCTGTTCTGCCATGCATTTGCAAGAAAGCATTTGAGAAAGATAAGGAACATAACATTTGTTACTTGACGGCAGTAACTCACAACCCCCCTCCCTTGGAGCACAACACTAATTTCATCAATATTACCCTGCAAATTCACTAGGGGCTCCACGGGAGATATATCATGCTCACGATTTGATACAAACACATCTGTGCTGACCTGCACATCTTTTTATCATTAGAGATAAGCCAGCCGCTGCAGAACTTCTTTTCAAGTCAAGAGATTTCATCCGTGATTTCTGAAGTGAGCAGGAACAAGACTCCCTGGGAAAAGAACCGCGTACGATGCGACACACATTCATTTTGCTGGACTCCCGTGATGAATTGGTTGCACTTGGAAGACACCCTTGCCTGCCTGAACCGTGCTCCAAGCAGGCTCTCAGCTACAGACAATGCAAACTCCCTTCCACA
Organism: Sylvilagus floridanus; assembly: GCA_949820135.1. Taxonomy (NCBI): domain Eukaryota; kingdom Metazoa; phylum Chordata; class Mammalia; order Lagomorpha; family Leporidae; genus Sylvilagus; species Sylvilagus floridanus. The sequence goes on along the minus strand of OX463238.1, from coordinate 20,811,585 downwards.
CACACTGAAATCAGAAGAGGCAGCAGATCCCTCCCCCCACCCCTGTGTCTTGTTTCCCTCCTGCCATTCATGAGAAACCTGGTCCAAGAAAGTTGCATTGCAGGGAAATTGGAGATGAAATGGTCGCAGACGTAGGGATGTGTTTGGCCTAAGGACAGTTAGAAGTGTTCCAGAACAAAGTGGAAAAGGTCAAGGAAGTGGCTCAGCTTTCTTGAAAACAGAGACAGAGAACTTTGCTCAACCAAAAAAACCGAGGGAGGAACAGGCGAGGAAAGAAACCCAAGATGAAGCTTGATAGCACTCTCTTGTCTTGGCCAAATGTTCATGTGAATTATCAAAACTCATAGAAAATCAAACTGTGCTTGAAGCCTAAAAGAGCAGTATAATCCATCAATAAATAAAAAAATCCTTAATCATGGCTTAGTGGTCCCCAAAAAAGGCATTGCCCATGTGCCCCGAGTTTGAGGATGCCCTGAAGTCAGATTCAAACAGGCCAATGGGTGAGGTCAGCCCTGCTATGTGCATTCCAAGCCAGCATGGCCACTCAAACCTTGGCCATCTCGAAAGGATTAAGGATTAGTTACCATTTCAATCCTATGAAAGAAGATCTGTATTTCTTTTTTAGACACAAAATTCTCGAGAGGATGGTGCTTGCCAAGGCTCTGAAAAAATAATCTCTCGAAATTCTTGCAACCCACTGTGTTATGATTTCATCTCATGAAATACAACACCTTTACATTAAACCTCATAAAACTAAATCCCACTGGATCTCCTCCAGACTCAGAGAATAAGCAGCTCTGTTGGTGATGCTTGGAAAAATGAAACACAGCCCCTTCTCATTGGGCTGGTTCCCACAGCAGGGCCCATTTTTTGCAGGGAGCAAATTTGCTTTACTTCTACACAATGTTTACATGTGATTAAACTCACACATAATAGATCTTGCAAATGCTTCGTGAGTGAAAGAACACATCCAACATTACAGTGCTAATTCCCCTCAAAATGATCTTTAAAACCAAAACTTACACCAATTCACGCCGGTTTTCCAAGCTGTCAATGTCATCTCTGGTTCTGGGTTCACCTGTGGGTGGTCAAAAGTATAAATTTAAGAATCATGGGGCACGCATTTGGCCTGAGTGGTTAAGATGCCTGCATCCCAAATGGAACCCCTAGGTACGAGTCCCAGCTCCAGCTCCCACTTCCAGCTTCCTGCTAATGCAGATCCAGGAAGGCAGCAGGAAATGGCTCAAGTCATTTGGTACCTGACACCCCTGTGGGAGACCTGAACCGAGTTCTCAGCTTCTGACTTTGACCTGGCCCAGTCCTGGCTCTCGCAGGCATTGAGGAGTAAACAACTGGAAAGAAGAGCTCGCTCATTCACTCTCTCTCTCTCAAGCTCGCTCTCTTTCTTTCAAACTAAAAATGCATATAAATACTTGAAAGTACTAATAAATTTAGGGATCAGAAAGGAATAAAATAAAACACCTTTCTGACTAAAGGGAAATTCACTTGAGTTTCCATTATGTTATATATTTTTTAAAAATAAAAATAAAAAAGATTTTGGGGCCCAGTGCTGTGGCATACCAGGTAAAGCTGCTGCCTGCAGTGTCAGCATCCCATATGGGCACTGGTTTGAGACTCGGCTGCTCTGCTTCCAATCCAGCTCCCTGCTAATGCACCTGGGAAAGCAGCAGAGGATGGCCAAGTTTCTTGGGCCCCTGCACCCACATGGGAGACCTAGAAGAAGCTACTGGCTCCTGGTTTTGGATGGGTCCAGCTCCTATCATTGCCGCCATCTAGGGAGTGAATCAATGGATGAAAGATCTCTCTCTCTCTCTCTCTCTCTCTCTCTGCCTCTCTGTAACTCTACCTTTCAAAAAAAGTGCTACCCCTACAAAAAAAATTGTTTATTTGAAAGCAAGAGTGACAGAGAGAGGGGGGGAGAGGCAGAGAGAGAAAGAGATCTTCCAACAATGGCCAGGGTGGGCCATGCCAAAGCCAAGAGCCCAGAACTCCATCTGGGTGTCCTAGGCGCATTAGCAGGAAGCTGAGGTGGAAACAGAATAGTTGGAACTCAAACTGGCACTTCAATATGGGATGCTGGCACCGCAAGTAGTAACCTAATCCACTGTACCGCAATGTTAGTGCCTCCATCATGGTCTTGACTCAACAACTAGAAAAGGGCTTATTAAGTAATGTGACAATATCTCCATGTAACACACACACACACACACACACACACACACAAAGTAAATCTGCACTCGCTGTCATCAGTGGATACACATTTTCCCAACACTCTAATTTTTACATACAAGATCAATCCTTGATAAGGATCTGTGCAGGAAATGAATGAATTCATAATACAAATATTTATACTCCATGCATTCTTATCATCGTTATTTCTCTTCCCTCACATTTGTCTTCAGTATTTCCATGTATGTCAAAAGTGGTCCACACATTACTGAGATGTCTCCCTCTGCCCCTTCTGGAGAGTTCTTTGTTCCACATGTCATGTCACAGGCCAACTGTTAACATCCTTTGGATGACAGATATAAAATGACAAGGCTTACACCATCCTTTGCTATAATCACAGGGTAAATTTCCATAGGCCTCAGCAAATGTTACTTAGATACTTAGATACTTAGATACTTAGATACTTAGATATAGGACAGTTGTTGGCCTGGGAAGCCTTTTCTCCAGCTGGACATTCTGATGGTAGAATGGAGTTCCCATTTTATTCAACAAATAACCATTGAGTTATTGTGTTGCTGTTGAATGGACAGGCAGTATAGTAATACAAAGATGACTACTAGGGAGTGAGAATTATCAACTCCATGAAGAAGTTATCCTCCTTTCTAATGCCTCTTCTGAAGGGCATCCGTACAGACCTGACTTCCCCTTTCCCCTTTTCTACATACATATTTGAGTGTATGGGTTTTCCAGATTCAGCCCACTGTCAGTCCTAGGAAGAAAGTGCAGGCTGGCTAGTTGGTGGCATTTAGCTGCAGCCGGGAAATTCCAATGTTTTACTGGTCTGCTAAGCATTCAAGTTCATCAGGTACTTATGTCACTACTTAATTTTAAGACTGCATTAATAATTTAAACACAGTGGGCTCTCATACCTGTAAATCCATCCTTTCCACCACTCCAGATTAGTGAGAGGGAAGAGCATTATCCCTGTGTTTGTCAAGGTAAGAAAACACACAAGTAACAGGTCTACATTGGTCTTTCCCCCATCACCTCCCATCATGACTATGAACCATGACGTCTTAAGAATCACGGGCAGGGGGCCAGTGCCATGGTGCAGTAGGTTAATCCTCTGCCTGCAGTGCTGGCATCCCATATGGGCGCCAGTTCTAGTCCAGGCTGCTCCTCTTCCAATCCAGCTCTCTGCTGTGGCCTGGGAAAGCAGTAGAGGATGGCCCAAGTTCTTGGGCCCCTGCACCACATGGGAGACCAGGAAGAAGCTCCTGGCTTCTGGCTTTGGATCAGCATAGCTCCGGCCATTGTGGCCAATTGGGGAGTGAACCAATGGAAAGAAGACCTTTCTCTCTGTCTCTCTCTCTCATTGTCTAACTCTGCCTCTCAAATAAATAAATAAAATCTTTAAAAAATCATGGACATAGGCCTCCTTTATCTTCTTTCATTTGTCAGTCATGTATTCTGTAAATCAATACTGAGAAAGGATCTTATTTTTCAAAACACCAAAATGTTTCTCCCATTGCATGTTAGCGTTAGCTGGACCTAGAAAACCTCCTGTATTGATTCACTGGCTGGCCATTGGAAATATTCATATTTTCTTCAGAGTTACAGGGAAAAGAGAGATCTTCCATCCACTGGTTCACTCCCCAAGTGCCCACAACAGCCAGAGCTGAGGTGGTCCAAAGCCAGGAGCCAGGAGCTTATCATAATAATAATAACAAGTTTGTGATTATTAAATGAGGAAAACACTTCTGAAAATACTTCAAACTAACATTAGTCATGGTCGTGGCTATTGCTATTACTATTACTATTGCTAAGCACAGACTGGACATCCAAAGGCCACTCTTTCCCCAGATCAGGTATTCACTCCACAAATACCAGCGCTCTTCAATACATTAGTGGAGGGGCCAGCAGGGCTGGGGGTGGGGGTGCAGCAGGTTAAGTTCCTACTTGAAACACCAGCATCCCATGTTAGAGCACTGCTTTGAGTCCTAGCTGCTCCACTTCCAATCTAGCTTCCTGCTAATACACATGGGAAGGCAACAGAAGATGGCCCAAGTGCTTGGGCCCCCACCACCATCAGGAAACCCAATGAAGTTCCTGTTTCCTGGCTTTGGCCTGGCCTAGACCTAAATGTTGTGGCCACTGGGAGAGTGAACCAGTAGATGAAGACATCAGTGCTTCTCTCTTTCTCTCTCTCACTCTTGCTCTGCCTTTCAAATAAATACATCTGTCTAAAAAAAAAAAAAAACAGTTAGTAGAGGTGTGGATGTCTGGTCTAATCATTAAGACACTGATTAGGACTTGGGCATCTCACATCAGAGTACTAAGTTTGATATCCAGCTGCAGCTCCTCTCTCCAGTTTCCTGTCAATTACGCAGACCCTACAAGTAGCAATGATGGCTCAAGTAATTGAGTTCCTGATACCAAGTGGGAGATCTGGATTGAGTTCCCAGCTCCTGACCTCAGCCCCAGGCCTAGCCCTGGTCATAGTGGGCATTTGGGGATGGAAGAGCGAGCTAAGGGGACTGCTCATTTCCCTCTCCCTCTCCCCTCCCCATCTCTATCTCCATCTCCATCTCCATCTCCATCTCCATCTCCATCTCCATCTCCATCTCCAACTCCATCTCCATCTCCATCTCCATCTCCATCTCCATCTCTATCTCTCTCCCTCTCTCCCTCCCCCATTATTCAAATAAATTTTTAAAATTTTACTTCATGGAAAAAGGAATTAAAAGATAAATTTATTTTTGTGAAAATTTTTTAAATCCATACATGGAAGGAGTCTTTGAAAAGTTAATGGAGGGAGTCAGCATGTGTTGCAGTGTGTTAAGCCCCTACCTGTAATGCTGGCATCAGTTCGCAGTGCCGACAAGAGAGACACAGGTATAAACAACAAGTCCAGAAACACCAGGGGAGAGCGGTGAGGCACCAATGCAGAAGAAACTCCGCAAAAAAAGGGAGACAGATGTGACTGAGGGAAGACTTTGTAAGGGATATGAGGAACGAGACGAGGCCCAGCAGATCAGCAGAAGCTTCTCAGGTGCTCCCCCTGGGGAAGGGCGATTCAGGAAGGATTCGGGCAAGGACACACAGCAGCAGAAAGCACATTAGAAAATAATTATCAGGGCTGCCACTGTGGCATGGGGGTAGAGCCGCCGCCTGCAGTGCCAGTATCCCATATTGTGGGGAAATTAGTTACATGAAGCAATTCAAAGATGGCGCCCAGAGGAAGTAAGGTGGGCAGAATCCAAAGTTGTTTACCACTAAAACTGATTGGCTACTCAACATCAGGGGAGGTAACAAAACTAGTAACAAGTGTATAGACATATGGCTAGTCCTATAGCAATCCCCCCATAAGGTGACCGTTTAAGTGATTGGTTGGTCCTTAGCCCTGCCCCAATGACTCTGCAGTTTTGTGCTATAAAAGGTTCTGTTACGCACGGAATAAATGAGTCCTTGCTAGACTTGGCTCCCCGCTGCGTCTGATTGTCTCCGGGATCGGGAGGCTGGGGAACGGGCGAGCGGCGCACTCACGTTTCCTCGGACCCAGTCCATCCTGTACGGGTGGACTCAGACCCTGCACCATATGGGTGCCGGTTCAAGACCCAGCATCTCCACTTCTGATCCAGCTCTCTGCTATGGCCTGGGAAAGCAGAAGGTGGCCCAAATGCTTGGGCCCCTCATCCATGTGGAAGACCTGGAAGAAGTTCCTGGCTCCTGGCTTTGGATCAGCCCAGCTCTGGCTGTTGCGGCCATTTGAGGAGTGAACCAACAGATGGAAGATCGATCTCTCTCTCTCTCTCTCTGCCTCTGCCTCTGCCTCTCTGTAACTCTGCCTTTCAAATAATTAAATAAATATTCAATAAAAGGAAGGAAGGGAGGGAGGGAGGGAGGAAGGGAGGGAGGAAGGAAGGAAGGAAGGAAAGAAGAAAGGAAGGAAAGAAGGAAGGAAGAGAGAGAGAGAATTCTCTCAGGGCCAGCACTGTGATGTAGCAAGTTAAGAAAAAGCTGCACCCCGTTTGGGCACCAGTGCGAGTCCCAGCCGTGCCACTTCCAAACCATTTCCTTGCTGATGCACCTGGGAAAGCAGCAGAGGATGCCCAAGTCCCCAGGGCCCCTGACACCCACATGGGAGACCTAGAAGAGACTCCTGACTCCTGGCTTTGGCCTGGTCCAGCTCTGGCCATTGGGGCCATTGAGGAGCGAACCAGTAAACGGAAGAGTTACTCTCTGTATGTGTCTCTCCTCTTTCTCTGCAATTCTGCCTTTCAAATAAAATAAATAGATCTTTTTAAAAGAATAAGAAAATAGTTCTCCGTGGGAGCTTGTTAGGCCCTTGACTGCAAGGGACAATTGGGCTGGGGCAGGGAGAGAAGTTTCCACTGGGGCTTCTACATATGACACAGACCCCAGAATGGGCTGCCCTTCCTATCAGTGTAGGAGAAGAGCATAGCTGGACCTGGGGTTCATGAAACACAAGCCAGGCACAACACTGAGGTGAGAGGGGGTGGCTGGAGACCATCCCCAAAGACCATGTAGAGAACTCAAAGCATACAAGGGCCCAGCACAAAACCAACACTGCGGAAGAGAGGCTGCCAGAAAAGGAGGGCTCCACAGAGGGAAGCAGGCAGGAACAAAGAGAGAGGAGGGGCGTCAGAGCAGAAGGAAGGGTGAGCTTCCAAAACGGCGTGTTCATTCCCCACTTGAGTTCAACATATGCAACTGTACAGAAACTTGCATGTAAGTGTTTGTACCAGCTTGATTTCTAAGTGCCAAAACTTCAAAGAAGGCACAATGTCCCTCAGTACACGATAGATTAACTGTGATCCATCCATGCAAGGGAATAGTACTCTGTGACAAGACAAATGGTTTTTCATTTATGAAAAGACTTGAGGGAGGGGGGACAACCCTGTGGCATAGCAACTTAAGCTGCCACCAACAATAGCATCCCATATCAGAGCGCCAGTTTGAGTCTCAGCTGCTCCACTTCTGACCCAGCACCCCACTAATGCACCTGAGAAAGCAGCAGAAGATGGCCCAAGTGCTTGGGCACATGCTACCTACATGGGAGACCATAATAGAGTTCCTGGCTCACAGCTTTGGCCCTGGCTGTTGCAGCCATTTGGGGAGTGAACTGTGGATGGAAGCTCTCTTTCTTTCTCTTTCTCTCTCTCCCTCTCACTCTGCTTTTCAAATAAATAAAATAAATCTAAAAAAATTAGGAAAAGAGAAAAACAAATGGATAAGAAATCCTAATAAAACACTCTATATTAGAAAGGAACAAATAAGAAAAAAGAAAAAAAGAGAAGACATGGAGGAACTCAAATGTTAAGTGAAAGAAGCCAGTGTGAAAAGCCTATGTTAAGTGAGAAAAGCCAGGCCTCCAAAAAATATCATGTTTTCTCTGATATGTGGTAGTTAATATAGAATACAAAAAAAATGTATAAGAATGAGATGGACGTCTTGAGATTTGATTGTTGGTTTTAGCCCTTGTTTATACTGCTGTGGAACTGTGGTTTCCCTACTTTTTACTTGTTGAATATTATGGTTAGTGGTACATTAAGCCTATGATTACAGAGTGGACTGAAATTATGTTTCTGCAAACAAGAAAGGAAAAAAAAGGAAGGAAGGAGGGGAAGTGGAGGAGGGGAAGAGGGACGGAGAGAATTATGATTATCTACTTAGAATTGTACCTATGAAATACATGAAATCTGTTCTCTTTATATTAATAAAATTGTTTTTAAAATAATTTTTTAAAGGCTATGCAATGGGTCGGCGCCACAGCTCACTAGGCTAATCCTCTGCCTACAGCGTTGGCACCCTGAGTTCTAGTCCTGGTTGGTGCGCTAGATTCTGTCCCGGTTGCTCCTCTTCCAGTCCAGCTCTCTGCTGTGACCCGGGAAGGCAGTGGAGAATGGCCCAAGTGCTTGGGCCCTGCACCCGCATGGGAGGCCAGGAGGAAGCACCTGGCTCCTGGCTTCAGATCAGCGCAGCACACCGGCTGTAGCAGCCATTTGGGGAGTGAACTAATGGAAGGAAGACCTTTCTCTCTGTCTCTCTCTCTCTCACTGTCTAACTCTGCCTGTCCAAAAAAAAAAAAAAAAAAGGCTATGCACTGTATGATTCCAACTATATAAAATTCTTGAAAAAGCAAAACTCTAAAGACTGTCAAAAGATCAGGGGTTGCTATAGAGTGGGAAGGGGAAGGATAAAAAGGTGGCACACAGGGGATCCTTAGGACTGGGAAACTCAATGGTGGGCGCGGGACAAACCTAGAGTGAATCCTAATGGAAACTAAGGACTTAGGATGACAACAACATGTCAGTGTTGGTCATCAGTTATAACGAACAAATTACACATGGCAAGGGGTGAATGAGAGAGGAGACCACGAGCAGGGAGCGAGGAAGTAACTGGGAACTCTCGGTCCCTCCCACTCAATTTTCCTGTAAACCTGAAACCACTCTAAATTATAAAGTCTGTTCATTATTATTTTAAACAGATTGGTGTTCAATATCTTAAGTTCAATTAGTACCTGTGGGAATGGAGCAGAGGGTTAGCCTGGTGGTTAAGACACCTGTGTCCCACATCGGAGTGCCTGGGTTTGATTCCTGGCTCTGGATCCTGATTCCAACTTTCTGTTAATGCAGATGCTCAGAGGCAATGGTAATGGCTCAAGTAATTGGATGCTTGCCTCCCATATGGGAGATCAAGATGGCATCGCAGGCTCCTGGCTCTGGCTCTGACCAAGCCCTGGCCATTGTGGGCATATGGGGAGTAAACCGGTGGAAGGGGACAAACTCTCCTACTCTTGCTCTCCCTCTCTATGAATTTTATTTTAATCTTAGAGGCTGGAATTATGGTGCAGCCAGTTAAGCTGCCCTTTGCAATGCTGGTTTCCCATGTCAGTGTGCTGGCTGGAGTCCTGGATGCTCCATTTCCTATCTAGCTTTCAGCCAGTGCACTTGGGAGGACAGCAGAGAACAGCCAGGCTGCTTGGACCTCTGCCACCCAGGTGAGAGACCAGGTAGGAGTTCCCGGCTTCTGGCTTTCACCTGGCCCAGCCCTGTCTGATACAGCTATTTGGGGATGGAAGATAGCTCTCGCTCTCTCGCTCTCTCTCTCTCTCTCTCTCTCTCTCTCTCTTTCAGACACTTTGCTTTTCCAATAAATAAATCCAAAAAAGTTTTTAATTATATGCTAATGCATAAAATTAATGTTAAAAGAAAAGCTAAATTGACTGTTAGTATATATAATTATCTTCAATAAGATTCCCTCTCCTCCCAAAAAACTGCTCAATGCCATGAGGAAAACAAATATAAAGGACCAACACTGAATCTACTCAGCTTGGAAACTGAACTGTCTTGATGCCCTTTGACAGAACTGTTAAGTGAAAGGGTCAAGGCAAGGCTAGTCATTGTGGTGACAACATGGAAGAACTCAATGTGGACAACCCCCAAGAAGCTCAACTGTGAAAGAAAGGGTGGATGGTGAGAAGTGTGGGAGAGTAATTTTCCTTTCTTAACACAGGGGGACTTGAACATGTTTATCAGCTGTAGGGAAGACCTGTCTGGGATGAGAAGACCAGAAGTGCATCAACAGAAAGGATATTACTAAAGAAACAAGTCAGTAAAGAAATCAGGGTGGAGATCCCACTCAAGTGTTGGAGGAAAAAAAATGAATATCATATTATTGATAAGTCAGAATTAGAGAAAGGGAGACACATACACACACAAACACACACACTCTCAGAAAGAAAGAGAGATCTTTCATCTGCTGGTTCACTCCCCAAATGGCTAAAATACACAGGGCTGGGTCAGGTTGAAGCCAGGAACCAGGAGCCTCTTCCAGGTCTCCCAAGTTGTGCAGGGCCCAAGGCAGGGGCCACTCTCAGTTCCTTTCCCAGGCACATTAGCAAGGAGCTGGGTCAGAAGTGGAACTCCGACAAATGCCCATATGAGACACCAGCACAGCAGGCAGCAGTGGCTTACTGAGCCGTGGCACCAGGCCTTTTCTTTGCTGTTTTAATAGACAGATTACCAAAAGGGAGAGAGAACCAAAACCAACTTTTTCTCTCACCATTCAGCCTGATCCTTAGTCTCAAATTCCCACAGACCAGAGTCAGAAGCGCTCTACAAGCCTGATGCAGCCCAATTTTTGCATTGTAAATTTGGACTTGATTAGCAATCAGGAATCCAACTACCCTCATTCCCCAACTACTACAGCCCACCAGCAACATAATTTTCTGGGGACTTGGCTATGTTGTCTGGTCCTCTTGGAGACTTAGGTACCTCACCTGTAAACCAGCAGAACTACCATCTTCCCATCCCAGGGCTGGGTCCCAGATGAATCACCCTCTTGGAGTTCTTTCGTTGGTAAAACCGGCACCACTGTAGATGGGCCACCACTTTCACTGAAGAGTAAGCCATCTGGTCGGGGAGATTTTCCTTCTAACATCATGGAGAAGAAAAACAAGTCAACCAAGCAGTATTCTCCATGGAAATTTCCAATATCTATCCTCCCCAAAGTCATAGCAACCTCAAAAGATAAACTTCCACTTTGAGGTCAATATGACTCTCAGAATGAGCCAATACTAATGCTAACCAACACTGGAATTCATTGAATTTTTTTAAGCTTTTCTGTTTATATCAAGGAAAACTGCACTGAGGTAATGACAAAAGCACCAAACAGTCTCCGAAACAGAAACATCTTAAATGTCGTTGTAGGGACTGGAAATCTTTATCACAAACTCTTGATCGCGTCAGCATGGCATTTTTTAATCCGGAGAGATGACGTTCAAGAAAGGTGGGAAAACACAAACAGGCTAAACCCACATCACCCCATAATGTGTTTCTGTGCATGAGAGATCAAAGTTGAAAGACCCGAGGCATCTTATTCCCATATATGAACTCTCTCAGTCTAAGACGTTTAGCAAAGCATGATATGGAAGGCTTAGTCAGAGGGTTTCCACGGAAGGCATTCCAGCCCCAGAGCCATAAGCTGGCAAGCTGCCCCTGACCTCAGCCCTGCTCCCTGACACTTTCAATTGCCTCAGCTACAGCCTCAGCCCAAGTCTGGTCAGATTGGAAGTGCCAAGGATAGACCATGGGACAGCCTGAATCACAAACCACACTGATCAGCCAAGACCAGGATAACTGCGAAATTCTTGATAATAGCCTCTTAGGAGCACTAACAAAATCCAAGAACTGACAATCCTAAATGTCTCCTAACCAGCCTTCTTAGAGGTTCTTTTAAAAAAAAAAGATTATTTAAGAGCCAGAGTTACAGACAGACAGAGCAGGGAGAGAGAGAGAGACAGAGAGAGAGAGAGAGAGAGAGAGAGGTCTTCCATCTGTTAATTCACTCCCAAAATGGCTGCAATGGCCAGAGCTAGGCTGATCTAAAGCCAGGAGCTTCTTCCAGGTCTTCCATGCAGGTGCAGGGGCCCAAGCAATTGTGCCATCTTCCACTGCTTTCCCAGGTCATAGCAGAGAGCTAGATCAGAGGAGGAGAGCCAGGACTAGAACATATGAGATACCAGCACCGCAGGGGGAGGCTTAACCTACTACACCACAGCACCAGCCCTTGAAGGTTCTTTAAGCCAAGGATGAACAGGGGCGAGGCCCTTCCATGGCCAGGCCCTTATTTTGTTCCCTCCACCCCCTACCACCAGTCTTCAGCCCTTGACCAAAAACCAAAGGGCACATTGGAGGAAGACAGTACACATCCTTGCTGTAGAATTTATTCACCGGGGTCACAGAACTAGAAACCGGGCAGATTGTTCCCTGCCCAAATTATATCTGGGATTGTCCAGTCATTCAAGGAGTTCAATTATATCTGGGTTAAATTACGACCAAGAGATAAAACTATCTATGATCAAAAAGTATCTTAGCCTGCTTGTACTGCTCTACAGATCAGATCCCTTATAAGTAACGGAAATTAAGTCCTCAAGGCTGTGGAGGCTGGGGAGCCCAAGATCCAGACATCAGCAGGTGTGCTGAGCGCAGGTCTTGGCTTCCAACATGGCTCTCTGTTGCTGAGTCCTCCCGGGAACAAGCATGGTGTCCTCAGGCAGTAGAAGGGGTGGCAGGGAAAGAACCCAAGCCCTCAGGCCCCTTCCTAAAGGTCCCTAATCTCACCCACGTCAGCTCCACACTTACGACTCAATCACGTCTTAAAGGCCCTCTCTCCAAATACTACCATGTTGGCAATTAACTTTCAACATACAAACTGGGGCAGACACATCCAGACCACAACACAAGGCAAGCATTTTATTGAGCTCCTCGAAAGTGTAACCAAGAAATAGGCCATGATGAGGGAGACCACAGTGAAAAACAAGATCCCAGGAGCTAATGTACTCTCCCTTACCATTGGCCATAGGTGTGCTTTTCCATACCTGTCTCTCACACACTGCCTGCACAGGACGGTAGCACAAAAGGACAGCTGCCTCTGTGTTTCTTCCAAAGCCAACCAACAGGAGACCGTTCTATGTAACAGTTCTATCTCTTACATGAGTAGAGCCCCAAAGGGAATTTTCTATGGGCCGCTTTGTAATAGAAAATACACCATATGACATCTCTAACCACAAAATGGTCCTCATGTAATTTTAGGAGCACACAAGACAAAGTGTTTGATGCACAAGTGGGTCCATGTAGCACCTGAACAGCCACAATGAACCCTCCATGTCTGCTCTAAGTTCCTCTGATGAGACCTTGGGGCCACATGTAGCTGCATGGGACACTATCATAAATGGTTGCTTATTGTGATCATGTCTTATATCTCCTACTAGAAATTAAATTCTTGATACATGGATGCATGTGCCGTCTTCCTCTTTTCCTTCTCTCTTCAATCCTCCCTCACTTCACTAACACACACCACTACTGTAAATGTTTTCAATAATAACCAATGTGGAATAAATGATGGAATGAGGGATCAAAGCTGTGTCAGGTAGGTGTGCATTTAGAGGCAAATGCATTGGAAAAATTAAAACCTGGGGCCAACATTGTGGTGGGTGAGATGCAGGCATCCCACACGAGCACCAGTTCAAGTTCTGGCCGCTCCACACCCAATCCAGCTAATGTGCCTGAGAAAGAAGCAGAAGACAGTCCAAGTGCTTGGGCCCCCCTTGCACCCTTGTGGGAGACCCAAAAAGAAGCTCCTGACTCCTGGCTTCAGCCTGCTCCAGTTCCAGTTGCTGCAGCTATTTGGGGCATGAACCAACAAATGGAAGTGTTCTCTCTCTCCCTCTCTCTCTCTCTCTCTCTCTCTCTCTCTCTCTCTCTGCCTTTCAAATAAAATAAATCTTCGAAAAGAAAAAGGAAGTCTTCCCAGTATGGTTTATTTTGCCACTGGCAATAAGAAGTCTACTTAAAACACCAGGGCTACCAGAGTGCTCACAAATCCATTAAGATTTCAAGAAGCTTCTACACTACAGATTCTATGTCCCGTTTCCCAGGAGGAAGAAGGTGGAGAGGCCAAATACCTTATCACCAGCCAGTGCTGTCTTTTTGCATGGGAAGGAATGTTGTCCAGGTGCAACACTGACCAGAGCTGACCACAAGACCACCAAGGCAGAAGATGTCTAAGAAAAGTAACTATTTACCTTTTAGCCTCTACAAAAGGGGAGGGCAAGAGAAAAGTCAGATGGGGAGTGTGACTGTGTGAGCCACATCCTAGGGCTTTATGAAGATGGCTCTTTTTCCCAGGAAGAGATGGCTTTCACATACACAACACTTCACTGTTTTGTTCAGTGTATTTCCTTCAATCTATTTATTTCAGCTTTTGAAACTAGCAGTACTGAGGATCTTCACTGTATTCTCATAGGAGTATTTCCAGAACCCAGTGGAAAGTCTTTTCCAGCCCTTCCTACCACTTGAAATTGCTATGGACAGCTCATATTTCTATGCCGAATTTCTGTCCATTGTATTTATTTCAATACCAACTTTGCAAACTGATTCATTTTGTTAGCATTCTTTTTGCCTTGCTCTGTTTATAAGTTACAGAGGTAGAATTCAAATTTACTATCTATATTTACCATTTCAGTTGCTTTGGGGCCACCAATAACTACATGGACATGAACATTCACTTTGCCTTTGAAGATATTGCCATAGTTTTTGCTCACTGAATCCTGTATGTGATAAACACATAAACATGCAAAAAGAATCATTTATTGGTTCAGAGAGCTTTCTATCTTTTGGGGGAAAAAATTATAATCCTACTTCACACCATACACAAAAATCAGTTCCAAGATAATTAAAGATTTAAATATAAAAAGCAAAAATTCTAGAAATTTCTTTAAGAAATACTTGTCTTATGAAAATATTTCTTAAACATGTCAAAGGAAACAAACATAAATAAAATAATTAATAATTTTCTCTAAATTATAATTATTTCTAGATGGAAAAAGACCATAAGAAAAGTTTTTTTAAAAAAAACAAGATGCAGAGGCCAGCACTGTGGTACAGCAGGTTACAGCCCTGACCTGAAGCGTCGATTCTAGTCCTGGCTGTTCCTCTTCCAATCCAGCTCTCTGCTGTGGTCTGGGAAAGCAGTAGAGGATGGCCCAGTTCCTTGGACCCTTGCACCAGTGTGGGAGACCTGGAGGAAGCTCTGGGCTCCTGGCTTTGGATCAGCACGGCTCTGGCAGTTGCAGTCATCTGGGAAGTGAACCAGCAGATGGAAGACTTCTCGCTCTGTCTCTACTTCTCTCTATAATTCTGTCTTTCAAATAAATAAAATCAATCTTTTTATTTATTATTTGACAGATAGAGTTAGACAGTGAGAGAGAGAGACAGAGAGAAAAGTCTTCCTTCCTTTCGTTGGTTCACCCCCCAAATGGCGGCTACGGGATCCGAAGCCAGGAGCCAGGTGCCTCCTCCTGGTCTCCCATGGGGTGCAGGGCCCAAGGACTTGGGCCATCCTCCACTGCCTTCCTGGGCCACAGCTGAGAGCAGGACTGGAAGAGGAGCATCCAGGACTAGAACCAGGCCCCCATATGGGATGCTGGCGCCACAGGCGGAGAATTAACTAAGTGAGCCACGGCACCGGCCCCATAAAATAAAATAAATCTTTAAAAAAAAAAAGATTCAGAAGAAGTGGATTTATGTGAAATTCATTTCATATTTTTTATTGTTTGTTTTAAAAGACAGAGAGACAGAGAGCTGCTATATGCTGGCTGATTAGTCAAATGCCTGCAACAGCTGGGGCTGAACCAGGCTGAAAGCCAGGAACTCAGAACTCCATCCAGGTCTCCCCTGTGTGTGGCAGAGACCCAAGTACTTGAACCATCACCTGCTGCACTCCTGCCAGAGTGCAAATTAGCAGGAACCTGGAATCAGAAGTGGAGCTGGGACTCGAACCCAGGTACTCTGATACAGGAGATGGCAGACAAGTATCTTAACCACTGCACCAAATGCCTCCCTTCATTAACTTTTTAAAACATGATATCAAGAATAAATCAATAAGATCTACAAACCAATAAAGAGCATGACCAAAAAAAATAGAGAAAGCCAGGCAATTTGCTTGAGAAGAAATTGAGTGGCCAAAAAATAAATAGTAACTACTATAAACTTCACTTTTCATTGGTGAATTTAAAAAATTAAGGAGTCATTCACAACCATCAAATTGGTAAAACATACACCTGCGATGCTGAGTGTAAGGATGTGGGGGAGGAGCTTTCCATCAGCACAGCCACTTGGAGAGCAGCCTGGACCACCCGGCAGTCACCCCATGACTCGGCAATTCTATTCCCCTGCTCGTCTGCTGGAAAAGGTCTCTCAAGTGTGCACTAGAAGACATATGAGAGTACTTCCAAAGATGTCCTAGAAAATGGAATGAAAGGTAAGCTTATTTTGATATGAAAAATAAATTGTGAGGGCGGGCACTGTGGCGTAGTAGGCTAAGCCTCCGCCTATGGCACCGCCATCCCATTTGGGCACTGGCCTCTGTCTCAGCTGCTCTTCGTCCGATCCAGCTCTCCGCTCACGGCCTGGGAAAGCAGTGGAAGATAACCCAAGTGCCTGGGCTCTTGCACTCATGTGAAAGACCCAGAAGAAGCTCCTGGCTCCTGGCTTCAGATTAGCCCAGCTTCAGCCATTGCAGCCATCTGGGGAGTGAACCAGCGGATGGAAGACCTTTCTCTCTGTCTCTCCCTTTCTGTCTGTAATGCTGCCTCTCAAATAAATAAGTAAAATCTTAAAAAGAAAAGAAAATTTTGAAATCTATGCAGTTTTTCTTACATGCATTTTCCATGAAGTTCTGAAGATCTCTATATTCAAAGATGCTCACCGTGGCTTTGTTGTAGTAACACGAATTTGGAAGCCATCTGAATCCCCATCAGAGGGAGAATGGGAAAATAGTGACTGCAGATTCATCTATAAAACACTAAAGGGTAAGAAGGAGCTTGTTGGAACCCTCGCCAACCCAAGTCTTGCCAGCAAAGGTCCAACCCGCAGAATCACGACACGACCGCTGTTGATCGGTTCTCGAGGAACTTTTATTCTTAGGGATTGAAGGAAAGGAGGGAGGGGGAAGCAGCCGGGAGAAGGACGGAGAAAGACTGAAGTGGCTGCTCCCGTTCTCGCCCCTAACACGGTCTTTTATCCATCCCCCATCCCCCCGAGCAGTCCATCAAAGGGCACGCGCAGTCTCAGGTCAAGGTGCATCTCATCTCGCCAGGCTGTTTACAAGTCCTTCCAGGTCAAGGTGTATCCCATCTCATCAGATTGTCTGCAAGTCCATTCAGGTCAAGGTGTATCCCATCTCATCAGATCAAGGCGTATCCCATCCTATTACCCTGACCTTGCTCTGCTCCGCAGGATGAGGCAGTGCAATGAGAAGGTCCCCACAGGTGGCCAGCCTGTGGTTCCCCACAGAGCTTATGTGCCAACATGTGTAGATCTCCAGAACAGAGTGGGGAGAATACAGCATCCTTAAAAAAATACTTATTTATTTATTTATTTATTTGAAAGGCAGAGTTACACAGAGAGAGAAGGAGAGGCAGAGAGAGGTCTTCCATCCACTGGTTCACTCCTGATTTGGCTGCAACAGCTGGAGCTGTACCAATCCAAAGTCAGGAGCTAGGAGTTTCTTCCAGGTCTCCCACGTAAGTGCAGGGGCCCAAGCACTTGGACTATTTTCTGCTGCTTTCCCAGGCCATAGCAGAGAGTTGGATTGGAAGTGGAGCAGTCAGGACTCAAACCGGCGCCCACATGGGATGCTGGCACCGCAGGCAGCAGCTGTACCCACGACACCACTGGTGTTTGCAGTCTGGATCCACCACCCCCCGCCCACCATGGACTTTGTCTCTCCTGTGATGTGCACTCCAACAACTGCACACCAAGTGTCTCCAGTAGGGCTGATGTCACGGTATGGGCAATGGTTCCTGGCCTCACTTCTTTTTTTATTTATTTATTTATTTTTTGCCAGGCAGAGTTGGTGAGAGGGAGAGAGAGAGAGACAGAGAGAAAGGTCTTCCTTCCATTGGTTCACTCCCCTAATGGCCACTGCGGCCGGTGCATTGCGCTGATCCGAAGCCAGAAGCCAGGTGCTTCCTTCTGGTCTCCCATGCAGTACAGGGACCTAAGCACTTGGACCATCCTCCACTTTCTTCCTAGGCAACAGCAGAGAGCTGGACTGGAATAGGAGCAACCGGGACTAGTACCAAGGCCCCAACTGGGACTAGAACACAGGGTGCCGATGCCACAGGCAGAGGACCAGCCAAGTGAGCCACAGCACTGGCTCTGCTTCCAATACAGCTCCCTGATAGTAACCTGTGAAAATCAGCAGAAGATGGCCCAAGTGCTTGGGCCTCTACATTGACTTGGGAGACCTGGATAAAGCTCCTAGCTTCTGGCTTTGGTCATTTCAGCCATCGAGGAGTAAACCAGCACATGATTCTCTCTCTCTCTCTTTCTCTCTCTCTCTCTGTGTGTGTGTGTGTGTGTGTGTGCATCTCCCTCTCTCTCTCTCTGTAGCTCTGACTTTCAAATAAATAAATAAATGTTAAAAAAAAAAGAATGTCCCCAGCATCACAGCCTTGCCAATAATTTTTTCATATGCAAACTCTTTTATATTTCTTCTGTCTCACTCATCTACAGCATGCTGCCTACATCCTTTTTGCATAGGGCTCTTAAGACATATTGAAATTAAAAAATAAATTTGGAAATGAAATACATTAAAAGTTCGAAATCGGGCAGCACCGCAGCTCATTTAGCTAATCCTCCGCCTGCGGTGCCAGTACCCGGTTCTAGTCCCGGTTGGGGCGCCAGATTCTGTCCCGGTTGCTCCTCTTCCAGGCCAGCTTTCTGCTGTGGCCCAGGAGGGCAGTGGAGGATGGACCAGGTACTTGGGCCCTGCACCCACATGGGAGACCAGGAGGAAGCATTTGGATCCTGGTTTCGGATCAGCGCAGCGCACCAGCTGCAACATGCCAGCCATAGTGGCCACTTGGGGGGTGAACCAACGGAAAAAGGAAGACCTTTCTCTCTGTCTCTCCCTCTCACTGTCTAACTCTGCCTGCCAAGAAAAAAAAAAGTTCTAAATCAAAAATGAACTAGCAAAAAAGCTCAGACAAGGGGAGGCATTTGGTGTAGAGACTGAGACACCTCTTGGAACACCCACATCCCACATCAGAGTGCCGGGGTTAGAGCTCCAGCTGCACTCTGCTTGCAGTCCCTGCTAACGGGCACCCTGGGAGGCACCGGTTACAGCTCTAGTAGCTACGTCTCTGCCACCCACATGGGAAATTGAGTTCTTGGTTCTTCACTTCAGCCTGGCCTGGTCCCGACTATTGCAGGCACTGGGGGAGTGAACCTGCACATGGTTGTCTGCTTCTGTCTCTCTACTTTTCAACTAATCAAAATTAAAAAAAGAAAAAAAAGAACACTCGAACAGAAAACGCTACTCCAACATTAGTAGCATACTGAAGAATAAAAGCATATGAGGGGCTAGTGTAGCAGGTTAGGCCAACGCCTCCAGTGCCAGCATCACAGACGAGCAACAACTGGAGTCCCCGCTGCTCCACTTCTGATCCAGCTCCCTGGCAATGTGCCTTGGAAGAAAGCAGAAGATGGCCCAAGTCCTTGGGCTCCTGCACCCATGGGGGAGACCTGGATGAAGCTCCAGGCTCCTGACTTTGGCTTGGCCCAGCCCTAGGCATTGGGGCCATCTGGGGGGGGGGGGGGGGGTGAACCAGGGAGTAGAAAATCTGTCTGTCTCTCTCTCTCTCTTTCTCTCTCAATTATCTATCTATCTGCGTGTATGTGACTCTGCCTTTCAAATAAATAATTTTTTTAAAAAAAGGAAGCATATCATGAATACTACAAATTTGCTTACCCAGGCCTTTTATGTTTTAAAGATTTATTTATTTATTTATTTGAAAGTCAGAGTTACAAAGAGAGAGAAGGAGAGGCAGAGAGAGAGAGAGAGGTCTTCCATCTGCTGGTTCACTCCACAGTTGCCCACAACAGCCAGAATTGCGCTGATCCGAAGCCAGGAGCCAGGAGCTTTGTCTGGGTCTCCCACACAGGTGCAGGAGCCCAAGGACCTGGGCCATCTTCCACTGCTTTCCCAGGCCACAGCAGAGAGCCGAATCAGAAGTGGAGCAGCCGGGACTTGAACCGCTGCCCATATGAGATGCTGCCACTGCAGGCGGCAGCTTTACCCACTACACCACAGCACCAGCCCCACAGGCCTTTTCTGATGGTGTGAATGGAACACACATCTGTATTGGTTACGTGATGCTGGGTAGAAGAGGCATCCCTTTAGCTCTAAATAGCTTCCTCTGGTTTGAGGAGTAAGCATCACTTGATGGAGACAGAAAGAACACTAAAGCTGAGAGAGTATGTGCCAAAAACTATCACTACCTACAAAGACTCTGACATGAGACAAATACTCCCCCCACTAAATCTTGAATTCCACAGATGTATGACCTTATTCCCTAAGTTTAACATATGTGCCTCTGGAAAGGTTCCTGGTAACCTTCTGACTTAAGCTAAGAAGCAGAATCACAACCGAAATGAGTCAACAAATGCAGTCACCTTCTTCCAGAAAATGCGAGTTTTTGCTTGTTTGCTTGGCTTCAGTTCACATGGCATTTGTTGACCCCTGAGTTTCCATTATCTCTTTGTGGGATTCTATCGATTCCCAAGAATCATTTACAGACAATACAGTTTTTATGAACAGCTTCCTGTAACTTATTCTGTGATTCAAATTCAGAGATTCAAATTGAAAATCAATTGATCAATATAAAGAAAATCTGTAGTTAAAAGTGCAGCTACAGAGCTTGGATTGCCAAAATCCTAGCCAGTGGCTATCCTGCAACAGGGCCCTCTCTTTTTAATTATGAGCAATATGTCACTGTCTGAATTCTGACAGGTAGCTTCAGATAATCCAGATCCTGAAATAGCCCCTGGTGCCCACAGTGCTGAGTACACAGAGTCTCTTCCTTTGAGGAGAATGAGGAAGTTGGTAGAGCTACTTATGGAGTTTACTCCAGAATACTACCTGCTCAGGACTTAACTGTACTAAATCCAATGGAGGCAGTTAGTTAACTGGTAAACAAGTGTTACTGTTGCCCTAGGAGATGACAACAACCAGTATGGACAAATTTGTCATATTTTCACTACTTTACCTCTTCACGGGTATACACTCTAAGGTAAAAATCTTATTTAGTTGGAAAGTAAAACCAAACAAAATGATGATGGAAGCATTGCCCAGAAACACCAGGCTTCCTCTATTTTACCAACTTCTCAACTGCATTTTCATAGACATGAATTTATACAGAATGTTATCTCTGTATCATAAGATGTAAGAGGTATGTTTCTACTATTATTCATTTGGAGTTGCTTTTAGTGTCATATAAAATAAATAAGAATTTGTTCTAAATCTACAATTACCATGAGTAAATAAATTTCACAAAGTTTGTTTTCAAATTAACCTAAACCAGACTTTGGTTTATATTAAAAAGTTCCCTAGGGAACCGGGTTTTATATTTGAGACCCTGATTTAGCTACAAGATTTATAAGGGCACATGCAGAAATACAGGTCCCCACTGGGTGATGAACCCAGGCTGAGACATAATTATGATTCTCTCTGCTCTCCATTCTGCTAGAAACTGCTCCCAGGAGCCCAGAGGCAAGTCGCTCGTCAAAGAATATGAATGTTCCATGGAACATGACCAACCTGCATCACCTTCCCAATACCCAAGTCCAATCTCAAGGACATTAGAAGATGATGCACACATCTTTTCAGTGGGAATATATTCTTCCCTTGGAACCAATGTCAGTGGTATGATTGATGACCTTGGAGCCAAATGCAGTTGAATCTGTGCATCCTCGTTCTGGGTTGTTGCTCACTTCAACCTGGGCTAAGTACAGTGGCAGCACCCATGAGCCTAAATGAAAAAGAATGGCTCCAAGTAACATGTGTAAAACAGCTCAAGAATGGAAAACGGAAACTTTACTTGTAAAAAAATTAAATTACTTCATAACCATGTGAAATTTCTCAGGATGAAGTCTCGCACTGGGAGGCCTGATCTTGGTGGCCTATTCTCCATGGAAATGTCACCAAAACGTCACTTTATGGGGCAGAGTAAGAGGATTTATTTATCAGTCCACAGGAGGGCACCACAAACCGGGTTGCAGTGTTGTTCAGGTGTCTTTGGCCCAGTGTTGCTGTTGTCATTTCACTGTCACATCAAGGACCTGGGCTACCCAGAAAAATCCTCATGAAGTCTGTTCATCAACAGCAGAGATCTCAAGAACATAAGGGTTAATATCAATATTCAGTTACGTAACAAAAACAAGAGGTAACAAGATCATTGGACAGAATCTGTTCTTTGTCTTGATGACACCCTACTCTCAACCATATATCCTCACCTCCGCCGAACAGGGATTTGCACAACTCAATGCAGCAGGAGCCCAATCTTGCAAGACTGTAATAATCACCAGTATAATATGAAAAACACTGTGTTATCAGTTCTTCCTAAAAGAAATGTACCCATTTTATACACATATTTTGGATACTCAGAGTAGGCAGGTTCATAAGAAGTCAGAGTTGTACCAATATTACAAGAATCAGCAAGGTTCCTTTCCAAGCATTTTCTGGAAGTCTGACAGGGAAATATGTTCCCTTTGGATAAACAACTTGAATAAAACATCAGTCATCATCAATTGTTTAGTCCCTAAGTGATACTACTCATACACTTCTCTAATGTTTCAGTAGAGACTCTCCTTTGACAAAAGGATTTAACGGTTCTGTGTTTATCAGCATGCCATAATTTTTATCTTTCATAATTATTTTATTCTATTTGATCATACCCAAGGATCTAGAAAATCTGCAGCAAACCAGACCCAAATCTAGTAGGAGAAGAGAAATAATTAAAATCAGAGATCAACAGGATTGAATCAAAAAAAAAAATTACAAAAAATCAGCCAAACAAGGAGCTGGTTTATTGAAAAAATAAACAAAATTGACACCCCATTGGCCCAACTAACTAAAAAAAGAAGAGAAAAGACCCAAATCAATAAAAGCAGAGATGAAAAAGGAAACGTAATAACAGACACCACAGAAGTAAAAAGAATCATCAGAAATTACTACAAGGACTTGTATGCCAGCAAACAAGGAAACTATCAGAAATGGATAGATTCCTGGACACATGCAACCTACTTAAACTGAACCAGGAAGACATAGAAAACCTAAACAGACCCATAACTGAGACAGAAAATGAAACATTTAACAAAATGAAGATGCAACCAACAGAACTGGAGAAAATATTTGTGAACTATACAGCAGACAAAGGATTAATATCCACGATCTGTAAAAAGCTCAAGAAACTCAACAACAACAAAACAAACAATTCAGTTCAGAAATGGGCAAAGGATGTGAACAGGCATTTTTCAAAGGAGGAAATTCAAATGGCCAACAAACACATGAAAAAATGCTTAGGATAACTAACCATCAGGGAAATGCAAATAAAAACCACCATGAGGTTTCACCCCACCCCAGTCAGAATGGCCATCATCCAAAATTCAAAAAACAATAAATGCTGGTGAGGATCTGGGGGAAAAAAATACCCTAATCCACTGTTGGTGGGGATGTAAACTAGTACAACCATTATATAAGACAGAATGGAGATCACTCAGAAATTTGAAAATAGATTTACCATATGACCCAGCCATTGTACTCTTGGGAATTTATCCAAATGAAATGAAATCAGCATATGAAAGAGTTATTTGTACCCCCACGTTTATTGCAGCTCAATTCACAATAGCTAAGGTTATGGAATCAACCCAGATGTCAATCAACCAACGACTGGATTCAAAAAATGTGGAATATATATACTATGGAATACTACTCAGCCATAAAAAATGAATTAAATCCTGTCTTTCACAACAAAATGAATGCGACTGGAAGCTATTATGCTAAGTGAAATAAGCCAGTCCCATAAGGGTAAATATCATATGTTTTCTCTGATATATAGTAGCTAATATAGAATACAAAAAATGTTTAGAAACAAAACAGACATCTTGAGATCTGATTGTTGTTTTACCCTTGTTTACAGTACTCTGTGAACTGTGGTCTTTTTTGTGTTTCTATTTGTTGAATAAATGTGGTTAGTGGTACACTAAGCCTGTGATTATAAAGTGGACTGAAATTATATTTTTGCAAAAAGTAAAAAAAAAAAAAGGAAGGAAGGAGGAGGACTGAAGAAGAGAAAGAGGGAGGAAGGGAAGTAGACTTATCTTAGAATTGTACCTACACAATACATGAAATCTGTTCTCCCTGTATTAATAAAAAAGTTTAAAATTCACCTTCCAAAATTAATAGCAACTTGAAAAAGCAGGAGAGAATACCAGAACAGAAGCAGAAGCACATAAAGAAAATGAAAGTGACCGCCACATAAGGGCATCTTTGACATTCTGAAGAAGGTGCTAACATGAAACAGGGAAGCCGGATGCAAGCTCCACCAACTGAGCAATCAATGAGGGGTGAAAGTGAGCATCGTTAGAGCAGGGAGATTCTTCTACTGCCAAGTAAGAATGGATTGCACCCCAGAGTTTGTAGATCTCATTAAACCAG
Organism: Sylvilagus floridanus; assembly: GCA_949820135.1. Taxonomy (NCBI): domain Eukaryota; kingdom Metazoa; phylum Chordata; class Mammalia; order Lagomorpha; family Leporidae; genus Sylvilagus; species Sylvilagus floridanus. The sequence continues at coordinate 20,787,306 of OX463238.1, read as the reverse complement.
AAGGGCAAGGAAAGAATAACAATGGTAAAAGAGTATGCTTCATTAAACATAAGTAATCTAGAATATAATAGGCTGCCCATGGATCATAAATAAGCAAGGGTAACATTTATCTACACAGAACAGAAAGAGCTGTTCATTGAACCCTGTAGAGTAACCCTGTGGGCTTCGTTGAATATCTGCAATCATCTGCCCTCAGCCAGATGGAAATGAGACATCATCACCTTCAGTCAGTAGCCATTTCCAGTAGGAATGCCCTTCAGTTGCAATGAACACTCCATAACTGATATGTATGAAATCTCGAAAGACAGTTACAAGCTTACGATCTATGTAATGTGCACACACATTTAATCACATGGAAAAATCAACATATTCCTGTCTGGGCGCCATCCTGAGGCTCCTCTCTCACTTTCCTCTGCCTATTTGATCCAATCTTGCTTGAGCTTCCTATGGAAGATCCCAAGTATTAAGAGATATGTTTTAGTTCATTACATTGTGGTTTCTTTGAGCTGTGAGTACTTCCTCTATGCTGGGCATCATGCTGGATGTTGGTAGGATCTCTGTCTTCCAGAAGAAACAATTGAAATATCTTATAAGCTTTGGGGTGATGTCATTCATTATGCACAAAAATCTATTGTTTAAGAAAAGCATAGAAACATAGAGGAAAAAAGGAGGGAGAGAGGAAGAGAGAAAGTGACTTTAAATGGCCCCAGAGCCTTAGTTCCAGGTTGTTTTAGAGAAAGTACATTATTAAAATGCGAGAGGGACAATACTAAGGTACAAGTGACCATGGTTCACACTTGTCCCCTCTTTCTCCTTAGAGGAGAATTGTGTCTGCTCTCAGGGAGACTGTGGAGACAGAAAACACGGGAATGCCCTATTCCTGCAGCTTCCATCCTTACCTTCTCCCCTTTTAACTGTGAGTCCCTCTCTCTGAACCACATTATGATGGCCAGAAAGGCTTCGACCTGACCCTCATGTATACTCAACTCAAGGTGCAGTAGAATCTCCACACTATTCAGTCACTTTCATGAATGCAGATGATCAGAGTAGACTTAGGTGACCCCTGGAGGGACTGTTTTTAAACAAAGAAATAAATAGCTCATTGAGCCTGCATGGAAGCTCCAGTGCAGACCAGGAGTTCTCCCACTAACTCTGCATGACCTTGGTCAAGTCTCCCACCTTTGCTGAGCCTCCGTTTCCTGTCCTGTATAAGCAGAAGTGTTGGTATAAATAATACCACATCCCCTTTCTGGCCTTAAAACTGTAGGAGCCTGTGATCCTTCTTTTTTGAGGCTAAGTGATGTAGTCTTCTGTTTCCCTGAGAAGTTTCACCATGGTTCTTCTGTTAGAATACCACCAGGTTCTAGTCCCGGTCAGGGCTCCAGATTCTGTCCCGGTTGCCCCTCTTCCAGGCCAGCTCTCTGCTATGGCCAGGGAGTGCAGTGGAGGATGGCCCAAGCGCTTGGGTCCTGCACCCCATGGGAGACCAGGAGAAATACCTGGCTCCTGGCTTCGGATCAGCGCGGTGCGCCGGCCGCAGCAGCCATTGGAAGGTGAACCAACAGCAAAAGGAAGACCTTTCTCTCTGTCTCTCTCTCTCTCTCACTGTCCACTCTGCCTGTCAAAAATAAAAAAAAAAATAAAAATAAAAATAAAGAATACCAATGGCTCGTGAACAGCGCTGTGGCTTAGCAGGTAAAGCCATTGCCTGAGTGCTGGCATCCCATATGGGCGCCAGTTTGAGTCTCAGCTGTTCTACTTCTGATCCAGCTCTCTGCTATGTCCTGGGAAAGCAGCAAAAGATGGCCCAAGTGCTTGGGCCCTTGCATCCACATCAGGGACCAGGAAGAAGCTCCTGGTTCCTAGCTTTGGATCAGCCCAGCTCTGGACATTGTGGTCATTTGGGGAGTGAACCAATGGATGAAAGATATCTCTCTCTCTCTCTCTCTCTCTCTCTCTCTCTCTCTCCCCCTCTCTCTCCCTCTCTCTTTGCCTTTCAAATAAATAAATAAATAAATAAATCTTTTTTTAAAAAAACAGAATACAGATGGCTCTCTTGGGTAATACGAACCAAGTCATAAATCAAAATGTATAATTCTGCTTGTGATCACAAAATATTCTTTTTAAAAAATATTTATTTATTTATTTATTTGAAAGGCAGAGAAAGAGAGAGAGATCGTCCATCCACTGGTTCACTCCCCAAATGGCCTCAAAGGCAAACTGGGCTGATCCAAAGCCAAGACCCAGGAGCTTCTTCCTGGTCTCCCATGTGGGTATAGGGGTGCAAGCACTTGGGCCATCTCTGCTGCCTTCCCAGGCACATTAGCAGGGAGCTGGATCAGAAGTGGAGCAACCAGGACTCAAACCAGCACCCATATAGGATGATGGCAATGTGGGTGATGACTTAACCTTCTATGCCACAGCATTGGCCCCATCACAAAACATTCTTAACTTTTTCCTAATTAAATTCTTCCTGGTTCAAGAAGACAGTTTAAGTGTTGCTTACTCAATACTTGTGAATGAATTATTCCTAAGAAGAGGCTCTGAAAGACCCAGTGGGCTTTACTTCCCACACTGCACTTGACAGACAAATCTGCCCCATAGAGTAGAGGTTCTACAAGCACAGATTCTAGGGCCAGAGAGCAAGGTCTTGGCAAGGTCTTTCACATCTCTGTGTCTCACATCTCCAACCATTACATGGAGACAACACTGCCAGTGAATCTATGCCAAGGGCTCACTACACATTCTCACAACATAAGCACTACCTAAGGATTGCTGTTACTATTAGAAGCTATGTCTAATTTTAAACTAAAATTCCCTACAGTAAAATGGACATACACATGAAACAAATCAATCCAGTTTAATAAGTGCCCAAACATAATTAAATGTTTGTTTCCTAGGGCTTGGGTTTCATTATACATGATTTTGGTTTTATAGAGAAAGAAGGACAAAGAGGGAAAGTAACTTTCTCAAGACCATGCAGCTGTCTTCATTTGCGTGCTCAGCAGATGAGTTACTCCATCTTTCTTCTTCAAGCTTCAGCTCGTTTACTTTCCACAAAGAAATATGGATTGCACTTCAAATGGCTTTGAAATTCTGCACAAATCAGTATGTGGAGATCCGTCCTGAGTTTTTCGTCTCTCTTTGCAGTGGAGATCATCATTTGGGAAGAAAAAGGGGAAAGTGAGCAGCTGGCACCTGGCTTATGCTGCCTAAATGCTGGGTCCCAAGGAGGCAAAGAGGAGAAAGTGCCCTCACCTGCGTAAGAACATGATGTCCAATGAAACTGACAACAAGGACTCATCCAAATGCCACCCCAGTACTAAATCCCATGATCAGAAACACTTTAAGACAGGAGGAAATAGAAAAGAGAATCAGGAATGCAATCTATTATCTGCACACATAAATTGAGTAACAAATTAAGGGCATCCAAAATAACAACTTTTAAAAGATAAAGGAGGTGTGCAGAAAGACAAAGTACAGTGTCAAAACTTGTGACAGAAACAAGCATCGAAGCTTGTGACAGAATTATGACAAAAGAAAGTGTGAGGGCCAGTGCTGTGGCGCTGTGGCACAGTGGGTTAAAGCCCTGGCCTGAAGCGCTGGCATCCCATATTGGGGCTGGTTCTAGTCCCGGCTGCTCCTCTTCCGATCCAGCTCTCTGCTGTGGCCTGGGAGAGCAGTAGAAGATGGCCCAAGCCTTGGGCCCCTGCACCCACGTGGGAGCTCTGGCCATTGCAGCCATCTGGGAAGTGAACCAACAGATGGAAGACCTCTCTCTCTGTCTCTACCTCTCTCTGTAACTCTGTCTTTGAAATAAATAAAATAAATCTTTAAAAAAAAAAAGAAAGTGTAAGATGAATCAGAGCCAATACAAAATGGGCCAAGGGGAAGGACTCTATGCAAAGTATTTTCCGGTGGAAGGATGTCAGAGTGTGGTTGGCCATTGGACCAGCTGCTCAAAATGTGTCTAGCTTCATGTGCCACCGCAGACCAGAGAGCATGGTCTTCGATACTGCTGATCCAAAAATACAACTGTTTTGTCAGCACATGCAAATTGATCAGACACTAATCACACGCTGAAAGAATTGTTGGCGAGTGCCAAGGATGATGTATGAGAGAAGACAAGGCTGGACGGCCCTAGAGGCTCAATTCTTCCAACTTTTCGTAGTTTAGCTAATCAAGTCATCAAATTGCTCTTCAAGTCCAAGTTAGCTCAGAGGACAGCCTGGTAATACCAGCTGCTGCGCCTCCCAAGCTGTCTCCCACTTCCTCCACAGGAGCTCATTATTGCAGAGTCAGAGGGGAAACATGTTCTCTGATCACAGGTCCCTGTGCTTAAATGCCAGTCTGGAACTGTTTGATACAGGCAGGTTTGTAGGTTGTGTCACACCATAAAATCAACCCACTACAGGTACCCCTTGATGTATGATGGGGTTACTTCCCAATAAACCCATAGTAAGTTGAAAATATTATAAGCCAAAAAAGCACTGAATCTACCTAACTCATTGAACATCACAGCTTAGCAACACAGCACAGACTAGTGTCAGCTGTTTCCCCTTGTGGCTATGGGGCTTACAGAGGACTATCACTGCCCAGCATGGAGAGAAAGAACTGGACCACATATCTCTGGTCTAGGAAAAGGCCAAAATTCAAACTTTGAAATACAATTTCTACTGAATGCATATCAATTTTACTCTACTGTATAAGGTTGAAAAACTTTTAAGTCAAACTATCCTAATTTAGAGACTGTCCATACTCCCTTTATAAAAAAAAATCTTGCTACAGGAAAAAAATTAATGTCTGCTAAATTATACACTTAGGGACACAGTAGCTGACCTTCTCATGCCATCACCTTATGTCCTCAAGGACTGGCAACAGTCATCCATGGAGCACAGAGAGGGTCAGTGGGGAACGGAGTTCCTCTCCTGGAACACAACGCATCCGCTCCAGCTGATCCCAACCTAAGTATCTCCATGTGACATACAGAGAGCTTGGTGCTTTCTGTGTATTCTGTTACTTGACTGCTCTGTTTTAAGTTTCCTCTCCACAATAAATCCATTTTACATTTGCACTGCACTACAGTGATGACGAATGTCTAAGTCCACTCTGCAAGACAATGTATTAATCTGGAATGATCAGTACCATCTTTCTAGTGACTGGACTACATGGCTCTTCCACTAGCACCTTGCAGCATTTTCCACATCACGGCACTGATAGAAAAGCAAATTTTTAAGACCCCCTAGAATGGAATAAGGTAGCTGCTTGTTCTTGGTCCCTAGCAGTCCCTCACCCTATAGAGCACCCTAAAGACTAAAGAAATTGATGCCTCCTCAGCACATCTCCATCACTTCTGTGGCTCCCTGCTATGCCCTGGTGCTACGCCCTCCAGAGCACCTGTCCCAGGCTAAATTGTTTTCCCATCCACCGAAAACTCACATGTTGAAGTTCTAACTCCCAGTACCTGGGAATGTAACCATGTTTGGAGTCAGGTTCTAAAAGAAGGAATTGAATTAAAATGAGGTCATTAAGTCAGGGCCCTAATCCATCAAGCCTGGTGTCTTAATAAGAAGAGGGAAAGATATCAGAGGTACAGGACACAGACGGACAAGCATGTGAAACAGCAAGAGGGTAGCTGTTTGCAAGGCAAGGGGAAAAGACTCAGAAGGAACCAACCCTGCCTCTACCTTGACCTTGGACTTCCAACCTCCAGAACTGTGGGGAGGTAAATTTCTGCTGTGGAAGCCACCCAGCTGGTGCTATTTTGTCATAGCAGCCTAAGCAAATTACTACAGGGTTGCTTGATAAGGGTAGGAGACAGTGGCAGGAGTTAGGTCATCTTGGGAAGCAGTGTTCAAGGGAGCTCCCCCCTCCCTGTGCGCATTCTATGAGAAGCTGGATGAATCCCTGTCGGGGACATTGTGCCAAGTGGAATAGTCCTCCAGCAACTCTTCTAACACTTAAGTTGCATAACTTCTCTTCAAACCTGTCCACAGAACAGAATTCTCACCTCCATCATCAAACATACTCGGGTTCTGCTATCTAGAAGCTCAAAGCAAAGCACATGGAAAGCCTTGCACCTGACTCCATCCGGCCCTGCCTTTGTTGAGCTCCTTCATTTCACAAGGATACGGTCTCTGACTGCTGCTGTCACCTTTTTCCCACTTCTTGGCCCTCAAAGGGCAGGTAGGATCTTACAAAATGGGAGGGGAAAGACTTGGAGTTGTCTTTCCAAGCTCAAAGAGGGAGGGTAATGCCCCTCCCTTATCAGGATCACAGAGAGGTGAACAGCTGTAGTCATCACAAGAAAACGGTATCCAGAACCTTCCACCAGGCCCAAGTGTTAACAGATCTGCTTCTATTCCAGTTGGTTCTAAGGAGACATTCAACTTCGGGAACCACAGTCTAAATTAAGTTAGGAACAACTCTAATCAATTCTGTCGAGAGAAAATAATAGCAAGGATAATGACTGTGTCTAACCCATCATTTTCATTTTGGGCAATATATTCTACAAGGAGTCTTCAGAGACTGTTGGCACTATCTTTCCATTTCATTTTTCTTTTCTTTTTTTTTTTTTTTTTTTTTTTGACAGGCAGAGTTAGACAGTGAGAGAGAGAGACAGAGAGAAAAGTCTTCCTTTTCCGATGGTTCACCCCCCAATGGCCGCTGTGGCCAGCACGTTGTTGACATTTCATTTTTCTATGAGCTTTTAGAAGTAGCTGCATAGTTCCTGCTCCACCAAATCATTGTACAAAAGCTGCTACAGAGAGAATTCATTATATAAGGGTGCTCTTGCTCTTCTGTCCCAGGCTTTCCATTAGTAAAGGTGCTGATGAATAGTAAATGCCTCAAAATGTGAACAGCACTTTGACCTAAAAAGTTAACACAAATACTTAATGCCACTGAACTCTATACTGAACAACAAAAAAAGGATAAAGTGGTACATTTGGAGGCCAGTGTTGCAGTGTAGTGGTTAAGCCACCTCCTGCAGTGCCAAAATCTCATACAGGCAACTGTTTGAGTCCCAGCCACTCCAATTCCAATCCAGCTCTCTGCTAATGTGCCTGGGAAAGCAGTGGAAGATGGCCCAAGTGCTTGGTCCCGTGTCATCTCCATGGGAACCTAAATGAAGTTCCTGGCTGCAGCCTGGTCCTGCCCTGACCATTGCAGCCATTTGGAGAATGAGCACACAGGTGGAAGGTTCTCTCTCTCTCTCTCTCTCTCTCTCTCTCTCTCTCTCTCTTCTTTCTCTCTCCTCTCCTCTCCTTTCCTCTCCTCTCTCCTCTCTCTCTCTGTCCCCTCTCTCTCCTTCTGTCTCTGTAACCCTGCCTTTAAAATAAATAAATCTTTAAAAATGGTAAATCTTATTATAAATGTTTTCTTACCACAATAGGCAAAGGTATCACAAAGTTTTAATTACCTAAGATAACATCCATAAGCATATATAGTTTCTGAGAGAGTAGGTAGCCAATTAGAGAACTACATTGGTCAGCATGGTGGGCTAGGGTAAGAATGGGAGGTTGAGAATTACATCATGTGTACGGAGACGGATGTAAATGTCTTTATTCTGAGATTGATAGTGAATCTGAAGCATCTGCAGGACACAGTTCACAGTGTCCTAGTGGATTTTACAGGGTTGTGCTCTTGCACTGTTTGAACCACTCTTTTCCAAGCACAATTTGTCTACTGTTTCTAATGGAGAAGGTCAAGGGCCGGGGTGGAGGGCCAGACTCCAGATGTTGTGGCTCAAACTGTCAGAACTAAATTCACTCTTTCCACTTGGATTGTTTCTCAACAACAGCACGTGACTGGAAAAGAGAATGGCTCCATTCCAGGGGGAAAAAAAAACTTTCTGTCTGTGTTTGCCTTAAGTGTGTGATTTTTATGTTTAGCCATCACGTAGAGTAGTAACAAACTACATTAATTATGCACTTGCTGTATGCGAAGCATATCACTTGGTCTTGGGGCTGTGATGATACACTCCTGCCATCACCGGGCATAGGGTCTGGATGAGTGGACAGAACATGTTTCTAGTTAGCAATGGTTACCCTGAGGACATTACCAGTGATGATTCATTACAAGGGTTTTTCTTAGAGTGCCAAAACTCTTCCCCTCAGTTAATATTTCAACTACTTGTCATCTATTTGGTAATACAATTTTGAGTTAAAATCCAAATTCCAACAACAGTAACAACATTCTTTAAATAATTAGATCTATTTCTAATTTAGTGAGAGAGTCTGATTTTCTTTTGAATGCACAACAAAGTTTAAGTCAGATTTGTTTTCCTCTTCTTAGGATGATGGTGTGGACTTCATTTTTGGCCCTGTCCTCAAAAAGCTCAGTGGGACGCTAACTTTGCTAGTGACCCACGTCTGTGTCCTAACACCTCATTACATGTACATGGCCAGTTCCCAGAGGAAGTCTCTGTGTTGGACTTGGCTGCCATGATGCACTACTGACTACCTGGAGAAATAAAAATGATGAATAGCATTACACAATGCTCTTGCTGTACACTTCTTGTAAGAGCTTAATGCTTTTAACCCTCACTATGTGCTATTATTATCCCATTTTACTTACAAAGATACAGAGGCATGGACAGTTTAGGTAACCCATCCAGGATTTCACAGCTCAAAAGCAGGGAAGCCAGATCTGAACCCAGTCTGAGTTCTTACCATCAGCCTGTTCCACGTATCAGCTTGGGAGATGCTCATCTCTCCAAGCACTGAACACACATCCCAAATTAACTGCAGGATTTGCTTTGTGTGCTTCCAACCAGGCTGATAAGAGATTTAAGAAAACCTCTGCCATGCTCATCACCCCGGCTCCAACAAGGAGACGCTGACGCTGCCCCCTGGGGAGCGTTGAGGGATGTCCTCCCTCTGTCTGCCTTTCCTGGCCCATGGAGCAAAAGCATCAAGATAGCTGGGAGGATTCTTTTATCTTCCTTCCCTCTATCTCCAGTCAATCAAATTTCCCAGCAATTTACAATTCTGGACATATTTTCATAACCAGATCACCTCAAAAGGCAAAAAAAAATGAAATCTAACCCATGATGGCCAAAAATGCATATTGTACAAATAAATCATAAATGTGTATTCCTAGTTATAGCTGCAACACATTCCAGTGTTCTCAAGAATTTTATTTGATTGAGAGAAATTAACCAGAAAATACTTTTCTTTCTTAAAAAATGTTTTGATCGCTTGGGTTAGAGTTTTATGCAAAACACTCTCACTCAGATAAACAATGTGTATAAGCTTTTAAAGCATTATTGCCTATGATGTGTCTTGCAAGTAAAGCTTATATTTCCCAAAGGCATCCTTATGGGAAACTCCTATAGGAGTGAATTAAAATTTCCACTTAGAAGTGTAGAACTTCTGTAGGATCAGCATCTTAGACGTCTAAGTTCTAGGTGATGGCTTATATTTCTCTAGCCCCCTTCATAGAAGCCTGTTTTCATTTCTTCCTATTAACTTGATAGCACCAAATACAAATGCAGGGGAATTGAATCATAACCTACAGATTCTACCGTGACACAAATCAAAGCATAATCATACAGAAAAGTTGACATAATACTTTCCAGTTGTCAATGTTTTCTCTAGCCCAACTTTAAAGCACATCAACCTACAAATTTTGTCAGAATTATTGATCAACAATTACTTACTCATTACTTCAGAGTTATAAATCAACAATAATTTCTTCAGCATTATTTTAAGCAATAAAGTATGCCCATAAGAGGATATTTCAGAAAGTTCATGGGTAATGGATGTAAAATATCAGTTTATTTGAGGGCAAAAATGTTTTTGAAATCCATGCATAATTTTCCCACATTATGCATTTCCCTCCATGTGTATGATTTCAAAATTTTTTGAAATTTTTTATTCCATTTTCCGTGAACTTTCTGAAGTCCCTCGTATACGTGGTGGCCATTGCTAGTACCCCCTTAGCATTCAGATCCTGTCCACTTAGAGCAAGAAGGCAGAACCACATGTTCTGCTCCTCTGAGGTTCCAGGATTTGGTCAATGGATTCATGAGTGAAAGGGACATGTGTCACCTCCAAACAGAAGTATTCAGCGATTCTGGTGAACATCTTGTTCAACAGACAACAACTTGTTAAGGAAATGCCAGAATATAAAGCAGCCACGAAGGCTAAACTGGGAAAACAGCTGCCCCAGGAAGCCCCTGGCCTTTGCATTACTGAGGGACAATCTAAAGCAACCTTTTCATGAGTGAGAGACGAACTTTTGTTGTTGGGTGGTGGCTGTCAGAGCAGTGTAACCTTACCCATCCTAGTTTACATGGTGTTGTATGTGATTCATGATTTGAGCCATATGTGCCATTCTCAAGTAAACCAGTCAACTCGCTTTGTCATTGGCCAAACATCATTTCAACCCTGCCATCTTAAAAATGAGTACTAATGTGGGCCAGCATTGTGGTGTAGTGGGTAAAGCCGTCGCCTGCAGTGCCAGCATCCATATGGGCGCTGGTTCAAGTCCCAGCTGCTCCACTTCCCATCCAGCTCTCTGCTGTGGTCTGGGGAAGCAGTGGAAGATGGTCCGAGTCCTTGGGCCCCTGTACCCGCATGGGAGACCCAGAGGAAGCTCTTGGCTCCTGGTTTTGGATTGGTGCAGCTCCAGCCATTGCGGCCATCTGGGGAGTGAACCAGCGGATGGAAGACCTCTCTTCTCTCTCTCTCTCTCTCTCTCTCTCTCTCTCTCTCTGCCTCTCCTTTCTTTGTGTAACTCAGACTTTAAATAAATAAATCTTTAAAAACAATGATTACTAATGTGTGGTTATGGGGAAAATTGAGAAAAAGTTTCCATAAATTAATGCTCAGTCTTTTTTTCTAATTGTTAAAGTCTGCATTAGTATGTAATACCTTGTATTTGTATGGGGTGCAGTGCAGTATTTCAATATGTCTACACAGCATAAACTGATCGGACCAGGCAAGTAACCTTTCCATTTCCTTCCTCATAAACGGTAGTGGCCCCCTTGTTCTGCAGAACACCAAAACCTGTTACCTTCTTCTGACTGCACTTCAGAGTCCGCTATCCAATCCCCCATTCCCCCTCTCCCTCCCTTTCTGGACTCCTGTAATCACTGGTTTAAACGCAGATTGATGGTGTGTGTATATATACATATTTAACTTCCATATATGAGAGGAAGCATGCAGTATTTTTCGCTCTGTGTCTGGCTTATTTCACTTGACATAATGATCTCCACTTCCACCCATTTTATTGCAAATGTCAGGATTTCATTATTTTTTATGGTGGAATAATATTCCATTATGAGTTATATCACATTTTCTTTATTCATTCATCCACTGATGGACTCCTAAGTTGATCCCATGTCTTGGCTATTGTGAATTTCCTTTACTGCTATTGCTATTTTTTTTTTAATTTGTTTGTTTATTTGCTAGAAAGACAGAGCAACAGAGAAAGTGAGAGAAAGAAAGAAAGAGAGAGAGAGAAAGAAAGAAGGAAGAGAGAGAGAGAAAGAGAGAGAAAAAAGAAAGAATGAAAAGAAAGAAAGAAATATAGATATCAATCTTCCATCTACTGCCTCACTCCCCCAGTGGCCACAAAGCCAGATCTGGACCAAGCCAAACCCAGAAGCCAGGAACTCCATCCCAGTCTGCCACATGGGTGGCGGGAACACAAGTACTTGATCCATCTTCTGTTGCTTTCCCAGGCACATTATTAGGAAGCAGAACAGCCAGCACTTACCCGGTGCTCTGATATGGGATGCTGGCATTGCAAGCAGCAGCTTAACCCACAACAGTGCCACAACACTGGCCGGCTCACTTAACTTCCATCAAGGAAAGTAATGGCACACATCTTAATATTCAATGTTGAATTGGAACATTCTTGCCCCTAAAGGACAGATCATTCACATATCTTATAAATCAAAAACCTAGAAATTATCTTAGCTAAATTAATTCTGAGAGTGGAATACAGCTAGACACAATATATAAACCATTCGCAGCTATTTCACACCAGTGAGGTTGTGGACACATATTCTGTGAACAAAAGGAGCACCATTCACATGAATACCTTGGATCTACCCTGACACTGTCCCTTCCCAAAGCTACCCTCACCGGAGTGAACACATTCTTCTCCCAGACCACACAAATTCAAACTGACTCCACCTTCCCTGTCACTTGCCCTCGTGGGAGGCAGGATTGTGTCTTCCAAGCATGTTCACCAGGAACCAGAAAGTTCTGATCCTGCACATTCTTCTCTGCACAGAGGGATACTTGAAAGACATGAATGGGCACAATGGTGCAGAACGCGAAGAGCCAACCCTTCTCAAATGCTAACCACATCATTTTTGAGGTTAAGAGAAAAAGCTTGATTGGCTCTTGCTTTTTTATTGCAAATCTAAAATTCCTCTTTTCAGCCAAATTGATATGAGAAATATCATATTGAGAAATAGAAGAAAAACAGTTTCTGATTTCTGACCAACCTGCCCAAATGCCAGGAGACATTACGATCACATTTCTGTAGTGGGAAAAATCTATACAGTGGGTGCTGATCCAGATTACAATCACGGTACACGTGGGCCAGCCTCTGCAAGAACAGTACCACTCGCGAGCTGGTAAGAAGCTAGAGAGGAACCAATCATGCAGGACCACGATATCCCAAAACTGTACATGATTTGAATAGGACCTGCAAAGTACCTGTACTGTTGTGCCAAAGATCTCCAGTATGACAAGGGAAAATCCTATTGAATGGTGTCTGTCATTCAATTGCATCTTTACAAAGCTTTATGTGTGTTCACTCTTTCTTGGGTGAAAAGAATGCAACTATGTGTAGATCTGGGCAGTGACATTAATGCTAAGACCACTGCCCACTTCATAACGTTCTGTGCTGTCTTACTTTTTTTTCTTTGGCATGGAATAAGCATTACTTTTACAAAGAAAAGAGAAGCATCTTGGTGGCAGAGGGTACAAAGTGTAAGTGAAAAAGCTGCCTGTTGATTTGATTTAATTTTCAATTCATCCCTGCTGGTCTCTTAACTGTTGGCTATTGACTTGGGAAATGCAGTCCTTTAAGATACATCACTTGTTTGGTGGGTCAGGAGTTTTCAATATCCTTATTACAAGGTAGGGTTTTCAAGACATTGAATATTCTTCTCTGAAAGTAAATGTATGTAAACGGGCATGAGTATGAGCTCCCTTTGTTAGTTTCAGCTGGCCCTATGCGACAGCAAAAACTAGATCACTCAGGACCTCTGACAAGCTTTCTCTGCTTCCTGATGAAGCCTACAATAGTTCAAAAAGCAGCGAAGGTTCTCAGACATGATCAGCAGATGGATCGTTAATTAGCCTCTGCTTTGTTCCTTCTTTAGCAAGCAACACCTATTTCATTCTCTGAAGCTATTTAGACCCTTTATGGTTGGCCTTAGCGAAAAGGCTAACTACCCTTCACCCTTTATACCAGTGCAATGGGGAAAAATCATTCATCCTCAGAAATATGAGAAAACGTTTGTGGGAAATAAACTTTAAAAAATAAGCTTATTTTAGTGTAGAAAATTTTGGAATCCATGCATAGTTTTTTCCACAATACACATTTTCCATGAACTTTCTGAAGACCTCCTAGTACAAGTCATCTCCATTCTCCAGCTAAATGCAAAGAAGTGGAAATTTTACTTCTACCTGAAGAAATACTAAGCCACAAATCCCTAAAGGTAGATCCCTTTTGAGTACTACCTCAGTAGACGTGGTAGCGGCCTGTCATCTTCTGAGTGGAAGGATGGAATTAAGCCCCCAGGGGACTTGAAGAAGTCTTTCTTTCCATGGCTACAGAGCAGTGCAAGGCAGAGTTTGTGTCCTGCAGGTGGAGAAAGAGTGACAGCCCATGGAACTAGCACCAGTGGCTACTTGTCAAATCTTTTCCATACTTGGGGAATACTGCAGAGAAAAATGCACTTTCCCCAAAAAATTCAAACGGAAAGAAGCCTTGTTGCAAAGCTCAGTGCAGGCAAGATTGACATGTCTTATCTCCTCCAGCTTTCCATCCCCTGCCCCGCCCCCAGGGCCACTTCCTCCGAATGAACAACAACTATCCTACCCAGTGGGTGTCCACTTACACCAAACAGAAGGGAGGCAATGATGTGCTTTCAGGATCCACTCCGGAGAGCGGAGGCTAGGGAAACCTCAGGTAATCCTGCTTGTCCAGGCTGGAATCCAGAAAAATCTGGATGCAGAAAGGGTATCTGAAATATTACAAATAATAACACATTAACCGTGCTCATAAAACACGTTATTCTGCCTCGTTTTCTTCCAAGGCAGAACTTGCCATGAATTTCTTCAACTAATTAAGGTTTCAAAAGAAACTAGGGGAAAACAGGAAAAAAAAAAAAAAAGTCAAGAACATCCTCAGACACTTCACACACTGGCCATGGACCAGAAACCCAATTTAACATTTGGAAATGTTATTTCTCTGTGATATTTCATTCCCCTAATGCACCACTGGAGCATTAAAAATTATTAAGAAATGTTAGGCTCACGAATGAAACTTTGTTAATGGTTAATGTCAGTGAATTCAGATGGCTGAATCTACATATGATGGAAACTGTAGCTTGAAATTATACTCCTAGCCCTAAATCAACCAAAAACAAATGCCCTTCTAATTGGTTGATCTAATTGTTTCTGTGAATTTCGTGACTTACTGAAGTTCAGTGTGTCATAAAAAGATGAATCTGGTCAACGAATTTGACAAATGTTTTAGTTTGGGCAGCAAAAAAATCCTCGGTAATAGAAAAAAGCCCAGACAGACGGTCACACCCAGAATCCGGCCAAGTGTCCCTAAGAGTTATTTCGCTGACAACAACAAAGGGTTTTTTGTTGTGAGATTCGACTCCGGAAAGATCGGACACGTCTGAGGAACTGGGGTTCCATGTGTTGCCTTAGAGCCAGCAGGCTTTATTGTAATGAGTGTGCACTTATCTGATGGCTGAAACTCCAGCTCAGCCAGTGACCCCTGCTGTTCACAGCAGACAATGGAGGGGAGGACTCTCCTCCCGGAGCCACTGCGGCCTGCGGATCGCCTTTGGTGTTTGCTGTTTCCATTCAGCAATTAGGAGATACTTCAAGAGTCTCATCAGCAGTTGCAACACGTCAGTGAGCCATAAACTACGGGGGACCCCCAGAAAGAGACAGGGAAAGTTGAGAAGAGGCAGAGGCAAAGAATCCGTAGTAAAATATGTCTGTAATTAAGAGTGCAAAAGAGACGGTTGACACAAATTTCAAGGAATTACTACGGTCCAGCAAATTCGAGACCTGCTGTTGTAAATAAAACCAAGAGGATGCCGAGGGAGTGGGGAGGGCGGGAGCGTGGCTTCGCCTGCCTCCCCCCAGGGCACTGGCGCTCACTCGCCCCCCGCCCCCGCCCCCGAGTTCTGTGTTTTGTTTTTGTTTTGCTTTGCTTTGCTTTGTAAGCAGAAGCAGCCCGGGAAGTAAATAAGACATGCCATGCCCCGTCCTCCCTCCCTTTTCGCCAAGTGTCCGGGGTGTTTTCTCACTGAAGAAACAGCAGGAGAAACGGAGCCCGGTCTCCCCCAGGGCACCAGCCCCGCACAGCGCCCCGCAGTCGGGCGCCGCGCCAGCTGCAACCTTGGCGAGATTGCTTATCTCATTCGGAGCTGTCTTCAGTCTTTGTCTGCGGAACTCCACGAGTGTCCACTCGGGGCCTTCGGGCCCTTGTCAACGAGCAAGTATGCTAGGGGACAAAGAGGCCTTGGGAATTCGAGGGGTTCACGCCGGCTTTGAATCCGCCAATCACACACCTCACGAGGACCCAGGCCGTGCGGGCTCCCCGCCCCGCACACCTCCCCACCCCCGCCGCAGGCGCCACGGTGGGGACGGGGTCCGCGGGCAAGGACCCGAAAGCCGGCAACTGCTTAGCTGCAGGAACTCGCCCTGAAGACCACGGTCCGCCTCTGTGCCGCCCCTCCTGGCGACAAGGGGACGTGGCCGAGGCGGGGACAGCGGGGCCTCCCTGCTCAGACCTGGAGCCCGCCAGACCCGTGAAATCCGAAATAAAGAGATTTGCGCAAGAGCCCCCGGTGGGAGTTGCCCAATGGCTCGCCCTCGAATTAGGAAAAGGACTGGCTTAGGTTCAACAGGTGCGGGCGCCGGTCCCGCAGATGCCCGTGTGAAGCGCCGGGACCTGCGGCGAGGCGTGGCTGTCGGAGCGCCCGCACCTTTGCGGCCCGCGTGGGCGCGGGCAGCTGCCCCTGCCCCGCGGTGCACTCCTCGCTGGGGTCCTGGCGGAAGGAGGGCTACCCCACTCCCCTCGCGCCCACCGAGTTTGCCACCCTTAAGGGACTTTTCTCTGGTTTGAGAAATGGCGCCCCCGGATGGCTGCCGCTCATCCAGCGGAAAAGTACCCGAGCTGGCCCCGGTGGGAGCTGGCACGGCCTGGCGCTCAGGGCCAGGAGTAGGAGGAAGGGGAGGAGGAAGAGGTCTCCCCCACCCCCACCCCCCGCTGGACTTCGCATGGATCCTAGGGAAGCGACCGCGCGCTCAGAGATGCCCGGCCGCTCCCGGCGTGTTCTTGCTCCGAGATGCGCTCGCCGCCCGCCGCGCTGCCACTGGACTACGTGACCCGACTCCAAGTACTTAACGTCCCTTGGCCCTTTCCCTATGAGTCTTTAGGTGCAAACGGGTAATAATCACCCGAGGCGTGGCCCTCGGGCAGCCAGGCAACGCAGCCTCAGCAGCCGCGCTGGTTGCCCCTCCCGGGGGTACCTGCACAAGCCTTGGCTCTGGGGTATGGGGTGCGCCCCCAGGAGGTGGTGCGTTTTGATAAGGGGCATGGGAATCCGAGCGAGCTTTTCAGGTTAACGGAAGGGCATGTCGGAGGCGTGGACATTCCAAGGCTAAGAAGCCTGGCTCTGAATCGAGGAGTGCTCACGCCAGTCGATTATGGGAACGAATAAACCAGCGTGGGACCCCTACGGCCTCAACCCAACCCCCTTCTCGCCTACCTTCCTTTGACCTCCCATTCACAGATGCGAACAAACGCAGGGGTGCGGCAGCTCCTGAGGTTGGCGACCCCCAAATACTGCAGAGCCTCTGAGCAGGAGAGTGAGAGTCCTGCACGCCCAGGAACGTGTCGCCAGCACCAGTTTAACCCAGCAGCCCATGGTGCTGGGGCGACTGGGGACGATGCGGGCCCTAACCACAGTGGACCAAGTCTGCAACACGGTGTCCTGCAGCCTTGGGGGGAGGGTTTGGGGAGAAGGGGTACCCACCTGATCAAGAGATGCTTTGGCGCCTCCTCCCGCCCCTATACCAGGCTCGGTACCTGAGCCCAAGTGCGGTGGACACCCAGCACCTCTCACCCTGGATTTAGATGGATATGGCTTCCGTTGCTAAAATGGGCAGGTGCAGCCCGCGTTGTGGCATAGGGGGTTAAGCCACCCGCAGCACAGGATGCCGGTTCTTGGGCTGCTCCCCTTCCGATCCAGTTCCCTGCTAATGTGCCTGGGAAAGCAGCAGAGGATGGCCCAAATCTTGGGTCCTTGCACCCATATGGGACACCCAGAAGCTCCTGGTTCCCACCAGGCCCAGCCTTGGCTGTTGCTACCATCTGGGGAGTGAACCAGCAGATGGAAGCTCTCTCTCCCTGTGTGTGTCTCTCTGTGTCTCTCCTCTCTATATAACTCTGCCTTTCAAATAAATAAATATTTTTTAAAATAAATAAAATGGGCAGATACTACATGGGGGGACAGATAAACAAAACAAAGGTCCCCGCCTGTTTGATAAACTGCCAGGGTCGGAGGAAGCCAAGAAAAGCCAAGGCCAACAGCGAGTGGCGACGAGCGGGTTTAGGAAGGCGCCGCCACGCGGCCGCTCCCGGTGTGCGCACGTGTCTGCAGTGTTTTAGAAGGGGCCATTTGGAGACCCGGCCGCGAAGGCGCGGGGCGCGGGGAAAGGCGCTTTTCGCCCTGGCCTTCTGCCCTGCGGGAACTGTGCGCCTGCTCCCCAGCGGCTGGAGCGCTCCACGGCCGCGACTGTCCCCAAGCACGCGCCTGGCGGGTCGTGGCCAGCCGAGAAGGGAAAGGGTGTGGGATGCGACCCTGGGCGAGAAAGGAAGAGGCAGTCGGTGCAACTGGGGGGTGAACCCAGGTGACATCGGCGTGGCAGCGGCCCCGACGGGCTCCGCGGGCTGAGCATCACCCAGGCGGGCCGGGACCCGAACTCCAACAAGACTCTCGGCGCCCCCTGGCGAGCAGCAGGACCGCACGCGCTCCCCAAACAATGCCCCCGGCCGCGCGGGCCCCCGGCAGCTCCCGAGGTGTTTGGGCACCGGGTGGCTCAGACCTTGTGTCCGTAGCACGGGTATCTTTGGGGCGGAGACGACCCCCGGGGAGGGCGCTTTGGTTGGGGGCAGCGGAAACGACCGACCCCGAATCTCAGCCCCGGCCTTAGGTCCTAGCATGTCTCTGAGCTCGGGCTCCGATCTCAGCTGTTTGGCTCGATGGGCTGGCGTTGCCTTTGGGGTTTGTTTGTGTTTGGGGGGTGACCAGTTAGAGACGGAAAGGCCCAAGGTCAGGACTGAGGGAAGGGCGCCCCTTGGCGGCCGCCCCCGGCCCTTCGCGGGCACAATACGCGCGCGCGTCCAGCAAAGGAAGATGGAAGCTGCGCTTTTCGGCACCCACCTCCTTGGCGCTCACACGGTGCGCGCCCCCCGCTTCGATGGCGCTCTTCCCCGCGTGCTCGAGGCCACGCAGGGGGTAGGAAGTCACGCCGAGGGGGCCTCCGCTACCAGCTCGTTAACCCCCTGGTCTAAGCCGCAGGACCACAAAGCGCGCGGGTGACTCGGGGACTGGGGGGTGGGGGGGAGTGCGCCGAGGCCAATGCGTCTTCCGGAAGGAGGGACTTAGGGAAGCCACGCTCTGAGCCTGGGTGGGGGGAGCTCTTCCGAGGCCGGGAAGTCCTCACAATGCGGCCACCTTACATGTGAAAGAGCTTCACCCTTCGGGGATTAGCTCGGCCTCTGCATCTCCTGCCCCAAGTTCCGCTTGGGGCGACCAAGGGGAAGGAGCTTCCCCACCCCCACCCCTGCCGCTACCCTCACCACCCTCGCAGCACACGCTCCCCTTCCCACTGCTGGCACCCTATGCCCGCTTTGCAGCCGTGAACTTACTGTTTGTAGTCCTCAAAGACACGAGAGCCGCAGCTCCGGAGAGCAGAGGCCGGCCTGTGTGCTTAGTCCCGCACCCCGGCGCCCAGTGGGGCGCTCCCGGTACCTACGGGACGGGGGAGCCAAAGCTGCCGAGGGAGGCCACGCCTGGCCCCCCTGGAGCTCTGGGCAGCGCTCCCTTTCTGTCCCTGCTCCATCCCAGCTTGGCACGTGTTCTCTCGGTGTCTTGCGCCCGCCACCCGCCGTCCCAAACATTGCCGGGGGCCACCATCGCGCTCTGGCGAGCGCGCGGGTGTCAGCGCCCTGGATGCCCTCAGGTATCGACTCATAACCCGCTTGGTTGGAGAGGGGGTTAGTCTCTTCTCCAAACCGGGGACCGACGAGATTCCCAGAAGCCCCATCTCCCCAAGCCACTCAGTGCCAACAAAGTTACAGCCCCAGCAGTATGGTGCTGGCTCGTTTTTCCTGTCAAGTTTTGCCCACATGACTCTAGAGTTCTGGTTTATTTGATTTTTTTAAGGACCTGGGGGCCTGGAAGTGGACGGGTAGGAGGGAACCCCACACGGGCCAGGCTGCTGAACTCGGCGAGGCGAATCTCAGGCTCTGAGCCCCGGGCACAAAGAGCGCCGGCCCGCCGGGCCCAGGGCTCCGGGGACTCGGTGCGCGCCTGCAATGCCGCGGCCCGAGCAACCATCAGAGCGGATCGGGTCAGCACAGACCCGGGCCGGCTCCCGCTCGCCGTGTGCCCAGGCCGCCGGAGCGATCGGCCCATCCAGGGAAGGGCGCAGCGGCCAGGCGGGTCTGTGTTGATACTGAGAGCGCGCGCGCGCGCGCGGCAGCATCTGGGGAGGGGGTGCAGCCCGAGTTTCCTCCCAGGGAGCGCGTGAGGGGCATTCGCAACGGAAAAGCAGACTGAGAAATCGTGGCCAGCCCTCCTCAAATTACTCTCCGCTGGCTCCTCCCCTGCTGCCCCCCGCCCCCCGCCACCTCCAGATTTGCATAAAAAAGGCCAAGAAAACTCTGGCTGTGCCCCAGCCCCGGCTCACTCTGCTCCCCCGGGTCGGCGCCCCCCGGAGCCGCGCGCCGGCTTGCAGCGCCTCGCCCGCGCCTCTCGGTGCCCCGCTCCTCCGCGCGCCTGCCGCCGGCTCTCTCGATCCCCAGAGCACGCCCGGGTCGAGCTCGGGCTCCGGCCGCCTCGCGCTTCCCCCGGCTCGGCTCCCTCCGCCCCCGCGGGGGTCGCGCGCCCACCATGCCGCAGGGCCCCGGCTCGCTGCTGCTGCTCGTGCTCGCCTCGCACTGCTGCCTGGGCTCGGCGCGCGGGCTCTTCCTCTTCGGCCAGCCCGACTTCTCCTACAAGCGCAGCAACTGCAAGCCCATCCCGGCCACCCTGCAGCTGTGCCATGGCATCGAGTACCAGAACATGCGGCTGCCCAACCTGCTGGGCCACGAGACCATGAAAGAGGTGCTGGAGCAGGCGGGCGCCTGGATCCCGCTGGTCATGAAGCAGTGCCACCCAGACACCAAGAAGTTCCTGTGCTCGCTCTTCGCCCCCGTCTGCCTCGACGACCTGGACGAGACCATCCAGCCGTGCCACTCGCTCTGCGTGCAGGTGAAGGACCGCTGCGCCCCGGTCATGTCCGCCTTCGGCTTCCCCTGGCCCGACATGCTCGAGTGCGATCGCTTTCCCCAGGACAACGACCTCTGCATCCCGCTGGCTAGCAGCGACCACCTCCTGCCGGCCACCGAGGAAGGTAAGCCGTCCCCTGCCGGCTCGCCGGAGGCGCTGCCGGGGGAGCCCGCGGCCCGGCGCGGATGCCCGTCCCGGGAAGGGCCGGAGACGCTTCGCCTGGCCTGGTCTGCCGTCCTTGCTAGCCCGAATTTGAGACCCCTGAGGCTCGTGTGCTCCTCCAGCGAGGCTTAGGGCCAGGCTGTGTTCACAAAAACGGGGCGCTGAAGGCGGCTTTTCCCTGGAGACGGTTCTGTCCGGGATGCTCGCGCCGCGTGCGGAGCGGCTCTGCGCGCAAGGCGGCGAACTCCGCGCAGGGGCTCCTTTGGCCGCGTCCCGCACGGTCTTGCCGCTGGGCAGGATTTCCCACGCGGGCTGGATAGCCGAGATGCGCACACACACGCGCGCTCGTTAATAACTGTGCCTCTATTTGTCCTCTGCGAACTTAGGTTTCAGAAATAAAAAGCAGAGCTGGCTTTGTGTGTGGGAAAAATGAGTGTTGGTGGTAACCGCTCAGGTGCTTGGAGAGGCGGGCCTTGATGAAACCCCCGCGGGGACCCTCTTTCGATCCCTATCAGATTTTTTCTCTGAGGACTGGTTTTAATTAACTGAAGAAAAATCATGCAAAAGAGAATTCCCGAGTTTAAAAAAAAAAAAAAAAAAGAGGGGGAGTTCCTGTACAAAAACCATCAAAGCAATGAAAACCTCATGGGCTCTTGCTATTTTTCCTGAAAGGAAAACATATACAATGTGTCTGAGCTGATTTAGGTCCCCCTGGGATAAAAAGGGGCTTCCTAATCCCGCTCAGGGCTTCGGCAGCATCTCCCTTTCCATCTCTGTTTTCCTACAGACATCATTAAAGAAAATGCAAAGTTATTTAGCAATCTTTCCTGGCAGGCACCATGAGTTTGCAATCATCTTATTGGTTAGATTTCTAATTTATTGCAAATGTTTGGCATTTTTCAAACATTTGTCCAACATAAAGCATAGGCCAACCAGTACAGGTTAGTAACATTTTATATACATTCTGAGAGCTCCCAATTAAAAATGTTTCCTTTTGTTTGGGTAAGGGGCCTTAAGGGCAGCTTTGTGTTCCTGTTGTTTTTATTCCTTGTCTGCTATTTAGCGTCAACATTCTACACCACATACCTCTCCCCAAAAGTCACTTTGCTCCTGCAGAATGAAAAGTTTGTGTTATTCAAACTTTACTCTTTGTGACTTTTTCTGGTTTGATAAACAACTTCTGAGTCACCAAGTTTTTTTCTGTGAGAATTCAGTTTCATATTTGTGAAAAATCTAACTTCACCTGATTTTTAAAAGCCACTAACACATTTATAAATGAGAGAAAAGGTATGTTTTCTACTTCCTTTCCCCCCTCACAAAGATCAAACTCTGATAATCCATGCTTGTTACGCAATTCCTAGGTCTGGTCAGCTTCATAGACAGTTTTGCTTCATCTTGGATTAGCTTTGGGAATGAGTTTGTGTGTGTTTGTTTTTAGAGTTTGAAACAGGCAAAGAGGGGACAAGAGGAAGCTGGACCAGGGACCTTGTAGGTACCAATGCAATAAATGCTGCCTAATTCCAGCCAAGCAAGTGTGGCCAAAAGCACCCAGCGATGTGGAGCCCTGCACAACAGGCTGTGCAATCACTGAGGTGTATGTCCCAGGTGGAACTCACCTCCCCGCTCCCCCCAACATCACATCAGCCACCCCTCCCAAACCAGCCTTGGAGCTTACTCCCCTGACACCCAGAGCTCTACTGAATAACATGGACTACTCTAGTGTCCTGAAAAAAAAAAAGTTGGCTATAGCCTATGGTCACATTTTCCCAGCCCCATCAAGGATCTTTGCCACTTGTGTGCCTTCTTTAACAGGCTTTGGGAGGAACTTTCTCAGGCCAGATCTGTCCCGGGGTGGGTGAGGAGGGATGAGTGGAACAGCTGCAACCTGTCCCAGCTACCTGTAGCTACACACACCTGCACACTCTCCCCTTTGCAGCCGGAAGTCATTGGTAGCCACACCATCTGGATGACCTCATTTTGCCCAACCAGATATGAAAAGCGTGATCCTACTTTGATAGGGACTAGAGGAGAGGGACAGCAGCCATGCTGGCCTCGATGAGCCTGCTGTGTTGTTTACAAAAGCCACCTGCTGTTCCCTTTTACAGAAACTCACTAAAGACTGTTCTCTACATTTCTAGCTCCAAAGGTATGTGAAGCCTGCAAAAGTAAAAATGAAGATGACAATGACATAATGGAAACACTTTGCAAAAATGACTTTGGTAAGTTATATACATAAGTTATATACACCAGAGGCGGATTTCACATTCAAACCTTTTATTACCAGTGAGACTTACAGGGACAAATCCTTAAGCTGTTACTAGGTAAAGGTGAAATATAACCATGGTTCGTGTTTCCCATACTCATTTAACTTGCTCGGTGCCAGTGTCTCCTTATGTAACTATCCTGTATTGAGTTCCGTTTTTAAATTGAGACTCATTGTTCTCTTAAGCAATAGTCACATAATGAGAAGTAATCATATCAGCAATTTTCAAGGGCACATTTTTATTCTTCACTTTGACCTTGTCTTGCCAACGAGTGTACCCTGCACCATCTTCACTTTCAGTCGATTGTCAGGTGCATCTAGGAGGGAAATATCCAAGGGAGCATCCACAAAACAGATTCAGATTGGCCACTCACAGCGAATTTCCCCTGGTGTCAACATCAAGCTACTTTTACTTTTTTCATTATTATTTCCTCCTCAGAATTCTGCAATAGTGAGTATACCCAAGGCACTAGGTACTCAGCTGTAGGGGAGGGGCTACTTAAATTTACCAACAAGACACCTAACATGGGCTTTTGTGTAACCGGGAAACACCATCTTAAAATCTAGACATGTTTCCCATTGTTTTGTCAACATACACAGAAGATGTCATGATGACCTGGTACTTGAGGACAGTAAAAACACCTGTGTGATATGTTGCTCAAGTTCCATAAAGTACTTTGAGGCTAATTCAGAAAGTCTGTAGCAAATGGAATTGAACATAAGTCTTACCAGAAACAAAGCATTTTGAAATCCATTCACGCAAGGAGTGTTCAAAATATTCATGTTCAGTGAATATTATGAAAAAACTACGGGTTTCAAAAAATTTTGTACCAAAGTAAACTTATCATTGCTTTTTTAAATTTAAGAGACAAAGAGACAGAGGGAGCTCTGATCCTCTGGTTTGCTCCCCAAATGCTAGACAGCCTCAACTCAGCCAGGCACTAAAAATGCAATCCAGGTCTCCATGTGGGTGGCAGGAACCTAATTACTTGAGCCATCCCTGCTGCCTCCTGGGGTCTGCACAGTTAGCAGGAAGCTGGAGTCTGGAGCCAGAACCAGGACTCCAACCCAAGTACTCCAGTATGGAATGTGGGCATCTTAAATTCTAAGCCAAATGCCTGCCCATACTTATCTTTTAAATCCATGTCTCCATAAACTTTTTGAAGCACCCTTGTAAATCACTCTCCTTAAGAGAGGGTGACCAGAAGACAAGGAGCTGGAGACTTTGTTGGCATAGAAGTCTCCCGCCGGTACCTCCTCTACTGTCCTCAGCCCCCCAGATGAAGGAAGCAGCCCAGCAGGACACACACAGATCAGTACAAAATGCAGAGTTGGGGGTGAACCAAACTCCTAAAGCATTCCTGCTTCAAGCCTGTTGCAAGGGCAGGCACCTTTCGGTGTGTTGGAGAGGTTGGCACCTCTTGAAAGTATGTGTTCAAGCAGGAGACTAAACTCACTGGTGGACATGGACATGGACATGGTCCCTGCACTGTCAATAACAGACTCTGGCAGACCTGGATGAACGTTTCTGCATAATTGGCAAAGCCCAATCAGTGCTGCCTAACAACCCCACGTCTCCCCCAGGAAGTGCCTGGGTTTAACCCTAGTGGGTCCCCAAACAATCTTAATCACCAGTGTTAGGAAAAGACTTCACACAGCTAAGAAAGGGGACAGAAAGGAAGCCGCTCAAAGCCCAAATCAACCCTTCCCAGAGCACAAGGGTTTCTTGGGTTTCTGTGTACAACTCAAAGTAGCTGAGAGCCAGGCATGTGAGCAGCCAGAGCCTCACCAGTACACAGTTAGGGTTAGAGGTTAGGGTTAGGTTCTGCGCCTAAAGTACAGGGAAAATGTAGACCATCTCCTTACTTCATTGGTGCAAGTACTGGCTCAGAACTGCCTTCCCACGTGTACAGCCCACTGGTGGACACACAGGACCACCACCTCTGCCTCCTCCTGCAGCTCCTCAGTCATGTCTTCCAGGGTGGGAAAAATTATTTTGGGGCTTTGATTCCCCCTGTTTGGTCCCAGCTGAAAATCCAAGGAGGAAATCCCTGGTGTTTCCCCACGGTAAGTAATTGCAGAGTTATTTGAGAGCTAGAGAATGGTGAGGAATGTCTCTTCCTTCTCGCTCAAACTGCTGAGTTCATTGACGCTTGGAGCTCAAGGATGGTTCATTTGGCTCAGTGAAATCTTGCACATGCCCTACCTGTCCTAGAGACCAAGTTCATGTCTCCCACCAGGACAGGGTCTGCTGGTCTCTCTACCCCCTCTGCAGAGGTTACAAGGACGTGGGCTGTGTCTACCTGGCTTATTGCATGCTTTGCATCGTATAAACTCAGAGTATGCAGCACTCAGGTTCAGATGGCTATCATAACAGACAAAAGTCTGGCTGGCTCAGTGACAGCATCCTTGATTTTTACCTGATGCAGTTTCTGTCATTTGCTGGTTGCCTGGGAAGCTACCCTCAGTCAAATTCCCTCTCTCAGATTAAAAGGAAAAAGAAGAAAACCCCAAAGAGCTGGATACACACAAAACTCCTCCCGTTAATGAATTTAAACAATGCATTAAACCCCACCCAAATCAGAAAGTCATACCTGCGCATCATCTCCACGGAGCAGCTCTCAGTGGCACTGGGGTTGGCCATGACGACACTGCAGCCAGGGTGAGGAATTTGACAGAGCATGGACGGACTAGGCTGGGACATAACCTAACTCGGTGACCTCGTGCAAGTCACTCAACTTCTCTGGATTTCATTCTCTGTGTGTAACCGGAGATTTTAATGGGATGGATCCCTTCCAACCTTAAGATTCTACCCCTCTCCCACCTTCATGGACTTCTTGAGAGTTAACCCCAGCCTGTATGTATGTGTGTGTAGGGTTTTCTTTCCCAGAGCGCACTGTTCATGCCTACAAAATGTGTCTTTTGCAGCAAGCCACTTAACTTGTGGTCTTCACAATCTAATGAGCCTCACATACATGTTGGAAACAGCACATATATGGTCTTGGACAGGCACATGAGAGCATATGAGGGTGAGATCTTCAGAAAAACACTTTTATGGCTAAACATGTTGTGCTGTTAAAAAGAGTCTTGCCTATTTTTTTTTCTCCTAGTTACTTTGCCAAATCAAATGCAGCTGTAAGATCAATTCTTTTTCCCTGTAATCTGTTCTTTAGAAAACAATGATTGTGTGATACAATTTCCTTACAGGTTTGTCCAAAAACCTCTCCGACATAATAAATTGAGTTTAAAGTTTACAGCCACAGAAGGATCATGTTTCACCTAAGACTCAGGCATTTCTTTTCATGCCGAGGTTTCCAATAGGGGAAGTCATTTGGTGGGCAGAGCGTGAACCGCATGCAACCTACTTAGGAGCACAAGGGCTGGGACAAGGGAAGAGAACCTAATGGATGCCTGCAAAGAGAGAGTTTTTGAAAGGATGGTTGATTTGAAACAAAGTGCCTGGCAAAGGCTTTGAGGCTTTAGAAATGGAGCCACCTGCTTCCCGCAGCTCCCCGCCCCAGCGTGCAGCCCTTGAGGGTCTCATTAGCAATAAGAGGCGCATCACCCCCCCCCACCTCCCCACCCCCGCCGCAGGCCAACCCACCCAGACGGGGGAGGGGGAGGGGCGCTGCAGGCCCTCCCTGTGACTGGCGCCACGCATTCTGCCTCCCCCACCCTCTCTTGTCTTCCTAGCCTTGAAAATCAAAGTGAAGGAGATAACCTACATCAACAGAGACACGAAAATCATCCTGGAGACCAAGAGCAAGACCATTTACAAGCTGAACGGCGTGTCCGAAAGGGACCTCAAGAAGTCGGTGCTGTGGCTCAAGGACAGCTTGCAGTGCACCTGCGAGGAGATGAATGACATCAGTGCGCCCTATCTGGTCATGGGACAGAAGCAGGGCGGGGAGCTGGTCATCACCTCGGTGAAGCGCTGGCAGAAGGGGCAGCGGGAGTTCAAGCGCATCTCGCGCAGCATCCGCAAGCTGCAGTGCTAGCTTCCGCAGCGCCTCTGGCCGCAGGGCTCCCGACAGGCCAGCTCCCGAGCTCGGCTGACCACTTCCGCTCGCTCGGGGACCTCAGCTCCAGGCCCCGCGGCCCCCGCCTGGAGCCACGTCTCCCTGCCTCTTGCACACGCGCATCCCCGGCATTTCCTGAGTTATAAGGCCTCAGGAATGGATAGCTGTTGTTCACATAAAGGAAAACTCCACCCACATCTTGTAGAAATATTCAAACTAATAAAACCGTGAATATTTTTATGAAGTTTTACAATGGCTCGTTTAAAGCTAGTGCTGAGTAGGTAGGACTGTGACTTGGGTCTGATTTTTTTTCCTGTTTGGATTGAGTCAGCAGATTTTCACTGTCCAGGAAGGGTGCTGTAATATGCACGCTGAATCATTTTTCTCTGTGGTCCAAACTTGTGGTCCACGAGCAAACCGGGTTGAGATAAAGCTGGCTGTTATCTCAACATCTGCTTGCTTCGGGCCTGAAATTCAAGTGTTTAAGTCTTAACAGCAAACCACGGGTCATTTTCCGCCCTCACGGGGAACTTCATGCCTCACGTTCTAGCCGCAGCACTACCACTTATGGAAAGCACACTAACCGTTCCTCCCTGTATGATGCCTTCAATAAAAGGCAAAACAATTAAGTGATATCAGTGAGCTGAGTCCTTTAAGCCTTGTTTAAAACATTTTTTTTACTTAAGTTTTGCAAATTAAACTTTTGTAGCTTACCTGTAATATACATAGCAGTTTACCTTTAAAAAGTTGTAAAAATATTGCTTTAACCAACACTGTAAATATATCAGATAAACATTATATTCTTGTATATATAAACTTTACTTCCTGTTTTACCTACTCCTGGTCTTCTGGCTTTGTCTTCTGAGTAGGGGGAGCTGGGAGGGAGCTGGCCTGGAGATCTTACTTCCCCGGGGAAAACTGACCTGTTGTTGCTCAAGGAACTCAGGAAACGTCTCCTCTACAGCCCATCCAGTGCCATCCATCTGACAGATGGCAGTCCGCGGACCCCGCGGGAAGCGGAGATTGGCAGGTTCTGGCCGGAGGTGCCTCCTGTGACATCTGCGCAGTGGAGCCGCAGGCCGGTGGCAGCACCAGTCACACTTCAGGTCCAGGAGCTTAACAGTTGTGCTTGTTTATTCCTGAGATTTTTATAACAACCAAGAATACCCCTTGCAAAAATGGTCAAGCTTCCCCCACTTACACCCTCCGCTGAAAGCAGCCATGCTTTGGAGAAATTCACTGGAAGGAAGGGAATAGGGAGGGAGTGGTGAAAACCTAGCGTTAGGAGTGGGAGGAGACAGACCCACATCCGCCTGCACAGTGGCTTAGGCCATTTGCACTGCTGTAACAGAAACACTCCGGGTAGTTTCTGAACAATACAGGTTTACTCCTCACAGTTCTGGAAGTCCCAGAGCAAGGTGCCAGCAGATGCAGCGTCTGATGAGGACCTGTTTTCTGCTTTATAGACTGCACATTCTTGCTGCAATCCTCATGCAACAGAAGTGTCAAAGGAGCCCCCCCCCCCCCGAGGGCTCTGTCCCCATGACCTGCTGTCCTCCCTGAAACCCACCTCCTAATTCTAACCTACCTCCTGGGGAGTAGATTTCAACACATGCTTTCTGGAGGGACACAAACATTCCCACCATAGCCACGTCCATCGAAACACTTCATTTGATTAAGGAACCATCATAGCAATTCTATTAGACATAGGAAAGTGAGACTCTGGGACATTAGTCAACACTGCTCCTAAGAGTCAGAGCCAGGACAAAAACTGAGGCCTGGCAGATGACAGATTCTGCCTTGTGTTCAACTTAGGAGTCGATTCCAGAAGCATCAGCACACGCACCCGTTCAACAAAGAGCAGTCCTTGTTCTTAGTCCTTGTTCTTACCTGAGTGAAAATAAATAAACATCCATGATTATTATTCTTTATAACTGATAAGTTACAGGAAGTAAAGAGTCCAGCTAACAAGCGAGAATGGCAGCTTCCCCATCAAATTGAAAATTTTTAGCAATATTCATGTGATCCTCTCTCTGGTGGCATTTGGAAGTTTAATGAACACACATCCACGATCATATATCCCACGCCCTCAAATTATTCCAGCACGAAAAATTAAGAGTCCACCGCCTGGGCTGCAGGTTTGAGGTAGCTCCTTTTGTTTTCCTTGGCATTGCTACTTGAGTCTGGTTCTCATCTGATTGCACAAACCTAGGAGGACACACTCAGCCCCTCCTCCAAACACCCCCCCCCCTTGCCTCTTGTTCCCAACATAGATGAGGGTGAGAGCCAGTGAGATGCTAGGGGCATAGCAGGTAGTTTTTGTTTGATTTTTTTTTGTTTTTGTTTCAATTGTTTTGTTTGCCACGATGGCGCAAATATACACAGCTCATTTTTTTTTTTTTCAAAATAATCATGACTGTATTAGTAATTTTTTCAAATG
The DNA here is from genome assembly GCA_949820135.1 of Sylvilagus floridanus. Lineage (NCBI taxonomy): Eukaryota > Metazoa > Chordata > Mammalia > Lagomorpha > Leporidae > Sylvilagus > Sylvilagus floridanus. The sequence continues at coordinate 20,757,643 of OX463238.1, read as the reverse complement.
CAGGATTTCTTTTGCAGGTACATAAAAACTGAATTCCATCCACTATTGGAGGAAGAAAGCACGTAGTCAGAATACACTGGATTTCTGAACTTTCTAGTATGATTCATAACCCATCAATAAATTTTTTTTTTTTTGACAGGCAGAGTGGACAGTGAGAGAGAGAGACAGAGAGAAAGGTCTTCCATTGCCGTTGGTTCACCCTCCAATGGCTGCCGCGGCCGGCGCGCTGCGGCCGGCGCACCGTGCTCATCCGATGGCAGGAGCCAGGTGCTTCTCCTGGTCTCCCATGGGGTGCAGGGCCCAAGCACTTGGGCCATCCTCCACTGCACTCCTGGGCCACAGCAGAGGGCTGGCCTGGAAGAGGGGCAACCGGGACAGAATCCGGAGCCCCGACCGGGACTAGAACCCGGTGTGCCGGCGCCACAAGGCGGAGGATTAGCCTGTTGAGCCACGGCGCCGGCCAATCAACAAAATTAAATGTCCCAAATGGGGACATCAGCCTAAACAGAAAAGCTAAGATATAAGAACTATGTATCTCCTATGCATTGAATTCCTCTTCCTTGTAACAGCTTGAGAAATGATTGTTTTAAGAACAAATTTAGGGGCCAGAGCTGTGGCATAGCAGGTAAAGCTGCCGCCTGTAGCACCAGCATCCCATATGGGCATTGCTGGTTTGAGTCCTGGCTGTTCCACTTCCAATCCAGCTCTCTGCTATGGCCTGGGAAAGCAGTAGAAGATGGCCCAAGTCCTTGGGCTCCTGCACCTATGTGGGAGACCCACAAGAAGCTTCTGGCTCCTGGCTTCAGATCAGCACAGTTCTGGCCATTGTGGCCAACTGGGGAGTGAACCATCAGATGTATGGAAGACCTCTCTCTGTGTAACTCTTTCAAATAAATAAATTAAAAAAAAAAAAAAAACCGAATTTAGAAGAGGTTCCAAGATAGCGGATTAGGGAATGATATAGTGCACTAGGGTAAGCAATAAATAGTTAAAAAAAAAAGTAGGGAGTGCACTCTCAGGGGAGAATTGGAGAGAACACTGCACTGGAAATCCTACAAGAGGAAGAGGAACGCCATGGACCTATGTGGAGGGTGCGGATGGGCAGCACGAACACGGACACAACACACAACCACAGCAGCTGAGAGTCAGAGCAGGAGGCAGCTTGGAGATGAGACTGGACTACAGCAAACCCTGATAATACAGCGGGGGCAAGAAAATGGCGTGAGTCCGGACTGGAGCCCTGGGGGCTAGCAGTTGCCTACAGAACCCGTGGAAGTAGAGGGGGCATGTTTATCTTGCCCCAACTTTCCCACAGCAGCGCCTGCTGTCTGGCTGAGAAAGGGTGGACACCATTTTGGGTTTGAGTGGCAGCTGCGGAAGCCTTTGTGCATGTGCACAGCAGCTGGCTGAGACAGGACACCTTCTCCACTGTGCTGGCGACGGTGGCAGGGAGAGCGCAACATCCGGCCAGTGGCTCTCGTGTACATGTGTGATTCAGAGATTGTAGTGGAGGGAAAAATCCATAGTCCCCACTGACGTTGCACCTGGCTGGGAGGAGGCTGGGCACTCACAAGGATCTGTAAGGTGCCCCCAGCCTCCCAGGGTCAAGAAACCTGGGCAGAGTTGGCTTGCACAACACCTGCCTCTGTTGACTGACAGACTAGCAGGGCAAACTAAACCTCTGACCCAGTGACTATGGGAGCCTTGTGTGCTGAGACCCTGGGGACTCAGTGCCTACATGAGAAGGTGCAGGGTGTAGCTAAGTCTCTGGACAATCATGCTCAGAGCTCCTTGGTTGCTTGGTACATGTCATTGCAGCAGGAACTGTGCTCACAGTGAGGACTGGGCAGATCAATTGTGTGGGTCATACAGTGGCATGGATGACTGTTGAACACACTGGGGGCTAACACCTGGGCATTGCTCAGCTTGGAGGAGAGGAGGTGAGGGTGTAATCACACCAATAGAGGTGACCATTCCCTCCCTTCTGTTAACGAGATCTACCACACCCAACTTGGGTGTTAACCCTGGATACTCACTCCACCCTGGAGCACTGACCAGAGCTCCCTGGCAACATCCACCACACACCTCTTGGTATTCACTGAAAGTGCAGACATTCCACTAAGCCACAGAGGCATAGCTCAAAGCCATCAGAGGAAAAAAAATTAACTCCACAAATACCTAAAAATAAATACATAAATTAAAGAAATAAGAATAAACAAGACACCATGACGCCCCCCCCCCAAAGTAACACAACAACATTTCAATATTAGAAGGTGAAGATGAAGAGATTGAGGAATTGCTGGAAATAGAATTCAAAAAATTATTCACAGGACCATTCAAAAGCAATATCAAGTCCTGTTCCTGACTCCAGCTTCCTGCTAATGGGAGGCAGTGATGACTGGTTTATTCGATTCCTGTCACCCATGAGAGAAACCTAGGTTGAGATCCTGCCTCCTGGCTTTGGCCCCTAGATATCTGAGGGGTGAACCAGCAGAAGGGACAGACCACCACCCGCCCCGGGGATTCTCAACTAAATTTTTAAATTCAGTGTAATCTACCATATCAATGTAGTCTAAAGAAGACAAATCATATGATCAAATAAATTGACCCCCTTCCAAAACTGACAAAAATCAATGATAAAGATCCATGATAAAATATCTCAGCAACTAGGAATGGGGGAGGGGGCTTCCTTAACTTCAGAGAGCACCTCCTCAAACTCCAGAGTCAGCTTTGTACTTGATGCTAAATGTCTTGAGTGTGATCCTTTTAAGAACAGGGACACAGCCAGGATGTCCACTTTCTCCACTTTTATTTAATATCATCCTGGAAGTTCTAGCCAGTTATACAAAAACAAAAAAAGAACCAAATGACACAAAGATGAGATAGCAAAATATAGGCCGGCGCCATGGCTCAACAGGCTAATCCTCTGCCTGAGGCGCCGGCACACTGGGTTCTAGTCCCGGTCGGGGCACCGGATGCTGTCCCAGTTGCCCCTCTTCCAGTCCAGCTCTCTGCTGTGGCCAGGGAGTACAGTGGAGGATGGCCCAAGTGCTTGGGCCCTGTACCCACATGGGAGACCAGGAGCCAGGTGCTTCTAAGGGGGGAGAAACAACAACAACAACAAGTAACTCCACAAATGCCTAAAAATAAAAGCAGAAATTCAAGAAACAACAATAAAGAAGACACCATGCCCTCCTCCAAAGGAACACAACAACATTTCAATATTAGAATGTGATGATGAAGGGATTAATGAAACGCTGGAAATGAAATTTGAAAAATTAATCACAGGATTACTCAAAAGCAAACAGAAGCAAACCCACAAACTAAAGAAAACCATACATGATATGAATGAAAATTTTTCCATGACATTGAGATTTTAAAGAAAAATCAAAGTGAATATTAGAAATGAAGAATTCAACAGATCAAATAAAAATGCAGTGGAGAGCCTTGGTGAGAAAAAGAGAAGATTATCTGAATTAAAAGATAAATCCTTGGAAATTTTACAGTCAGACCAAAAAGAAAAGAAGATGGAGAGGGAGAAGGAGAAATAGAAAACTTAAAGTCAGTTTTGGAGATTCGTGGGATACTATCAAATGACCCAACAGATAAGTCTTAGGAGTTCCTGAAGGTGTGGAAAGAGAGAATGGACTAAAAGTCCCATTTAGTGAAATAATTACAGAAAACTTCCCCAATTTGGAGAAAGAAAGGGATGCCCAAGTAAAGGAAGTACATAGAACTCCTAGCAGACATGATCATAAAAGATCTTCAACACAACACATTGTAGTTAAACTTTCCACAGTAAATCAGTAAAAAAAAAAAAAAAAGACTCTAAAATGTACAGGAGGGAAACATCAGATTATGTTCAGAGGATCTCCAATTAGACTCACAGCTGACTCCTCATCAGAAAATCTACAGGGTAGGAGATAATGGCAAGATACATTCCAAGTCTTGAAAGAAAAAAAACTATCAACCCAAAATACTGTACCCTGCAAAACTCTCATTTATGAATTAAGATGACATAAAGATCTTCCAAAAGAAACAGAAATTCAAAGAATGAGTCACTACCCATCCAATCTTATAGAAGATGCTTAAGGATGTGATACACAGAGAAACAGAAAGATGGCCATAATTAAAATAATGAGAGGGCAGAAAATCTCCCAGTAGAAGTACAAAATAAATCTAAAGTAAACAATAGAAATAAATATTTATGGAAAAATGGCAGGGCCAAGTCATTACTTATCAAGAGTCACTTTGAATGTAAATGGCCTACAAGAAACATATCTCACCAACAAAGATACACACAGACTGAAAGTGAAAGGATGGAAAAAGATATTCCATACTAACAGAAACAAAAACAGAGCTGATATAGCCATCCTAATATCAGACAAAATAAACTTTAACACAAAAACTGTTAGAAGAGACAAAGAAGGGCATTATGTAATGATTAAGCCATCAATTCAACAGGAAGAAGTGACTATTATAAACGTATATACAGGGCACCTGGCTATTTAAAAGAAATGTTAATGGATCTAAAGGGAGACATAGACTCCAATACAATAGTAACAGGGGACTTCAACACCCAACCTTCAACTATAGACAGATCAACCAGACAGAAAATCAGCAAGGAAACAACAGAGTTAATTGACACTATATACCAAATGGACCCAACAGATATCTACAGAACATTTCACCCCACAGTGGCAGAATACATATTCTTCTCATTGGTGCATGGAACTTTCTCTAGGATATACTAAGCCATAAAGCAAGTCTCAGCAAATTCAAAAAAATCAAAATTATACTATGCATCTTTTCTGACTATAATGGAATAAAGCTGGATATCAACAACTCAAGAATCTCTAGGTCATATGCAAATGCATGGAGACTGAAGAACATGCTCCTAGATGAACAGTGGGTCACAGAAGACATCAAAAAATTTCTGGAAACAAATGAAGATGGCAATACATCATATCAAAACTTATGAGATACAGCAAAAGCACTGTTAAGGAGGAAGTTTATAGTAATCTGTGCCTATATGAAGAAATTGGAAAGGCAACAAATAAATGAACTATCAATTCATCATAAAGACCTGGAAAAACAACAACAAACCAAACTCCAAATTAGTAGGAGGAAAGAAATAATTAAAATTAGAGAAGAAATAAACAAAATTGAAACAAAAAACATAAAAGATTAGTGAAATGAAGAACTGGCTTTTTGAAAAAATAAACAAAATTGATACACCACTGGCACAACTAACCAAAAAAAAGAAAAAAGAGGGAGTAGACTGAAAAAGGAAATGTAATAACAGATACCACAGAAATAAAAAGAATCATCAGGAATTACTACAAAGAGCTGTATGCCAACAAACCGGGAAACCTAGAAGAAATACATAGATTCCTAGAAACATGCAATCTACCAAAATTAAGTCATAGAGACATAGAAAACTTAAACAGACCAATAACCAATACAGAAATTAAATCAGTAATAAAGACCCTCCCAACAAAGAAAAGCCCAGGACCATAAGGCTTCTCTGCTGAATTCTACCAGACATTTAAAAAACTAATTCCAATTCTTCTCAAGCTATCCAAAACAGTTGAATGGGACAGAAACCTCCAAAACTCATTGTATGAAGCCTGTATCACCTTAATTACTAAGCCAGGAAAAAATGCAACAGAGAACTATAGACCTGTACCCGTTATGAACATAGATGCAAAAATCTTCCCTCAACAAAATATTTGCCAATCGAATCCACAACATATCAGAAAGATCATTCACCCAGACCAAGTGGGATTCACCCCTAGTATGCAGGAATGATTCCACATTAATAAATCAATAAATGTGATATATCACACTAACAAACTGAAGAACAAAAACCATATGGTTATCTCAATAGATGCAGAGAAAGTATTTGATAAAATACAACATCCTGGCCGGCGCCGTGGCTCAACAGGCTAATACCTCTGCCTTGCGGCGCCAGCACACGGGATTCTAGTCCCAGTCGGGGCACCGGATTCTGTCCCGGTTGCCCCTCTTCCAGGCCAGCCCTCTGCTGTGGCCAGGGAGTGTAGTGGAGGACGGCCCAGGTGCTTGGGCCCTGCACCCCATGGGAGACCAGGAAAAAAGCACCTGGCACCTGGCTCCTGCCATCGGATGAGCACGGTGCGCCGGCCGCAGCGGCCATTGGAGGGTGAACCAAAGGCAAAGGAAGACCTTTCTCTCTGTCTCTCTCTCTCACTGTCCACTCTGCCTGTCAAAAAAAAAATACAACATCCTTTCCTAACAAAAACCTAAGCAATTTGGGAATAGAAGCAATATTCTTCAACACAATCAAGGCAATCTATGACAAACCCACAACCAACATCCTGTTGAATGGGGGAAAAGCTGGAAGCATTCACCCTGAGATCTGGAACTAGACAAGGATGCCCACTCTCACCACTGCTATTTAATATAGTACTAGAAGTTTTAGCCAGAGCCATTAGGCAGGAAAAAAATCAAAGGGATACAAATCAGAGAGGAGGAAATCAAACTATCCTTATTTGTAGATGACATGATCCTTTACATAAGGTATCCAAAACTCCACTGAGAGACTATTGGAACTCATAAAAGAGTTTGGTAAAGTGGCAGGATATAAAATCAACACACAAAAGTCAACCGTCTTAGTCTACAAAGACAAGGTCATGGCTGAGAAAGAACTTTTAAAATCAGTCCCATTTATAATAGCTCCAAAAAGAACAAAATATCTTGGAATAAATTTAACCAAGAATGTAAAAGATCTCTATGATGAAAATTCCGAAACACTAAAGAAAGAAGTAAAAGAAGACATTGAACATGAAAAAAATCTTCCATGTTCATGGAATGTAAGTATCAACATCATTGAAATGTCCATACTACCAAAAGCAATTTACAGAGTCAATGTGATCCCAATCAAAATACCAATGAAATTCTTTTCAGATCTAGAAAAAATGATGCTAGAATTCATATGGAAACACAAGAGACCCCAAATAGCTAAAGCAATCTTATACAACAAAAACAAAGCTAGAGGCATTACAGTATCTGATTTCAAGACATACTACAGGGCAGTTATAATCAAAACAGCCTGGTACTAGCACAAAAACAGACTTGCAAACCAGTGGAACAGAAAAGAAAATCCAGAAATCAATCAACGCATCTACAACCAACTTATATTTGACAAAGCAGCCAAAATCAATTGCTGGTTCAAGAATAGTCTCTTTAACAAAGGGTGTTGAGGAAACTGGATCTCCACAGGCAGAAGTATGAAACTAGACCCCTACCTTACATCTTACACAAAAATCCACTCAAAATGGATCAAAGAACCAATTCTATGACCTGATACCAACAAATCATTAGAGAACATTGGGGAAATTCTGCAAGACATTGGCATAGGCAAAGACTTCTTGGAAAGGACCCCAGAAGCACAGGCAATCAAAGCCATCTACATCAAGCTGAAAAGCTTCTGCACTGCAAAAGAAACAGCAAAGTGAAGAGGCAACCAATGGAATGGGAGAAAATACTTGCAAACTATGCAGTGGGATAAAGGTTAACATCCAGAATCTACAAAGAGCTCAAGAAATTCAACAACCAAAGAAATAATCCAGTTAAAAAATGGGCAAAGGACTTTAATAGGCATTTTTCAAGAGAAGAAATTCAAATGGCCATCAGACAGAAAATGCTCAGGATCACTAGCTGTCAGGGACATGCAAATCAAAAGCACAATGAGGTTTTACCTCTCTCCAGTTACAACAGCTCACATACCAAAATCAACAAATGACAAATGCTGGCGAGAATACAGAGAAAAAGGTCCCCTAATCCACTGTTGGTGGGAATGTAAACTGCTGCAGCCAGTGTGGAAGACAGCATGGAGATACCTCAGGGATCTGAATATAGACCTGCCATACAATCCAGCCATCCTGCTCCTGGGAATTTACCCAATCCAAAAGAAAATAGTTATCTATACCCACATGTTCATTGTAGCACAATTCATAATAGCTAAGATATGAAATCAACCCAGATGTCCATCAGCTGATAAATGGGTAAATAAATTATGGAATATATATACTATGGAGTACTACTCAGCTGTGAAAAAGAAAAGAAAAGAAAAGGAATCCTGTATTGTGCAACAAGATGGTCGCAACTGGAAACCATTATACTTAGTGAAATAAGTTAGTCCCCCAAAAAGATAGATATAATATGTTCTCCCTGATTTAAGGTAACTAATAGAGTACCTGAAATATAATGTATTGAAGTGAAATAAACATCTTGAAAAGCAATGATTGTTTGTAGCCCTTGTCTCTGTCATTAAGGAACAGTGTTTTGTTTTTTTTTGTTTTCTCTTCATACTATTTTTGACCTCTTTTATTAGGGTAGGGTTAACTATACGATCATTAAGTGTACTGAAAAAAAGATCACTGTAAAAATTAAGAGTGGAAAGCCAAGAGGGAGGGGGAGGAAGGGCTGGAGGGAGGGTTGGGGGGAAGTGCCACTATGGCCCTAAAATGGTATAAAGGAAATATAGGAAACGTGTATAACATAAATTAAATATCAAAATAAAAAATTAGTAAAGCAAAGAAGACATTGGGTAGCAACAGGCACCCAGATCAATGGAACAGAACAGAGAACCCAGAGATGGGCCCACATAAATATGACCAATTAATTTTTCACAAAGACATAATGCAATTTAATGTAACAGGGATAATCTTTTCAAAAAATGGTGCTGGAACGACTGGACATTCCATAAGTGAGAAGAAACATCCAAATTTTACACTGCACACAAAATGAACTAAAAATGGACTGTGAACTTAAACGAAAAACTGTAAAAGTTTTAGAAGAATCATAGACAAATTCATTTTTTCAAGACCTAGGACTTAGCAACGAGCTCTCAGATTTGACTCCAAGAGTACAATCACAGGACTGGTGCTGTGGCACAGCAGGTTTAAGCCCCTGCCTACAGCACCAGCATCCCATGAGGGCTTCACTTCCAATCCAGCTCCCTGCTAGTGTGCCTGTGAAAGCGGCAGATCCCCAGATCCTTGGGGCCGTGCACCCATGTGGGAGACCCAGAGGAAGCTCCTGGCTCCTGGCTTTGGGTTATCTCAGCTCTGGCCATTTCGGCCATTTGGGGAGTGAACAAGCAGATGAAAGACCTCTCTCTCTCCCTCCCCTCGTCCCCTTCTCCCTCTACCTCTCTCCCAGGAACTTCTTTAAATAAATAAAATAAATCTTTTTTTAAAAAAAAAAAAGTACAATCCTTAAAAGGGAAATTCCAAGTGAATCTTATCAAAATTTAAAATCTTGGTTATGGAAGGGACCCTATTAAAATGCTAAAAAGACAAATTACACATTTAGAGAAAACATTTGCAAATCACATATTTCACAAAGGACTTGTATTTAGAATATGCAAAGAACTCCCAGGCCGGTGCCCACATAGTCCCGGTCGGGGTGCCGGATTCTGTCCTGGTTGCCCCTCTTCCAGGCCAGCTCTCTGCTGTGGCCAGGGAGTGCAGTGGAGGATGGCCCAAGTGCTTGGGCCCTGCACCCCATGGGAGACCAGGAGAAGTATCTGGCTCCTGGCTTCGCATCAGCGCGGTGCGCCAGCCACGGCGGCCACTGGAGGGTGAACCAACGGCAATGGAAGACCTTTCTCTCTGTCTCTCTCTCTCACTATCCACTCTGCCTGTCAAAACATAAAAATAAAAATAAAAAAGAATAAATCAGATATGGTATATTTACTCTTTTTAAAATCAGTAATTTTGTTTTTTTGGTTTTTTTGGCTTTCAAAATAAAAACATGGGAGCAGTGCAAGGAGTGAGTAATAATGTTTTTAGCATTCTGAACTTCATGTAATGTTAACACTCACTACTCCAAGTGGAAGGAGAGGGGCTGTGGGTACAGCATGGTCCCCATTACACTTCTTAGCCTACCTCCTTGAAACCCTTATCCCAAAGAGGATTCGAACATGTGCACTTGCTCATGGCAATACAAAGCTAGATAGAGAACATTCGTGAGAAACTACTCCCAACTAGAGTTACCCCGTGCCTAGCAGAGTTAGATCACCAATGTGAATCCTGAACTACTTTTCATGGTAAAAGTTCTCTAGGCAGAGGACAGAGGAGAGGGACATGTAGGGAGAGGACAAAGAGAAGAAACAGGCAACTCAAAACTAATAGCTGGAGATGTCAATACGCCAACCTTTAATAATTAATTGAACAAACACACAGACGATCAACAAGGAAACAGAAGACCTGGACAACACAAGAAGCCAATCAGACCTAACAGACATCCAGAGAACACTCCACCAAACAACAGAAGAAAACAGAATTTTCCCAAGTTGTCACATACGCAGGCCAAAGAAGGCCCCTGTATATTGGCCTTCATGTTACTTCCCGGCTTGCTGGGACCAGTAGCTCAAAGTCCACCAGCATCAAATCCAATCCTTAAACATCCAATAAAATGCATCCTAAATAAGCCCTCTGTTAGGCATTTAGAGCCAACCTAGTTGCTATAGGCTATCACAGGTAAGATGAACCCTGTGGCGGCTGCTGCTGCCCTTTAGAGCTATCTGGTCCAAGGAGTCCCCACGTTGCTGCTGAATGACAATACCCAGACACACAGGCTCCCTCTCCACTTCCTCACACCCCGGGGATTCCCTTGCCCTTCTTCCCTTCCTCATGGTGGCCACAGTCTCTGCGAAGTCTTCCGTCGCGATGAACTGCCTGGCTCACACAATCCTGTCCAACACTGCTCAAGAAGTTTGTGGCACAATAATGCAGAGTTATGGTCCTGTCTTTCCATGACCTGCCCCCAAACCCTTGAACTCAGCATACATGTACTCACGGAACACTCTCCAGGATAGACCATATAACAAGCTTCAATAAACTTAAAAGAACTAAAATCATACCAAAAAATGCTCTCCAACTACAATGGAAATAGAAATAAATAACAAAATGAAATTTGGGCTAATCACAAATATGTGGAAATGAAGAAACACAGTCCTTATGAAAACAAAAACTCTCAACATATCAAAATGTGTAGGCTGCAGCTGGAGCAGAGCTCAAAGAGAAATAGCAGTAAATGCCCATAGTGAAAAAGAAAGAGATCTCAATGGCCGGCGCCACAGCTCACTAGGCTAATCCTCGGCCTGCGGCGCCAGCACTCCGGGTTCTAGTCCTGGTTAGGGCGCCAGTTCTGTCCCGGTTGCTACTCTTCCAGGCCAGCTCTCTGCTGTGGCCCGGGAGTGTAGTGGAGGATGGCCCAAGTGCTTGGGCCCTGCACCCCATGGGAGACCAGGAGAAGCACCTGGCTCCTGGCTTCGATCAGCACAGTTCCAGCTGTAGCAGCCATTTGGGGGATGAACCAATGGAAGGAAGACCTTTCTCTCTGTCTCTCTCACTGTCTAACTCTGCCTGGCAAAAAAAATTAATTATTTAATTAATTTTTTAAAAAAGAAAAAGATCTCAAATCAACCTAACCTTCTGCATTAAAAAAACAAGAAGCAAAAACCAGAGCAAGCAGAAGAAAAGAAAGTATAAGGATTGCAGAAAAAGTAAGCGAAATTGACAATAGAAAAATAATAGACAACATCCATGAAAAGCGTATTGTTTTACAAGATCAACCAAATTGACAAAAATTTAGCTGGACTAACCAAACTAAAAAGGAGAAGACTCAAGTTATTAAAATCATGATTAAAGATGTATATGTTTCAAAAATATAAAGGACTACAAGGAAATGATATAAATAACTGTGTATCAGTGCATCAGATAATGTAGACAAAACTGACAGTCTTGGGAAAACACAAAATCAAAGTTGACCCAAAAGGAAATATAAAATCAGAACAGATTTATAAGAGACTGAATCAGTCATCAAAAGACTTCCCACAAAGAAAAGCTCAAGTTCAGATAACTTCACCAGTAAATTCCACCACATATGCAAGGAAGAATTTTAACATCATTCACAAAGTAATCCAAAATATGGAAGAGAAGGGAACAATTTGAGACTCATTCTATAAGACTGGTATTACACCAATACCAAAACCAAACATAAAAACCATAAGAGATCTGCAGACCAATATTACTTATGGGTACAGATACAAAATTGGCAAGGATCTGTCAGCATATTAAAAGAATTATATACCATGACCAAGGGAGATTCATCTCAGAAATGCCGGGTTGATGCAACATATAAAAATCAATCGGGGAAGGCAATGTGGTATAGTGGATGATGCTGCCACCTACAGTGCTGGTATCCTATATGGGTGCCAGTTCGAGTCCCGGCTGTTCCACTTCTGATCCACCTCTCTGCTATGGCCTGGGAAAGCAGTAGAAGATGGCCCAAGTCCTTGGGGCCCCATACCCATGTGGGAGACCTGGAAGAAGCTCCTGGCTCCTGACTCCTGGCTTCGGATCAGGACAGTTCCAGCCATTGTGGCCAACTGGGGAGTGAACCTATCTCTCTCTCTCTCTCTCTCTCTCTCTCTCTCTCTCTCTCTCTGCCTCTTTGTAACTCTGCCTTTCAAATAAATCTTTAAAAATAAAAAAAAATCAATCAAGGTAACACCCTGTATGAGTTGACTTTAAAAAGATCATTAAGCGAGCCAGCGACGTGGTGTAGTAGGCTAAGCCTCCACCTGTGGCACCCACATCTCATATGGGTGCCATTTCACATCCAGGCCACTCCACTTCCAATCCAATCCCTGCTAATGGCCTGGGAAAGCAGTAGAAGATGGCCCAAGCGCCTCTGCCCCTGCACCCATGTGGTAGACCTGGAAGAAGCACCTAGCTCCTAGCTTCGGATCAGCCCAGCTCCAGCCATTGCAGCCATTTGGAGAGTGAACCAGAGGATGGAAGACCTCTCTCTGTGTGTCTCTGTCTCTCCCTCTCTCTGTATGTAACTCTGCCTATCAAATAAATAAATCTTTTTTTTAAATATCAAGGAAAGTAGAATTAAAAAATATAAACTTTTTTTTTCTGGCTGGTGCCGCGGCTCACTAGGCTAATCCTCCGCTTTCGGCGCCGGTACTCCGGGTTCCAGTCCCGGTTGGGGTGCCGGATTCTGTCCTGGTTTCTCTTCTTCCAGTCCAGCTCTCTGCTGTGTCCCAGGAAGGCAGTGGAGGATGGCCCAAGTCCTTGGGCCCTGCACCTGCATGGGAGACCAGGAGGAAGCACCTGGCTCCTGGCTTCGGATCGGCACAACACGCCAGCCGTAGCAGCCATTTGGGGGGTGAACCAATGGAAGGAAGACCTTTCTCTCTGTCTCCCTCTCTCTTACTGTCTAACTCTGCCTGTCAAAATATATATATTATATATGTATGTATTATATATAATATATATTTTATATACATAAATAATATAAATATATATTTTATATATATGGTTTTTATATATATATATAAACTTTTTCTCAAAATAAGCTCCATCAAGTTGAAGACCCTTCAGTCAACAAAGACACCAATCATTTTATCAATCCCTAAAGAACTGAGGGTCCTGGGAATTTCGCCAAATGAATGCTGTCCTTTTTACATTGTTAACTGGAAAAAGTGGATGCTCTTTAAAGACATTCTAAGATCAGGAAACAACAAGGAGTCAGAAAGAGCCAGGGAGGAGGCTACCTAATGATTTTTATCAGAACTCTCACTCAAGTGCCCTTGTTCAGTGAGAGGGATGAACAAGGCTATTGTGAAGCTTCCTGAGACATCTTTCTACTAAAGTTCTGGCTTACTTCCTCAAAACACTTGCACAATAAGCAGGTGCTGTCATTCTTTGAACCTTCAAAGAGTCAACTAGCAAAACTCTTCGAGCATCCCCAAAAGCCATTGACCTTTGCTCTTGACTGATCCGTTTTTCCTTGAACTATACCCCTCCCACCTCTTTGTAGCCACTGCTTCAATTGTGCTTTGTCTTTAGGACTGTACTGGAAAAGCCATGCTTCACTTCTTCTTCCAATTTTTTTGTGGAATCCTTTAAGATCTTGAGGCCGTTTGTTTAAAATTTCCATTGAAAGATCTACTCATGTCTGCACTGATCTGGACACAACAGTTTTTACACCCATTGAGTGGAAAGTTTTCTCAACTTCAGCTTTTCAGTAAGAATTGTGTAAGCCAAGCCAACTGAGATGCCTCTGCTGTTGGCTACTTTTTTTTTAAGATTTATTTATTTACATGAGAGGCACAGTTACAGAGAGGGGGAGACACACAGAGAGAGATCTTCCACATGCTGGTTTACTCCACAAATGGCTGCAACAGCTGGAGCTGAGCCTATCTGAAGCTAGGAGCTCACACAGGTACTGGGGACCCAAGAACTTGGGCCATCTTCCACTGCTTTCTCAGGTCATCAGCAGGGAGCTGGATCAGAAGTGGAGCATCTGGGATGCAAACTGGCACCAGTTTGAGATGCCAGTGGATGCTGATGGATGCTTAACCTACTATTCCACAGCACCAGCCTCTGGTGTTGGCTATTGTTGCTGCTGTTAACCACTGAGAATAGAAAAAAATAGACACTATCAATAAAAATGAGGGCATAAACAAGATTTTTTTCACCCCACAAACTGACATGATACACTACCACTGTGGGCTTCATCCTCAACATCATCTCACCCCTTCTTAAAACGAGTTATCCATTTGTAAACTGCTGATTTCTTTGAGCCATTGTCCCCATAAACTTTTCATAAAGCATCAATAATTTCACCATTCTTTGAGCCATTGTCCCCATAAACTTTTCATAAAGCATCAATAATTTCACCATTCTTCCACTTCAGCTTTACCATTTATCTGATGTCTATTCTTGCTTCAATGAAAGCAGAATTCATGTTGCTCTGGTAGGGACTCTTTTTCAACTGATGCCTTACCCGTCTTGGTGCTGTAAACTGTATCCTGTTCATACACATTACAACGAGATTATGTGAATTTATTTTGGTTCAAAAAAATTTTTGAAATCTGGGGCCGGCACCATGGCTCACTTGGTTAATCCTCTGCCTGCGGCACCAGCATCCCATATGGGTGCCGGGTTCTAGTCCCAGTTGCTCCTCTGCCAATCCAGCTCTCTGCTGTGGCCCATGAGGGTAGTGGAGGATGGCCCAAGTGCTTGTGCCCTGCACCCACGTGAGAGACCAGGAAGAAGCACTTGGCTACTGGCTTTGGATCAGCACAGCGTCGGCTGTGGCGGCCATTTGGGGGGTGAACCAATGGAAGGAAGACCTTTCTCTCTGTCTTTCTCTCTCTCTCTCCCACTGTATATAACTCTACCTGTCAAATAAAAAAAAATTTTTTTGAAATCCATGAGTAGTTTCCTCATAATAAACATTTTCCATGAACTTTTTAAAGACCCCAGTTTTATTAGGATAAAGAACAAAAAAAACAAAATAATGTACATCAATAAACATCAAAATATACTTGACAAAATATAATATACTTTCAGGTTAGGAACACACAATAAACAACAAATAAAAAAGAACTTTCTCAACCTGAAAAATTCATCTCTACATATCTTATAGTTAATGTCACAACTAATGGTGAAAGGTTGATTGCTTTCCCTTTATAATCCAGAAAAAAAGTATGCCTTCTCTTAACACTTTAATTCAGCACAGTACTGGAAGCTCTAGACAACAGCAAAAAGGAAAAGAAAAAAAGATGAAATAAAGGAGGGGAGAAAAGGGAAGGGGAGAGAGCAGAATGGGAGAATCCAGATTGGAAAGGCAGAAGCAAATAAATCTACATCAGTTCATGGATGACATGATCTGTTCTTATCTATGGAGAGTCCTGAACTACCCACCAAAAAACGACTACAACTAATGAATGGGCTCAGCCAAGTTACAGGATACAAGATCAGTCTAAAAAAATATACTGTAGTTCTACAGCAATGAGCAATACAGATTAAGAAACAATTGTACTTACCACAACATTAAAAAGAATAAAATACTTAGGAATAAATTCAACAAATAAAGTATGAAGTTTGTTCCCTGAAAACTACAAAATATCACTGAAACAACCTACACAACCTAAAAGTCCACCAGTGGAGGAGTGGACAGATGGAACGTGGTACAGCCTGAGAACAGAGTCACCACTGGATGGGTGGACAGATGGAACGTGGTATAGCCCGAGAACGGAGTCACCAGTGGAGAAGTAGACAGATGGAACGTGGTATAGCCCGAGAACGGAGTCACCAGTGGAGGAGTGGACAGATGGAACGTGGTATAGCCTGAGAACGGAGTCACCAGTGGAGGAGTGGACAGGTGGAACGTGGTATAGCCCGAGAACGCAGTCACCAGTGGAGAAGTAGACAGATGGAACGTGGTAGAGCCCGAGAACGGAGTCACCAGTGGAGGAGTGAACAGGTAGAACGTGGTACAGCCCGAGAACGCAGTCATCAGTGGAGGAGTAGACAGATGGAACGTGGTACAGCCCGAGAACGCAGTCACCAGTGGAGGAGTGGACAGGTAGAACGTGGTATAGCCCGAGAACGCAGTCACCAGTGGATGGGTGGACAGGTGGAACGTGGTATAGCCCGAGAATGCAGTCACCAGTGGAGGAGTGGACAGATGGAACGTGGTATAGCCCGAGAACGGAGTCACCAGTGGAGGAGTGGACAGGTGGAGCGTGGTATAGCCCGAGAACGGAGTCACCAGTGGAGGAGTGGACAGATGGAACGTGGTATAGCCCGAGAACGGAGTCACCAGTGGAGGAGTAGACAGATGGAACGTGGTATAGCCCGAGAACGGAGTCACCAGTGGAGGAGTGAACAGGTGGAACGTGGTATAGCCCGAGAACGCAGTCACCAGTGGAGGAGTGGACAGATGGAACGTGGTATAGCCCAAGAACGCAGTCACCAGTGGAGGAGTGGACAGATGGAACGTGGTATAGCCCGAGAACGGAGTCACCAGTGGAGGAGTAGACAGATGGAACGTGATATAGCCCGAGAACGCAGTCACCAGTGGATGGGTGGACAGGTGGAACGTGGTATAGCCCAAGAACGCAGTCACCAGTGGAGGAGTGGACAGATGGAACGTGGTATAGCCCGAGAACGGAGTCACCAGTGGAGGAGTAGACAGATGGAACGTGGTATAGCCCGAGAACGCAGTCACCAGTGGATGGGTGGACAGGTGGAACGTGGTATAGCCCGAGAACGGAGTCACCAATGGAGGAGTAGACAGATGGAACGTGGTATAGCCCGAGAACGCAGTCACCAGTGGAGGAGTGGACAGATGGAACGTGGTACAGCCTGAGAACAGAGTCACCAGTGGATGGGTGGACAGATGGAACGTGATATAGCCCGAGAACGGAGTCACCAGTGGAGGAGTAGACAGATGGAACGTGGTATAGCCCGAGAACGGAGTCACCAGTGGATGGGTGGACAGATGGAACGTGATATAGCCCGAGAACGGAGTCACCAGTGGAGGAGTGGACAGGTGGAGCGTGGTATAGCCCGAGAACGCAGTCACCAGTGGAGGAGTGGACAGGTGGAACGTGGTATAGCCCGAGAACGGAGTCACCAGTGGAGGAGTGGACAGGTGGAACGTGGTATAGCCCGAGAACGCAGTCACCAGTGGAGGAGTGGACAGGTGGAGCGTGGTATAGCCTGAGAACGCAGTCACCAGTGGAGGAGTGGACAGATGGAACGTGGTACAGCCTGAGAACAGAGTCACCAGTAGATGGGTGGACAGATGGAACGTGGTATAGCCCGAGAACGGAGTCACCAGTGGAGGAGTGGACAGATGGAACGTGGTATAGCCCGAGAACGCAGTCACCAGTGGATGGGTGGACAGGTGGAGCATGGTATAGCCTGAGAACGGAGTCACCAGTGGAGGAGTGAACAGGTAGAACGTGGTATAGCCCGAGAACGCAGTCACCAGTGGAGGAGTGGACAGGTGGAACGTAGTATAGCCCGAGAACGGAGTCACCAGTGGAGGAGTGGACAGGTGGAACGTGGTCTAGCCCAAGAACGGAGTCACCAGTGGATGGGTGGACAGATGGAACGTGGTATAGCCTGAGAACGGAGTCACCAGTGGAGGAGTGGACAGGTGGAGCGTGGTATAGCCCGAGAACGCAGTCACCAGTGGAGGAGTGGACAGATGGAACGTGGTACAGCCCGAGAACGCAGTCACCAGTGGATGGGTGGACAGGTGGAGCATGGTATAGCCTGAGAACAGAGTCACCAGTGGAGGAGTGAACTGGTAGAACGTGGTATAGCCCGAGAATGGAGTCACCAGTGGAGGAGTAGACAGATGGAACGTGGTATAGCCGGAGAAAGCAGTCACCAGTGGAGGAGTGGACAGGTGGAGCGTGGTATAGCCCGAGAACGCAGTCACCAGTGGATGGGTGGACAGGTGGAACATGGTCTAGCCCAAGAACGGAGTATCTCCCAGCTGAGAAAAGGCATAGCACGCTGACACCCCTACCATGTGGGTGACTCTTGAAAGCACTGCGCTGAGAAGCCAGACACGGGCACATTTTACATGATTCCACTTCCGTGTTACTTCCCTTACCGACAAACCACAGGAATCGGAAGGACACCTGGTTGCTGGGAATAAAGGAAGTGGGAAATCAGGAGCAACTGCCAATCAATAGGCCGCTGTTTTCCAGGATGGTAAATGTGCTCTGGAGTCAGATAAACTTTCAAAGTGTGAATCACACGGTATGTGAATTATATCTCAAAACTGCTAGTAGACAAAAAGACATAAAGTCAGAGGTCCCAAGGCGTAAGTAGCTGTGTGATGTGCCACGCACAGTGGCGGTGTGTTATGCCTGTGATTTGCCACCATGTTTGCCTAACCCTAAATGCCATCCTCTTAATTCAGTAGGGTTCGCTGTCCAACACCACGTCTCTGTCTCCACTTTTCTCATGAGCTTCAGCTTCTCTTCTCACTGTGGGCAGCCCTGGCCCAGGGATGCCTCAAAATCAACAGGCACCAAACCCAACTTCATTTCACCTGCCGCGACCTTGGGCTCCCTCAAGACAGGCAGTCTCCCCATGACTATTCCTCGTCGGCTGGGAACATTTCTAGTTCTTGGCCATTTAGAAACAAAAGACAATGAGCCTTCTCATGTTCAGTGAGTGACCAGGTTTTTCATGCTCGAGTTATCAGCTGTGACCTTTTTCCTCTGTGGATTCTGCACTTAGGAAATAGTACCAAGAAATTTTTCTTTTCTTTTTTTTAAAGATTTTATTTTATTTATTTGACAGGTAGAGTTACAGACAGTGAGAGACAGAGACAGAGAGAAAGGTCTTCCTTCCGTTGGCTCACCCCCCCAAATGGCTGCTATGGCCGGAGCTGCACCAATCCGAAGCCAGGAGCCAGGTGCTTCCTCCTGGTCTCCCATGCGGGTGCAGGACCCAAGCACTTGGGCCATCCTCCACTGCCCTCCTGGGCCACAGCAGAGAGCTGGACTGGAAGAGGAGCAACCTGACTAGAACCAGGTGCCCATATGGGATGGGATGCCGGCGCTGCAGGCAGAGGATTAACCAGAGAGCCACAGTGCCGGCTCTAAGGAATTTTCCAATTTCATTGCATCGTTAATCATTTTCTAAGTAGATCTGGACATAAGGTCAACCAGAAAATGAGAGGGATAGAGGAAGCTAGGGAAAGGGAGGGAGAGAGAGAGAGAGAGAGAGGGAGAGAGAGATCGTTTCTCTAAAACAGTGCTGAAAGGCAGCAGAGGAGGGGAGGGGGGCTCTGAGTCACATCATTCAGGACACTGGACCACCCAGTGCTTGTCTCACAGTTTTACAAAATGACAAAAGTTGTTCTCAAAATTCTTTCCACTTCAAAGGATGTTAATAAGATCTTCCGGAAAATCTTAAGCTAGTAAAGCCTAATCATTCCCTAAATTACCCACCCACTCACCATCATATCTAGAATGGCAGCTAAACCCTTCCTACTGAGGTTGGCGCTGTGGTATAAGGGGTTAAGCCACTGCCTGCAGCAGTGGCATCTCATATGGGCACCAGTTGGAGTCCTGGCTGCTCCACTTTGATCCAGCTCCCTGTTGGTGGCCTGAGAAAGCAGCAGAAGATGGCCCAAGTGCTTGGACCCCTGCACCCATGGAGAGTCACTTGGAAGAAGCTCCTGAATCCTGGCTTTGGATCAGCCCAGTTCCAGCCATTGTGGCCATTTGGGGAATGAACCAGCAGATAGAAGACCTCTCTCTCTCTGTCCCTCCCTCTCTCTGTAACTCTACCTCTCAAATAAATCTATAAAAAATTAAAGATGTATACTTTTAAAAAAGATTTGTATTTATTTATTTGAAAGTCAGAGTTGGAGAGAGAGAGAGAGAGAGAGAGAGAGAGAGAGAGAGATCTTCCATCCACTAATCCATTCCCCACATGGTCACAATAGCCAGGGCCAACCCAAGCAGGAGCCAGGAGCTCTATCCAGGTTTCCCACAAGGTACAGGGGCCCAAACACTTGGGCCATCTTCCACTGCCTTCCCAGGAGCATTAGCAAGGAGCTGGATCAGAAGCGGAGCAGCGGGGCCTCAAACTGGCACTCTGATATGGGATGTTGGCAATACAAATGGCAGCTGAACCCACTGTGCCACACACTGGCCCCAAGATTTTTAAAAATTATTTAAAACTCTAAAAGGAGCACTAAATGCTCATTTAATAAAATCAGGATACAATATAAAAATTATAAAATATAAGTATCAAAGAATCGACTCCTATATGAGTGTGGCATATGCTCGTTGTAAAATAGGGAGGTGCGTGTGCCCATTCTGAACTGCATGAAGCTATGCTAAGGGCATATTTTAGCCCTCTTTTCTGATCTGAAGTCCATTCTCCTTGGTTCTGAACTGGGTAGATAAGTAAAGTGACAACACCCGTCTCCTTCCCAGAGGAAGCTCTACAGTCAATGGGCAAAGGAAAACACCTGTCTTCCCTCTCTCCACTGATTCTGCTTGGTTGCAGGCCAGGTATTGTGCAGGGTGCAGCAGTGGAATGAAAGGGGACTAGCAGAGGGTCTCGGCTCTCCTGGGGTTTGCAGTGGGCAGCGGGCAGAGACATGCATACCAGCACCTGGAACACCAAGCAGTCTGGAAGACAGACAGGTGCAAGAAAGAAAGAGAAAAGAATTTTAAAAACCAAGCCAAGGAGCAAAGGGCTGAGAGGGGCAGATTGCCACTGGGGACCTGGAAAAGCCTGGTGATGAGCCAGGTATGCCAGGCCCTCAAGAAAGGGTGTGACATCTACAGAGGAAGACAAGGAAAGGAGAGGGCTTTCCAGGGGGTGGCCTAGACATTCTTATATGCAAAATCAGGATAATAACAGCCACACTTATCTCATCGTTTTGTTTCCAGGATTAAATGTCCGCAAAGCACCCCGCACTAGTGAGCACTACGACATGGCTGAGCCATGTCACGGGCAGGAAGCAGAGTGGGAAATAGAGCCAAGCGTGCAAAACTAATGACGTCCTCTTGTTGGAGTTTGTGTAACGGGTCTTGTTTCATGACCCCAAGGAGGACAAATACCTCAAGTCGAGAGAAATAAGACTATCGATCGTTTTCTTTCATGAGAATGTACTCGTGGGGGCAGTTGTTTGTCCTAGAAGTTAAGAAGCTGGGTTGGGCTTGCCCACATCCCCGTGTCACAATGCCTGGCTTCATTTCCTAGCTCTGGCGCCTGGCGTCAGCTTCCTGCTGACCCACACTGTGGGGCGCAGCAGGTGGTGGCCCAAGACCACCCTATGACCCCCCTGTTCTAAATGAACCAGGAACCCCAGAACCCGAAAGCTGAGCCCTAGTGAACATTCTTTCAATCACCTGACTGCTACATGAACCTTAAACCGCAGGTCATTCAGCTGTGGGGCTGCCCTGGGCCAAGACTGATCAATACTGAGGGCCCCAGCTTACAAATGGATCGTGTTCTAACCTACACTTGGAAGGCTGAGATTTGAAAGGCAGAGTGCTCTTTCCCAGAGACGCCATGTCCGGCCTCGAGCCAGCTCACAATCTCATGTAACCACAGTACGGCTAAACCCAGTACATTTTAGCCCCCCAAAATGCAGAAATCAATAATGCTAGATTAATCATTAAAGATGAGAGCAACAGTAAAGCTGAGTATCTGAGGTCGGCACTGTGGCACAGTAGGTTAAAGCTCCAGCCTTCGGTGCCAGCATCCCACATGGGCGCCGGTTCAAGTCCCATTTCCAATCTAGCTCCCTGATGATACACCTAGGAAAGCAGTGGAGGATGGCCTGAGTCCTTGAGCCCTTGAACCAACACTACTGGCTTCAGACTGGCTTAGCTCCAGCCATCGTGGCCATTTGGGGAGTGAACCAGCAGATGGAAGACCTCTGTGTGTGTGTGTGTGTCTACCTCTCTCTGTAACTCTTTCAAATAAATAAAATAAATCTTTTTTTAAAAGCTGAGGATCTTTCATTTGTCTAGAATACTAGTGCTTGGACAAAAGCAGATCTCAGGAGAGGACAAAAAGTTCTATCCAGACATAGGGACGGAACTTGGGCACCTGGCTGCCTGCCCGTTTGCAGGATTTAACCCAATGTTACAGATCTAATGTCTACATCTGAAAGCCAACACAAGCACCCACAGAAGGGCCACACGTGGCATTTCTAGGAGACCATTTCATTGCCTAAGCAGGGACCTGGCTTCAGCGTTGCTCTCCTCCTGCATGAACATCGCCATCAATAACAAGTCTACTCCTGGCCCAAAGAACCACGGAGTCCAGAACTGCTGGCGCCTCTTTGACATGGATTTCTGAGCTCTGGGATCCCCGCGCTGCCTGCACAGCTTTGGGTTTGATGCCCCTGTCCCCCCATCGCCAAGACTGAACGTGCTGTTGCCACCTCTACACACACCCACACACACACACACACACACACACACACACACTCCTCCACTGGTGGCATGCACTCTCCTTCCGCACCCAACTCCCAAGTGCCCTGCCCTGCACCTGCACAGAAACATTCAGAGTCACTTATTTTTGTCTAATGCTAAGGATCAAACACACATGTGGTCCAGCAGTATGAAAAAGACAGGAGAAAAGAGGAAAGGACTAAATGGACAAAAGATGGCTTGTGAGGCGCTGGAAGGGAACTCTACAAGATCTAACCATTAGGTGGCACCACTGGCCAAGGCAGTTCCCTTGTCCCCAGAAGGCTGATGAGAAGGGAAAAGAAGCAGTGGTCAGGGTGTGGGTGGAGGCTGGCGGGGGCCTACGCAGGGTGAGTAATTTAACTGTGCACCCCAGACCATCTCACGTAAGTGCCACAATTCATTCCTTCACATTACAAGAGTATCATAATTACACTTCTCCAAATGGCTTTACATTCCTTGCTTATTTTCTATTGATACATGCTTTTTAAAAACTAATCTCTAAAAGTTATATTTACTCTGAGTACAAATCTTTTTTCAGTTACATACATGCAAATACAGTGCCCATTCCACGGTTTGATTCCTTTTTTTAACAGAATTATTTATTTGAAAGGCAATGTGATAAAGAGAGGAGAGGGAGGGACACAGAAAGAGAGCTCTTCCATCTACTGGTTCACTCCCAAATGGCCACAACAGCTGGAGCTGGGCAAGGCTGAAGCCTGGAGCCTGGAACTCCCTCTGGGCCTCCCACGTGAATGGCCAGGACCCAAATATCTGAGCAGTCTTCTGCTACTTTCCCAGGTGCATTAGCAGGGAGCCAGATTGGAAGTGGAGCAGCCAGGACTTGAACCAGCACCCACATGGGATGTAAGTGTTCAGGCAGCAGCTTAACCCACTATACCAAAACATTAGCACCTTAACTTTTCTCTAATGGCAACTTTCTACTGTACAGAAATTTTCAGTTTTAAAGTAGATCAATTTATTAATTGTTCTCCTTCATTGTTTGTTCTTTTTAAAACTTGCTTAATACATTTTTCCCAAATTGAGATCACAAGAATATTCTTCTAAATCTTTTAGACTTCTACTTTTCAAAAAATTACTTGGGAAGCAGAGAGAAAGAGGGGGGTCCCATTCACTGGCTCATGCCCTATATGCTTGCAGTATCTGGGGCTGGGCCACGTCTCCCACGTGGGTGTCAGGGAGCCATCACCTGCTGCCTGCCGCACGCCGGCCCCTCCCACCTTTTCCCCTCCCCCACCTCCAGGATTTGCACCAGTAGGAAGCTGGAACTGAGATCCAGAGTCAGGCTGGAACTCAAGCTCTCCAATACGGGGTATGAACACCTTAACTTTGAGGCCAAATGCCTGCCCGCTAAGCCTTTGCTTTTGCCACCTGTTGTGTCTTGGCATGGTGTCGTTTTTTTTCATTTGGATAAGCCAGCCACTACACAGGCCCTCTTTGCCCTGTTGGTTTGCTAGTCTTCTCATAGACAGTTTCTGTAAATGCACACGCTCATTTGGGGTCTCTCTAGTTGGTTCTGTGAGTCTATCTAGCCATTCCTGTACCAAATGCCGTATTTAATTGGTTAACTCTTCTTGATGTCACTGTGGTTTTCAAACACCTTTGCCACATTCACTCATTTATTCCATCGTTACAATGACGTCAGGTTTCCAGCAGGGTGCACAGATGAGAGGATGGCTCATGTGCTGGAGAGACTACCCCGAAGCTACAGGAAAAACAGTTCATCTACTCCAGAGCTCCAGAAAGGATCCACTGTCAGCCATGTGATTTGGGAAACCAAGTTGCCAATTAGCAGCTGTCTTGTGGAATGGTCCACTTTCTGTTGATAGAACAGGATACCCGAGACCAGAGTCCTGCACCCGCATGGGAGACCAGGAGAGGCACCTGGCTCCTGGCTTCAGATCAGCGCGATGCGCCAGCTGCAGGGCACCAGCCACAGCGGCCACTGGGGGGTGAACCAACAGAAAAAGGCAGACCTTTCTCTCTGTCTCTTTCACTGTCCACTCTGCCTGTCAAAAAAAAAAAAAAAAAGAAAGACAAGAAAAGAGACAGGACGCTCACCGTTTTGGAACCTCAATGTCCAAGATCAAGTAGCCCCAACTCTGCAGCTTCTAGGAAGAGCCCCATGGCGAGGGCAACACAAGAGCAGGAACACCTGCAGAGGAGATCCAAGGGCAAGACAGGAAGCCGGGAGCCTCAGGGGCCAGGCTTATTCCTTTAGGAACAGCCTAGTCTTGTGGTACTGACAGCCATGGGAATCGCGTCCCTCAGCGACCTACCCGCCTTGCCCTTGGCCCCACACCTCTCAGCCTTACCACCCTAAGACCCAGCTCCCAGCTCACGAACCTCTGGGGGACACACTCAACTCATAACCAAAGCATAGCACTTGGTAAACTATTCCAGAAAGTGATGCCTAAATGAGATGCTGGTTCTGGCTCTCTGGAATGTGTTCACAGAGGGGACTGAGCAAATCCATCGTCAGCAGTGATGGGGGTAGGGAGAAGTGGACTTCTTGGGGCTTATTCTGGTAGCATTATTGTGGTGAAGCCCACCTAGTCAAGACTGTGAACATTCGTGAGATCAGTCCTCCAGAGAAGAGCACTTCAAATCAGGAAGCTGGAACTCAAAAATGATAGCAGGCCAGAACTTTATAGGAAAGGAAACATCCATCTCCATGTGGAACACAGAACTTCGTTTATTTAAAATGTGTATTTGTTTATTTTTATTTATTTAAAATGCAGAGAGAGAGAGAATGAGAATGAGAGAAACAAAGAGAGAGATCTTCCATTTGCTGGTTCACTCCCCAAATCCTGGCAACAGCCAGGGCTGGGCTAAGCCAAAGCCAGGAGGCTAGAACTCCATCCGGGGTCTCCCACATGGATGGCAGGGACCAAAGAACTTGAGCCATCATCTTCTGCCTGCCAGGAAGCAGCAGCAGGGAGATCAAACTTAAACAGGGTAGCTAGGACCTGACCCAGCACTCTGATAAGGGGTGCAGGTGTCACAAGCAGTGGCTCAACTCATGATGCCACAATCAATCCACTCACTTTATTTTTTATGTGGCTGATTTGGAAGAATCCAGACATACTTAAGGACATCTTGGAGTGGAGAGAAAAAGAGGGTTTGGGGACTGGAATTGTGGCATAGCAGGTTAAGCCGCCACCTGCAATGCTGGCATCCCATATGAGTACTGGTTCAAGTCCCAGCTGCACTGTTTTTGATCCAGCTCCCTGTTAACACACCTGGGAAAGCAGCAGAAGATTGCCCAAGTGCTTGGACCCCTCCCACCCATGTGGGAAACTCAAATGGAGTTCTTGGCTCCTGGCTTCAGCTTGGCCCAGCCTTGGTCATTTCAGCTCTTTGGGAAGTGAACCAGCAGATGGAAGATCTCTCTATCCCTATCTCTGTCTCTTTCTCTCCCTCTCTCTGTAACTGTGCCTCTCAAATACATAAATGCTTTAAAGAACAAAAAAAGGCCTTTGCCACATAAAAACAGGCCAGAAGCTATGCAGAGCTGCAACGTGTCCAAATGAACTCACTGCTTTGAAGCCTACTAAAGTCCATTCCCCCTGTGCCCTGGCTCCTTCCACATCCTCTTCTCTCCCCCACCCCACCCCCTTCTTCCCAAGCACCACCAACCATGCCCTTGACAGCAGCAGGTTGGGACTGATCTGACTTGAGCCAGGCTCCCAGCCCCTCTCCCACCCCCAAAGCTGAAAGGCGAGTGTGGTCATGTGCTGAGAACCCTGCTGTGGCTTCCCACTCTCCTGAGGCTACCATCCAAGCCATTCACTGCAGGTGACATGGATCTTCCTGACCCAGCTTGGTGACCTTGATCTAGACAGGTTAAGAGCCCAGACCACACAGTCTTAATGCCAATAATCTTAACACTCAGCTCATGGGGTTGTTCGGAACACTGAATGCAAAGTACCTGGAACAGCATCTGCCACACAGGAAGCTTCTACCCGAGTTAGTATTGATTTTATGTGCTCCACTGCACTGGGTTTTCTCAAACCTGCAGGCCTTGGCATCCCCTCTCCCCTCTACCTAGAATAATCTTCCCAACACCCTGCTCATGCCACAGGGCGGTCTTCAGATGCAGGCAACAACAGCAACATCACCCGGAAACTAGTTGGACAAATTCTCAGATCCCAGCCCAGATCTACTGGATCAGAAACTCGGACAGGGGCTGGTGCGGGACAGGGACGGGGTGTGAAGGGTGGGGGTGCCCTAATCCAGCAATCTGAGATTCACAAGCCCTCCACAGGCTGTTGACTAGCAGCCAAGGCTGGAAAACCGAGTCACTCGCCAGGATAAATTGCACATCGATGTGCATTTGTTATAACCACGCTGGGTCTAAGTTCCCCAATGGTAAACACTTCCATCTGTGTTGGTCAGTTAATATCCACTAACAGCCAAACACCGGCTATCAGAAACTGGAATGGAGTAGACCGTATCTTGTCGATGAGATGAAATGAACTAATTGTATTCCTTCATTAGCTATGTCCCGAAATCAACACCCAGGTGTTTCCAAAGGTTTGCCCAAGTGTTTCTGCTTGTTCCTGACCTTAGGCCTCAGTGTGACGACTGGGGCGCCGCCTGAAGGCAGGCAAGTTGTGAATGACTCCCCTGGGATCAAGCACCGGGAATGCTGTAGGGCGCTAGGAACTCTCAGCAGGTGCACAGCCACCTGCTCTCCAGTCTCAGAACAAACACCCCTTTCTCTCCTCCTCCCTCTCCCGTTTTCGCCCATTCCTTCTTTCCTCACTGTCTGTACTCCCCGAGGTTTTCCCTACCCACCCCGGCCCGGTCTCCATCCCTGTCACCCAGGAATGCTGGCTGGTCCGGGCGAAGCACACAGAGCAGAACGCAGGACGTGGTACAACGACTCTGGCTGGCGGATTCGCTCCACCCCCGGAGGCCTGAGGCCCCAGGTCGCTCCCAGCTGCGGCCATCTGCTCGCGCGCCCCTCCGCTGCTCCCGAGGCAGCCCGGCGGCACGCAGAGCGCCCAGGGGCGGGCGCCGCACGTTCGACCCCGCGCCTCGCGCTTCCCCGGGCGCCCCCTGGCGCGCACTCCGCGAGACCCGCCGCGGTCCCGGCCGAGCGCGGGTGGGCGGGCGCAGGCGCTGGTGAAGGTGGGCGTCCGGCGAAGGCATGGCCGCGGGGGCGGTGGCGCGCAAGGGAGCGCCGGTGCTGGAGGCGCCCCCGCAGCACGAGCAGGTACGGCGCGGGCTCAGGCTGCGGGACAGCCGGCCGGGGCCCGAGGCTCAGTCCGGTGTGCACCGGCCTGGTGGGCGGTAGAGGCGGGGGCGGGGACCCATGGCCTCCTAGCAGGTGCTCTCATGGGACCGCCACTGCGCCCCTCTCCCTGCCCTCCCTTGCACCCTCGCTCGTTTCTTCCTTCGCCCCATCCACCCTCTTTCTCTTGCGAGATCATCCGTAGCCATTCCCCGCCTCCACACTGGGCAGAAGCCCTGAGGGCCCCGGGTCGCGGCCTGGGCGTTGCCGGAGGAGACGGGTTTCTGCACTGCGTGCGTCTTTGAGTCAACCGCAGGGCGAGTCTCGACGCAGACTGCGGGCTGCGCCCGGGGTCTCTGGGTCATCAGCTCGTCTGACAGCTCGCAGGAGCTGCTGCTGGCGCTGACGGAATCCCATACTCACTGTATTTTTCATCCATAGGACGATGCCTTAGGAGGGTGGATAGGCTCTGTGCATGTGGTGAGGAGAGGGAATTAGAAATCCAAGTGGTGGGAACAGCAGTACTGAATTTCTTGGAGGTGAAAAAAAAAATGTTGGGATGGATGGCAACAGGGGAAAAGGTAGAGGAGTGGAAACCCCAGGGTTCATGAAAGTTTGCAGAGAGAAACAAGGAGAACACTAGGCTGGCGGGGGCCGAGGGGAGAAGGTTGTGGGTTTTCATGCCCGCAACTGTCAGAGCTAAGCTAAGAAGGGTGCCAGGAGCTGGGTGGCAGCACCCGGGTACTTGCGCCATCACCTGCTCCCTCCCAGCGTGCACGTTAGCAGGAAGCTGGATCCCAAGCAGAGGAGCAGGAGTCGAGCCAGGCATGCCCATAAGGGATGCAGGGTTCCCTAGCAGCGTCTTCACCCACCGCTGTGCCAAACGCCTACCTGTGCGTGTGGATTTTCCTTCCTGAATGCTATGCTGGATTCAAATGCAGATTCTGGGGGCTGTGAATTGAGAACTCCGCGTTCCAGCAAGGGCAGAGGACCTGGTAGGGCCCATTGTTGCTGCTCTTCCTTAAGGATGGCGTCACCGCCTTGCCTGCTGCCTGCAGGAGGCACAGCCCCTCTGTTCACTCTGCCCTAGGAGGGATGCACAGCCCTCCCCCTTAATCCCCTGTGGCGGGATGCTGTGGTCCAGGGAGCAGCCACAAGGAGTCGCTGGGGAGCCTGCTACTAGTGCAGCCTCAGCCCCCACCCTAGACCTTCTGAGCCAAAACCTGCATTTGCACCACTCACAGGGAAGTCAGACAAGTGCAGGTTTCAGCCACACTTTATTTTTTTATGATTTATTTATTTATTTATCTGAAAGTCAGAGTTACACAGAGAGAGGAGAAGCAGAGGCAGAAAGAGAAAGGTCTTCCATCCACTGGCTCACTCCCCAGATGGTTGCAATGGCCAGAGCTGCACCGATCCCAAGCCCGGAGCCAGGAGCTTCTTCCAGGTCTCCCACACAGGTGCAGGGGCCCAAGGACTTGGGCCATCTTCTACTGCTTTCCCAGGCCATAGCAGAGAGCTGGATCGGAAGAGGAGCAGCTGGGACTAGAACTGGAGCCCATATGGGATGCCGGTGCTTCAAGCCAGGGTGTTAACCCACTGTGCCACAGCCCCGGCCCCAGCCACATTTTTTTATTTTTATTTTATTTATTGACAGGCAGAGTTAGACAGTGAGAGAGAGAGAGACAGAGAGAAAGGTCTTCCTTCCATTGGTTCAATCCCCAAATGGCCGTTACAGCCAGTACACTGCGCTGATCTGAAACCAGGAGCCAGGCACTTCCTCCTGGTCTCCTATGCGGGTGCAGGACCCAAGCACTTGGGCCATCCTCCACTGCACTCCAGGGCCACAGCAGAGAGAAGGACTGGAAGAGGAGCAATTGGGACAGAATTGGCACCCCAACTGGGACTAGAACCTGGGGTGCAGGCACTGCAGGCAGAGGATTAGCCAAGTGAGCTGTGGCACCAGCCCCCAGCCACACTTTATAAGAACCTGGGATAATAAAAGGGAAAACAGACAGTTACTGAGCAGCCGGTGTATGCTGGTGCCCCATACGCTCAGCCTCACACAACCACCACCTGCAGCCTATGTATGTTTCCCATTGACTGAGAAACTCTAACCGCGTGGAAGCCGCAAAGAGCTGGTGCATGCTGCGCCTTGCTAACTGCTGGGTTCCCAGCACCCAGAACCCAGCTGGCAAGGGGCAAGGCTCCAGTCAATGCTAAGTGAACGAATGAATGAGTTAATGAATAAACAGCCGCATACAACCTCAGGACCTGGATCCCAGCTCCCTGCATACCTTCCTGGGCAGACAGCACCTTCCTGTTCCCCCCTCGCACCCCTCCAGCTGCAGCCCCTGGGGCCCCTTAGGTTCTCGGGAGACTCCTCGGGTTGGAGTGCAGAGAACAGACAGCACAAGGATTTGGGAGTTACCTCTTCTGCCTGTCTGAGGCCCACATTCCAGGTTCTGGTTTCTGTTTTCTGACCTGGGATGGGCTATCCCCTCCACCCACCTGGTGCAGCCTTGGCCTGAGGCATGAATCCCTCATTGGTGAATACAGCCGTGGGAGCCTGACTCCTCACCTCCCGCTCACATGTGACCCAGCGGCATGGGTAGTGTCTGAGCCAACTGTGGTTCTGCTACTTGTGGTTGATTTTTGTGTGTGACCGCTGCGTTTGTGAGGGAAGAGCTGAGAAGGGTGCAGTCATTTGGAGCCGACAGTACAGGTGTGAAGTGAGGAGGGCCAGTGGCAGGAGAGGGGCATTCTGCCCGCATCCTGACTGAGAGCCTGGTGTGCCAGGTGGGCAGCCTCCTGCCCAGCATGCCCAGGCCAAGCCCAGGTGCAAGTCCACATGCCACATGTCTATTTATGAGAAACAAATATGTTCTCACGGCCCTGCCTGCAGGTACACCCATGACCCACGCAGCCTGCCACACCTGGGGCTGCCTTCTCCCTACCTACACTGCTGGCTGGGACCGGGTGGAAGTCTGAACGTGCCTTTATTAGTTTTCTAGACAAGCCATAGCAATGAAAGTTTGTTCTTTCACAGTTCGGGATAACAGGTGTCAGCAGGGCCATCTCCCCCCACCCCCCGCCAGAAACTCCAGGAGGGAACCCTTACTTGTCTCTTCGGGGTCCTGGTGACTCCAGGTGTTACTAGCTTGTGGCTGCATCACTGCAGTCCCTGTGTGGGTCTAGACAAGAGCTTTTACTTTGTGTCACTGTGCCTGTGTCTCCAGGAATCAACTCTCCCTCTCCTTTCTCTTCTAAAGGCACCAGTCGTTGGATTTAGGACCGACCCTAAAGATTCTAATCACATCTGCCAAGACCTTATTTTCACATATGGTCACATTCACAAATAGAGGGGATTAAGATGCAAATACATCTGTGAGGGGTGGGCCCAATGCAACCCTCCACAGTGCCTAAAGCAGGGATGAAGACTGGTTTATATTTTACTTACTGTATTTTGCTGAAAGGCCTTGTTTTTGCTAGAGTATTTGTTTTAACATAGATATTAGTAGTGAGATGGAGCATCTTTCCATAAATTTTCTGGTCATTTGTATTTCTTTTGTGAATTTCTTGTTCATGTACTTTGCCCTTTTAAGATGTTTGTCTCTCTCTTTTTTTTATTTGTAAAACTGTTTAAGCTTAGCTTATTTACTTTCTGCCTCTCACATATGTTGAATTTTCCCCAATCTGTCTTTCAAATATAGGTGATTATAATATATGTTCTCAAAATCTGTTATTTTTTTAATTTTTATGATTTGCGGGATCCATAATATATTTAGAAATGTTCTCTTCTGAGACAGGCATTTGACTTAACTCCTGAGACACTGGTGTCCCAGTTTGGAGTGCCTGGCTTTGGTTCCTAATTCCGTTTCTGATTCCAGCTTCCTGTTAATGTGCACCCTAGGAGGCCACAAGTGATTGCTCAAGTACCTGAGCCCCTGCCATGGGGTCGGAGACCTAGAAGGAGTTCCTAGATATCTTCAGACTGGCCCAGCCCCAGCTGTTCTGGATATTTGGGAAGTAAACCATTGGATGGGAGAGCTGTCTCTCTGCCTTTCAAATAAATAAATAAATAGCCTCGTCCATGCACAATTATCGAAACATTTACCCATATTTTCTTCTAGCACTTTGAAGATTTCTTTTTCTTCCATTTAAATATTTGACCCATCTGGGATATATTTTATAGCACAGAATTAGGTATGGAGCCAGCTTTAGTTTTTTCCAGATGCCGAGCCAGTTGTCTAGGCACCATTTATTGAACAATCCATTTTTTTCCTCACCGATTCGAAATTACGCACCAATCATACGCACTGGGATCTATTTGTGGGCTCTGTTCCTTCATCTCTCTCCCTGTTCCTAGACCAGCAGCACTTGCAGTTCATCTCTGTGCTTAGTTGGTGACTTCAGAGCCTGGTAGGCCACATCCCAACTCTTTACTCTTCTTCTGGATTCTCCTGGTGATCCTTAGCCTTCCTGGAGAATTTTGGAATCATTATAATTCCCAAAGTAAATTTCCTTAAGATCTTGAGGGGGCTTGCAAAGTAGTATATTATTATACTACCAAAAATTAGATGGCCCCTCCTAAGAAAAAAAATGTGATACTACTGGGGACTGTTAGAAAGGAGATGTCAGGGCTGCCATTGTAGTATAGCAGGTCAAGTCTCAACTTGCATTACTGGCATCCCATATTGGAGCATGGGTTCGAGCCCCTGCGGCTCTCCTTCCAATCCAGCTCCCTACGAAAGTGCCTGGAAAGACACTGATGATGGCCCAAGTACTTGGGTTCCGCCATCCATGTAGGAGACTCGGGATGAAGTTCTGGGCTCCTGGTAAAAGTCCAGTCCTGCCTGGCTGTTGTGGTCATTTTGGGAGTGAATCAACAGATGGAATATTTCTCCTCACGTGTCCATTCTTTCATATAAATAAATAAATATTGGCCGGCGCCGCGGCTCACTAGGCTAATCCTCTGCCTTGCGGCGCCAGCACACCGGTTCTAGTCCCGGTCGGGGCATCGGATTCTGTCCTGGTTGCCCCTCTTCCAGGCCAGCTCTCTGCTGTGGCCCGGGAGTGCAGTGGAGGATGGCCCAAGTGCTTGGGCCCTGCACCCCATGGGAGACCAGGAGAAGCACCTGGCTCCTGCCATTGGATCAGCGCGGTGCGCCGGCTGCAGCGCGCCGGCTGCAGCGGCCATTGGAGGGTGAACCAACGGCAAAAGGAAGACCTTTCTCTCTGTCTCTCTCACTGTCCACTCTGCCTGTCAAAAAAAACAAAACAAAAAAACAAACAAAAAAAAAACAAAAAGAAATATTTTTAAAAAGAGAAATGTCTCTCTAAGAGTGTCCTCCCCACTTCCTAATTCGCTTTTTCTCCAAGAAATGAGTTACAGTGTCACATGAGTTAAGGGAGTTCCCATTTGTATGGAACAGAAATCTCTTCAAGTACAGTTTCCACCCTGCACACTTTCCTGGGCTTCAAAAGAACAATTTATCACCTTTTATTAAAAATGACAGGGCCGCGGCTGGCACTGTTGCACAGTAGGTTAATCCTCTGCCTGCAGCGCCAGCGTCTCATATGGGCACTGGTTCTAGTCCCAGTTGCTCCTCTTCCAATCCAGCTCTCTGCTGTGGCCTGGGATAGCAGTAGAAGGTGGCCCAAGTCTTTGGGCCCCTGCTTCCGTGTGGGAGACCCAGAAGAAGCACCTGGCTCCTGGCTTAGATCGGCACAGTTCCGGCTGTTGCAGCCATCTGGGGGGAGTGAACCAGCGGATGGAAGACTCTCTCTCTCTCTCTCTCTCTCTCTCTCTCTCTCTCTGTGTGTGTGTGTGTGTGTGTGTGTAACTGACTTTCAAAGAAATGAATCTTTAAACAAAATGACATAGAATCTGGTAGGTAGTTGGAGACAGTTCTGCTCAAGTCTATTATTCATAAAAGCAAATGGAACTTTTCTCTCAACATAACCAAAAATGCACCTCCCTATTTTACACTGGTTTTTACCAT
The DNA here is from genome assembly GCA_949820135.1 of Sylvilagus floridanus. Lineage (NCBI taxonomy): Eukaryota > Metazoa > Chordata > Mammalia > Lagomorpha > Leporidae > Sylvilagus > Sylvilagus floridanus. The sequence goes on along the minus strand of OX463238.1, from coordinate 20,723,550 downwards.
TAAAAATATTTATTTATCTTGTTTATTTGAAAAGCAGAGAGAGAGAGAGAGAGAGAGAGAGAGAGAGAGAGAGATCTTCCATTTGGTGGTTCATTCCACAAACGCCTACAACAGCCAGGGTTGGGCCAGTCTGAAGCCAGGAGCCAGGAACTCAGTCCAGATCTACTATGTGAGTGGCAAAGACCCAATTACTCGGGCCACCTCTTGCTGCCTCTCAGGATATGCATTCAAGGAAGCTGGAATAAGAGCAGGGTTGGGACTCAAGCCGAGGCTCTCCAATACGAGATGCAGGTGTCCCAAAGCTGAGCCAAATGTTTGTCCCTTCAACTGGTTTCAAAATCCAGCACTGTGAACATGATGCTTTCAAACAGCAAAAAGAAGGCTAAACCTTTATTAAGCTAGTTGGCACCTGGATTAAGCACTTTGCTGCAAAACTCTCCTGCTGTCTCTTGTTGATGCTCAGTCCTCTAATGCAGTAGCCAAGAGCTGCTAACGGATCCCTCTCTGGTTTCCAGCGAGGAAACAAAGAGGAACAGGATAGTGATGTGTCCAAGGTCATCAGGCAAAGAAGCAAGTCAGCTCAGTGGGCTTTGACAGAGCATGGTGTTGGGCGACTGCTTGGCTTGGGGCGCTCAACCCACAGCAGACAGCAGCAGAGAGGGAAACCTGCGTTATCTGAGGCCGGCTTTGCTCTGGAACTCAGCTGCCAGTGTCACCACTGTGCCACCCATGTCCTCTTTCCAGAAAGGGCTGGCATGGTGCAGATACTGCCCATGCCTCTGGGCACCTGTGTTGCCTGGAGCCCTGTTCCCTTTTGTATGAGAATCCCTCAAACTCCCGTCAGAAAGTTCAGGTTTTGCTATGGAGCCGGTGTACCTCGAGAGAAAGGCGCTCTACTGAGCCGAGGATGGTGCTTGTCCCCTTTTCTCTGTCAGCGCTCCTGACGACATTTGAAGTCAGTGCAGGGGGAGAATCTGACTGAAGTCATCCTGGGGCATTTGCTTTCAGACAGTACATTTCACACCACAGGAGTAGAGAGCAAGCCAAAGCTGTTGATACCTGCCTTGCGGTTGTAAGATGATGCTGTAAGATGATGTCCCTGGGGCCAGTGCTGTGGAGTAGCAGGTGGAGCCAATGCCTGCGGTGCCTACATCCCATATGGGTGCCAGTTTGAGGCCTGGCTGCTCCACTTCCAATCCAGTTCTCTGCTATGGCCTAGAAAAGCAGTGGAGGATGGCCTGAGTCTTTGGGTCCCTGCACCCTCGTGGGAGACCTAGAAGAAGCTCTTGGCTCCTGGCTTTGGATCAGCACAGCTCCAGCCATTGCAGCCATCTGGGGAGTAAACCAGCAGATGGAAGACCTTTCTCTCTCTTTCTCTTTCTCTCCCTGTCTCAGCCTCTCTATAACTCTGCTTTTCAAATAAATACATCTAAAAAAAGATGATGCCCTTGTGATTGGTCTTTTTTTAAAAGATTTATTTATTTTACTTGAAAGAGTTATACAGAGAGAGGAGAGGCAGAGAGAGAGAGAGAGAGAGAGAGAGAGAGAGAGAGGTCTTCCATCCACTGGTTCACGCTCCAAATTGCCATAACAGCCAGATCTGGTCCAATCTGAAGCCAGGAGCCAAGAGCACCTTCCAAGTCTTTCACGCAGGTGCAGGATCCCAAGGACTTGGACCATCCTCTACTGCTTTCCCAGGTCATAGCAGAAAGATGGATCGGATGTGGAGCAGCCAGTACTTGAACCAGTACCCATATGGGTTGCAGGCACTGCAGGCAGCGACTTTACCCACTACGCCACAGCACCAGCTCCTCTGTGATTAGTCTTAAAGGCTTCAGATGACCACATGCAATGGACTAGCAGTCATCGAGGGAAGGGAGCACAGAGTGGATTCTTCTGGGGTTGGCTTATGCCTTCCAGCTCAAGCTCGAGGCCCTGAGGCCAGCTGACTGCATTCCCTGGGATCGGTAATGATGACCTTCACAGAGGTGCACAAGGCTTTAAAGAAATAGAGCCTCTGGTAAGCTCTGTCTCTAAAACCTGGAACTTGAACTTGATAAGAGAGAGAGAGAGAGAGAGGGAGAGAGGGAGAGAGGGAGAGAGAGAGAGAGGGAGAGAGGGAGAGAGGGAGACCTTCCATCCACTGGTCCACTCCCCAAATGGCTACAACATCTGGAGCTGGGCCAGGTGAAAATCAAGAGCCTGGAATTCCATCCAGGTGTCCCATGTGGTTGCAGGGACCCAAGCGCTTGGGCCACCTTCTGCCACCTTTCCAGGCACATTCACAGGGAACTGGATTGGAAGCAGAGCAGCAGGGGCTTGAACCAGCACATCTGATATGGGACGCCAGCATCGCAAGCAGTGGTTTAACCCATGCACCATGACTCCAGCCCCTTGTTTTAGTTCTGTGAGCAAATTATTTTATTAAGATTTTCATCCTAAATGATTCCAGTACTGGAAAACACCACTGTTTTTCCTGGGTTGGTTTTCCCCATAATGCATTAAAATCCAAGCCAAGAAAATAAGGAAATTTTGATAAGAGTTTTGTTTGTTTGTTTGTTTTCCAGATCTCTCACACGAAGCTCTCCGCCGATGATGCGTGGAAGTAAGTGACTAGTAATTTACCAAAACTTAGATGTCCATCATGACAGTTTGAGAAATTGAATGAATCAGCATTTGGTTTGTAACCTTACAGGGACAGAGAGCCTGGGGCAGGATCACCATATGTGTCTACAGCCCAAAGACTTGACAGACCCCTAGTGCAAGAGTTCCCATTGTCCACAGTGTGATCCATGCAGTCCCGCAAAGCACCACTAATCTGTCCTTCAAAACGTGGCAGTGTCCAGTTACGGTTACGTTAGGCACGGGACCTACCTGCTTTCCTTTAGCTGCTGCTTCCCTGTGTTCCGGGACCTACTGAGGGGCCTGTGAGCACCACAGGCAATGACATAAAAAGGAAAAGGCCCACGTGTTTTACACCAGAGGAATCTATTATAGATGGATTCCTACTCCAACACAGGAGATAACTGTTACATGTCTGTGTCAGTTTATAGGTTTAAATATACTCTGGGGCCAGCGCTGTGGCATAGTGGGTAAAGCCACCGCCTGCAGTGCCAGCATCCCATATGAGCACCGATTCAAGCCCTGGCTGCTCCACTTCCGATCCAGTTCTCTGCTGTGGCCTGGGAAAGCAGTAGAAGATGGCCCTTGGGCCCCTGAACCCACGTGGGAGATATGGAAGAAGCTCCTGGCTCCTGGCTTTGGATTGGCGCAGCTCTGGCAGTTGGGGAGTGAACCAGCAGATGGAAGACCTCTCTCTATTTCTCTGCCTCTGCCTCTCTGTAACTCTGCCTTCCAAACAAACAAATAAATTGTTTTAAAAAATGACAGGCATTAAACACTTTTTTAAAAATGTACTTCCCTGTAGGCTAACCCATTTGAGATGTGTTTTAATTATACATACACCAAACAGATTACTATCATAAAGCACATTTTGTTTTCTAGCCCTATGTTAGACTATGAATTCACTGTTTATCAACATGTCCTAAGTGGATTGTCCATTACTTGCAGAGGATATTGAATGTTTATTTTGCATGTGGGGCTGTAACAGCCCTAACTAAGCTCATGTGACCTTTCCATTCTCCTTCACTTCCCATTGCTTCTGGGAAATAAGTGTATTTGTTCTTATGAGATTGTAGAAATCATTCTTTGCTCCTGTATTCAGCTTCCAACAGAGACGAAAGCCCTGTGATTTGTAAGGATCTATTGATTGGTCTATTTGAAAGGCAGAGAGAGAGAGAGAGAGAGAGAGAGAGAATGCTACCATCTGCTAGTTCAGTTTCTAAGTACTTACAACAGCAGGGACAGGACCATGCCAAGGCCAGGAACTAGAAACTCCATCCGGGTCTCCCATGTGGGTAAAAGGGACCCAAGGGCTTGGGCCATCATCAGCTCCCACCCAGGCACGTAGCAAGAAGCTGGATGGGAAGCAGTGGCGGGACTCCATCACGGGCACCCAGATGTGGGATTCAGGCACCCCATAGGGCAGTTCAACCTGCTGTGCCCCAACACCCACCCTGCCACGTGATTTTATACAAGCCTCTTACTTGGACTTCAGCTTCCTGACTTGATAAATTAAGAGGTTTCCATTCATCTGTGCACCTCCCAGCACATGCTAAGTAAGAGTCCATCTCAAAGAAGCTGGACTCAAGCAGGAATATTTACTAGGCTCGGTGGGCTCATTTCTACACTTTCTCCAGCAGGGGGCACCCCTGGGATTTGGATGGGGCCCTCTCCTGCGGCCCTGGGTACAGGAACCCAGGTCTTCCCAACATTTAACTTGAAATGACAAGGCTGAGGTGTGTAAAAGGCTGAGAGGTTCTGGCTTGGCTGATAGAATCAGCTTCCCCATCCCAAACCTAGGGGAAGGAAGGGACTCGAGAACAACTCTGCAGTGAGCCTACCAGCCCCTGCATGTCACATCCCCAGTTACTGCCCATGAGCCCAGTCTGTGCTTTTGTGCTCAGTGTGTGAGGCTTGAGGACTTTCCCTGGTGACCTCGTTTGCCTGTTGCAGTCTGCAGCAGGAGAGGATGACCAAGCTGCACCGGGGGCATGAGTCCATGCACGTGGAGATGATCTTGATCTTCCTCTGCGCCCTGGTGGTCGCCCAGATAGTGCTGGTGCAGTGGAGACAGAGGCACGGCCGGTCCTACAACGTGAGTCACCTCGGGCTGCTGGGAGCCACCGGCCGGCCCAGCTGGACTGTCCTCTCACTGCCACCTGCCCCTGCTGTCACCGCTGTGGGGAAGCTGCTTTGGTTTAAGTCAGTGTTTCTCAACCAGGTGCAATTGTGAACCCGGGAGACCTTTTTTTTTTTTTTAAAAGACTTTTATATTTCTATGTTTATTTGAAAGAGTGACAAAGACAGGGAGAGAGAGAGAGAAAGATATCTGTCATCCACTGGTTTACTCCCCCAAATGTCTGCAATGGGCCAAAGCCAGGAGCCAGGAATACCATCCGGGTCTCCCGCATGGGTGGCAGGGAGTATTTGAGCCATCATCCACTGCCTCCCATGGTATGCATTAGTGTATCCTGGATAGCAACAGTTATCTGCACCAGAATGTCAATCGTGCTGAAGGTGAGAAAGCCTGACTTAAAGAAACCAGTTTTCCTTTTCTGCATGAACTTCTGCCAGGGTCTGGGGAAGGGAGGACTGGGAGGAGTGGGAATGGAAGGTTGGGGCTCCCAACACTGCTTCATTAGCAGTCGGGTGCCTTGGCAGTACTGCTTTGCATGTCCATGGAATCACACACCTGCAAACCCTATGCTGGCCTCATGTAGTGAATGAATGAGACCAGAACCGCACCTCACTAAGTTATCTACTCTCAAATCAAAGAAAACCTCTTCAAAGATCTATGAACTGTGGTTTCCTTATCTGCAAAATGGAAATGCCTAAGATCAAATTTTAAAAAGATTTTATTTATTTATTTGAGAGGCAGAGTTACAGACAGACAGAGGGAGAGACAGAAGTCATCCATCCACTGATTCACTCCCCAAATGGCTGCTATGGCCAGAGCTGGGCTGATCCAAAGCCAGGAGCCAGGAGCTTCTTCCAGGTCTCCCACACAGGTGCAGGAACCCAAACACTTGGGCCATCTTCTACTGCTTTCCCAGGCTATAGCAAAGAGCTAGATCGGAAGAGGAGCAGCTGGGACTCAAATCAGCACCCATATGGTATGCTGGCACTGCAGGCGGAGGCTTAGCACACAGCACAGGCCCATTAAGGTCAATTTTATGGGTCTTTTCTGAAGGAGTCCGTTCATAGCTCTCTTCCATCTTTTCTCTACAGCTGATAATGATCCCTGGATTTGAGGTGCAGAAAATGCCCTGTCTACTGTGACATAGGTGGGCACTTGGCACAGGAAGCCCCCACCCTTGTAAAACAATGCCACAGGAGCCTCCAGCATCACACTGGGCCCTCCCACTCTTCTGCCACTTCTATTTGATGGTTTTCCAAAAGGTCTGTGCCAAACAGACGGCCCTTGTCTTGTCATGGATGAGGTTGCTCCCATGTCAACTCATGGAAGATGTGGGTCACTGTACCAGTTAGTGTGGGCCTCACACACTGGTCCGGTCTGGCCACAGACAGAACTCCCTGGGAGGTGGGGGGTCTCCTTTGGAGGTTCTGACTCAAGGTGGCTCAGATTGTGGTGGACAGAGGCAGAGGCCAGGGTGGGGATATCTTCCATCCACTAGTTCACTCCCTAGATGGCCGCAACAGCCGGAGCTGTGTCAATCCGAAGCCAGGAGCCAGGAGCTTCTTCCAGGTCTCCCACACAGGTGCAGGGGCCCAAGCACTTGGACTATCTGCCACAGCTTTCCCAGGCCATAGTAGAGAGCTGGATCGGAAGTGGAGCAGCCAGGACTCGAACTGGCCCCCATATGGGATGCCAGTACTGCAGGTGGCAGCTTTGCCTGCTATGCCACAGCGCCGGCCCCAGCAGCACATAGTTTTTTGATACTCAGTTTGTTCAGGTTTTTTCTTGCTGTGAAATGGAAGTAATGGGGCCAGTGCTGTGGCGTAGTGGGTAAAGCCACCGCCTGCAGTGCCAGCATACCATATGGGCACCAGTTCGAGTCCCAGCTGCTCCACTTCCAATCCAGCTCTCTGCTATGGCCTGGGAAATCAGTGGAAGATGACCCAAGTGCTTGGGCCCCTGCACCCATGTGGGAGACCTGGAAGAAGCTCCTGGCTCCTGGCTTCAGACTGGCACAGCTCTGGCCATTACAACCAACTGGGGAATGAACCAGCGGATGGAAGACTTCTCTCTTACTCTCTCTGCCTCTCCTTCTCTCTCTGTGTAACTCTGACTTCCAAATAAAATAAATAATTTTAAAAAAATAAAAATAAATGGAAGGAATGCCATCCAAAACTGTTTTAAGGTGAAAGTGGAACCAGAAAGCTGAAACCTTCTTTTTTTTAAAGTATTTATTTACTTGAAAGGCAGAGTTACAGAGAGAGAAGGAAAGGCAGAAGGAGAGAGAGATCTTCCATCGCTGGTTCACAACAGCCACAGTTGAGCCAGGCCACAACCAGGAGCCAGGAGCTTTATCCGGGTCTCCCATGTGGCTGGCAGGGGCCCAACTTCCACTGCTTTCCCAGGTGCATAACAGAGAGCTGAGTGGGAAGTGGAGCCAGCTAGCGCCCATCTGGGATGCTGGCATCTAAGGTGGCATCTTAGCCTGATACACCACCACCACCACGGCCCCATACTGGACTCTTCTGTCTGAGTTGCTTCCTCTTGCTCTCCTGGCTACCTAGAATACCTCTCTTGAGATCATGCTCTTGGCCACCCCACCACCACTGCCCTCTCTCAGTGATCCCACTTTTGCTCCCTAAGTTACTGTTTCTGTGTCCTTCTAACACAGCTTCATTGTTCTACAGCCACCTGAGGGCTGTGTGGTCTTGAGGATCACCTTGGGGGTGACCAGGTGACTGTGATCATGGCCTTTCTTGGGGGTGATCTCATCTAGTCCTTTGACAAAGTCAGGCACCCAAAGATGACCCATAGCAGTCAAGAGAGATCTGGGTCTCATGGAGGTCCCACTGGGATACTGCTGGATTAGCTCATGGACTTGGTTGGACTCTGAAATATTTCCTTGCCCATCAGTCTACTATTGGCCTTGTCCCAAAGAAACACCTTTCTCCTGAGTGTCTCTGTGACAATCTTTGGCTCAAAGTTAGAGGTTTGATCCATGTTTTGTTCCCCTCCTAAGGGTTCTCTTCCAGAGCCGGTCAGAAGAACACAGCCATAGCAGGAATCCTTGCTGATGGCTGCAGCCACTTGAACTGGAAATAGTTCCCAGAGCACTACTAGCCTAGTCTAACCCTGGTTTCTAGCTTTCTTATTGCATTCTGCCTGAACAACACTGAAAAAATACTAGACCTAATGCGTTACCCAATGTAATGCCTGTGGGATGGAATTTGATGGGTGTATTTCCATAAATGCCTCATCTAGGCAGAACCAAGCTCTCAAACTGTTCCTTTTGGCATCCAAGAGTGCGTGGCCCTACCAAGTTACTGAGATCTTTGAACACATTTATAAGACTCATGAAGTTTCTAGGATTTTTTTCTACAAGGAACCATATCATAAAATTTATTTATGTGACTTGATATTATAATTTCTGCCAGCATATTAATAACATATTAATTATAATTAGTATAATAGCTTCTATTATGGTAATCATGGTAATTACCATAATAGTAATAATATAAAATTACTATATAAGCATATAAAATGTATATGTGAGTTACTGTTATTATAGCCATGACAAGTGCCTTTGGTACATTAACTCAGTTACCCTGGGAGGTAATTATTTTTTATCCCCTTTGTGAAATACAGTTCAGAGAGATTGAACAACTTGGCCAGAGTCATACAGTTAATTAGTTGCAGAGAGAAGGCTGGAATCCAGCCTCACGAGTCCTTTGCTCTTGTGTAAAGGACAAGCTCCCTAAATATTCCAAACTCTGGTTTCCTTCTTTGCAAAATGTAAGCAGCTAAGATAGTGACCCATCTCGCAGAGCTGCAATCCTGAAACGTTGCCTATGAGAATGTCCCTCATGACAACTGGTACATCGTGAGTGTGCCATGCCATTAGCTGACTCTGACTGTATTCAGGAGACAATTTGTCTGTAACATTTATGCAGACTCAATCCTATCCTGTAAAATTGGTTTGCTAATAAAAGGATCCTTCTCTAAACACCTTTATGAAACTAAACCAAATACTGACCATTGAGCTACATTCTCCCTATTAGGAGACTTTGGCCAATTGAGTTTCTTTCTTTCTTTTTTTCAAGAGCAGTACGCCTGTTTATTCTTCTCTTTACGTTTTTAAGATGGGGAGTGATGGGGGTGGGGAGAGGGACCATTCATCCACTTGTCCCATTACAGACTTTGCCATATTAACCATAGTTATCTAAAATTCCTAGTTTGATAATCCCAGTATCTCTGCCATAAGCGAGACTGGTTCTCAAGCTTGCATCTTCTCTTCAGGTTAATTTTTCTTCACTTAGCAGACCTTGCAAGGTTTAGCTGGAAGGCAGACCTGATGTACTAGGAAGTAGGAGCTGGGATGAACACTTCTGTCATACACTTCTGTTCTGCCACATGCTTTATCTTAGGATGGGCTGATTTTCGTGAATGTAGTGATAGGAACTGAGGCAGCATGGGCATTGGAAGACCGTAGCCATTCATCTAACCACGGTGACCTTCAGTTTCCCGATATTTAAAATGATGGCATGTTAAAAATAGGAAGTGTTTCTGGTTCCAGTTCCAACATGTAGAAGTCTTGGATGGCATCATTTCCATTTCACAGAAATCCTGAACAAACTGAGTATCAGTTGCTTTTCTTGGGCCAACCAGAGAATTCAGGTCACAGGGAAAATTGCCACCTCGAAACCTATGGAGACAGGTGAATGTAGGGAATCCCAGCCAAGATCTGCCTTCTGGGAGTAGGAGCTGCCAGAGCCATGGGCTGCTAGGAGCTTGGAAGAACTGTTGGAAACAACATCAACTAATGTGAGATCAAGAAATTCCTAGGGGGCCTCAGTCCTATGGGTGCCCCACGTTTTCCTAGGATTTGCTACCAGGAACCACAGCATGGTGAAGAACCAAGAGAAATTCCCATGCTTCTGGCAAAGGGACTGGAGAGAGAAGCCATCTTGAACTTGACCAAGAGCATTCCCCATAACAAGGCTCGCATCAGCAAAAGGGAAGTGTTTTATCAGAGCTTGAGCAACACAGGAAGAGAGAAGTCACCCAACTCCATCTTCCTCTCATCCTCCTGTCTCACCTAAGGGAAATTCACAGCTCAGCACCACTTGGGAAGGCCACAGTCCAGAGACAAAGATGCAAGAGAGACTTAACCATAGGATAACAGAACACCTCCACCAGCCCCACTCCTCACCCCTGTACCAGTAGGGGCCAGAATAACAACAGTCGTTAGAGCTGAAAGAGCCACAAGGCTTAGTTCTCCATATGGAGTTTTTAGGGAAACACAAGGATAACAAGGAGACACAAAAGGGCATTAGTGGAAGCTGAAGGCTCTGGCACCAGCAGCAAACACTAACTAAGCACAACTCAGCTCCTAACTAAAGTGGCACAAAACCTCACACTAAACCCATTTATCCCAGCTCCTACTTCCTAGTACATCAGGTCTGCCTTCCAGCTAAACCTTGCAAGGTCTGCTAAGTGAAGAAAAATTAACCTGAAGAGAAGATGCAAGCTTGAGAACCAGTCTCGCTTATGGCAGAGATACTGGGATTATCAAACTAGGAATTTTAGATAACTATGGTTAATATGGCAAAGTCTGTAATGGGACAAGTGGATGAATGGTCCCTCTCCCCACCCCCATCACTCCCCATCTTAAAAACATAAAGAGAAGAATAAGCTTGTGATTATAAAGTAAATTCAAAGTATGTCATTGCAAAAATTAAAAGAAAAATAAGAAAGAAAGAAGGAAGGAGGGAGTAAAGGGTAGGGAGTATCATTATGTTCTTAAAACTGTATATATGAAATACATGAAACTTGTTGCCTTTATATAAAGAATTGAAAAAATATACATCTTTTAATTATCAACAAAAATTAAAAGATTCCTAAAAAAAGAGTGATTAATATTACTGATTCCATGAGCATAAAAGGAATCTAAAGGAATATTTTGTTGTTTTTTTTTTAACTTTTATTTAATGAATATAAATTTCCAAAGTACAGTTTATGGATTACAATGGCTTCCCCCCTCCCATAACTTCCCTCCCACCCGCAACCCTCCCCTTTCTCACTCTAAAGGAATATTTTGAATAATTCCATGCCCCAAGATTTGAATAGCTTAGAAGAAATAGACATGGCGGCACCGCAGCTCACTAGGCTAATCCTCCACCTGTGGTGCCGGTACTCTGGGTTCTAGTCCCGGTCGGGGCGCCGATTCTGTCCCGGTTGCTCTTCTTCCAGTCCAGCTCCCTGCTGTGGCCTGGGAGTGCAGTGGAGGATGGCCCAAGTGCTTGGGCCCTGCACCCGCATGGGAGACCAGAAGGAAGCACCTGGCTCCTGGCTTCGGATCGGCACAGTGCGCCAGCCGTAGCGGCCATTTGGGGGGTGAACCAATGGAAGGAAGACCTTTCTGTCTCTCTCTCTCTCTCTCTCTCTCTCTCTCTCTCTCACTCTCTCACTGTCTAACTCTGCCTGTCAAAAAAAGAAAAGAAGAAGAAGAAATAGATACTGCCTTGAAAGATGTAAATTATACCAAAATCCACACAAAGAGAAATCAATCATCTCAATAGGCCTATTCTTATTTTTAAAAGTTGAATCAATAATTAATAACCAAAAAATTAGTAACCTTCCTAAAATTAAAAAAAAACAGCCCAGATGGTTTCACCAGTAAATTCCACCATTTAAAGAAGTGATATCCATTTTCTAAAATTATCCCAGAAAATAGTAAGCAGAGGGAACACTTTTGAATTCATTCATTGAGGCCAGTAGTACCCTCATATCAAAAGCAGATGAAGACATTACAGGAAAGGAAGGCTATAGAACAATCTCTCTCATAAACATAAATGTTTAAGTTCTCAAGAAAGTATTAGCAAATCAAATTCAACAAGGTATAAAATAACTGTATACCACAGCCAATGGGGATTGATTCCAGGTGTGAAAGTCTCGTTTAACAATTAAAAATCATTTAATGTAAGCACTCAAGAGGCGTGAGAAGGTCGTAGGATTTTATCAATGGACGTAGGAAGCACCTGACAAAGCCCAACACCCATTTATACAAAAATTTAGCAAACCAGGAGTCAAGGGGACTTTCTGAACTTGATGAAGAGCATTCAGACACCTACAGCTATACTCAACAGTTCAAAACTAGATGCTCTCCTCCTAAGATAAAAAAAGAAGATAAAACTGTCCCTTTCATCACCCCTACTCAGCCTTATCCTGAGACTACTAGCTCGTGCAGTAAGATCAAAAAAGGAAATAAAAATATATTGAATGGGGAGGAAGAAATAAAGCTGTCTTTGCTTGCAAATCACATGATTGTCCATATGGAAAATGCCAAAGAACCAACAAAAAATTTCTGGAACTGATAAATGATTATCTCAACGTTGCAAGAAAGAAGGCCAATATACAAAAGTCAATTGTTTTCTTATGCATTAGCAGCACACAACTGGAATAGGAATTTAAAACAGAGCATTAATAAAAGGCATAACTATATACATAGGCATAACTCTATCAAAATATGGGCAGAATCTATAAAGAGATAACTGAGAATAAAGTGGGTGTTTCGTTAGTCCGTGGCTAAGACACAGATTTGGGATACTGCATTGTATATCAGAATGCCTGGTTTCAGTTCCCAGGCCTGCTCCTGATTCCAGCTTCCTGCTAATATGCACCCTGGGAGGCAGCAAATAATGGCTCAAGTAGTTGGGCCTTGCAAACCAAGAGACCTGGATTGAGTTCTTAGCTCTCAGCTCTGACCTGGCCCAACCCTGGCTATTGTGGTTATTTGGAGAGTGAACCAATGAATGAGAGCTCTTTCTCTCTCTCTCTCTCTCTCTCTCTCTCTCTCTCTCTCTCTCTCTCTGTGTGTGTGTGTGTGTGTGTGTGTCTACCTCTCAAATTTTTAAAATAAAAGTTAACGAAAAGATGTAACATAAATGGAAAGTTGTTTCATATTTGTTGGTCGGAAGGCTCAATTTGAGTACCGTTCAGAGGGCCAGTTCTTCCCAACTTGATTTTGAACAAGCCCAATCAAGATTCCAGCTATTTCATATGTAGCAACAAACTTAAACTGCATTTTATACTGGAAAGCAAAAGACCCAGAATAGACAACACAACACTGAAGAACAGAGTTGGAGGATTGCCACTACCTGACTTCAAGATTACAGTAAGTCTGTAGTAATCAATACAATGTGGAATGGTGAAAGAATAGACTTATAGATCAGTGGGCCAGAACAGAGAGCTCACAAACATCCCTACATAAATACAGTCATTTTATGCATGCCCAAGGAGCAAATGCAATTCAGTGGAGAAAGAACACTCTGCAAGAAATGAGGATGGGACAACTGGACATCCATATGCAAAACAAAATCAGTTAACCCAGACACGCGCTCTATACCTTTCACAAAAGTTTATTCAAAATAGACCTGAGATCCAAATGGAAAATGAAAAACCAATAGGACTTTTAGAAGGTAACTTGAGAAAGAAATCTTGATGAAGTTGGTTTGGTGATGAGTTTTCAGACATGATTCACAAGCACAAAAATTAGTAATTTGGATTTTATTGAAATTGAAAACTGTCTGTGATAGATATTTTTAAAGATTTATTTATTTACATATTTGAAAGGCAGAGCCACAGATAGGCAGAGGCAGAGAGAGAGAAAGTAAGGTCTTCTGTCTGCTGGTTCACTCCCCAGATGGCCGCAATGGCCAGAACTGGTCTGATCCGAAACCAGGAGCCAGAAGCTCCAGGTCTCCCACATGGATGCAGGGGCTCAAGGACTTGGGCCATCTTCTACTGCTTTCCCAGGCCATAGCAGAGAGCTGGATCAGAAGTGGAGCAGCCGGCTCTCAAACTGGCACCCGTATGGGATGCGGACACTGCAAGAGGCGGCTTTACCTGCTACATCACAGTGCCGGCTCCTGAAAGGAATTTTTAAGAAAATAAATTTTAAAAAACTACAGCCTGGGAGGAGATATATGCAAGCATACATCTTTGATAAAGAACTCATATCTAAAATATACTTACAACTCGTTCATAAAAGCTAATTATTTAAAAATTGCCAAAATATCAGAAAAGACCTCTCAGCAAGGAGGGTATACAGTTGGCAAAAGAGCATATGAGAAGGAGCCCATCATCGTATGTCATTAAGGAATTACAAATTGAAGCAACGATGAGGTACCAATACATATCTATTTGAATGACTAAAATCCAAGAAACTGGCAACACCAAATGTTAATGAGAATGTGAGGTGGCAGGAATTCTCATTGTAGGGACTGCAAAATTGGAAAGCCATTTTTCAAAATCTTTCTGGTATGTGTTTATTTATGTGAGAGGTAGAGAGGGAGAGAGAGAGAGAGAGAGAGGAGGTAGAGGGAGAGCACACCTATCTGTTGGTTCATTCTTCTGATGCTTTCAATGGCCAGGATTGGGCGCTGCCAAAGCCGGAAGTCAGGAACTCAGGCCAGGTCTGCCATGTGGGTAGCAGGAACCTGACTACCTGAGCCGTCAGTGTTGTTCCTCAGGACCCGCAGTAGCAGAAGCTGGAGTCAGGAGCTGAAGATGGGCATCAAATCCGGGTGCTCCCATGTGAGACTCAGGCGTCTGTTGTCCTCTAGGCCCAGCCCGAGAAGGCCAGTTCTGAAGGCCGTTTGGCAGCCCTCTCCTACAAAGCTAGACATAATCTTACAATATGGTCTGGCAATCGCCATTAGCCAGTTGAGTTGGAAAAAAAACAGCATTTACACAAAAACTTGCATGCAACTGTTTATAGTCACCCATAACTGGAGGCAACTGAGATGTCTTTTAACAGCAGATTAAATGAACACCTGTAGTACCATCCATGCAATGGAATACCACTCAGCAAGAAAAGAAATTGGCCATCAGAGACTGGGAGGGAGCTTCAGCATGCAGAGGCTACCCTATGTGTGATTCTAAATACACGACGTTCTGGAAAACATAGAACTGGAGAGTGATCAGAGGCCGCCACTGGTTCAGGAGGAATAAGTGGGTTCAACCGGTGAAATAAGGGACATTTTAGGGCAGTAAAATTAATCTGTGCAACACTATAATTGTGAACCAAGGCGTTCTGCCTTTGTCAACTCTCATAGAACTACACAGCGCGAAAAGTGAACCTTGAAGTATGCAAAGTTCAACAAATCACTTAAGAGGTTGGGGAATCCCAAGAAGCGATGCAGACTTGGCAAGAGGGTCTAACTGCATTACTGTGTGTGAAACAACCTCACTGAGGGGCTTGGAAGGAAAGCTGCTGACCCAAGTGACAGCAGATGAGCAGAGTCTGTAAGATTAAGGCAGTGGCAGCCACACATAAGCACAGTACTTTAGTTGACAAACCTGTGCCCCAAGGAGATATGGTTCAGTAATTCTGATATTGCCATAGTATATGCATGGTGGAATGGAAAGGCTAAGTAAATACAGCAGATAGTGGAACCAGGTTACTTACAGTTGAAATGGTAGTTTACAAAGAAGCAAGGGGGCGATATTATCAAAAAAGTAATAAGTAGGGCCGGTGCTGTGGCATAGCAGGTAAAGCAGCTGCCTGCAGTGCCGGCATCCCATATGGGTGCCGATTCGAGTCCTGGCTGCTCCACTTCCGATCCAGCTCTCTGCTATGGCCTGGGAAAACAGCAGAAGATGGCCCAAGTCCTTGGGCTCCTGTACCCGCATGGGAGACCTGGAAGAAGCTCCTGGCTTCAGATCTGCGCAGCTCTGGCTGTTGCAGCCAACTGGGGAGTGAACCAGAGTATGGAAGACCAATCTCTCCCCCCACCCTTCTCTCTCTGTGTAGCTCTGACTTGCAAATAAATAAATAAACCTTTTTTTAAAAAAAAAAGTGGAAAGTGCACACACAGTAATATGTGTGAATCACTTTATATACTGAAGATAATGCTATCTGTACATATTACTTATACACTGAAGTTATGATTTATTATAGATAAAGTATTACTCTCACTTTATTTCATGCACAATTTGGGCCACATACTGAAGAGGGAAGGAGTAAATTTAAAAATCTCAGAACACTTTCAGATCAACTTTAGTTTGTAAAGATTGATTTATTTATTTGAAAGGCAAAGTGACAGAGAAGGAGAGATAGAGAAAGAACTTCCATCTCGGGTTCACTCCCCAAATGGACATAATTCCTAGGGCTGGGCCAAGCAGGAACTGGAACTCCACCCAGGTTTCCCAGGTGGGTGGCAGGGGCCCATGTACTTGGACCATCTTTTGCTGAGATCCCAGGGGCATCAGCAGAGTGTTGGATTGGAAGTGGAGCAGCTGATAACTCAAACCAGCACTCATATGGGATGCCAGTGTCTCAAGTGGTGGCTTAACCCACTGTGCCACAATGCCAGCTCCTCAGATCGACTTTTAACAAATATGTCCACCTTCTGAAGTGATACTTTGGTGATTACGTTCTGTTGTTGCTCTGAGCTGTATACATCAGAGCAGTGTATTAGAAATACTTAAAGGAAATGATTTACTTAGAAGTAAAGTTTAAAAATAAACCACGAGCCGGTGCCGTGGCTCAACAGGCTAATCCTCCACCTTACGGCGCCGGCACACCGGGTTCTAGTCCCGGTTGGGGCGCCGGATTCTGTCCCGGTTGCCCCTCTTCCAGGCCAGCCCTCTGCTGTGGCCTGGGAGTGCAGTGGAGGATGACCCAAGTGCTTGGGCCCTGCACCCCATGGGAGACCAGGAGAAGCACCTGGCACCTGGCTCCTGCCATCGGATGATCGCGGTGCGCCGGCTGCAGCGCGCCCGCCACGGCGGCCATTGGAGGGTGAACCAACGGCAAAAGGAAGACCTTTCTCTCTGTCTCTCTCTCACTGTCCACTCTGCCTGTCAAAAAAAAAAAAAAAACACGAAGTGCCGGCGCTGTGCCGTAGCCAGCATCCCATATGGGCTGTGGTTCCAATCCCAGCTGTTCCACTTCTGATCCAGCTCTCTGCTATGGCCTGGGAAAGCAGTACAAGATGGCCCAAGTCCTTGGGCTCCTGCACCTGCGTGGGAGACCCAGAAGAAGCTCCCGGCTTCTGGCTTCGGATCAGTCATTGTGGCCAACTGAGGAGTGAACTAGCGGATGGAAAACCTCTCTTTCTCTCTCTGCCTCTCCTTCTTTCTCTGTGTAACTCTGACTTTCATGTAAATTAATAAATCTTAAAAAAAATAAAAACACAAACCACTTCTTTTTTTTTGACAGGCAGAGTTAGACAGTGAGAGAGAGAGACGGAGAGAAAGGTCTTCCTTCCATTGGTTCACCCCCCAAATGGCCACTACGGCCGGCACGCTGCGCCGATCCGAAGCCAGAAGCCAGGTGCTTCCTCCTGGTCTCCCATGTGGGTGCAGGGCCCAAGCACTTGGGCCATCCTCCACTGCCCTGTCGGGCCACAGCAGAGATCTGGACTGGAAGAGGATCAACCGGGACAGAACCGGCACCCCGTCCGGGACAAGAACCCAGAGTGCCAGCACCACAGGTGGAGGATTAGCCAAGTGAGCCACGGCGCCTGCCAGGAACCACTTCTATGTGATGCCAAAAAAGTACAGACCGAAAGTGGAGAGAAGGTAGAATATTCTTATTTTGTCTGAGATATTACTAAATACCTGGATGTTTTCAAATAGTCACAATTTTAGCACAGTATAGACTGAGAATAGGCAGGGCCTCAAAGTCAAATTATTTCCAACTCTATGAACAACACTTAATTAAAAATAAAAAGTCACTAAACACCACCCCTGCCACCTTCTCTTCTGCGCACCTACTTTTCATCGCTGCGGGAAGTGAGGACAGTGCCAGCAAAGAATCCTTGCATGCCTCCATAGAGAACCTGGCACCGACATCCACAGAGTTTGGGTTTCAGACACTCTATTAACTTGCCTCAATGCATAGGCAAATAATTCACCACAGATTGAAACGCTGCTCTATTTAAATCAAACTTCCTGCCTATTAATCGCTGTGAAACACAAGAAAATATTGCTATGCCAATAAAGCATTGCAAGGGCTGAACTCTTTTGAAAACGAGGCAAGGCACAAATCCTCAGCTCCACGTACCTACATGCCTGCTGCATGCATGCGTAACATCGCAAAATCTCCTTCAAGAGTTTCCAGTGACAAAACCAAGTATTTGGATTGATCTGGAGATAGAACTACGAGCTAAGTGAATTTCTGACGACTTCTCGTGGGCCAAGATTCCATACCTTTTTCTTGGCTGATTATGTCCACACTTTCCTCCATTGCCTTGTACTGAAAGCAACAGTGTTTCCTGGAGGCATTTGTTTCCATGAGAACGTCTTGCTTATCTCTGAGCATCTCTCATCTCCCTGCACCCCTGTACACACACACACACACACACGCACACACGCACGTGTGGTTGTAAAAAGTTCAGGATTTGCAATGCAAAGGAAATGAGCATCACACAACTTCTTCTTTCTTTCCTTATTTTAATATTGTATGGCTCATTCATCATGCTGTCCAATTAGACAAATGAAAGATACCTTTGTTTTGACTTGAACTGCAATTCTTTTCAGATTCATTATGTGCATGGCAACAAGGAAAAAAAAAAAAAAACATGGTACCTTTGGGCTGCATCTGATTCACCAGGAAATTCCTCCTGCTATGATGTGTGGGTGGGGAGAACTTCGGGTGATGTGATCCAGATGCAGGGGCCGCCCTGCGCCAGCAATGCAGATGTGTTTCAGACGCACATGCCCAGATGGCGACCCCTCTGGCACTGCTAATGTGTCCCAGCTGCCAGGCTTCCTCCTTGGCATGTATGCGCCTGGACTGCACATATTTCCTGTGTTTATTTATGAGGCACAGCATTCCTACATTTCATATGTGGCAGTTACTATTAAAAATGAGAAATTTTAACTGCTCTGGAAATTGATAAAGAATCTTTTAAATTGCTATGAAAGGTGGCCCTCGTTGCAAAATGACTCCTCATACAATTATTGCATTCACAATGCAAATGTCTGACCTTTCTCCTAGCATGTTGAGAAAATATGGGGCTGGGTATACACTTTAAAGATAGTTAAGAAAATTAAATGTTTGCATACGTAATACATTATCATGATTTTTTGCTTTCCTTTCATTTCTGATCTCCAAAGCCTATTTTAAAAAGTAGCGTGTCTATACATTGAACATTGTTATTCATTGCTAATCAAATCCAGGCATGGGGTAAAAGAAATTTGGGATCTTCTAGAAATGGTTCATACTTATAGGTCCACAGGGAGAGAACTAGTTTTAGAAAAATATAGTCCAACTGTAGCACCAAACTATTGGAGATTGTAACTCCGTGGACTTGAAGAAATGGATTAAGCTTATAAATTTTGGCTTATGATCTGAGGTATAAAGTATAAGGGCATAGTAGTTTCAGTGAATTGGAACAAACTGGACTTTTTCTTTAAGGAAAAACTTCAGCATTCTTACTGGGGAAATGCAAAAGTGACTCAAAGTCTTAAAAGAGAAAGCCGAAAACTGCAAGTGACAGATGATCATGTTTGGAAAGATGGGGCTCATGGCCATGCCCTTCTTTAATTTCAGACGTAATAAACTTAAAGAGCCAGCAAATGTAAGATTTATGATAGATAACTACCCCCATATGCAGCAACAGGAAGCCCACGACCAAAACACTGATGAGCTTTTCTGGAAGGGGCTACACACTTTCATTATCAATGGCAAAGGGTGGGCGTTGAGTGCCCGGTTAGGTGTATCGTGAGTCTCATTTGCTCAGCATGCGGTTTCAGGTTCTCCTGAAAACCTTTCTGTTTCTTTAAGTGAAGCTGGTTTTTCCTATTTATGTACGTCATTCATCTCTACTTTTTTTTTTAATTAATTAATTTTTTTAATTAATTTTTTAATTAATTAATTAACTTTTTTTTAATTAATTAATTTATTTAAAAGGCAGAGTAAAAGGGGCTAGTGTTGTGGCACAGTGGGCTAGAGCCCCAGACTGCAGTGTCGGCGTCCCATGTGGGCGCTGGTTCGAGTCCTGGCTGCTCCATTTCCAGTCTGGCTCCCTGCTGGTGCTCCTGGGAAAGCAGCGGAGGATGGCCCCACCTGGGCCCCTGGACCCACATGGGAGATGCAGAAGTGGCTGTTCCTGGCTCCTGGCTGTGGCCTGGCTCAGCCCCAGTCTTTGTGGCCATTTGGGGAGTGAACCAGTGGATGGAAGACCTCTCTCTCTCTCTCTCTCTCTCTGCCTCTTTCTCTGTAACTCTGCCTTTCAAATAGATGAGATGAATCTTTAGGGAAAAAAAGAGCAAAAGAGTGTGTGTGAGAGAGAGAAAGAGAGCAAGAGAGGAGAGAGAGATCTTCCATCTGCTGGTTCACTCCTAAAATGGCCACAACAGCCAGGTCTGTGCCAGGCCAAATCCAGGATCCAGGAACTCCATCCAGGTCTCCCACATGGGTGCAGGGGCCCAAGTACTTGGGTCATCTTCTGCTGCCTTCCCAGGAGCACCAGCAAGGAGTTGGATTGGAAGCAAAGCAGCTGGGACTGAACCTACACTCTGATATGGGACGCCAACATCACAGGAGGCAGCTTAACCCACTTCACCACAACACCAGCTCCTCAATTTCACAATTAAAGGTGCTAACTCGTTTATTACCATTGGCCACACCCACCAAATAGGGTGGAAAATTTAAAGCAATTATCTAATTCAGGTGAGAATAAAGAATATTAACTTCTCCCTGAAACATTAAAACAAAAAAGTAGGTTATAGGATATTTTGTTCCTGAATTCTTCAGATATTTTTGTCACTCTGGCTCCATGTGTATTTTTGCTCAAATGCGTGTGTGTGAATGTAATGGTGTTCATGGAGAGAGGATTCTGAGCGATTCTAACAAGGGGGTGGAAGAGTTGTGGGGAAGGAGCAACCAAAGGAGAGAGGATCTGGGAAATGCCTTCTGATCTGATAGATACTTGGGGATCTTGGACCTTAGACTGTAATCAACAAAGACCTTATTAAAGGAGCCAAAAATGCATCCAGGGGCGCTTCTTACTAAGTCTTCCCCCTCTGAAGAAAACAAATGGCAAGGGTGTGTTGTATCCTCAAGGTCGTATATATGTAATACAATCTTACCACACAGCTGGCAGGTGTAGTGAACAGACCATGAGACACTTTACCAGGAAACCAAGATCCGAGCTCCATGTCCTCAACAGAGCATGGCCAAGGCCCCCCCCCCCCAAACGCAGTGACTCCCACGCTTTAGAAACACTACTTCACCATTCCCCTTCTCTGCAGTCTGAGGAAGTAATAGGTGGTTAGTCGGGGCGCAATCATGAAAGACCAAGGGTTACTGCTATTGGCTAGACCTGGGTGCTTTTCACAGAGAGAGAACAGCTGTCTTGGGCCAGCTCTGAAGAGTAGGAGTTTTGCTGCAGAGACCACATCCAGTCAGTGGCCTATTACAACACATCAGCTCCATCTGTCCTGCTTCTGACCTGTGGGATTGGGGCCAGCCAGGTTAAAGGACCCTCTGACAGCTACTTGGACTTGGAGAGAAACAGGAAACAGTATGATCCACAGTCCATACCATGGGATGCCTAGGAAAGGCACCAGTAACTAAAGTCAGGGCCAGAGTGGCCCCCAGCTCGGTTGGGAGTGAAGCCGTAGACTGCAAAGGCACAGCAGTTGGACCGGGTCCCAGGAACTTCTCGGAGACCTGCCCACCTCTTCCTCCTTTAACCACTGTGCATTTTCACAGGCACATGAGAGTCCCAACAGCCCCTGAGCACTATGTGTGGTGCAGCTGGGCTTTCAGGGGCTTTCCTATCCAGACTGACGGCCAAGTATCCCCAATCTTACAACTCAGTGAGGCACGCTTACCCAAAATCACAAAGCTGTTGAGGCTCTGTGTGGCTTTCATCTCAATCTGATGAAAGCAGGGGGCAGAGGCTTTCGGGTTTCGAATGATTAGTCCTTTGAATGTTCAGGCAGTCATGCCAATTCTCTCCACAACTGGGCCTGTCCAGTTGGACGGTGTCCAGTTGCATGGTGCAGACCTGATGGTGGAGATGGCCTCCCCTGAGAAGCTTTGGAATCATGTAACAGTGGAGATGCTGGAGCGGGCATTGGACATAGCAGTTAGGTCACTACTTGGGATGCCCACATCCCATGCTGGAGTGCCTGGGTACCAGTTCCAGCCCATCCACTTCCAATACAGCTTCCTGCTAACGTGCACCTTGGGTTGCTGCAGATGACGGCTCAAGTACTTGGGCTCCTGCCACCCAGATGGGAGACCCAGATGGAGTTCTGGGCTCCTGGATTCAACCTTGCCCAGCCTCCTTGACTTTTGTGAGTACTGGGAAGTATACCAGTGGATGAGAATCCCTCTCTCTCTCTCCCTCTCCCTCTCTCTCTCTCTCTCCTCCCCCACTCCTGCCCTACCTTTCAAATAAAATAAATACAATTGAGTAGCAGTGCAGCCATCCAAGTCCTAATCATTGAAGGAGACTTTCTGTTCATTCTCCTGACAGTTGGTGACCTTGTTGCAGATGTGGGTCGTCCCTGTGTATTTCACGATCAAACTGTACTGGTGGCGTTTTCTTTCTCTATGGGGACTGTTCTCGGTCATCACCAGTTACATCCTCTTCAGAGCTACCCGAAAACCACTCTCGGGGAGAACCCCCCGGTACGTATGCCAGTCCATCCTTCCCTGCCATCTCTTTTACTTGCAACATTAAAAAGTACATTTGATTTCCATCTTTGGGAGGGTGGTTGGGATGCTTTGCTTCCTGTACTTTTGGGAAAGCCATTTGGAGTTCGGCTCTACAGTTGTTAGTCCCACTCGTTATTGAATGGTGATGAAGACATGCCGGTAACATTCATTCCTGCAGGTACCAGCTGGTGAAGGCCAGGAAGAAGAGAAGTGAAACTGTTGTTTAAAATTTCTAGAGCATTATTTGCATGTTTATTATTAGCTCAGCATTTTTTTTTATTCCACTGTAAATTGTTTCATGCATATTTTAAAATAGAGCAAGAGCTGAACGTTTGTGTTTCAACTCACAAAGATCCACTAAATCGTATGGAAAGGACAATTTGTTGCTCTCATAAACTGAGGCTTCCATATCTCAGGGATCACTTTCCCCGCCACTGACAATGTCTGGAGCTTTGTACGGTTCATTGCATCCCTCACAGCTCTGCCCAAAGTGCATCTCATCACGTGCCTTGCCTACCACTGCTGCCCCTGCCCTGTGGCTGGGACCCCAGGCCTCATCAAGATAAACTCAAAGGCTTTGAAGATGTAAAACCGTAAGAGGATGATTTCAAATGTTGACCTTTTTGGAGAACAAGTCATGAGCTTCTATGACATACCTTTATGATTGTTCAGCCATCTATTTTGTGTTTAGATTTATTTTGAAAGGCAGTGGTAGGGTGAGGGGGAGATAGAAAGAGAGTGAGAGCAAGAGAGAAATATTGAACTTTCATCTTCTGGTTCATTCCCCAAATGGCTGCAATGACCAGAGATGGGCCAGGCTTAAGCCAGGAACCAGAACTTCCATTTGGGTCTCCCACATGAGGTGGCAGGGGCCCAAATACTTGGGCCATCGTCCACTGCTTTCCCAGGCACATCAGCAGGGAGCTGGATTGGAAGTGGAGCAGCTGTTTCAATCTGGGCTGGCGGTTTCACAGGCATCAGCTTAACCCGCTGCTCCACAGCACCGGCCGCTATTCAGCTGTCTGGATGTGTGTTTTTATTCTCTAAAAAAAAGTAGGAGAAATAAACATCAACTTTTCTCTCTAGTTTGGAGAAGGAAAAATATGCAGGGATAAATCAGGTAAGTGTAAAATTGAGTTATACGAATGCAGGGTTAGGAGCACTTTCATGGGCTCGATCTTTGGGAAAAGCTGTGGGCGGTGTTAGGAGACCTTCAGAAATGACCAATGTTTGGTCTTGGTTGGCCATTGTAGGGCCTGGTTTACCCATCCATAAAATGGACACAAGGCACCCTTCTCACAACCTGCTGTGGGTACTTAAGATTTGTGAGAGTAAGTCTGTGTTGGACGAATAGCAATGTCCTTGTTTTCACCCCCTGGCTGTAACCCACACTGTATTTCCATGAGAATGGTTCCCTTCCCCACCTCCCTCAGTGCAGTGGTATCGTGTGCCTCAGCTCAGTGCACACCGAGGAGGAACTGCTTGATAAGAAACACCCACATACCGCCTCAGTGCCCTTCACGGCTCAGGTATCTCAGAAGGCCAGGGTGCCTCTGGCTCTCGTGCCTCCTGCACGTCCGCTTCTGCCTCTCTCCACGTGCACAGACCCACGCCCTGCAGTACAGTCTGAGAGCCAGGCGGCCCTGCTGAGGGGCTACCACACACCCTGCTGTCATTTGCAGAGACCACGTGGCACAGCTGGTGAGCTCATTTAGAAAAAGCAGGCACGATGAGGCAGGCAGCCCTCGGATCTTTGTGATTCTTTGCTTCATCGTGCTTCTGTAGATGAGTCACATCTTCGCTATTTCCCATTTGAAAGCAGAGGATTTCATTACAGGCCAGTAAAGCTGGGCATTGGTGCAGAAGGCAAGCCCCAGAGAAGGGTCCCTGGCTCCACTGAAAGCTCAGTTATGGGGCAAGCATTTGGCATAGCAGTTAAGATGCCACTCGGGATGCCTGCAATCCATAGCAGAGTGCCTGGTTCTAGTCGTGGCTCTGCTTGCAATCCAGCTTCCTGCTCATGCACACCCAGGGAGGCAGCAGGTGATGGCTCAAGTCCTTGGGTCCCTGCCACCCACTGGGAGACCCAGACTGAGTTCCAGGCTCCTGGCTTTAGCCCGGCCCAGCCCTTGCTCTTGCAAGCATTTGGGGAGTGAACCAGCAGATGGAAGATCTCTCTCTATCTCTTTGCCTTTCAAAATGAAATGAAAATAAATAATTAAAAAAAAAAAAACCCAGTTGTTCCTCTCCTGGAGTATATCAGGCCTACGCTGTTGGAAGAGAAGAAGTGAGTTTCCTCTCGCTACAGTTGGGTTGGCTGCAAGCGTTCAAGTTCAGGCTCAAGGAAACAGGCCACACACTAGCCACGAAGAGCTGGGCTTGACCCGTATCCGTTCCAACGCAGGGCCAGACTCTCCTTTTTGGAAGCTGCTCTGACGCAGTAGTTCAATTCCATGTCTTGCCTATCAGCCTTCCAGGGTACATCTGAGGAGTAAAGATGCTCTGGACTCTTTTTTCATTCATGGAAACGTGTAACCCAATAGGCAGGAAGACTGGGATATGGAACGCCTAGCATTCGTGACAACGACGTGACATTAACCACTTTCTGTGCCAAGTCTCTTAAACATCACCGCGTGATCGCACGTACGCTTCAGAACAACTTGAGGAGCTGCTGTCGTGGCCCTCGCTTTGTAAATGAGGCAATCGCAGGACAGAATGCCAAGGGAGCTGACCGAGGTTCCACACGCAGCAAGCGCAGAGCCCAGAGTCCGGCCCGAGAGTGCTGGGCTGCGTGCCGCTGCTCTCAACTGCTGCTGTGTCTTCCTTAAAGCATCAGTTTAAAAAGCTGTTGGTTCTGGGACATCTCCAGTGCCGAGAGATGCCCTTCGAGGCAGGGTAGAATTCAAGAGAGACGTGCTATGGTGTTGGCTGGTGTTGGCAGGCCGGGTGGGGCGACCTCTCTCCCCATCATCACTCCTTTTAGTAGTATGAACTTCTCCCTGGACCTGGCTGCACTGAGCAGTGATCCAAACTGCCCTGCACTGGCAAATCCAAAATACTGATGGCTCACAAGTCACTGGGGGCAGAAAAGCCCTCTCTGGCTCACTTCAGAGCTGGCACAGCCTCTTGGTAACTTAAGGCAGCTCATGCACCTGTGCAAGTGGCTGGGGCTTCACACAGTCGCCAGGACAGGAGTATACTTGTGTGTAGCAGGTGCCGGCCCACAAGGCTCTTATGTGTCAGTGTGTTTGAAGAGGAGAAAGCATCTGCCCTTTGAAATCACATAAATGAAAACTCATTTCTCAAGCTGGCCCACAGCCTCCCCCACCTCCCAAAAAACCATAATGGTTCAGAGGTCCCCCATGACTGGAACTCCATGGAATACAGCATCTTTTGTAATAACATTAAGGGGCAGGCATTCGATGCAGAGGCCAAGATGCCTCTTGGGACACTTGCATTCCATGTACTGGAGGGCCTGGTTCAAGTCCAGGCTCTGTTTCAGATTCCAGATTTCTGCTAATGTGCTCCCTGGGAGGCAGCAGGTCAGGGCTCAAGCATTTAGGTCCCTGCCACCCATGTGGGAGCCCCAGTTGAAGTCCCAGCCTCCCAGATCAGCATGGCTCAGCCATGGCAAGCATTTGGGAATTGGGTCAGTGGATGGCTCTTTCTCTCTTGCTGTTGCTCACTCTGCTTTTCGAGTCAATTTTGTGAAAATTAAAAATGAGATGATACTGAAACCTTGCACCAGTCATACCAACAGAACTGAAGCATTGGAGGCGCTGACCCCAACAGGGAGAGTGGAGATGAGAGGGTGGGGACAGATCTCTGGAGCGGGACTCTGGGGCAGGTCAGGGTAAGAGGCTTACCTAAGGGAGCAAGGGCTTCAAGAGGAAGTTCTAGAAGGGGCTAGGAAGTCCCGTTCCAGCTCCCCTTTTAGTTTCTTTGGGACTCAAAGAAAAGTCCCAGCTTTTCCACTTCCTGTTCCAAGGGGCTTCTTGTGTGGCCCCACCAGGAATGGAACTGGACCCCTATCCTCTTCCCACAGCCTCCCTGGGCGTGATACAGCCACGAGTCTGGGTAAGGGCCTTGATCACCAGTGAGGAAGGAGACAGGTGGGGTGAGGGACTCCTAGATCACCTCCACTCTCGCCCTCTGTCTTCATCTCCACTTAGACACTGTGGGAATAAGGCAAGGCCCAGGAGTGGCCCTGGGCGAGTGCTGGCATGCACAAAGGACTCATCCACCCAGCATGAGAAAACAAGGCTCAAACGCTCTGGTAATTTCAGCCCCAGAGCTAGGAGAGGGGCTTTCTGGGTAGCGAGGAGTTGGGCCAAGGGCTGGGCCCATGGCTAATGATAAATGCACTCGGGCTGGAGGCCAAGGGGTGGCATAGCAGAAGGGAAGAGGAACTCCTGGTGGGGTCCTCTCTTGACATCTCTTCACCTGTTTTGCATGTCTATAATGCACTCCTACCAAAACCACTGCAAGTTAACCCAAGGACGAGAGGGTGGGTAGCACCCCAGGGGGAGTGACCATTCCTGAAGGCCATTTTTACATGAAGAACCCAGATGAGGTCAAATAAATGTGCCCGCACTGGTACAGAAAAGCACGTGAGCACAATAGTGTTACTCTATGTTATCTGTTGCTATTATAGTAAAACTGGAGGTTATTGTTGAGTTTAACTGATACACATGCATGGTTCTGTAGAGTATGTAATACATAAAACTCAACCTAATTTATAACAGTGTTTGAAAATGAAGAAATGTTTTACAGCGTTCTTTGTTTCTCCCCGTTTTCCACTCCACAGATTGGTCTACAAATGGTTTCTTCTAATCTACAAGCTCAGCTATGCTTTTGGTGTTGTGGGTTATTTGGCTATCATGTTCACAATGTGTGGATTCAATTTACTTTTCAAGTAAGTGTCTTCGCTTAAGTGCATGTCTTCAAGTGCTTGCTGGGGACATTTACCTGGTCACCTCATTTCTCTAACCAGAAGCACTTGGCCCTATAACTCTCCAGACACAAATTCTCTTATAGTTGCTCATCACACTCTCACCACTGGAGAAGATCACAAGAAAAGTGAGAAAGGGGAGCCTTATGCAATACATGTAACACTTAGAAGCTGTAAAGAGAACCTATACTTGATCTTCACTTTAAAGGCCACCATTGAGAGCAGCCCTACAATTGTGATACCGTAATTTTTACTGGGCTTCCAATTTCCCTTCCACAAAATTCGGCAGTGTCCAAATCTCCTTCTATATACCTTGCTGTTCTTTAAAACCTTTGGAACTAGATTGTCCAATATGGAGCTTCCAACTCATGTGACTACCAAGAATTAAAAGATGAAATAAGATCTACTGGAAGTATAAAACATACATTGCATTTCAAATACGGTCTGAAAAACATCTTAAAAGTGGTTTCTAGAACATTGAAAATTACTATCACGGCTCACTTAATGACAGGGATGTGTTCTGAGGAATGCATCATTAGACAATTTCATCATTGTACAAGCATCGTAGTGTGTACACACACAAACCAAGTGGGTTAGTGGCACCAGGCAAGATGACCTCATGGGACCACCATCGGATATGCAGTTTGTAACAGACAGGAACATCATTATGCAATGCGAGACCTTATATCTGTGGCTATGCTTCTGCTGGAAGTAGTGCTTTCTAGAATTTTGTTTCTGGTATCCATAAAACCCTTTTCGTTGGGGACAGTTAGAATCAGAGGAAACCGAAGGCACAGGAATCGAAAGAGAAGTGATGGGAAAACAGCAAAAAGTCCTGGGAAGGAAAAAGCAACCTGGGGAACTCTGACCACAATGGTGCTCCCATCAGGAGGGAATGTGCAAATGTGTGCTGTGAATGAGACCCACGGAGAGCCGGCCTGTGCTCCGGGAAGGGGACCTAAGACGTAGCATCCAGCTACAGAAAGGAGCTCAAGGAAAATTCGCCCGGAGTATCTGTCACACTGAAGTCACTCTGAATCTCTGAGGTCACAACAGCAATCAGCAACCTTGGACTTGTAAGATAAGGACGGTGAGTGGATAGAGAACCAGCCCTGGGAGAAGGGACCTGCCTTTGGCCACAGAGCACCCGATTTTGTAAGCATCTCATGAGGCTTTCAGAGAGGGAACGCCTAACGTGTTCTAGAAGAAAAGGGACAGAAAGTCATCGTACAGATGTGTTATTCCAAGTTTAAAATACACAAAACACTGTTCCGTTCTCCTGCGAGCATATGTTTATCATGCCTTATTTATGTGACTGTAAAATATCTATAAGAATGTTAATGAAATCACTTGAGACTACAGTTGTCCAAGACTACGACTTTACAAGCGTTTAAGAGCCTTATCCATGAATTCTACAATGAGGCATACTGAGACTATAACTCTTTACACTAGGAAAGAACTGTTTTCTTGCTCCTAGTTGTTATCATTGTATTACAATTCTTTCCTATAGAGCCACAGTGTGTTCAATGACATTATGAACATCTACTGCCCTGTTCATGGAGGGAACATAATCTTTAACTCCTCCTCATCTTCCTAATTTTCAAAAATATGCAGGCAAATTCTGAAATTTGTATTGGAATTCCCAGTTCACAGCACAAAATATCTATATCCTATCTAAATCTACAAAGTTTTCTGCCTCCACTTAGTTCCTCTTCAAATTGATAGCACAAAAACAACCAAAGGAAGGTTCCAGAAGCAGACTACCCAACTCTTCTCACACCCTCCTCCTTGCCCTAACACCAGTCAGACACCAGGCCACCGCTGCTCTCTGAGATCCTCTGACAGCTGCCATAACGCACCAAATGCCTGAGATTCATAAATTAACTCTGGGGCTCCTTACTTTGTAAAGAGATCTTCCTCTTCAGACAAAACAAAGAGTTGCCACAGAGGATCCTAGTGCGTGTGAAATATATTTTAACTTGCAAACAAGTTTAAAATAATACACAGCAATTGCAGCAAGGTAGCAAAGGACTCCAGAATCTGAGCTTGGTTGCTGGTTTGGGTTTGTAACCGATTGTCATGTTAAGAAAATTCGTTTTTATAGGTCTCCATGTTTTTATATGCAAAAGTGGGGATAATAATATCCATCTCAGACATTTCTTAGGTGAGATGAAGTATTGAAAAGCATGCTGTACAATCTAACTCTACAGGCACCTGACACAGACATCACCCTAGAGCAAGTCAACTAAAGTCGCTACTGCTGGGCCCATGCATCAGTGTAGTTTTACATCTTCCCAGGTGATTCTAATCTATGCTTAAGGCTGAGAAGCACTGCCCCAGTGGTTCTTAATGTTAGTTGACCATTGGAATCACCTGGGGCCTGGGGTGTTTCAACCATGGTTGCTGCACAGACCCCCTTCCCTAGAGAATCTGAGGTAGTCAGGCCGGGTGTGGCCTGAAGATGGGGATTTTTACAAGCTATCTGGGCCTTTCTGGGTGTAACCAACCTTGAAACCACTGGTTAGAGTCAGCTGATTAAGCACTGCAGTCCCAAGAAGGGTTCAAAGATTCCAGCAAGGTTCCCTGTTGCACAGTGTTGCTTTCTGCACTTTTAGTCACCGTGGTCAACCGTCCAAAACTATAAAATGGAACATTCCAGACATAAACAGTCAGTTTTACATTCTGCACTGTTCTGAGAAGTGTGTTGAAATCTTGTGCTGTCCTGCTACATCTCAACAGGACATGAGTCACCCTTTGGTCCAGTGTACCCACACTGTACATGCTACCTGCCGATTAGTAGTCATCTCTTGCTATCAGATTGCCTCTCATGTCATTGCATTACCTATGTCCAAGCAACCCTTATTCTACTTATAATGGCCCCAAAGTGCAAAGTTTTATTACAGTATATCATTATAATTGTTCCATTTTATTAATTCTTATTATTAATCTTCTACTGTGCCTAACTTATAAATTAAGCTGTATCATAAGGATGGATGCAAAGGAACATATATAGCACATGTAAAGTTTGATACGATCCACAATTTCAGGCATCAACCTGGGGTCTTGGTGTGTATCCCTCACAGATAAGAGGGTACTACTGAATAATTACTCTGTCCATTGGCATTGAGTGGTATAATTTGAGAAAAATGTAGAGAATTTTTCATTCTTTCATGTAAAAAGGAAAAACTAAATGAAAAAAAAATCACAAGACCCTGTTAGGCACTATGGCGGGAAATATTTGCCAAACTCCAGCCCCCACCCCTGCTCACCAAGTACCACCTTCTTATCTCCTTACACTGTTGTTTTCACTAGAATCAAAGCTAGAGACTCCATGGACTTTGGCATTGTGTCCTTGTTCTATGGCCTCTACTATGGAGTAATGGGGAGAGACTTTGCTGAGATCTGCTCCGATTACATGGCCTCCACTATAGGGGTAAGTGCTGCCTTCGTTCTCTGAAAACATTTATGACACAAAGAGAAGTGCTTTCCTCTCATGTATTTACCTTAATTTTCAGAAATGGTTAAATTTTTCTTCAGGTATTGATTATCGTTTCCTTTAGTCCTATTCCAGTCCTTTGAGCCCAGTTGGACCCTAGAATCTTCTTGCATCAAAAATTTTCTTTGTAATTAATTTTTGAGGATACATTTCTTACATAGGATGATTGGGGGGGTAATGCACCTTTACAATAAAATATGTTGATTATTTGTGATGATATATATCTAACATATTCCAACTGCCAAAATCTAAAGGATTAATAAAAGACCAACCAGAACAAAACTCCTTTATTTCTGCCAGAAACTCTGCCTAATGAAAATATAAATCATATTCAATGCTACTTAAACCCCCCAGAATTAATAGTGCTGCAGGGTGTACTTTTCATAAAGATCAGTTATCATAGATAGCATCTAAAAAGAGTAGGAGAAATAAAAAGTATGCTACATGTATTCTCACTGTATTTTGGTGTCTGGACTTTCCTGAAGAGTTGTTTGTTTTTTAAACACTGTGAAAGTGGAGACTGGACATACCCTCTACTTAGGTGGATTCCAGATTCATTTCTGTGGCAGACATGTGCATATCTCTTAAACACAAACCAAGAGCTCCAGGAATGACACACCCAGATGCTTCAGAAACCCGGCCTCCTTCCTCTACCTGTGTTTGCCAAACAGGAAACAGGGAAGCAAGTGTAAAGAGCAAAGGAAGCCTGAACTTCTGCACTGCTCTGCCTCCTTTCATGGGGCAGGAGCTAAGCGGACATGAGCTTGACTTCTTCCCGACCCCACTATCTACCCCTCACCCCGCCATCAGCTCTTACTCTTGTCCTTAAGCCTACAATCCAACTCCTGTGGCGAAATGCTGGAACAGCATACCTTCTGTACTCCCCAGCCGTGGACTGTCTGAGGGGACAAGTGCTTTTTCTCGTAAGGTTTACGGTGAGCACAGGAAGGAGCATTGTCACTCCCCATTCCTCCAACAGAAACCAGAAGTCATTCATCCTAGACAATCTCCAAAGCCTTGTTCTTGTTTGTGAACAGCAGAGGAAGAGGGGTTGAATGTGTCCTGTTCTCCAGTGGGGCAGGAAGAAGAGATTGCATCTGGTGAGACAGCCAAGTCTTTAAGCACCAGCTTTCTGGAGACTTCTCACCTGATCCCACCACACCCATCATCAACATCTTGTCACCTTCTGCCATCTTCATTCCAGCTACCAAATCTATAAAAATCATAGCCTCAAGTCATTGGCACAGCCACCAACTTGTACTAATGAAGTGAGTGAGTGTGTGTGTGTGTGTGTGTGTGTGTGTGTGTGTCCAGGCTACCATGCACAGGCTACCATGCACATGTTACTGATATTAGAAGGCAGCAAAGGAAGAGCACTCTCCAGTTCCATGCCAATGCCTAAGCCAACACCGATCAATGAAGTCAGATTGTCAGATTCTCTAGGAGTGGAGCCAATGCATCTGCTTTTTAAAACACATAAACAAAAAACAAACATCTTAGAAAAAGGAATGAGCCATCCAAAACCATCGATGGATTTTTAAATACATATTGCTGACTGAAAAGAGCCAGTTCAAAAAGGCTTCATACTATGTGGCTCCATTTAGATGACTTTTGGAAAAGGTGCAACCAAACTGACCAGTGGTTGCCAGGGGATTAGGGAAGGAGCAGGACTGGCCAAGTAACACATAAGAACTTTTTGAAAGTGGAGAAACTATTCTGTATGATACTACAATGGTGGATACCTGGCACTATATTCATTTGTCAAAATCTGTAGAACTTGTAGTAGACAGGGTGATTCTTAATGTATGCACCTCGCCAGGATCATTAGGAAGTCAGAGGATCTCAGGCTGTGAAAACAGGAATCTAACTGTCTTACAACTATGTGAAGTAATCTCAATGAAGGAGGTGGTGGGGGTGTGGACAGGAGAAGATGTCCTAAGTATCTTTAAATGAGTGAAGAATGTAAGATTAAAAGCAAAACAAACTATACATAAGCATTACACTCTAGCAATAAAGTTGTTTAGGGCTATAGATTACCAATAAAACCACACGTGCATTCTGGAATTGAACAACTATGTAAATGGATGGCTGATAGTGGAAGCTGGGTTTCTCACTGTCCAAGTGGGAAATTACAGATAAACAGAGGCTAGACTGAGCTGCGTAATAATGGGTTAAAATAGGAGAAATAAGTATGATTTTCTATTTAGCTTAATATATATGCAAATGAATACATATAGAATGTGTGTATGCATGGGTTAGTATACAATGATATATTCCTTCTCTCTCAACTAGAAGTCCTTAGAACAGTGACACTCACGTTGTTATAACCACCTTGGCTTCTAATATCATTCTACAATAAAAGGAACCAGGGCTCCTTGAAGAAATGGCTGGCTATAGATCTGGGCAAGGAATATACAATGTGATCCTAGACAGTCACAGTGTGAGAAAGTTACAAAGTGCTAAAAAAAAAAAATCCTCGACAATGATGGGGATATGTCAAAGAGACACAGAGGCAAACCAGAAGATCTCCCAATGACCAAAGCTGGAATTTGAGCAATGCAAAAGTAGTAGAAGCAGTTTGGGGTTATAAATCAAAATATAAAATAAATAGCCTTGAGTCCACATTGATATAAGTAAATGACTGAATAAATAAACAAATGAAGGAGAATAGACAAATGCATGCAGAAAATGTGCCTTAATTGATGTGGCTATTCTGTCACAAAGGAGCTTATGATGGTTAAATTTTATGTGTCAGTTTGTCAAGCTATGGTGTCCACTTGTTTGGTCAAGTGCTAATGTAGATATAACTGGGAAGATATTTTGTAGATATGAATAACATCTGCAAGTGGCTATTCTTTCTTTTTAAAGATGTCATATATTTAAGAGGCAGAGAGCTGGAAAGAGCTCCCAACCACAGGTTCACTCCCCAGATGCCTGCAATGGCTGGGACTGGGTCCCAGGTCAACACTGAGAACTGGGAACTCAATCCAGATCTCCCACATGGGTGGCAGGAACCCAGTCATTCAGACCATCACTGCTGTCTCCAAGGGTCTACATTAGCAGGAATACAGAGTCAGGCACTGGAGCCAGGGATCAAACCCTGCTCTGATGTGAGATGCAGGCACCTTATATACAAGGTTAACCACCCACCTCCAATCATTTGACTTTCAGTGCAGCAGATTACCCTTACTTATTCAGTGGCCTTAAAAACACTGAAGCCTTCTAAAGAAGGAATTCTGTTTCAAGACTGCAACATCTGCTCTTGCCAGCTTGCAGCCTGCTGGCTTGCCCTACAAGTTTCTGAATTGACAGCTCTGATGACTTGTGGGTCAGTTCCTTAAAATAAATCCAACAACAACAATAATGTAGGAAACTAGGCACTCCATATTGTCTTTGTGTCTTTCTTAAATAATATTTATTTGAAAGGCAGAGTTACAGAGAGTAAGGGAGAGACAAAGATAGGGTGGTGGGGAGAGGGATCCTCCATCTGTTGGTTCACTCCCCAAATGGCCACAATGGCTGGGGCTGGGGCCAAGCTGAAGCCAGAAACCTGAAACTCCATCCATGTCTCCCACACAGACTTGGACCATCATCCAGGGTCTTCCCAGGCACTTTAGAAGGGAGCTGGATTGGAAGCAGGACTTGAACCTGGCATTCATATGGGTTACCAGTGTGCAGGTTAGGATTCTAAATGCATTTTCTTCCCATGGCAATTAGTCTGGGTGTTCCCAAAAAGAATATGGGAATTAAAAAAAAATAAATAAATCGCTGGGGCTGGCATGGTGGTTCGGTGGGTTGAGCCTGTGACACCAGCATCCCACGAGTGCCAGTATGAGTCCTAGCTGTTCATCTTCCGATCCAGCTCCCTGCTAATGCACTTGGGAAAGCAGCAGCAGACAGCCACCAACATGGGAGACCCAGATGATGTTCCAGGCTCCTGGCTTCACCCTGGCCCCCTTGTGGTCATTTGGGGAGTAAGGCAGCAAATGAAGAATCAAACTCAATATCTCTGTGTGTGTGTGTGTGTGTGTGTGTGTGTGTCACTCTTTAAAATAAATAAATCTTTAAATAAAAAAAAAAATCATTGACCCCTGGGTTTACTCCAGATCTCTAACTCAGAGTCTCCAGGAGAATAAAGGGAGGGGCAAGTTCATGGACATGTGTGATTCTGCACTGCAGCACCATATAAAAACTATTTCTCTGGCCGGCGCCGTGGCTCAACAGGCTAATCCTCCGCCTTGCGGCGCCGGCACACTGGGTTCTAGTCCCGGTCGGGGCACCGGATTCTGTCCCGGTTGCCCCTCTTCCAGGCCAGCCCTCTGCTGTGGCCCAGGAGTGCAGTGGAGGATGGCCCAAGTGCTTGGGCCCTGCACCCCATGGGAGACCAGGAAAAAGCACCTTGCTCCTGGCTCCTGCCATCGGATGGGATGAGCGCGGTGTGCCGGCGGCGGCACGCCGTCCGTGGCAGCCATTGGAGGGTAAACCAATGGCAAAGGAAAACCTTTCTCTCTGTCTCTCTCTCTCACTGTCTACTCTACCTGTCAAAAATAAATAAATAAATAAAAAATAAAATTAAAAAAAATAAAAACTATTTCTCTCACAGGAGTCCTAAATGCAGAGCTTAGATTAGACATCATCATTAGCAATGTGCTTTGGGTCTGTTTGGGATTCTGTGGGCTTTAGCCTGGAAACCATCACCCCTCTGTAGCACTGTTCCCACAGGAAAGAGGCTCAAGTTCTGAGCCAACTTAGAAGCAGTAAAGTCTCTGTGTGCCAAGGATAGCTGCCTGTGCCAGGACCTGGCATTGGCTTCCCTGCCTGGGAGTGGTGGGTGCTCTCCTTCCAACCAATCATCTCTTCATTCACCCTGCAGTTCTACAGCATCAGTGGGATGCCCACAAGGAGCTTGTCAGATGATACCTGTGCCGTCTGCGGGCAAAAGATCATCGTGGAGCTCGATGAGGAAGGACTCATTGAAAACACCTACCAGCTGGCGTGTCATCATGTGTATCCTTTCCTCGGGAAACCATTTTGCCTTCATCAAACCACCTGCTTACCCTCCTCCTCTCCTCCTGTCCACATCTCCCATCCCCACATCCCCGACGTTTCTCCCCCAGCCCGTTCTAAGACTTTCTGATAATCCTTGCTGAATAATGAACTAACCACGGTGAGACAGTGACGTCCTCTTTTTTTAAAATTTTTTTTTGACAGGCAAGAGTGGACAGTGAGAGAGAAAGAGACAGAGAGAAAGCTCTTCCTTTACTGTTGGTTCACCCTCCAATGGCCGCTTCGGCCAGCGCACTGCACTGATCCTAAGGCAGGAGCCAGGTGCTTCTCCTGGTCTCCTATGTGAGTGCAGGGCCCAAGGACTTGGACCATCCTCCACTGCACTCAATGGCCACAGCAGAGAGCTGGCCTGGAAGTAGCTGGGACTAGAACCTGGTGTGCCAGTGCTGCAGGCAGAGGATTAGCCTATTGAGCCATTGACTAGCCATTGAAAGCCAGTGACTTTCTCTTAAAAGAGGACTCTTATCATACAAGGAAGGAAAGCACCTCCCAAGCAGGGCATGGGCTGGGGAAGCTGGCAGAAGCCCTAAGTGAGCAGAAAGCCAAGAAGAATCAGCAGAGCAGGGCTTTGGAGGTAGGGGGGAAGGAGTGAAGTGTTAGGTGCAGGAGGAACTCAAGGCTATCCAGGTGTCTGAACCTCAGGGGACCAGGCAGAACAAAGGGTGCTTAGCCTAGAAGTAATCCCAGGGAACTTACTGTCCTGGGAACCAGGCAGGGGGAAACCAAGCCTCCTCACCAGCCTTGAAAGGAGGATGCCACAGGAAGTAGGACCCCTTAGACAACAAAAAGAGCACCAAGCATTTGAGAATCTAGTTCTTGGATCGCATAGCTCCTCCGCCTATGTGTTCCAACCCAAATGGCTGGCTGTTGGCTGAGGGATTCTTAGGATTAGGTGCCAGACAAGCCTGGGCCTGGAAACCAGCCTTCTCAGGGACTCCAGTGCACTGGCATCAAGACCCCTGAACGAAGCCACCTGTGCATCCTGACCGTGTAACTATGGATATCAACGTTGTGTTTGCATTACCAATAATTGGTTTTTGTTCATTCCTGCATACAAAAAAAAATGGGGGATCATTTATCTTTATATTATAGTACAGTATCAATTTTATGATATTATTGCAATATAGCCAGTTGGTTCAAAGCTCTGGCACAATGAGATAGTTAAACCAGCTGACGTTTGCTGCCGAAGCCCACCTAATTCCGTCGGTCATGCCTTCGATGTGCGGGGCCTCTGATTCAAGTTTGTTTAATCTGGACAGTTTCCACTTGTTCAATCTTGAGAGTCCAAAACTGGTCCAAATTCATCTCAAATGTAATGGGGGACTTTATGCCAACATTTAAGCCTTAACAATTTAAGGGGAGGAATACAAAGATATCCCATATGGAATTCTACAGTGGTTTTTTTTTCAGTGTGATGTCCTTACCAAAAAACTATCATTCTTCATAGAAATTTTCCAAGCCTGGCCCTAGTTTTAAATATGATTTACTTTTCAAATGTTGGAACTGAGCCCCTTCTGCCATTTGCAAGTGGAAATATTTTCCCTCTCCACCTTTAAAGGCCCTTAGGGACTGTAGTACATGTGTGCATATGTCATCTAAAATGTAGCCACCTTTACATTTGCTTTTTGCAGGGAGTGTTATTAACAGCTCATTTTAGCGTGAGTTATATTAGTGAGGAGTGGGCAAACATGAGTCATATTAACAGGGAGGGCTTATCTGAGTATTGCACGCCAGTGGTTCTGCCAGTGTGGACGTGTGCCAGAATGCAGGGCCTGAAGAAGAAAGAGACTATTAAAGAGGATGTGGACCTTTCAGTCCTGGCTCTGTGACCCCTGCCCCTTTCCTGCCCAACTGGAAGATGGGACTCTGTTCAGGGCTGCATGAGTTTGTGTTCAATATCTTTGCTGTTTCACGTCACTTTCTAGTCATCCATGCATATAGCAAAAATGACCCCGATTCTAAGCCTACAAAATAGTGGAAACTCGTAGTAGCACAGAGATGTAATAGTGAGGAATTACACACATGACCTTGCCCAGGATACACTTCCAAGGCCCCCCATTTAAGAATTTCCACATCATTGCTCTTACCACGGATGTATAGTGGGCCCCTTAGAAGATCAGGGGGTCTTGGCCCAGAAACCACATGAGGAGCAGCAGCTGTGGGAATAAATCAGTCAATAGGGTGGATCTCATTACAGTGAATCATTTTGCCCAAGGGGAACTTGGAAATACACATTTCCAAAAATAATTAGTTTTGCCTGATTCAATCAATATTTCTCAGGCACTGCATAAGGTACCGAGGAACTAGCGATGAATGAGACACAGTCCCACACGCAACAGAGACATGTAAGGACAGAGAAAGTCACACTATGTTAGAGTAAGTGCCTAATGCTGTGAGGAAACAAGGAGCTCATTCTCCAGTGTAGGGAAAAGGATCCAACTACCTGGACGAGTGATGGAGGCACATGAATGTGTAAATGCCAACACTTCGAGAAGTTTAACATTTGTATATCGTATTAAACATAGTTGGCTCCTGATCAGTAATAGTTGAGGAAGAAAACATAAGAAGTTAATAGAAATATTTCTTTTTTTTCAAAGACTTATTTATTTGAAAGAGTTACCAAGAGAGGTAGAGATAGAGAGAGAGATCTTCCATCCACTGGTTCACTCCGCAGATGGCCACAATGGCCTGAGCTGCGCCAATCCGAAGCCAGGAGCCAGGAGCTTCTTCCATGTCTCCCACGTGGGTGCAGGAGCCCAAGGACTTGGGCCATCTTCTACTGCTTTCCTAGGCCATAGCAGAGAGCTGGATCAGAAGAGGAGCAGCCAGGACTAGAACCGGCACCCATATGGGATGCCAGCGCTTCAGGCCAGGGCTTTAACCTGCTGCGCCACAGTGCTGGCATAGAAATATTTCTAAGTTTATGACCACAAACAATTTAAACCTGTCTATGTGCCTAAGACAAGAATGTAATGAGTAGGGAACAAGAAGTAGAATCGGGAAACACGTGGTAAAGGCATGAGAAAAGCATGAAGCAGGAGGTAAGAGGCCACAAGGATACAGTTCCGTTAGACCTTACTGAAAGAAAGCATGGCCACAGTTCAGGCCAAGACGCTAAGTGAATGCCTCAGGCATTGTGATTGCTGCTCCCACTCCAAGGTCACTGTCCTTAGGGGCTCCGTTGTCCTAACCGAATCTCCCTTCAAAAGTCGGGTGCACCATCAAGTGCAGGCTGCCACCTCTACTGCCAGATCCTAAAGACGGGGTCACTTCCACATCTCCACCAAGCCACGCCCTCTCACATCTGGAAGTTTCCTAACAAGAGGCATCAGCTTTCATGAATTCTGCATTCGAGGGTGGTGCATCGTTGGGAAAAAGCAGACTTGCCCTTACTGCAAAGAGAAGGTTGATTTGAAGAGGATGATCAGTAACCCGTATCCTTTCTTAAAAAGTCCTAGGATGTTACCTTAAGTGTTCCTAGGGGTGCATTCTTCAATGTGTACTCAATGACTGTATAACTTTTGTGACAGCAGGAAATGGTTTTCCCTATTTCAGAATTCCTTGGGATCTCTCCCTCCTGTGCCTACACTGCATCCTGGAGTGCAAGTTAAATGCCAACAAGCATTCCACTGTTGGTGTTTCATATTTTCCACATTAAGAACATGAGTGGGAATGTGATGGGACATTGCAAAAGGTAGTTTAAAATACGAAGGAATAATTAGGACAATGAATGGGCCAGTGCTTGGATTGGATGAGTGGAAGATGGGTAAATAAATTGGGATTGAAATTGTAAAAGCCCTAAGTGTGAAGGAGGGTATGGAAAAAGTATTTTTTGAGATGTACCAGATTTTATTATTCCCAGAAATTAGGAACTGGGTCTCAGCTTTTTAACTTCGTGGCCATGCCGTCACTTCTTCTTAGGCTGGACCCTACTGGTGTAATGTGGAGAGGAAATGAAGACTCACGGATCTGGGCAGCTTTGCAACAGCCACCAGGCTTTGCAAAGGCAACACAGATGCCTGGCTGAAGAGGCCCAAATTTCACTGTGGTTATAGGATGGGAATGGCCCCCATTCAGAGCTGGCCAGAAAGACTTGGTCCTCAACCCATAGCCCCAAGACCATGTCCTATCTCTTCCCGAGAATCAATGGGACAAATGGGATCCCAATGCATTCCCCTTAAATAGACAAGGCCAGAGAGGTTGGCATCAACCTGCCACACACTCACTCTTCCTCCAAGAGGGAGCCTTCTGCGGGACAGACAGTTATGCTCTACAGCAATGAAATAGCTTCCTGCCCACTGCTGCTCCCTTACTCCTCACCAAAGGTACAGTTTAACGGTAGATCCCAGCAGCAATGCCCCCATCTCTGAGCACTGCAAATCGAGGAGAGACTTTCAAAGAGGGCATCAGAGGAGGAGGTAGTATCAGTGGGTCTTTGGGTATCAGAATGGTGCCATGGCAACAGATTGCCGGCCCGCATCCCCTGGCTCCACCCACAGCCTGGCCTTCCCGGTGATCCGTGTCACACAAGCACAACTCAAGGCTGAAGGTGACACTCCTTCCTCCTTCCTTTGTACCCAAGGTCCCTGCGTACCCCTTCTCATAGCAGGGGAGCAATTTGGCTAAGAACTTATAAAACTGCAGTACATAAACCTTTGGTATAAAAGTGGTAATAATATGATCATAAATGTCACCTTAAATGACTTAAATAAAAAGGGAAATTCATTTCTTTTTATAGTCTTGAGGCCCTAAACTGTTGAATGCTACACATTCTCAAAGGGCCTACAGGAGCCATTCTGCACATGAAAATAACAATTAATTCTGGTAAATGAAAAATTATGTCACATGCATACAAATCATGACTCATCAAAAAGGTACATGGTCTCTTTTTTTTAAAAGAGAATTTTTAAATTTAAATATATGCTTTCATCTGCTTGAAAGGCAAAGCAACAGAGAGGGAAGGAGGGAGTGAGAGAGAGGTCTTCTATCCATTGGTTCACTCCCCAAATGTCATCAAAAAGCTAGGGCCAGGCTACACCAATGCCAGGGACCTGGAACTCAAGTCTGGGTCTTCCACACGGGCCGCAGGGATCCAGCACCTAAGCCATCATCTTCTGCCTCCCAGGATGCATTAGCAGGAAGCTGGATGGGAAGCAGCACTCTGATAGGGGACGCAGGACTCCCAGGCAGTGACTTAACCCACTGGGCCACAATGCCAGCCCCACAAGCTCTCCTTCATTAAGACTCAGTGTGAAAAAGCTGCTTTTTCGGTTGTAAAAAACCAAAGACACTATGCATTCACTAAATGCCCTGAACACAATTTATTGAGAAAACCAGAAAAGCTTGTGTCTTAGGTGATGCCCTAGTGTCATCAATGAGCCCTCTGTGATGTGCCAACTGCAGGAGAGCCACAACGAAGCTTTTGTTCCCTTTCAGCAGCTTCTGCTGTCCTTGGTTTTCCCATAGTCGCTCCCCACTTCCTCCTTCTCTGATATACCCTTGTCTTTGATTCTATTTATTTTATAAACAATTTCAATTTATTTTCAGAGAGTGGGTGTGGTGTAAATAGCAATGGTAATAATGCCATGAAAATCACATAGGGGACTTCTAATTCACACACAGAATTGACAACAAAGGAAATGCCCATTTATTACACTGCTTACTACATTCGCAAATGGGACTGATGCTATCTTGCTACTTGGCTGTACACAGAACCACCTCCTTAACTGAGCCTTAGCTGGGAGCGCACACATTTTCTGTACGGACAAATCCTGGACTGGCTTCGTTATTTAGTGGCCTGGCAGCCTGTAGTGATAGGAATAGTCCAAGGCATCAACTATTCTCTGGGGCTGGAGTAGTGCAGCACACTCGGGCTGAAGCAGCGCCTCCATGGTTGAAGATTTTTAAACCTTTGGTCTTGTATTTAATATTGATGTTCTTTTTTTTTTAATTTTAGAATCCCCCAGGAGTTTGGAAAATTAAAATCTGGTATCATTCTTGAAGCAATCTGTCTGTGTGGAAAGAACTCAATAAAGTGTGCTTTCTCCATCTTTCCTGCTACAATCGCTTTCTAACCCACGCATGTGATACATTCGTTACATCCGTTTTTGGCCATTCTGCCTCCAATATGACCAATAACAATCTCATCTGTAAAAGGTTTCAGAGGTTTGCAAAATACACAAGGAATTTAGTTAAAACTACCTGCTCCTTAATCCAACACCTTCACAGTAGGGACAGTTGTTAAGTAACCTATGATTTGGGACCAGCATTGTGGCATGGCAGGTAAAGCCACCTGACAGTATCCCATATGGGCGCCAGTTCGAGTCCTGGCTGCTGCACTTCCCATCCAGGTCCCTGCTAATGGCCTGGGAAAGCAGCGGAGGATGGCCCAAGTCCTTGGGCCCCTGCCACCCATGTGCGAGACCAGATGAAGCTCCTGGCTCCTGGCCCAGCCCTGGCCATTGCAGCCATCTGGAGAGTGAACCAGCAAATGGAAGAACTCTCTCTGTCTCTCTGCCTTTCAAATTAATTAATTATTTTAAAAACTTTGGTGTAGGGGACTGGCACCGTGGCTCACTTGGTTAATCCTCCGCCTGCAGCACTAGCATCCCATATGAGCTCTGGGTTCTAGTCCCGGTTGCTCTTCTTTCAGTCCAGTTCTCTGCTGTGGCCCGGGAAGGCAGTGGAGGATGGCCCAAGTGCTTGGGCCCTGCACCCGCATGGGAGACCAGGAAGAAGCACCTGGCTCCTGGCTTCGGATTGGCGCAGTGCACCGGCCACAATGCGCCGGCCTTAGCAGCCACTTGGGAGGTAAACCAACGGAAGGAAGACCTTTCTCTCTCTCTCTCTCTGTCTAACTCTGTCAAATAAAAAAAATTTTTTTAAAAAACCTTGGTTTAGGGTTAAGGTCTTTTCCGCTCTATGTGCAGCTTTTATACCACAAACCCTTCTGAACAGAGAAGGGTTTGCTCCCAAAGCCTAGCTGTCACGCCTACTTGACGGACCCTGGCAACTCTGGGCTTCCTGGGGCTGCCAGCTGCACTAAAACCCACCCAAGGAACACTCTGACGTGGAGAGACGCCCTCCTTCCTTTCGTGCCAGTCAGTCCACGCCCACGCGAGTACATGCACACATTCCCCTACACAGAAGGACTTGCATATTCTATGCACTGCTCTGCTCTTATTTTCTCCGTGAGACTTACCAGTATTTGAAATCCTGTCAAATGTATTGTAGGTTTGTCTTCCGCTCCGTGAAGGCAAGGGATTTTATCTGTCATGTTCCCCAATATATCCCCCACTAAAGCCATACCCAGCACAGCACCCAATAAATATTTGTTGAAAGAATAAGTTTATCTGGCAGGAGAGATCAAATTAACGGAATAAGAAAGACAACCAGAAGGAATTAACCCAAGAATGCTATGTTGGACCTCAAATTCATTCATTTTAAGCTCCCAGTCGTTTGTTAAATAGCCAACAGCATATAGAGAACACCAGGTATCTATTCGGAAATACTAGAAGCCACTACACTTGCAGGAAGTAGAGAGGAAACACACTGATTTTCCCTGTCCATATAACGGCGGTATATCTGAGCTATTCAAAATGCCATCGTCCACAAAACACACACGACTTCACCCTGTTGGGAACTTCCCTCCTGCACACTGCCTAGTGCTTCAGCATTGTAGCTGCCCTACCATTCGGATTTCTAGATGTAATTCTGGTTCATTTGTCTCTGCAGCAGATAGTTCCACAATGCAATACTTACATGCTAGGCATGTTCATGGGACTACAGAGATAAAGCAAGATCCTAAATTTACAGTCCACTTATAAATAAAAGATTTTGTATTTGGATAAAGCACTAAATGAAAATTAGTTTTCTAGCCGGCGCCGTGGCTCAACAGGCTAATCCTCCACCTTGCGGCACCGGCACACCGGGTTCTAGTCCCGGTCGGGGTGCCGGATTCTGTCCCGGTTGCCCCTCTTCCAGGCCAGCCCTCTGCTGTGGCCCAGGAGTGCAGTGGAGGATGGCCCAAGTGCTTGGGCCCTGCACCCCATGGGAGACCAGGAAAAAGCACCTAACACCTGGCTCCTGCCATCGGATGAGCGCGGTGCGCCGGCTGCAGCGCGCCGACCGCGGCAGCCATTGGAGGGTGAACCAACGGCAAAGGAAGACCTTTCTCTCTGTCTCTCTCTCTCACTGTCCACTCTGCCTGTCAAAAAAAATAAATAAATAAATAAAAAGAAAAAAAAAATAGTTTTCTTTTGAAAAAAAAAAAAAGAGTCCCTTAAATTGCCCTGTGATGCACTTGCCCCCTGCTTGGTAAGGAGAGCTGCACAGAGGTAGAGTTAACAACCTTTAGAACTCTAGGCAAGGAAGCCGGCATTTATCTGTACGGAAGTCAAGGCAACCCTCAGAGCTCAAAAGTGTCAATAATCACTACACAACCTCAGAAAAAAAATCAAGCTGCCATTTTCTTTCTCAAACTGAAGTCTTCACACTCTAGTCCCGATTTGGCAAAGAACTATGCACATATGCACCGAGAAAAGACAGGGGAGCTACACATTACAAAGCTACCAAGGGTTATCCCAAGGTCATGGGAGAAGACCCCATTCTTATTTTCTCTTATGTGCTGTTACCTCTTTTCTGACACTTCCTCAGTAAATATACCTAACATTCAAAATGAAAAAAATGCACCTGATTTTTAAAGATTATTTTAAAACTATCAATTATGAAGCTATCTGTGTTGCTATTTGAAGTCTTGAAATTAAATATTTAGATCAAGCCAATGTTGAATTGATCTGGTGTTTTCTCTCTTTTTAAAAATTTACTTATTTATTTATTTATTTATTTCAAAGGCAATTATGGGGGTAGGGAGAGAGAGGTTTTTCACTTGCTATTTCACTCCCCAAGTATCTGCAATGGCCAGGGTTTGGCCAGACCGAAGTCAGGAGTCTAGAACTCCGACCGGGTCTCCCACGTAGATGGCAGGGGCCCAGGCACTTGGGCCATCCTCTGCTACTTCCCCAGGTACA
The DNA here is from genome assembly GCA_949820135.1 of Sylvilagus floridanus. Lineage (NCBI taxonomy): Eukaryota > Metazoa > Chordata > Mammalia > Lagomorpha > Leporidae > Sylvilagus > Sylvilagus floridanus. The sequence goes on along the minus strand of OX463238.1, from coordinate 20,678,568 downwards.
TTAGCAGGGAGCTGGATCAGAAGTAGAGCAGCCAGGATTCAAAATGGAGCTCCAATATGGGACACAAACATCGCAGATGGTGGCCTAACGCACTGCACCACAAAGCTGGCCACCGTTTGGCTCTCTTGATAATCAATGTGGCGCCCACTGTGGGAAACACAGAAGAAAACAGAAATCCCCCCATTGTGCTGGGTTTCTGTGATAGTCCCACGGGGCCTTATTGAGAACGTGTCCCTCTTTCCGTGGGCTGCCACTGTCTCACCCTCACACCCTCCAGGCAGTTTGTGTGACAGACACGGCCTGGAGTCTATTATGCACTTAATGAACTTATTTCTCTGGATATTTCTCTTCAAACAGCAGGGTTTCTTATATGCCTGCCTGTACCCATGACAGAACAATAACCATTTACAAACAATAATACCTAAAGGGAAAACCACTTATTGGAAAATAATAGTAACAGAAAAAAAAAAAAACATTTACCAGCACTAATATGTAAGGGAAAATCAATTGTTGAAAACTAGCAATAAATAATAACAGAAAAATAACCATTGCACCAGCAATAATGTGTAAGGGAAACGGGTACCTGTGGTCCCCGTTCTCTGGGGCTTGGAGCTTTTGCCCTCCCACTAACCGCCAGAGGGGAAAAAGACCAAGGATGTTATGCTCTGTGGTTTGTTTCTATTCCTGAATTTCAAACCCTCAGTTTCCAAGGATAGAGAGACTATCACCCTATTTTAATGGCAGAAAACATTTGGGGTCAGGTCCAGTGGCATGGCCAAGGTTACCCACCTACTAACCCAGGTCTTTCTGACCCCAGAGCCCACTTAGTCACAGAGACCAAATTTTGGCTGAGAAGAAATCAAAGCAGGTTTGCTCCCTCTGGAATATGGTTTCCAGAGTAAGGAGACAGATGCATGGTATCACTGGCCAGCTCTTAGCAAAAAGTAACACATAAATTTAATGTACTATTAAATCTTGATCACAAAAATTTACACATGGTAGTAGCTTCTATCTTCCAATTACTGTGTATCAAACTATTTTTGGACATTGTGAGGAATCTCCAGGTATACAGTTATTTAAAATCTATTTAGCTCACATGTATTTATTTTTAATTTTCCAAAGGGGGAAAAAAAGGAAGATTTTTTTTTTAGAATTAGAAATTTTTTTTCCAATGAAGAAAAAAGCAAAACAGCAACAAGACACCACAGGAAGTAACCAGAAGTTGAGAGCCTTGGTGATTAGACACCAAGTAGAACTGAACAGGTGCTAAGAGCTACAGAACCTGAAGCAGCATGTGGAAGCTTCTTGCAAAGTCTCCCAAACTGAGTATTCCATTTGTTCTAACAGTTTTGTTCTCATGGGAAAACACAATTTAGTGTTCCTTGTGCTGCGTGCCCTCTCTCAAGTGCCTGCTGCTGGGAAAACCCATCAAGTAGCCAGACAGGCCCAGTTCACGTGACAGTAACACCCTCTGGTACTCTGTCTCCTATCAAGGTTAATGGGACACACAGTTCTTACTCCCCAGGATGACAACCAGCTTGGCTGAGCCCCCCAAACGTTTCCCCTTGATGCTCTTGAGACCAGTTGCACAGAGACGTGGGGAAGAGCACCCTCTTTCGCAGAAAGCTGACTGACCTGACACGGTCTTTTGAAGTCTTCAGTTCATTTGCATTCTGTCCTAAAGGCTGCAGATGATCCAGAGACCAATAACGGACTTAGACCGTGACTATCCTGTAACGATATACCCAAAGCCATTTTTCCTAACCTGGTGAGTTTTCATAAAACAGTTGTAGTAGTTGTAGTAAGCAGGTCCTCAAATGAAAAATACATTTGTGTGGTTATCGTCAGAATAAACACTGAAACAAGGCACCTAAAGACCAAGGCCAAGACTGGCCTTCGGGCAGGAACCTAGGACTTTATGGCGGCCCTCAAGTTGCCCCAGAACCCGGCGTGCTCAGCCTCCTCCGTGGGCCACTCCAGGTAGGTCCTGGTGTTCATGATCTTGCGCAGCTTGCAGAAGCGCTGGGGGATGGCCTTCTTCTCAATGGGCTCCAGGAGCACCAGAATGGCGGCGTCATCGTTCTCATCGAAGAGGCGGAAGTGGGAGAAGTCCAGCTCGTACTTGCACCACTCGCTCCTGACGAAGTTCCGCGAGAGCACGAAGACCGTCTTGCGGCTCTTCTCGATGCAGTCGATGATGTTGTCGATGATCCACTTGCCGGGAACAAAGTCCCGCTTGTGGAGACACAGCCTGAACGGGGGCTCGGAGTGCTCCAGCTCCTGCACCAGCAGGTTCTCCACCCAGTAGGAGTCGTGCTCGCTGTAGGACACGAACGCGTCGTAACACACGTCCCTGAGGACCGCTTTCCTCGGCTTCCTCTTGGCCTGCAGCCAGGCCCACGTCATCTTCAGGTACCACAGCCCGTGGAAATGGCGGCACAGGACCACGGCGAGCAGCGTCAGCAGGAGGAGGACACAGCACACGCCGGACACCACCGCTGCCCTGTGGCACTCGGACACCGACAGGCGCGCGTCCTGCACCTGCTGGCCACGCACGTGGGATGGGGAGTCACACAGGTAGCTCTCCGGCCAGTCCACCAGGATCCTGGTCAGCGCAGGCTGCTCCTGAGTCAAAGACAGGAAGTCGCAGGAGCAGATGAAGTTGTTCCCTCCGGCTTCCAAGGCCGTCACCTTCTGAAAGGATTCAAGCTGCTCCTTCGAGAAAGTGTTTATCAAATTCCTGCTGATTTTCATGACGAGTAGCATGGGTAACAGGGAGGCACCCGGGAGGGTCTTTAACATATTTCTGGAAATATAAAGTTCTTTGAGTCTGGGCAGGGTCAAAGAAAACACATTGAGATTGTTATTGCTAACGTCTAGGATTTCCAGGGTCTGTGGGATGCAGTACGTCAAACTGTGTATCCGTGTGCTGGACAGGTTCAGCCGTCTCAGCCTTTCTGGCCACTGACACGTGTCAGGCATGGCGTGAAAAGTATTCTTACTGATGTCAAGGTCGGTCAGGTTTTTCAGCGTCAGCAGGGTCTCTCCGGTTTTTTCTAATGACGTCAAATGATTTTGCCTTAAAATTAACGTCTGCAGAGAGGGCCAGGCCTTCTCGCAGGCTGAATTTTTCAAATATTCTTCCACCATCAGATTTTCACTGAGATCTAAGTATTCTAATGATTTTAAATGTTGCGAGAATGAACAAGGAACCAAAAAAACCTTACTGTTTTCCACTGTGATCCTCTTCACCCTTTCTGAGAGTGAATAGATGGTACTCAGATCGTAAAATAAATAGAACTTGGGGATGTGCAACCTCCGGATTGTTAACGTTTCGACTTTACCCAGATCTTGACTTAGGTCTCGGTCGGGTACTTCGAAATCACCAACTCCATTAAGGGTGCAATCATCAAACTCTAAGTCCAGTAACTCAGGCACATGAGCCAGCAGTTTGAGTATTTCATTACAACTCTCATCGGTGATTTTCACACTTCTAAAGGTAAATCTGGTAATCCGTGGATTCGGTTCGGTGACGGACAGCCCCGAAAAATGGAAATCTTCCAGATCAGTCTCTCTCAGCTCCAGACACTCCACAGAACTTAAAAGGTCTGGGAAGAGCTGGAGCAGCAAGGTGGGCTGCCTCAGGTGGAGAATCAGGCGGCTCACGCTGGGGATGGACCCCAAGCCCTGTGGCTCGTAGCTCTGCAGGTTTGACGCATCAATCTCAAGTTCCTCGAGAGAGCGGACTCCAGCAAAATCCATCCTCCGAATATTCGCGAAGGCATAAAGGCTTCCTACTTTCAGGATTTGCAAATGTGGGAGGTGAGAAAACAGAGATGTCTCCCCAAGGGTTCTGTAAGGGTTTTCCAGCAAGTTTAAGAATTTCAGGGACGAGAGAGGCCTGAACCAGGCGGCGGATAAATGAGATAGGTGGTTATTGGATAAGTCCAGGTGCTCGAGGCTGCCCAGGGAAGAGAAAGAATCTTCATCTATCGTGTTGATGCCATTGAACATCAGCATCAGAGCCCTGAGGTGCACACACCTGTGCAAGTCACTGTCTCTGATATAGGTGATCTCGTTGTTGGACAGGTCAAGGCTTTTCACCGTTGCCATGAGCCCCGAGGGGATGGACTGGAAGGATCTGGAGCGCCCATCACAGATGCCGGCAGGGTCGCAAGACAGAGAGGGCAGGTCAGGAGCCCCTTCCGTGGGGAAGCTGACTATAGCCCCCAAGGCCCACACCATCCACAACGCAGGTGGCATCATCCAGGAATCCAACCTACAAGTGAAAGACGTCCAAATGAGCAATGGTGCGTAGCAGCGTTATCTTAACTCAGATTCTTGAGAAATGTTTTCAAAGGCATGCACAAGTGTACACACACACACATCTTGCACTACTAACATGGGCATCTGCTTGTCACGCAGGGATTTAGAAACACAACCATCTGGGAGCTCAGAGCAGGACTCAACAGACAGGAGGAAAGAAGGAGTGGCTGGATGTGGGAATGAATGGCAAGCCAAGAGGAACTGGGCCAGGCTTCACCATAAGGGTTTTCAATCACCTTTTCCTGCGCTCAGCCCTCGTTACAGGTAAGCTCACCTCATTCCTGCGTCAGTATCCTTTTGACTCATGGAGCTCTCCCAGGACCACACCACAGCTCTCCATGGACACTATGCACTGAGTGAGGCCCCAGGAACAGCACAGTCTCTTGCCCAAAGGAAAAAAGGCTCTGGCTCATCAGCCATGTCTCACACCCACACCAGGCTGGCAGGAACAGGGCAGGGTGCCCCAGGCAGAGCAAGGTGGTTTGCCCGGAACACCAAAAGCTTCTCTCCCTGCAGAGAAGTGTTTGAGTCTGGATGGACGGTTCAGGCCTGGACAGCTGCCTGGACCACAACCATGCATCCAACAGTTTCCTCCCTGCACGCCTTCTGGGCCATGTAGCCTATCCCTCTCCTTTATTCCTTGCTTCTGCTTGCTTTTGTCTGCATTTGTGCAATGCGCTAACTCTGCAATGCGCTAACTTTCTGAAATACTTAGCCCGAAGAACAAAACTTGTTCCAGGTAGAACTGATTTCGCACAGTCACAGAATCTGAACAATTACAAAGACCTAGATTATATAATTTACAGCCACAGATAATGAAAACAAACAGAATCGAAGCCTAAGTGTGTTTGGTTTGGGAATTTAATTAACGCCCACACCAACGCTACTGCTTTGCCTGCCTTCCTCTCTGTTTTTAGATAAGTGGGCCATGCATATCTATTCTGAATGTCATTGTTCCCCTGCTTTGTTGAGCTATAATTGATGTACAAAAATCCAGTCCATGATTACAGCAAACAACCTGGTGAGTCTGGACATATAGGTGCACTCCTGGTGCTGTCATCACAACCCACATCCAAAGCATCTCCTTCATTTCCAGAAGTTTCTGCCTCTCTCTGCTCTGCCTTTGTGCCTTCTGAGTGGAGCCTTTGTGTCTTAGTCCATTGGTGCAGCTGTAACAAAATACCTGAGCGGGTCACCTGTAAAGGGTAGATGTTTCTTCCTCAAGGCCCTGGAGGCTGGGAAGCCCCACCAAAGCACTGGCATCGGCGTCTGGAGAGGCTGCTCTCCTGCTGCCAAACAGCACCTCACATGGTGTATCCTCACTCGGTGGCACTGGATAAGAGTACTGCCTTCAATCTCACACTCTCCTGTATGGTACGTTAAGGTAACCTGTGAACTCTGCCTTCATGACCTCACACCCGCCAATGGCCACACTTCACAATAAAACCATCACATCGGGCATTAAGTCTCAACAGGAATTTTACAGGCACACCATCATTCACTGTGTAGCACTTTTGATAATGTTTTTAATATTTTCTTTAATAATGATTCCAATGAGTTATTTAAAAATCCTACATTCTTGTAACAATATTCTCCCTATTATTTTCTAAAATCCTGCTTGCTTTGTCTTTTGCTGAGGTCTACAATTTACCTGAGGTTAATATTTGAGGGAGGTGTGGGGGGGAGCCATTGTAATCCATAAGCTGTACTCTGGAAATTTATATTCTCTAAATAAAAGCTTTATATATATAAAAAAAAATTTGAGGGAGTAGACAGGATTCTTTTTTTTTTTTCCAGTAAGAAAATTCAATTAACTCAACAACATTTTCTAACAGGTCATTCGGGAAACAATCAACAACAATAATATCTTTGTCAATAGTCACATACCTTTAGAGGAGTGAGTCTGGTATGAGTGTTTGGTATTCAGATCCAATGTCTATTTGTCTATCCTTACACCAGTAACATACTGTACTAAGTAAATCATACAACCTGGTATTCAGGACAGCAAGTACTTCCTCCTTGTTTTTCTTCAAGTATGGCTTGGTTATGCTTGGCCCTTTGAGTATTTTTATAAATGGCAAAGTCAATTTGTCACTTTCAAAAACACTACCTGTTGAGATTTCAATATGTAGTGCATTGAATCTATAGATTGGTGCCCAAACAGATTGGTTTGGGAACTATTAACATCACTATGGCACCAAATCTTCAGTTCCATGAGTATGACAGATCTCATTTAAGTCTTTGTTATTGCAGTAATATTTTAAGGTTTTTGCATAGAGGTCTTGAGCATAGTTTGTGATATTTATTTCTAAGTATTAGATGTTTTTGAAACATTGAACTCAGTGTTACATGCATATTTATACGTGACACACACCTATATGGAAAAATTCAATTAAATTTTACATTTGACCATGCATGGAGCAATACTATTAAACTAACTTAGTAAGAGTTTGCAGATACTATAGGATACTACATTTTCTATGAATCCAATCACATCATCCAAATATAATGATGATTTTTTTCTTTTTTTAAGGTTTATGTGTTTGTTTAAAAGGCAGAGTGACAGAGAGAGGGTCTGGGAGTGAGGGGGAGAAAGAGGGGTGGAGAGAAAGGACGGGAAAGAGAAATCTTTTATCTGCTGGTTCACTCCCCAAATGGCAGCAATGGCCAGAGCTGGGCCAGGCCAAAGCCAGGAGGCGAGAACTCCAACTGAGTCTCCCGTGAGAGTTGTAGGAACCCAAGTATTTGGGCCACCCTCTGCTGCTTTCCCAGGTGCATTAGGGGAGCTGGATCAGATGCAGAGCAGCCAGGACTCCAGTTGGTACTTATGAGTGGGATGCCACTGTCAGAGGCAGAGCCTAACCCAATGCACCACCATGCCAGCCCCTCGTTTTTTCTTACACAGCATCTTTATTTCATTGTCTTGATGGCTGAATGTTCGTTTTATCAAATTTTTTTCTTCCTGAATCTACCAAGACAGTAACATGAATATCCTCCTTTCTCTGTTAATAAATAGTGGTGATTACATTGATTGACTTCACAATGTTAAGACAATCTCACCTTTTAAAAAAATAAAATCCAAATTAGCTGGATGTATTATCTTTTTTTATTCATTGCTAGGTTTGACTCACTACCAGTTTGTCCTAATTTTTGCATCTATATTCAGAAATTAATTTGCCCTATCAATTTCCTTTCTCCTAATACTCCAATCTGTTAGAATTAACCAGCCACCATCTGGGCCTCCAGTTTTTGTTGCTTTAGCATGTTTGTTTCTGTGAGATAAATTTATTGTACACCTACAGAACTATTCAAGGACTGGCATTGTGGTACAGTGGGTTAAGCTGCCGCCTGCAATGCTGGCAACCTATCTGAGCACCAGTTCAAGTCCTGGCTGCTCTACTTCCTATCCAGCTCCCTGCTAATGTGCCTGGGAAAGCAGCGAAAGATGGCTTGGGCCTTGGCACTCACATGGGAAACCCAGTTGGAGTTCCAGGCTCCTGGCTTCAGTCTGGCCCAGCCCTGGTCATTGCAGCCATTTGAGAAGTGAACCAGCTGATGGAATACCTCATTCTCTCTCCGTCTCTCCTTCTCTCTGCAACTCTGCCTTTCAAAAAATAAATAAATATTTTTAAAAAGAAAAGAACTATTCCAACGTTCTTTTTCCTTTGTTAATTTTTGTAAGTTTTTCAGGAAATTTATCTTCTAAATTTTCAAATGTACTTGCACACTTATAATATCTTTTTATTTCATTTCTATGGGAGTTAATGTGTTAAAACTTTTAGACAGAGGCCGGCACTGTGGCATAGCAGGTAAAGCTGCCACCTGTAGTGCCGGCATCCCATATGGTTGCCAGTTCCAGTCCCAGCTGCTCCTCTTCCGATCCAGCTCTCTGCTGTGGCCTGGGAAAGCACTAGAAGATGGCCCAAGTGCTCAGGCCCCTGCACCTGCATGAGAGAGCTGGAAGAAGCTCCTGGCTTCGGATCAGCCATTTGGGGAGTGAACCAGCAGATGGAAGACCTTTCTGTCTCTCTTTAACTCTGCCTCTCAAATAAATAATTAAACCTTCAGAAAAGTGTTTAGACAACTTACATTTGACATTTTATTTAAGCAAACAGCAATTCATGAAGGAGACAACACCCAGAACCAAAGTTCAAAGGAGTCTAGAACCCTCCACCCAGTAGTATGGAGAGTGAGCTTTCAGAGGCTGAAAACAAAAGCAAAGGTGAGAAGTCGCCTGATTGGCCGCGGCGAGGCGTCAGCTCTCTCTGGAGATGGCATAGTGTGGCATTTGCCTTATTTGAGAATGGGCTGATCTTTAGCCTCTGGCTGAAGTGTGGAACTTTTAACTTTATCACTTTGTCATTTGAGAGGCAGAGGGGAGCAGGCCTCAGACAGACAGAGGTTCTGCCTGCTGGTTCAGTCCTCAAGTGCCACCAACACCTGGGGCTGGGCCAAGGCCAAGGCCAAAGCCAGGAGCCAGGCTTACAGTCTAGGTCTCCCACGTGGGTGGGAGCAACCCAACTATCTGAGCTATCACCTCCGCCTCCCAGCGTGTACACTGGGAGAAAGGTGGCATCAGGAGCCAGAGAGCGGAATTGAACCCAAGACTTCCATATGAAACAGCGGCACCTTAACCACTAAGCTAACCACCTGCTTCTGCTTTGCTGGTTTTCATTGACTGAAACTCATCTATTTGTTACAAGAAAAATACTCCTATGATCTAAGTTAGGTGGCAATTTGTTACATAGGAACTGATTACATGGAGGCTAATGGCCTCCTAATTTATATATTTTAACAAAAGTGGAGCCTTTTATTCTTCAGAGCAGTTATTTGTGCCTGTGTTTCTCTTGTCTTGCCAGAGGCTTGTAATTTTTAGTACTTTCAAAACCCTACCTTTGATTTTACAAAACCTCTATTGTCTACTTCTTGAATTTCTATTTATATTACTATCCCCTCCCTTCTGTCTTCTCTGGATTTATTTTACTGTTCTTTTTCTAGTTTCCTGAAGTGGATGCCTGTTCATTAATCTTCAGCTATTCTTCAATTCCAATGCATGCATTTAAGGTTATAAATTGTTATTTAAACTCCAGCTTAGCTGCATTTGACAAGTTTTTATATGTCATTTTTTCATTTGTGTTCAAGTATTTTCTAATTCTGTTAGGAATACACTAATTTACAAATATATGGGGATTTTTTATAGGTTTGTTCTTGTTGTTTTCTCCTTTAATTCTATTACAGCCAGAAAATCTACTCTGTAAGACTCAAGTTCAGAGTTCTTACTCTGTAAGTTCTTTATTTATTTATTTATTTATTTTGACAGGCAGAGTGGACAGTGAGAGAGAGACAGAGAGAAAGGTCTTCCTTTGCTCTTGGTTCACTCTCCAATGGCCGCTGCGGCTGGCCCACTGTGGCTGGCGCACCGCGCTGATCCTAAGGCTGGAGCCAGGTACTTCTCCTGGTCTCCCAGGGGGTGCAGGGCCCAAGCACTTGGGCCATCCTCCACTGTACTCCTGGGCCACAGCAGAGAGCTGGCCTGGAAGAGGGGCAACCGGGACAGAATCCGGAGCCCTGACCGGGGCGCTGCAAGGCAGAGGATTAGCCTAGTGAGCCACAGCACCGGCCACTCTGTAAGTTCTTACTCTGTAAGACTCAAGCACAGAGTTCCAGTATGTTCTGCGGCTTCAGCCGCTGCAGAAAACAGTGCTCTGCATAGGTCCAGTAAGTCAAGAATATCATTCACACTTTATTTGCCGATACACAACAACTGTACATATTTATGGGATAAAGTATGAGCGCTGATCCACGTATCCATTGTGTAATGATCAAGTCAAGGTATTAAGCACATTTTTCACCTCAATATTTATTTCTTTGTGGGGAGAACATTCGAAATACTCTCTTGTAGCTACTTTGAAACACACAATGTAACATGGTTAACCACAGTCATCCTGCGAGGCACAGGGCCCCAGGACGTATTCCTGCTCCATAACCACGGTTCTGTACCCACCATGGACCCATCTCCCCAGTAACCACCATTCTCCTCTGTACTTCACGAGATCATCTTCAGATTCTGCAGCTGAGTGACATGATGTGCTGTTTGTCTTTCTCTGCCGGGCTTATTTCACTTAATCTAATGTTCTCCAGGTTCATCCATCTGCTGCTAATAACAGGACTTCATTCTCTTTTGCAGCTAAATAATATTCTATTGTGTGTGTGTGTGTGTGTGTGTGTGTGACATTTTCTTCATCTATTCATCTGTTGTTGGACACTTGGGTGGATTCCATATCCTGGATATCATTAATAATACTGCAGTGATAACTGAAGTGTAGATGTCTCTTCAACATACCGATTTTATTTCCTTTGGATAAATACCCAGTAGTGGGATTGCCAGATCATATGACAGTTCTGTCTTTAACTGTTTTCCATAACAGCTGGACCAATTCACATTCCCAACAACACTGTATAAGGGTTCTGATTTCTCCACACCCACACCACCATTTATTTGTTATCCATTTTGATAACAGCCATTCTATATAGGAATGATATCTCACTGTGGTTTTGATTAGCATTTCTCTGATAATTCATGATATGGAGCATTTTTTTCAAACACCTGTTGACTATTTTTTATAACCTCTTTTAAGCAGTATTATTCACATCTTTGTCTAAATATTTTTTTGCTACTGAGTTCCTTATACAAGGGGTCTTCAAAAAGTTCATGAAGAATGCATATTATGAAAACCTATGCTTCGATTTCAAAGATTTTTTTGCACCAAAATAAACTTATCTTTGAATTCTCTTTTTTCCACAAACTTTTTGAAGCACCCTCATACATTCTGAATATTAACCCCTTGTCAGATGCATTGTTTGAAAATATTTCTCCCATTCTATAGGTTGTCTCTTCACTTTGATGTTTCCTTTGTTCTGTAGAATTTTTATTTATTTATTTATTTATTTATTTATTTGAAAGTCAGAGTTATACCGGGGCGGGGGGGGATCTTCATCCCCTGGTTCACTCCCCAATTGGCTGTAACAGCCAGAGCTGTGCTGATCAAAAGTCAGGAGCCAGGAGCTTCTTCCGGGTCTCCTATGCAGTTGCAGGGGCCCAAGGACTTGGGCCATCTTCTACTACTTTCCCAGGCCATAGCGGAGAGCTGCATCAGAAGTGGAGCAGCCAGGACTCGAACTGGTGCCCATATGGGATGCTAGCACTGCAAGCGGCAGCTTTACCCACTACACCACAACGCCAGCCCCTTTTTATTTATTTTTAATGGACACATATTTATGGTGGGCAGTGTGGTCATTCAATGCACATATACAATAGCTATTGATCAAGTCAGGGTAATTAGCATTCCGTGCCCTTAATCATTCATCATCTCTTTTTGCTGGGAGCCCACAAACTCCTCTCTTGTGTAGGTTACCAGAAGCTGTGTTCACCCCATGTGCTGCACAGCAGTGGGGCTGATCCTGCTTTGCTGCTGTGTTCTGGTTCCTCCCAGCCTCTAGTCATCACTGTTCTACTCTCCTGTTCTGGGAGATCAGCTTCTGCAGAACGTGTTCACTTTTATGTGACCCCTCCTGTCTGTGCTTTGCATTCTTATCCAAAATATGGAGCATTTCCCTATGCTTTCTTGCAGGCAGCCCCTTCAGTTTTGGGTCTTAACATTTAAGCCTTTAATCCACTCGGAGTTCATTTTTGTAGATGGCATTAAATAAGGGTCTCCGTACATTCTTCTCTAAGTGGATATGCAGTTTTCATAGCACTTACTAAAGCACTATCCCTCCATGATGTGTTCTTGGTGCCTTTGTGTGCAAGTAGTTTGCTGTAAGTGTACGGATTTGTGTTCTCTATTCTGCTATTAATCTATGTGTCTATTTCTATGACATTGTCATACTGCTTTGGTCACTATAGCTCTGTAGAATCTATCACGAAGCCTCCAGCTTTTTCTTCTCTCTCTCTAGACTGCTTTGACTTCTGGGGGTCTTTTTAAATTCCACATAAATTTTAAGGTTGTCTTCTCTATTTCTGTAAGGAATACCACTGGGATTTGATGGGGGGGGGGGGTTACACTGAATCTACAGATCACTTATGCCTAGGCTGTACCAGGTAGTGCTATGGTTCAAATATGGTTTCAGTGTCCCCCAAATGTTCATGTGTTGAAGTTTTATTTTAATTATGGCCCAGTGGTGTGGCATAGTAGCTTAAGGCTCTGCCTGCAGCACTGGCATCCCATGTGGGCTAGCATCCCAGTTGGTGTCATGGCTGCTCCTCTTCCAATCCAGCTCTCTGCTAATGGCCTGGAAATGCAGTGGAAGATGGCCCAGGTCCTTGGGCCCCTTCACCCATGTAGGATACCTGGAAGAAGCTCCTGGCTTCATATCAGCCCAGCTCCAGTCATTGTGATCATTTGAGGAGCTGGAAGGTCTCTCTCTCTCTGTCTCTCTCTCTCTCTGTGCCTCTCAACTAAATAAATCTTTTAAAAAAGAAAATTTTAATTAAGTATTTATTTATTTGAGAGATAGAATACTTCCATTTGGTTCATTCCCCAAATGGCCACAACAGCCAGGGCTGTGCCAGGATTGAAACCAGGAGCCTGGAACTCAATTCTGGTTCTCACTTGGGTGGCAGAATTCCAATTTACCTGAGGCATCCCTGCCCCTCCTAAGGTCTGCATCAGCAGAAAGCTGTAGTCAGGAGCTGGAACCAGGAATTGCACAAGGGCACTGGGTTGCAGGTCACCGGCATTCTAACTATGGGATGCCTGTTTTGCAGGCAGCAGGTTAACCCACTGCGCCACCTGCTGGCCCCTCTAATTAGTGTCTTAACTGCTAAACACCCATCCCATAAGTCATCTTCTCAATGTGACGTTGAATTCAGTTTGCTAGTATTCTGTGAGGGTTTATGCATCCATGTTGATCATCAAGGATAGTAGATTTCCTCTTTTTCTGTTGGGTTTCTGTCGGACTTTTGTATCAGGGTGTTGCTACCTTATAGAAGAGTTCTCTCCTCTTCAATTTTTTGGAATAGTTTAGAAAGAATTGGCATTAGCTCTTCTTTTAAATGTTTGGTAGAATCCAGCAGTGAAGCCATTTGACCCTAGGCTCTTCTTTGATGGGAATCTTTTTGTTACTGATTCAATCTCATCATTCATTACTGATCTGTTCAAATTTTCCATTTCTTTATGATTCAATTGTGGCTGGTTTTATGTGTCCAGGAATTTACAGAACAAGCTCCCATCCACTGGTTCACTCTCCAAATGCCCAGGCTGTGCCAGGGCCAAAGCCAGGAACTGGGAACTCCATCCAGATCCCCATATGGTGGCAGGAACCCAGTCACCTGAGCCATCCCACTGCCTCCCAGGGTCTGCATTAGCAGGAAGTTGGGGTTAGAAGCCAGGGCTGGAAATTAAACCCAGGCACTGCGATGTGGGACACAGGCCCCTTAGCTGCTATGCTGCATGCCCCCACACCTTGCCTGTTTTCACATTTTTCAGATGACTTTTATCATTAGTTTTTCTTCTGATAGCTTATTTATAAATAAAACAGTTACAACAAAATTAACTGATAGCTCAGAAACTTCCAAAACATACTGTTAACTATTGGTAATTTTTGTAAAAGCTTTAAAACAAGTAAACATTCTTTGCTTGAAACAGGAAAAACCTAAAATAATAGTGAATAAATCATTTTCCAACTGTCATGATGTTTTTCTGTTTGTTTGTTTTCTTTTCCTTTCCTTTCCGGTCCAGCCACGCTATGTACCAGTTCCTCTTTGGTAAAGGTCTTAGAAACAGAGCCAAGACTTCCAGTAAGATTTGTATCACTTCAATAGGGGTGCACATCTGGGGCAGTTCTTAAGACAATAGTTATGGCACAGAGGGTTAAGCTGCCACCGGCAACATATGAGTGTTGGTTCAAGTCCTGGCTGCTCCACTTCCGATTCAGCTCCCTGCAAGTACACCTGGGACAGCAGCCAACGATGCCCAGAGATGCTAGGCCCCTGTACCCAAATGGGAGACCAGAATGGAGTCCAGGCTCCCACCTTCACCACTATTTGGGGAGTGAATCAGCAGATGGGAGATTCTCTCTCTCTCTCTCTCTCTCTCTCTCTCTCTCTCTCTCTCTCTCTCCCTCCCCCTCTCTGCTCTGCCTTTCAAATAAATAAATCTCAAAAAAAACAAACAAACAAAAAAACATGATGGCTGTGACACCTGCAGTCCCATATCAGGGTGCCTGGGTTTGAGTGCTGGCTCTGTTTCTGACCCAGCTTCCTGCCATTGTGCACCTGGGGAAGCAGCAGGTGCAGCTGGCTCAAGCAGTTGACCCCCTGCCATCCATGAGGAGACCCGGATGGGGTTCAGTGCTCTCAGCGTGTGGGCATTTGGGGCGGGAACCAAAGGGTGGAATCAATTTCTCTTTCTCTTTCTTTCTCTCTATGCCTCTCAAGTGAAAAAAAAAAAATCTCAGCAGGCTGCACCCGGAAAACTCTCTTCTTTGAAACAGGAAAAACACTTCCTTGGCTTGCCTCTAAGTTCTAAACACAAAGTTCTTGTCTATAGACGTTGGAGAAGTTAGAAGGGGAATTTGAGACCACTGTGACTTCAAGAGTTGGACTCTTTAAAAGCTCTCAGCTGCTTCCCAGGCAGAGCCCTCTCTCAGACGCGTTAAGAAGGAAGGAACGCGGCGGGGGTGTGCAAAGAACCACCCCCCACCCCCCCAGTCCCGAGCCCGTCCCACCTGGGAGCCGCGGTGACCCAACTCCGCTCCGGACAAATCCCGTGCAGGACCGGGCCACCGCCCACCTGGGCCACCCGAGGAGGGGGGTCGGCCGGAGGAGCTGGAGCGAAGCCCGCAGCCCAGCCAGGCCGGGAGGGCGCTCGGCCCCACGGCGGCCGAGAGAACCGGGCGCATTTGCGCCGCGCCCGCCCCGCTCCCCGGAGGGCCGACCCCGGCCCGGGCCGCGCACGCGCCGGTGTCCCCGGGACCCCGCCGCCCGGCCGGGGGCGCGCGTGCCGCCCCAGTGCGTGCCCGGGTCTCGGCTCCCCGGCCTGCGAACGGGATGGGTGCAGAGACCGGCGGTGCGCGCTGGCGGCCCCGACGTACCTGGGGAACCCGCGGAGCCGGCCCGCCCGCCGGGGACAGAGCTGTGGGCCAAGCGCGATGCCCGCGCGGCGGCGCCCT
Source organism: Sylvilagus floridanus (assembly GCA_949820135.1). NCBI lineage: Eukaryota > Metazoa > Chordata > Mammalia > Lagomorpha > Leporidae > Sylvilagus > Sylvilagus floridanus. The sequence continues at coordinate 20,663,070 of OX463238.1, read as the reverse complement.
CTCCTTCCGGGCTGCGGAGGAGCCGCCGTGCAGGAGGGCGGCAGTGCCCAGCGTCCGCCCCTGCGCTGCGTGCCCGTGGCCCAGCCCCTCGGGGCCGCCGCTCCAGGGAGGCTCAGTCAGATGACCGTGACCCAGGCCCAGCCCCTGGAGCGGCGCTGACCCCGGCCCGGTGCCAAGCCGGGTCGGAGGAGGGTGCTGGGCGCCTGGCTGGGGGCCTGCGGGCAGGGAAAAGAGAACTGAAATAGGAGAGGGACTTCCCAAGGCGCACGGCGGAGCTAAGTGCCCAAGCGGTGTTTTCTCGAAGCTTTGGGCATCGCAGACCTCCCATCACACGCCGGCGTTAAACTCCAGGTTCTTCTCCAACCTGGGAACCCGAATTCAGGAGTCACCTGGCGCCAGGGTTTACTCCCACCCCCAAATTTAGGCTCTCCTGCCTGGAAATAACTCACCAATCACTGTCCGGACAGACAAAGCCAGAGTTTGCCTGGGAACAGATGAACACCCCCAGATTCCCACCCCCAATCCTGCCACAGTCGCAGCTGGGACGCCTACCTGTGGCACCTGCTCTTACTGCGAAAAGGCTGGGGCGCCCGCTAATGTCTACAGCTTTGGGGCTAATCCCTTCCCTCGCTCCACTCTGCCGTGCTTTCAGATTCTCAAAGCAGTCTTAGAAGGGCCTTCTTCCTTGCTGTAGAACTCGGTTTGTATCAAGCATGAGAGATGAAAAATAGTCTTAGAACCAAACCGCTTTAACACAGAAAAGCTAGCTTCTCTCCCCGTCGAGACACTCACCTTCACAAGTTGAGATTCCAAGCCTAGCAGGCATCCTGGCTCCTCTCGCACAAGCAAATGTCACACACATCATAAGTGACACAACGGATCTGAAATCGGAATTCGGCCTTAAATTCAGGGCTCTTTCTCCTACCTCGTGGCACATCCCTCAACTCTCTACTGGTTCAGACTTTCCCGCGGAAGAACCGGTAATTGGGTTTGCTGCCACAAACAGACCAGAGAGCTCAAGGAGAAAAGGCATACAGATGTATTAAGGCCCCGGTGTGCCCAGGCAGAGTGGGAGCCTCACGGACCACCCAGGTGTGTGAGTGTGGGGAGGGGGGCCTATATGCTCTGTCTAGGGGAGAGGGGCGGGGCCATTGCAACTTCAGAGGGGTGGGAAAGGACTTTGAGAGGAGCAGATGAGCTGTGTGACAAAGCCTGTGACAAAGAGTCCTCTGGGCTCTGCGTGTGGGGTTTGGTTTTCAGTCCCCTCCGTGGTGTGAGTTTAATTTTTGGCTTACGAAGCAGAAGTAAGGAGGTTTGAAGGCGACCGTGTTCCTCTCTGGCAGGCCTCGGTCTTCTGGCAGACATGGGAACCTCAGAGAAAGTCCTGCCCTGCCCTCCCTCTCAGTTTGAAAGGCAAAGTGGCATATTTGGGGTGTCGTTTTCTGAGCCCGAACAGCTCAAAAATCAGGTCCTATCTAAGAATGGAGTGAATGTGACTTGAGGGGGGGCTCTCCGTGCCCTGGGATGTCTGATTTTGGCCACAGTTCACCGACCACATGGGTCTTTCTCTGAACTCCTGATGACCCAAGCGCTCCAACCACCTGAAAAAACTGTCTCCTGTTAACTCACAATCTCCACATCTCTCCCTCGTGATCTCTTTGACTCGAGAAAACTTCTGGTTATTTTCCCTGAAACTAGAAACCTCGGGTTTTTTTTTTTTTAAAGATTTATTTATTTGAAAGTGAGAGCGAGAGAGAGATCATCCATCCTCTGGTTCATTCCTCAGGTGGTCACAATGGCCAGGGCTGGGCCAGGCCAAAACCAGGAGCAGGGAACTTCTTCCGGGTCTCCTGCATGGATCAGGGGTCCAAGCACTTGGGCCATCCTCCTCTGCTTTCCCAGGCACATTAGCAGGGAGCTGGCTGGGAAGTGGAGCAGCCAGGACACACAAACGGGTGCTCATCTGTGATGCCAGCATCCCGGGCAGCAGCTTTACTCATTGTGCCACAATGCCAGCTCCAAACCTCCGTTCTTTTCTCTCTGTGTCTTCTCTAGTTGAACTGTGTAGATTGACCATAACGATATTGCTGTGTTATCCCCCAAAGGCAATTGGAACATTTAGGAACTCATTTATTTACACACTAATTATAACCAGTGTCATCCACACAGAGGGGAGCTCACCCTGTTCACGAAGCAGGAGGCACAGTCCTACACCTACTCAGCTACTAACATTTTCCAAGCACTTTCAGATCTGTTTTTTATCTGAATCTCACCACAGTGCGTGAAGATATAGTTGCAATATTATTACCCCTTCTGTTCAGGTGATGAGAAAACTAGCCCAGAGTCACCAGCTAACAGCTGGCAGGTTCCAGGTTTAAACCCCAAGTCTCCATACTCCCGTCCAGTCAGTCTTCTTTCCAGCTTGATACAAGACCCTCAACAACTGACAACTCCCCACCCCCTGACAATGGCAAGGTAGAAAATGAGCACAGAGAATGAAAAGGTGTCTGGGAAAAGGGAGACCTCAAGATATGCACTCACATGTTGCTCAACGACAAGGAGGTTTTCTGGGAAGTGTGCCAGTAGGCGATTTTGTCTGTTGTGTGAACTCCATGGAGCGATGGCTTAGCCAACTGCACACCTCGGCTATGTGGCATAGCCCATCTCTGACCAAAAAGTGGTTATATGTCACCCAACCAACCAGTCACAGTTTTGACCATCTAACTGTAATTTTAAAGGGAAGTGATAGCAAAAACACACACTCTGTGTCTTTTCACATATTTGGTAAGTTAAAGAAGAAATACAGCCATCAGAAACCATGTGATGAGTCTGCCACACAGTCTTACAGATCTCTGCACACGAACACCCAGCCCTCAAAGTTCTTTCTACTCTGAGCACATTTCAATAACATCTGCCATTTGTGAAACCCAGGGCTCAATGCTCCCTTTGTAAAGTAATGGCAGGGAAATTCTGAGTCTACGTAGAACCAAGTGCTGGAAACTGAAAATATTTCACTGCAGAGATGGTTTTCTTTAAAAGAGAGAGAATAATTTTCTGCAATTCTAATGCTGTATGCTGAGCCACTGCAGGGGTGCACTCAGGTTGGTCCTGGTGTTTGCTATCTTCCCCAGTTCGCAGAGCAAGCACTGGCATGGCCGGTGCCACAGTGCAGTAGGTTAATCTGCCCCCTGTGGTACCGGCATCCCATATGAATACCAGTTCTAGTCCTGGCTGCTCCTCTTCTGATCCAGCTCTCTGCTATGGCCTGGGAAAGCAGTGGATGATGGCCCAAGTCCTTAGGCCCCGCAGCCACATGGGAGACCAGAAAAAAGCACCTGGCTCCTGGCTTCAGATCAGCGTAGCTCCGGCCGTTGTGGCCATTTAGGGAGTGAACCAACGGATGGAAGACCTTTCTCTCTGTCTCTGCCTAAATGATTCTGTCCCCGCCCCCAGTCCCTGTGGCCAGATGTGATGGCATGGATGGTATTTATTGGGCTGGGGTTTTGGGTTGCTGATTAGGTCACGAGAGAGGAGCCCTCAGGAATGAGATCAGCTCCCTGGCTAAGGAGAACTCAGAGCCCCGTCTCCGCTCCTACCGGGTAAGGGCACAGCAAGAAGCCACAGTCTGGGAACAGGAACCCAGCCCGCACCTGACACCAAATCTGCCATGTCTTGATCCTCCTGTGCTCCAGACCATGAGAAATGAACCTCCACATTCTATCAGCTACCAGGCCATGGAATTTCTGCGCTGCCAGCCCAGGAAGAAGAAGGCAGCTGGTTTCACACTGGGCTCCGGGAGCACAAGAATGCCTGCGGCGGGGTCCTCGTCAACGAGGCAGAAGCGGGAGAAGTCTGGTTCGTACTTGCACCACTCGCTCTTTTTTGTGTGTTTCTTTTTTGTTTTAAGATTTATTTATTTATTTATTTGACAGTCAGAGTTACACAGAGAGAAGGAGAGGCAGAGAGAGAGAGGTCTTCTACCCACTGGTTTACTCCCCATTTGGGAGCAACGGTTGGAGCTGTGTCAATCCGAAGCCAGGAGCCAAGAGCTTCTTCCAGGTCTCCCACGTGGGTGCAGGGCCCAAGGACTTGGGCTGTTTTCCACTGCTTTCCCAGGCCATAGCAGAGAGCTGGACCAGAAGTGGAGCAGCCAGGTCTTGAATTGGTGCCCATATGGGATGGTGGCGCTTCAGGCCAGGGCGTTAACCCACTGTGCCACAGCACTGGCCCCCACATTTGTTCTTGAACCATCCAGTTTTCCTTGAGACCCAAGTATCCTGGGGATTTTATAGGCTGCAACAGAGGAAGGGCTCTTAAGCAGATCTTGGCACTTTGAACTGTGAATCTGTTTGGCAGATGTAAAAGCAAACACAACTCTAAGGTCTGTGGTTGCAGGAACTTCCCACGGCTAAACTCTGTTGTTGTTGTTGAGCTTTTGTGGCCTGAGTGTGTTCATGGGACCTTGACCATGCCATTTTCCATTTTCTTGCCTTCCATCTCTTCCTCCAGCAACTGCTCTGCAAACCCCATTGTTACGTTACTGAGCACCTCTGAACACTGGTTTTTTCAAGAGGAACCTGACATTGAGGTTCTCTCCTGCTTCCTTTCCTCCCATGCGAAGAGCAGCGTTTCTCACTTCCAAACACTTGCGGAAACTCGAAAGATCAACTGAAATGTCGCAGAGTAAACCGACTGCTTTAATGTCAGCCCAAGTAACTAACCTGCATTTATTTCAGACTTCTTGGTTCACATTTCTGGGGATGAAAAACATCAATCAAGTTAATTCCGAAGAGAAAAGCTGAAAAACCCTGTTTGTTTGTAAACATTTCAGGAACCTAAAATCAGAGAAAATGAAAAATGGAGAACAAGACTCCTCCTCAAGTCTTTGAGGGACCATGCCAGAAACAAAGGGCCAAGCCAGGAGGGTGCTATGTGACACAGGCTGTCATATACACAAGACTCCCGAAGATGAGGCAACTAGTTCCCACCTGCTGTAAGAAGTCTATTGGGCTGCTCTTTCACACGTCCGCCTGCCCTTCCACCTTTTCCAGCCGGGTTAGGAAACAGTGTGAGGCCCTCACCAGACACCACCGCCCATCCTTGACCTGCCAAGCTCCAGAGCCAACACTCACATTTTCCTGGGATCATTTCTTCTGCATTTCTGAGTTAACGAAAGACAACCTTCCTTGTCTGCAAGCTCCCTGGAGGCCCTGGCTTTGTCCCCATTCCTTTCCCCTTTGCCTACTCCCACCCTTTGCTGTACTTAACCTAGTGAACCCTGACACGGACAAGCAGAAGTTGCTCTCTGTATTCCTGCCAGACATTGAAGAATTTTTTTTAAGCAGAGTTGCTTTCTTCATCTGTTTCCAGACCAGAGTCTTGGCTGTTATTATCAAAATGAAATATAATTATTCCTTAACTGAAGGGCTCTAAAGGGCAGTGGTAGTGGGACAGGACCAAAAAAAAAAAAAAAAAAAGACCCAGGCCGTTCTCCTACCTCTGTTGTTTCCTGATCGTGTGACCTTGAACAGTTAGTTGTTTGGACAGGGACCGCAGTTTGTATTTGCAAAAAGAGTTTCATATTATCTTTCTCAGGGTTGCTGTGAAGATAAATTGGATACGGTGTTTGAAAGCAGATCTCAGACTGGTAAGTGCAGCATTTACATTGCCACGGTCATTACAGCTACTGTTTGTTGGTCCTCTCCTAAAAGCGTTCTTTCTACTATTACTTGCAAGTCTTCACATTTGGCCTGCGAAGCTCAGACACATTACAGTGCCTACATCTGAACCCAAGTCTGTCTGATACCAACACCCATGCCACAGACTGTGTCCCTACAATACCTCCTGGGGGTTATAAGTCCATATCATGGAACAGTGCCCACCCCAGCATAGCACAGGTGTTCAGTTACACACTGGGTCCCTGTTTACCTTCTCCTGTCCCACAGATTCCATCTAGAACGAGAAGCCTAATCACAGCTTACTAGTTACTCTAGGAGGAATCTGATGATGAAGACTAGTCTTCCTGGGGGCCGGCACTGTGGTGTAGTAGGCTAAGCTTCTGCCTGCAGTGCCAGCATCCCTTATGAGCACTAGTTCGAGTCCCAGCTACTCCACTTGCAATCCAGCCCCTGTTGTGGACTGCAAAAGCAGTAGAAGATGACCTAAGTGCTTGGGCCCCTGCACCCACATGAGGGACCTTGCACCTGCCTGGCTCCTGGCTTCGGATCAGCCCAGCTCTGGCAGGTGAGGCCATTTAGGCAGTGAACCAGCAGATGGAAGACCTTTCTCTCTGTCTCTGTCTCTGTCTCTCTGTCTCTCTCTCTCTCTCTGTCTGTAACTCTATGTCTCAAATAAACAAATATTAAAAAAATAAATAAAAAGATTGGTCTTCTGGTCTTCCTAAGACTGAAATTTGCTATGTACCACCAATCCCCAGTTGGGAGTCACCAAGTTGATGATGCATGGATGTGTCTTTACACATATACTGCACATATGCTCATATAAAGAGAATTAAGTTGCTGTGCCAATTTATCTCCAGTGAACCAGGAAAAATTGATTGCAATATCTTAAAAGTCAGATAGCTGGCTTATCTTTGCAAGTGGTGTGGCAGCTGGTAGGGATTGCCAACTTCCTCAAAGTTGGAAAACAATGACTCATAATATGACTGAAACCCCAGGACATGAGCTACATGACAATGGCTTTGTTTGCGTCCTGTTCCTAACACTGTGTAAAGCTGGGTTCATTGTGTACCCATCAAGGTCACAGACAAGAATATCAGCTTCACCAGCCAGCTATCTAAGCGGAATTTCCCAAATGACGTGTGATAATGGTTTCAGTCATAGATGGTCACATTTGGCCCCAAATGCTTTGGGGTGCAACCTCAAAAAGATTTATAGTTAATATTTACATTACTATTTTATGTTAAGGAATCTGTGAATACTTGATTCTTTAAAGACTTGTTATATTTAAAAGAATTTGGCTTAGGAAGATCAGACTTGTAATTCCAATTTAAAATGCATGCGCTTGTCCTACCACATCCAAGAGTTGCATCCATAGACTCAACCAACCGCAGGTCAGAAAATTCCAGAAGGTTCTAAACAGCAAAACTTGAACTGGCCACACACCAACCGCTACACTGAATCCATGGGAATGAACCAGTGCAGCCTGCCACTGTCTCCCAGCCCTGTGGCTGGAGCATTGCTTCCTCATACACTCGGCACGCCATGTCAGTGTGATACCAGGATTGGCCCCCCAAAATGTGATACCAGAATATGGCCCCCTAGGAGTTACCCAAAAGTCCCAGCTGGGGTACCATATGAAATCAGAATTTGGGGTGCCATATGATATTACCATATGCTTATTAATAAATTCCCAAAATTAAATAGCCTGTGTGGGTTCTTGCCTAATATTCAGAGAAGAATTCTGAATACTGGCATAAATGACCAAGGCAGCATGATGTGTTTTAAGCTTTTATTCAGTGGGCAAAATCATAGGATAGGAGAGTGAGGGCCCTGTCTAAAGGAGAGAGGAATTTGGTTTCATACCAAGTACCAGGAACCAGCCACGTGGAGGAGCATGTGGGCCAAGAAGCATGAGGCAGGTGGCCTGAAGGCCACGTGTCCTGCAGGCGCAGGGCCCCACAGGCCCACACTGGTAAAAGGCCAAAGAAAGGAAGAGGTGAGCACACTGTGTCCCAGGCTTTTAATCCACTTTCAAAGGGGAGTGGTTAATAAGCCTGATTGGCCAGTGGGTGCACAGGTGTGGCCAGATAGGGGCATGACGTCACATGGGGGTATGGTGAAGGCGTGGTCTTCCAGCTCACAAAACTAATCAGTTTTGATCTGTGTGCCCACCTACATCAGTGGGCTCTGCATCCAGTGATAAAACCAACCCCAGATCAGAAATTCCCACACAAAAACATCACCTGTCTACTGAACATGGACTGACTTGTTTTTCTTGGCATTAGTCCCAAAGCAATACATGCAACAACTATTTATATAGCATTTATATCTAAGCAATATGGTATAACTGATTTAGAGCATTTATATTGCATTAAGTAAACTGGAGATGATTTAAACAGGGTAGGTTATATGCAAATACTACATCGTTTTATGTGCATATAAAGGACTTGAACACCTGAATGATTTCTATCCCCATGGGGGTCCTGGAACCAATCCCCCACACGCCCTGCCATGGATACAAAGGTAGTCCACTGTACTTTGTTTATATTTGCAATTTTATGTTGAAACAGGTAATGAAATTTTAATTTTAAGTTGTAGAAACAGGTAATGAAATATTTATGCTACATATTGCAACATTTAAGAGAACTTCAAGTTCACTGTATTTACAAGTATATCAGTTATATAATAATTATTCAAGAACTCAGGAGAATTTTAAGTCAGAAAACTGAGAAACTTAAAAAAGGAAGTATACTATATTTATAAATGCAGTTCAAAATATTTAAAATTTTAGTTGACTTTATAAACAGGACCAAACATAAGCCAAGTCCCTGTTAAAGTGATATTTTAATTTTGGGAAATTTAAAAATAGCAAGCTTTAAAAGGTGCAAATTTAGTAATTCAGATGTAAAATCATAAAGCTAATGCAGACTACTGAATTATCTCTTCAGCAGACAAAAATTTTCAAATTTAAAAGCAGCAGCCAAGGGGCTGGCATTGTAGGCTAAGCAGCTGCCTGCAACCCCAGTATCCCGTATGAGACCTAGATGGAGTTCCAGCCTCCTGTTGCAACCATTTGGGGAGTGAACCAGGAGATGGAAGATTCTCTCTCTCTCTCTCTCTCTCTCTCTCTCTCTCTCCTGCCTTCCAAATAAATAAATCACTGTTGTTAAAAGCCAACACTGGCAAGGTTGAATGTGCCGCTAAAGAAACACTTTGCCAACTCTTTCCCCTCTCCCCCGTCCTGCTGCCCTGCCCCCTCTTCTCCGCCATCAGCACCCCTCCCCGGCCTCAACCTGCCACAGACACAGCTTCCAGTTCCCTTGCAACCCCTGGCTCCGATACCACTGTGTGCACATCGCCTGCCATCCAGCAATTGCTGATTATAGATACCACTGTGTGCACACCGCCTGCCATCCAGCAATTGCTGATTATAGATACCACTGTGTGCACACCGCCTGCCATCCAGCAATTGCTGATTATAGAGAGAGGCTTGGTGCTAAATCACAATTTGTGTGGTGAGATTAAATCTCCTTTCTGTCGTGTTTCATGGTGTTCCACAGAAAGCATCGTCAGAGCCACAAACCCACCTCCCCGATCAAGTGGAAAAAAATGCTTGCCAGTCACTTCCCCTATCTTTTGTAAGAAAGCCAGTTCCCCTGAGGCTCTGGGCTCGGGCCACTGGGCCACGCACCCGCGCCCGCACCCGCATCCATGAGCCCCACCTGCTGGCCTGCTGGCTGCTTCCTCTTCTACAAACCTTGCCACCTGCTCAAGTCTTCCTCTTCCCAAGGTCTTCCAGGAGCCCAGATGACCTCAGTGTTCACAAGGATGACCTACTCAACCCCAGTTCCCGGCCCCTCTCCCAGTCCCCTCCTCCACTCCCGGCATGCCTTGGGCTTGGTCCTCACCCACAAACAACCCGCTCCAACTCCACGAAGGGTGCCCTCCTCTCTCCCAACCTATTCACTACCTCCTTTCTTTCTTTTTTTAAGCTTGATTGTATTTATTGGAAGGCAGAGTCACAGAGAGAGAGAGAGAGAGAGAGAGAGAGATGAGAGACAGAGAGATCTTCCATCTGCTGGTGCACTCCCCCAAAATGGCCACAATACCCAGGGCTAGACCAGGCTGAAGCCAGGAGCCAGGTGCTTCCTCCGGGTCTCCCATGTGAGCAGGGGCCCAAGCACTCAGGCCATCCTCTGCTGCTGTCCCAGGCACATTAGCAAGGAGCTGGATTGAACGTGGAGGAGGCTCAACAGGCTAATCCTCCGCCTTGCGGCGCCAGCACACCGGGTTCTAGTCCCGGCTGCCCCTCTTCCAGGCCAGCTCTCTGCTGTGGCCCGGTAGTGCAGTGGAGGATGGTCCAGGTGCTTGGGCCCTGCACCCCATGGGAGACCAGGAAAAGCACCTAGCACCTGGCTCCTGCCATCGGATGAGCGCAGTGTGCCGGCCGCAGCGTGCCAGCCACGGCGGCCATTGGAGGGTGAACCAACGGCAAAGGAAGACCTTTCTCTCTGTCTCTGTCTCTCACTGTCCACTCTGCCTGTCAAAAATTAAAAAAAAAAAAAAAAGAAAGTGGAGGAGCAGCAAGGACTCAAACCAGCACTCCTATGGGATGCCAGCACTGCAGGTGGTGGCTTTAACCCACTGAGGGAGAGCACTGGTCCCTTACCACTTTTCTGCTCAGGGAGACGCTTGGTACCAGCTGGAGCTCACCAGGCGAAGGGTCAGCAGGTGCTAGTGTGTCTCTCCTCCCAGCCTGGTGTGGAGACTCACTCTTGGCCCCCGGATTTCTAACTGCATCAGGAGGCCTCCAGCCTGGCTATGGACAGCACACAGCCTGAACGTGACCTGCAGCTACTCGGGGTGCTGGAGCGGGGCATGGGTGGGGGGCAGCTCAACAGGGCGCCCACTCTCTCCCTGACTTTGGAAAGCCCTCAGAGGTTTCAGGATCTCATCTCACCCTTGCCCAAACCTGCGACATTAGCAGTGTCAAGGTTAGAGGAGACAGCCTCCCGTGCTCCCCAGCCTCTGTGTGTCTCCCCTGTTCTTCCACATGAACAGCTCTGTCTCCTTAATATAATTCATGTAAAAAACCCCCCAGAGAGGCCGGCGCCGCAGCTCACTCTCCGCCTTGTGGCACCAGCACACTGGGTTCTAGTCCCGGTCGGGGCACCGGATTCTGTCCCGGTTGCCCCTCTTCCAGGCCAGCTCTCTGCTGTGGCCCGGGAGTGCAGTGGAGGATGGCCCAGGTGCTTGGGCCCTGCACCCCATGGGAGACCAGGAGAAGCACCTGGCTCCTGCCTTAGGATCAGCACGGTGCGCCGGCCGCAGCAGCCATTGGAGGGTGAACCAACGGCAAAGGAAGACCTTTCTCTCTGTCTCTCTCTCTCTCACACTGTCCACTCTGCCTGTCAAAAAAAAAGTCTTTGAGGGCCACCGCTGTCTCTTCTCCATTGGTCTCAGCATCTCAAACCCGAAGCGTCCCTCCTGTGTGTGCCCTTCGAGAAGACCAGGTGCTCTGAGGCTTGATCCAGCTCACAGCACCCCCTTCTCCCCCCCCCCCCCCCCCGGCCTCTGCTTCCTCCATGTCCTCCAGCCACGCCAGCCTCAGCCTCCTCACATCCTCTTCGAGGGGGAAAGTGAAAGCCATGCGGAGAAATCCCCTCAACTTCCTATTCCTGTGTGTCTACCCGCCGCCTCACGCCCAGCCTCCTCCCTCCTGCCACAGAAGAGGGAAGCCCTTTCTACCGTGTGAGCTTCTACACGCGCTGCTGCGGTCCCTGCCCACTTGCCCGCTCCCAGGCTCTCAGCTGCTGCCAGGCCACTGCTGCTGGTATTTGCGCATGCTCAAATCTGGTCCGTTTGTCTTTTTGAAAAGACAGGCAGTTAAGCTGCTGGTTAGGGTGCCTGCGTTCCATATCACAGTGCCTGTGTTAAATCAGCTGTAATCTGGTCCCTGCCACCCACGTGGGCACCCTGGACTGAGTTGCCAGCCAACGCTGGCTGTTGCAGGCATTTTGGGGGAGAGAACCAGCTGATAGGAGCCATTCCCTCCCTCTCTGGCATGCTCTAACAATAAAAAATCAATGTAACAAAACAGTAATAAAGAAAGCACCTCTTCCCCTCAACTTCTCCCTTCCCCTCCCTGGCCTTCACAGCCCAACTCCTGGGAAGAGCTCTCTGGATTGACTGCTGCTAACCCTCCCCTCTTAACTAGCGCTCACTCTGCTCCAAGCTGGCCCCATCACCCCTTCCAGGTGGCACCTACAAAGCTCACCCATGACGGCTGTTTTCACTGACCTCCCAGAGAGGTGTTCTAGTCCTCACATCACCCAACCCGGGGGGAGCAGACACTGCCGCTGGCCACTTGCTCCTTTCTTTTTAAAAAAAAATGGGGGGGGGGGGGGCTGCATTGTGGTGTTGTGGGTAAAGCCGCAGCTTGCTTCATCTGCATGCTATGTGGGTGCTGGTTCGAGTCCCGGCTGCTCCACTCCCGATCCAGCTCCCCGCCAATGGCCTGGGAAAGCAGTAGAAGATGGCCCAAGTGTTTGGGCCCCTGCCATCCATGTGGGAGACCTAGATAAAGCTCCTAGCCCATGACTTCAGCCTGGCCTGGCCCTGGCCATTGTGGCTGTCTGGGGGAGTGAACCAGGGGATGGAAGATCTCTCCCTCTCCCTCTCTCTCTCCTTTTACTTCCCTGTGTATGTATATGTGTGTGTTTCTCCCTCCCTGTAACTTTCAAAATAAATAAATATTTTTAAAAAGTTGTATTTCTTTATTAGCCAGGCAGAATCTCTCTTGCAGAGAGAGAATACTCCATGTGTCAGTTCACTCTGAATGTCTACAAGAGCCTAGGGCTGGACCGGGCTAATGCTGGGAGCCTAGAACTCAATCCAGATCTCCCCTGTGGGTGCTGTGGACCCAACTCCTTGAGCCCTCACTGCTGCCTCCCGGGGTGTGCATCAGCAGAAGCTGGAATTGGGAGCGGAGCCAGGACTCAAACCTAGGCACTCAGATAGGAGGAGGCAGGTGTCCCACCCGCTGTGCCAACCGCCCAGCCCCTCCCTCCCCTAACACGTCCCTCCCTTGCCTCTCCTGACCCCACATGCTTAGTTTTCCTTTTTTTTTTTTTTTTACAGGCAGAGTGGACAGTGAGAGAGAGACAGAGAGAAAGGTCTTCCTTTTGCCGTTGGTTCACCCTCCAATGGCCGCCGCGGCTGGCGCGCTGCGGCCGGCGCACCGCGCTTGTCCGATGGCAGGAGCCAGGAGCCAGGTGCTTTTCCTGGTCTCCCCATGGGGTGCAGGGCCCAAGCACCTGGGCCATCCTCCACTGCACTCCTGGGCCACAGCAGAGGGCTGGCCTGGAAGAGGGGCAACCGGGACAGAATCCGGCGCCCCTACCGGGACTAGAACCCGGTGTGCCGGCGCCGCAAGGCGGAGGATTAGCCTGTTGAGCCACGGCGCCGGCCTAGTCTTCCTTTTCAAATCTTCTTTTGAAGCTTGTATTTCCCCATCCCATTTCCCCAGTCCTAAGCCACCTCTCCCTGGATGCTTTCTTCTTTAAAAATCTCATTTTTGCCCACCTCCACACCAATAACTTTCAAACTCAGATCTCCTGCCCAGACGTCTCACCCAAGCTCCACACTTGGACAGGCAACTGCCTGCTCAAGACATTTGTCCACTTGAGTGTTTCGGGGAAGGGTCACAGAATCTCTGGGCTCCAGAGATTCTTGCTGAGGCTCCCGCAGCTCGCGGCATCGCGGGACGCGGCACCTCCATCCGCCCAGATGCGCCAGCTGCAGCCCGCGGTCCTCCTCTGGATGCCACCGTCTTCATCCCGGCTCAAGCTGCCTTCCCCTTCTCCTGCTGGGCTCATCTCCTCTGCACCACATCCAGAGCTTCCCCAGCTCATTAAACAACAATGGAGTCCCAAATGCAAACCACATATGTAATGGCTAATTTTCTAGTAGCTGTATTTTAATAAGAAACACCTGAAATTGATTAGACGTACATCTTGTTTAACCCCAAGTATTATTCTTTCAAGATGAGCTCAGTCTTTTAAAACATTAATGAGAAATTTTACATTCTAAATCTTTAAAGTTCAGTGTGTATTTTACATTTACAGCACATCTCTCTCCACTAAACCAGCAACATTTCAAGCATTAGCCACGTGTAGCTAATAGCTACCATTGTTGGACTACAGAGAAATAGAACAATCTCACTACTATGCAAATATGATTTCACATCACCTTATCTTTAACACTCTTCTGTGATCTTACTCTCTCTTTTTCTGTCTCTTTCTCTCTGTCACTCTGTTTCACTCTGCCTCTTAAAAAAAAAAATCTTTTTTAAGGGGAAGGTGTTGGCATTGGAGAACAGTGGGCTAAGCTGCCACTTGGGACACTCACATCCCATATCCAAATGCCAGTTTGAGTCCCAGCTACTCTGCTTCTAATCCATCTTCCTGCTGATGCCCCCTGGGGAGGCAGTGGATGATGGCTCAAGTACTTGGGCCTCTCCCACTCTCATGGCCTGGAGTCCTAGGTTCCTGGCTTCAGCCTGGCCCAGCCCTGGCTGTTATGGGCATCAATCAGTAGGTGCAAGATTCTCTCTCTCTCTCTCTCTCTCTCTCTCTCTCTCTCTATCTCTCTATCTCCCCCTCCCTCCCTCCCTCTCTCTCACCTTCCCTTCCTCCCTATCATTCTTTTGAATAAATAAATAAGTCCTTTAAAAAAAAAAAAACCTTTCTGTGGCACCCCACTGCTCTTTAGATTTGTATGCAAATACTTAACTGAGCCTACAGGGCCCTGCAGGGGTTGTGTATGGCTTCTGGTTGCCTTTGGCCTCTGTCCCTTCCCTCCTCACCCCCCTTCACCATCTGTGTGCCAGCCATGCTAGTGATACAGCTTCTCAGACACACTGGATTTCCACCCACCACAGACCCTTTGTATATTCTGCCCTCTATGTTGTGGATGTCAACCTCTAGCACCATTCCCTCCAGTAATATCAGAACCTCCATCAGCATCACTACCGCCACCTCCATCATCATCATCACCAAAACTTCCAGCATCACCATGAGCTCCACCATCCCCACACCTCCATCATCCCCACACCTCCACCTTCCCCACACCTGCACCATCCCCACACCTCCAACATCCCCACACCTCTACCTTCCCCACACCTCCACCATCCCCACACCTCCATCATCCCCACACCTCCACCTTCCCCACACCTCCACCATCCCCACACCTCCACCATCCCCACACCTCCATCATCCCCACACCTCTACCTTCCCCACACCTCCACCTTCCCCACACCTCCACCATCCCCACACCTCCACCATCCCCACACCTCCACCAGCCCCACACCTCCCTCATCCCCACCACCTCCATCACCATCAACTTTAGCTTCACCAAAACTTCTGCCATCATCACCTCTATCATCACCTTCAACTCTTCCATCCCCACCTCCTCCATCAGCACCATTGACTCCACCATCCCCATCCCCTCTGCCACTGGCTCCACTTGCATAGACGACTGTACTTGGTGCCACTTCCCACACTGATCAGCCCAGCTGTGTGCACCCTTCCTTCACAGTCTGGAACTCGTATCGTAGCTGTCCTCCCACTTCCATGCTCACTGCCTGGCTCTCTCACCAGGTCACAAACAGGAATTCTGTTCACTTCCCTGTATCATTGCCTCCTCAGCACTCACCCTCATGCCTGGGCCATAGCAGATGTCCAATAAGTACTTTTGAATCCAGAAATGAATAAGCAAAGACAATTGAAAAGTCAAGAATGAATAGTGAGGCACAGACTAGAAGGTGAGAGAGAAGTTTGGCCAGTGGTATCCCATGTGTGCATGTGGCAATGGGTGGTAAGGCCTTCTGTCGAGACCCTGTCTCAGGCTAAGATCTCTGCTAGTTGTTTTGTTGTGTATGTTTTGACCCACTTCCCATGCTTCATATTCATGTTATTCAATGAGAATATGACCAAACTCTCAACTAATACCAAAGGCTAAAGTTCTTCCAGTGTGTGTATGCATTCCCATTCTGTGACAAGGTTCTTCTATAAATGTTGCCCAGAAGAATTGCACAACTCAAGTCTGATTGCTTCACAGGAGAACCTTAAGCAAAAACAAACCTTGCCTGAAACAATGTCATTTACTGTTTTAAGTCCAAGAAGGAAGTCAAAAGATGATTGAATAATGCCTTGAGTACGACATGCTCCTCAAATTCCAGTTGATTTTCCTGCTTTTTAAAATCAGATTGTGCAGAGGGTGTGCTTAACAGAATGCTTGGCACACAGATGGAGCTCAGGGATTGTTAGCTGTCATCATCATCATCATCACCACCATCATCACCACCATCATCATTGCCTCTGGCATGCAACACAGTGAGAGATCTGTATTTGTTTCTTGTATACATGGTAAAATCCAGGATCTTTCAAATATGCTTGACTGGCTCCAGGGGGCTCACTATGAGTTCACTGCCATCGCTCAGCTCCTGGGTGACTCAAGGCGGTTGTCACCTGTGGTCCATGTGCCACAGATCCAAGGCCATGCTGCCCAATTGCCAGGGCTCAGCACAATCCGTTTCAGACCACCACTTGACAGCTTTATGGGAGCAGGGCAGGGCAGCTTGTAAGGGCGAGTGTTTTGCAGCCACAGGGACTTGGACTCACATCTTGGCTCTTTCGTATGTTAGCTTCGTGACTGAGTAGATCACAAGACTCAGTTTTCACATCTGTGAAGTGGGGATGAGAATTCTCATCTAGGAAGTAGCATCTGGGAGCCGGTGCTGTGGTGTAGTGGGTAAAGCCGCTGCTTGCAGTGCCAGCATCCCATATGGGCACTAGTTCGAGTTCTGGCTGCTCCACTTCCAATCCAGCTCTCTGCTGTGGCCTGGGAAAGCAGTAGAAGATGATCCAATTCCTTGGGCCCCTGCAACCATGTGGGGGACCTGGAAGAAGCTCCTGGCTCCTGGCTTCGGATCAGCACAGCTCTGGCTGTTGCAGTCAGTTGGGGAGTGAACCAGCAAATGGAAGACCTCTCTCTCTCCCTCTCTCTGCCTCTCCTCTCTCTGGGTAACTCTGACTTTCACATAAATAAATAAATCTTTAAAAAAAAAATGGAAAGAAAGTAGCATCCAGAATCTGCTGTGTGCTCACTGTTAGCTGTTGTTTTCAAGAGAGGCCCTGGGAGTTAAACTGTGAGAACTTAGTTTCACATCCAGTTTGCCGTGGGACCAGCTACTCCAATCAAAGTGTTGCTGAATCAGGATGAATATATTGGGAACACGTTCTAGGGAAAAGGAAGACCACCATGCAATCCCCTGCCCCACTTAATCCACCTTCCATTTCCTGATTCAAGCAGCCACTGTACTCAACCACCTACAACTGGCTGAGATCAGCAATGGCATCACCAGGCACCCAGGGGCGGCAGAAGTACCCCTCCTCTGCCTTGAGCATGCTCGGGTTCAGTGGGGGACTTTGTCTTACATATCTTTGCCCCCCCCTTTTTTAATGATTTATTTATTTAAAAGGAAGAGTTACAGTATTTCTCACAACGAACAAGAATTGTGGCATTCTAACCTTTGAAAAGCCAATCTATTATAGTTGGATAAAAGGCAAAGTTGGGGGGCCGGCACTGTGGTGTAGCAGGTAAAGCTGCTGCCTACAGTGCTGGCATCCCATATGGGCACTGGTTTGAGTCCCAGCTGCTCCACTTCCAATCCAGCTCTCTACTATGGCTTGAAAAAGCAGTAGAAGATGGCCCAAGTCTTTGGGGCCCTGCACTTGTGTGGTAGACCCAGAAGAAGCTCCTGGCTCTTGGCTTCAGATAGACCCAGCTCGGGTCATTGCAGACATCTGGGGAGTGAACCAGCAGGCAGGTGTCTCACTTTCTCTTTCTCTTTCTCTTCCTCTTCCTCTTTCTCTGTCGCTCTCGCTCTCTTGCTCTGCCTTTCAAATAAATGCATAAATCTACAAAAAACAAATCAATATTCAAATGAACATCATAGGATTGATGTGAAAATAATTAGGCAAGAAAGCACATACATAGCCCACATAAAGTGTACGTTCTGCAAATGATGGCTTTGTAAGTATAGCCAAAGGGATGACTGCATTTGTGTTATGGGAAATCTAAGGAGAAACACGGATGCCTGTCAGTCTATACGCAAACCATCAGGGACATGAATAAGAACAGTAAGGCAGCTGAAGTATAGATTTACGGGGGCGAGCAGGCGAGCAAAGGGAACCGTGGGGGCCTTGGTAGGGGACATATTAGGGAGTTGCAGAGCTTCAAAGCTGTGTTGGCAAAGAATAAGAATTCTGGGAGAAGGGAATCAGGCATTGAGCCTGGTGTAGAGACGCCCATGTCCCCCATCTGAGTACCCGCATTCAGTTCCTCACTCTGCCTCCTGACTCCCCGCCCCCTCCTACCAGGGCAGACACTGCCAGGCAGAGGAGATGCCACAGGTCCACTGGGACCCTGCCATGCACGTGGGAGACCTGGATCGCACTCCTTGCAGGCATTCTGGGATCGAAGCAATGTAGGGAGGAGTTCTCTATTTCTCTACTCCCCTCCCCACCACCTGTCAAGTAAACAAATAATTTTTTAAAGATTTTGAGTGGAAAATCAAACAACATGCAGAGGTAATAGACATCTGGGTAGATTTCCCACGCACACAGCTTTTCCTAAAATGCATGTTTCTAAGACCTTAATCCAGGGCCAATGCTGTGGCACACTGGGCTAAGCCTCTGCCTGTGGCATCAGCATCCCATATGGGCACCGGTTCAAGTCCCGGCTGCTCCTCTTCCAGTCCAGCTCTCTGCTATAGCCTAAGAAAGCAGTGGAAGATGGGCCAAGTTCTTGGGCCCGTGCACCTGCATGGGAGACCCAGAAGAAACTCTTGGCTCCTGGCTTTAGATAGGCCCAACTCCAGCCATCATGGCCATTTGGGGAATGAACCAGTGGATGTCACTCACACTCATCCTCTGAATTAGGTCATTCAAATATGTTTTCTTCTCACCGTGTAGAAGAGCTCCGTTTCTCCCAGGGCATGAGATTTTGAAGGCACAGGCAGAGCAGAGGCCCAGCTGGGACAGCGCAGGGGAAGGAGGCATCTCCCAAGCACACCCGATGTCTAGGAATACAGCAGGCCAGGAACCCAGGCCTGACGAAGGCACTGGGGGAAGTGTGCTGCCTCTCTGTCAAGGCCCCCATTCACAGAGCCTGCCAGCAATGATCTCCTCTCTCCCAGAGGCCAGGGCACCAGCATTGTGGAGAGAAAGCCACATTCTCCTCTCTCTAAGGATGAAGACTGGCTCTGCTGAGGACATTCTCTCTGCACTTTGAATAATCTGGAAAGATCTGTTCTGTTTGCACCTCAGAAAGCTGCATGACTGAGCCGACGCCCTCTGTACCAGGGGCTGGGAGGGGATAGGTCTGCCTTGGCCCCAGGCTGGGCAGGGAGTGACTGCATTCAAATTCCACTCTTGCATAATGTGTTTCACAGAAACCTCAATTTTAGGAAGCGAAAGTGGCTGCCACAGAGAACTTGAACTTCCCTGTGGTACTGAAAATGCCCAGTGCCTGGCACGTGACCAGCCCCTGCAGGAAGCCAGTCCAGAGAGGCAGGGGTTGCAGAGGGAGGCTGGGAAGAGAAGAGTAACAGCCCAGCACCTAGTACCTGCCAGACACAAGCTGTCAATCAGTATGCCCTTCTTCCAGGCGGGGCGCTGGGGCCAACAGCAGGAGAGTCGTTCTCTACCCCTAGGAAGCTTTTGGTCTAGTGGGGAAGCCACCCACCAAGCTGGCAGCTCCAATGGGACCACGGGAGCGACATCACATATGGGAGGCAGAGGTCACTTAGCAGCCCTGTGACAGAATTATTAGGGGCCGGCGCTGTGGTTTAGCAGGTGAAGCCACTGCCTGCAGCGCTGGCATCCCATATGGGCGCAGGTTCGAGTCCTGGCTGCTCCACTTCCAATCTAGCTCTCTGTTATGGCCTGGGAAAGCAGTGGGAGACGGCCCAAGTCCTTAGGCCCTTGCACCAGCGTGGGAGACCCAGAAGAAGCTCCTGGCTCCTGGCTTTGGATTGGCGCAGCTCCATCCATTGCGGCCAGTTGGGGAATGAACCAGCGGATGGAAGACCTCTCTCTCTCTCTCTCTGTATAACTCTCCCTTTCAAATAAATAAATACATCTTTTAAAAAAAAAAGAATTAGTAACCCCATTAAACACATGGGCAACCCAAGGCTCAGGGAGATTAGAGGAGCTGGAAAGAACCACGGTCAGAATTTGAACTTCAAATATTTTATTCCAAAGCCCAGGTCCAGTCAACAAGATCAAGCGTCTAGCATGTGCGTGTTGCCAGGATGACGGAGTAAACAATTTACTCCTTTCAAGAATCTCATCCCTGGGCCAGTGGTGCAGCGAGTTAACACCCTACCGGCAACACCAGCATACCTTAGGAGCACCAGTAAGAAATCCAGCTGCTCCACTTCCAATCCAGCTCCCCACTAATGCACCTAGGAAAGCAATGGAAGATGGTCCAAGTTCTCGGACCCCTGCTACCCATGTGGGAGACCTGGATGGAGTTCTAGGCCTCCTGGCTTCAGCCTGGCCTGGCCGCTGGCTGTTGTGGCCATTTGGGGAGTGAATCAGTCGCTCTGCCTTTCAAAAAAATAAAATAAATATCTTTAAAAAATCACTCTCATACCTTCAACAGGCAGAAGGCTATAAAACGGTATATTGCCGAAAAGAGGTGGAGTGAAGAGCTACAGGAAATGGTGGTTTCATCCCTACCAGATGAGCGGTCTGAAACCTGGTGGCCAGTGGTCCTTGGGGATGTGACATTCTTAAGAGATTGTTTAAAAGATGAAATTAGTTGCTAGAGGCATAAGGTGTTCTGGATGAAGTGGTGTGTCTAAACTTGAAATAATCTGAAATACAACCAAAAACAAAATATGTTTTCAGGTGAAGAAACTCGTAGGCTGAAGTGGCCTACAACTGGCATAGTCTTTAAGCTACAAACCACTGTTCTTGTGTTTATTGCCACTTCTATGATGCAATTGAACACACGTCTCAAAGTGTAGGAAAATGAAGCATGGAGAAGAAACTAGAGTCCTATCTTGCCCCCTGTTTTGCTTTTTTTTTTTTTTTTTACATTTATTTATTTATTTGAAAAGCACAGTGTGAGAGAGAGAGGGGAGACTGAGAGAGGCCTTCCATTACTGGTTCACTCCCTAAATGGGTGTGACAGCGGGGCTGGGCCAGGCCGAAGCCAGGAGCTTCATGTGGATCTCCCACATGGTTGGCAGGGGCCCAAGCACTTGGGTCATCTTTCATTGCTTTTCCAGGCCCATTAGCAGGGAGCTGGATCAGAAGTGGAGCAGCTGAGACTCGAACCGGTGCTCATATGGGATGACAGTACCTCAGGTGGTGGCTTAACCCACTGTGCCACACCAGCCCTACCACTTACCTTCCAACATTTTGACCTCTTCACCTAAGTGGAGAACAGCTTTAACTTACCTTAAAAAGGCACATTTTTTTTTCTGCACAGAAAAGCCATCAGCCAAATGGGGGGGAAAAAAACTATAGAACAGGAGAAAATATTTGCAAACTATATATCCAATAAAAGGTCCATACACAAAATAAATAAGGAATTCAGTCAATTCAACAGCAAACAACAAATAACTGGATTTAAACATGGGCAAATGAGTGAGTGGTTAGCCTAGGGGTGAAGACCCTGGCGAAGACACCCATGCCCCACATTGGATTACCCGGGTTTCACTCCTGGTGTCAGTTTCTGATTTCGGGTTCTTTCCAAAGCAGATCCTGGGAGGCGGCAGTCATTGGGTTCCTGCCACCCATGTGACAGACCTGGATTGAATTCTTGGCTTTGGCCCTGGCTCAGCCCTGGTTAGTAAAAACATTTGAGGAGTAATCCAGCAGATGGGCAATGAGCCCATTTCTTGGTCTTCCTTGCAATTAGATCTTGCCAATGACTAGAAAATTTCTGCATCCCATACCTGGTAGATCTGAGACAGAAGCACTGTTGGAGCATTTTTCTGGACTCCGTTCAATAAGGTTCATGCAGCCATCATGCAGGAAGAGAGACAGTATGTGTGGCTCCTGCTCGGGCAGAGGACAGGTTTGCTGTACAGCTTGGGAAGATGAGGTTACATCTTAATAAAGCAGTTGTAACTGAAAATAGCCCAAGTCAAAAATGCATTTCATTCACAAACCTACTGAACATCACAGCTGAGCCTTGCCTACCTTAGAAACTTGGGTCAGCCTACCATTGCATATACCGCCTAATGCAAAACCTACTTTGTAAAAAAATTGCCGGCCTCATACTTAGCACTGTACTAAAAGTGAAAAACGGAATCATTGGGTGTGCTTTTGTAGCATCATACAGCTGAACTATTATAAGCTGGGGCTGTCTACTGTACTGGGAACAGTGGAAGGCATGCCTACTGCACAGTGTGAAGAATTCAGGGGCTCCTCTGCTCAGGTCTCCTGTCTTGGAACACAATCCACTGTGTGCAGGTGTCACCCGGCTCCTCCCACATTGCCCCATGGGAATCTGAGTTCCGGGAACTCCAGCTTTTGCCATTGCTGTGAGTGATAAACTCCACCTGTCTCTCACCCGAGAGTCGTGTGCCTGGCAGAATCCATGGAACCGCGACAGGTGGACTGGTTAGCCTGAAAAACGGAGAAACTCAGACACCTCACTGTTCTTGGCGGTGGCGCATTCGCCCCTCACGACTACAGAGACTGCACCTGTAGTGACTTAGTAGGCACTTACTATCAGTTGCTGCTGCAGGTCAGACGTCCAACGTGGGTCTCCCGAGGCTGAACTCAAGACATCGGTGGGGCCACATTGCCCTCCAGAGACCTTAGGGCCAAATCTGTTTCCTGGACTCTTCTGCCTTCTATAAGCTGCCTGTATTCCTTGCCTTGTCCTGTTTTCTCCACCTTCAGTGCCATCTCCCTGGCCTCCCTCTTTACAGGGCATTTAGGATTACACAGGGCCTGTCCTGAAAATCCAGAATAATTCCACCTCTAACTAGCTGCTTAGCACCCTCAACCTCATCTGCAATGAGAATTCCTCCCTGCCGTCTGCTATGGTCTGACCATGTCCATCACATTCATAGATTGAACTTATGCACCTGAAACAGCACTAAGTAGCGTGTTTTAGTCATGGGAGCTAAGTCCTCCTGGATGGGTGATGGGATTGGGGACCTTCTAAAAGGGTTTCAGGGAGTGGTCATTCTCTTCCCTCTCCTGCCACACAGGCACAGCACTGGCCTTCCTTTTTGTCCTTCCTTCCCCCGCGCACCTGTGAGGTCACAGTGTTTGTCCCATCCAGAGCATGTAGTAGCAACAAGGATCACCTTGGAAACAGAGGGCAGCCCCCACCAGACAGCTAACTTGCCAGTGCCTTGGTCTTGAACTTTGCAGCTTCCAGAACTGTAAGAAATACATTTCTACCATTTATTAATTACCCACTGTGGGGTATGTTGTCACAGTAGCACAGGCGGGTTAAGACACCATGTATCTGCAGTGGGTTAAAGCCCTGGCCTGCAGTGCCGGCACCCCATATGGGCGCTGGTTCTAGTCCCAGCTGCTCCTCTTCCGATCCAGCTCTCTGCAGTGACCTGGGAAAGCAGTAGAAGATGGCCCTTGGGCCCGTGCACCCACATGGGAGACCCGAAAGAAGCTCCTGGCTCCTGGCTTTGGATCAGCGCAACTCTGGCCGTTGTGGCCATCTGGGATGTGAACCAGTGGATGGAAGACCTCTCTCTCTGTCTCTACCTCTCTCTGTAACTCTGTCTTTCAAATAAATAAAATAAATCTTAAAAAAAAAAAGACACCATGTGTCATAGTCATTGGTTCCAGGGATTCTGCTATCACTAGTTTGGGCAGACCATCCCTCTGTCTGCCACTAAAGGTGGAATGAAGAGAATTCAGAATTACGACAGCTGGGCAGAGGGAAGCCACTCTCCAATATAGCATTTGCCATGAGCACTGACAGATTTGAAGCAAGCTCTCTTAACCTCCTCCATCACCCAGAAGAATCCTAACTGCTATCCGGTAGTAAATTCTGACAGCTTATAAAGACGCCTGTGTAGGAAATGAAAATTAGAGACTTTCCCCGTGACTTTGATTTTGGGAAGCTCAAATTTGAAACTGCCAGATTCCTATACATTTTATGTCAAACTTGTCCAGACCTAGTCTCCACATTGGGTGAAATATGAATTTACCAAGACAAAATAAGATTAATGGAATCTTTGTTTTAGCTATTTATATGGGCTGTGAAACATTCATTTCATTTTAGGTTGCCCTATTTTTTGCTTCAGTGTAAATTTAGTTCTACCTGGATCAAATCCTATCCTCTTTGTGCAAGATGAGATTTGGAACTCAGTAATCAGCTATGACACTTTTTAAAAAAATTTTTAGAAAGCTTTTATTTAATAAATATAAATTTTGTAAGTACAACTTTTGGATTACAGCAGCTCTTCCCCCCAGTAGCGCCCTCTCTCCCCCAAACCATCCTACCTCCTACTCCCTCTCCCATCTCATTCTTCATTAAGATGCATTTTTAATTATTTTTATATACAGAAGAGCAACTCTACATAAGTAAAGATTTCAACAGTTTGCATCCACACAGACACACAAGGTATGATGTACTGTTTGAGCAGTAGTTTTACTGTTAATTCTCATAATACAACACATTAAGGACAGAGATCCTACATGGGGAGCAAGTGCACAGTGACTCCTGGTGTTGATTTAACAATTCACACTCTCACTTCTGACATCAGTGATCACCCGAGGCTCTTGTCATGAGCTGCCAAGGTTATAGAAGCCTCTTGAGTTCACAAACTCCGATCTTATTTAGACAAGGCCATAATCAAAGTGGAAGTTCTCTCCTCCCTTCAGAGAAAGGTACCACCTTGAGTTCACAAACTTCGACCTTATTTAGACAAGGCCATAATCAAAGTGGAAGTTCTCTCCTCCCTTCAGAGAAAGGTACCACCTTCTTTGATGGCCCCTTCTTTCCACTGGGATCTCACTCACAGAGATCATTCATGTAAGTCGTTTTTTGCCACAGTGTCTTGTCATCCCATGCCTGAGAAACTCTCAAGGGCTTTTTAGCCAGATCTGAATACCTTAAGGGCTGATTCTGAGGCCAGAGTGCTGTTTAGGGCATCTGTATGATACATTTTTCATTGTTATAGACTTTATTTTTTTCTAAAGATTTATTTATTTACTTCAAAGTCAGAGTTACACAGAGAAAGAAGGAGAGGCAGAGAGAGAGAGAGAAGTCCTTCATCTGCTGGCTCACTCCTAACGGGCCACAACAGCGGAGGTGGGCTGATCCAAAGCCAGGAGCCTCCTCCAGGTCTCCCACGTGGGTGCAGGGGCCCAAGCACTTGAGCCATCCTCCACTGCTCTCCCAGGCCACAGCAGAGAGTTGGATTGGAAGGGGAACAGCCAGGACTCGAACCAGCATCTATATGGGATGCCGGCATTGCAGACGGCGGCTTAGCCCACTATGCCACAGCACCAGCCCCTGTTACAGACTTTCAGTACATGATATATTTATACACACAGTATTTAACACGTATATTTATTATTTACATACTATGTATTATTTACATATTATGATTTATAAGTACATTATGGGCCGTTATTTCTTCCTTAAGCCAGAAAACATTCTCTCTCATTTATTCATCCATCCGGTAAATATTTATCAAGTACTTACTGTGAGCAAAACAGCAGTCTGGATGCTGGGGATAGAGAAGTGAGCCAAACTCTCCTGCCACATGGAGCTGAATCTGCGCCGGAAGTAAGGAGACCAAGATGGCAGGCACGGTGTGGCTGCGCCCCCTGCTGGCCATATCATTGATGGCAATTAAGTATTGGCTGCAGCTGCGATGCATCAGAAGTTAAACTTAGATTCACGTCCAAGCTCCCTGGGCTGTTGGCAGAATCCACTTTCTGAGGCTGTAAGAGAAGGGTATCAGCTTCTTCCTCAGGGCTGCCATTGGCTCTGAGAGATCGCCTGCGGTTTCTTGCCACCTAGGGCATCCGCAGAATGACCAGCAACAGAGGAACAGAGTTTGCTAGCAGGACAGAGCCTTGAACTGGTAGCACAGTCACAGGGAGACACCCCTCACTCAGCCATATTCTGTTGGTTAAAAGCAATCACAGCGCTTGCCTACCGCAGCCACGGGAGGGTGCTCTTTCTTCCTGATTTGGAGCTTCTATCCCTGCGGTATGGTGGGCGTTGACCGGTGATGTAGCCATGACGCTCATGATTGGCATTTGTGATTGACATTTAGGGAGTTGCATACATGTGGGTTCTCCATGCATGTGGCTATAAAGTAGGCTTTTCTGGATTGGCCCAAGCTCTATTTTTTTAAGATTTTATTGTTTATTTATTTCATAGGCAGAGTTATAGACAGACAGAGAGAAAGGTCTTCCTTCCATTGGTTCACTCCCCAAGTGGCTGCAACGGCCAGAGCTGTGCCGAAGCCAGAAGCCAGGTGCTTCCTCCCAGTCTCCCATGCGGGTGCAGGGACCCAAGCACTTGGGCCATCCTCCACTTCCCTCCCAGAGCCACAGCAGAGAGCTGGACTGGAAGAGGAGCAGCCGGGACTAGAACCGGTGCCCATATGGGATGCCAGCGCCACAGGTGGAGGATTAACCTACTGTGCCGTGGTGCCAGCCTTGGCCCAAGCTCTTATTTTATCAGTATACTTTAACCGTAAGTTAAACCACAAAGTGGGCAGTCTTGCATGGGTCCTGGGTGGAGATCAGAGTCCTGGGTTTCACCCCCAGAAGCAGGCCTTGTGGCCCCTCCCCGGCTGTCATTGGCAGATCATCTGCCTGACAGCCTGACAGCTGAGTCACACCACGGGACGGCTGAGTCACACCACAGGACAGCTGCACCTGGAGCACTTGCTGAACCTGTCTGGGGAGAGAATTGTTCCGGAAGCATAACCTAGTGCTAGGGTGAGTGTGAATGTGTCTCCCAAACTCATGCGTTGGAAACTTGATCTGCAATGGAACCCTGCGGGGAGGTGGGGCCTGGTGGCAGGTGTGTGAGTCTTGAGGGCTCTGTCGTTAGCACAGGCTAATGCTGTTGGCACACGGCGCCCAGGAGCGGGTTCAGCTCTCGTTATGCACAGGCTAATGCTGTTGGCACACGGCGCCCAGGAGCGGGTTCAGCTCTCGTTATGCACAGGCCGATGCTGTTGGCACACGGGCGCCCAGGAGCGGGTTCAGCTCTCGTTATGCACAGGCCAATGCTGTTGGCACACGGGCGCCCAGGAGCGGGTTCAGCTCTCGTTATGCACAGGCCAATGCTGTTGGCACACGGGCGCCCAGGAGCGGGTTCAGCTCTCGTTATGCACAGGCTAATGCTGTTGGCACACGGGCGCCCAGGAGCGGGTTCAGCTCTCGTTATGCACAGGCCAATGCTGTTGGCACACAGTGCCCAGGAGCGGGTTCAGCTCTCGTTATGCACAGGCTAATGCTGTTGGCACACGGGCACCCAGGAGTGGGTTCAGCTCTCCGGGAGCTTGCCCTTGCACGTTCCTGCACCCAATGACAGCAACAAGGCCCTCGCCAGATGCTGGTACTGCTGGATGTTGGACTTCCAGCCTCCAGAAGCCGAGAAAACATGTCTCGGGGTGGCCACTTAGCACGGCAGATTAGAAGACATCTATATCAAAACCTCGGTTAGATTCCCAGATCTGCTTCTAATTCTAGCTTCCTACTAATGCCCACCCTGGGAGGTAGCAGATGGTGGCTCAAGTATTTGGGTTTCTGCCACCCATGTGGGAGACCTGGATTGAATTCCAGCTCCTGGCTTCTGCCTGGCCCAGCCCAGGGCAGTTGTGGGCATTTCAAGAGTGAACAAACAGATGAAAGATCTCTGACTCTAGCTTATCCCAACTAATACAAAATCCATTCTGGAAACACACTGCTTTTTACGTAGCCAATTTCTAAAAATGAAGGCAGGCAGGCAAACAAGTGGTCAGCTACTGTACAGTAGCCCTGTGGGTCTGGAGTATGTGATGGATCTGGGAACCTGGCCTAAGCAGCTTTGGTGGTAGGAATTTGTTTATACAAAGGGGTCATATTTCACCACGTGTTATAGCCTACTCAGTCCTGAGCTCACAGTTCTGGGTCCATTCCAGACGGAAAAATATAACGATTGTTTCAGGTCTTGGCTGCTGCACTTCTGATCTAGCTCCCTGCTAATGTTCCTGGGAAAGCAGTGGAAGATGGCCCAACTGCTTGGGCTCCTGCCACTTGCATGGGAGACCTGAATGGAGTTCTTGGCTCCTGGCTTTGGTTTGGCTCAGCCTTGGCTGTTGCAGCCAGTTGGATAAAGATCCAGTAGATGGAAACTCACTCACGCTGTCTGTCTCTCTCTCTCTCATGTGTGTGTGTGTGTGTGTGTGTGTGTGTTGCTCTGCCTTTCAAATAACTAAATAAATTATACATCCAGGGCCAGCACTGTGGCACAACAGATTAAAGCCCCAGTCTTCAGTGCCGGCAGCCCGTATGGGCTCTGGTTCGAGTCCCAGCTGTCCCACTTCCAATCCAGCTCTCTGCTATGGCCTGCGATAGCAGCAGAAGATGGCCCAAGTCCTTGGGCCCCTACACTCACGTGGAAAGACCCGGAAGAAGCTCCTGGCTCCTGGCTTCAGATCGGCATAGCTCTGGCCATTGTGGCCAATTGGGGAGTGAACCACTGGATGGAAGACCTCTCTCCCTCTGCCTCTCCTCCTCTCTATGTAACTCTGACTTTCAAATAAATAAATAAATAGATCTTTAAAAAATAAATAAAGTAGATTTCCTCTACTGCTCTCCCAGGTCATCAACAGAGAGCTGGATCAGAAGTGGAGCAGCCGGGGCTTGAACAAGCACCTATATGGGATGCTGGCGCTGCAGGCGGCAGCTTTACCCACTACACCATGGTGCCAGCCCCCTAAAGTAGTTTTCTTTTATTTAAAAAAAAAAATTGCGTGAAGGAAATCCAAGATGGCTGAACCAGGTGGAGCCATACTGACTACAGCAAACCTAGGATACCAAAAAAAAAAAAAAAAAAAGAGAGAGAGAGAGAGAGAGGAACATGTTTTCAGGGGTCTGACAGAAATTTGCAGTGGAGACATAACATAAAGAACTGTGGGACCGGGAGGAATGGGGCACTGGCTGGGAGCCGCCATCTTACCAAGTCCAGGTAGGGAGAAGTTGCTACACAGCCCACCTCCCGCACTTTAGCTGAAGGAGATGGAGCTTCAGCCTGGGGAGCTGCCTGAGGTCTATGCACCCTGCCCCCTCCCCTCCCCCACCCCGAGAAAGCGCTGGGCTCCACTGTGAAAAGTTGCACAGCTGATCTCTGCATCGAGGCTACCGGAAGCGATCAGAGCCAGAGTCGGGGGACCTACACTGATCCCCTACACCCTCAAAGTGTGGAACTCCTTGGGCATCAGCGCCTGAGCTACACTCATACTACATGAGCTGGGGGGAGGGGGTTCCCCTTGGCTTCTGGAGATAGTACCAGCAATGACCCTTAAAAAATCCGCTCCTACTGTGGGAGAGCTGGGTCATGACCCCTGCAATCCCAGGACTGTAAC
Organism: Sylvilagus floridanus; assembly: GCA_949820135.1. NCBI lineage: Eukaryota > Metazoa > Chordata > Mammalia > Lagomorpha > Leporidae > Sylvilagus > Sylvilagus floridanus. Next base: position 20,633,727 of record OX463238.1, on the reverse strand, counting down.
AAGCAGTTCTGACTTCCTCAGTCCCACTGGAACTTGGATTCTGGTTGGCCCAAGCTCTTATTTTATCATATCCTATCCCTGTCCCAGACACGCACAGAAGGAGGCCACACTATGTGCAGACTTTGGGTTCCACTTCCTCCTTTGCCAGGGCCATTTTTCCAGAAGCTTCCATAAGACAGCAGGTCCCTCCCCCTTAGCCTTAGAGCTACTGTTCCAAGCCCCCCAGCACCTGCCTGAGTCGTGGCTACTGACCCCTATGTAGTACTGTTGTTTCCTGTACAGCATGCAGCACTGCACCGTCAACCTGTCCTTCAAGGTGTCCTGTCCTGCTGCCTCCTCGGCTACGTCAGCCTTTCACCTGGGGGCCCCTGTTAAGCAAACTCAGGAACCCGTGAGCACAGGCTCATCTGCTAACCAGGACAGCTGCCAAACGAGGGACAGACAGGAGCCATGCAAGTGGACACAGACAAAGGCATGGCGCATGTCCTAGGTGAGAGCAGCAGCTGACTTAAAAACCTATGAATTGGGGCCAGCGCTGAGGCTTAGCAGGTAAAGCCGCTGCCTGCCGTGCTGGCATCCCATATGGGCTCCAGTTCTAGTCCCAGCTGCTCCTCTTCCGATCCAGCTCTCTGCTGTGGCCTGGGAAAGCAGTGGAAGATGGCCCAGACGCTTGGGCCCCTGCACCCGCGTGGGAGACCCAGAAGAAGCTCCTGGCTCCTGGCTTCCGATCAGTGCATCTCCAGCCATTGCGGCCATCTGGGGAGTGAACCAGTGGATGGAAGACCTCTCTCTCTCTCTCTCTCTCGCTCTCACTCTCGCTCTCACTCTACCTCTTCTCTCTTGCAAATAGATAAATCTTAAACAAACAAACAAAAAACTACGAATTGATCCTTTCTGCAATTTTCCATCGAGTATTTTCAGCCCACAGCTGACACAGGTTAACTGACACACGGAAGGCGACCCTGTGGACAAAGGGGACTCCTGTACTCTAACATCCTATGTGCGATACTTTAAACCTGTTCCTCTCATGGGACACCGATTTCCAACTCATTGCTGACCGATGAAGATGCTCCTGCATCGTCTGCTGTGGGCAGAATAACCTTTGTCCCATAGAGGTCCTGGAATCTGCGAATCTGCAAAAGAAGCCAATAAATTAAGGCCCTGGTGGGGGTGGGGAGATTATCCCAGCTGCACCCACTCTGACCCCACTAGTCTTTAAAATAGGAGGCCCTTTCCTGGCTCGGGCAAGTAAGGAATCCCAGGCGCTGCATTGCTGGCTGGGCAGGTGGAGGAGGAGACACGGGCCCAGGCCTGTGGGCAGCCTGGAGGGGCTGGGAAGGAGAGAAAGGAAACCAACTCCTCCCAGAGCCTTGATTTTAGCCCAGTGAGACTCATGTTGGTTGCCTGACCTACAACTCCAAGATACGGGCCGGCGCTGTGGCATAGCGAGTTAAGCCTCTGCCTGTGGCGCCAGCATCCCATTCAGGCGCTGGTTCGTGTCCTGGCTGCTCCTCTTTCAATCAAGCTCTCTGCTGTGGCCTGGGAAAGCAGCAGAAGATGGTCCAAGTGCTTGGGCCCCTGAACCCATGTGGGAGATCCAGAAGAAGCTCCTGGCTCCTGGCTTTGGATCAGCTCAGCTCCAGCCGTCCTGGCCAATTGGGGAGTGAACCAGCAGGTGGAAGCCCTCTCTGTCTCTCCCTCTGTCTGTAACCCTGCCTCTCAAATAAAAATATAAAAATAAATAAGCATTTAAAAAGCTGTAGGATAACACATTTGTGTTGTTTCAAACCACTACGTTTGCAGGGATTTTTCAATGACAGCAGTATAAATCTAACACCTACTTTTAAAAATCTCATTATTTTTGAATAATGAGAATAATGAGAACAAAGATAAACCTTTATTTTCTTTTTTTAAGAAAACTTTTATTTAATAAATATAAATTTTGTAAGTACAACTTTTGGATTATAGCAGTTTTTCCCCCTAACCACCCTCCTACCCGCAAACCATCCCCTCTCCTACTCCCTCTCCCATCCCATTCTTAAGATTCATTTTTAATTATCTTTATATACAGAAGATCAACTTAGTATACTAAGTAAAGATTTCAACAGATTGCAACCACATAGACACACAAAGTATAAAGTACTGTTTGAGACTAGTTTTACTGTTAATTCTTAGTACAACACATTAAGGACAGAAATCCAGTGACTCCTGTTGTTGACTTAACAATTGACACTGTCATTTATGCTGTCAGTGATCACCCGAGGCTCTTGTCATGAGCTGCCAAGGCTATGGAAGCCTCTTGAGTTCACAAACTCCAATCTTATTTAGACAAGGCCATAATCAAAATGGAAGTTCTCTCCTCCCTTCAGAGAAAGGTACCTCCTTCTTCGGTGGTCCATTCTTTCGCTGGGATCTCACTCACAGAGATCATTCATTTAAGTCATTTTTTTGCCACAGTGTCTTAGTTTTCCATGCCTGAGAAACTCTCATGGGCTCTTTAGCAAGATCTGAATGCTTTAAGGGCTGATTCTGAGGCCAGAGTGCTGTTTAGAGCATTGTCCATTCTATGAGTCTGCTGTGTATCCCACTTCCCATGTTGGATCTTTCTCTCCTTTTTAATTCTATCAAATATTACTATCAGACACTTGGTCTTATTTATGTGATCCCTTTGACACTTAATCCTATCTTTATGATCAATTATGAATTTAAACTGATCACTCTAACTAGTAAGTTGGCATTGGTACCTGCCAACTTAATGGGATTTGGAGTCCCATGACAGGTTTCTAGCTCTACCGTTAGGAGTAAGTCCGATTGAGCATGTGCCAAACTGTACATCTCCTCCCTCTCTTATTCCCACTCTTATTTTTTAACAGGGATCAATTTTCAGTTGAATTTAAACACCTAAGAATAATTGTGAGTTAATTAAAGAGTTCAACCAATGGTATTAAGTAGAACAAGAAAATACTAAAAAGAATAAAATAGTAAGCTATTCCTCGACAGTCAGGACAAGGGCTGATCAAGTCATTGTTTCTCATACTGTCAGTTTCACTTGTACAGGTGAGAAACATTTACTTTCAACAAAACTGCCCTGAAGAAACGGTTCCTTGGTCCACCATGAATGAGCGTCTCACCAAGCATGACATCAAAATGTGTATTTAAACGTTTAAAAACATACCATGGGCATACATCACCACCTTAAATGCCACCCAAATCAGAAGAAAAAGGAAAAACAAGTGAAATCACTACTCTTGCACAAGTCTTTCATGGAGCAGGCATTTGGTTGGGCAGTTGAGATGGCTGCTCGGGACATGCCCATGCTACCTTGAATAACCTCCTTCAAGTCCTGGCTCTGCTTCAGATGCCAGCTTCCTGTGAATGCGCACCCCAGGGAGGAAGCAGTGATGGCTAAAGCAATCAGGCCTCTGCCACCTACATGGGAGACCAGCATTGAGTTCCAGGTTCCTGGCTTCGGCCTGGCTCAGCCCTGGCTGCTGCAGGTATTTGAGGTATTTCGGAGAACAAGCCAGTGGATGGGAGGTCTTTCTGTTTCCTTGCCTTTTGAATAATGTGTGTGTGTGTGCACGTGTGTTTTAAGTCTTTCAGGGGCCAGCGCCGTGGCTCAACAGGCTAATCCTCCGCCTTGCGGCGCCAGTACACCGGGTTCTAGTCCCAGTCGGGGCGCTGGATCCTGTCCCGGTTGCCCCTCTTCCAGGCCAGCCCTCTGCTGTGGCCCGGGAGTGCAGTGGAGGATGGCCAGAGTGCTTGGGCCCTGCACCCCATGGGAGATCAGGAGAAGCACCTGGCTCCTGCCATTGGATCAGTGCAATGCACCGGCCACGGCAGCCACTATTGGAGGGTGAACCAACGGCAAAGGAAGACCTTTCTGTCTGTCTCTCTCTCACTGTCCACTCTGCCTGTCAAAAAAACAAAAAAAAGTCTTTGAGGGCTGGAGCTGTAGTGTAGCAGGTAAAGCCAACACCTGCAGTGCCAACATTCCGTATCAGTGCTTGTTCAAGTCCTGGCTTCTCCACTTCCAATCCAGCTCTCTGCTATGGCCTGGGAAAGCAGTAAAGATGGCCCAAGTCTTTGGGACCCTGCACACACTTGGGAGACCTGGAGGAGGCTCCTGGTTCCTGGCTTCAGATCGGCACAACTCCAGCCATCCCAGCCATCTGGGGAGTGAAACAGCGGATGGAAGACCTCTCTCAGTGTCTACCTCTCTCTGTAACTCTTTCAAATAAGTAAAATAAATCTTAAAAAAAAATACTGCTTGCTATGTCATATATTCAGGAAATACTGAAGTGAGCAGCGTGATGAACTTCCAAGAGACCATGCATTTAGCCACTGACTTCCCTGGGGTCCCCATCCTTTTTGTGGTGTTGTAACGAAACAGCTGAGGCTGCTAGTGGATAAGGAGATTTATCTGTCTCAGGACTCTGGCTGCCACTGGTGTCCCAGTGAGCCTCCCCCCGCCCCCCACAGGCCATATCAACAGTGGAGCTGCAGTCAGCCGTGTGCAATGGGCAGGTGCGTAAGAAAGGGAACAGACAGGGAGCATCCAGGTTCTTCTGTGAGTATGTGTGTGTCTATTTTCTTTTTGTTTGTAAGGCAGGGAGACAGAGATCTTTCATCCACTGGTTCACTCCCCCGAATGCCCACCAACGCCCGGAACCAGGAACTCCATCCGGGTCTCTCACACAGGTGGCAGGGTCCAAGCACCTGACCATCTGCTGCCTCCCATGGGACGCATTACCAGCAAGCTGCATGGCAAACAGAGGAACCAGGACTTGACCCAGGCGCTGTGACGGGACAATCAGGCACCTGTAACCACCGTACCAAGCATCCATCCCGACTTACTCCTTCCCAACTACCCAGTCTTGTGAGAGCTCCTACACCCACTGTGCCCTGAGACCCAGCATCAATCCACTCCTGGGGACGAGCCCACAGGACCCACCTCGTCAGCACAGTCACCCTGGGGGGTCTGTGCTGCTAGTACGAAACAGCAAGTAACTGGGGCAAAGAGAAAAGCTCAGCTTTGTTGGGGAAGATTCATGATAAGGTCACCTTGCTTTTGCTTGCTGTGTCTGCAGAGTTCGGCTCAATCTCGTAGAATAATAACATATAAAAACTGAAGCCCTTAAAGGATTGAAGGATGGAATTAGCACACAGAGTGTGCATGACCAAGGTCAGATCTGTCACTGCGCTCTGAGCCGCACGACTGCCTGCGTCCCTGTGTCCCTGTCAATCACCAGAGGGCAACACTCACTAGCCTTCAAGGTTACATCAGAACTGTCTGTAGGTGCAGGGGAGGGAAGGCAGATGTTGCAAAGACAAGAGTAGAAACTGTTAATTCCTGCCAAAGCCCATTCATCTCATTACCAGTGCAAAATCACAGGGAACCAGCTATTTGCTGAGAAAAGTTACTGAGGATGTAGTCTGAAGACTTTTCCCTTAACCTTTTTTTTTTTTTCCAAAGACTTATTTGTTTGAAAGGCTAAGTTAGAGAGAGGCAGAGACAGGGGGAGAGGGGGAGAGGGGAAGAAGGGAAGAGGGGAAGAGGGGGAGAGGGGAGAGGGAAGAGAGGGGAGAGAGAGAGAGAGAGAGAGAGAGAGAGAGAGAGAGAGAGAGAGAGTCTTCCATCGGCTGGTTCACTTCCCAGATGGCCGCAAAGGCCGGAGCTACGCAAATCTGAAGCCAGGAGCCAGGGAGCCACCCATGTGGGAGATCCCAATGAAGCTCCCAATTCCTGGCTTCAGCCTGTCCCAGCGCTGGACACTGCAGCCATCTGGGGAGTGAACAAGTTGATGGAATATCTCTGTCTCTCCGTAATTCTTTCAAACATAAATAAATAAAATTTTAAAAAACATTTATTGGAAAGGCCAGAGTTAAGAGAGTGAGTGTGGGGGGAAAGAGAGAGAGAGAGAGAGAAACCTTCTGTCCACTGGTTCACTCCCAGATGGCTGCAACAGCCAGGTTTGGGCTGGGCCAAAGCCAAGAGCCAGGAGCTCCATCTGGGTAGCACACGGGTAGCAGGGACCCAAGCACTTGGACCATCTGCTGCGGTGCGACAGCAGGGAGGTGGATCAGAAGTGGAAGTGGGGGTGGATGTTTTCATATTCAATACATTTGGGGTGGGGGAATTACGCTTCAGCCAAGTCAGGACTCTGACCTGGTGACCTCAGGTCCGACCAGCTGTGCAAGCCTGCAGGACGGCCCCAGATTCATAGTCCATGCACCCTTCTGCCCCCGGCCCCCTATGCCCAACCACGGCAAAGAGAAACAGACCACGAGCAAGCCAACCCAGCCTTGCACGCAAAACTCACTCCTGGGACCTGCCAAGGAAGACAAAGCAAGGTATAAAAATAAGCAACTTTTATTAAAAGTTAAAAATGTTTTCAGAGTTGACACGCGCAAACAGATCACTCCAACAGAACATGGAATTCTACAAACAAGCAGATACAAACGGGTCTGCCCAAGCCTGTCCCCTAAGCACTTGTATTTGGGGAAAGCCCCAAAGTGTGGGGGAGCTGCACACTTACCACCTGGGCCCACTGCCTGATGGTGAGCAGAACGGATCTCCCCACTGCTGGAGTGGGAGAGCAGCTCGAGGCCGGCCATCCCATCCCAGGAGCCAAAGTGCTCGGAACAGAGGGAACCAGGCTCTGCCCGGGCACAGGGCCAGTGGGGCCAAGGACTTTCTGCTCACTGGCCTCCCCTCCCCCGCAGTCCTCAACCCGCCTCACAACCCGCACCACCAAGACATCACGTCGAGGCCTGCGGGAATGGCACCTGAACAGTGGCCGTTCTCTGCACAGCCCCCTCCTCTGGCCGCTGCCACTTCCTCCATGCTGACCTCCTGACGCCACACCTTGTTGGGACTGAGAATTCTTGAATTAACAAAGTTCCGTCATTCGGATGCTTGGTTCCTACCACTGACTCACTGGTCAAAAAAAAAAAAAAATAGAGCACCCAGACTTCATTAAAAAAATTTATTTCCATATAAAAGTGCCAAAATACCCGCCAATGTCATCATCTATGTCAACAACCGGTTTACGCTAGCAATCGAAACACAAGCCTCTCTGATTCCCGTGGGCGAGACATCCGGGCCTCCTCACACGTTGCCGCAGTAACTCGAGTCTCTGGCCAGGGGGAAGTTTGCGCTCCTGTTGGCTGTGGTAGTCCATATGTCCAGGTTCATGTAGGCACGGAATGGGTTAAACCCGGGGTAGTACTCCTTGCACAGGACCGCCTGGTTCTCCATGTGGGTGGGGGGCTCCGCGCCGGGGCTGAGGGGGCAGCAGTTGTCATACACGTCGCTTTGCGGGGCCCAGATGGAGCCAAAGAGTCCGGACATGGGCGACAGGCTGCGAGTGCTCGTGAGGTAGGGCTGCGGCGTGGGGAGCGGTGGGGGGAAGGGAGACAGAGAGAGAAGCTTTAGTACGCCAGCCCTGGGTCTGCCCGGGTCCTGGCGGAGGCCACGGTGGCTCCCTCACACGTCTGCACCCAAGTCAGCACGCTGCCCTCTGGGCCCCTGGACTGCAAACTCCTGCCCGGGCTGCTTCAGCCCGTCTGCAGTCCCAGGAAGAACCCGCGGCCCTGGCACCCTCTCTCTGATCAGAGAGGTATTGAGCACAGGCGGAGGGGCCAGGGCCGGGGCCGGGACCCCGACTGGCCCTGCTGGGACTGCCCTTCCATCTGACCACAGACACACGGGCCGCAAGTTCAGTGTTAAGTACAGATGCTCACGGCTCGGAGTCTGCAAGGCCGTCCCTGTCCCCTCAGTCCCTTCAGACTGGCCAGCCGGGCCTCCGTGCTCTGAAAGGATCTCGCCCGGCCCTGGCTCAGCCCGGCTCAAGGCTACGACAGGCTGAGACCAGGATGTAGCAAGCACCCGCCGCAGCCCGCGGCCGCCCCGGCGGTCCCCGCGCACTGACCGGAGAGTTGATGAAGCCGGCGTGGCCCCAGGCGGGCGTGAAGCTGGCCGGGCTGCTCCAGGTGGACTGAGCGCTGTGGTCGATGAAGTCAGTCGGGACGTCGGCGGGACAGGGGAAGCCGTTGCCATAACTCAGGTTTTCTGCCAAGAACGCGGGGTGGAGACACGGGTGTAAGGAACAGGGGCAGGACCGAGGCAGGACGGCTGTCAAGGCCTCTCACGTGTCCACGCTCAAGTGGAAGTCTCACTCGGGCTATCTGCTCCGTGTGGGCCGGGAGGGTCGTTTCACTGCCACTCCCCAGGCTACAGCCTCCCCTTGACGGGAAGCCACGCCTGGGACGCCACACAGGAGCACAGCTTCCTCCAGGCACGGCTTTCTGGGTGTGACTGTCTGGGAGCTGTTCACACCACGACAGTTAGGCCTGTGTGTCAGGAGTCCTTCCAAGCCTTCTGGGTGGCATGGCATGCCACCCTCGGCCACCGCCACCTGCTGGGGACTCACAGAGCAACCCGAAACCAAGCACTTCCTAGATACTGCACGAGGACCTTGGAAACAGAAAGCTCAGTCCGAGAGTTACCAGAGCACCCCCTAGTGGTTATCACGGAGCAGCGCAGATAATCAAAGCCAAGATAAAAGGTGGGGTTCTGCCTTGGGCGATGGCAGGCAGCTAGACTAGGGTCAGGAGCTGGATGCCACACCTCCTCCGCCCTATGTAATCCTATCTGCCTGCCGGTCCGTCAAATAATCCTTTTCCCAGGAGGTATCATCCTTCACCTGGGGCCTGGGGGAGGTACCACAGGGCCAGCCCCTTCCACGCTCCTTCCAGGGGCTGGCTGGCTCCCTCTTCTCTCTGCAGCTGAGGATGGACACTGAGGCGCTACTTCCCTCCCCACCCTTCTCCCTTCCTAGCCCGTGTGTGTGTGTGTGTGTGTGTGTGTGTTCACCTTTTAAATACACTTTATCACTCCGCACCGTATTTGTGCCCGTACTTCTCTAGGGAAAAGACAAGTGCCTGGAATAGGAATTCAGACCCGCCTTGCTGTACAGGAAGAGACCACACAGTAAGAGCATTCTCCGATGCCCCAGTCTGGTATTTAGCTCTTGGTAGACGCCTGAGCCCAAGCACCTGTAGACGCCCCTCATTTCCCCTCCAAACCCCTTCCATCTGCAGCACCGCCAGGGACAGTGGAGGGGAGCAAGCAAGCAGAGCCCCGGCCTCCCACCAGACAACCCACGATGTCAGGGCTTTGTAAGCCCACAGACCCCCTTCGGTGCAATCAGAAGGCCTAAATGGACCAGAGTTCCTTGCAGAAGTCCTCAGGCCGCAAGATGCAGGGTGTTTTTGGAGATCAGCTCCAGCAGGCAGGCAGGTGCAGTGGGAGCACAGCAGGCTCAGAGCCCACTGGCTGTGCAAGGCACACTCTAGCACGGGTCAGTGCCACAAGTCCGCACGTTGGCCACCTTCATCCTGTGGGGATCAGGGCGGGACACCGGAACTCACCTTCCGGAAAGGAAGTGTAGTCATTCAACTCCAGGGGACAGTAGACACTGGGGAACGGGCCTTCGCAAGCTGCGCTCCAGTCAACGTAACTGCCAGAGACAGGAGGCCTGGTGTCAGAAACGGCGTGCAGAGGACAATGGTCTTATGGCCCGGCATCCTACTCGCTACAGATCCCCCACTTTTGGCAAACACCAGGTGTACTCCCTGGGACTTCCTGCCTGGGGGCCTGGACGAGGGGCTCACTCCACGACTGCCACGCTCGCTCCAGCACCATGAAGGCATTGCGACACTGCAGTGCAACGGGTTCAGCCACTGACAGCAATGCTGACAACCCATATGGGTGTCGGTTTGAATCCCAGCTGCTCCACTTCCTATCCAGCTCCCTGCTCATGTGCCTGGGAAAGTAGTAGAGGATAGCCCACGCGCTTGGGCCCCTGCACCCACTGTGGGACACCCAGGGGAAGCTCCTGGCTCCTGACTTCAGCCTCTCCTAGTCCTGGCTATTGAGGCCATTTGGGGAATGAATGAGCAGATGGAAGACTCCTCTCCCTCGCTCTGTCTGTAACTCTGCCTTTCCAATAACAAATCAATCCTCAAAAACCCTTTTTAATTGCTTAGCAGGAATGCCACGGACAGATGAAGTCACTCTTCTGTTGGAGTTGAATGATGAGCGACTGGTTTTTCAGACTAACTAAACCACAGTGCGCCATCTGAAACAAGCAAAATGGCAACATAGTCACCAGCTTCACTCTCCACTGTTCCTCCGAAGGCCTGAACCTCTCAGCGCAGCTCCAAGGGCAGAGGAAGCCCCGCGGCTCCAGCACCCTTAGGAAGAGCGCCGTCCTCCCCTCTGCAGACTGCCTGACAAACGGGGGCTCAGAGTCCGCCGGCACCTGCCAAGCGGGACGCCGCTCTGAGAGGCGACGCCGTACCTGCTGTGCACCTGCGCCGGCTCCTGCATCACACACGGCGCGCTGCTCTCGGGAGCACAGTTCAAGCTGCTTGTCAGACACACAGGCTGCGGGGGCCACAGGTCTCCAGGTGAGTACAGACCTGCGCAAGAGAGAAGGAGGCCTCTCAGTCCACCCGCACGCCCACTCGGCCCTCAGCCTACCCTGCCTGCTCCACTCCCTTCCCTCCAGGGAACACGCCCCGATGCCACGCACATGCACAGGGGCACGGGGCCTTGCCCTGTATCCTGGCCGGCGTGCGACTGTCCCCAGAGCTGGATGACAAGCTGACGTCACTCAGGGGAGGGTCTCCCTCCCCAGGCCCCTGCTGCAGACACTGAGGACAGAGCGGCGATCAGGTTTCGGTCACAAGGGTGGGGACAAACAAGCCAGTGAGGGACAGCAGGGCAGAGCATCCACGCGCTATGAGGACAAACTTGGCGACCTCAAGGAGGGCAGGGCATGTAGATGTGGGTGCGTGAGCACCCCAGACTGAAGCCCGGCAGGTTCATGCAGCCAGGCCAGGAGGCAGCGAGGAGAGGGGGTTAGACCGGGGAGGTGACCCCCACTCCCAGCGCTGCCCCAAGTCCACTCATGAAGGAAACGCTCGTGGTGCAGCTCCCGCAGTGCTGCGAAGGGCCTCGAGTCAACCCGCGCCGGGGCTGCCGGGCCCTGCCAGACGGCTCTCAGCCCCAAGGCACCACCGTCCCACCTAACAGGACATGGCCTGGCTCCCGATCGCCCAAGGAAAACACCCACCTTCATGGCCGCTGCCATCACCCAGTCACATGTGGGATGGGCAGACGTCACCTGGCTGGTGCCACGGAAAACAGGGCAGGCTGGGCCACCTGCACTCAAGCCACGTGGGTTTAAGCAGCCTGCCTGGCCACCCGTGCACCTGCACTCTCCCCTGGGGAAACCACGACCAGCACTGAACTTCCAGGCCTGCCACTCCTGCGTGGCACTCCTCGGGCAGTCACGTGCCCCCTCCTGAAAACACAGAGACTTGCACCATCGGGGGGGGGGGGGACAGGAGAGACCTCCGGGTGCCTGAAGAAACACCACCAGCAGACCACATGGCTGCCGGGCGTGAAGGAGGGGAGCCTCCGGGAAGGGAACCTGCTTCCCACCCACGTGCCCTGCACAGTCACCGTGAGGGCGAGGAGCCAGGGATTTGTCTGCTGATAGTTGCCAAGGCGCCACCTTGGCCCTGGAAGGCACTTGGATCAGGCCCTGGGCCCCCTGGCCAGCATCGTCCTGGACGCCGGAGTGGCTCTCGACTGTCCCCTCGCAGGCCAAGCTGGCATCTGCGCAGTCACCAGTGCGCCCCGGTGCAGCTGGCCAGTGGCAAGAGCAATGCCGGAACATTACAGAGGAAGCCCCTGGTGATTTATGGGATTTGTTTACTGGACGGGTCAGGGCACGGCTGAGGTCAGAACTGCAGGATGGCCTCATCCTACTGCTCCGAGTACGGTACGAGACAAATCACACGGGCACAGTCCCACCTTCTGGGGGTCACGGGCATCAAGAACCGCCTGTGGAACAGTGTACTCACAAGATAACCCATCAGAAGCCAAGGTGTTGTGGACAGTGGGTTAAGCTGCCACCTGCGAGGTTGGCATGCCATATGGGCACCGGTTCCAGTCCCGGCTGCTCCACCTCTGATCCAGCTCCCTGCTAATGTGCCTGGGAAAGCAGCGGAGGACGGCCCTCGTCCTTGGGGCCCTGCTACCCAAATGGGAGACCTGGCTGGAGTGCCAGGCTTCTGGCCTGGGCCTGACCCGGACCCCAGCCGTTACAGCCCTTTGGAGAGTGAGTCACAGGATGGAAGAGTTCTCTCTCCCCCATCTCGCCCTCTCTAAAACTCTGCCTTTCAAATAAACGAGTAAATAAATAAACCTTAAAAAAAGATGCCAAGGCTGTATACAAATGACAGGGGTCGGTAGGTGGGGGGGAGGGGTGTGTGCGTGTGTGTGTGCGTGTGTGTGCGTGTGTGCGTGTGCGTGTGTGCGTGTGTGCGCTGTGAGCCAGTTCTCTACTGGTCTCCTGTTTCAGCAGTTCTTGCAAACAGCAGCACTGGCTGATTTTATCCCAACCTGGTAGGCAGAGCCTCAGGAGACAGAGGGAGACGTCAGTCACCCTTCGGAGCAAGTGTGCTTAAGGCCCAACACAGTAAAGACGCCTCCCGCCCTTTATACAAGACCCCTGCTCCTTTCCCACCCGTGTCCCTCCACGCAGTGGCCGTGCGGGTGGCCGCCGCGGATACGCCGATGCTCCAGCTGCCTGCTGAGCTCAGTGCTGTTTCCGGCCCAGCAGTCTGGTCTTCTGCCAGCTTCCGGAAGTAAAAGAGGAAGAGAAAGAGGAGGAAAGCGCTGGAGGGGTGAGGTAGGGGAGGGGACGGGAGGATGAAGGTGCCAGGGGAGGAGGAGGGGCGTGGGAGCAGGTGTTCAGGAATTCCCAGAAGGGCACGCGCGCTGCTCCCCGGCACCTTGCAGCTGCAGGGGACAGGAGGAGCCAGCGCAGGACTCGGCAAACCCAATGTGAACGCCGCAGAGGGCCACCAAGGAGATGATGCTAACAACTCATCAGGGGACTTCAGCCAGGCAAGAATGAAAGGCGTGGACGTGGGACCAGTGGTGTGGCCAAGTGGGTAAAGCTGCGCTGTGATGTGTGCATCCCATATGGGCGCCGGTTTGAGTCCCGGCTGCTCCACTTCCGATCCAGCTCCTCGCTAATGCCCTTGGGAAAGCAGAGGAGGATGGCTCAAGTGCTTGGACCCCTGCCGCCCACACAGGAGACCCAGAAGCTCTTGGCTCTGGCTTCAGCCTGGCCCAGCGTTGGCTGTTGTGGCCACCTGGGGAGTGAACCAGCAGATGGCAGATCTCTCACTGTAACTTTTTCAAATAAATATGTAAATCTGAAGATAAAAAGAGAACTCAAGGACTTGAGGGAGGTGGGGGGCAGAAAGAGGGGGTGGGACCGAGGCTTTGGGGACGACAGACGCAGGGTGGGAGCTGTTCTAGGCTGAGGGTGGCTTTAGATCTACGCAAGGCTGGTTACAGTCATCAGAAACTAACTGTGGGAGATTAGGGCAAGATGGCGGAATAGGAAGGGAGCACACTGATAGTCCGGGGAGAGACAGTTTAATAAAAGTGGAGATACTGCAGGTTCAAGGAAGAGTAGGGGAAGAAACAGCAGAGGAAACTCTTCTGGAACTAGTAATTCACAGTGGACCTTCGAGGAGAGCGTGGGAGCCCGCAGTTCGGGACACCAGCGGCAGACTCAACGCACCAGCGCTGGAACACCAGGTGAGTCGAACCTCAATAGCCCGAGACACCAGCAGGGAAGAGGAAAGAGGAGACTAGAGCGAACAAGGCTTGAAACCTTGTGGGGAAAAGTTCACCAGGCTAACTAGAAGAGAGAGAGAAAGAAAAAAGTGACCAATACAGACACGAGTTTCTCTCTCTCCGCCCACCTCTCAAAGGTGAGCAAGACAAAGAGCAGGCGCCATTTTGGACATACGTCATAAGCAGGGCGACCTCAGGTCTGCACCGGCCCTGAGCCTAGCAGAAAAACCTGACTCTGGGCGTGGGGGTGAAATAACAGATTAGAACCTAATGAATGTGTGGTGCTAATGAACTGAGACTGTGAAAAAAGACGGTGGGGGAGAGAACTCACGGAATTCACCACGTGAATACTCTCCAGAGACGCTACAGTTCGGTAGCCTTGGTAGCCCAGTGGTGAGACTGCAGGAGAATTTGAACCCACACTGAAGGCCGCAGAGATTCCCTCTGTGGTCCTTGGGAAAGAGCTTCCGATCTCTGGCTCCTGTGGGTATATCATTTGCCTGCTAACCACCCCCAATTCCATTCAGCTGTGTGGAATTACTTCCCTTTTGAATCAAAAATAAAGAAACAGAGATTTACCACGCCTAACCTGGGAGTGTCACCTTTGGCACACCCTCAACCCTGAGGAACCAAACAGAGCTATCAGGCCACACCCATCTCAAGCCTCTAAGGCTCCATTGAAAGCAGACAGTCCACTTATCTAGAGTCATAGTATAACAAGAAAAAACACCACAGTGAAGAAACCAATATGCCAAACAACAAATGCAAAAACCGAGGTAATAAGAACAAGGAAGACACTATGATGCCCCCAAATGAAAAAGACACCCCAATTCAAGATTACGAAGATGATGAGTTAGAAGAAATGCAAGAAGCGGATCTCAAAAAATTGATAACACTAAGAAGTACTCAAAAACAAATTCTTGAACTACAGAAATCCTTAATGGACAAGGTAGAAAATCTCTCTCGTGAAAATGAAATATTAAGGAGGAATCAAGCTGAAATGAAACAACTAGTAGAACATGAAACTGTGATAGTGACGAGAAATCATAATGAAGTGAAGAATTCAATAGATCAAATGAAAAACACATTAGAGAGCCTTACAAACAGAATGGGTGAGGCAGAAGAGAGAATATCAGACTTAGAAGACAGAGCACAGGAAAATATTAGGTCAAACCAAAGAAAAGAAGAGGAAATTAGAAATCTAAAAAATATTGTTGGGAATCTACAGGATACTATTAAAAAACCCAACATTCGAGTTCTAGGAGTTCCTGAAGGCATGGAGAGGGAGAAAGGATTAGAATGCCTTTTTAGTGAGATAATAGCAGAAAATTTCCCAGGTTTGGAGAAGGACAGAGACATCCTAGTACAGGAAGCTCATAGAACCCCTGGTAAACATGACCAAAAGAGATCCTCACCACGACATATTGTAATTAAACTCATCACAGTGAAACAGAAAGAAAAGATCCTAAAATGCGCAAGAGAGAAACGTCAAATTACACTCAGAGGATCTCCAATTAGACTCACGGCAGACTTCTCATCAGAAACCCTACAAGCTAGAAGGGAATGGCGAGACATAGCCCAGGTACTAAGAGAGAAAAACTGCCAGCCCAGAATATTATATCCTGCCAAGCTCTCATTTGTGAATGAAGGTGAAATAAAGACCTTTGATTGCAAACAGAAATTGAAAGAATTTGTTGCCACTTGTCCAGCCCTGCAAAAGATGCTTAAAGATGTGTTACACACAGAAACACAGAAACACGGCCATCAACATGAAAGAAGGTAAACGAAGGGAACCTCACAGCAAAAGATCACAGGGAATTCAAAGCATACATTCGGATAAAGAAATTATGGGACATGTACTCTATAGAATACTATACAGCAGTCAAAAACAATGAAATCTGGTCATTTGCAACAAGATGGAGGAATCTGGAAAACATCATTCTGAATGAATTAAGCCAGTCCCAAAGGGACAAATATCTTATGTTCTCCCTGATCGGTGACAACTAATTGAGCACCAAAGGGGAAACCTGTTGAAGTGAAATGGACGCTATGAGAAACAGTAACTTGATCAGCTCTTGTGCTGACTGTTGTTACACAATGTAATACTTTATTCATTTTAGTATTTTTTTATTTTAGTAGTATTGGTTAAACTCTGTAATTAACAAACAATTATTCTTAGATGTTTAAATTTTAACTGAAAAGTGATCCCTGTTAAATATAAGAGTGGGAATAAGAGAGGGAGGAGATGTACAATTTGGGACATGCTCAATCAGTCATGCCCCAAATGATGGAGTTAGAATCGTGCCAGGGAATTCCAATACAATCTCATCAAGGTGGCATGTACCAAGGCCATCTCACTAATCCAAGTGATCAATTTCAGTTCACAATTGATCACACTGATAGGTCTAAGAGTCAAAGAGATCACACAAACAAGACTAGTGTCTGCTAATACTAACTGATAGAATCAAAAAGGGAGAGAATGATCCAACATGGGAAGTGAGATACACAGCAGACTCATAGAATGGCAGTTGTCCCAAATAGCACTCTGGCCTCAGAATCAGCCCTTAAGGCATTCGGATCTGGCTCAAGAGCCCATGAGAGTATTTTAGGCATGGAAAGCCAAGACACTCTGGAAATAAAAAGAAGACCTAAATGAAAGATCTCTGTGAGTGAGATCCCAGTGGAACGAATGGGGCCATCAAAGAAGGAGGTACCTTTCTCTGAAGGGAGGAGAGAACCTCCACTTTGACTATGACCCTGTTGGAATAAGATTGAAGTCGGCGAACCCTAAAGGCTTCCATAGCCTCGGCAACTCATGACTAGACCCTAGGGAGATTACTGACGCCATAAACAAGAGTGTCAAATTGTTAAATCAACTTCAGGAGTCACTGTGTACTTACGTCTCATGTGGGATCTGTCCTTAATGTGTTGTCCAATGTGAAGTAATGCTATAACTAGTACTGAAACAGTATTTTTACACTTTTTGTTTCTGTGTGGATGCAAACTGATGAAATCTTTACTTAGTACATACTGAATCAATCTTCTGTATATAATTAAAAATGAAAAAAAAAATCTTGGTGTTAAATTGGAAATTGCATAGAAAATTAATCAATTTAAAAAATATATCATGTAGGATCTCTGTCCTTAATGTGCTATACATTGTGAATTAATACTATAACTAGTACTCCAACAGTATTTTTCACTTTGTGTTGCTATGTGAGGGCAAACTGTTGAAATCTTTACTTAATATATAGTAAACTGATCTTCTGTATATAAAGAGAATTGAAAATGAATCTTGATGTGAAGCAAGGGGAGAGGGAGTGGGAAAGGGGAGGGTTGCGGGTGGGAGGGAAGTTATGGGGGGGAAGCCATTGTAATCTATAAACTGTATTTTGGAAATTCATATTCTTTAAATAAAAGCATTATTAAAAAAAAAAAACTAACTGTGGGTTCTTCACGAGGACGGAGGAACAGGCACTTTGAACACACACACGACACAGGTCAGGACACGAGACCACAGACGACTCTGCCACTGACGGCAGACACCGATCACACGCCGAAGCCTTGGCTCCGTTGTTGGCCCCTGCCACTGTCCGTCTACCACCTCACAGTAAAAGGGCAATTCCGTCGACGCTGCCCCCAAATCGTGCCTTGGAGCGCAGCGTGGACTGATGAAACTACCGCGCTCATCAGCTCCCATTGACTTCTGTAGATGACAGACAAGCCCACTATGTATCCAAGACGCAGCCTTACGCTTTCAAAGTAAAAATTCTGCTGCATACAGCGCTGCATACAGCAGCTCAGAAATCCCACGGTAATTCACAGGAGTGAAAGCAAGGACATGCATGGAAGCTAAGTGTAAGCCAGGCTTTCCCGCCCTAGGTCCTGACCTGAGCTGGGTGGGAACGAAGCCCCCACCGCAGATGGGAGATCGACGAGGAGGGGGAAAATTGTGGGAGACATCGGAGACGCCAGGCAGGCGCGGGCATTCCCTGTCGCCCACCCATCTCCATCTCCGAGGCCACATCTTGGCCCTGGTGCAGGAGTGAGGCTGGCCCCCAAAGCTGCCGAGGCCAAACGAACAGGCTTCTGGGACAGGCGAGGCAGGAGGCAGGGGGACGGAGGGGAAGCAGGTGCAGATGCCAAGACCCCCACCCCACCCTTCTGTGGGTCCCTGTCACCTGTGGCAGTGCCCTGTGAGGGGCACCAGAGCTGCAAGGAGGGAGCTCAGTGGGGATGCAGAGGCTGGAGGACGCCTGTGCACAGAGCAGGTGCCGGCAGCGTGGCTCGGATGAGGGACCCTGGATGTCAACCCTGCCCCACCCCAACCAGGACAGGAGAACGCCTGGTGGGGGGCTGTGCCTCACCTTTGTCTTCCGTAACACCTGTGGGCCCGGCAGGAAGGCTGGCGCAGGTGGGCTCTGCGAACTGCGGGAAGCTACTGGCGTCTCTGTGGGAGGAGCAAGGTGGGACCACTGACTTTTTGTCCAAGGAGACATTGACACGGCTCCACCAAGCCGGGCTGTTTCGTACATGCATCCCTTCCCCAGGGAACAGAGACGACAGACGGGAAAGGGCCCAGCCAGGTAGAGACGAGGAATATTCCACTCCATCCCAAGATCCACCAAAGTCTTATGACAATGACGACCACTTTAATGAAGGTTAGTAACCTGCAGTTTGCTACCTGCCTGGTCCCCATGAGCAGCCGTTCCTTCTAGCCCTAGAAAGAGCAGAACGGCTTCTCCTACCCACAAAGGGCACCCTGCAGTCCCAGCCCGGCCCTCCCAGCGAGGCAAACGCCAAAGCAGCCTCCCCCTCCCCACTCTGAAACCCTCCGCTTCCTGTTGTGCAGCCGCCTCTCTTGCTCTTTGGCCCAGTGCCATGGGAATCAACCCCACAGGAATGACGGACACGCCCACGGGCTCTCAGCAAAATCCTCAAAGTCGGGACTGGGGCCGTGGTGCAGCGGGTTAGTCTGTGGCACCAACATCTCATGGACGCCGATGGGAGTCCTGGCTGCTCCATTTCTGATCCAGCTCCCTGCAAATGGCCTCGGAAAGCAGTGGAAAATGGCCAAAGTCCTTGGGCCCCTGCACCCACTTGGGAGATCTGGAGGAAGCTCTTGGCTCCTGGCTTCAGCCTGGCCCAGCCCGGGCAGTTGTGTCCATTGGGGGAATGAACCAGTGGATGGAAGATCTCTCCATTTCTTTCTCTTTCTCTCTCTCTCTCTCTCTCTCTCTCTCTCTCTCTCTCTACTTCTATCTTTGCCTTTCAAGTAAATAACCAAATCTTTTAAAAAAACAAAATTCCAAGTCGTGGCAGAGGGCGGATGGTAACACCCACAGTGCTCTCCTTGAGACACTCTGTAAGCGCTGTCACCATGGGTCAGAGACACGGCCACGCGAGCCACACTGACCAGGACGCCTGGCACTGAGTTAGCAACATCAGCAAATCTCACCTGTCCACACTCGCAAAGGCCTTCGGATTTTCATCTGCAGAACCACATACAAAAAAGAGACACCCTGATTGTCCATACACCAAACACACTGTAGGAGTCAGAAAATTCACAACTCACGTGGGATTGCAGATGCTGTGAGAAAGGTTCAAGGAGATGGGGGTTTCAGGTTGAAAGTCAGCTGGGGAGACCTCATCTCCTACGTGGAAATAAAACACAGTGTCCCGAGTTTTAAAAAGAATAACTCCGCACCTATGGTCTGTATTAAAATACACAGACCGTGAACTGCAAATGAGCAATTCACTTTTCATTTTAAAGTGATAATCTCCTGCTCAGTAATTTAATTTTTAAAAGGCTTTTTATAGTTTACTTTTCCATTCAAAATTAATAAAACATTTACGTCTAAAAATTTTGGATTAATAAAATACTGAATTATGGAAAAGAGCTGAAACTAACAAGAAGATGTGGGGCCGGCACCGTGGCTCACTTGGTTAATCCTCCACCTGTGGCACTAGCATCCCATATGGGTGCCGGTTCTAGTCCCAGCTGCTCCTTTTCCAGTCCAGCTCTCTGCTATGGCCTGGGAGGGCAGTGGAGGATGGCCCGAGCGCTTGGGTCCCTGTACTCGCATAGGAGACCGGGAGGAGGCACCTGGCTCCTGGCTTCGGATCAGTGCAGCACCGGCTGTGGCGGCCATTTGGGGAGTGGGCCAACAGAGGGAAGACCTTTCTCTCTGTCTCTCTCTCTCTGTCTATAACTCTACCTGTCAAATAATTAAGTATAAATAAATAAATAAGTAAATAAAAAGATGATGTGACTCTGGGGACAGGTGCTGTGGCAGAGCCGAGAGGAAAAAGTAAGATGCAGAATGCTACTCTGAAGTGGGCTCTGTTGCCTGCAGCAGAAACCCGTAATTCTTCATTTAGCAGCTGAGTGGATGAATATAAAATTCAAAGTGGCCCAGGAGAGCCCACTCCAAATTCAAGGCAGCGGACGGCGAGTCTGCTGGGAAGAGAAAGTGGGCAGAGTATAAAGTCTGCTCAACCCCCCGCCACGTACACCCGGGCAGGTGTCTGGCCTAGAAGTTAGGACACCTACATCATTTTATAGTGCCTGGGGAGTCGTGTCCCGGCTCTGCTCCTGCTTCCAGCGGCCTGGAAATGTGGACCTTGGCAGGCCCGGGTGACGGTTCTAGTGACTGGGTCCCTGCCACCCACGGAGACCTGGGCTGAGCTCCCAGCTCCAGGATCCGCCTGGCCCAGCCCCAGAGGTTGCAGGCATTTGGGGAATGAGTTAGTGCGTGGGAGTTCTCTGTGTCTCTGCCTCTCACATAAATAAAAATTAACTTAAAAAACAACAGCCAGAGCAAATGTGACAAAATGAAGAGTTATTAATTCTGGGTGATGGAGATACAGATGCTGGGGCCAGCGCTGTGGCATAGTGGGTAAAGCTCGCTGCCTGCAGTGCCAGCATCCCTTATGGATGCCGGTTCAAGTCCCAGCGGCTCCTCTTCCCACCCAGCTCTCTGCTATGGCCTGGGAAGGCAGTAGAAGATGGCCCAAGTGCTTGGGTCCCTGCATCAGCATGGGAGACCTGGAAGAAGCTCCTGGCTTTGGATCGGCACAGTTCCAGCTGTTGCAGCCATTTGAGGAGTGAACCAGTGGATGGACGATCTTTCTGTAACTCTTTCAAATAAATACAAATAAATCTTTAAAAGAAAAAAAAATAGAAATATAGATGCATCTTTGACCTCTGTTGTGTCATTGAATTTTCTCATAAGTACAGGAGAGCCAATGCTCATGGTCTCATCAGCCACAATGAACAAAAGGTGGAAACAATCCAACCGTGTCCTGCACGGATGAATGGATTCGCACCACACAGTGAATCCTGGCTTTAAAAAGCAAGGGCATTCTTCTTCTTCTTCTTCTTTTTTTTTAAGATTTATTTGAGAGGCAGAGTTACAGCCAGTGAGAGGGAGAGACAGAGAGAAAGAGGTCTTCCATCTGCTGGTTCACTCCCCAAATGGCCACAACGGCCAGAACTGGGCTGACCCGAAGCCAGGAGCCTCTTCTGGGTCTCCCATGAGGGTGCAGGGGCGCAAGCTCGGGCCACTTGCTACTGCTTTCCCAGGCCATAGCAGAGAGCTGGGTCGGAAGTGGAGCAGCCAGGACTAGAACCGGTGCCCATATGGGATGACGGTGCAGCAGGTGCAGGATTAAACCGCTATGCCACAGCGCCAGCCAAGGGCACTCTGATGGAAGCAGCAAGACGGAGGACTTGGAGAACATGATGCAATGTGCAGCGGGCCTCTCTCACTCCTAAGGGCAGACTAGAACGCTCAGATGCACAGGGGCAGAGAGAGGAGAGAGGTCTCCAGGCTATACCCACGGGCAGGGGGTTATGGTTCAACAGGCCCCAGGCAACGGGGGAAATTCCTGGAGGTGGATGTCGGTGACGGTGACGGCAGCACGAAGTGCCCCAGAACCATGTACTTGCAAATTTTGGTGCATTTCGTCACCACAAAAAGGGAGAGAAATACAGTCATCTTCTTAGAATCGTTCCTCTGAAACACGTGAAATCTGTTCTATGCATGTTAATAATAAGGCACAGACCTGCAGCTCTCTGAACTGTTTCAAGACAGACGCTGTCATAAAAACAAGAAAAAGTGCATACGCCAAAGCAGACAACCCCAGCCGCATCCGTGCCGCCCGCCCCTCACCGGCCGGCAGGAGGCGCTGTGGCTCTGCCGTGGGCTTCCGCTCCCCGTCCGAGCTGCTGGCGCTGCTCCAGCTGCCCCAGCTGCCGCGGCTGGCACGCACGCTGCCCGACGAGCTCCCGCAGTCCGAGCTGGAATCCGAGCAGAACTTGTCCCCGCACTTCTTCTCGGGCTTCGGGTAGAGGCGCTCTGCGGGAAGTGAGAGCAGGCATGACTCACGGGGATCATCTCTGCGGTTAGCTGCTGGGTTAGGAAGGCAGGGCTCAGCCTCAGGCTCCGGGCGGCCAGGGAGCTGGGACTTGCAGCAGGGAGTGGGAGGGGCAGCCGCTCAGACGCCCCAGCCCCAGGGCGCTCGCCTTCCTGAGGCTTCGACCCAGCTCCTGGCTCATGGGCCTGGGAAGCAGCAGCTGGCAGCTCAGGTGCTTGGTCCCGCCACCCACTGCCAGACCTGCACGGAGCTCTGGTCCAGTGAACCAACGGACGGGAAGAAGTTTCTGCCTGTCAAAATTTAAATCTATTTACTGATTCATAGCGAGGGATGAGCTATGTCTGTTCGGCCTGCGGGGTGAGCAGTTATAATCGTTTGGGGCTAGGATGGTCAGTACCAACTAGAACCTTGATCTAAAAATGGTTTCGGAGGGGCCTGCCCCGTGGCGCCAGCATTCCATACGGGTGCCAGTTCGCATCTAGGCGCTATCTACAACGACGTGGGTGAGCACAGCTGAGAAAGGCCAGACTTGGGCAGGGGGAAGGGCCGGCAGCGCCAGAGCCCAGGGCCACCTAGCGCCCTGCTCCGTGCTGACAGCCAAGCCGTCTGTACAGTGACCAGGTCACGGAGCCTGCGTCTCTCCCCCGCTGGGTGTTTCTGGCAAGCTCCATCCCCCCCCCCCGGGGGGGGGAGTTCGGGTCTGTACCTACCCGCCTCTCTCTGTGCACCAGGTGAGCTGCTGGCCGAGTGCCCCTCTGCTTCGCAGATGTCCCCAGCACTCCCCTGCACACACCAGCTTCTGTCGTCCACGTCGCCGCTCCGCTCCGACTGCTCGAAGCCAAGCTTTAGCTCGCTCTGCTCAGAGGGCCTGCAAGAGCCACACACACACAGAGGCACCTGTAATTCATCTCCTCCTTTCTGGGAGACCCAGGAGAGCGAAAGGAGGACCCGGACGGGTAGAACGTGAGGAGGAGGAAGGGGTAGGGGAGGAGACAGATTTTGTCATGGTGGAGCCAGGGAGGTCACTTAATGTATTCTCATGGTTTACAGCCAAACTCCACAAGGTCATTCAAGGTGAAGCGGCAAGCCGCAGGTCCAGGGTTCCTGGCATTTTTTTTTAAATAAAGCCTGCTTTTTCACTAGCTGAACCTGGCAGAGGGCACTGAGACTGGACTTGAATGCTTTCTCATTCATTCACTCAGCAAACATGGGTCCGCTGATTGCCGTGCACCCCATCCTGTCCGGACAGGTGCAGCAGCCACAAGCAGGAATCAGGCTCGCACCCAGATGGGGAGTTCCCAAGGGAAGAGCTATGAGCAGGTTTTGTAGGTAGCACTGCAGAGATTGGAGGACACACATCACCAGACGCCCCTCCACAGGGTCCAGCCCCAGTCCCTGGGCTCAGGCTTACAGGAGGATGTGCAAGGAGGTCCGCTATGCAAGACCAGCGGATTCGAGTCCTGGCCCTGGCTCCCTGTGGACACACACCCTGGGAAGCAGCAATAATGGGTCAAGTCCTTGGGCTCCTTACACCCCTGAGGGAGACCTGTATGCAGTTCTTGGCTTGTGGGCATTTGAGGAGTGAAGCAATGGAGAGGAGCCCTCTTGCTCTCTCACCCTCTCTCTGCTTCTCAAGTAAATATTTTAAAATATTTTAAATGTGGGGCTGGAGCTGTGGCGCAGTGGCATGCCCACAGTGCCAACATCCCATAGGGACGCTGGTTTGAGTCCCGGCTGCTCCACTTCCGATACAGCTCCTTGCTAAGGTGTCTGGGAAAGCAGTAAAGGATGGCCAAAGTCCTTGGGCCCCTGCACCCTCGTGGGAGACCTGGAAGAAACTCCTGGCTCCTGGCTTTGGATTGGCCAAGCACCGGCTGTTGCAACCATTTGTGGAGTGAGCCAGCGGATAGAAGACAGCCAACTGGTGGCAAACAGGGGAACTACAGGGGCCTGGGCTTCAACACAGACCCGTGGTACGTGGGCGGGGCTGGAGTGTGCACACACACACACACACTACCGAGCTGGCGAGACAAGAAACGTAGAGAACGACACTGAAGGGCGCCCCTTCTGGAACTCCAGCAACGCTCAGCTCCTTCACTTTACAGCCGAGAAAATAAAAGCCCAGCGGGGTAAGGCTAGGGGGGTGGGGCAAGGTTTCCAAAACAGGGTGCCGATGGACCGCCGGGGTTCCCACTCCAGCTCTGCTCCTACCACGCCCACGACTTTCACAAACCCCACGGTGCCTGGATGCCTCCCTTCCCATGGCTGGAGGACCCAGGGCAGCACTGAAGCCCTGGTCACACGAGGGGTGACCTGCTGTTTCACCAGTATGAGCCCAGAGAGCCAGGGTGGGCCAGTGCTGGGGCTGCGGTGGTCTCTCCAGCACCTGCTCCACAGGCACACCCACCTCTCCTAGGCGGAAGGAAGCTCAAGGCACGGCGGGGGCAGGGGGTCTTATGCATTTCCCCTAAAGCCCCCTTAGCTTTTAGCCTTTCATACGGGCAAGATTTTAAAAATTTAGTCCCTCGAAGGTATGTTTACCAAAATAAAGATATAATGAGCGAACATGCAGATTTTTACAAATATATTTTAACCTCAGCACACAAAGAGTAGGGAGGGATCGGGTGCAGAAGTTAAGTGAGTATTTGGGATGCTGGCTTCCCATAACTGAGTGCCTGGGTTCAAGTCCTGGCTCTGCCTTCCAATCCAGTTTCCTGCAGATAAAGACCCTGGGAAGCAGCAGGTGAGGGCTCAAGTCAAGTCCCTGCCACCCACAGGGGAGACCCGGATGGAGATCCTGGTTCCTTGCTTTGGTCTGGTGCAGCGTTTGGGGAGGGAACCGGCAGACAGGAGCTCTCTGTCTCTCTGCTTTTCCAACAGATAAACTGTTTAGAAACCTTCGATGCAGCGACACTCTCAGGAATGAAGCGCAACAGAAATGAGGTGAGGGGATGATGACTAAGCAGAAGCACCAAGCGAGAAGGAAGTTACACACCGTGACACCGGAGCGACACTCCGCTTCTTGTTTTTTCTGCACGTTCGGCTTTTATTCCAATTCAAGTTCTGTGGGTTTCCTTCTTTCTTCTCCTGGAGCTTCTTCTTCCTGTGAGCATCCTCTTGCTGGGGAGGGGAAGCAACATGTCAGATGCTTAAAGGGAGGCAGCCAGCGGAGGACCCACCCCACCGGGACGCCCGGCATCCAGCCCTGGGGAGAACCACGACGCACGCTTCTGGAAACCGACTTTGTTTCTTCCATTTCCCTCCTGTCTCTACTTCCCTCACGCTCCATAGAAAGAGAAGGGAAAAAAAAAAAGATTGTTGCTTATAAAATTCCTAAGGCAGAGAAAGGAAAGTGTCTGCTAGCACACTGATGGTCAGCTTGCCGTGAACTTGAACCACCGCACGGGAGTTAGGTGTCAGCCTGTGTAAGCTGTGTCCTCAGGTGTCCACTTCGTAATAGATGAATAGCAGGACACCAGCCCAACTCTGCAGAAAGCCCCCGAGCGTGTACACCTTTTGGGGAGAGAGGGCAGGAAGATGCGTCCTGTCTTCAAAGCATGGTTCTGAAAGCCCTAGTGATGCCTGAGACATGCAAGGTCCATCAGAGAACTCATGGGAAATGGAATTAAGGGCAAGGTGGCTTTGGTGCCCAAAAAATTGGGAAATCCATACAGAATTTGGCTTTTTTTTCCCTCTAAAATACATACTTTCCATGAACTTGAACAATCACTCACATATATGAGTTTCAGCCTTTTGGGGCACCAAAAATCCCCATCTTTTCATTACATTTTCTACCAAGTTTCTGGAGTACCTGTGCATGTGTATAAGATACATGTGTGCTCTAGATACATTATACATGTAAATATACTGTAATTTGGGCTGCTGCTATCCTAGATGCCAGGCCTGACTATTAGCAGGCCTCAAGGGAGGGGTACTCCAGCCATTTTATATCTAAGTGGCTCAAGTCCCTCCCAGCTTCTGCTACTTATTGCTTCGCTGTCTGCCAGCAGAGGCCTGGGAGCAGGCAGGCGGTGGTAAGCGCTCACACGAGGGCTCCAAAAACATTATCAGTGCAGGGTCTTCCAGGGACCCCCGAGGAGCCAGGCTGCGAGAGGAGCAGTGACCGGCTCATTCTGCCTTCTTGTTCGGAAGGCTGGCACAGAGGCCGGAACAGGGACCACCAAGTCCTGGCATCCACCTGAGTCTCGCACAGGGCTTGGAAGCGGACAACGGCAAGGTTCTAGATCCCTCTTTTGCCATGTCCTGTGTCTGGGCTCCAGCAGAGGGCCCGTGCGTGCCACGGGCAAGAGACGGCGGAGGTAAGGTGAAGTTTAACTGTGTGTGCAGTGGGATCGGGAGTTTTCACTTTCTTCTTTCTGCTACTTTAACCCCGTCCCTCTCCAGTAAGTGCACAGTCACCTTTGGCTGATTCTGAAGGTATTTGGAAAACCTGACCAGTGAAACAGGCAGAACCCTACCCCACAGGGAGAGCCTTCAGCTAAGGGCTCCTGGTCCACACTGACCAGATACAAGAAAGCCACACAGACACACGACCTAACGCTGAACCTCAGACACACTGCCGTACGTATTCACCTGGTATTCCTCTGTGTATCTCGAGGAGGGCACTTTCCCTGGTCCCTCCCCCTGCACCCCAGGGCCAACAGCTGCTCATCAACCCAGCAAGTCTTGGAGCCTTCCCATCTCTCCAGGTCAGGCACAGAGGATCAGACTGCAGGCGGGGTCAGAAAGCGTGCCTGCTGCTAACTGATGGCAGGGTGGAGAAAGATTCCCTCAGGTTTAATAAAAGCAAAAGCTCAGAGACACCACTTGGGACACCTGCAGCCCATCCTGGAACGCCTGGGTCCGGGTCCGGGTCCGGGTCCGGTTCCTGGCTCTATTTTCTGATCCAGCTTCCCACTAATGCATCGCTGCCCCCCACCGGGAGACCCACATTGAGTTCTGAGCTCCTGGCCCCAGCCTGGCCTGGGCCTGGCTATTGCAAGCATTTGGGGGAGGGAACCAGCGCATGTACAATTCCTTCCCCCACCCCCATCAACTGTCTCTCCCTCTCCACCTTTCAATAAAATTAAATTTAAAAAAAAATTTGAAATCTCTGAAATGTAAATAAAAGCAAAGGAAGAAAATAAAAGGGGGAAGTCACAGGATCCTTTAAGAAGTTCATGGAACACGGAATTAGAAGGCGAGTTTATGGGGCCAGTGCTGTGGTGCAGTGGGTTGACACACTGGCCTGAAGCACCAGCATCCCATATGGGCACCGGTTCTAGTCCTGTCTGCTCCTCTTCCGATCCAGCTCTCTGTTGTGGCCTGGGAAAGCAGAAGATGGCCCAAGTCCTTGGGCCCCTGCGCCCACGTGAGAGACCTGGAAGAAGCTCCTGGATCCTGGCTTCCAATCGGCACAGCTCCAGCTGTTGAGGCCAATTGGAGAGTGAACCACTGGATGGAAGACTTCTCTCTCTCTGCCTCTCCTCTCTCTGTGTGTAATTCTGACTTTCAAATAAATAAATAAATCTTTAAAAAAAGAAAATAAGTAAGTATATGGGGCCAGTGCTGTGATGTAGCAGATAAAACTGCTGCCTGCGGTGCCAGCATCCCATATGGGCACCGGTTTAGTCCCAGCTGCTCCTCTTCCAGTCCAGCTCTCTACTGTGGCCCAGGATGGCAGTGGAAGATGGCCCAACTTCTTGGGCCCCTGCACCCACATGGGAGACCAGGAAGAAGCTCCTGGCTCCTGGCTCCAGATCAGCACAGCTCCGGCCATGGCGGCCATCTGGGGAGTGAACCAACAGAGGGAAGACCTTTCTCTGTCTCTCCCTCTCTCTCTCTCTGTAACTCTACCTCTCAAATAAATAAAATCTTAAAAAAAAAGGTGAATTTATTACCATGCAAAGGATTTTGAACTCCACACAGTTTCATTATAACACTCATTTCCTTGAACTTTCTGAAGCCCTGAGTCCTCACGCTGTTAGGATGCTGTGAGGAAGGACTGGGGTTGGAGCAGCGCAGAATGCCCTGTGCGGGTCTGGAAGGGGAGGTGGGTGTTGGGCAACCTGGACTCAGGGGTGGGGGTGATCCAGCCCAGAAGCCGGGTCCACAGCGGGCCAGGGAGTGAAATCCAACACATGACCTTGTCCTTGGGGGGCGCGGGGTGAGGGAGCCGGCCGGTGCCGGGCCGGCAGTGGAGGTGGTGGATGAACAGAGGAGGGAAAGCAAAGTGCAGAAGCAGAGCCCCGAGCCTGGCAAGAATGAGAGGAAGAAGCAGGGGACAGTCGGGCTCTGCTTCCCAGGGACAGGGACGGAGGAAGGCGGGAGCAGGAAGAAATTGAGTCACGTGGAGCTGCACAGCGGAGCTCAGGCTGAGGCCAACCTGCCTGGAGAGAACCTCCCAGGGCCCGGGGCTGCGGCTTCCTCAAAGCTTTGCTGTGAGTGGTCAGGTGTCTGGGGCCACGTAGGCAGCTTCCGTGGGGGGTTAGTCATTAGCCACCTGAACCGGTAAGTTTCCCGACTCCCCTGCTGGAGGAGATGACGGAACTGATGGCTTGAACAAAAGCCAAGGAACAAAAAAAAAAAAAAAAAAGAGGAACCACACACCGATGGCAGAGCATTCTGAACTGAACATACAGACTATGTAAACAGAAGCTGATACAGATAAGAAGGGACAAGCTATGAAAAATGTCACATCCTAGTACCTCATGCACAAGGCATTCATACCTCTCCATACAAAGTTTCTTGCAGAAAACAAAGAAAAACTACTAACATTTGATAGAAAATCAAAGGGCAAAAAATACAAATTCTCTCTCTCTCTTTCAGACACACACACACACACACACACACACACACACAGGGTCCAATCAAAGAGATTCCTTAGGTCGTGAAGCAGCTTGTATCTCGCCTGCACTGCACGGCTGTGCCAACCCACGTCGGAAGGAGGCGGGGCAGGGCTCAGGTAACAGGGCCCCCTCTGAGCAGCAGGTGCAGCCCTAGGCCGCACACAGATGTCTCAATTGACAGAACTGTCCACTCACAGCGGGAGGATAGGGGATGGGTGACGCTTTCACTTTTGTGTCCCCAGAACTTCACTTAGGAAAGAAACCAAGGGAAAACACCATTCCCACTGAGACACGCACTGAAAGGAAACCAGAACCATCTGTGTGCCTATCCACTGACCAAGGCTCCGCAACCCACTGAAGCTGCCGAGTGGGGGACGAAACCAGACTCCCACACATCCCACCAGTGAGGGACAGCGGGTCCCAGCTTCGGGGGAGTCATCAGGAGCAGCTGACCGCCTGTGAGTCTATTTCTCTACACCTACAGACAGGGACCCGGGGCAGGGACAGGGCGGCGGGCAGAAGGGCGAGCACAGTTACTCGTGGACGTAAAAAGCTGGCAACAGCCCGCATGTCCACACGCAGGGGAAGTGTGATTAGGCACAGTTAAGGGGTGGAATGCTACCTGACCCCAGAAAACAGAGTTCCCCGTTTAGCAATGCGACAAGATTAGCGTGATAACATAATCACAAAGCTATGCACACACAAGTTATTATATACACAACAGTGAGCATCTTAACTTCTAAGGTAGGATTCTTCCATACGTGCACAGAAAAGAAACAGAATACACAAAACATTAAGAGTGGTTCATTTCAGATGGTTCTTTTTTACGCTTCTACAATAATTGTGAATTACTTTGCTGAAGCAGCAAAAATTCTGTTTCAAAGCCATGTTTGCGGCTTCCAAAGCCAGGCTTCACCTTCCTTGCCGACCAATGAGAGGAGTGCTCTCTCCACGTGCAAGGCACAGATTTACAGTTTTCTAGGCTGTGAAGTTGGCCTCCAAGAACGTGTGGGAAATGCAACAAACACTGAACACCGCCCTCGGCAATGTGTTCGTCAATTTTCTCTGAGCAAACAATGAAATGGCAAGGACGCTCATGGGGTTTTAAAGAACGCTTCCGGGCCAGCGCTGTGGCGTAGCAGATAAAGCAGATAAAGATGCTGTAGTGCCAGCATCCCAAGTGGTCGCTGGTTCTAGGCCTAGCTGCTCCATTTCTGATCCAGCTCTCTGCTATGGCCTGGGAAAGCAGTGGAGGATGGCCCAAGTCCTTGGGCCCCTGCACCTGTATGGGAGACCTGGAAGAAGCTCCTGGTTCCTGGCTTCAGATCGGCACAGCTCTGGCCATTGTGGCCATTCAGGGAGTGAACCAGCAGATGGAAGACCTCTCTGTCTCTCTCTGCCTCTCTGTAATTGCCCGTCAAATAAATAAATAAATTTTAAAAAGATAGAGACTAAAGAGACCAACACCAAAAGCAATATATGCTTTTACAAAAAACAAAAACCGGGCCGGTGCCATGGCTCACTAGGCTAATCTTCTGCCTGTGGCACCGGCACCCCGAGTTCTAGTCCCGGTTAGGGCACCAGATTCTGTCCCAGTTGCTCCTCTTCCAGTCCAGCTCTCTGCTGTGGCCCGGGAGTGCAGTGGAGGATCCTTGGGCCCTGCACCCGCATGGGAGACTGGGAGGAGGCACCTGTCTCCTGGCTTCGGATCAGCGCAGCAACCATTTCAGGGGTGAACCAACGGAAAAAGGAGGACCTTTGTCTCTCTCTCTCTGTCTAACTCTGCCTGTCAAAAAAAAAAAATATATGGTTCTATGAAACACAGTGAGTCACAGTGGCAACACACACATGGTGGCCTACAATAGCCTGCAAATCTGCACCAGAAACCCAGCGTGGTTGCCCTGGGTGGGGACAACGCAGGTGTCAGCCTGGGTTTCCCCACCAGCTGCCGGGGGCTGCACCTGGAGTGAGGCAGCTGCCACTGTGTCTGTCCCGCACACAGACACTCAAGGACCATGACAAAGGGGACCACAGCAAGTTCCTGGGAAACACAATTAAAAGCTGTTTATTTTGGTGCAGAAAAAAACAAAATCCATCCATCCAAGGGGTCTTCAAGCAATTCACGGAAAAAGGAGTATTATGGGGCAGCCTGGATTTACATTTTTGCACGAAAATAAGGAAAACTCTGCCTCTGAAAGCCATTTTTCTGTGACCTGTCGGAAGCACCCTCTATAAGCTCAGGGACCATGTGCAGTAAGGGCTGAGCTCCAGGGACCGGGAGCGAGACAAGGCCCACACCTACAAGGATCGAACGGCAAAGACACACAGAGAAGGAAAGGGCAAGTTAGGAAAGCCGCTACGAGGCAGCTGGGTACAGGGCCGAAGACAGACAGGGTGAGAGCCAGGGAGGACTTGGGGGCCTGGGGCAGAGCTGGAGGGAGGGGCATGGTGCCCACGCAGGATGCCAGCAGCGACCCCTCCTCCGGTCCCCAGGGCACTGGGGAATAAGCCGCTAGAACATTTCCCAGCACACAAAGGTGGCGGCCACAGGGTCAGTGCACCTCGTCGTTGGCTTCCATTTCACTGAAGGACGTGAGGCTCAACTCCTGACCCCGTGAGCTCCCTCCACCTCGGATTCAGGGACTCCGCTCCTCCCCCGAGAGCACACGCCTCCTTCACCCATGGCCTGGCGTCTTGTACTTGTCTACCAGCACCCCTGACCCGTGTGCAGTGCACCAGTGCCCAGGTCCCCACACACACCTCCGGGGGCTCCCTGCCACCCTGGGGTCTGAGCTCCACGGGGCCAGGACCCACACGTGAGCACCAGGCATGACCTGTCGTGGAAACCCTGGCTCCACCTCCACGCCCAGCCACGCCTCTCTACGTAAGGACCAACCTCCGAATGTCACTTCCTAGGTACTTACTACCTGTCATCAGAACTCGGAGTACTGCACTTGAAGCATTTTCCAGGACACAGCCCTAGGAGGCAGGTGCACTCTTAAGAGTTTCATTTTACAGCAGAGGAACACAGGTTACGAAACTCGCCCCACACCACGGAGCCAGTAAGCCATGAGCTGGATTCAAACCCGGGGGCCTGGCTGTGAAGTCTGCACTGTTGACCATCACGCAACCCTGCTCTGGAAGACACAAAAATGAGCCATCGCAGACATCAGAGCGCCCTGTCTTTGGGTCGGCCCCAGGCTTTGCACCTTAGAGTTATCCATTTGTAAATGGCTCAGGAAAAAGACGCCGCCTGCCTTTACCCAGTTAGGCGCTTTGAAGGCCTGACGACTTTTCTTCTTCGACGTCTCCCATCTGCTCTTCCCACTGTTCACTCCTACTCCAAACACAGTCTAGATCGCATCCCCCCTCTCAGCAGAGAAGAGCCTCCTTGTCAGAAGGGAGCGGGTACCCATCTCTTCCTCGCCAGCACAGCTCAGACCCCGAGGTGCAGGGAGCCCTCAGAGGTGTGTGTGGGGACCTGGAGGATCTTCCAGAAGTGCATTACGCACCCATTCGCCTGAGCATGTGCTACAGCACCCGCTGGTTCTAAGTCACGGGCGTCTGCCAAGTCTTCGTGCAGCTGAACTGAAAAATACCCGACGACGACTTTGCAGGAAGACTGCAGCTGGCTAAGCGTCATCCAGCACCAGCGCAGCACCCTCACACCCCGACGGCTCTCCACGGTCTGTAGCAACCGCACCTGGACAAGCGGGCTTTAAACACGCGGATTCCGAAATTCCTTAGCGGGCACCCTCTTCCCACAGCTCGTGCTCACACAGGTTGCCATGTGTGTTTTCCATGGAGGCCAAGGGACTGAAACTTAAACTTGTAATTGGCATTCAAAGCCTCGCCACGAGGTAGCTCTGACCCTCCCCCTGCCATGATTCCACATAGACAGCTTCTTCCAGCCGTCCAACCCCCCGCCTGCTCCCAGTTCTGCCCTGAGGTCTCCCCGTCCACCGCTGGGGGGCTCTGTGGCACCCACTGCCCACCTGCGTGTCCATAAGCTACCCGCCCACCTCTCCACCTCCCCAGGTGCCTTCCATGGCAACCATGGCCAATGCCGACTTCCAGTCTCTATTAATCTCAGTGCCCGGTTACACAGAAATGTCCTGTCTTTATCAGAAGACTGCTAGTTCCTGGTGTGCAGCGTCCACGACATATTCTCAATCACTTCCATTTTACTTACATGGAAAAGTCACGGTTGTTATAACGTTCAAGAAAAATGGGGTAAAAGAAAGAAATCACCCAAAAGCCCCCAGTAGAAATAACAGGTCTCCCACTGTTACAGGTTATTTTGAAGACTCATTTATTTGAAAGGCAGAGTGATAGCAAGATACAGAAAGACAGAGAGAAAGAGATCTTTCATGCACTGATTCACTCCTCAAATGCCTACGACTGCTGGGACCAGGTCAGGCCAAAGCCAACAGCCAGGAACTCCATCTGGGTCTCCCACGTGGATGGCCGCAACCCTAGTCCTTGAGCCTCATCTGCTTCCTGGCTTAACTCACTGAGCCACGATGCCTGCCAGGCAGACCAGTTTTAAACATTTCTCTCTCAACCTACGCACATGTAAGAATGGCAATATGGCCAGGAGAATTATAAAATATATGATTTTTTATTTTTTAAAATTGAAGGCTCCATTTTGTATGAATATTTTTAAAATATTTAAATATTGTACAAATATTTAAAAGTAGAACCAAAGGGACTGACAACTTTCAAACATGCTACATTCATTCCTAAGGATCTCCCTCAGGGTAAGAAAAGAGTGGCAACCATTTTTTTTCAAGTTATCACCCTTTTAAACTACATGTTTCAGGGCCGGTGCTGTGGCTCAGCAGGCTAACACCCTGGCCTGAAGCGCCAGCATCCCATATGGGCACCAGTTCGAGACCCGGCTGCTCCACTTCCTATCCAGCTCTCTGCTATGGCCTGGGAAAGCAGTGGGAGACGGCCCAAGTGCTTGGGCCCCTGCACCCATGTGGGAGACCCAGAAGAAGCTCCTGGTTCCTGGCTTCAGATTGGTGCAGCTCCGGCCGTTGCACCCAACTGGGGAGTGAACCATCAGATGGAGGACCTCTCTCTCTGTCTCTCTCTCTCTCTGCCTCTCCTTTCTCTGTGTAACTCTGACTTTCAAATAAATAAATCAATCTTAAAAAAAAAAAAAAACTACAAGTTTCACAGTCATAGAGTACTGGTTTCCTTCTAGGAAACAACTGAAATTATTTATTTTCACCTCCCTCTCAATCTCACCTCCCATTTTTCACAGATTGCTATGTCCACTTAAAACTGTCCCAATCTAACTGTGGTTACACCTGCAGACAGCTTTGCGCTTGAGCGTGAGGGTGGCAGGAGCCATGGTTTCCGTCTCTCAATGATACTGCACCACTCTCCCTCAGCGTCAATGCCCCCCTGGAGAAACTTAAAGCCACCTGCAAGTCACGCCTGCCGCTCCCTGCCTTGGCACACCTCCGCATGGCTCGGGGTCCCTCGCTCTGACCGTGCTGTGCTGACATCCGTGACCGCGTTTCAGCTCCCCTTGGGATACACCGCAGCCCTCCGGATCCCCACGTTTCTCCTCTGCCGTCAACATTTTCCCTCTATTATGTCGTGAATACTTTTTTGACATTTTACGGAGAAGATGAAGACAGCAAAGGGGATAAAGACAAAAATAAAACAATCGGCTTGGCAGGGGCGGGCCCTAAAACACAGGAACTGTGTGACAACCGGACAGAGTGGCGCCATCCGCTTCTACTCAGCCCTTGTGACCGAGAGGTAACGCAGGTGCTTCAGAATGGCGTCTCCTGAGAGTAAAAGCTATGAGGTCCCATGAAAACTTATCTTAGCAACATCTGATTAATTATAAAACAAGTAAGACTCCAAGTGTGCACACACACACACACATGCACACACACCAAGCCCACCAGCGTCATGAATCCACACGCACTGAGAAGCCTGAGATGCACACACACGCTGATCACGCGGACGACTTGCACGCGAAGCCCTACGCCGGGCTCTCTCTTTGCAATGGGCAAGACAGAGAGGGGCACAGACCTCCAGGGAAGGCGCGTCCTGCTTCTCAGGACCCGCGTCTTCTCTCGGTGCTCTGTGAGTCCTCTTGCCGGAAGGTGACCTCGGGTCGGCCTTTTCCAACGCGTCCCAGCTATGTGCTTCGTTCTTGACGGGTGCTTGTTGGCTGCTCCCTTGAACAGATAGAAACGATTCAATTTCTAGCTAATTACATCCCCACTCCTATTCCCTGGGCTCAGCCCCCTTCTTGCACCATGTGATGTACTTAGGCTTGGAATTAAGGATCGCTTTTGCCATCTATGATGTTCCAGAAATGTACCTGGCTTATGGGAGAAAATGCACTAAGAGTTCAACAAAATCTCTCCAACAGGTGGAGACCAAGGAGGAGAAGGGCACCAACACTCACAGCATCATGATTTACAGTAGCCAAGAGCTAGAGAAAGAGTTCTGAGTCTGTTGATGACGGCAAGGAAAAACACAATGTGGGTTATACATGCAGTGGGACACCATTCAGCTGCGTTCGCTGCATAACAATGCAAATGAATTTACCACCACTGGACCCTGCAGTTGAAATGGTTCACCTAATTTAAAAACAAAAAGAATTTAAATCCTGATACATGTTACAACACACAGAGGAACCCCGAAGACATTATTTAAGTGAGATAAGCCAGACCAAAAAAGACAACTATTTCATAATTTCACGTGCACACGCAGAACCCCGTCCTTAGCTGGCAGCGTGGCTCAACAGGCTAATCCTCCGCCTTGCGGCGCCAGTACACCGGGTTCTAGTCCCGGTCGGGGCGCCGGATTCTGTCCCGGCTGCTCCTCTTCCAGGCCAGCTCTCTGCTGTGGCCCGGGAGTGC
This sequence comes from Sylvilagus floridanus, assembly GCA_949820135.1. Taxonomy (NCBI): domain Eukaryota; kingdom Metazoa; phylum Chordata; class Mammalia; order Lagomorpha; family Leporidae; genus Sylvilagus; species Sylvilagus floridanus. The sequence continues at coordinate 20,597,872 of OX463238.1, read as the reverse complement.
AGTGGAGGATGGCCCAAGTGCTTGGGCCCTGCACCCCATGGGAGACCAGGAAAAGCACCTGGCACCTGGTTCCTGCCATCGGATGAGCGTGGTGCACCGGCCGCGGCGGCCATTGGAGAGAAAAAGGTGGTTACTGGGGTCTCGGAGGAGAGAAACAGGTATTTGTTACTTACTGGCTACAGAGCGACTACTTGGGATAGGTAGAAAAGTTCTGGAAATAGATGGTGCTACCAACACCAAGCTTGATCATTACAGAGTCAGGATGGTGAATGTTCTGTTCTGCATATTTTATCACAACTTTTTTAAGTTGGGTGGGGAGGCAGGGACTCGGGTTCTGGTCCTGAGTCAATAAGGAAGGTGTTTCAAGACCAAAGCCAGCTCTTCAGCTGCCTGAGCCTCTGTCCCCTTACTTATAAACCAAACCCAGCACCCCTTGTCTGCCTAGACTGTCAGCAGTCACAAAGGGGCAAAGCATCCCCACGAAAGGACACAGGAGCCGTTTCCAGGTGGGTTCTTCCCCTCTGGCAAAGGATCCAAACTGAACAGCCCATGTTAAACCACCAAAATAACAGTAACACAAAGACTCTTAGAAAATCAGTATGCCAGGCCGGCGCCGTGGCTCAACAGGCTAATCCTCCGCCTTGCGGCGCCGGCACACCGGGTTCTAGTCCCGGTCGGGGCACCGGATTCTGTCCCGGTTGCCCCTCTTCCAGGCCAGCCCTCTGCTGTGGCCCGGGAGTGCAGTGGAGGATGGCCCAGGTGCTTGGGCCCTGCACCCCATGGGGAGACCAGGAAAAGCACCTGGCTCCTGGCTCCTGCCATCGGACGAGCGTGGTGCGCCGGCCGCAGCGCGCCGGCCGCGGCGGCCATTGGAGGGTGAACCAACGGCAACGGAAGACCTTTCTCTCTGTCTCTCTCTCTCACTGTCCACTCTGCCTGTTAAAAAAAAAAAAAAATCAGTATGCCTTCTACAGAGCCAAGGATCCAGTTCAAATTCCTTTTTTACGTTTAATTTAAAAAACACGGAAGATGGAACGAATCCATGCCATCCTATTAAGGGTACAACTTTCCCACGACCTCACAGGCTAAAAGAGTGCTAACAACAAAAAACAAAAAGGAAGACAGGATCCTAATAAAAGAGGGGGAGGGCGACTTCACGGGGGTGACGGTTCACCCGGGCACGCGTCTCCCATGCTCACCAAGACGCGTACCTTAAACACGGCCAGCTTTTATAGGACAATCATATCTCAAAAAGGGGGTGAGATTAAAAAAAATTAAATTAAAAAAAATTAAAAAGGGGCTGGCGCAGTGGCTCACTTGGTTAGTCCTCCACCTGCAGCACCGGCATCCCATATGGGCACCAGGTTCTAGTCTCAGTTGCTCCTCTTCCAGTCTAGCTCTCTGCTGTGGCCCAGGAGGGCAGTGGAGGATGGCCCGAGTGCTTGGGCCCTGCACCCGCATGGGAGACCAGGAGGAAGCACCTGGCTCCTGGCTTCTGATCGTGGCAATGCTGGCCGTAGCGGCCATCTGGGGAGTGATCCAACAGAAGGAAGACCTTTCTGTCTCTCTAACTCTGCCTGTCAAATTAAAAAATAAAAATAAAAAAGGGGGGGGGTGAAATTAAAACCCCCAGGTAAGTGGGAGAACCAGTGAATGAACCAGTTTCACTGTCTCCAACCTAACGCAGTGTGGTCTGCACTCAAGTTCATCAACGTGTGCACATGCATCGGAACCCTGTTTTCTTTCTTTTTCTTTTAGTTTTTGCAGACACCTGGTATTTGGAAGTACTGGGAGGATCTATGCAGAGACAACGTTCGGGTAACGCTAGCCCAAGGCCTGGGGAAGCACTGCACTGAGCAGTCTGTTATCTTCTAGATGGGAAGAGGAAAGCACAGGACTGCTTCTCCCTGTGCTGTGCAAAGGCCACCCGTGGCCTCTGTGGCCAGGATTCTGAATCTGAACTATGCTGATGATACAATTAAAAGTCAGAGTTCTAAACACGGGAAAGAGACATTTCAAAAGACCATTTACGTTATGTATAAAGCCCCCCTCTTTTCAGACGACCGTGAAATGCTGGGACATGCAACATGTCTGCAAAACCTATCTGCTGCACTGTTTGACGGGCGGGTGCCAACACCCGAGTGTGGGAAAACAGGCCCCGAAGACTCTGCCAACAGACTTCACCTCCGGCAGGGATTTCACTTTCTGATTTCACACAGGTCTGCAGGAAGGAGGCAGGGAGAAAGGAGGAAGAAAGGCATAGACACATTTTTCCGATTTTGAGAAATGTCACATTTCTCAACATCGAGGGCATCATCAGAGCCATGGACACACACGCTGGGACATCTTCCTCCCCCAGGGTCAGCTACACTCGTGGGGTCGGGGTCGGGGCCAGAGAACAGGCGAAGGCACCACTGGTCCAGAGCGGCCAGGGGTTCCGATGGGTAACGGAAATCCTCTGAGGCACTGCCAGACGGGACTGTCCTGCCCGCCTTCTCCCTGTCTCACCCCCAACCATCACTAGAACCACTTCTAGGCTGCATCCGGGTATTTGGGAGAAATGGCTACAATGTGACCAAGAGATCAACCGGTGCCAACAGAGTGGGCACGGGGTCCCCCTGCTGTCCCCAACTCCGGGATCCTCAACCAGCAGGGAGCTCAGCTCAGCCTGGCTCACGAGACCGAAGGTGCTCTCTTCAGATTCCAGAAGCAAAACAAGAGCGAACGCTGCAAGCCGGACAGAACACACAGAGGCTGTGGTCTGCGAATGGCATTCCCGTCCTGGAGCACCTTTGCCCATGGGAGCTCCTGCGACGAGGGGCCTGCTCCTCACCCACCAGGGACGGCGGCGCCTGCCTTCACAGCCCCACAACCCCTCGCCAAGCAGCTCTGTGTCCTGTCTGCAAATGACCATTCTCTTCCTCTGCACTGATAACGCTCTCAATCCTTAAATATTTTTTAACTGAGAACTGACAGCAGGGAATGGGATCACTTCTAAACATCTTTAATAGTTTCTTGTGAACATAAAACAATATACAAAGGCCGGCGCTGTGGCATAGTGGGTAAAGCCACAGCCTGCAGTACTGGCATCCCATGTGGGCACTGGTTCAAGTCTTGGCTGCTCCACTTCCAATTCAGCTCTCTGGTATGGCCTGGGATAGCAGTGGAGGATGGCCTGTGTCCTTGGGCCCTTGCACATGTGTGAGAGACCTGGAAGAAGTTCCTGGCTTCAGATCAGTGCAGCTCTGGCCATTGCAGCCAATTGGGGAGTGAACCAGCAGATGGAAGATCCTTCTCTCTCTCTCTCTCTGCGGAACTCTTTCAAATAAATAATACATCTTAAAATACACACACACACACACACACACACACACACGGTGGTTGCTCGGCATCCATGGGGCGTGGATTCTAGGAGCCCCGTGGACACTGAAATCTGTGTTAAGTGAGCATGGTACTTGCATATAACCTATACATCCCCTGTATACTGCAGATCACCTCTATGACTTATGATGCCTAATCCAGCGCAGACACCATGTAGTTGTACTGTATCGGTTAGGAATAACAACAATCCGTACATGTTCAGTACAGATGTGATCCTTCCGAAGTTCCAGACTCGTGCGTGGCTGAGTCTGCAGATGCAAATGCACAGGTACAGAGCCAGAAGAATTCTCTGCGAACCAGCACCTCTGCACGTGTTGTCAGAACAGGGGGCAAAGCCTCGCTCTTTCCTCCGCTCTGACCTGAGCTGACGGGCGGTCGCCGCCACCACTCGCCAGGCTGGTGGGAGAGGGTGGCTTCCATTTAAAAGATCACAAACAGCGTTCGTTCTCTGCACAGGAGGGCCGCCGCTGGCAGGTCTACCGCCGGCAACGACACTGGCAAACCCTGCATGGATGGACCCCGGGTTAAATGCACGCCCTTGCTGGGGCACTGCGAGCCATGGTGACCTTGGTTCAGCTGCTGGTGCTAAACACTAGGGACCAGACCAACTCAGCTCCTCTGACGCACGCTGGCGCTGCATTCCCAGAGCTCGACCACTCCAAAGTCCCAGGGCGGGGCACAAGGGCACCTCAGTTTTGCAGGTACATTTGTCCAGGTATCTGCGGGACACAGGGGGCCATGGAGGCGGCCCTGCGGGGGGGTGGGAGGGGACTGAATCCCTCACCTGCGCATCATCACAAGCCTGTGCAGCATCAGCCTATTCAAAGCTGTGCTCAGGGCCAAAGGGCTCACGGAAACAAGGTAAAAGCCTAACATGAATGAATTCTACAGAGTTTTCCTCCCACAGGGCTTTGGTCTGGGCCCCCGAGAGCATGTGGGACACCATAACGCATCTGCAGACAAGGTGTCTGGGCTCATTCAAAGATCTAGTTAACAGCTACACCCAGGGGTTGAGAGAGGGCACCAGGGCACAGCGCCAGCCCCGCAGACACGACCGCACCTCAGGCGGGCACGCTGCTGCCCGGGGAAGCGGCACGCACAGGCGGAAAGAATGTCCATGCCGTCACCCAAACCTCACAGCCCCGCTTCCCTTCACGTCAGCCACGCCCTTCGACGCAACATTCCAGGTGCGGCCTGGGCTCTGCTCCACATGCACGAGATTCCTGAAGCTTCTCTACCAGTTCAAGGGCCCAAAACCAGGACGCTGTGAACGCTGAGAAGTTTCAAATGAGAGAAAAGGCAACTGAGTCTCCCAGACTGTGCAAACGGCCAAGAATCTGACTTAGAATATGTGCATTCCCGGACTTGTCAAACAGTCAGGATGGAAATTTAAAAAGCAAAATAAATAAATAAATTAATTAATTAAATTAAAAAAATGAAGGGGGAACAGGTGTTGTGGTGCAGTGGGTTTAAGCTGCCCTCTGTGACGCTGGCCTCCCATGTGGGTGCTACTTCCAGTCCCAGCAGAGCCACTTCCAATCCTGCTCCCAGCCAACACACCTGGGAAAGCAGCAGCAGATGGCCCAAGTGCTTGGGCCCCCGCAGCCACACAGGAGACCCAGATGGAGTTCTGAGCTCCTGGCTTTGGCCTGGCCCAGCCCAGGCTGCTGCAGCCATTTAGGGAATGCACCAGTGGATAGCAGATCTCCCCCCTCCCCCCTTTCAAATAAATAATCTTTAAAAATTAAAAAAAAAAGGCTGAAAACACAAGATAAATAAATAACGAGAAAAAGACACCCAGGTCCTCCCAACAGTAACAGGACACAAACTTCTCAGGGACATTTCAAACCCCGGGGCCCTGTCCTCATCCTTCCATGGTACCAGTCGCATTTCACCCTCCGTGCCCTTGCGAAAACTCTGCACGGGCTAAAAGAAACCCTCCGCCTCCTCGGTGGGGACCAAGGGGCTCAGGCCACAGCAGACGGCAGCAACCATGGGCCAGGCAGAGGCCGGCGAGCAGGATCGGCGAGGAGGAGGAGGAGGAGGAGATTACCGGCACGCTTTCTGGAACTTTCCGGCAGCTCTGGCAGGCACTGAGGTGTGCTTCTTGGCAAGTGACTTTCAGGTAGTTTCTTGGGGGTCTTCAGCTCCTTGAGCTCAGCGCTGCCCAGTGCGCTAAGGGCCGTTTCCTTAGGAAACAAACAGGACTGCACTCCCTCCTTCACGGTGCAGTCTGAAGAAGTGTCGCTGGCGAGTGCCGGCTCTCGCAGGGGACCCTCTGCCTTTCCCAGGGCGGCGTGGGGAAGGGATAAGTGCTTCAGCATGGGGACACTCCCGCCACTCGCGTCCTTGAGGCCGGCCCCGTGCTCGGCCGGGCTGTCGGCGCACGTGTCCTCCCTCCCGGCACACGGAGCGCCGCCCGGGGCCGCCGTCTGCCTGTCCTCGGGGCTCGGGCTGGCGCCACCCGCTGCCCCGGCCGCGCCGGCCTTGTGTTTACTGTAATAGACCGAGCACTTGTGCTTCTTCTGGGAGTGGCCGTAGCTGGCCGGGCTCCTCCTGGCGGCGTTCTGCACCCGGCTCCGCGGAGCGCTCACCGCCAGGCAGCTCTTGCCCCGGCCCTTATCCGAGGGGCCGTAGGCGTCCAGGAAGTTCTTGCAACTGCTTCTGAAGGGAGAAGACAGCATGTTTAACAAGGGGGAAGCCAAATCCGCCTGTCCCGTTCTGCCCCTAGGAGCACGCCCTCCCCCCTGCAGAGCCCCGGGAACTTCCTGCCCACAAGGACACCCGTGAACTGTGCCTTCCAGGAAGGCGCTCTCAGTAAGGCACCGGGGCAGCCGTCCCCACTGTGGCACGGAGATCGTGGGAAAGCCACCGTGCAATCAGAGTTAACATTACCTGAACATCACACCAGAAAGGAAGGCGCAAATCGTCAAAGGTGAGAACGGACACCACCGCCCGCCCCCAGGATTCTCACTTGTGAGCCGGGGAGCCGATCACGTCCATGGGCCCGCTGCTCTGCTGGGAGCAGGAGCTGGCGCTCTGCCGCTGCCTCGTCTTCATGAACTCCATGAGAATGTACTGTGCTTGCTGTACGGCTATTAAAATCACACCCAGCAGAGACAAACTGAGGGAGAAAAGCAAGCGCGCTCATCACCGCAAAGGCACAACGGGCACAGAAAAGGTCAGCGTGACTACAGAATGGCTGCGGGGGGCAGGGTGGGGGAACGGCTAAAGACCCGGCACTGACATTCCAGGAGACGTAAACAAACAAAAAACCCAGGTTCTGAAAAAGGTGAGCATTTACAAACCTGATGCTACAATTCAAGGTTTAAAGACCATGCCAGGATAAAAGTCACTTTGAAAGGATCAGCCTCAAACTGTCATGGCATTGAGCTAAGAGTAATGCACCTGCCCCTGAACATCCATGCAGCACAGCTGTCAGTTACACTCTGAACCTCACACACCCTCACACGGTCAGCAAGCATCCGGCTGCTCTCCTGTGCCAGGGCTCTGGGGCAGCCGTCCTCTTGCTGTGAACAGCGGGGAAGGTGCTGCTTTACCTGACGAAGAACACGGTCAGCTTCCAGAAGGACTCCTCCCAGCTGGGCCCCGGGACCACGTGTGCGCACAGGGGCAGCAGGTGGTGAGGCAGCGTCACGTTGAGAGTGAAGCGGAACTCCAGGTCGGCCGCCGTCACGAGGGTCAGCTCCTGGATGACCCAGGACGAGGTGAAGTCTGGAGTGAACCTAACAAGCGATTCAGCTTTAGGAACTTGTGCCCACTTAAGCTGCGGCCACAAAGCCAAGCGACAGTGACGGCAGAGAAACACAACTTAGGCTTGTACCGACGGGAAAAGCCGCCTCGCCCCACCGCGTGCACCTTGTGAAACAGAGCTAACGGAATCGAACGCTTACACGATGCTGATGTCGCGGGATGTGTTTGGGTCCAGAGAGAACGGATGACAATCCAGAACTTCGAACCCGTAACCCTGGCAATTATACCCATTAATTCTCAGCGCTGACACCGTTACAGGAAGCGGCCCAATGTTCTCCACTTTGAAGTTCTTTGTGATAGATAAGATTTGCTTGCTGTCTTTCAATTCTAGGAAGGACAAAGAGTGAGATTTATGAATATCTGCATCATAGCATTTATTTAAAATAACTGAGTCAATATTCATTCAACCAAACCACTGTTAAAAGGTGAAATAAAACATTCAACATAAGCTGAAAATGATTCCTATGACAACTGTAGATTTCTGTTATGTGCCAGAGTACAAGAAATACTTCAGTCGTCAAGATTTCTCTGAAGGTACAGTGCTCTCTGGCTAGGTTGGTCCTCACTTACTGAAAGCTAATGCTACAGGTTTGCTCCCCATGTGCCCTGGGATGCTGAGCTGCTCTCGCTCTGAACCAGGGCTCAGTTAAACACATGCAGGCGCTGGGTGAATCCACCACCCCCTCTGCGTCAAGCAGTAACGAAATCCTCACAAAGCGATCAGAGCACATCCTACGACAATGTTTAAATATGCCTATGCATTTACAACCCACAATCCAGCACACGTAAGGATGAATTATCTTTTATTGCATCCTTTAAGGCTATGAAAGTGAACTTTGGGGGCCAGCGCTGTGGCGTAGCGGGTGAAGCCGCCGCCTGCAGTGCCAGCATCCCATGTGGGCACTGGGTGGAGTCCTGGCTGCTCCACTTCTGATCCAGCTCTCTGCTGTGCCCTGGGAAGGCAGTGGAAAAGCACTCCACATCAGAGACCCAGAGGAAGCTCCTGGCTTCAGATCAGCACAGTTCCTGCTGTTGCAGCCAGTTGGGGAGTGAACCAGTAGATGGAAGACTCTGCCTCTCCTTCTCTCTCTGTGTAACTCTTTCAAATACATACATCTTTAAAAGAAAAAAGTGAACTCTGAATGGGAAGATGGATAATATCAAGTGCAAAACTGAACAATCTTTCTGAACTTGGTGTTTGTTTAGCATGATTTTCTAAGAAAAGGATTCCAATTGGGCATTAATTATCCAATGCCTTTCTCCACCAGCTTTCTCAAGAAAACATTAAAAAACTCTCAGTGTTTTCACACAACGTAAAAAAGTAACAGGAAAACAAGAGAGAACTTAGCAAAAAACACTTTACATCTAGTGTTTGAATTTTTATTTCAGTTACAGAGAAAGTTCATGAAACTCACATAAACGATGTAAAAGCATTTAATTTAAATTTGTGAAAACTGATAAATTCCTAGCATGCTATTTCAGAATTTCTAAATCTGCATTGTCAAATCTGGGAGCCATGAGACAACATGTGTGTGACCATTTAAATGTAAATTGGTTGAAGAAATTTAAGAACTGACATCACCAGTCACCCTAGCTCTCCCGGAAGGCTGAGTGGCCACTGCATTGAAGACACAGGATATTCCCACTGTCACAAGGATCTGTTACTCTCAGGACACGTTTAGTCCTTCTCTCCACTGATCATCCAGCTGTGATTTTCTGTGCTTAGGCAACCATAGCCAAATGAGCAGCTTCATGTGTTTGCTAAATATTTGACACTACACTAATTTGGCAATTACACTTGATTTTCCCCTTCTATATTACTTGAGTTAAATACTGGAAGCTGTTTAAAGAAAGGGGCATTAGGGGCCGGCGCTGTGGCGCAGCAGGTTAAAGCCCTGGCCTGAAGCACCGGCATCACATATGGACGCAAGTTCTAGTCCTGGCTGCTCCACTTTCGATCCAGCTCTGTGCTGTGGCCTGGGAAAGCAGAAGATGGCCCAAGTCCTTGGGCCCCTGCACCCACGTGGGAGACCCAGAAGAAGCTCCTGGCTCCTGATCGGCGCAGCTCTGGCCATTGTGGCCATCTGGGGAGTGAACCAGTGGATGGAAGATCTCTCTCTGTCTCTACCTCTCTCTGTAATTCTTTCAATAAATAAAATAAAACTTAAAAAAAAAAGAAATAAAGAAAAGAAAGGGGCATCAGCCTTCTTTGCATCTGTCAAGCGAATTTACTGCAAATTTTTGCAAAACTCTGCTTAAGAGAATCCTTGTGCTCTTGGCTTTAACACCCCTCCACGCCTCTCGCAGTGCCTCGCGGGTAAACTCACGTCGGCGGCAGTCCATCAGAGTGGACTCGGGCACCTTAAACCGGAGGGAGCCCCCCGTGCCAGGAAGCCTCCCGCCCACTCTCAGTAGCTCTCTTGCTCCAAATCCCTCCACGCCAATCACGTCCAGAACAGTCAAGTTGTTCCTGCAGCGAGAGGAGACACAAACGCAGCCTGTATCACCAGGTCCACATCCCTGGAGCTGGGATATTCCCAGTTAGCAAAAAGTATGTAGAAGACACAGTCCACGGACACAGCCATGCCGCCTCCCAGAGCCTGGGTGCATCCGTCAGCAACAGGTGCAGCCTGACCATGGCAAAGAACATGTGCCTGGGGTGATCATGCCCAGCCAAGGGCCACGACCGTGAAGCCACGGATGGCTCCAACGTCACGGGGGTGGTGGTCAGACATCCAAGAGGAAAAAACTAAAGACACAAACTGGGGGACACAGACGGACACTGAGCTGAATTAAGGAGTTTGCATAGCAACTGTGAGTGAAAAATGTCGCCTACGTGGCACAGTAGGTGAAGCCACCAACTTGCACACTGGCATCTCACACAGGAACCGGCTGGAGTCCCGGCTGCTCTACTTCCCATCCAGCTCCCTGCTATGGCCTGGGAAAGCAGCGGAGGATGGCCTAAGTCCTTGGGCCCCTGCACGCACGTGGGAGACCCAGAAGTTCTTGGCTTTGGTGCGGCCCAGCCCTGGCCACAGAGGCCATCTGGGGAGTGAACCAGTGGGAAGGAAGACCCCCCCCCCCCATCTCTCTCTGTAACTTTGCCTTTCAAATAAATAAGTCATAATAAAAAAGGAATTCTGCCTGAAGGATGATTCTCAATATACAACTATTCTTTCTTTTAAACTAGTGATTTTAAATTATCACCTTGCAGATCCACACACCTAGGCAGATTCTGATTAATCAAACACTGATTCAGTCTACTGTGGCCCTTTCATGAACTGAAGTGATTTCTAGGCCAAAAAAGCCACATGGAAATGCTTCCATGACGCACACCACGCTGACATGACAGTGGTCATCAAAACGTAAATACTACGGAAGCAGAGTGCACTTTACTTGCATAAATCTACTGAAATAGCTCTACATAAAGGATTGCAAAAACCTTTATAAATACGTCATTTACAAGCCTTTAAGTAATTAAAGAGTGACACCATAATTGCCCTTATTTTGAGAAATATAGTGTCTGTCAATACAGAAACCATTAAAGGCAAACACATTACTATAAAAAATTTAGAATTTCTTTTCAAGTCTGGGGGTGTTTCACCTGGAATGAGGTAAAGTTTATCTATGCACTTTCTATGACCTTAGTCCTTTGATGAATGAATGATAGACTCAAAATGAAAGTACAAGGCTGGCGTTGTCACGTGGCAGGGGAAGCTGTAGCCTGTGACGCCAGCATCCCATATGGGCACTGCTTCAAGTCCTGGCTCCTTCACCTCCGATCTAGCTCCCTGCTAATGGCCTGGGAAAGCAGTGGAACATGGCCCAAGTGCGGCCATTTGGGGAACAGCTGACAGAAGAGCGCTCGCTCGCGCGCTCTCTCTCTCTCACTCTCTCTCCCCTCACCCCCCTTCTCTGAGACTCTGACTTTCAAATAAATAAGTACATCCTTAAAAAAAAAATAAAATGAAACACATAAATCAGAAAGACATCTGGGAGTCTTAGTCAAAATACTCTTTAAAGAACTTTATTTTAGCACATTTTCTTTCTGGTAGAATTCATATCCAGAAAACCAGATTCTCACACACTGAACAAAGTTCCACATGAGCTTACGACTGCCAGTGGGTCTGTAAAAACGACTAAAAATGTCGTTATTAAAAATGAGGGGCCGGCACTGTGGCACCGCAGGTAAACCTTGGCCTGCAGCGCCGGCATCCCATATGGGCAATAGTTCGAGTCTCAGCTGCTCCACTTTCGATCCAGCTCTCTGCTATGGCCTGGGAAAGCAGCGGAAGATGGCCCAAGCCCTTAGGTCCCTGCACCCGCGTGGAAGACCCGGAGGAAGCTCCTGGCTCCTGGCTCTTGGCTCCTGGCTCCGGATCAGCACAACTCCGGCTGTTGGGTCATTTGGGGAGTGAACCAGCGGTTGCAAGATTATCTCTCTCTCTCTCTCTGCCTCTCTTTTTCTTTCTGTTTAACTCTGACTTTCAAGTAAATACTAAATAAATATTTAAAAATAGATAAATAAAAGGAGAAAAAAGAGCCCCCTGGGGTCCAAGGACAAACTTCATCCATTCTTTTGAACCTACAGAGAATTCTAGAAGCAAGTCACAGAGAGATGAGTGGCTTCAACACACAAGCTGCCTCAGTCACCTTTCTCTGCTACGGACGGGGAAGCAGACCCATGAGTGCATGCGTGTGCTCCGGCACAGGTGAGACACACGGTGATATCGGCACGCGCTCCCTAACCAGGAGGGAGGAGACTGAGGCCCCGTGGGCACGTGTGCGGGGTGGGGGGGTGCTCCTGCCAGCACCACCTCGCCACTGCAGCTCTGCAGTGGAAGTCAACAGCAGCTCCTGGCTCCGGAGAATAGGCACGTGTTTCAGAGAAAGAGATGCTGCCAACCATCAGAGAGAGACAGACAGAGGAGAAACGGAGACCCGGACGGGACACACGTACCGGATTAGGATGAGGGAGGCGACTTTTCCATAGTCGGCCGGCGTGAACACGACACCGACCCTTCTCACTTCCAAAGGCTGCAGGTGCAAGTGGAGGACGCCGGAGCTGGACTCCTCGGGGTGCCCGCCCTGCAGAGCATGCGCAGTGCCGTTAGTCGCCCCGGCCTCCCTGGGCATCAAGCGCATCTCAGAGCGGAAACCCGACTGCAGCCCTTTCACGTCCACACCTGACCGCCCGCATCAATTCCTCCGAGTTTGCTTTTCTCTTTAAGATTTTACTTATTTCTTTGAGATGCAGAGTTACAGATAGAGAGAGGGAGAGACAGAGAGAGGGGTCTTCCATCTGCCGGTTCACTCCCCAAATGGCTTCAAAAGCTGGAGCTGGGCCAATCTGAAGCCAGGAGCTTCTTCTAGATCTCCTATGCAGGTTCAGGGGCCCAAGCACTTGAGTCATCCACCACTGCTTTCCCAGGCCCCTGCAGAGAGCTGGGTTGGAAGAGGAGCAGATGGGACTATAACCAGCACCTACATGGGATGCTGGTGCCACAGGTGGAGGTGTGGCCCACTAGGCCATAGCACTGGCTCTGCGCTTGTTTCTAAGTTGGCAGTTCACTAGAGTGGACAGTTTCTAAACCACAGCTGGGAAATACAGGCAGAGGCTGCAGCACGACCCTGCACGGGTGCTGAAAAGGGGATGTGCTTCCTGCTGGGTGAGAAGCCTCTGCACAGGAAAGCTTTGAATATAACACATCAATCAGGTGAGTCCAGCATTGTGGCACAGCAGGGTAAGCCGCCACCTGCAGTGCCGGCATCCCCTATGGGTGCCGGTTTCAGTCCCGGATGCTCCACTTCCAATCCAGCTCTCTGCTATGGCCTGGGAAAGTGGCAGAAGATGGCCCACATGCTTGAGCCCCTGCACCCACATGGGAGACCCAGAAGAAGCTCCTGGTTCCTGGCTTTGGATCAGCACAGCTCCGGCCATTGTGGCCATCTGGGGAGTGAACTAGCAGATGGAAGACATCTCTCTCTCTATCTCTCTGCCTCTCTCTGTAACTCTTTCAAATATATTTTTTTTAAAAAAAAATAAATCTTTTTAAAAAAATCACCATTATTTAATTAAGTGGTTCTTAATGGCTAGGCACTGGGTTACTGAGATAAACACATTGAGCATTTTCTAAATTTCACTGAATCTTTGCATTTTCCTGATTGGAAAAATCTGCTAAGGGTCCTCCATGCCCAGAGAATAAGCATCAGGACAAACACAGAGCATGCAAGGATGCTGAAACCAGCCAGCAGCGGTGCACTATGTGTGTGCAGCGGGTTTGTCCACATTCTTTTCTCCGTTTCTAGACAACATCCTGGGGCTGGTGCTGTGGCACAGCAGGTTAAGCCACCGCCTGCAGCGCCAGCATCCCACGTGAGCACCAGTTCAAATCCCGGGTGCTCCATACGCCCAGGAGGGGTGCAGAAGACAGCCCACGTCCTTGAGTTCCTGCCACCCACGCGGGAGGCCTGGGAGAAGCTCCTGGCTCTGGGCTTCAGCCCGGCCCAGCCCTGGCCACTGCAGCCATTTGGGGAGTGAGCCAACAGATAGAAGATCTCCCTCTCTCTGTCTCTCTGCCTTTCAAAGAAGTAAGTCGGTAAAAAAAGAAAAAGAAAAAAAAAAAAAAAAAGATAACATCCTACCCGGTAAGGGCAAGCTTCAGTGAGCTGGAATTCACTGGTTGTGAAATTAATCAGCTGCACGTCAGTGCCAAACCTATATAGAGAGAAACAGATGTCTAAAACAGCGTTGCAATCTGCCAGTAAAGCAAGAATTAATTAACACTCCGTGCGCGCGCACTCACATCTGCTCCGCGGTAAGCACATTTGCTTGTGTGTGCACACATCGCACACCCACACGCACACTCAACACTGGAGGTGTTCAGCGACTACTATGGAACAAATGGACGGGCAGCACAGGGTGTAAAGAGGAGTCGGTGACAAACGCCCCCCACGTGCAGGTGAAGCGATTATCCTGTGCTGCAGGTGGCTCACAGCTATGGGATCGGGTTGGCTGCAGGAAACCTTGGCAGGATCTGGAGACGCTCTGGGCCGCCATGGCTGGGGTGGGGGTGCAGTGATCATGCTGCTATCTGGGGGGTAGAAGCCAGGAATGTACTCAGCAATCCTCAGCATTCCCCTCAGAACACGGGACAGCTCCACCTCCATCATGCAAAGAATCACTGGGTCCAAATGCCAGCCAGGCTCAGCCTGAGGAGCCGGCAGATGCCACCAACCGTAGCAGGAGGAAGACTCCAAAGTGAAGCTGTGACTGCCCGAGAGTCAGACAGAAGAGACAAGAACTGACACTGTTCTCACACCACCGTGTTTCACACTGGATCAGAACAGACACCAAATAAAACACGAAACTCGCTTTTTGCGTTGCCCAAGATCATCGTGATGTGCACTGGACTACATTTCAGGAGCATATGCAGAAATGATGATGATCAAGGGATGAGTAAAGAAAAGAAGTTCTGCTGGGCAGAGACTTGATGCAGCCACACTGGAGATCACACACACACACACTCTCACAGCCAGGAACTTCCACCAAACCATGCGCCCCGAGGGGCTGGGTGGCCAGTGACACCATGCCCATAGTTACAGACCGCAGGTGCAGGGAGCAGGACTTTCAACAGCCCCGGGTCTCGTCAGCACTCCCCAGCCGCCCTTCCAGAAGTTGTGCGTACCACTTGTGGAGCAGGCGCGCTGCGGCTTCGGGCTTCGGGTACAAGGAGAGAGGCAGGAGCTGCAAGGAGACTGGCAGGGACGACGGGTTCTTCAACACAAAGTACTTCACCTGCAAGTCGGCAAAGGAGAGTTAAAGCCACGATGGACACAGCGCCCTCTACAGTCTCATCCCGTGCAACGTCAACCCACCGACACCTCGGGGACAATAAAACCTCTGCAGCCCTTAAAACCATCTACGCCCTGAAAGGTGGATGCAGAAGAGGAAAAGAGACTAAAAAGACCCGACAAGGGGCCGGCTCTGTGGCACAATGGGTTAAGCAGCTGTCTGCAGTTCAGCGTCCTATACAGGTGCCGGTTCGAGTCCCGGATGCTTCCTTGCTGATCCAGCTCCCTCTTAATGTGCCTTGAGAAACAGTGGGAGGTGACCCAAGTGCTTGGGCCCCTGCCACCCATGTGGAAGACCCAGAAGAAGCTCCTGGCTCCTGACTTTGGCCTGGCCCAGCCCTGGCCATTGCAGCCATTTGGAGAATGAATCAGCACATGGAAGATGTCTCTGCAACTCTGCCTTTCAAATAAATAAGTAAATCTTTAAAAAAACAAACAAACAAACAAGACCTGACAATGCAACGGGAGCTCCTGGGTTGGACCAGGAGAAAAAGAATTGAAATTGCTGTTAAGAAGGAGAGGGATCACTGGAAACACTTGAATCCAGACTGTGGCCTGCATTTTCTGATTTGGATAATTATCTTCTGGCTGTGTAAGAAAATGCCTTTAATCTGGTACGATTCACACTGAAACAGTTAAGAGGGAAGGAGGCCTAGTATCTGACACTCTTCAGTGGCTCCTAACAGAGAGAACAAGCAGGCAGCAGAGCTGGCTCAGGCAGCTGGGGCCTGGTCCCTGGACCCACTGCAGGCTCCCAGCTTCAGCCCCAGCCAGCCCCCGTCGCCATGGGAATTTGGGGGAGTGAACCAGTGGATGGCAGCTCTGTCGAGAGCTGTTTTTAAAAAGTATGGGTTGGGGGCCAGCACCGCGGCTCTATAGGCTAATCCTCCACCTTGAGGCGCCGGCACCCCGGGTTCTAGTCCTGGTTGGGGCGCCGGATTCTGTCCCAGTTGCCCCTCTTCCGGGCCAGCTCTCTGCCGTGGCCTGGGAGTGCAGTGCAGGATGGCCCAAGTGCTTGGGCCCTGCACCCCCTTGGAAGACCAGGAGAAGCACCTGGCTCCTGGCTTCGGATCAGCGCAGTGTGCTGGCTGCAGCGCGCTGGCCGCAGCGGCCATTGGAGGGTTAACAATGGTAAAGGAAGACCTTTCTCTCTGTCTCTCTCTCTCACTGTCCACTCTGTCAAAAAAAAAAAAGAAAAAAAAAAAGTATGGGTTGGGGCCGGTGCTGTGGTTCAGTGGGTTAACGCCCTGGCCTGAAGCGCCAGCATCCCATATGGGCGCTGGTTCGAGTCCCGGATGCTCCTCTTCCCATCAGCTCTCTGCTATGGCCTGGGAAAGCAGCTGAAGATGGCTCAAGTCCTTGGATCCCTGCACCTGTGTGGGAGACCAGGCGGAAGCACCTGGCTACTGGCTTCAGATCAGTGCAGCGCCAGCCGTGGCGGCCACTTGGGGGGTGAACCAACAGAAGGAAGATGTTTCTCTCTGTCTCTAACTCTGCCTTTCAAAAAAAAAGTATGAGTTATGTGCAGAGAGAGAAAAAAGAGAGAGAAGCCTGCATAGCAACACTGGAAACTCATCGATCTGTGTGACGAGCAACTGAGAGCTCTTGGGACTGTTGTTGAAATTCTTTCCAAGTACAAAGTGAGACCAACAGAGACAGTCCTGGAATGTCATCCCTAATAGACGCCATGAGCACCTGACAGGGTGTGCTGTAACCCAGCCCCTGGGGGGCTGAGTTCTGGCACAGAAACCACGGGGACATAAACAGGGGCTCATAGGGGCACCCCTTTCCCTCACTGCCCTCTCCTGGACCCAAGGCGGGAAGTGGGCAGATGGATGGGGCCTGGGCCCCTGCTGGCACCCCCGAGCAACAGTCCTGGCTCTAGACTGCCCTCAGCGGTCTGC
Source organism: Sylvilagus floridanus (assembly GCA_949820135.1). Taxonomy (NCBI): domain Eukaryota; kingdom Metazoa; phylum Chordata; class Mammalia; order Lagomorpha; family Leporidae; genus Sylvilagus; species Sylvilagus floridanus. Next base: position 20,580,959 of record OX463238.1, on the reverse strand, counting down.
CTTCTCCCAAGGCCGAGAGTCGGGTAAGTTCCTCCGCTGTTTGCAGGCGCCATTTCTGATTCAGCTCCCTTACAGCTGAAGTTCAGTTCAGACTCCACTTGCTATCCTCTCAGTCTGTGTAGACTCCTCACCCTGTGCTTCTGACCGCTCCCTACAGAGAGTGCTGACGGGACGCTGGGAACTTGTGGAAAATGCAAATGGAAAGATCACACAATTTCGCTGCAAACCGCACACGTGAGGTCTTCAAAACAGTCCCAGAAAATGCATAATCGCGAAAGAAACCGTGTGACAAGCTTTTCTGGCACTTCAATAAATGCCCCTTTTAAATCTATTTTTCCATAAACTTTTTAAGTTAGCCTTTCAAAGGGGTACGAATTTACATCAGTTTTGGCTGAGCTGGCGCTGTGGCATAGTGGGCTAAGCCTCCACCTGCAGTGCCGGAATCAATTATGGGTGCCAGTTTGTGACCCAGCTGTTCCTCTTATGATCCAGCTCTCTGCTATGGCCTGGGAAAGCAGTTGAAGATGGCCCAAGTCCTTGGGCCCCTGCACCCGCATGGGAGACCTGGAAGAAGCTCCTGGCTCCTGGCTTCAGATCGGCTCAGCTCTGGCCATTGCAACCATTTGGGGAAGACCTTTCTCTCTGTCTTTCCCCTCTCTCTGTAAGTCTACCTCTCAAATAAATAAAAATCTTTATAAAAATAAATAAATAAAATAATCAGTTTTGGCGCTGAAACAGGACCTCGAGGTGGAGGCATTCCAGAACTCTGGAAACCCACGAGCGTGTCACTGATGGGAGCTGGAGACAGGTGGTTCTCACCATGCTGTTTCTGAGGGCGGTGGCGCTGAAGGTTAGCACGAGGCCAGGCTCTGGCAGCAAGCGAGGCAAAAAGACCACGAAGGATTCCGACTCCTTGGGTTTCCTCACGTGGGCAAACCGAGTCATTCCTAAAACACTCCTCCTGTTTGACAGATAAAGAGAGGAGCCATATGGCAAACCAGTCTGACATTTATACCAGGCGAAATCACATGTAAACAGCACTCCCACCCAAACAAGAGCTCTTTGGGAAGAGGGTCTTACGCGAGGTCTAGGGAGAAGGCACCAGGCGACCTCAGAACACCCTGTTTCACTTAAAAGCAAACAAGTGCATGGCACAGAGACCTAGGAACAGTCTGCAAGGGTTCCCACCAGCAGAACTAGGGACAATTTATCATTCAAAAAAAAAAAAACACCGAAGGTATTACAGCATAACCACAGATGTAAGAACCTACAGTGACGCTCAGGAAGAAAGGAAACTTCCTTTTGGTTTAATGGTATCTGCTAATAAATATCGATGAACAAAATAATCAGGAGCATCCCAGGGCCGGCGCTGTGGCGTAGTGGGTGAGGCTGCAGCCTGAGACTCCGTCATACTTTGTAGGCACTGGTTTGAGTCCTAGCTGCTCCACTTCTGATCCAGCTCCCTGCTAATGCACCTGGGAAAGCAGTGGAAGGTGGCCCAGGTGCTTGGACCCATGCACCCATGTGGGAGACCCAGAAGAAGCTCCTGGCTCCTGGCTCAGCCTGGCCCAGCTGTGGCATTTGTGGCCATTTGGGGAGTAAACCAGCAATGAAAGATCAGATCTGTCTCTCCTCTTTCTCTCTCTCTCTCTCTCTCTCTCTCTCTCTCTCTCTCTGTGCAACTCTTTCATATAAATCTTTAAGAAAGAAAGAAATCCCCATTTTGTAGTCATCAGTCTAACAACTTACTCAAGCAAGGCTTATCCAGAAAAGCTAAATCCTGCAGTGATTTCAGGGCACAAGTGTAACTGCCACCAAACGATCACAGCACAGCCTTCTTATGACAAAAAGGGAAAAGCACGCTCCGTACAACACAGCCCACCCAGAGCGACTCAGCAAGGCCGGCAAGGGGAGTGACCGCCAGTGAGGCAGCCCCGCGTGTGATGCAATGAGGCAGACACAACACCAACCAGGTCGTTAAGTAATCAGTAACATTCTGGACAAAAATGCTTAACCTAAACATAAACGTGAGGAAGCACTCAGAAAAATCCACGGAGTGGAATATTCTGTGAGACAACCAGCCAACTGTCCACGTGGAGGATGAGGAAAGGCTGGGGACACTGGGCCTGAGGAAACTATGAAGTCCAGCAAACGCATGCACCCCGGCCCTGGGCTGACCTCAACTAACGGGGCGGGGGACACCAGCAACGTCGCTGCTGCTGGGCCAACAAGGGAAGTGTTCACGTGGACTGACCAGGAGGTAACAGAACCGCAGCAATGTCAAGTTTGCTGCATACCTGAAGGTAGCATCCTTACATCTCAGAGAATACCCTGATTCAGCACCGAGGGCTGAAGGGCGATGCTACCCACAGCATATTTTCCAATCGCTTAGTGTGTGTGTGAGTGTGCAAGCGCGAGTGTGTGTGGGTGAGTGTATAAGTGTGTTCAAGTGTGTGTGTGCGAGCGTGAGTGAGCGAGTGTGTGAGTGGGTGTGTATGAGTGTGTGCAGTATGTGAGTTTGTGTGAGCATGTGAGTGTGTGTGTGCGAGTGTGTGTGAGCATGTATGTGCGGTGTGAGTGTGTGAGACAAGTGTGTATGAGTGTGTGTGATCAACTATGTGAGTGTGTGAGCAGTGTGTGAGTTGGAGTGTGTGTGAGCATGCGAGTGTGTGCAAGTGTGTGTGTAGTGTGTGAGCATGTGTGCGGTGTGTGAGTGTGTGCGTGTGTGTGGTGTGTGTGTGCAAGTGTGTGAGCGAGAGCGTGAGTGTGTGTGTGCAGTGTGTGTGAGTGTGTCTGTGTGTGACCAGAGAGAAATAAAGCAGGAGCGGGGAAACAGGACACCTGGTGAACACACTCGAGACGAGCAGCACTTGAGCGCTCACTGCGCCGGCCTCCCGGCGTGTCTGAGGTTTGAAACCCGCCAAGTCAGAAGCTGGAGAGAACCGGCAACCACCACAACTTAAGGACGGGACTTCCACAAAGACCCCGCGCTGGCGCCTCCCTCTGCAGGAGACAGGGCACAGGAAGGCCAAGACATACTTGCAGACATCACCGTTTGTGTATCTCTTCCACCTCTCATGCAATTTATTTGCGAGTTTGGAATCCACATCCCAGGTAGACCAATCCAGAGAAGGGCTCCCGTCCCAAGCAGGATTTTCTAAAAGCGAGATCAGATTCAATTCAACGTTGAGATTTACCGGAAATACCATCTAAAGCGTACGTAACTCCGAGGGCTGACTGTGAACCTTCTCCAACTGGGAAGGCTGTAGAGTGAATAAATAAAATCTCTCTCTTTGCTTTACTAGAAGGCCCTCTAACTCAATGGCAAATGAGAAAACAAATTAAACAAACATGTGCAAAAGAAAACTAAATCGGGTTATGTAAAGGTAATAACGTAACAGACACATGGCTCGTGAACACAGCCTGAAGGGAGTTAAAAATCACACTTGGGACATTCTGAAGAACTTAAATCTAAAATGCAAACCTGCTTCAGCGGACATGCCGATCATCCCTGAGCACTGCCCTTATCACGCCACTAGCTGAGGGGCAAAGATCAGTTCTCAGTCAAGGCTACAGGGCAGCAGTGGGGTACGCTGCAGCCTGGGACCCCAGCACCCCAGAGGAGAGTCTCTGGCTTGAGTCCCAGCTACTCCACACTGTCTGATTCAGCATTCCTGCTAATGTGCACCCCGGGAGGCAGGAGCCCACAGCCCACAGCAGGAGACCCTGATGGAGATCCTGGCTCACAGCTTTAGCCTGGCCCACCCCCGGCTGTTGCAGGCATTTGGGAAGTGACCCAGCATCACTCTGCCTTTCAGACAAACTTTTTTAAAGACAGTCGTGACAGTACATGCTGATATCCTAACCTGTGGTCCTCCACTTATCTGTCCTGTCCTGTCCGTGCTAACAAAAAGGTGGGAATCTCTCGAAGTCTCTGTGCTTTCAAACTCTCCTTAAATATTTTAACAAATTAAAAGAAAAACAAATTAAGCCACCCCCAGACTAGAAACAGCTTCTGTATCATCGCCCTGGCCTCTGATCTGACATGACAGCCGGCACCCCCACCCTCCTAAGACATCTACGCAGACTTGCAAACGCCTGAAGTGCAATTCTTAATTATTTTGACTGTCTCCAGTCATCTCTTTCATAAGAATTGAAATCTTTCCATTTTCATGGTGACAAGGTTGCTAGGAGGATCAAATGATTTATCTGAAAAACATTCCTTGCAAAAGTACAAAACCGTAAGGGGGCACCCTTAATTACACCAGACGTTTCTGGAGGAGAAACGATTTCGAGTTGCTAAGTCAATGATCGTGCCAACCGGCTGTGGCGCGGTCACGTTGACAGAACTGCCTGTTCCCTGTACACGTGCTGACTGTCCTCACTCCTTCCCACTTCCCCCAAACTAGAGTTTACACAAAGGCTAAGGGCGCAATACTTACCTGCTTTTGACTTTCCCATGAAATAATGCATGCCACAATGTGCTATCACTTCAAAACCCAGACTCCCTTCCTAGATTGAAAAGTAATATATGAATAACTTCACACACAACACTAAGCACAAAAACCCTACAGCACTGACATACGAGGCAGAGACTGGTCTACCCCTCGGTGAACTCCCCTCTCACCAGAAGCCAAAGCAACTAGAAAGTTCTGGGCCTCTACCCTTCACTCAGCCCCAGGGACTCTGAACTGTCTCTTACAGGGAGGGCCAGGACAGGGGGTTCCACGCAGTCACCAGGGCCTATAAGAATGACCCCTGGGCCCTGTAAGACACCAGGCTGGTTTGTGCTCTGGTCCTCAGAGAAACAGGATGTCAATCCACAGGGCCCGCTAGCTACTTGGGACATGCAAGCCCCATTTCCTTCAGGTCCGCCAAGTGCAGACGTGGCCACTTCCACACATGCTGCGAATCTGCCTGACCCCTCCCAGGGTCACTGGCCCATCCTCCGACATGGATCTCTTGGCAGGAAGGAAGACATTTCGAAGGAACTGCGCCAATCAAACTATGCATGCGTGCCACAGCCTGGCCCTGAGTGTGGCTTCATGTCAGAAGCCCTATCCTCACATCTCAGCTGAGCACGAGGCACTTCTGACAATGCAACAGCAACACTAATCAGTGAGAAAATCATAAAGATGGTTGCATGAATGTCTCGTAGTGAAAAATCAGAAGCCAGCGTTATACAGAATAGCTTGGATCAAAAAGAAGCAGTAATAATAACTCAATGAAAAAAAAAAAGGAACATTCAGGGAAAAAAATGAGACATGTTGGAGATAATGTACATTAAACGCATTTCCCCTGGATTTTCCTAACTGCAAACCCTACCAGCTTGATTTGGCCCAAGAAGGAAATTCAAGGACTACAAGCAGCTGAGAGTTGCTTTAAAAAAAAAAAAAAAGACTAAGTATTCAGTGGTGTAAACTATTTGAAATCACTGCAAGTGTGCGCTAAGAAGCTCAGCTGTGCCTTCTACAGCAAGCACAGATGACTCGCTCTGTATGAAAATGAGATAAGGAATCTACTTGGGGTGCTTTCTTTCATTCAAGAATCTCAAATCACTTTATGAAAAAATAGAAATGGTTTCCAAATAAAGATTCCCACGTCGGGACAATTCATCATCTAAGACTGGGCTGGTAACGCCCTCCCATTTCTTAGTTTCAAAGAAGGTAATGTAACGCAGTCAATGCAACACAGAGAAGCACTAATCCTTCAGGGAGCTATTACACACACAGAGGGTTGGAAACAATACCTTAGCTGGTGCTGAATAAATCTGTAGAGGTATTGCAAAAATGGCACCTATGTTTGTAGTCAAAAATACATTGGTGAATAGATTTATGGCAATGTCTTTAACGGCAAGTTTCAAAGAAAATATATTCCAACAGCCTGGAGGTAGAAATAAAGGGCCAGTGAAATTCAGAATCTAAAAAGAAAAGAAGCAAAAGAAATTACTTTTCCTAATGCTAATTATGATTAAAATCATTATCAAATCAGGTTGTCTTCTACAGCTCAGCAAACATAATTTTACTCAATCATTTCCAAGTCAAGGGTTGAAATATTCTTACAGAGACACTAGGTTTCAAGTAATGTTTAATACGCCATGGTTCCCAGTAATCCTGAAATTTTCCTATGCAGCATTTTGCACAAACCATCTACTGTACTTTATCACAAACTGGGCTTATTTTTAATACACACAGCTAGGGATAAGCCATATATCATAGTATTTTTAAATAATAATAAAATATTGTCCAAGAATGTAACAGCTCCTTTAAGAAGTTGAGAGACAGAAAGGGAGAGAGACAACCTAAAAGTAACTCTGAAAATATTAAAAGAAAAATATAAATATTGATTTCCTGGTATTTGTCCTTGGAGCTTAAAACAGGCTGAACCCTGGAGAAAAATGCTGCATGTACCTTTAAAATGTGCCTGGTCTCCTTGGAAACAAACACGTCGGTTATTACGATGCCGTGGTCAAAATGATTGAGGCCCCACATTGACCACACTCCTGATGCATTCTCCCGAGTCTCTATGTGAAACTGGGTTGCAGCCGAGTCCATCCTAAAATACCTGTGAACAGAGGATACGCACGCCATCAGGGCAACCAGCCACACTGGAGAGCCTGCCCCCTGCAGAGAGAGGAGCGTGCACGGGAGACCGAGGGACAGTGGCTCTGGGAACGACCCCAGAGACCACCTCCTGCGACCCTCTGCCCAGTCTCGCACAGCGAGCACAGCGCCCAGAGGCCACCAGGGCACAACCAGGCCCAGAGGGCAACTCAGCACCCCTTCCTGCACGCCTGGCTGCCCGGTCCAGAACCCACACCTGGACTGACCTGTTTCGCTGTCTCCCCTCAGTCCTGCTGTGCAAACACCCACGGAGGCGAGGCCAGAGGGCAAGAGAAGCCCGCAAGTTCGAACTGCTGCATTTTGAAAGCATTCCCACCGCGGGGGGGGAAAACATGTGAATTCAGGGGAAGCGAGATCCACCTACCCCTGAACCACAGGCGAGGACAGGCACGCTGTTAGTGTTGGGCTGCTTCTGACCTTGTGTCCGTCCTCCACATTTCCACACGATGCAGCTGCTTTGGAAAGGCATAAAGAGAAACGTGAGGGTCAGTATCTTGTCTTTCCTTACGCCTGCACAGAAAACAAGGCGTGCGTCCCATTTATAACGTGGGATTCACTCTTCCCTCCCCATCAAGAGTGAGTCGGCTGTAAGTGGCCACAGGCCCTCGAATGCTCTCATCTCCCCTTTCTTCCTCACTGGCCTCCTGCCAAGGACCTGGATTGAAGCGAGGTAACCGGGACTCAAACCAGCTACTCTGATACGGGATGCAGCTCTCAACCACCGTGATACCCAACGTGGCAGAACTCTTTTTAACCGTGAGTGAGGTCCTAGCGATACACAGGACTGGGTGTGCACTCGCCATGCACTCCACTCCCACTCCACACAAGCACACACAACCGCAGCAGACCCGCACCATCTGAAAGCAACGCCTCCGGCACACACGTGCACGCCCTGGGCTTTCACGTCACCAAGTTAAGCCTGAAACTGCGCACCCAGGGCCAGCACTGTGGCGTGGCTGGTAAAGCTACTGCCTGTGATGCTGGCACCCCATATGGGCGCCAGTTGCCGTCCAGGCTGTTCCACTTCCCATTCAGGTCCCTGCTAACGGCCTGGGAAAAGTAGTGGAAGATGGCCCCAGGGCTTGGGCACCTGCCACCCTTGTGGGAGATGCAAAGAAGGTTCTGGTTCTTGGCTTCAGCCAGGCCCAGCACTGTGGCCATGTGGGGAGTGGACCACCAGATGGAAGATCTCTCTCTCTCTCTCTCTCTGTGTCTGTCTTTCAAATAAAAAGTTTTAAAAATAAAAATGAAAAACTGAAAACCCTACATATGAGGCAGAATAAAAGCGGCATCATAATCCTGTCCATCACACCATCCCTTAGAACACCTAAGGCAGTTGCAGTTTACTGAAAGCCAACTGGTTCATTCACCTTTTTTAAACCCACACCTGGGGGCTGGTGCTGTGGCTTAGTAGGTTAAGCCTCCACCTGCAGCACTAGCATCCCTGCAGCACTAGCACTGGTTCTAGTCCCGGCTGCTTCTGATCCAGCTCTGTGCTATGGCCTGGGAACGCAGTGGAAGACGGCCCAAATGTCTAGGCCCCTACACTTGCATGGGAGACCTGGAAGAAGCTCCTGGCTTCTGGCTTCAGATTGACCCAGCTCCGGCCATTGCAGCCATCTGGGGAGTGAACTAGCAGATAAAAGACCCTTCTCTTTTTTTTTTTTTTTGTTTGTTTGTTTGTTTCTCTCCCCTCCCCCCCCCCCTCCCCGTAACTCTTTCAAATAAATAACTCTTAAAGAGGAAAAAAAAAAACACTACACCTGACCTGCACCTGCAGGCCACCTCTCGGACAGGATGGCCATCAGCACACACGGAACGGAAAAGACAAGCCCCAGCATTCTCCAAACCTGTACCTTTGCAAGTGAAAGAGGCGATTTTGGTGAAGTTCGTGGTAGAAGGAGGGAGTAGGACTGGCTCAAATTGCACGGACAGAGCCTCTGTGTGGGAGAAATGATGCACATCCTACAACAGCAACAAAACCTCAGTTACTGCCCTTGCCCAGGAGAACCCGCACCCAGTTCAGCAGACTCTGCTAGAATCAGTCCATGGCACAGACCAGCATGCAGAGCAAGTGCCCAGCAGGTGTGGCTCGGATGGTAGGAAGGGGGCGCTGACACCTTCATACACACAGGGCTTCAAGCAAGGGAAACTGGCTCGAACAAAAGCGGAAGCCAACAGGTACGAGGTGTTGCTGTATCTGTGCCTGCCTGGAAAACCCTCACGTTGGACACCCAAACGCACACTTGGGATGGCCACATCTACCTGCGATGATAAGCTTTGACAATCACCTGTATCCAGATGAGGCTGCTTCCCGAATGCAGTATGTACATGTTGACGGCAGAGCCATCTGTCCCAAAGAACCAAAGCAAAGGTATTAAAATCAAGAGCCAGACCCCTGGACCCTAAGAGGATGATCAGAACATCCCATTATGTGTTTCTGTTAAAAAAAATGAACTGCTTTTTCAACACGAAAACCAAAATGAGCCTTTTTCTTTCGGCATTCTTGGAAGCCATTGGGTACAAGATCGTGATGAACACTGACCTAGCAGTCCAGGCTACATGATGGAGAGTTGCAGGCCCAGGGAGACAATCACGTTTGGAGGAAACAAAAGCCTAGGACCTCAGAACACAGCCTTCCTTCCAGCGCTCGCTCACAGAACACTCTTCCACAGGGCTATATCCACCTGGCTGTTCTGAGAATCACCAAAACCCATAAACCTGAGGGCCAGGGGCTCTCTTGCTGCTGCATCACACCGCCGGCCGATTCTAAGTACTGGAAGGTGAATAACATTCACAAGCCTGCCAATAAACAAAACTGCACTTCTGTATACTATGTGTACCATTTCTTTCTTTGAATATGCAGATATGTATACCCTCCCATACCAGGAAAGCCCTGAAAATTAACGGACAATTGGCACATTCTACATGATCAATTTCAGGGTCACGCGTCTTCTCCTACAAAGTTCTGAGAAAATTAAGAAGATGAACGAGGTGATTTCTGCTAAGTAGGAGACACAGTTTGCTCCAAAGACAAAATGCACAGAGCTGAACGCTAAAATTCAGGCCGCCAGGAACAGGAACTCCCAAGCATTAAAAAAAAAATACCAATGATTTGGTCAACTGAGCTCCTGGCATTTAGTAAAACTGACACACAAGATTTTAAATACGTCATGAGTACTTTTATCAGACTGTCATGCATGTCCATTTAACTTGTTTACTATCTCCAAAACACTAAGAAAAAGTACCCCCATGGACAGGCAGATGAGCCAGCCAGTCACTTAATGTCCCCTCCCAAATTACCACCTCCCTAAGGTAGCAGTAGCAGCCATAGATCAAGATCCAGTTGCGACTCCCAAAAGGTCTCCTAAGGAAAGGCCCTTGTCTCAGTTTGCTAAGACACGATCTATCAGCCAATGCCACAGCATCGTGATGCGGCTTCACCCAGGTACTTCCTCATGCAAATGCCGAGAGTCCTCCTACCTGAGGTCTCGGATTTATCTGTAGCTACATAGACGATGGACAGATGATCTAACAAGTCTTGCGTGTTTTCTTCAAACTCTTTTGAGGAGTTTTCCATGGTTACGATTATGCTCATTTGCAGGCGTAAAACGTCCTCCGATTCCAAGTAGCAGCTCTGAGTGTGGAGGGAGCAGGGAACAAAGGGAGATCTGAAGGTTGTGACTGCAAACTCGGGAGAGACAGGAAAGCACACAGGGTACCCACATGGGTGCTTCTGAGAACAGAACGCGCCATTCTGCTTCGTTTCTCAGCAAAGCGGCAGGGAGGAAGGAAGGCACAGAGAAAACACTAAATATTTCGCATTACCTTTAATTGCTGGCACACTTTATTATGTAAACTGCATTCCAGTTGCACCTGTAAGAGGCTAGTATTGGTGGTTTCTGCCTAAAAAAAAAAGAGGAAAAAGATTTCAGAAGGAAGCAAAAGGCACCACCCAGTATCAACAGTAAGCAGAAGCTACGCTCATTCACTCACTCCCTCACTCATTCGGTCAGCGAGCATTTGGGTGTTATCTATTTACTGGCAACGCAACAGTGAACAAGAGAATACTGTGCTGTCGGTGGCTGTAACTCGTGGAAACCTAAGTTCTCCCTCAGGCAGCATGAGAACTCCTAGTGTGACAGGAAGCAGGTGAGTGGGTTCCAAACACACAGAGGAACAACGCCCTTCGAATGAATATGTAAACACAAGAGTCCACTTTTACATTACAGTAGGTTCACCCAGAAACAGGCCTAGTGATTGTTCTCACATGTGCCTTCCGCCACAACGGTGACCTCAGAAACCAGGACCCTGCAGACAAATCCCCAAGAGACACCCAGAACTCAAGCACCTGTCATTCGCACTATGTGGAATAGCTAAGGATGGGAGAGACAAAAGTCCACGAAAAGAACACAGGACAGACCACGTGCGCTCGCACTCACATGGCATGGAAAAGGAAATGAACAACCCAATCCAGGGATATGGCTACGTGGGTGGGAGGGTCGAGGTGGGACCTGGGGGACACAGAACAGCTCAGGCAGCACACGGCTCCACAAGCACCTGCCTCCCTCTGTCATGAAGTGTGATGCTTCCAGCACAGTGGTCATAAAAAGGGACTCAGCCTGGGGGCCACGGCCAGAGCATCAGGCAGTGTCAGAGGCCAAGAAGGCATTTGTTCCCCCAAAGCCTGGGCAGACTGAACTGGGGATGACCATCTACTCCAGAAAGATGCGCTACTCAGTGCAATCCCCACAACTGTGTGAAACCTGCTCCGTCTGTAAGACTGACCTACATACATTACATGAAACATTTTAACCACTTCAAGAGAAAAAAAAAATAGGATATATTACATTTTAAAACACATTTAGAGGGGCCAGTGCTGTGGTGTAGCGGGTAAAGTTGCCGCCTGCAGTGCTGGCATCCCATATGGGCACCAGTTTGAGTCCCAGCTGCTCCACTTCTGATCCAGCTCTCTGCTATGGCCTGGGAAGGCAGTGGAAGATGCCCCAAGTCCTTGGGCCCCTGCACTCTCGTGGGAGACCAGCAAGAAGCTCCTGGCTCCTGGCTCCGGCCTGGCCCAGACTCAGCTGTTGTGGCCACTGCGGAGTAAACTAGCCAAGGAAAGATCTCTCTCTCTCTCTGCCCCACCTCTGCCATTTTTACTTAAAAGTAAAAAAAAAAAAAAAAGAAAAGCTTACATGTTTGTAAATGGGATCAAATATTAGTCTACTGCTCTTTTTTTTAAATGCTAGTGTCTGCTAGTATTCTTTTAAAATTTTTCTGAACTTATTTATTCGAGAGATGAGAGGCAGGTAAGACAGAACTCCTATCCAATGCTGGTTCAGTCCCCAAATGCTTACAACAGCTGGGGCTGGGTCTAGGTCTCCCACGTGGGCGGCAGGGAGCCACCACCTGCTGCCTCCCAGGGTGTGCGTCAGCAGGAGCTGGAGACTGAACCCAGACACTGCAGCAGAGGACAGGGCATCGCAACAGGCAGCTTAGCCATTACACCAGACACCTCCCCCACTGCTAGAAATGGTACACAGGACTTGTAAAATAAGTCCAAAGTGTTATGGAAGAACTCAATGTGTAAATCTGTTTATCTACAGACGAATCACACCATCACAGATACAAGCCAAAAACCTCACCGCTTTCTGAAACTGCTTTCATCAGCAGTACAGAGGACCCTCAGGCACCCTCGTCCCTCCTTACCACCACCACCCTCTTGTCCCTTTGGCTTCTCTCTTCTCCTCTGGCCGCTCCTCTACCCATCAGCGGCTGGCCTTGCCCTGGATGCCAGCCTGGGCCCCCTCCCTCTCCTGCAAGGGGACTTCTCCGGTACCTAGCTCTCTGCACACCTGTATGTCCAACCAAGACGGGGCAGCCGCCTGGGCCCTCCCACGCCCCAGGCAAGGGACGCCTGCTGCATGACTCATCTTGGCACTGTTACTCACCAGCTGCACCACACTGTCTACGGTTGGTTAAGCCAGAAGGCTGAGAACCTGCTCCACTGCAGCTTCACCTATCCCCCAATGCTATCTACTCTCTGTCCCTCCTCAAGAGCCCTTAAACTCCACTCACTGCACTTCGGTGTCCCGAGAGCAAGGGCTGCAAACTACGTGCACAGGTTAAATCCATCTGCTGCCTGGTTGTTCGCATTCCACTGGAAGGCAGCCATAGCGCCTACGGCCACTTTCTTGCCACAACAGCAGAGCTGAGTACCCGCAGCAGGGCCCGCAAAGGCAAAACCATTACAGAAAAGGTTTATGATGCGACCACGCCCTCCACGGTCTGGTGTCGTGGCGCAGCAGGTTAAGTGGTGGCTTATGATTCCTGTCTCGGCTACTCTGCCTTCAATCCAGCTCCCTACTAATGCACTTGGGAAGGCTGCAGACGATGGCCCAAGTGCCTGAGCCACCCACGTGGGAGACTGGGATGGAGTTTTCAGCCCCTGGCTTTGGCGTGGCCCAGCCCTGGCTGATGCAACTATTTGGAGAGTGAATCCACGGGTGGACGGTAAGAGATCTCTCTCTCTCTTTCTTCATCACCCTTTCAAATAATTAAAAATATCTTTAAAAAAAACCCACTTCCTCCAAGTCTTCCTGGGCTCCCCTCTGCCCTTTCACTTCATTCTCCACTGCACCAAGAGTGAGCTGATAACACAGAAATGTGGTGACGCCCCTGTGTGCTCAAAAGCCACCAGGCTTCCCGATCCTTCAGTGCTGCTACTAGAAGCACACACCTGCTCGTCTCCGCCTCCTTGTTCGTGCCCAGCCTCACTGTCTGCTGTTCTGCCTCAGAACCTGTGTGCTTCTCATTCCTCTGCTGTGAACCTGCTCCCCCAGCCCACTCACCACCACCCTGGCCCCCACCTAGCTAAACCCAGTGCCCCCTCCGATGTCCCTCTCAGCCTCCACAGCCAGGGGAACTGCCCAGCACTTTGTACCTGACTTCGCTAACGTTCTGCACTATGATGTCACAGCTTGCCAGGGTCTATCTGCCCTGTCAATTCTAAGCACCAAGCTGGCTTAATCACAATGCCTACCCCATAACTGGCGCTCAGTACCCAGGGAGTGAATGTATGCAGGGGAGCACACCAGGGGAGCACAGAAGCTGCAGAGCTGGATGGGCTTGCAAAGGGCAAGGCACTACAAGCAGTAAACTGTGCCAACAAAACAAATGAGCGCGTCAGAACCTGGCATTCGGCACGTGCTTCTGAAACGTTCATGAAAAAAAGTCTAAGAAAATATGCACACACACAGCACACTTTCAAACACATTCATAATTAAGCTGCTTTTTTTTAAAAAAAAAAAAGAGATTTTTTTATTTGTTTGAAAGGCAGAGTTACAGAGAGAAAGAGAGAGAGAGAGAGTGAGAGAGAGAGAGAGAAAGAGAGAGAGACCTTCCATCCACTGGTTCATTCTTCAAAATGGCTGCAACAGACAGGGCCGGGCCAGGCTGAATCCAGGAGCCTGGACACTCCATCTGGGTCTCGCAGGTGGGTGGCAGGGACCCAAGCACTTGGGCCATCCTCTGCTGCTTCCCCAGGCACATTACCAGGGAGCTGCATTGAGAGTAAGAGAGGCTGGAACTTGGACCAGGATGCTGGCATTGCGAGTAACAGCTAAACACGCTGAGCCACAACACTGGCCCAGTAAGCTGCTTTTTAAGAAAAAAAAAATCTATAATTTAACTGTATTAAGATCTTAATCTAGGGAGATGGCGCTGTGGCACAGTGGATTAAGCTACCACTTGTAGCACCAGCATCCCATATGGGTGCCAGTTGGAGTCCCAGCTGCTCCACTTCCAATCCAGCTCTCTGCTATGGCCTGGAAAAAGCTGTAGAAGATGGCCCAAGTGCTCAGGCCCCTGCACCCACTTGGGAGACCTGGATGAAGCTCCTGGCTCCTGGCTTCAGCCTAGCCCAGCCCCTGACCGTTGCGGCCACCTGGGGTGTGCACCAACACACGGAAGACCTTTCTCTCTCATCCATCTTCCTTAACTCTGCCTTTCAAAAAAAAATTTAATTAAAAAAAAAAAACCTTAACCTGACAAGGTAATTCTCTCTCCTAAAATATTTCTTTGTATAAAGAAATGTTAAAAACTCAAACTTCTGATTTTGACAGTGATTAAACATCGATCTTACAGTGATGTCCTTGAGAGACTACCATTTTGTCTTTGTTGATACACCTCTGGACTCATGAATTTAAACTGTGTCATTTTAAGTAAGAATCCACTATCAGCTGGAGGCATGACAAAACTAACCAGCACAGCCTGATTATCCACTATCCAAGACGCCTGGGACCATAAATGTTTCCCATTTTAGTTGTTTTGGACACTCTGAAGTATTTACATACATATATATAATCAGGTATCTGTGGATGGGCTCAAGTCTAAAGAGGAATTTCATTTGTTTCATACAAATCTCACATACGTGGCCTAAAGCCATTTTATACAATACATTTAATAAATGCATACAAGAAACAAAGTCTGCATGCATGGAACCATCCGACTAACAGCATCACGTTGGGGCTCAGAACGTTTCCTATTGTGGAACATTTTGAGTTTCAGGTTTTCAGATGAGGGATATTCAGCCAGGATCCTGTCTGCTGTGCTGTAGAGCACATTTCAGAACCCCACAAGGGGGAGTTCCAACACTCTCTAACTGTCCTTGAAGTATGCTGATTCTTAAAAAGACAGTTTAAAAGTTCAGGTCTTTCTCAAAAGAACATAAACTATTGTAATCTTAACTTGGAAAAAAAAGTACAATTCACATAGGAGCCATCTGGGACAAGTACACAAAGGGTTTACAAATTCCCCCAGAGTACGCGAGCTGACCAGAGCTGGCCATGGGGTGGAACAATAGGACCGGCCCCCCCAAACCACAGAGTGCCTGGGCAGTAAGAAAAACAAACACACAAATCTCATTCTGTTTTCAAAACCTCTCACATTTACAGCCAAAACAAAAAGTAACTCCATAAACAAACATATTCTGAACGGTCTACAGGATTCCTATAAAGTATATGGCATAAAAGATGGGGAGATGTGGCTTGCAAAGGTTCAATGAGTTTTCAGGGGTCTAGGGGTCACTCAGTAGAAAAACAAGAGAAAATTCCAAGTCTTTGAATGCAAGTCAGTACTTTTTCCAAGGAAATCAAAATGGACTAAGTCTACTTCTCCTAAGTTCATTTATTGAAAAGCCATCCTGAGGGGCCAAGGCTGTAGCACGGCAAATTAAGCCATCGCCTGTGACTTAACACTCCATATCAAAGTGCTGGTTCGAGTCCCAGCTGCTCCACTTCTGCTCCAGCTCCCTGCTAAGGATCCAGGGAAGCAGTAGATGGCCCAAGTGCCTGGGCCCCTGCACCCATGTGGGAGACCCAGATGAAGCTCTTGGACCCTGGTCTGGCCTGGCCCAGCCCCAGCCACTGCGGCCACTTGGGGAGTGAACCAGAGGATGAGGATCTCTGTCCCTCTCCCAATCCCCCGTCTCTGTCACTCTGCTTTCAAATAAATTAAATCTTTTTTAAAAAGAAAAAAAAGCCCCATTGAGATAGAATGCAACAGTCAGAAAAACAGGAATGTAAAACTCTTTATATGACAAGTACCCCCGCAATTTTCTAGGGAAACAGTATGAGGTTAGGGAATTGGATACTAGAGAGAGGGAAAAAAAACACCTCATTTCCCTTGCTAAGAAGTTGGTCTTAGTGTAGTGGACTGGGAGTACAGTATGGTTTTAGGATACTCTGTGCAACTAAACAGGAACAAACAAAGTCCTAAGTCATCTGGATGACCTTTTTAAATTAATGAATTAGTTCATCGGAAAATTAGAGTTACAGAGAGAAAGGCGGGGGCAGGGAGAGGGAGATCACTTGATCTTGTACTTGCTGGTTCACTCCCAGATGGCCACAATGGCCAGGGCTGTGCCAGGCCAAAGCCACGAGCCAGGAGCTAGGTCTCCCATGCTGGGTGGCGGGGGCCCAAGCACTTGGGCCAACCTCTGCTGCTTTCCCGGGCACATCAGCAGGAAGCTGGTTGGGAAGTGAGCAGCGGGGACTTGATTTGGCGCCCACTTGGGATGCCGGTGTCACAGGTGGTGGCTTTACCCGCTGTACCACAACGCAGCCCTGGAAGACTGATTGAGGAGAGGAAAGCACATCCTAATAAGTCATGAGGGAGCCTGTATGAACCCAGACAGAACGAACAAGGCCCTGCAGGTGTGAAGTTCCTGGAAACCACACGTGAGAACCCTTCACGTAAGGACTACAATCAATGAAGTATTATTTAAATAGCAATCTGAGATTCTACTTTCTCCCTTTTTACAATTTTGAATGCTAAGTTCTAGAAGTTCTTATAAATCTCTCATGATGACACACCTATCAACAGGAACACAAGACTCTGCATAAACCACATTGCCAATCCAGCCAGCGGCCCCGCACACTGCGCTATGCACGGCAAGTCTATGTGGCAAAGGACCTTCCACACAGTGAGAGCCATCTGAGTCCCTTCCATGTAACACCCAGGCTCTACAACCGAGCTCCTAAGTCCCTGTGTCCTGCATAAGAGACAGGCTCAGGGCCAGCGCTGAGGTGTAGCAGGTAAAGCCACTGCCTGCAGTGCCAGCATCCCATGTGGGCACTGGTTTGAGTCCTGGCTGCTCCACTTCTGATCCAGTGCTCTGCTATAGCCTGGGAAAGCAGTGGAATAAGGCCCAACTGCTTGGGCCCCTGCACCCACGTGGTAGACACAGAGGAAGCTCCTGGCTTCAGATCAACACAGCTCAGACCATTGCAGCCATTGGAGGCGTGAATCAGCAGTTGGAAGACCTCTCTCTCTTTCTGCCTCTCCTCTCTAGTAAATAAATCAATCTTTAAAAAGAGACAGAAGCAGCAGAATCATTAGCAAGCACTAACACTGCTTTACCCTGCTATGAAGCAGTTATGCTTTTTTTAAAGATTTATTTTTTATTTATTTGAAAGAGTTACAGAGAGTGGTCGAGACAGAGAGAGAGGTCTTCCACCCACAGGTTCACTCTCCAGATGGCCGCAACGGCCAGAGCTGAGCCGATCTGAAGCCAGGAGCCAGGAGCTTCTTCTGGGTCTCCCACGCAGGTACAGGGGCCCAAGGACTTGAACCATCTTCTACTACTTTCCCAGGCCATACAGAGAGCGAGATCGGAAGAGGAGCAGCCGGGACTCGAGCTGGCACCCATATGGGATGCTGGTGCTTCAGGGCAGGGCTTTAACCCACTGAGCTACAGTGCCAGCCCCGAAGCAGTTGTTTCAACCCCCACCACTACCAATACCCTTCCTATTTTTTAAGATTTATCTTTTTTAAGATTTATGTAAAAGGCCGGCGCCACAGCTCACTAGGCTAATCTTCTGCCTGTGGCACCGGCACCCCGGGTTCTAGTCCCGGTTGGGGCGACGGTTCTGTCCCGGTTGCCCCTCTTCCAGGCCAGCTCTCTGCTGTGGCCCGGGAGTGCAGTGGATGATGGCCCAAGTGCTTGGGCCCTGCACCCCATGGGAGACCAGGAGAAGCACCTGGCTCCTGGCTTTGAATCGGCACAGCGTGCCCCCCGCAGCGGCCATCTGGGGAGTGAACCAACAAAAGGAAGACCTTTCTCTTTCTCTCACTGTCCACTCTGTCAAAACAGAAAAAAAAAAATTATCTAAAAGCCAGAGAGAGAAGGCTTCCATACACTGATTCACTCCCCAAATGGCCACAAAAGCTGGGGCTGGGCCAAAGTCAGGGGCTTCCTCCAGGTCTCCCAGGTATGTGGCAGGGGCCCAAGCACTTGGGCCAAGTTCTGCTGCCTTCCAGGCACATTAGCAGGGAGCTGGAGTGAAGTGGAGCAGCCTGGACTTTGAACCAGTTCCTATATGGATACCAGCACTGTGGGCAGAGGCATTACCCGCTATTCTGCAACACAGGCCCCAATGCTATCCTTTCACGAACAAGATACTAACCATGGGGGAAAAAATTTATCTATGTCGTCAGAACCATTCACAAAAACCCATGCAAAAATCTGGGAACTGGCCGACATCAGGTGGTGGTGGTGGTGTTTTAAGGCCTAGGTACAGTATTTTCCTTTATCCACTTCGTTTTAGGAAAGGCGGCTGTGACTAAGAGGCTTTGTGATAAACACAAATTCAAGACCAAGCCTGGGCCGTAGAATTCCTGGGGACGTTCCCTACCCGCTCTGAGACCCAGCTTCTCCTTCTAGAGAGCAGCCGCTGAGCTCAGAGGACAGCGGGGAACGCTGCATGAGCTGCAGACCACGGACTCAAAGCAGGCCCTCCCCGGGAACTTCCGCTTGCACGTGTTCATGCCCCGTTCATGCATTTAGTAAGATCCCAGAGCAAACGATGTAGATGCTTGTCTGGGGGCATTTTCCCCCCACGTTACAGAAACTTCTCTTTGATCTTATAATAAGGGAAGGGATTTTATTTTATTCTGAATCATTTGAAAATCTTGTTGCCTTATTTCACGACTGGATCAAAACCCAGGAAAAGCAGCACCATCTCCCATCTCCCCAAAGTATGCCAGATACCCTGACAGACAGACAGACAGACAGAAAGCAATCAGGGGAATAAGTGAACACTTCAGATAATGAGACTTTGGCCAAGACCAAGTAGAAGTAGCCCACACAGCACAACTTGGTCCTCAGGCTTGGCAACTCATTGTGCTATTGTTAAATAAGAAAGCCATTTCGGAATTTTTTTACTTGGCCTTTTATTTTTGAGGATTTATTTATTTACTTGAGAGGTACAAAAAAATAAAAAGAGGGATAGACAGAGAGAACACTCCTGTAGACCGCTCATTCTCCAAGTGTCCACAACAGCTGGGGCTGGGCCAGGCCAAACCTGGACACTCACTCCAGATCTTCCCCACCAGTATCAGGAAGCCAACTTCTTGTGTCATCGCCGCTGCCTCCCAAGGTGCACATTAGCAGGAAATTGGAACCATGAGTGGAGCCAAGACTGGAACCCAGCTACTCACTTGGGAAGTAGCCAGACGCCCGCCCTGGGTGGCCAGTGTCTAACCACTCCAACCCGGGCCGGCAGTGCTGGGACAGCCATGTGGGATTTGTCATCTTGGTAGGACACACAGCAGAGGGGGGCCCTGTGCGAAGGCAAGCAGCTGTTTTTATCCAGTCATCATGCTAGGCTGTAGCAGACGACAGGTGGGTCTCGTGGGTCCGGCTCAACCAAAGGCCAGATTTTCCAATGCAGACAGCAGTCATCACCACTCTTATAAAACATACCTCAGAATTACCCCAAAGTCCAGCAACCCCACTGCTAGGTAAGGGCCTCAAAGTGACAGCAGGGACTCGACACATATCTGTATAGCTATGTGCACAGTATTATTTCTAATGCCCCCCCCCGGGGGGGGGATCCTTTGATGAATGAATGGATAATGGATAAATGGAAGGTAGCACATATACAAGGAGGCTTGGAAAAGCTCATAAGAAAATCAAATTAAAAAGCAATGAGGCCGGCGGAAGGGCCAGTTTGATGCCCAGCTGCTCCACTTCTAATCGACCCAGCTTCCTGCTGATATGCCTGGGGAAGTGCTTGGGCCCCTGCACCCACATGGGAGACCCAGAGGGAGTTCCAGGCTCCTGGCTTCAGCCTGGCCCAGCCCTGGGTGGCTGTAGCCATTTGAGGAGTGAGCCAGCAGATCAAAGTTCTCTCTGTAACTCTGCCTTTCAAATCAATCGAAGAAGAAGGGGGAGGGGGAGGAGGGGGAGGAGAAGGGGGAGGAGGGGGGGAGAAGGGGGAGGAGGGGGTGTGGGGGAGGAGGAGGAGGAGGAGGAGGAGGAGGAGGAGAAGGAGGAGGAGAAATTGAATGCATGCTATAACATAGGAGAACCCTGACAACAATATGCAAAGCAAAGTCAGTCAGACACAAAAAGACAAATGCTGCAGGACTTCACGCACGTGAAGGAGGGGTGTTTCTGGTTTACTGAGCGTGGAGTTTCAACGCGAGGGCAGGAGAAAGTTCGGGAGACGGATGGCAGCAGTGAAGTATGTGGTGGAAGTACTTAACACCACTCAGCTATGCTCATGAAAACAGCGTGTGGTGTGTTACGTGAATTCTACTGCAAGAGGGAAAGGAGAGGAGGCAAGAGCTATGCAGAGCTGACCCAGGGAAGGAAACCTTGAAGGCCAGGATAAACAGACACCAAAAAAAAGGAACAGAGATAATCTCGGGTCTAACCGAGGATGTACTCAAAACTGGAGCCACACAGGAGAAATCAGTTTACGTGAAGATGGAATTAAAAGATAACTTTACTTGGGTTTGAAAATTTTTCATAATGCACACTTCCCAGGAACTTTTTTGCAAACCTTTTGTGTAACATGGTGCTTACTGAAGCTTAAAAAAAAAAGCCTACTAGAGGAAGACAGGCAAGATCTGGGTTCACTGGAGTCACTCCCCTAAAGGGAAGCAGGACTCGGTTCTAGGGGCTGTGGAAAAACACACTTTCAAACCCTCCCGTGGAGAGAGCACCGGGGAGCACGACCCTCCACAACCAAGGCTCCCTAACTCTGGAGGGCTTCCCAGGGAGCCCAGGCAGAAGAGCGAGAACACTCAGAACACTGTTAGGCAGAGACGTATTCTGCAGCTCACGCCCTCTGGAAAGACGTCTGAGAAATTTCTAGAATCAGGACTCGGTCAAGAGCAGGCCTGGCAGAGACGGGGCCCAACAGACCGAGCCCAGGCCTGACTCGGGAGCTGGTCTGGCAGGGAAGGAGCTCCCAGTAAGATCACCCAGTGCAGGGCGGGACAAGAAAGATCTTCCTGAGCAATAGATGCGATTTGTTCTCTATGTGGAAGAACCCACAAACAGAAAAAAAAAAATCCAGAGAAACATCTGGCGAGGGGAAAATACTAGAGTAAGAAGAAAAGTGGTAAAGAGAGCCCAGCACCAAGACACCAACACAGGAAGCCAGAAACTCGACCGAGCCTTCCTGAAAGAGGGGACAGTGGGTGACAGGCGGCTCCCAGAGGCACCTGCAGGATAAGGGCCCCCTCAAAACCTGAGTAAGACAGTGAAGCGGCACAGGGTCAAGCAGTGTCGCCCCAGGACCTCTAAGGACACAGCGGCTCCCTCCAGCAATCTGCGGAGAACAAGGCTCCAAAGAAGCAGTGGCACCCACAGGAAAAGCCCCTGGAGCTGCCAGTCCCCAGGACGAAGCAGCGGAAGCCGCCCTGTGCGCGCAGACCCCAGCATCTCTGCCCAGAGACCTGGCACACGACACCTGTCCCTCACTAGAACCCAGACACCCTTCAGCACGGGAGCACCAGAAACCAGGGCTGCAGGAGGAACCCACGCCGGTGGAAGGCAGGACAGGGGCTCCCACGGCCCCTGCGCTGCCATACGCTGGGGCGGGCCAGCGGGTCTCAGCGCCACCTCGTGAGAAGTGGCAGGTATGGCAGTGCAGCGTGCGAAGACCTTGAACTCTACACAACTGGCACAAACTGAAGCTGAGACCAGCCGTGTTCTCTCCCCATCCTCCTCCCTCTGCTTGACAAACAGGAGGGGACTTAAAAACATTCACGGCAAGAAGGGAATCACAAGCTAAGTTCAGGGGCCGGCAGGTGGTCCAGCCTTAGAGGACGCACCTGCATTCCGTATCAGAGTGCGTGAGCATGAGTCCCAGCTCCAACTCCCCACTCCAGCTTCCTGCTAACGCAGACTCTGGAAGGCAGCAGTGTGGGCTCAAGGGACCGGGTCCCTGTCAGCCATGTGGAGACCTGGATTAAGTTTCTGGTTGCTGGCTTCAGCCCAGTCCAGGCTGTTGCAGGCCTCTGGGGAGTGAACCAGCAGATGAGGAGTGCACACTCACCCCCTCGTCCTCCCTGCACCATGCTTTTCAAATAAGTACGGGTTTCTTTTTTAAAAGATAGGACTGTGTTGTCATAGGAAAATTCTGAAACCCTTACACAATAATACACACATTCTCCACTAACTTTCTGAAGGCCCTCACATGCATAGACATCACAGTTGTTTTTGTTTTTGTACCAACTTGTTTTTTAATTCCATTTTCCATGAACTCTTTGCAGTCCCGTGTATGACATAATAATGATTTTGCTGAGGCTGGCACCGTGGTGCAGGTTAATCCTCTGCCTGTGGCACCGGCATCCCATATGGGCGCTATTTCAAGTCCCGGTTGCTCCACTTCCAATCCAGCTCTCTGCTGTGGCCTGGGAAAGCAACAGAAGATGGCCCAAGAGCTTGGGCCCCTGCACCCAGGTGCCCAGGAAGAAGCACCTGGCTCTTGGCTTCGGATCAGGCAGCTCCGGCCGTTGCGGCCATTTGGGGAGTGAACCAATGGAAGGAAAAGCTTTCTCTCGGTCTATCCCTCTCTATCTCTTAAATAAGTAATCTTTAAAAGAATAATAATGATTTTGCTTAGAATCAGTGCCTGGAGGGCCAGGATGAGAAGAGGCAAATTTCACACACGTGAGGTTCGTAATCTGGGATTCTTGCAGGTCTTATTAAGATTACAGACTCAGGGCCAGCACTGTGCCATAGTAGCTTAAGCCTCTGCCTGTGGTGCTGGCATCCCACATGAGTGCTGGTCTGAGTCCGATCCAGCTCCTGCTAATGGCCTGAGAAAGCAGCGGAGGATGGCCCAAACACTCAGGAGGCTAGGAAGAAGCTGCCACCTATGAGGGAGACCCAGAAGAAGCTCCTGGCTCCTGGCTTCGGATAGGATCAGCTCAGCTCTGGTCATTGTGGCCATTTGGGGAGTGAACCAGCAGATGGAAGACCTTTCTCTGTTAACTCTGCCTCTCAAATAAATAAATAAATATAAAAAAGTTATAGACTTAAGTGAGGCTCCGGAGAATTCCTGTTAAACTATGTAACCTCTGAAACTCTGGGGAAGCCACACGCACTCTACTGAGAGGGAGCCCAGGCTGGGCTGTGGATGGCCTCCCAGCTGCACACAACCATGAAGAACCTCTCTGGCTAAGAGAAAGAAAGGAAACACACACACACACACGGCAGGACCTCAAATTCTAGGAACACTAACTCACAGGCCAAGATAATATGATACGGGACTTGAACTTTCAAGTCTTGCCAGGAGGTGGAATCTGAATTTTAAATTTCTCCCTAAGAGTTTCACAAGAGGAACTCATGTTCAAAAACTATTTTTTTTAAGCTGGTGAACACATTTTAGCTGTGTGCCAGGTACCAGAGCTCTAAGCTCCTTACATGTATAACTGGATCCAATGACCACAGCAACCCTATCCAGGAGGATCATTGCTGTCTAGCTTTCAGACAGACACACGGAGGTTAGGATTAATCAGTCTCATTTTGGAATTCAACTTGTTCACTACCACTACACACCTATAGGGGGCACACTCATAATGGCAATATCTCTAAGGATATAAAGGAGCCAAAGGTAGTTGTGGGACTTGAACCCAGGTACTTCAAAGGTGTCCTAACCTAGGCTGGTGCTGTGGCATAGCTGGTTAAGCCTTCGCCAACAGCACTAGCATTCTGCATGGGCGCCGGTTCAATTCCTGGCTGCTCCACTTCTGATCCAGCTCCATGCTAATGTGCTTGGGAAAGCAGCAGAAGATGGCCCAAGTACTTGGTACTGGGCAACCATGTGGGAGACCCGATAGAAGCTCCTGGCTCCTGGCTTCTGTTTGACTCAGCTCCAACTGCTGCAGCCATTTGGGGGAGTGAACCAGCAGATGGAAGATCTCTCTGTAACTCTGCCTTTCGAATAAAATAAATTTTTTTAAAGATTTATTTATTCGAGAGGCAGAGTTAGACAGAGAGGGAGAGATGAGAGAAAGGTCTTTCATCTGCTAGTTTACTCCCCAAATGGCCGCAATGGCTAGAGCTGGGCTGATCTGAAGCCAGGAGCTCCCTCTGGGTCTCCCATGTGGGTGTAGGGGCCCAAGGACTTGGGCCATCTTCTACTGCTTTCCCAGGCCACAGCAGAGAGCTGGATTGGAAGAGGAACAGCCGTGACTCGAACCGGTGCCCACATGGGATGCCAATGCTGAGGTAGAGGCTCAGCCTACTATGCCATAGCATCAGCCCCCAAATAAATCAATCTTTAAAAAAAAAAAAAAAAAAAGATGTCCTAACGAGTGTCATCACTGCCAGTCTAAACACCCAGCCCCTGGCTTGCATATTGTTCTTTTGCTTATTTATTAAAGGCTGAGAGAGAGATTCTCCATCTGCTGGTTCATTCCCCCAGATGCCTCCAACAGCCAGGGTTGGGCCAGGCTGAAACCAGAGTCCAGCACTTAACCAGGGTCTCCCACATGGGTGGCAGGGACCCAAGCACCTGCTGCCTCCCAGGGTGTGAATTAGCAGGAAGACTGAATTGGAGGTGGAGCCAGGCCTTGAACCCAGGCACTCCCACATGGATGCAGGGGTCCCAAGCAGCATCTTAACAGCTACACTAAAGGCCCACCTGACTCAGATTTTTCCACTGGAGTGCCCTGACGCTGCTACTGGATCCAACTGCAAACATTCTGATGAACTGTACTGCATCTCAGAGAGGAAGGAATTCCAGATGAGGGAAACAGATGAGGAAGTGAATTTTCAATCTTGGGTCTAGTGTGGCCTTGGAGCAGCTGATCAGTGAATGCAATCCATTCCTGAGCTTCCTAAGAACAAACCCAACAGCGATCCAAGGGAGATCAGCAGAGACGCTGGAGGAGAGCCTGGCTCTGGGGGACCAGTGACAGGTGCAGGAAACATGTGAATTCCTCCTCGGGCTTCAATATGGGGTCAAGAGGACAAGGCCAGGGAATCGCAGTAGGAGAGGATTCTTCTCCCCTAAGCCTCTTGTTCCTTTACCCCAAGCCTTCCCTCCCCACCCAGAGGTGGGGGTGGGCAAGAGACAGGACCCTGGGCCCCCGGAAGGGGTGGCAAGGGGCATCTGTTTTTCGGATTGAAACTTCCCTTCCACCAAATCCCAAGTTCTTTCGTCAGCTACCGTGTGGGCTGCCACCCCTCCACTGATACAGGGAAACTCGGCTGTGTGGGACAAGAAAGGCGCATGGGGGTCTCTAACTCCTGCTTCTTTCACCTTTGCGAGTTCAGAACCCGGTCAGGAAGACAGGTGTTATTTACTGGGCATCTTTGAGTCTTCAAACAAAACTTTCTTGAATATTCTCATTGGAGAGTATTTCAAAAAGTTCATGGAAAACGAGATTAAATGTTCAATTTGGTGCAAAAAACAAAAAACAAAAAACAAAACCTTTGACATCCACGCACGGTTGTTTGATAATATGTGTCTTTCATGATCTTCCCTCAAATATGTGGACCAGAATTTTTTTTCTGCACCAAAATCAGCTTATAATTCCATTTTCCATGAACTTTTTGAAGCACCCACATATAATGAAAATGCATCAAAGACGACAAAGGAAGCTTTATGACTCCTACCTTTGCTGTCGCTCTTTAGAGGTTCATTTACTCACCTATCAATCAGTTATTTACTACGTGTTACACTGCCAGGACGCTGCGCTAGGTGATAAGAAAGCAAACACAGCTCAGGGAGAATTCCTGCTCCTCCAGAGTTTATAATACAGCAGACGGAAGCAGGAACAGTGCAGTTAATGCAAAGGACGAGAGGGGGCGCTCTACTTCTCAGTAAGGAGCTGGCCGATCCATCCGGGGCACAGAGAACACTGAGTTACAAGGGGAACCAGGAAACCATGTCCTTACAGCACCAAGGGAGCAGAGGCTTCAGGGAGGCAAACAGGAGGAGCACAGCCCACACGTGGGGGCGCTTTCCCTCCCTCCTTCCTTGCATTCACTCAGCCTCTTCCACCCTCCCCTCCTCCCACTCCACTCAATCACTCTCACTTGAGGCTCTAACGGAAAAAAGCAAATTACTAAATTGGGGCCGGCGCTGTAGCGCAGCAGGTTTAAAGCCTTGCCCTGAAGCGCCGGCATCCCATACAGGCGCTGGTTCTAGTCCTGGCTGCTCCTCTTCCAATCTGGCTCTCTGCTGTGGCCTGGGAAAGCAATAGAAGATGGCCCAAATCCTTGGGCCCCTGCACCCATGTGGGAAGGCCCAGAGGAAGCTCCTGGCTCCTGGCTTTGGATCAGCACAGCTCCGGCCTTTGCAGACATCTGGGGAGTGAACCAGCGGACGGAAGACCTCTCTCTGTCTCTGCCTATCTCTGTAATTTATCTTTCAAACAAATAAAATAAATCTTAAAAAAAAAAAACAACCATGTGTGTTTGCTGAACACCATGTAAGGAAAATAAAATAAATATTACTAAATATGCACTGATTACTCATGTATCGGTAGGAAGTCTCCACGGCCATCACACTGAAAATTCTGTTTATTCCATTTATTGATAACGTGAGACAATCAGGAAGGCAGGACAGCTACAGAGGCCCTGACTCCCCTCCCTCTTTCATTTTCTAACTCCAAATCAGACACTTGGCAACTTCCTTGATAGGGAGAGAAAGTGCCCCGTGCCCTTCGCCTCCGACAAACTGGGACTACAGGAGCCTTCCCTGTCCTCCTCCCTACCCTGGTGGCACAGGGGCTCCCACACCGCAGCTCTCAACTGACAGGGATCAGCACTTAAGAAGGCAAATAAGTAGCAGGGAACAATACAGTAACCCCCCCTCCCCCCCGCAAAACCTGGCAGGCCGCAGGCTCCGGCAAGCCGGGGACCGCCGCCCTGCCCGACACCTGTTCCTGGCAGGCGTGCACATGGCTTTGACATCACCTCCAAAAGCGAAGACTGGGCCAGTTTTAAAAGGGTAGGACCTTCTGGTCTGACAAGTATTGGATATCACACAGACTGTCCGGAGATAATCTCCCCTTTACACAACCGGGCAACGTGACCCCGGAGCGGAGAGAGGTGCTCAGGATAGGCTCTGGAGGGGGACAACAAAACACCCACAAGGCTGGCCTTTGCCAGATGCGACTCTGGTCTTGGGGGCTACCTCTGGTTTTTCATTCCTTTAGGTGTTCCCTGTTTTCTTATAATCTCACTGTAATGTCTTATAATCATAGAATATCCCAAAGAGGTGATCTCTCGGAGATAATGACACCAAGTTCACACACACACATACCCCTTCCCTTCACAGAACTCCGTCCTGGATTTTTCCTCTTAACATTCAAACCACTTGGTGCTTCCTGCATGGCTGTAGCGTCCCATTTTTTAGCAACAGCATTACTTACAAGGATTCCAACGAAAATAGTTCAAGTTCTTTTAAATGCCATACAGCCAGTGACCCTACGCTCAGAGTCTGAGACGATGACAATTTCAAACATTCTGTTTTGCCCACAGAAATCACCAAGACACACCCGAAATCCTAGCAGCTTAGGAAATGCTAGAACACAAAAGATCTACCCATGCCCTAGCCACACTTACAGAGCACACCAGCTCATCCTTGCTTTTCAAACGTCTCCGCGCAGCTGCCAAGAGTACAGAAGAACTATTTAATACTCCTTTATAACCGCACACCCGAGTGTATCCGAGCCCTTCCCTCAGGTTGGGATGCTAAGCTGTTTCTACTTTCCCATCCATGCAAAACACCTGCAAAGAACCTTTCGTTTGCATTTGCCTCCCCTGGATCATAAATCACTAAATCAACAGATACCAAAACCGTCATGACACTGGCTGTGCTGGGGGGGGTGGGGGGGGTGGAATTTAAAGCATACCGTGCTGCTACTTTGAACCTCGGCTCTAAGTGCATTCTACAACATCTATAATAAGAGTCATGCCACCTGGCCCACGAGTCAATCTGCTGAGGACATGGTGGAAAGGTGAGGCCTGCACATCTCAGACGTCACGGCTGCCTCCCAGGCTATTTGGGGACCTCAACTCAAGATCCCCACTGACTCACCCGTCTATTAAAAACACTAGGGGCCCTCGATGTACTCAGCACCACGTCGGAACTGAGGTTGGAACATGGAGAAAGCAGCAGGCCAGGGGACCCTGCGGAGGGACAGTCAGCACTGGGGCAGGGCTGTGGGCCGGGCACCCCGGGACCAGAGCGCAGGGAGCTAGGGGGACTCCAAGAGGGCTGAGCCCTGGCCCGGGTCTTCAGGGCTCAACTCAGGTTGAAAGTTCACGAGGGCGAGATAGCTTGAAAAGGGAGAGGGTGTGCTCTGGGAAGTGACGGGAAGTTTGTGAGGCCTGACCCGGGAAGAGACGGGTGGACCCCCGAGGCTGGAGACAGAAGCTGGACCCAGGTCATGAAGGACCTGTTGCGTCAAGCAGAGGAGCTGGGACCTTATCCTGTAAGTGGGCCCAGCGGCTAATCCAGGGGCCACAGAAGCAATGACCAGTTTTGTCTGGGAAGACACCCCCCAGCAGCAGGTGGACAGAGAGTGGGAGAGTAACCCAGATGACCACAGATGAGAGTGCGACAAGACAGAAGGGACCTCAGGTTCCCGTGCAGACCAGAGATTCTTCTCCATGCTGGAATTCTCACTCCATGAAGGTTCAAACAGAATGCGTGAAAAAGGAAAAAGCCGTCTTCACTCCTCGTGTTTCCCTACTGTCTCGGTCCATCCTAGCTGCCGTACAAAATACCGTAAACCGGGTCACTGGGAAACAGCGGAATTTCATTGCTCACGTGTGGGAGGCGGCAAGTCCCAGGCGAACAGGTAACACCTTCCCTGTGTGCTCACCTGCTGCTTCCTGCTTGAGCCTTCCTGGCTCAGAATGGTCTGTTTATCCCCGGATGTGCAGTAACCGAAACATCCCACCATTTGTGGCCAACACACACTAGCGGACAGCCTGCAAAGCACCAGGCAGAGCACAGAGCAAAGACCCCAGGCGCTGCGGAGCCGAGACTCAAGTGGCGACCTCCTGGCAAGCAACACACAGCTCTAAGCACCCAGGTCCCGGGCACGATCCTCGGGCTCTAGCGGCCGACCGTCCTGCTGCCCGAGCAGACCCTCGTTCAGCTTCCTCGCATCTCAGCGACGGTGGACAGAACTGCAAGGGGCATTTCAAGTTGCACACATCCGCTCTGCTTCCAATTTCACTTCTCCTGGGGGAATTGCGCTGGGTTTGCAGCGCCGAAACATCTGAGACCTCCCGCGACAGCTCCAATTCCTTTGAGGTTTGAAAGACACGGCTCCCGCCGCTGGAAAGTGTGTTCTTAAATGTACCACGTCACGCGTGTGCATCTTCTCATCCACGCTCACAGTCGCATGAAATATTCCTGCTGCTTCTCCCCTTCGAACCAGCAACTCACAGATGCAAGGCACAGGCAGCACCCGAATATTCTGGATGGAGCCTTTGCCTTCTTAGTCTATTCATGTCCAGGGATCCCCGGGGGTGTTTAAGCTAGCTGATTCATTTGTTTTTCATATTTACTTATTTTCATCTATTTGAAAGGATGACAGACAGACAGAGAAGGAGATCTTGCATCTACTGGTTCACTCCCCAAATGCCAACAGCCAGAGCTGGGCCAAGCTGAAGCCAGGAGATTGGACCTCATTCTGAGTCTCCCATGCGGGGCACAGGGTCTCAAGCACCAGGGCCTTCGTCTGCTGTCTCCCAGGTGCATCAGTAAGACCCTGCATCGCAAGTGGGGCTGGACCGCAGGCACCCCCACGCGGGACGTGGGTGTCGCAAGCAGTAGGTGACCCCTCTGCAACATAACACCAGCCCCTAAGACACACAACTCCTAAAATACTTGACCCGCTAGGGGGAAATCCAACTCCGCCCACTCCAAAGGTCACGCCGACCTGGACACAGGATCAGCCTACACACATTTCACCCACTCGAACAAACCAACAACTCAAAGTACGGGGCTCTACTGTCTCAGTGAAGAGACTTCTAGATGACTACTAGGATCTCAGTCTATTCCCTTTCCCATAACGAGTCCATTGCACACAGGAAACAATTTTTTTTTATTCCTGCACAATATAAAGTTATCCCTGTTCACATGGAACTGAGGAGACACAGTCGAGAGAAGCTGATGACGCTCCTACTCTTCTTATTCTTTTCTGTGGGACATGCTTCCAGCACCACCCTGGGGAAGAGGCAGCCTCACCCCCGGTACCTGTCCCTCGGCCCGGCTCAACCAGGCTGAGATCCCACAGCGTGATCTCAACCACAGGCGGAAAGTAAAACAAAATCAGCCGGAAAATCAAAATAAAGACAATCCCTTCCACGGAAGGAAGTCCTCCGACTTACACTCACTTAGCGAAAACAGAGAACACACAGGAGCTACTTCCTGAAGTTCAGGCAAAATGGAATTCACACCTAAGCTGACTTCAGTGCCAGAAAAATGTTTAAATCCATGTATCCCAGGGGTTTTCAGAAGGTTCACAGAAATGCTTCTTAGGAAAAAACTATGCATAGCTTTCCAATTGTTTGTGCACAGAAATAAATTTATCTTTTAGTTCAATTTTCCATTAACTTTTTTAAAATTTAATTTTTTTACCTAGAAGCTTTTTGTTTAAGGCATACAAATTTTTTTTTGTCTCTGATCTGCTCTGAAGGCAGGGCGTGTGCTGGGCCATGTGGAATAATTTTAGAATGTTCTAAAAGCCAGAGTGAGGGGAGCTCAGGCTGACCACAACTGGAGGAGTGGTTGTCAGTGGAAGCCCAAGAAGGCACCAGCTTGGTGTCTCTGACTGTGACATACTGACTGTTCCCTCCTTGAAAGATTCTGTTGCCTTTTTTTTTTTTTTTTTTTTTTTTTTGGGACAGGCAGAGTTAGACAGTGAGAGAGAGACAGAGAGAAAGGTCTTCCTTTACCATTGGTTCACCCTCCAATGGCCGCGGCGGCCGGCACACCGCACTGATCCGAAGCCAGGAGCAGGTGCTTCCTCCTGGTCTCCAATGCAGGTGCAGGGCCCAAGCACTTGGGCCATCCTCCACTGCACTCCTGGGACACAGAAAGAGCTGGACTGGAAGAGGAGCAACTGGGACAGAATCTGGTGCCCCGACCAGGACTAGAACCCGGGGTGCCGGCGCCGCAGGCAGAGGATTAGCCTAGTGAGCCACGGCGCCGGCCTAAGGTATACAAATTTCATTCATTTCAAATCTACAAATTTAGGATCTTCCTACCTTCATTCCTTCACTCCCACCCTTCTTCCTCTTCCCTCTCCTATTCTCATTGTGATTTTTTATCAAGATTTATTTTCAATTAACTTTATACACATAACTATACATAATAAAGATTATGCTTTTTTAAGATCATTTATTTGAAAGTCAGAGTTATACAGAGACAGGAAAGGCAGAGAGAGAGAGAGAGCGAGCATGCGTCCACACACGAGCACTTCCACCCACTGGTTCACTCCCCAGCTGGCCACAAGGGCCGGAGCTGTGCCAATCTGAAGCCAAGAGCCAGGAGCTTCTTCCAGGTCTCCCACGTGGGTGCAGGGCCCAAAGACTTGGGCCATCTTCTACTGTTTCCCCAGGCCATAGCAGAGAGCTAGATCGGAAGAGGAGCAGCCGGGACTTGAACTGGTGCCCATATGGGATGCTGGCGCTGTAGGCAGGGGCTTTACCTGCTACATCACAGCGCCAGCCAAGATTATACTTTTTTTTTTTTGACAGGCAGAGTGGACAGTGAGAGAGAGACACGGAGAGAAAGGTCTTCCTTTTGCCGTTGGTTCACCATCCAATGGCCGCCGCGGCCGGCGCGCTGTGACCGGCGCACCGCGCTGATCCGATGGCAGGAGCCAGGTGCCAGGTGCTTTTCCTGGTCTCCCATGGCCTGCAGGGCCCCAGCACTTGGGCCATCCTCCACTGTACTCCCGGGCCACAGCAGAGAGCTGGCCTGGAAGAGGGGCAACCGGGACAGAATCCGGCGCCCCAACCGGGACTGGAACCAGTGTGCCGGCGCCGCAAGGTGGAGGATTAGCCTGTTGAGCCACGGCGCCGGCCCCAAGATTATACTTTTAAAAGTACCCTTGTACATATAGGTATACAGTTCAAATGCAGAAATAATATACCCAGGATTTTCAGGTTGGTTTGTTTTTAAGGAATACCATAATTATTTCTTCAGCTTAAATTTTGTAGATTTTGGGTTTTGTTTTACTTTTAGATATATTAAGCTTTGAGAAATATTTCACAATTTCTTTTACTAAATCACAGTAAAAATGAAAGAAACTGAAATAATTGTCTTTTAAGTGTTTTTTTAAAAGTTCATATTTTTAAATACTGGTTTCTAACAAAAGATCAACCCCAAATTAGGTTTTATCTACAAACTGTAAAATTTCTTCTGTATTAACACATCACGAGAGTAGGGACACTGTGTCGTGTTGACAGCCCCAGCCCTTACAGGAACATTCCAGAAATAAAATTCAGGAGCAGGCATTTAACACAGTAACTAAGATGCACCCAGCTTCTTGCTAACATGCACCCTGGGCGGCAGCAGATGATGGCTCAAATACTTGGGTCCCTGCCACCCACTTGGGAGCCCTGGACTGAGCTCCAGGTTCATGGCTTCAGCCTGGCCCAGCCCCAGCTGCTGTGCGCATCTGTGAAGTGAACCAGTAACTGGAAGGTCTCTGTCCGCCTCAGTCTTCAAATAAAATCAAAATAAATGAATAATTTAAAACTTTTTTTTAAAGGTTCAGTAACCATCTTGTGGCTGAACTGATGGAGGGGAAGAGCTTTTTTTTTTTTTTTTTTAATTTTTTTGCCAGGCAGAATTAGACAATGAGAGAGAGAGAGAGAGAATTATAGACAGTGAGAGAGAGACAGAGAGAAAGGTCTTCCTTCTGTTTGGTTCACTCCCCTAATGGTTGCTACGGTCAGCGCTGCGCCAATCCAAAGTCAGGGACCAGGTACTTCCTCCTGGTCTCCCATGCAGGTGCAGGGCCCAAGCACTTGGCCCATCCTCCACTGCCCTCCAGGGCCACAGCAGAGAGCTGGACTGGAAGAGGAGCACACAGGACTAGAACCCGGGGTGCCAGCGCCACAGGCGGAGGATTAGCCAAGTGAGTCATGGTGCCAGCTGAGAGATATTTTCAACAGAGGCAGCCTTATAAAGTGACTTAACTACACCCATGGATCCTCATATGAAAAATGAAGCAGAGACTCAAGTAGCTAGTCAGAGTGAAAGATGAGAGGGTTGACAGGATACTCAGAGTATTCAACGGGCAGAGTTATCTTTTCAACAAGTGAGACTGGATACCTACATGGAAAACCATGAATATGGACTCCTTCTCACATCACACACTAAAACTTCACATCAAAATAAGTCACAAATCTAACATAAACTATAAAACTAAATCAGGGGTTGGTGCTGTGGCATAGCGGGTAAAGCCACCACCTGCAGTGCCGGCATCCCATATGGGTGCCAATTCAAGACCCGGCTGCTCCCCTTCTGATCCAGCTCTCTGCTATGGCTGGGAAAGCAGTGGAGGATGGCCCGAGTCCTTGGGCCATGTACCCGCGTGGGAAGACCCAGAGGAAACTTCTGGCTCCTGGGTTCAGATCAGCATAGCTCTGGCCGTTGTGGCCCATTGGGGAGTGAACCAGTGGATGGAAGACCTCTCTCTCTCTCTCTCTCTCTCTACCTCTCCTTCTCTCTCTGTGTAATTCTAACTTTCAAATAAATAAATAAATCTTTAAAAAGAAAAATTAAATCAACAATAAAATCCTTCAAAGAAAATTTGGGAGTCTATCTCCCCAAACCCAGGCCCTTTCCAAAGATACTAAAAATATATGTGACAAAAGAAAAAAAAGACGAACTGGGTTACACCAAACTGCGAATCTTCTAGGGGTCAAAGCATACCATCAGGAAAAGGAAGAGACACCTACGGAGTGTGAGAACACATCTGCATACCATGCACCTGATACAGGTCTCATATTCAGAACTCTTAGCTCTCTGACAATGAAAAGACAAACCCATCCCGTTTAAAGTGGACAAGGATATACTAAACACAGACACTTCTCCATGAAGACACACAAACGGCAAATGAGCTCATGAAACGATGCTCAAGGTCTTTAAATAAATGCCAATCAAACTCACAGGAGATGTGACTTCATGCCCCTCAAGAGACGGTCATCAGAAACAAAAATGATCAACTACAAGTACCAGGCAAGCCATGGGAGACCTGGAATCCTCACATGCTACTTTTGGTGGGACTGTAAAACCACGCAACCATTTCAGGAAACGTTTCTTCAAACCGTTCAACCCAAGACAACCAGGCGACCCAGCCAAACCACCCCTGGATCCAGAGAAAACACGATCCACATAAACTTACACACAGACATCCACAGCGACATCAGTCACAGCAGCAGAACAACAGGACTCAACCCAAATGTTCACCAGTTAACAAAACGTGGTGTCTGCCCACATGACAGTATGCATTTGGCATTAAAAAGGAAGACATAGGTGAAACCTGACAACAGGCTCAGGGAAAGAAGTCAATCACAAAAACACACACAACTCTTAGTTATATATAACGTCTACGATAGATTAAATCGAGAGACAGGAAATGTTCAAATATTAGATAGTGGTGATGTTTGTCCTACTCTGTGAACACACTAAAAGCCACCAGATTGGAGGCCGGTGCTGTGACATACAGGGTCAAGCCATCACCTGCACTGTTGGCATCCCATATGGGCACTGGTTCGAATCCCAGCTGCTCCACTTCTGAGCCAGCTCCCTGCTAATGTGCCTGGGAGGGCAACAGAAGATGGCCCAAGTCCCTGGGACCCTGTACCCACATAGGAGACCTAGATGAAGCTCCTGGCTCCTGGTTTTGGCCTGGCCCAGCCCCAGCTATTGTGGCCATTTAGGGAGGGAAACAGCGGATGGAAGAGCCCTCTCTCTGTATCCCTCTGTCTCTCTGCCTTTCACATAAATAAATTAAAAAAAAAAAAAACCACTGGATTATGCACTTACAAAGATTTAATTATTTATTTGAAAGAATATATGGAGAGGGAAAAACAGGGATCTTCCATCTGGTGGTTCAAATGGCCAGGACTGGGCCAGGTCAAACTCAGGAGCCTAGAACTCCATTCCCGCCTCCCCTGTGAGTAGCAGAGGCCCAAGTACTGGGGCCAGCTTCAGCTACTTTCCAAGGCACATCAGCAGGGAGCTGGATCAGGAAGTGCAGCAGCTGGGACTCGAACTGATGCTCACATGGAAGCCAGCATCATGGGTAGCACCTTAGCCCACAGAGCCACAATACCAGCCACAGGACTGTGCACTTTAAATGAACAGATTCTATACCTTGTGAATTGCACCTCAGTACAGCTTTAGAAGGTAAATCACACCAGACATTTGGTCGAGCAGTTAGACACCTGTGTTCCAGGGCGGGTGTTTGGCCAAGCAGTGAAGTCACCACTGGAGACACCCACACTCCATATCAGAGTATCAGGTTCAAGTCCCAGTGCCTCCACTCCTGATTCCAGCATCCAGCTAATGCACACCCTGGCAAGCAACAGGTAACGGGTCTCTGCCACCCACGTGGAGACCAGTGCTGAGTTCCTCGCTCCTGGTTTCAGCCAGACCCAGCCCCAGCTGGTGCTGAGATTTGGAGAGTGAACTTGCAGATGGGGGAGTGCTCTCTTCCCGTGTGTGTGTGTGTCCCTCTTCCTCTCTTTCTTTCTCTCCCTGTCACTCAACCTCTCAAATAAATAAAATTTTAGGCCAGCGCCACAGCTCACTAGGCTAATCCTCCACCTGCGGCGCCTGCACACCGGATTCTAGTCCCGGTCGGGGCGCCGGATTCTGTCCCGGTTGCCCCTCTTCCAGGCCAGCTCTTTCTGTGGCCCGGGAGTGCAGTGGAGGATGGCCCAAGTCCTTGGGCCCTGTACCCCATGGGAGACCAAGAGAAGCACCTGGCTCCTGGCGCGGTGCGCCAGCCGCAGTGCACCAGCCGCAGCGGCCATTGGAGGGTGAACCAACGGCAAAGGAAGACCTTTCTCTCTTTCTCTCTGTCTGTCTCTCTCTCTCTCTCACTGTCCACTCTGCCTGTCAATAAATAACTAAATAAATAATATTTAAAAATACATTTATGGCCGGCGCCGTGGCTCAACAGGCTAATCCTCCGCCTTGCGGCGCCGGCACACCGGGTTCTAGTCCCGGTCGGGGTACCGATTCTGTCCCGGTTGCCCCTCTTCCAGGCCAGCCCTCTGCTGTGGCCCAGGAGTGCAGTGGAGGATGGCCCAGGTGCTTGGGCCCTGCACCCCATGGGGAGACCAGGAAAAGCACCTGGCTCCTGGCTCCTGCCATCGGACGAGCACGGTGCGCCGGCCGCAGCGCGCCGACCGCGGCGGCCATTGGAGGGTGAACCAACGGCAAAAGGAAGACCTTTCTCTCTGTCTCTCTCTCTCTCACTGTCCACTCTGCCTGTAAAAAAAAAAAAAAAAAAAAAAAAAAAAAATACATTTATGAAACGTATCAGTACACCCCCACTGGTTTTAAGATTTACACCATATATAAATTTGTAAATTAGAGGAAATCTTAAGTAATCAAATTTTAAAAAATGAAAATAATATTAAAAATCCTTGGGCACCCATTCACATCCTAGCTGCTCCACTTCCGATACTATTTCCTACTAATGGCCTGGGAAAGCAGCAGAGGACGACCCAAGTGCCCGGGCCCCTGCCACTCATGTGGGAGACCCAGAAGAAGTTCCTAGCTTCCAGCTCCTGGTTTTGGCCTGGCCATTGTAGCTATCTGGGGAGTGAACTAATGGATGGAAGATCTCTCTGTATCTCCCTCACTCTAACTTTGATTTTAAAATAAATAAATAAATACGTTTTAAAAAAACTCTAAGCATGACGTGCTCGGTGACAACCTTCTCAGGCAGTACATCAGTAAGCTAATTTTATTTGTCTCCCCTCCTGGAATTCTAGACCAAGGCCTGGCCCACAGCAGAGGCTCCACAAAACTGTCAAATGACTCAAAGTGCTGGCAACTAACATTACTGACGACAAATTCTTAACAGTTTTCTTTATTTACCAATCAAGGAGAAGGGGCAGGTGAGGTTCATAATATATTGGTTCAAGAGTTTTTCCAATTCTAGCAGTGACAAGGAACTGCAGGTCACCGAGGGGAGAAGGAGCCAACCCTACACGCTTTTACTGAGGTGACCACTGCGCATCTACTAAAACACGCAGGCCAGGCCACACTGGCAGGAGTAACAGCACAGAGAGGGGGAAGACCCTGAGAGTCCATGCAGTCAGCAGGTCGTGCTGGCGGTGAATCCCGACAGCACCCAGCAGAGTTTAACAAGCTCCAGGAAACGACTCTCAGGCTACGGTACAGAACCTCCTCTCTCCAAACACACCCGAGGAAACAGAGAGGAATGAAGACAACTAAGAAACAGCGCCGGGGCCGAAAGAAAAACTGGGAGCATTGCAGATGACAACAGGATTCAACCAGCGATGGAATTTCCACACACTGGACTGGGTCGCCATTACAGACGGGAGTGGGGGAGACACCCACGTCCCACGCCGGGGCGCCTGCATTCAACTCCTGGCCCCAGCTCCGGACTCCAGCTTTCTGCTAATGTAGACCCTGGGATGTAACGGTGACGGCTCAAGTGATACGGGTTTGTGCCTCCCACGTGGGAGACCTGGGTGTGAGTTACAGAGTCCTTGGCTCACAGGCATTCAGGGAGTGACCCAGGGAACAGGACTGCTCTCTCCCCTCTGTTTCTCAAATAATTTAAAAAAAAAACTTTTAGCCGGCGCCGTGGCTCAACAGGCTAATCCTCCGCCTTGCGGTGCCGGCACACCGGGTTCTAGTCCCCGGCTGGGGCGCCGGATTCTGTCCCGGTTGCCCCTCTTCCAGGCTAGCCCTCTACTGTGGCCCGGGAGTGCAGTGGAGGATGGCCCAAATGCTTGGGCCCTGCACCCCATGGGAGACCAGGGAAAAGCACCTAGCACCTGCCATCGGATGAGCGCAGTGCGCCGGCCGCAGCGCGCCATCCGCAGCAGCCACTGGAGGGTGAACCAACGGCAAAGGAAGACCTTTCTCTCTGTCTCTCTCTCTCACTGTCCACTCTGCCTGTCACCAAAAAAAAAAAAACTTTTAAGTTTCTCAAAAGGAAGTGTGTGCATTCCACTAACACCTTACCACCCGTATTGTGCCTCTTTCTCTCTTCACACACACACACGCATTAGAATTTTTTTAAAAAGCAGAGAACAGTAACATCCCCATTCTAAACGTGTAAAAAGCGTTGTAGAGACTTGCAAAGGTAAAGCAGTGGCGAGGGTGCCAGCGTTTGCTCACAGCACCCACAGTAAACCCAGTTCAGTGACCTGCGTCTGCGAGAGCCGCATGCTCTGCACCTGCGGCAGCAGGAAGTAGGCATTTGCCGGCTGCCGGGCAGCGCCCTCTGGGGAGATTCTGCGAGCGCCGATTCCAGACACCTGCAGGAAGAGACAGAGTTACTCCTCCGCGGGAGTCGTGCATTTGCTACTAATGCCGAAACACCGCTCCAGAGGGAGCCCGTACGCAGCACCAGGCCTGCAAGACTCTAGTTCATCCACCTTGGTCTACACAAACCCCAAGGCAGGGAAGGTGAGGAGGGGTGGGCAGTCGCTGGGGTGGCCCACAGCGCCCCCTGCAGGGCTGGGTGGGAGGTGCGGGCCGTGCGTTTGGAGAGCCTGCTGGCTAGTTCTAGCAGACCGGTAGGACAGATTTCTCTGTGCTGGCACAGAGGCCCTCAGGGGCCTGCGGTGGAGTCACAGGTCTGCAGTTTGTACTGAAGACGGGCGGCTCGCAGGGGCGAGCGCTGAACTATCTAACGCCACTAGCGGCCTCACCCAAAGCAGCCTGGAAACCTGCATGGCAGATTCACGCTACCTCCCAATTCCATTTCTGCAGGGCGTTTGAAATCCCCCTCCTGTTTTTAAGCCAGGTGGCGAAATGCCCACGTCTCTTTTTCTAAAACACCCAAACCCCTTCGTGGAGTCAGCAAGCAAACCACGTGGCAGAAAGGGAGAAGACACTTACGTGATAGGAAAGGAGTCCATAGGACGAGGTATTAATAAATAAGGAACTCTCGATGCTTCCTTCCTCAGTGGGTAAGAAAATAATTCGGAAGGAAGTTTTCCCCATTGCTGGGATCACCTGGAAGAAAGAGAGCTGGTTAGCCATTTGGAAAGGTTCGCTGCGATAAAGCGTCTTTCACAGACTTGCTCCCTTGACTCATCAGCATCAAGGATCCCGGAGAATCCACAGCGGACAATCCGGTATGTCACGGGCGACACCTGGCAAGACAAGTCCTTTCACTTGCGACTCAGGTCCACAGTCCTCTCCCCGGTCTCCCACACCCACGTGCTCTAGCACGGTAACACAGACACGTGGCTGTGCCACAGACGTCAGGGACCGCTGTCTGCACAGGCTGCCACCAGCTAAATACTGGGCTTCCCTGCACAATTCCTTCGCCTCAATTATTTTTAAAGCTCATAATTAGTACCAAGCAGGCAGAGCAAGCAAGATAAAAACCCACCAGGAATTGGGATTTTTTGTTGTTGTTGTTCAAAGATTTTATTATTTATTTATTTGAAAGTCAGAGCTACAGAGAGAAAGGGAAAGACAAAGATATCCCCATAGGCTGGTTCACTCCCCAGATGGCCACAACGGCCAGGAGCCAGGAGCTTCTTCCAGGTCTCCCACGTGGGTGCAGGGGCCCAAGGGCTTGGGCCATTTTCTGCTGCTTTTCTCAGGCGTGTTAGCAGGGAGCTGGAGCAGAGGTGGTGCCGCTGGGACAGGAACTTGCTCCCACAGGAGACTCAGGCAGCAGCTTTACCCACCATGCCACAACACCGGTCCCCAGCAATTAGGATCTTCCAATGTTGAGGGGTCGACATTGTGGCACAGAATAGTAAGCCACAGCTTGCCACGCCAGCATCCCTTATGAGTGTCAGTTTGGCTGCTCCACTTCTGATCCAGCTCCCTGCTAGTGCACCTGGGAAAGCAGCAGAGGATGACACATGTGCTCAGGCCCCTGCCACCCACGTGGGAGACCCAGAGGGAGTTCCTGGCTCCTGGCTTTGGCCTGGTCTCGCCCTGGCCATGGGGCTATTTGGAGAGTGAACCAGCAGATGGAAGATCTCTGTGTATGTTTCCCTGTCTCTCTCTAACACTGTCTTCAAGTAAACAAATCTTCTAAAAAATAAATAAAAATAAATGAATGAATAAAATTAAATACCACTGTCAGAAATCTAAAGCAC
Source organism: Sylvilagus floridanus (assembly GCA_949820135.1). Lineage (NCBI taxonomy): Eukaryota > Metazoa > Chordata > Mammalia > Lagomorpha > Leporidae > Sylvilagus > Sylvilagus floridanus. The sequence goes on along the minus strand of OX463238.1, from coordinate 20,540,204 downwards.
TAGAAAACTCGGGTACGAGCTCTGCATTATGGAGCGAGCTGGCTTCACTGCCTTCTACTCCCACATTGAGAAAGGAGTCCCGAGTTCCTCTGTAGAGATGCACGACTGTACTAGGGACGAAACGCCTCAGCATTTGTAGTAACTTCAAGAACAACGTGAAAGTTTTCTTTATCCACAATCAAGTCATACCAATATGCGTGTTTTACTACCCCACGTGTGTTGTCCCCCATGCAGACAGCAGGAGTCACCCAAAACTATGAAAAGAGAAACAAATAAATGCTGAGGCGAACACAGGGTAAGGCTCAGGTAGCAGGAGAAAGGGGAGGCGGGGAGCAGCACGCGGGAGGCACTGGCGGCCGCCGCAGCATGGTCTCAGGGCTCCACACTCACCCTGCAGTGGACAGGAGGCACGTGGAAATGCCGGGCAGCCGTGAACACCGAAGTCACCACGACCTCGCTGTGCCGACTGGGGTTGTAGGCATGCAGAATCTTCGCTGCGGGGAGTCCCAGGAACCTGGCCGGGGTCGGAGAGAACAGGCACACACAGTGGGCGGCTACAGCCGTTACTATACACACACACACCTACAACAGCGACCTCGAGAAGCTCACAGGGAAACTGGAATCCAGAGGCGAGTTTAGGGGCAGGTGTAAAGATGCCTGCATCCCGTATCGGACACAGAACCTGGGTCCGAGTGCTGGTGGCGCTCCCTATTCCAGCTTCCCGCTAATTATACCCCACAGAGGCAGCGGGTGCCGACTCAGCTGCTAGGGTCCCTGTCACCCTGGCTGGAGGCCTGGATGGAGTTCCTGGCTTCCAGCTTTGGTCAGGTCCAGCCCTGCAGCCATCTGGGGAGTGAACCAGTACATGGAAGATCTGTCTGTATTTTTCTGTGTCTCTGCCTTTCAAAATAAATAAGACAAACATTTTTCAAAATGTTCACGGGAAAATGGAATTTTAAAATGTTTACTTTTTAGTAAGTAAAAATTTTGGTGCAAAAAAAAATGAAATGCATGCATTTCATGACACGCATTTTCCATGAAATGTTTGAAGATTGCTTGTACTTTTTATGTGGATTTATACATGTGCCTGCATGCTTTTAAAATACAGAAAGCAATAAATAAACAAATAATAATAATAATGAGGGGCCGACCTTGTGGCACAACAGGTTAAGGCCCCAAGCCTGTAGCACCAGCATCCCCTATGGGTACCCATTTCAGACCTGGCTGCACCACTTCCCATCCAGCTCTTTGTTATGGCATAAAGCAGTGGAAGATGGCCCAAGTCCTTGGGCCCCTGCACCCACATGAGAGACCCAGAAGAAGCTCCTGGCTCCCAGCTTTGGATGGGCACAGCTCCGGCCATTACAGCCATTTAGGGTATGAACCAGCAGATGGAAAACCCTTCTCTCTGCCTCTTTTAAATCTTTTTAAAATAAATAAATACATAATAAAACCCAGAAAGCTGCTGATGTTCATAAAAACAACACTCGAATCCCATTGGTAATAAAACATTTAACACACAACAGGCAAGAATCACAATCAAAAGGCAGCTTTCTCCAAAAGACTGTGCCAGCCCACACCAGTATTCACTGCTTCTGTTAGATTTCAGCCCCTCCAGGCCCCGACAGGCTTGCAAAACACCCACGCTGGCACCCACTGGCCCCCTCTGCCCGGGACCTCTCTGACCGACGGGGAAGTGTGCAGAGGTGAGACCCTGTTCTCAGAGAAAAACTCGATTTTCTCGGGGTTTGCCTTCTGAGTAATAAATTTAGAGAGGTTTTCTGGGGGAGCGGTTTTCAACTCACAAAAAGCCTTTATTTTATGAAGTTTTCTGAACGGAAAACTTACTCATTATTGCTAAATCTGAGAGAAATGAAAACCTTGCAAGCGCCTTGTGGCACTGGGTCTCGCCCATTTACACTGTGAGCCTTTCAGGAAACTCGGAGGGAGGCTTTGGCGCCTCCTTCCGCAAACACGCAAGGACACAAAGTTTTTATGCGTCATTTCAACACTTTCCAGGAAGCTGAGAATCCCTGCTGAGAGCAAGCAGGCCCCTGAGGGAGGGCTCCGAGCATTGCCAGGCAGGAACTGCAGGGCTAAGGAGACGCTCTCTGCCTGCCTGCCCAGCTGCCTCCGCCACCAACAATGCAGCTTCAACCTATTCACCAGATCCTCACTGCCCACACCCAGGGCAACTCTGCTGTGGTGGATGGAGAGCTGCAAACCCCTCTCTGTAGTGCTGTCACTGCAGACATGCACACACACAGTTCTCAACAGTGGGGCCCAAAAACAGCTTTCTAATTTAAGCCAAAAACTCGTATTCATTATGCTTTTTTTTAAATAACTTTTTGTTTGAAAGAAAAACAGAGAGAGAGACAGAGAGAGAGAAAGCGTGCAAAAGACAGATTTTTCCATTCGCTGGTTCACTCTCCAAATGGTTAGGGCTGGGCCAGGCTGAAGCCAGGGGCTTCTTCCAGGTCTCCCACATGGGTGCAGGGTCCCAAGCACTTGAGCCATGCTCTGCTGCTTTCCAGGGAGCTGGATCGGACGTGGAGCAGCCAGGACTTGAACCGGCGCCCTTATGGGATGCTGCAGATGGAGGTTTAACCCACTCTGCCACAGCACCAGCCCCTCATTATGCTTTTATATCTCTGGTTTTATCCCAATTTCTCTTTCAGTAAAAATGTACACTTTAGGAAAAATGAAATGCATGCTGCTTCTCTTACATACAATGGGATCTCCAAAATACTCTATCATCATCCTCAAATTCTTGGGATTTTCCTTCTAGCTTGGACTCCTCCTTTTATCACTAGTGTTGTTGAGAGTCTGGACAGAGTCAACAGACAAAACATAATGTCTTTTCCATCCAGTTACAAATAAAACACACATCAGTGTGATTAAAGCTCATTTTCATGTAGTGCTCTTTTTTTCTTTAAGGACGTATTTATTTCTTTGAAAGGCAGAGTTAGAGACAGGGAGAGGGAGAGAAAGCTCTTTCATCCGCTGGCTCACTCTCCAAATGGTTGCAACAGCCAGGACTAGACGAAGCCAAAGTCAGGAGCCGGGAGCTCACCTGGGTCTCCCCGGTGGGTAGCTGGGACCCTAGTGCCTGGGCCATCCTCCCCTGCTTTCCCAGAAGCCGTACTCAAAGTGTGCGGTGGCGCTCTTATGGGATGGCTCCCTCAGTCTGCTGTCCCGCAGTGCCGGTGCCTTGTTAGGGTTCTTAAATACACAATTCTTCAAACAGAAAGGGTCCCTTAGAAAGCCCACTTTCAGAGCACTGGACTCCTACGTGTCTGTCTGCTTGCAATTAAGTCAGATCCTACACAGGGTCTTCCAAAAGCTCGCAGAAAATGTTTTATTAGGAGAAAACTACGCAGAGATTTCAAAACTCTTTGCACCAATTTAAACTTCTCTTTAATTCCGTTATCCACACACTTTCTGAAGTCCCCTCATAAGGACGTCCCTGGTCTCAGGTTTGGAATAGATAACTCACGTCAATCAGCTACTACTACTAATAGTAACTACTACTATCTAATCCCCACCACCTGGCATACTATGCAAATAACTGAAACAGGAGATCTCTGGCTTCCAAGAACACATTCTCCCACAGAAGCACATTAGAAATGCAGACTGCATGGGGCCAGAGGCACTCTGGTGAGGTGGGTTGGGCCTCTGCCTGTGGCTTGGCTCCAGCATCCCATGTGAGAACCAGTTCCTGTCCTAGCTGCTCCTCTTCCAATCCAGCTCCCTGCTATGGCCTGGGAAAGCAGTGGAGGATAGACAGGGTGCTTGGGCCTCTGCACCCACATCGGGGACCGGGGATTGACTCCTGGTTCCTGGCTTAGGGTGAGCCTGGCTCCAGCAGTTGCTGCCATTTATGGAGTGAACCGGCGGTGGAAGACCTCTCTCTCTGTTGCGCCCTCTTTCTGCGGTTCTGCCTCTCGGGTAAAAGGAAGGGAGAGATGGAGGGAGGTAGGGAGGAATGAATGAATGCAAGTCCACCCGGAACCCAAGCAAACCAGAGACCGCTGGCTGCAGCCTGCCTGCCACTCTGCCATCTTCATTCCACGTTTTTAAATTTCTATTTTGAAAAGCCTTACAAGGATACCAAAACTGAACTACTAAAATATCTTATGGATGATGAGTGCTTTTAATCATGGGACAAGCAGAATATCAACCCTTAAAATTAGCACTAAGATTGGGGCCAATGCTGTGGCATAGTGGGTAAAGCCGCCGCCTGCAGTGCCGGTATCCCATATGGGCACCAGTTCCAAGTCCTGGCTGCTCCACTCCCTACCCAGCTTCTGCTAATGCACCTGGGAAAGCAGTGGAGGATGGTCCACATCCTTGGGCCCCTACACCCACGTGGGAAACCCGGAAGAAGCTCCAGGCTCTTGGCTTCAGATAGGCCCAGCTAGGGCCATTAAGGCTACCTGAGGAGTAAACCAGCAGATGGAAGATCTCTCCTCTCTCTGCCTCTCTCTGTAACTCTGCATTTCAAATAAAAACTAAATCTTAAAAGAAAATAAAATTCTTAAAAAAAAAAAAAAAAAGTTAGTGCTAAGAAGTAGGCAGAAGGCAACTGAGTAACATGATCCTGATTTTGCCTCTGAGAGGGAAATCAGAGAATGAAATGGAACGCGGTGTGCCCAAGGTCAACGTCAAAATAAAGAAGAGCCAAAGCAGGACAAGAGCAGTGAGGAAATCAGCGAGCCCTCTGGCTAAGATGCACCTGCTAGAACTAAGGTGAACCCTAACTTTAAATGTGTTCTAGATGAGACTAAATGTTGCTCTGAGACTTTTATTTTTAAACCCCAGCAGAGTAACTGACTCCCACAACCACATCTTAGGTCTCACAAATAAAAACTGCATGGCGGGGGGTGGGGGGGAGGCGGCACTGTGACTCGGCAGCTTACGCCAGCATCCCGTTTGGGCACCAGTTTGCATCCTGGCTGCTCCACTTCCGATCCAGCTCCCTGCTAATGCAGCTGGAAAAGCAGCAGAAGAGGGTCCAAGTTCCTGGGCCCCTGCACCCACGTGGGAGACCCTCATGGAGTCCTCGCTCCTGGCTTCAGCCTGGCCTTGAAGATCTCTCCTCTCTTCTCTTTCTCCTCCATCCCTTCTGTAACCCTGCCTTTCCAATAGAAAAATAAATATTTAAACAAACAGCACTGGGTTAGAAACCAGGTTGATTCCTCCACTTTTAATGAAATGATCTTGGGCAAACTGTATTATTTCTCGGCAACAAATATACGATCCGCTTGCACGTGCAGCAATACAGAGATATCTCAAACTGATACACACCCTCGACCCAGGCCTGCCTCCACTGTTCTCCCAGGCATGGGGAGAAAACTCCATTGACGAGATGCAATTCCACTTTGGACTATGAACTACTATGGAACTGTTAACGGAACCATACAAAGGCGATTCCAGTCTAGAAGTCAGCAACTCTTTCCTGTCAAAGACTTTAAACACGCTGTCACCCGGTGTGGTAGCTATCAGCAATTAATGCGCAGGACTAGTTAACACACGTCCCTGACACAGACATACACCCAGCACACTGAGGACAGGAGTTTATGGAACCGAGAAAAACATGGCTGCTGTTTTCCTAGCTTAGCTATGCTTCCTACCACCCATTTCTTATATCTACCAATCTGTTAACAGCTACGCTTTTTAAAAAGAGTCCTGCACTAAAATTTATTTCTACAATCAACACTTTTCACTAAAGCAAAATACTCTCTCAGAGTGAGCTATCAAATAGTCAGCTCATTCATATGATCAAACTGAGACACATATATCATCACAAGTTCAGCTCGAATAAAATCTTTACCCAAGAGTCAACACCTAAAAAAAACAAACAAAAAAGGCTGACAAAGGTAACTGACTGAGCCCCGGAATCCTGCCAGGTCTTCTTCCTGGTACAGAAGCTCAATAAGCCACCCTGAAAGGTCAGGGTCTTCCCCTTCCCTGCAGAAGGCTTGGGAAAGAAGGCGATGTAGAGGGAGCCCGAGACCCACTCACAGAACTGCCTGTAACCCCCAAAAAATCCTGGCGAAACTGAGCTCACACACCCAGGCTCTGAGCCCTCAAGCCCCCTGCTACCAGCCCCCCACCCTACCCCACCCCAGCTCAATATGAAGCCTCGTCTTGTCCACACTGCTCCATGCTGCACGTCAGAAGCTCACCACTTTCAGGGTGGACCCAGCACAGACAGCCGGAGTCGCCGGCTCACGTCCTCTCCCTACCCCTTTCCAGTTTCTCCAGGCCTCCAAGGCAGCCCCCACACCGAGCCGCAGAGTCCGGATCCCTTAACTCCGGGGTTCTCACACTAGCCAGCTCTCACTCAGCACAGTTCTGCGCCGTCTCCCCCACTTAGCCTGGGCTGCAGAAGCCTCAATCAGAGGAACTGCTGGCATAGAGCAGCTGCGAGCCCAGGAGGCACAGCAGGACGTCAGAGACCCAGTGAGTAAATGAGCACGCTCAGAAGGATCCAGAACCCATCATTTCATTATAACAACAGCCTGACTTCTTCTCGGCTATTTCTACAGAAACAAAGATTTCACCGTGACTTCTTATTAGACAGTGTACGGCCTATTACAACAAAAAATAAAAGAAAGGGTTAAAGCCTTTTCATGAAAATATTCCTTTTCACACGCCCCAAAATAAATATCTCTTCGTATTTATCCACATACTGGAATTTCACCTTGTACACACATAAAAGACAACCAGAAAGCAAATTATACAAATTGGCTTGACTCTAATTATAATGGAAAGATACTTACTGTATTCCAAAGTCCAGAACTGACGGCTGAAAATGTAAGCCTTTCCCACCAAGTAGTTTGTCAGAGAAGCTAAAGAGAAAGAAAAGAAAAAGGGTAAGTCCTGTTGCAGTTTTAAAATTTGGATGCTGACTTAAGATGATATACTTAGCAAGTTTCAATGCATAACTTATCATTTTATTCCCTTTTACATGAATTTGTACTAGAATTTTTTTTTGACAGGCAGTTAGACAGTGGCCAGTGCGTTGTGCCGATCCGAAGCCAGGAGCCAGGTGCTTCTCCTGTTCTCCCATGCAGGTACAGGGCCCAAGCACTTGGGCCATCCTCTACTGCCTTCCCGGGCCACAGCAGAGAGCTGGACTGGAAGAGGAGAAACTGGGACAGAATCCGGCGCCCCAACCAGGACTAGAACCCAGGGTGCTGGCGCCACAGGCAGAGGATTAGCCTAGTGAGCCGCGGCACTGGCCTGTACTAGAATTTAAACGATCAATGAAACTAAATCATGAGAAGTCTCGCACAAGTCTACGGTTGCAAACATTTACGAAACTTTTAGATGATGGGTAGTCCAAGTTCATATCAAATGTACAGATATGAAAAGTAGTCAGACAGAAATGAGAGTACGTTTAATGTTTACAAGGCTTTATTTCTGGAAAAATTCAAGTAACGTGGGCATTTTCATAAACTCCCAACTCAACAACGGACAGACGGGGCAGGGCTTTGGTCCACACTGAAGCGGCAGGGTTCACTCCTGGTTCCAGCGCCCTGCTCACCCCAACTCCTGCTGGGAGGCAGCAGTGATGGCTCAGGGTGCCGGCCACCTGCGTGTGTGGGGGTGGGGCCTGGATTGAGTTCCCAGGTTTGTGGACGTTTGTGGAGAACAATCCATCAGACGGGAAAACTCTGCCTGCCTCTCAAATAAGTGAAATAAACAATGGACTAGAGAAGACATCCAGGTATGGTGGGGGGTGGGGGGGAGGGACCCTGCCCTGTAAACCTGCAGGTCTATCGCAACAGGGAGAGGGCGGCACGGCACTGCCAGGCCAGCTCAGGAGAGCTCTGCATCGCCAGGGCTGTGGTTTCAAGGCTAGCAGCCACACAGAATCTCGCGTGGACGATCACCATTTCAGCAGTTATTACTCAGCATGACTGCATTTTCCTACAGAACCAAAAGCCGCAGATACTCAGAAAAACATAAAGAGAAAACACATAAAGGAAAACGTAATCAAGACATGACAAAATATATGAACACACTTCAAGGGATAGAACACACACACGAAGTAGGGTACTTCAGCAACCTCGTGGAAAACTGGAATGAAGAGGTAGTTCAGGGGCAAGCATTGGGTCTAGCAGTTACGATGGATACCACTTGGGACTCCTATCACGCGTGCCTGCATACAGACACATTGTGTGTGTTTTCATTTAGGCAGCGAAAAACACAGAGACCGTTCTCCCATCCAGTGGCTGCTTCCACCTGGGATAGGCCAAGCAAGAGCTTGGAATTCAATCCCAGCCTGCTATGTGGCCAGCAGGGACCCGACGTCCAGAACCATGACCACCTGCTGCCTCCCAGGACACACATTAGCAGGAAGCTGGAACTGGAGCACAGCCAGGACTCCAACCAAGCACTTGTACATTACATGGGGTACAGGCATCCCAGGCAGCACCTTGACCACCATGGCAAACACCTATCCATATATATATATATATATATATATATATATATATATATATATATTATATATATATATACACATATATATATATATATTCATCAACTGTCCTAAGACCTTTTCAAAGCCATGTGGTTCAAAACTGTTTAACTGGAGACGCTCCTAAAGGTAACACATATTGTTTTCAAAGACTGGAACAGCCCTTCCATTTTCTCCTTCCACTAAGCAGACCTTGACCAAGCATGGTGCAGAGGCTGGCCCAGACATGGACATTTGTGTTTTAGACCTGCTGGCCAATAAGAAAATAACTGTGCAGCCTTCAGCAGGTGGCTACCCTAAATCTCATTTTTCTGGACGTCAATGAAAATACTGCAGAAACCACACAGCCTCTTCCAACACCATCTTTCCGCCTCTGCTCACACTGCCCACCCTCACCCTCTCGGTCACCATCGATCTGTATATTCTTTCCTCCAGCTTCAACAGGAGCTGTGTTAATAAGGCGCTACCTCGGCCTCCACCGTCCCAAGTGCTGTCAACCTCTCCACTCATTTTCAGCATGGGAGACAAGAGGCAGGCTATAGCCAGACTCCCTCAAACCCAAAACGCCAGGACTGGGGGCGGGACACCGGCTCCGTGGTTAAGATCCCCTACACAGTGTGTGGGTTCAAATCCCGGTTCTACTGTCCAGCCCAGTTTTCTGCTAATGTGCGCCCTGGGAGACAGCAGGTAACTGGCTCACGTAGCTGGGTCCCTACCACCCGGACTGAATCCCAGGCTCCTGGCTGCCTTGGCGGCCGCAGGTATCTAAAAGGTACACCAGCAGAAAGCAGTTCTCTCACTAACGCCCAAATCAGGAAAAGTTCAAAAGGGCCAAGACTGTTTTCACAACAGCTTCCAAAGAAGCCACTAACACACCAGCTACTCCAGAAGTGATGTGAAGAGCTGCAGGAGGTGACAGAGGGGAAGTGGTGCCGAGGGCAGGGCCCCCAGGGGCAGCCTGCTCCAGACAGCGGGCCAGGGCTCAGCACTCCGGGAGAAAAAGGAACAGGCACCCTCACGTGCCAAAACATCATTTCGTTTTGAATTTATGTATTTTATTTGAAAGAGAGAGAGAGATCTTCCATCCACTAGTTTACTCCCCAGATGGCTACAACAGCCAGGGCTGGGCCAGGCCAAAGCCAGGAGCCTGGAATTCCATCTGAGTTTCCCACGTGAGCAGCAGGGGTTCAAGCACTTGGGCCATCTTCCATTGCTTAAGCAAGGGCATTTGCAGGGAGTTGAATCGAAGTGGAGCAGCTGGGACTCAAACCGGCGCCCAAATGGGATGTTAGCATTACAGGCAGCGGCTTCACCTGCTACACCACAGTGCTGCGCCCCAAAAAAATTATCCTTAGAAAAGTCAGGCTACTGTATAAGCAGTAAGATAATGCCAGTCTTCTTCCTGCGCTAAGCATTGAAGAGTAAACTTGCCACCAGGTTTTATGAGCAGCTCCCAGTGGTCAGATGGAGCTGGGAGGAAGTATCAGTCACTCACCCAAGGTCACACAGCTACTAGGAGGCAGAGCCAAAATTCCAATCCCAATCTGGTGAGGTCAGAAACAGGAACCCTGTATCAAGTTCAGGCATCACACACCCACTCAGGGGCGTGGGCTTGAGCTCGGGCTTGGGCTGCAGAGGTCAACCCCCTTCCCAGGCCCAGGGCTGTCACTCCCCAGTATCTGTAGCGGAGATGACAACAGCATCTACCTCACAGTCACTGAGAGGATAAAACGTGGCACCGGAGCCTGGCACATGCTTAGGGGCAATAAACGATCAGATCGTGTTACAGACGGGACTCCACTCCCAGCGGGGAAAGCGTGGAGAAGACACAGGAGCCACCCAAGCTCTGGATTCAGATGGGGCAGTGGTGACCGTCTCGGAATAAAATACAAACCCGGGCCATCTCATGCCCAACAGACTTTGAAACCCCAAAGTCAAAAAGTTCTATATCCCCAACAAAATCCAGGCACCCATGGCCCAACATGAATACAGCAGAAATAGCCAGATTCTGACTTCAAAGAAAACTCTCTATTTTGACCCAAAACAGAAAAATAAAACCATGCAAGTATTTTTTCCCAAAAGACACAGAACAGATTCTTTTTTCTCATTGGCCAATTACAGCTCATTCGACTTTATAATTTGGAAAATAGATGAAGTTATAGGGAGGGTTGACATCACTAGATAAATTAAAAAATTAGTTCTTAAAGGCAGAATCATTGTGTACATAGATATGAGCTGGGGAGTGCGTGTAGACACACACACACCCCTGGGTATCTGCCAAACACCTAGGGCTCAGGAGCAGCAATTGGCCAACATGTGGTCAGCTACAGACAAAAGTTAGCCCCCAACACCAGTGCTAGCTGAGAAATTACATGGCGTTTGAAATGCCAGGGCTTTTATTTCTAAACCGACAGCTTCAAAGAAATAACCCAAGTGTCAAGAGCCACAACCACAACACACACAGCATCCTCCCTTGTCCCCTTCCAGAGTGGACGTGAACCTTGGCACATTTCACCCTGGACAACGCGCATGACTCGGTGACGGCCAAGTCCACCCTGCCTCCGTGACTCCCGGGAGCCTCCACACCCAGGGCAAACTGAACAACGCAGCTGGGGACAGATCCATTACCAACGGGTGCTACCTATTTCTGATTCAGACTCCTTCTGCAGCTGTCAGCCCGTCACGAGGCAAAGCTCTCCACTGGAAGACAAAATTGAGCGAGAAGCTGTTTGGCCTGTCTAAGCGAGAGGGGCACAGGGGCGCAACTGAGAAGCGACGCGCCCCAGATGGCCCAGTCCCCTGCGCCCCTCTCCTGGGGACGCCCGCCTCTGCAGGTAGCTGAGCCTGCTCAGGACCAGCCGCGAGGACAAGGGACACCACGCATGTTATGCAGGAAAAAAAGATTTATCTTTGCTTAAGATTACCTGGGTTTTTTTTTTTTCTTCTATCTTAAACTGTGGCCATATTTTTTCCATATATAAAACAAGAGAACAATCGGATGAAGTGGCTGGTAGAAAAGTCGTTTTGGTGGACATGTTTAGACTGTCCAGTCAGCTGCCAGCTGTGGCCGGCGCGCCCAGGGGACACGAAGCGTCAGTTTCCTCTTCCGCAGAAAACAGTGTGCGTGCACTGCACCAGTCTGCGAGCCTTGGGAAAGCGTGTGGACGCCCAGATACCTTATTCCTAGGAACACGAAATCTATTTTCTGACATCACATGCAGCCCTTTAAAAAAAAAAGTCAACCAGCAACTGAGCTCGGGAACTGAATTAACTGTCACCAACTGTTGCGGCTATTAGACACACGTGCCCTGACCAAAATACACTCCCTCTCCAAGCAATGCTCCTCCCTCCAGGGTGAGCGGCAGGACCCTGTGGCGCCTGCACAGCCTCACAAGCCCCTGGCAATGTCACACTTCCCTCAAGGTCAGAATCCAGAAAGCCAGACCGGGCTCCTGTGCCAGCAGACCCAAAGATCAAGAGAGTTAAAGAGAAGTGCACCTGAAACCCCAGCAGAAGCTTCAAAGAGCAGGGCTGGGGGCTGGCACTGTGGCACAGCGGGAAAAGCCACCGCCTGCGACACAGCATCCCGTCCGGGCGCCCAATCCAGCTCCCTGCTGGTGCATCTGGAAAAGACAGCGGAGGATGGCCCAAGAGCTTGGGCTCCTGCACCCGCATAGGAGACCAGAAAAAGCTCTTGGTTCCTGGCTTCAGTCTGGCTCAGTCTCAACCATTGCAGCCATCTGGGGAGCCAACTAGTGGATGGAAGACATCCCTCCCTCCCTCCCTCCCTCTATGAAACTTAAGGGGGAAAAAAAACAAGGCAGGGCCTTGTGAGATGGGCCCAGGTGAACAGCACACCAGAGATGGACATGGAAGGCAGGCCACTGCCCCAGAGCAAAGACACAGAGGCTGAGGCCGGGCAAAGCACGGGCCTGGTGAGCAGCATGCCGCAGGGGCCAGCGAGCAAGAGGAACGCGTGAGAGTTGCACAGGGAGAAGGAACGGACAGGACAGAGGGCAGCCCTGGCCAGACGCCAGTGGGGAAGGAGGCTTTGCGAGGACACGGGCAGAGGGGACGAAAGGGCGCTTGATGACGCTTCAGGGGCCAGAGGCCTTCGTGCCCGGGGGATCTGTGCTGACCTCCAGCCTAAAGGTCACACCCACTTCTGGAGAACACCACAGTGGCTCAGCAAAGGGCCCGTCCTTCCCCCACGCGGAAAGCACCTTCTCCTCCGCATGCAGACTGACTCAGGCCCACAGCGAGCGGAGAGCTGGCTGGTTTTCCACATTCCCCAGTGCACCGGCTTTCATGGGTCTCCCCCAACACCCCAACTGCTACAGTCAGCCACCGCTCAGATGCAAACCCACCCCACCCCCAGGAAAGAAGCATGTGTCCCATGAAACAGAAAACAATCTTTGGGGCCAGCGCTGTGGCCCAGCGCACTACACTGTTGCTATGATCCGGGCATCCCATATGGGCACAGGTTTGGGTCCTGGCTGCTCCGCTTCCCATCCAGTTCCCTGCTAAAGCGCCTGGGAAGGCAGAAGAAGGCCCAAAGGCTCGGGCTCCTGCCACCCATGCGGGAGATAGGGATGGGGTTCCGGGCTCCTGGCTTCAGCCTGGCCCAACACTGGAGCTTGCAGCCATCTGGGTAGTGAACCAGTGAATGGAAGTTCACTCTCTCTCTCTCTCTCTCTGTCACTCCCGGACCCAGCATTATGGAGCAAACAGCACATTCCACTCTCATCAGCCAAGAGAGCGTGAGAGCCCAGAGCTGTGCGGAGCTGCAGACTGCATAAAGGCAGGGACGCCTGCGCCAACCCCGACCCATTCTTCTCCAGATGGGATTCTTAGTCACTCACCACCTGCCCCTCAGCAGGAAACGGGTAATTCTAGGATTCAGGAATTCAGCGACTTTGCAGGTATGCGACAGGTCCTCAAACCTTGACCCCTGCACAGATATCGAAAGCCCCAGGCTTGATGAGTCCGTCCCAATGCTTGTCCACAGACTGGCCGCTCCTCGGCTCTCAACTCCGGAGCCCAGAGCCTGCCTGGCTCTAAGACAAGGCTCGGGGCTTCAGTACCTTTGCTGAAATAAAAATGACCTTTGGCCTGGCACTGTGGTGCAGCGTTGGCATCCCTGATAGGCACCGGTTCAAGTCCCGGCTGCTCTACTTCCCATCCAGCTCTGCTATGGCCTGAGTGAACCAGTGGAAGATGGCCCAAGTCCTTGGGCCCCTGCACCCACGTGGGAGACCTGGAAAAAGCTCCTGGCTTCGGATCAGCTCAGCTCCGTTGCGGCCATTTAGGGGGTGAACCAGCAGATGGAAGACCTCGCTCTACCTCTATCTGTAACTCTTTCTAATAAATAAAAATATACCTTTACAAAAAAGAAATACAAATAACCCAAAGTGCACACTTTCTTTAGTCCATGGGCAGCAAAATTCTATGGTATAATCTTAGTATGAGTTGTTTTCTGGGCATTCAAAAAATGATTATTTATTTATCAGATAAGAAAAAGAAAGCTAGTTCACTCCCCAAATGCCAGATGTGAGAGGAACCAGCTGTCTCTGGGAGCTGGGAGCCAGAACTCACTCCGGGTCTCCCAGGTGGGTAGCAGGAACTGGAGTTACCTGAGCCACCACAGCTGCTTCTCAGGTCTGCGTTAGCAGAAAGCTGGAATCAGGAGCCAGAACTAGGCAAAGCCAAGTATTCCTTACAGGGGATGAAGGCGTCGCAGCCAGCACCTTAACCACTAGGCCACCCTCGACGCAAGGGTTTGTAAAACACAAGACTAAAAAATAAACAAACAAAAAAAAAAAAAAAAAAACACTAGGCTAAACGCCCAGCACTGTTTGCATTTTCAATATAAAAATACCAGGAGTGTATTGATAGGAAAAACCATGAAAAGGCACAGCTACTTCAGTTAGAACTGCCCATTCTTCCTGCTAATTTCCTTGCAAAGAACCATTCAACAGTGCAGGTGGAAACCAGTATTTTTCCCCTCATAAAACCCCATGGGGGAGAAAAGAAGTCATTTGGCAGAACACAACTTCCCTGCAGCCTCCCTCAGTGTGGAGCGCGTCAAGCTTCTGTGGTCAGAGCCTCAATTAAACCAGCAGTGAGATCAAAGGGGAGCACCCTTGGAGCACCCCCACCAAGGCTCTGTCTGGGCGCTGGCACTGCGCGCTGGGGCGGCCCAGGACACTGACAGCCAGGCCTTCCTAGAGCTGTGACAGAGGTCGTCCGCCCCACCCGAGACCACCAGATGGGGGCCAGGGCTGTGGCTCCGTGGGTTGGGCTATCGCCTGCGCTGCCTGCCGGCATCCCATATGGGCTCTGGTCTGAGTCCCAGCTGCTGCACTTCCAAGCCAGCTCCCTGCTAATGCGCCTGGGAGAGCAGCGCAAGATGACCCAAGCGCTTCTGCCCCTGCCACCCATGCGGGAGACCCAGATGAAGCTTCTGGTTCCTGGTTCAGTCCATTGACCACTGCAGTCATTTGGGGAGTGAAGCACTGGATGGGAGGCCCCTCTGACTTCTGGTCTGTCACGGTCAAGTCTCTCAAATAAATAAATTTTTACACAGTAGTAGCATTTGCCTGCTGTGCCGGCATCCCATATGGGTGCCGGTTCCAGTCCCGGCTGCTCCACTTCCCACCCAGCTCTCTGCTGTGGCCTGGGAAAGCAGTGGAGGATGGTCCAAGTCCTTGGGCCCCTGCACCTGCATGGGAGACCTGGGGGATGCTCCTGGCCCCTGGCTTCAGAATGGACCAGATCTGGCCGCTGTGGCAATTTGGGGAGTGAACCAGCAGATGGAATCTCTCTCTCTCTCTCTCTCTCTGTAACTCTACCTCTCAAGTAAATAAATAAATCTATTTATTTACCAGCCCCAATAAATAAACCTTTTTTAAAAAATTAGATATTTTGGTGCAAGAAGTTCTGGAACCCACACAAACAAGCACACAGAAAGCGACCGACGCCCTGCTCACGTAAGACCCTCCCCACCAACCTTGCCGCACTGGATCCGACTCCCTTCTTCTCCCCAGAGCCAAACTGTTGGCTAAGTAATAAATGAATGAGTGGCAGAGGCATGCATTGAGCACTGCTTCTCAGAACCATGTGGATGCCATTACCACGTCCCGTTGCACAATGGAAGAGGTGCTCTGAGGGTCCAACCAACCACCCGGCCAACACCCACCAGGCTGTGGTGTCCTTAACCTGGAGGTGAGTGTGCACCAGAAGAAGCTCTTGGCCAGGCACCTGCAGCCGTCTCAGCCACAGACCCAGCCCATGCTGAGGTCATCAGTGAGCACAAGCTGTGAAATCAAGTACTGAGCTTACTTAATCTCTCCACTGGCTTGTCTCTCGCTCCCTCTCCCTGTCTCGCCTCCCGCCCTTCCCGGGTTTCTAGGAAACCTCTCCCTGTTCCTCTTCCCTCTAGGCCTGCTCCTCCTCGCTGCCCTCTCCCAGGCGCTTCCTCCATCCTCTTTTCACCAAGGCCAGCTGCACACGCCCAGCAGGCTCACTGTCACTCCAGCAGGCTGAGGCGCCCGACGCAGCCAATCTGTCATTCTGCCCCAGTTCAGCATCCTTGCCACCTCTGTAGATGCCCCACTGTCACCCTTTCTGGATTCTTTTTTTTTTTTTTTAAGATTTATTTATTTGACAGAGTTACACACAGAGAGAAGGAGAGGCAGAGAGAGAGAGTCTTCCATCTGCTAGTTCACTCCCCAATTGGCTGCAACAGCTGCAGATGCATGGATCTGAAGCCAGGAGCCTGGAGCCTCCTCCGGGTCTCCCACACAGGCACAGGAGCCCGAGGACTTGGGCCATCCTCCACTGCTATCCCAGGCCAAAGCAAAGAGCTGGATCGGAAGTGGAGCAGCTGGGACTCGAACCAGTGCCCATATGGGATGCTGGCACCGCAGGTCGCGGCCTCCTCCGCTATGCCACAGTGCCAGCCCCCACCCTTTCTGGATTCTAAGACGGTTCATCACAAGTTCCGCTCGCCCTGCTTGCAGCACGGTGCTGGCACGTGGCTCGGCCTCGGCCAGACTGACAGACACGCGGCCGAGCATCCGGTGGCCTGAGCGAAGGTGGCGGCCGCAGCAGTGGTGCAGCGGGCCTGCAGCCGGGGCAGTCACGGCCCCAGTGGTCTACTTCCATGGCTTATTTTTGGCTGCGGTTCCAGCTGCTAAGTTTGCCCCCAACCTGTGCTTTTTTTTTCTTTCTCTTTTTTTTTTTTTTTTTTTTTTGGTTTGTTTGGCTTCTGGGCCTGGTTCTCAAGTCTTCCTAGAGTTTCTGTCAACCGCCCAACATATTTTCAATAAATTCCTTTTCTGCTTAAATCAGCCAGCATTGGTTTCTGTGGTCTGACTGATTCATTGCCCAAGCCTATGTGCCTGTGGCCCAGACTCCTCTGCGAGCCCATCTGCATTGGAAGCCACCCCCACGGATGGCCAAAGAACCCAAGCTGAGCCCGTACTCAGCATTCTCTGTGGGACTTCCCCAGGGGGTCTCCACTGGGCACACCCACCTTGGTGGGCCGTCTTGCAGATGTCCTGGTTCCTGTGCCTTTTTTTTAACCTCCACAGGCACCTGATGCTGAGGGCGCTCCTGGATTTTATACTTTCACTGCTCTAATCTGTCCCCACCCGTCCACTCTCACGGTTTTGGGGCCTTAGACTCCAAAGGCATCACACGTGCGATTTGGAGGATTTTACAAGCTGTAATTACATTTACGTGTGTCATCATGCCACATCCCACATGCTATAAAGAACTCCTTGAGCCAAGTGGTTAAATGACTGCACAAACCTATAAAAGAACAGGCCACCAATTATGCTCTTACTTCTCTCACTCCCATCCAAATTGCTCTCCGGCTTAAAGATCTGACAATGTCCATGACTTCAGGATAGATGGTGCTACTATATGCTAATGTCACTAAGGATGATCTTGAAATTCGCAAAATGCAAACTTCATGTTGCTAGGACAGGTGAGGATGAGAAGTCCACCAGTCTGGCATGGATCACACTCACCCAGGTGTGCGCACGGGAGAGAGGCGGCCAGAGCAGAAAGGTACCAACCAGGAAACAATCCCCAGTGCCACATGGCAAGGCCACACGGTACTGCAGCCACCTTTACAAAACTGACTTTGGGTTCCCAAAGCGTCCAGATGAACAGACAACTCCTGAAAGCCCACCCATCACCCTTAAAGCGACTCGGCCACTGAACTTACTCATATTATACAAACAGAGTGCTACATCCCACCAACGTTCTTTTTCTCCTACCTACCTGGAATTTAAAAATTCACACAGCGAAGGCAGGTGGAGTCAGGAATTGTAAGGCAAATAACTTTCGTGGGCTCATGGTATTATGTATGAAGACTCTTTAAAAAAATTGGTGGGGGGTGGATGGGGTGGGTAGGTGTCTGGCCTAATAGTTAAGACACAGGCTGAAACACCTGCATCCCATATCAGAGTGTCCAGGCTCCAGTCCTAACTCCACTCCCAATTCTAACTTCTGGCAAACAGAGACCTCGGCAGGCAGCAGTGACAGATCAAGGAGTTGGGTCCCTGCCCCGCCCCCCTGCCCAGAAGACCTGGTCTGAGTTCCCAGCTCCTGACTTTGCCTTCTATCTCCATCTGCTACAGGTATCTAGGGAGTAAACCGGTAGGTGGAAGCTCTCTTTCTGCCCCTCAAATAAATTTTTAAAGGTCATGGAAGAGAGGAATTAAAAGGTAAGTTTACCGGGGCTGGCGCTGTGGCACAGCGGGTAAAGCTGTCACCTGCAGTGCCAGCATCCCATATGGGCACCAGTTCCAGTCCCGGCTGCCCCTCTTCCAATCCAGCTCTCTGCTATGGCCTGGGAAAGCAGTGGAAGATGGCCCAAGTGCTTGGGTCTCTGCAACCACATGGGACCCCAGCAAGAAGCACCTGGCTCCTGGCTTTGGATTGGCACAGCTCCAGCTGTTGTAGCCAATTGGGGAGTGTACCAGCAGATGAAAGCTCTCTCTCTCTCTGCCTCTGCCTGTCTGTTAACTCTGCCTTTCAAATAAATAAATAAATATTTTTTTAAAAAGTAAGCTTATTTTGCTACAAAATTTTCCAAAAGCCATGCAAAGAAGTTTGTGGAAAATATAGATTATGTAAAAGTTAAGCATGAATTTCAATTTTTTTGCACCAAAATAAATGTATCTCGCAACCGCATTCTCCATGAACTTTGTGGAATACCCTGTGTGCATCACAGGTCATCTGTGATTTCTCTCGTAGACGACACAGGGTAGAACAAAGTCCCTGATAGTCAGCATGCTGACAGGAGAGACAGATCTGGCGTGGGCCTGGGAGGGAGGCGTTTCAAAGACAGAATCTCAAAGGACGGCCTAAGGACCACGGAAAGGCTGGGAGATAAACGCAGAAGCACGTAGCGTAATTTCTTAGAGGAAAAAAATAACCTGATCTAACTTTATGTCCCAGAACCTTTTAACTGAAACACACTGAACTAACTGCCTGAAATTCCTTAAGAACAAATCCATCAAGGCAACCTTCAGATAAAGAACAAAGAGCGCTAGCAACACTGCCCCGGGACATCTAAAGCTTTTTAACTGTGGCTGGAAGGGCCGCCTGGTGGCGGTGGCCCTTGAGGCCGGCCCCACGGGGATGAAGGAGCGCAGTTGCTGGAGTGCTGTCAGCAGCCACACCTGTCTCTCCGCGTCTTACTCACACGGCCTGGACCACACGCTGTCATTCCAAAAGTGCACGCTTTTTCTCTTCACACACACACACTCCCTCTGAACATAACGCCTGTCAAAAGGATAGTCACTGGGCTTCCAAGCTATCCACCTGGCACTAGCCTGTGCCATACCCTGGGCCACGGCACACACCTACTACTGCCACACTCACTTCTTTTTGTTTGCTTGTTTTGACAGTTATAGACAGAGACAGAAAAGTCTTCCCTCTGTTGGCTCACTCCCCAAATGGCCACTACGGCTGGCACTGCACCAATCCGAAGCCAGGAGCCAGGTGCTTCCTCCTGGTCTCCCACGCGGGTGCAGGAACCCACGCACTTGGGCCATCCTCCACTGCCTTCCTGGGCCACAGCAGAGAGCTGGCCTGGAAGAGGAGCAACCAGGACTAGAACCCGGTGCCCATATGGGATGCTGGCGCCGCAGGCAGAAGGTTAACCAAGTGAGCCAGGGCACTGGCCCCAACACAGTTATTTTCTAACTCCGGTCCTGAAAACCTTGACTCAGATGGTAACAGCGTCTGCCTCTGGTCCAGAAAGTGTCAGTGGCCAACAGCACCAACCCACGCCTGTCCCATCTGCCCAGCCTCTGCCTGCCCTGGGGGAGGTGGGCTCCAGGGCGCCTGCCCTTCCTGGCAGCATCCAGTCCAGCGCTTCTGAAAGTTGGACGCAAAAGAAGTGGCTACACCAACACAAGGGTTAGGCGGCCTGTGGGTGTGAGGGGGGACAAAGACAAATGGGAATTTCGGTGCGGCTGAATGAGAGGAGAAATGCAGAAGCAGGCCTTGGAAGGGGGCCAGCATTCGCACACCGGAAGTCGTGTCCTTAACCTTGTTAGGGGACTCCAAGCCCTCTGCAGGGGGTGCAGCTTAGGGGACTCTTGCCCACCCTGCACCCAGGAGGCTACCAGGTCCACTAACACCTGTGCTGATGAAGTTCCAGGAGTTACAGGAACTCCACCAGGAAGCCCTCCACCCAGCAAGCCATCCCAGGAGGGGAGGTGGGGGCGGAATCGGAGGGTCCATTCACTCATCCACAAAAACTCCAGTCTCAATGCAGGCTGGGCGGTCAGTCCTTTCCCGAGACGCCAGCCTGGTCTGCCCGGTGGATTCCTCCTCATGAAATCTGGCTAGCGTGCTCCCTGCGTCTCTGTGTCCCGTCACAATTCATTCTTGCAGGAAGACAAGATCCTCTGAACAGCCCAAATCAGATGGTAGCACAAAGTGACGTCTACGTAAGGCAAGGATGGTTCCCGCGTGAGAGCTGAGAAATGCCTGCACAAGACTGGTTCAGAGCCTGCCTGCCCTCCAGACTCCCAGCCAGCTTTGCAAGGACCACCCCCCCATCCCAGGTCGGGCACTGCGGGAGCCAGGGGTGGAGAGGTGTCTCAGCCCAAGGCAGTCACACCAGAAAGAAACAGAGGTTCTGCAGGGAACACCCAGATGGCGCCCACACCTGGCCTTCCAGGAAGCTGGTCTCGAACCATTTGCACTTCAGGGGAGGCAAGGGTGCAAATTCTTAATACCGCCTTCCCCTGGGGTGGCTGGCAGGAAGCTCCCAGTGGGAAATGGTGGTCTTCCTGCTCCATTTAAACTTGTTCAACAATGTGTCAAACTGCTCAGCTCTTGCAAAACCAGAAGGGGAAACTAGGGAGAACTGCGGGCAGGCGCGCTTCCTAGTTGGTCTCAGAACAGTTGGTGGGACATCACAGAGCAAGCAGTCAAGGAATGAACTTGGCTCCGACTCAAAGGCCTGTGGGCTCCCTGGGTCTCCAGCTGGGGTGGGGAGGACCCGCCAAGCTGCCATCAGCAAGTAGGACCCAGGCGTCTCATTTCTGTTTCCACTACTGGAAAATTAAGGTGAGACCTCTATGTCCACTGTGGGGCTTAAATGAAATGTTTGCAAAGGGCTTTGTAAGGTGCTCAGCAGAACGCTTGCCCTCCATAGACAGAAAGCGAGAGGTGACTGTCCACTCTAAGGCCAACAGAGAAGTAAAAGAGTAATAAGCACAGACGATCTGAGTTCCAGACTCCACGACTCCATGGACGCACGTGGGGGAGGGGGTGGAAAAGTGTCTGGTTCAGAATCCATTCATCAGAGGCAGAGCGGGGAGGGAAGCGGGCAGGGTGCCCCCCCAGTGCATTCCAGCAGGCTGACAGCTGGCGGCTACCAGCCAGGGGCTGAGCTGGGGGCGGGCACAGCAGCAGCAGCAACACAGGCAGGCGGCTCCCTTTCAGTGCAGCCCAGGGATTTAATTGTGGGTAATTATACAGCCGCTACTCATATGCAAATCGGGCATGCAGAGTTTCCCTTTTAAATTGTAATTTTTCTTTCAAACTCGGAGGCACCGAAGTGTAATTGCCGAAGATGTCACAGAAGAAAGGATTGCCCCGCTTGGTGGCAGGGAGCCCGGGAGGAGGCTGTGCACGGGCCTCGCCTGCTCGGTCCAGCCAGCAGCTAGTTACCCTCTCACCCAGGTCGCCTGGGCTCCCTCCCATCCTGCTCTAGGGTCACCATGTCAGCCACTCCTCCCTTTCCCTCCCCTCCCCTCGCCTTCCCCCATCCTCCATCCCTAGACAAAGCCCAGAATATGCATCCTGCTCAGACGCACAAAGGCGGCAGGGGGAAGCCAAGACGGGCTGGTGGCAGTGTGGTTTTGGTCCATTCAGTGCCTCTACCAATCAACACCAATTCCAGAAACAGAGCTCCCCAGCAAAAACCTTTGCTGTGTGAAGCCTGTAACAGCAACACACACACACACACACACACACACACACACATGCTGCCATGACAAGCAAATGAAACAAAGCTGTTGTATGCCACACAATTACAACTGGAAAAAAAATGCACGGAAGAAAATGAGACGGCAGCACCAACATATGAACAGCGATGTTTGGAAGACTGAAATACCAGTAATGTTTCTTTTCCCCTCGCTTTTTCCAAAACTGTGAACTGGCTCCGAGCCTCTGAGTGTGGTGTGCTTTCAGAAAACGTAAGCAACAGGAAGGTACAGCTTCCTAAGTCCTGCTTCTAACGGTTTCTTTCTCAGGGTCCAAACAACACACGCCCACATTTACAAACTGTTTAAAAACTAGCAGAAGCTCCAATGCCAAAGTAACGTTTTTTGTTCTATTTCCTCTAACTCCCTGGGGTCACCTGTGAGTCTTCTCCACGGTGGCTCCCAGGCTACAGCTGGGTCCTCTTCTAGTACCATCTAAAGCATTCACTTGCTGATCACATCCGCTCCTAGGACTGTACAAAACAACCCCAGGTCTGCACCTCTGCCTTGCCCTCTCCAAACCAGCACCACACACACACACACACACACACCCTGGGGCATCTTAATGACATCTCAGATGCAGCAGGTATAAAGCTAAGCTCCAAACCCACTCAGCCCACAACCATCTCCTCCGGGCATTCAAGCCAGGAACCCCAGAGTCATCCTTGACTGTTCCCAGGGCCGGGCCCACACCCAAGCCCCTGGAAATGCTGTAATCCCTGCTTGCCCAGCACCCAGAACCTCACCGGCCCACAGCCACAGCCCGGCTCCATCTCTTGGCCATCAGCTGCTATGGCCTCCCTGGTCTCTCTGTGGTCCAGACTCTGCACCAGCCATCATCGTCTTTGGTAAGCCTAGTTCAGAGCCTGTCACCACTCTGCCCAAAGCTCCCAGACTCCCCATTTCATAGACACACACGAATTCCATGTCACACTCCCCGCAGTCTCACCTCCTGTGACTGTCTTCTGCTTGGTTCACACTCTGCTCTAACTACCAGGCTCGCTCTGCTGGCTGCTGGTGACCCCTGCAGGTGCACGTTCCCACCACAAAGCCGAGGCAGCTGCCGATCTCTCTGTCTGGAACATTCTTCACTTAGAAAGTTTCATGGCAAATAATTGCACCTCCTTCAAATCACTGTAAAATTTTGCATCTTCTATTTATTTGAGTATAGTAGCAGAGAGCTCTTCCATTCACTGGCACATTCCCCCAAATGCCCTCAATAGCCATGGCTGGGTATGGCCCAAGCTGGGAGCTGGGAACTCAGTGCAAGTCCCCCATGCAGGAGGCAGGAACCCAACTACTAGAGCCATCACCACTGCCTCCCGGGGTCTGCATTAGCAGGAAGCTGGAGCCGGCAGCCAGAGTCAGGAATTGACCCCGGCACTCTGACGTGGGGTGCGGACGTCCTAACCAACAGGCCAAACGTCTGCAGCCAGGACTAGAACTCAGATACCCCGACATGGGGAATGAGTATCCTAACCACTAGGCCAAATGCCCACCCACGTCTCACCCTCCTGATGAGCCCCGCTCCATGAGCCTCATCCTCTTTGTTGCTGTTTTTTCCAGCCTTTCCCATACCACTGATCTCCATCTAAGATCCATCCAAATTCGCTGTTAGCTCTGCTATCTGTCTTGACTATTCATACTTCGAGAGCCACCAGGACAGAGATTTGGTCTATTTTGTTTGCTAATGTGACCCAAGAATACTGACCATACATAGTGAGGCTGTCCGGTGGGGGCTGGGGGTCTGTGGGCCCCGCAGACATAGGCAGAATGTCTTCACAGGCAAGCTGTCCGCTGTGGCTGCAAAGCCTGTCTCCAGGCCAACTGGCATCTCCCCCACTAACAGCTTCCTGTGCTGCATGTGTGACTTTGCAGCCTTAAATCACACCTGCAGGGCGGGGGCAATCTTTCACCCAGAGCTGGCAGGGGAAGGGGCTGAGCCTCTAAGGAGACACACCCCCACCCACTATCTCCATGAGCCCCACGCCGAACAACATATGTATATGAAACCCCCTATCCAATGGGCACCCCAACATTATACTTATCTACTTATTGAATAGGAAGCTGTGCTCATTCTAACATGTTAGCAACTGCAGGATCTTGAAAATACTCCCCATATTTTAACTTAAGTATTTACCAGGTCTCATTTACACAAGTAATAAAAGTGTGCAAAGGATATTTCTTAAAACCACAGTCGGGCAAGCTGTATTTCTTATGCAGCCTAAAAAAACCAAACCAGGTCTACTCATGCCAAGGGTACACAAAATAAAAATGAACTACTAAACTGCAAATGCTGTAATTATTAATAAAATACCCAGAGAACGAAACATTTGAAGGTACAGCAGGCAGAGAGGATCCTACAAGCAAAACGAGGCGCTGACTCAGGCATTGAAAAGTTACAGAAGGGGCCAGCGCGGTGGCATTGTAGGCTAAGCCTCCGCCTGCAGTGCCAGCATCCCACATGGGCACTGGTTTGTGTCCCAGCTGCTCCTCTTCCAATCCAGCTCCCTGCTAATGGACCAGGAAAGCAGCGGAAGATGGCTCAAGTGCTTGGGCCCCTGCACCCACGTGGGAGACCCCGAAGAAGCTCCTGGCTTCAGATCAGCCCAGCTCCAGGGCCACTGCAGCCATCTGGGGAGCAAACCAGTGGATGGAAAACCTCCCTGTCTGTAGTTCTACCTCTCAAACTCTCAAATAAATAAAATCTTTGAAAGAGAGGGAGAGAGGGAGGGAGGGAGGGAGGGAGGGAGGGAGGGAGGGAGGGAAAGTTATAGAAGAGATTAAGCTGGAGTGTGTGATCAGGCGGTTTGGAACTAGCAGAAGTAGTCCCAGTTGTTAGCATTTAGCTTGGGAGAATTTTCGAGTAAGTTCCACCTCGAATTTGGCCTGCTCCCGCTCCCTCACTGGAATCAGCTGCACCAGTTAGCAACAGCAGCCTGATGGGATGAACATATTTACAACTCAAAAATGAAGCAATTAAAACCTAAAGTATTTGTAAACCAGATACACAAAAATACAGGTAAGCTGTGGGGAGGCCCAACCCACCAGCCGTAGCCTCCCCTGTGCCACTTGTGCACCCCACTCCCTCACCCACCACCCCCCAGCTGTTATGGGGGTGAATGTGACAAGCAGAGATTGCCCAAATCCACCTGTGCCTGCGGCCACACACCTGCGTCCTCCAGGGCGCAGAGCCCTTGAGCTCCTGTTGGTGCCTAAGCTAGATGAGTACCAACTGTTCCAAGAAGCTAACAAGGTCCCACTGAAGAGGCACATCGTCAGGCATTAGACTGAAGCAGGTCATCTCAGAATGCAAAGATACAGTCTATCACTATGAAAACAAACTCTTGGGGCTGACACAGCGGGTGAAGCCGCCGCCTGCGGTGCCTGCATCCTGTCTGGGCACCGGTTCACTGGCTGCTTCACTTCCGATCCAGCTGTGGCCTGGGAAAGCAGAAGATGGCCTAGGTCCTTGGACCCCCGCACCCACGTGGGAGACCCGGAAAAAGCTCCTGGCTCCTACCTTCAGATCAGCCCAGCTTTGGCCATTGTGGCCAACTGGGAAGTGAAGCAGCAGATGGAAGATCTCTCTCTCTCTCTCTGCCTCTGCCTCTCTGTAACTCTGCCTTTCAAATAAAAATAAATCTTTAAAAAAAAAAAAAAGAAAGAAAAAGAAATGCTCTCTGGGAAAAAGGCTGGTTCTGCACAAGGCCCAAGATGATCCTAAAGAAAGAGGGGCGGTACCGTGTTGTAGTGGGCAAAGTCGCCACCTGCAACGCCACATCCCACATGGGTGCTGATTCCAGTCCCTGCTAATGGCCTGGGAAAGCAGCAGAAGATGGCCCAAGTGCCTGTGCCCCTGCACCCACGTGGAAAAAGCTCCTGATTCCTGGCTTGCATCTGGCCCAGCACTGGCAGTTGCAGCCATCTGGGGAGTGAATGGGCGAATAGAAGACCTCTCTCCCTCTGTTAACTCTCAAATCAATCTTAGAACAAAGGAAAAAGTGTCCCTTAAAAAATGCAAACTACATTTTCTTTAAAAAAGAACCCAGCCTCTTTTAGAAGGGACAAAAATATTCTAAAATTAGATTGTGGTGGTGGTGGCGCACAACCCTGTGAACCTACTTTTAAAACACCAAACCGCACCTCTTTTGATGGCAGGTGAATTATTATTATCTGGATTTAAAAAAAAAAAAAGTGAACAAAAACCATGCCAGCCTGCTAACTGAACCACTGATTTCACATAGGGAAGGCGAGAGGAAGCCTCCCAGGCAGATGCTGCTTCTTAAACAGGTAACTCACAAGCTCTGCAGGCTCCCTCCCTCTCTGTGAGTGGACACAAGGAGTGTGTGCGCGCGAGCGCGCGCACACACACACACATACACACACATACACACACACACACACACACACACACACACACACACGAAAATGCCCCATGCAGATGTATCCGATTAACACTGTCCACACCTCCCATCATTATGCAGCGCTTTGTAAGCTGCAGTTAATTCCTGCCTATTATCCAAGTGCAAAATCCTCCTGCCTAATTGCAGGCAGACTGGCAGCTGCAGAGAGCAGCCATCTGACATATAACCCCTGCTACTATCAGCACCCCGAGCATCTGGGAGCATCAACTTCTATGGGGCACGCACCCTGAGACGGGGATCAGCAGGGACTTCCTGCCTCAGCTGTTGGCAGCTTAAAAATACAGCGCTAGAGGATGAAGAGAAAGGTGGTGATTAGGCTAAAGTCTGGGGGAACTGCAGGGGGAGGGGAGGAAGTCCAGCAAGAACGAACAAGCGTTTACACCGAGACACGAGACAAGTGACCCTGAAACCACCTGGCTTCAGCGCTCCGCCAGCTCCAGCGCCACTCAATGAGTCTGAATTGGCCGGTTCTCCACATAATCGCTTAACCTCTCTTCTTAGGGAGGGTTTCCGTATTTTAAATAACTCCCATTGTGTTCTTCCTTTAACAATAAACAGAGTTGAGAAAATATACTAACAGCACTTTAGGCAATGAAACCGTGTACTGCCCTGTAAAATGCCGTATTTATACAAGAAAATGCTGTGTAAAAGAAGCAAAGCACTCGGGTAAATTTCCAACTCTGATTACAAATGACTGAATTTTTAGTCTGTAGGACACCTGAATCCTTTCCTCTCGTTTTAACAGAACATGGGAAACCCTGCCACGTTCTGCCAGTGGTAACAGAACGAATCCTTTAAAAAAGGACAATCACCTGTAGTGGAATCTCTAAATACGTATGGTTCCTAAACACTTCCTCCCTTTTAAAAAGATTCCTCGTGCAGCAGCTCACAGAGGCAAGAATTAATTCAGTCCACTAGAGTCCAACCTGGCTGTCTCGCAAAGACAACCAGGGGCAGGGGTTTGGCCAGGCAGTTGAGACCCCTGAATCCCACACTGGAGTATCTGGGTGTGATCCTGCCTCTGGCTCCTGACCCCAGATCCCTGCAAATGCAGAGTCTGGAAGGCAGTGGTGATGGCTCAAGCAACTGGGTTCCTGCCACCCACGTGGGAGATGTGGACTGAGCTCCCAGCTTCTGCCTGGCCCAGCCCTAGCCATCGTGGGCATGTGGGAAATGAACCAGTGAATAGGAGCATACCTTCTTTCTCTGCTTCTAAAATACACACGTTAAAGTTTTTATTTATTTAACTTTATTTGAAAGGGAGAGAGACAGACTTTCATCCCCAGGGAACACAGTAGCAGGAGCTGAATAGGAAGTGGAGCAGCTGGGACT
Organism: Sylvilagus floridanus; assembly: GCA_949820135.1. Classification (NCBI taxonomy): domain Eukaryota; kingdom Metazoa; phylum Chordata; class Mammalia; order Lagomorpha; family Leporidae; genus Sylvilagus; species Sylvilagus floridanus. The sequence goes on along the minus strand of OX463238.1, from coordinate 20,512,434 downwards.
CAAACCAGGCATTCGGATATGGACATGGGTGTTCCAAGCAGCAGCTTAACCCTGTGCCAAACTCCTGCCCAATGAAAAAAATGTTTTATAAAATGAAAACAAAAATATAGATCTCAGGGTTCCACCTGTTCTTCCTAAATCAGAGCCGCTGGGGACAGAGTCCAGAATTATGCGTTGGAAATAAATGTCTTTAAAAAAATAAGATTTTACTTGAAAGATTTACTGAGAGAGAGAGAGTCTTCCATCAGCGCGTTCACACCCCAAAATGGTCACCGACAGCCAGGGCTGGACTAGACTGAAGTCAGTAGCTTCCTCAGGGTTTCCCACGTGGGTGCAGGGGCCCAGGGACTTGGGCCACCCTCTGCTGCGTTCCCAGGTGCATTAGCCGAGAGCTGGATCAGAAGCAGAGCAGCCAGGACACAGACGGTGCTCACATGGGAGGCCAGCGTCACAGGCAGGCGGCTTTACCCACTATGCCACAGCACTGGTGCCAGGGAACCTCTCCTCCCAGCACTTTCACTGCACATGCGCCTATTGGCACACACTACTCAGAGCATGAACATCTGGGCCATTTCTAGCACTGCTACCATTTCCAAAATAGTGTAAAATCCTGCAGTCTTGGTGGGCATCAGGTTGCAGGAAACAGACTTGTTCCTTTAAGCAGAAAGGGTTTATTGCAGGGAATTGAGCATTTACAAAATCGCTAGAAAGTTTAGGGGAGCAAGCTCTATGCTGGCCTCCAGCGAGACTCCTGGAACGCCAGGGAACTGGCCCTCGAGGCAGGCTGGTGCCAGTGTCCCTAGGGGAAAGGGAGGCACCTCTGGGAGCAGCCCCGGAACTCCAGGTCAGTCACAGGTGCGCACGGTGATCCCCAGTGTGAGATTTGCGGGCTCTGTGTCAGACCCCTGCTATGTGAACAGGGGAAGAATCACCCACTTTTTTTCATTTGCTTTTTCTTGCAGAGAGTGAACCTGAACAAGTCAAACCTGCTTCTGATGCCACACCACCCACTGCTCTTCCAAGCCTGTCTCCAGGACTGAGCCCAGCACGCTGCCCCTGGGAAGGAGAAGCCCCAAGTCTCACGTGGCCTCTATCACCCCAAGACTCTCTCACCTACTTCACACTTCCTCGGGGCTGTCTTCTGCCTGCCCCTCCTGTGGAAAAACTGCTCGTTCAGACTCCATACCGACCTAACAAATTGTATGAATTCTTTAATTCAGCTCACCACGCAGCCTGTCTGGATCCTGGAGGGTCCTGATCTGTCAAGTCTTCCAATCAGTGACCTTGCAGCTAGGCTGATGGGATTCATTTGAAGAACACAGCAGCACTATTGCACTGGAAAACTGCCAATCGAGTTACCCGGACCCACCAAAATTCAACCAGCATTTTCTACACAGGATTTTTGGAACCTACGTCCAGCATTGGAGTGACCACATAAAAAGTCCAAAACACAGCCCCTGGCCACAGAAGTCTGGTTTCTCAAGAGGGCAACACAGACCTAAGAAAAGCAAACAGGGGGCTGGCACCGTGGCACAGGTTAATCTTCCACCTGCGGCACCAGCATCTCATATGGGCACTGGTTCTTGTCCCAGCTGCTCCTCTCCAATCCAGCTCTCTGCTGTGGCCCAGGAAAGCAGTAGAAGATGGCCCCAAGTCCTTGGGCCCCTGCACCCGTGTGGGAGACCAGGAAGAAGCTGCTGGCTCCTGGCTTCAGATCGGCGCAGCTCCGGCTGTTGCAGCCATTTGGGGAGTGAACCAGCGGACAGAAGACCTTTCTCCCTGTCCCTCCCTTTCACTGTCTGCAACTCTAGCTGTCAAACAAATAAATAAATAAATAACTTAAAAAAGAAAGAAAAGCAAACAGGAGAGAACAAGAATTCTGGATGCTACAAATAGAGTATGGACACCAGTATAATATGAACCATCATGATTTCATCTTATAGTACACGTAGCCACCCCTCCCCCCAAAGCAGCACAGGGTCACATCCTGTCTAACAGCCCACAGAGTCTATTTTTGCAACCTGGTCTTACTTAAACACAATACACAGGCACAGTCACCTGTGGAAAATCTTTACAGGATATGGACCCATTGCTAACTGGGAACACCCAACAGTGGGACACAAAGTGCACACGGGCCCTTGCATTCATTCCTTCGTTTACATCCTCCAGTGAGCAAACTCCCTTTCCTCCCAGATTTCTTTTGAGATCGCATCTGGGCTTGTATTCAGATCACCACCACCCCCGGTCATGAGAATTCAGTTTTCTCTCTTCAGCAGGTTTTCGCCTCTCTCTGCCCACTCCCTGCCATTGTAGCAGTATCTGTTTCTAAATGAGGAGTCGCACAACTTTCCTTACTCCGCACCCTGGCTCTCACGAAGCGGAAACACGCGCAGAGTGCACTTCCCTCTCGGTTAGGGCGCAGGTGGAAGAGCTACACCCACAATCGCCAACTGAAGCGGAAACCTTCATTTTCATCTCACTTGTACAAGGATCCCACCCCACCTACCGCATCTCAGAAGCACGGTGTGTGCAACTGCCTTAGAGGAAACTCATCACCCCTCAGTCCTTGTACTACTGCAAGCACCCACCTGGCAGCAAGCAGACCTTTCCCGGGATGACTCCTCCTAGGCACCCAGATAAAATCGATCACAAGCTAGCCCAGAAATCACTGCTGAGCACAGCACACAGGCTCACGGGGGGAGGGGCCTCTCTGGAGTCCCCTGCACAGCAGAGGTAAGGCAATGGGTCCCACCTCCCTTCACCTGCCGGCTACAACCCCACAGCCTGGTGTGACCAGCATCGCCCCCTCTGATGGGAACTGAGGGGGCTGTTACACTGTCCGTCTGTTACACTGTTACACAGAGGCAGACAGAAGCTGTGACACAAACACAGGACGAGCTAGGCTGGGGAAGAGAACCAGACAAGACCGTTATTTTCGGAACGGAAAATGGAAGTGAGAAAGTCATTTCCTGCTCTATAGCTCAAAAGCAAACACTTTCCTCCCTCACCTGCTTTTGAACAGCTCCTCTCACCTTACTGGGAACTGCCTGGCCCTGGTTTATCAGTTATTGCCACAACCAGACTACGCCTCGTTTGAACACCCCGGGACTCTTTTTCCGGTATTTTCAAACACGCCACCGTTTTCACCGGGCCCCCAAAAAAGGACACCTCTGACACCGACCCACGCACATCTAGCAGTGGACTCAGGCCCGGCCGGCTCTTGTCTGTTTCCACAGACTGGCTGCTTCCCTCTCCACGCGTCTCCGTGTTCACAACCAATAACCCACCGGGAGAGGCAGGCTGCACCCTTGCTTTATGTTCTCTAGGGGCACAAATCTCAAAGCGGAGGAGGCTGACGTCTCGCCCACCTCTCCTGCAGTTCCGTGCGAGTGAGTATCAGACCACGGGCACAGCAGCTGCACAGCTGCTCCCAATGCACAAACACACAGCTCCAGCTCCCAATGGCAATCAAGGCGCAAAAACGTGGTGCCAGAAAGATGAAGCCAAAGACACACATGGATAGGAGCGTCGGGCGGGAAGCACTAAGACATCAACAGCGAAAAGATGTCACCACCCAGGAGCCTCAGCTCATTGTCAGAATCTGAGAATATGGCTGGGACAGACGCTCCCAGAGCTCAGCATCCTAAGAGACCCCCCCACCCCCCAGATTCTGATTGTTTCCCTGGCCACAAGTCACGCAGCCACCAAGAGAACCAAGGAGCAGGAGATAAAAGCTAACCTGCAGAAGGCACGAGGAGTAGGGAGGGCTCACACGTGCATGCTCTGCTAGGCCCCAGCCTGGCTCTGATGGTTGCACTTGTAAAAAGGCTGAGAAGGGGCCGGCGCTGCAGCTCACTAGGCTAATCCTCCGCCTGAAGCGCCGGCACACCGGGTTCTAGTCCCGGTCAGGGCACCAGATTCTGTCCCGGTTGCTCCTTTTCCAGGCCAGTTCTCTGCTGTGGCGCAGGAATGCAGTGAAGGATTGGCCAGGTCCTTGGGCCCTGCACCTGCATGGGAGACCAGGGGAAGTACCTGGCTCTGATCAGCACGGTGCGCCGGCCGCAGGGGCATTTAGGGAGTGAACCAATGGAAAAGGAAGACCTTTCTCTCTGTCTGTCTCTCTCACTGTCCACTCTGCCTGTCAAAATAAAATTAAAAAAAAAAAGGCTGAGAAGGGGCCCGGTGTTGTGGTGCAGCAGGTTCAGCTGCCACTCGCGAAGCTAGCATCCCAGATGAGCGCAGGTTCAAATCCCAGCTGATCCACTTCCCATCCAGCTCCCTGCCAATGTACCTGGGAAAGCAGCAGAAGATGGCCCAAGTGCTTGGGTCCCTGCCACCCACGTGGGAGACCTGGATGGACATCCTGGCTCCTGGCTTCTGCTGGGGTGGAGGGATAGGGAATGGGGGGAGGGGCCAGGCCAGATCCTTGTGGCTATTTGGGGAGTGAACCAGCAGACGCAAGGTCTGTCTCCCCCACCTTTCTCCAACTCTGCCTCTCAAATAGATAAAATTTAAAAAAAAAAAAAAAAAGATGAGAAGATACTGAGAATCTAGAAATGAGTCACCAAATAATTAAAGTGAAAATTACTGTGCCTCCCTTGTGAGATTCACTCACTACTGCCAGACACAACCACCTGCCTGGGGTAACCTGAAAACCTAAAGCCACCAATGGCTCTGTCCTACACGTAAACTTTACACCAGAGGGACCAGAGGGGAGACCGAGCCCCAAAAAGGATCTCTAACCTTTGGGTGAGAGGGAAATAACCTCATCCAGTAGCACTTACTGAGCACGGCCATGTCTCGGGCACTGTCTCAGACAAAGGGACACAAGCATAGACAGAAGCAAGAAATTTCACACAGCCCAGAACCTACAAAAATACTCTCAACAGAACAAGCACAATGCAAAACCTTCATTGGGAGAACTCCTCCTGTGTTCCCGCAGCCCTGGACACCTGTTTCTATCCCGGTGTTATCCACAAGCCTCACTGGCCCTGACATGTGATGTCCTGCTCCTTGGGGCAGGGGAGTGTCCAAACAGGAGCTGCAGGAGGACATACCCAGAGACAATGTGTAGAGGGACGAGTGTTCAGTGCAGTGGTTAATAAGACACTACTTGGAACATACATACCCTGTACAGCAGCACCAGGGTTTGACTGGCCAACACCATTTCTTTTTTTTTTTTTTAAGATTTTATTTATTTATTTAAGAGGTAGAGTTATAGACAGTGAGAGGGAGAGAGAGAGAGAGAAAGGTCTTCCATCCACTGGTTCACCCCCCCCCCCCAGTTGGCTGCGACAGACAGAGCTGAGCCAATCCGAAGCCAGGAGCCAGGAGCTTCCTCTGGGTCTCACACCCGGGTGCAGGGACCCAAGCACTTGGGCCATCTTCCACTGCTTTCCCAGGCCATAGCAGAGAGCTGGATCGGAAGTGGAGCAGCCGGGACTAGAACCGGTGCCCAAATGGGATGCCGGCTCTGCAAGCGGAGGACTAACGTACTGCGCCACAGCACCAGACCCCCAGCACTTCTGATGCCAGCTCCTGCTAATGCGATCCTGGGAGGCAGCAGGTGGCCGGACAAGTACTTAGGGTCCTCTGCCACCCACTTGGGAGATCTGGTTTGGGTTCCCAGCTCCCGGCTTCAGACCAGCCCGACCTTGGCTGTTGCAAGCACTTGGGGATGAACCAGATGGGAGATGGATCTCTAGGTCTAGCTGTGTACGTGCACGCATGCCTCTCAAACAAATAATAAGTGCTGGATCCCTGAGGCCAGGGCTAGGGCAATGACTCACTTGAATAACCTAAGTAGTGAGCAGTGGGGAGTGCAGACAGGAGGAGCCACAACTGGTCCAGGTGCGGACTCTGCTCTGGAGACGCTGACTCCCAGGGCCACACGCCAGACCCACCAAGAGGAAGAGTGGGGGAACCGACGCACAACTGGGAACTAGTTAGCCTCAGGCAGCGGCAGGGATAAAAAAGACACGTAAAAATTAAACGGAAACGGGGTTGTTTATGAGCCTGTTAAAGTCTGCGATGAAGAACACACACTAGTCCTCAAGAGGCTGTAAAAATCACCATTTCAAGGGTTTTTGTTTTTGTTTTTGTTGACAGAGTGGACAGTGAGAGAGACAGAGAAAGGTCTTCCTTTGCCGTTGGTTCACCCTCCAATGGCCGGCTCAAGGGTTTTTTTAAAAAAAAATATTTATTTATTTAAGAGACAGAGTTACAGAGAGGGAGAGAGGGAGGTCATCTGCTGGTTCACTCCCCAAATGGCGGCAACAGCCGGAGCTGTGCCGATCCGAAGCCAAGATCCAAGAGCTTCTTCCAGGTCTCCCACACGGGTGCAGGGGCCCAAGGACTTGGGCCATCTTCTGCTGCTTTCCCAGGCCATAACAGAACTGGATGGGAAGAGGAGCAGCCAGGACTTGAACTGGTGCCAATATAGGATGCTGGTGCTGCAGGCAGAGGTTTAGCCCACTATGCCACAGCACCAGCCCCCACCATTTCAAGTTTTTAAGAGAACTAGGGGGAAAAGAATAGTTAAAATGATAATAAAAATAAAATAAAAACTTTCAAACACATGCCTAAATGATTTGTTGACGTGACTCACGCACACACACCTGAGAGCAGAAGGATCATCGCGGTGCGTGAAAGTCGCATCAGCCTTCAAACCAGGGGAGGGTCCCTGCCAGAGACTCCCACAGGTGCAGTGATCACACGGGCATCATGAAGCATGAGGTTTCACTGCCCAGACTGCAGTGTGGCCCTCAGGACACAGCCGCCCAACACAGTCACTCACACGGACAGCCCAGCTTTATGTCCAGAGCACATTCCCAGAAACCCACGCATAAAGCCACCCCACATCCTGCCACGGCCGTGACTGTAACTGAAGGGTACATCCTGCTCCAAAGTACCAGATACCTCACAGCCACGACAATGCTGCACAACACACACAGCACAGCTACGATTAGCTCTAATCAAGGTCACAGCAGCAACATCAGGCCTCCCCCCAACCCTGGGGCTTTATGTCAGCTGTGACCGCAGGAGTGGCTGCCATGGTGGCTAGGATGCCACTTGGGAGGCCTAACACCATACTGGCATGCCTGGGTGTGAGACCCAATCCCATTCCTAAATCCAGCTTCCTGCTGCTGCACACCCTGGGAGGCAGCAAGAGGCGATGCAACTACACGATCTCTGCCATTCATGTGGGAGACCCGGACTGAGTTCGGGGCTCCAGGCTTCCGCTTAGCCCAACTCTTGCCATGGCAGGCATTTGGAGGTGAACCAACATACGAGAGAGCTCCCGTGCTAGCTGCCTCTTAAACAAACATTTGGAAAAAAAAAAAAAAAAAAGGCCGGCGCCGTGGCTCAACAGGCTAATCCTCTGCCTTGCGGCGCCGGCACACCAGGTTCTAGTCCCGGTCGGGGCGCCGGATTCTGTCCCAGTTGCCCCTCTTCCAGGCCAGCTCTCTGCTGTGGCCCGGGAAGGCAGTGGAGGATGGCCCAAGTGCTTGGGCCCTGCACCCCATGGGAGAACAGGAGAAGCACCTGGCTCCTGCCACCGGGTCAGCGCGGTGCGCCGGCTGCAGCGCGCCGGCCGCAGCGCGCCGACCTCGGCGGCCATTGGAAGGTGAACCAATGGCAAAGGAAGACCTTTCTCTCTCTCTCTCTCTGTCCACTCTGCCTGTCAAAAAAAAAAAAAAAAAAAGAAGTGATCTGGCCAGCGCCGTGGCTCACTAGGCTAATCTTCTGCCTGCGGCGCTGGCACCCTGGGTTCTAGTCCCAGTGGGGGCACTGGATTCTGTCCCAATTGCTCCTCTTCCAGTCCAGCTCTCTGCTGTGGCCCGGGAGTGCAGTGGAGGATGGCCCAAGTGCTTGGGCCCTGTACCCCATGGGAGAACAGGAGAAACACCTGGTTCCTGGCTTCGGATCGGTGCAGCACGCTGGCCGCAACACGCCAGCCATAGTGGCCACTTGGAGGGTGAACCAATGGAAAAAGGAAGACCTTTCTCTCTGTCTCTCTCTCACTTCTAACTCTGTCTGTAAAAAAAAAAAGAAGAAGAAAAAAGAAGAAGAAGAAGTGATCTCAGTAGACCACAGGTCTAGAGCTCTCCTTCAGGGCTGGAATTGGAGACCCAGAAAAGCATCTGCCCATGGTCAAGGACCTGGTTAAACAGCTGAGCCCCCTGGCAGGCAGTCCAGCATACAGCTAGACAAGCCTATCTCTGTTACAGAAGTCCCTTAGGACACACAGACTGTCACCAGAGTGAGACGTACGAATAAAAACGTAACTCTCCCTTATAACACATTTTACCTGCACGTGATGTCACAGAATAAACATCTAAGTATGTGGTCCTAGGTACCATTTTTGCTTGCATTTTTTAAAATTTACAAAGCATTATGGGAGGACACCTGTTGTCAACCCAGAACAGCCCTGTCCTCTTATCCCGTCCCACATGTGGCACTCAGCCCTGTCCCCGGCCCTTCTGATGAGAGACTCAGCCATTCTCCTTGGCTCAGAGGCCGGGGACCAGCGCATGGCCCAAAGCAGGTCACACAGAGCTGAGACTGACAATGCAGAGCAGCCAGTGGCCCAACTCGGCACCAGACTCTCTGCAGGAGACAGAAAAGGTCAAACAGGAGTGACACATGGGGGGTTGGCACTGTGGCACGACAGGCTAAGCCAAGGCTGTGTCTCCAGCATCCCACATCAGAGCGCGTGCCGGTTCACGCCCCAGCTGCTCCGATTGCAATCCACATTCCTGCTAATGTGCCTGGGAAGACAGCAGAGGATGGCACAAGTACTTGAGTCCCTGCTGCCCACGTGGGAGACCACGACAGAGTTCCAAGCCCCTGGTTTTGGCCTGGCCCCAGCCTAGGCCTCTGCAGCCATGTGAAGAATGCACCAGCAAATGGAAGATAAACCTCTTCCTCCTCCTCTTCCCCCACCCCCATCACTTTCAAATAAAATAAATAAATCTTTCTAAAAAAGAAAAAAGAAATGAAACTTGGGCTGGACGGAAAGACAGCCCCGAGCACCTAAAAAGTGAGATGTACCGGCCCATCGGTCCCCAGCAGGGACAGTGTGGTGATGAAGAACTGCATTCTCTCCCTTCTTGTCTGAATTAGCTGTTATGGAGATCTGCAGGGAGAAGACTACATTGTGAAGTCAGGGCGAGGCTGACACTCGACCAGCACATCCTTTGTTCACTGAGTGTCTCAGGCCCCCTCTGATTGGCTGGAGTCTCGGGTCTCACCCCTAGCATGGGTGAAAACAGAACACAACCAACCGGGTCGTGGAGGAGGGCCTTGACTTGGAAGTTTCGATTTTAACGCTAGCTAACTCGGATTGTTTTCCCCCACAACGCCATCAGCAATAACATGATAATTAACCATCCCATGTAACCATGTAACCATGAGGCTGGAGGCCAGGGTGGGTGTCCAGCCCAGCAGCTGAGACACTGGCTGGGACGCCCACGTCCCACATCAGAGCACCTGGGTCCCAGTCACAGGTCTGCTCTCCGTCCACGCTTCCCGCTGATGCACACCCCAGGAGGCCGCAGCAATGGCTCCATTACTCAAGGGTAAGATCCGACTGGAGTTCCAGGCTCCCAGCTGCAGCCTGGCCCAGCTCCAGCCACTGCAAGTATTCGGGGAGTGAACCAGGGGATGGGAGCTCCTTCTCTGTTTCTCTGCCTCTCACAGGAAGAAAAATAATAAATAAATGTGTGAAACATTAAACAAATAAAAATCGAGGCCGGGGAGCAGACAGGGCCTGCCCTCTGAATGCGTCTCATGGGCACCCTGCGGGCCACCGCTGTGCACGTCAACCGTGGCAGCTCCTCTTCTTCAGAGACTTCCCCTTCTGTGTGCCCCAAGTCCGATCCTCACACTTGCTTCTCAGATTTAGTTTTATATGTGGCTTGTGCCTCTCACTCGACCTCCATCTCATTCACGAGACAACCATCCCCTTCTCTAGCTTTCTGGCAAACTGAGAATAAACCTCATGTCTTACAGAAGGAATTCCATTCATTCAACAGGCAGCAAGGGAGACAAGCACCAGGCCATTCATAAACTTCCCAACTACTTCCCACTACCAAGCAGCATGATTCTGGCAGTTTACGTAACACAGTCTGCCAACACCTGGCATAGCACATGCCAACTACACTCACAGGAAATTGCGCTGCAGGTCTCATTTGGACCTAAAACACGGAGGGCACAAAAATTAAAATTCTAGGTTAACTCTATGGACTTTATTTTTTCAGGACTGAGAAATACGGTGCCATAAGGAATTATTACAAGATGGTTAAACGAATACAGCAAGCCAAGAGAACTTTCTCAATCCGTTGAGTCCTACAGAAGAAGTGTAACCACCATATATCCGAGAGAACTAGAAAAACCCAATCCCTCCATGAGGAATTCCTGGGCCTGGTCCCCATTGCCAAAGGCAGGGTCCTAGCAAACCTGGTGCTCAACACAGTCCCTGGGCGGTGGGGCCTGGGGAGGGGCCGCCCAGCAGGTGCAGGTGGGGAGCCAGGTGAGAAAGGAAAAGGCGGGGCTTGGGGACAGGCAGAGCCGTGGAAATGGTCAGGTTCATTACGAAGCAACGGGGGCTAGAGCACTCCGCCAGGCACAGAGGACACAAAGATGAAAAACAGAACCAAGGGTCTTGTTCTTAAAGAACTCCCTCATGTAGGAGGCAGATACACAGGAGAAGAGAGAAGCAGGCAGAACATGGAGGCTGTGGCAGAGGCAGAAGGGGCCCCACACCTGGGAGGGCAGGCTCGGAGACTCTCTGCATGCATTTACCTGTATTTCCACCCTCGGGCTCCTTCTCCCAACCCACCCACCTTGCAAGTGCAGAGACTTCCCTGTCTGAGGGCTCCTCCTCACCGGTTGGGACACCTGCTGACAAACCTGCAGACTCAGGAAGGGCACAGAGAGGAACTCACCACCATAGGAAGCTTCAAGGTGAGAAGGTCCCATTTCTAAACAGCAGCTGAGGGCTCTCATTTCACAGTTCCCCGTGGTTCTCCCAGCTCCTTCACCACCGCACACTCCCTCCCCCACAGACCTCCTGGTGCAGGGAGCATTTTGTTCTGAACCACTCTGCCCAACCCAGTCTCAGGAGAAGCACAAATGGCCACAGAGCAAGGGTTACGCTGGTGGGTGGGCACCTGGCCCACACCTGCAAGGGAGAGCCTGGGTTTGATTCCTGGTTCCTGACTCCAGCTTATGCAGGCCCTAGAAGGCAGCGGATGATGGCTGAAAAAACTGCCCTGCCACCCACGTGGGAGACTTGGACTGAGCTCAGCTTTGGCCCCCAGCCCAGAACCACTGCAAGAATCCAGGGAGTGAACTACTGCAGGGGAGCCAGCTCTCCCTCCCCCACCAAAAAAAAAAAAAAAAAAGTTGTACTGGCAGGTGCACCATGGAATCTTCTTACTCTTCTCCACATTGTTGAAAGACGGTAAAATAAACATGTGTTGCTTCTGTATTTAAAACACACACATACATACAACACAGATGAACCTCGAGGACATTATGTTAAATGAAACAAGCTAGTCCCGAAAAAGACAAACACTGCATGATTCTACTTAGAGTAGCTAAGTTCTAAGTTCTAAGTTCCAGGGGCTGGGGAAGGGAGTGGGAGGGAAGACTGGGACTTACTGGGTAAGCACAGGGTATCAGCTTCCCAAGATGGAAAGATTTCCGGATATAATGCGAGCGTGCTTAATGCCACCGAACAATACATTTGAAAACGGTCAAAATGGGAGAGGGCATTGTGGCACAGCATGTTAAGCTGCCCCCTGGGAAGCCTATATCCCACACCATAGAGCCTGGGACGGACTCCCACCTCTGCCTCCAATCCAGCTCCCTGATAATACAATTCTGGGAGGCAGCAGGTTTGAGTCCCTGCCACCCCCATGGGATACCCACAAGGTGTTTCTGTCTCCTGCCTTCAGCCTGGCCCGGTCTGGGCTGTTGTTGCCATAGATGGAGAACCAGTGGATAGAAGACACCTATCTATCTCATTCTACCTTTCAAATAACAATAAACAAGCCAACTTTGGAGGGAAAATGCTTCTTCTTATGTTACGTATATTTCACCCATCCCAGAAATGGAAAAGAGAAGTCTGCACTGCATGGGATCCACACGAGCACCCATCTGGATTTAACAACAATGTACTTCTCTCCAGCACCGCTCAAGGCTTCTAACAATTACCACGGGGACATCTAACTCGCTCCACGAGAACATCAAGGGTGGCCGTGTGTACTAGGAGAGTCCCGCCTGGAAAGCCAGGGTCCCTGGAGAAGCCACCCCACACTCCCACTGCTATCAGTACCATTATCTCCTTGACAGCCATCACAACCACCAGCAGCTGAAATCTGACACACGCACCTGTTACACACCAGTCTACAACAGTAGGCATCGCCCCCACCTCCTCCAACACAAGAGGAAGCGAGGCCCAAGACTGCAGAGTGGAAGACGCACAGGACCAGTCTGTGGGTCCTGTTGCTCCCCGACGTGGACTCCCGACAACCACCTTCCCTACCCCCAAAGTCTCACAGTTACTTCACCCGCAGACACACAGAACACCTGCTCTACAGTCCAAGGCATCCAGAGCCTGCAGCTGAAATGGCAGAAGTTCAACCACCCCTGTGGGAGGGTCCCAAGTCCTTCCCATTCATCCTAAACAGAGAGGACTTCAAGTCATGCTCCCATTCTTGCGATGAATTATTTATTACCCCATTTCAATAATGAATCCCTGACATACCCATCTGCCTAGATGCCTGCCCTCGATGAACCCACCCAGCCAGCAGGGAGAGTGGAGGGGACAGCAGGGCGTGCAGCTGGCCCTACCTAATCTGTCTGAGTGCTTTTCAAACTCTTCCCCCTAAAATTCCCCACAGCAAAATGAATTCCATACGGGGGCCATCCCCGTTTCCTGCCTACAGTGGGGAAAAGTAAGGCAAGGAAAGTCCTCTCTTTTTTTTTGACAGGCAGAGTGGACAGTGAGAGAGAGAGAGACAGAGAGAAAGGTCTTCCTTTGCCGTTGGTTCACCCTCCAATGGCTGCCGCGGATGGCGCGCTGCAGCCGGCGCACCGCGCTCATCTGATGGCAGGAGCCAGGTGCTAGGTACTTTTTCTGGTCTCCCATGGGGTGCAGGGCCCAAGCACTTGGGCCATCCTCCACTGCACTCCCGGGCCACAGCAGAGGGCTGGCCTGGAAGAGGAGCAACCGGGACAGAATCCAGAGCCCTGACCGGGACTAGAACCCGGTGTGCCGGCGCCACAAGGCAGAGGATTAGCCTGTGGAGCCACGGCGCCGGCTGAAAGTCCTCTCTTTTTAACATGCACGCAAACTGAGCACTCCAACTTCTGAGTTTGTTTTAACACAGAAGACTTCCTCCTGGGGTGGGCATTCAGCCTGGCAGCGAAGGCACCAGCATTCCACACCCAGCTCCAGCTCCTCACTCGAGCTGCCTGCTAACGCAGATACTGGGAGGGAACGCCAATGTCCCCAGGGATTGCGTTCCTGCCACCCACCCACATGGGAGATCTGCATGGAGTCCTGACTCCCATCTTTGGCCTAGGCCCAGTTCCAGCCACTGCAGGTTTTTTTGAGGGGGGAAGAGGGCAAACCGGTGAATGGAAACTAACTAACTCTCACTAACTCACTCACTCACTCACTCTCTCTCTCTCTCTCTCTCCCCTCTCAGATATACTTAGAAAGAGGGAAAAGGCCTTCCTCCCACATCACAGGTCACACTGGCACCAGAAAAGGTGGACCCCATTTGTTCACAGCCCCCACAGTCAGCCGGCTGAGGAAGCCAGCCCCACACAGGCAGGTGGATGTCCTCACCGCAGGCTTGTGGCAAGGCACCGAGCTGAGAAACTGACTGCACCGTGTGCCCCCCACGCTGCTACGGGACACTTATTCCGCGCGGGTTTCACCCTGCCAGTGAACTTCTCACGTGAACTCTCTGTGGTCAAGAGACGGCACGCCTCCTGCTCTTCCGCACACTCCCAGCCCGAGCCTCGCACACAACAGACACTGGACCCGGACTCCGAGGAAGCCCTAGGGGCAAATGAGCAACAGGGCCTCTTCCTGGAGAGGCACTCAAACGTCCGTCTCAAAGCCTCACCTGGACCTCTGCTCTGAGTGGGTGCCTTCACCCCTGCCCCTAAAACGGGCTAAATGACCAATGCACCCAATACAGTCTCTGCTTTAAAATTACTGCTGCCTGGGGCGGGCGCTGTGGCCCTCAGCAGCTTAAGTCACCAAGTGCGGCACTAGCATTCCATACAGACCAGGTTCGCGTCCCAGCTGCTCCATTTCCAATCCAGCTCCCCACTAATGCACCTGGGAAAGCATTGGAGGATGGCCCAAGTGTTGAGGCCCCTGTAACCACAGGGGGGACCCAGATGGAGTCCCACGGTCCTACCTTCCACCTGGCCCAGCCTTGGCTGTTGCAACCATTTGGGGAGTGAATCAGTGGACAGAAGATCTCTCTCTCCACCCTGCCTTTCCTTCTCTGCCTTTCAAACAAAGAAAGTAAACCCTTAAAAAAATAAAGTTGCATCCACCTGTTACCTCCCTCCCATACCAACCCAGATCTTAAAGCTTAAAATTGCTCAGTTCTGGTCCGTACACACTCTGAACGCACTGACTAATGGTCAGATTACACAGACTCCTTCCACAGCAATTCAAAGCGCCTCCTTCCTGCTGTCCCAGCTTTTCTCCTCCTAGGCTATTAATGTGCCTTAACGCCTGGGTGAGAGGTCACAATCCCGGGAAGGAGAAGTGAGAGACGTCTCTCGCATTTGAACTAGGCACAGTCTTCGGCTACAAAAATAAGTATGCTATGCTACTAAATAACGTTCGCCAGCTGTCACTCAAAGCGTGGCCCCAAACAAGCTGCTCAGAAAAGATGTCTTAAAATAAGACTTCAGACCAGCTGCTGCTGAAATCCCAGGCACTTTCCCTGCCCGAGATCCAGGAACAGAGAGCCCCACCGCCCACTCCTCCTTTCCCTAAGGCTGTCTGGTCACAGTGTAGCTTTCCCAAGTCCCTTACAGGGAGGACACTGCAAGACTACCAGCAGGCTGGCCAGGGGACGGGCAGGAAGCAGGATCAAAAGGACAAGACGCGGCACAGAAGGCAAAAAAGGTCCCGCATGTCTTCACGGGCCCCAAAATGAAGATTCACATCACCGCCTGCAGGGATGTGGAGTAAACAGCAAAGAGCAGGCACCACATTAGGGTGTAGCTAAGAAATCAGCACACCTGGGGCCGTGGCTGTGGCACAACAGGTTAAAGCCCTGGCCTGAAGTGCCCGCATCCCATATGGGCGCGAATTCCAATCCAGCTCTCTGCTGTGGCCTGGGAAAGCAGTAGAAGATGGCCCAAGCCCTTGGGCCCCTACACCCGCATGGGAGACCTGGAAGAAGCTCCTGGCTCCTGACCTAGAATCAGCTCAGCTCTCAATGTTGCAGCCATCCGGGGAGTGAACCAACGGGTGGAAGACCTCTCTGTCTGTCTCTGGCTCTACCTCTCTCTGTAACTCTTTCAAATAAATAAAATTAATTGAAAAATAAAAATAAATTGAAAATAAGAAATCAGCACACCTGGGGCTGGTGCTGTGCTACAATGGGTTAAGCTGCTGTCTGCAGTACCGCCATTCCATATGGGCACCAGTTCAAGTCCCGCTGCTCCACGTTCAATCCAGCTCTCTGTTAATGTGCCTGGGAAAGCAGCCGAAGATGGCCCAAGTGCTTGGGCCCCTGCCACCCACATGTGAAACCCTCCTGGCTCCTGGCTTCAGCCTGGCCCAGCCCCAGCCATTGAGCCATTTGGGGAGTGAATCAGTGGATGGAAGACCTTTCTTTCTATGTCTCCCTCTGTCTGTAACTCTACCTCTCAAACAAACCATGGATTTAAAACCATTTGCACCAAAATAACTATCTTTTCATTTCATTTTTCCATGAACTTTTTTATTTGTTATGTAATATTTCATCTGCTGGTTCACTTCCCAAATGCCCACCATGGCAGAGACTGGGCAGGACTGAAGCCAGTAGACACTGACTCCACTGGGGTCTCCCATGTGCACGGCACTGACTCAACTACTTGAGCCATCACCGGCTGCCTCCAAGGCTGTGTGTTAGTTAGAAGCTGAAATGGGAAGCAGAGTTGAGTTTTGAACCAAGGCACTGTAACGCTGGATGCAGCTTCCCAAGCAGAGTCCTAACCACTGCACCGAACGCCCATCCACAAACTTTTTAATTCTTTTCATTGAAAGGTAGAGCAAGAGACAGACAGACAGAGATCTTCTACTTACTGGTTCACCACCACCCCCCCAAATGCCCACAACAGCCAAGGCCAGGTGCCCAGACCTGCCTCTGGGTCTCCCACATGGCTGGCAGGAGCCCCAGTACTTGAGCCACCCTGCACCCTCGAGGACGCACCAGCAGGAAGCTGGGTAGCAAAGACTTCAACCAGCACTATACTGTGAGATGTGGGCATCACAAGCTTAACCCGCTGTGCCATAATGCCCTCCCCGCTCCTCCAAATAAAATGTTCTGAAATTCTCTTTTTCCACCCAAACAGCTTCCTCATGAAGCTACGGCTTCGTTTAAATGCCCTGGGGCCCTGGTACCAGGATCAGTGTCTTCTGGTTCTACCTTCTCTCTGGACCCACTCTGCTACGTGCCTCTTCCCTGGCCACCACAGCTTCCTGCGACACCCAAATCTGTCTTCCCAGATACTCAGAGGCGTGCCACCGTGCTCCGGAACGGAAGGGACCTTCCCCCGCTGAAGCTCAGTCCTGCACCTGCCAGCCTCAGCAGCCTGGTCCCAGGCAGGGTGTGCTGCCAGCACCTGCAGACCGACCTTCACCTTGATTCTGACCAGAACCTGGCTGGAGACAGACAAACCCTGTGTATTCAGCCCCGTTCTCTAGGTCTCGCTCTCGCTAAACGCCAGCCAGAAACTTTCCACATAAGGAAGAGAGTCCACTGGGTCGTTGCGGTCTGTTATAAAGCACACTCGAAAAGCCTGAGATAGACAGAATTGGCCCACAGATACAAACGATACCCTCCCCACCCCCAACACACGCACACTGCACTCAAGATTAAGCACAACCATGAAAAACCTCCACAGACTGGTCTTTCATGGATGCCACACTTGCTGTGAGCCTGCCAGGAACCACATCTCGGATGGACAAAAGCTCACAGCCTCAGTGCACACGACCCAATGAGCACCAGGCAATTCAACCCTGCTCTGAACGCTTCATGTGCCCCAGGCAGGGGCACAGCCAGGCTTGGTGGGCCTGAAACCTATTGGGGGTTGGGCTAAGAATATTTTAAGGTGGGGGGGACCCCAGTATGTCTCACATCTGATGTTTTAATAAAAACCATAACCATACATCCACTTTCCTAGGGGCCTTTCCCAGGACCCTGTGAAGTGCCCACAGCAGTGAGGGCAGGAGGACCCCCTTGTACTGGTACAGCCAGGGGTGAGGGAAGAAGGGCGGGGGGGGGGGGGGCTTCTGTAGCAAAAAGCAACTGAGCTGCTCATGAAGGAGGGGGGTTTCTCTGGCTCACAGCGTAGAGGTGCACAGGTGAGCTCCAGGCCTTCTGATGAGTCCAGGGGGTGGCCACGGTGAAGCCCACGTAGAGGAGCCGCCACAGGGGGAGTCAGGAAGCAGACAGGAGCCAGGCCTGACTCGGAATGACCTTCCATGGACATAAAGCCCTCCCACCGGGTCCACCTCCTGACACCAGCATCGGGGCAAGCCTGGGTCTCCTAGCACCATCAGTCCATGACTTGAGACTTCACTGTACGCACCAGTCCAGGAGCCACCTCCTGGTCAGACCACAGCGGCTTCCTGGTTACAGGATGTCCAGGCAGACACCTGAGGGGTTCCAGCGAGTAGTAATCACCAGGCACAGGAAACAGCCTGCAAGTGGAAGCCAAGACTTCTGCTAACTTCATCGTACTAAACAGACGCAAACTGAAAAAGTTATAGGGCGGGCTCCTGTGGCATGCTAGGTTAAGCCACCACTTGGGACGCCCACTTCCCATCACAGAGTGCCCAGGATCGAGTCCTGCCTCTGCTTCCAATCCAGCTTTCTGCTCAGGTGCCTGCAGGGGTGGCGGTGGGACCCAAGTCCTTGACCTCCAGGGGGACAGTGTTGGGGGTGGAGGCTGGTGGCAGGTGTGTGAGTCATGAGGGCTCTGTCGTTAGCACAGGCTAATGCTGTTAGCACACGGGCGCCCAGGAGCGGGTTCAGCTCTCGTTATGCACAGGCCAATGCTGTTGGCACACAGCGCCCAGGAGCGGGTTCAGCTCTCGTTATGCACAGGCTAATGCTGTTGGCACACGGCGCCCAGGAGCGGGTTCAGCTCTCGTTATGCACAGGCTAATGCTATTGGCACACGGGCACCCAGGAGTGGGTTCAGCTCTCGTTATGCACAGGCTAATGCTGTTGGCACACGGTGCCCAGGAGCGGGTTCAGCTCTCGTTATGCACAGGCTAATGCTGTTGGCACACGGTGCGCAGGAGCGGGTTCAGCTCTCGTTATGCACAGGCTAATGCTATTGGCACACGGGCGCCCAGGAGCGGGTTCAGCTCTCGTTATGCACAGGCTAATGCTGTTGGCACATGGCGCCCAGGAGCGGGTTCAGCTCTCGTTATGCACAGGCTAATGCTATTGGCACACGGGCACCCAGGAGTGGGTTCAGCTCTCGTTATGCACAGGCTAATGCTGTTGGCACACGGTGCCCAGGAGCGGGTTCAGCTCTCCTGGAGTTTGCCCTTGTACCTTCCCCCACCTGATGACCGCAACAAGGCCCTCACCAGGTGCGGGTCCTGGATGTTGGACTTCCAGCCTCCAGGACCCGAGGAAACATACGTCTCAGGGGGTCCTTTGGTGTAGAAGTTGTGAAGCCACTTAGGATGCCCACGTTCTCTATGGGAACCTGGGTTTGATCACTTCTCATTGCAGCTTCCTAATGCGCACCCTGGGATTCAGCAAGTGATGGTCCAAGTACTTGGGACCCTCACACACTCGCACAGGAGATCTGGATGGAGTGCCTGGCTCCTGGATTCAGCGTGGTCCAGACCCAGGTGTTGAGTGCATTTGGGAAGTGAACAAGGGTTCAGTTTGATCTCTCTTTCCCTGCCTTTCAAATAAATAAATAATGAGAACCTGTGTCCACACAAAAACTTATACATACAAAGATGTTCACAGCAACACCACAACCTAAAACTGGAAACAACCCACATGTAGATCAGTGATAAAAGATGCATAAAATGCAGTATATCCAGACAATACGACGGTACTCCCTCCCCACATCCAAGACCCTCAGCGGGTGCTTGAATCCTGGCTACTGCCTCACTCTATTATACTATGCACACCTGTGACAAAGCTTGACTTGACCTGTGACACACATACTATCCCACGCACACCTGTGACAAAGCTTGACCGACAACGAACTCCAAGACTCTGTAAGAGAAGTTGTACCCTACCAGCGATGATGTGAGATGATACAACACCTACGTGACAAGACGCACTGGAGTGAACGAACGACCTAGGTGTTACAGTTCAATACGGGGCTTCCTGAACTCAAGCTCCACGAGGCAGTGACAGTTAATCTGAGTGATGAATGGGCAGGGAGTGCGTACAGGGTGGACACAGTGGACAAAGCAATGATTCACATCCTGGGCGGATCACAGTAGGTGGAGCAGGATGGCACCAGACTTCATTATGCTACTCAGAACAGGGTACAATTTAAAAGCGATGGACTGCCGATTTCCAGAATGTTCCATTTAATATTTTCAGACCACAGTTAACCAAAGGTAGCCGAAAGCATGGAAAGCCCAACCACAGATAAGGGAGGACTGCTGGTTTTGCTAATAGGAAGGGATGAGGCAATGAGGATGCCAGAACACGGACAAACACTGAAAACATCAAGCTCACCGAAACGCCAGCACGAGAGGCCACATGTGGCATGACTCCACGTATATGAAACATCTAGGAAAGGTGTAGCCACAGAGACAGATTAGTGGCCAGAGCACACAGGGAAAGGATGGACAGTGTGATCCACGGATGGGGGTTATTTTTACAAGATGGTGAAAATGTCCTGAAGTTGAAGTCGTCACGCTACACAGATGTGAAAGTATGAACTTGAGTGCAGGACTGCACGAACTGTAAATGTTATCTCGTAAGGCTAATATTTTTATTTATCCTTTTTAAATATTTATTGATTGATTTGAAAGGCAGAGTTACAGAGAGGCAAAGGCAAAGAGAGAGAAGTCTTCCATCTGCTGGGTCACTGTTCAGAAGACTGCAACGGCTGGAGCTGTGCCAATCCAAAGCCAGGAACAACTTCTGGGTCTCCCACGTGGGTGCAGGAGCCCAAGGACTTGGACTGTCTTCTACTGCTTTCCCAGGCCATAGCAGAGAGCTGGACTGGAAGAGGGGCAAGCGGGACAGAATCCGGCGCCCCGACCAGGACTAGAACCCGGGGTGCCGGCACCGCAGGCGGAGGATTAGCCTAGTGAGCCAAGGCGCCAGCCTCACCAAATATTTTTTAACAATAGATCTAACACCAGCTGGGGAAGCAGGAATGACTACTAATTTTGGTTTCCTATTCTAGAATGGGGACAGGAAGGGTATGGTAGGAATAATTAAATGAGGTACCATTTGCATAGGACATTTAAAGTAGGCCCACAACAATTAACTATTATAATCTTCATATTAAAAAAAAAAAAAGCTCTTTCTATTTTTAAAGCCAGCACATGCCCACCTCCTTACATCACCACACATTCTGGAGTCACTTCTCATTTAAAAAGCCACTCTCTCCTCAGCTCCTTCTCAGCTGAGACAGATGCCAAGCGGGAAGCATGGCCAATCATTCGTGGTGCCCCCGCCCCAGGTGGGGCATGTGCTCCTGCGCTCTGCCATCAATCCCACCTTCCCAACACCTGCTAAGAGGAAAGGCACCAGGAGTCTCCTTCCACACAGGTGAAAACCAAAGCTTGCCAGGGTCACCCAGGGCAAGAGAGGGAGCCAGGGTTCCAACCAACATCAGTGACTCCAAACCCACACTGTGTGGTTCCAAGGGAAAACTGGCATCTCAAACAAACAAAAAAAAGGTCACTTTTTTAAAAAGTACCTTTTTAAGGGTCTGCTTAAAATGGACAACAGGGGAGGGGGGACTTATCTGAGACTTAAAAAACTCAGTTGTGCAAAAGTGGTGTTTCACACTTGATAAATTTTGTTATAATCCCCATCGTGCCTTAAGTCTCTGGAGGAACACAGAATGAGTCAAGATTTGAGGATTTTAGGGAAAATTTTAAAATTTATGTATGTATTCATTTGAGGGGGGAGGGAAAGGAGACTGAGGGAGGTGAGTGAGTGCTCCTCCATCTACTAGCTCCCTCCCCAAATGCCACAGTAGCTTGGGGGCCCGAAGACAGGGAACTCCATCCAAGTCTACCAGGGGCAGCAGGAAGGAAACTACCAGAGCCACAGGCACTGCCTCCCAAGGTTGAAACTACTAGAGCCACGGGCACTGCCTCCCAAGGTTGAAACTACCAGAGCCACGGGCACTGCCTCCCAAGGTCGCTATCAGCAGGAAGCTCAAGTCAGGAGCCAGAGCAGGAACTCAGCCGAAGTATTGCAACGTGGGACAGGGGCATCCCAACCAGCGGCTGCACCACTAGACCGGACGCCGGCCCCTTAGAGCAATTCTTCACAAAGTGCAAGCCAGCGTGACAGGAGAGAGAGGCCCACCAGGAGGCAGAGCAGGAGCCACTGTCACCACAAGGGCCTCCCTCAGTGTCTTGGCAGTGAGACCAACCTCTTGAAGCATCCAACTCATTCTCACCCATCTCATCCCTCCCACAGCCAACACCAAGACACCAGCTACACGCCAGACGGCAAGAGGGAGGAAGAACAGAAGCTGGTATTAAGCAGAAAGACATGCTTTAACAGAAACCAATTTTGTGACTGTTACAGTATTTTATTTAAATATTTTCATATTGTGAGAGCTTCTGTATCCCCATGCAACCTCAAAACTGAACTCGGAGAGCGTGGGAGAAAGCAAGAGTACCTGTATTGCTTCCCCCATACTGAGCTGTCCAAGAAATGTAAAAGGAAACTCAACTACTGCTCTTCTAGTCTTCAGTTGAATTTATCTGATAAACACCATCTAGCTCTGCTTCCAGGACCAGCCTCCCACCAGCTTTGTGGTGTAGTGGATTAAATTGCTGCCTGCAACACCAGAGTACCACATGGGCCCAGGTTCAAGTCCGGCTGCTCCACTTCCAATCCAGGTCCCCACTAATGCACCTGGGAGGAAGAGAAGATGGCCCAAGTGCTTGGCTTCTGCCACCCATGTGGGATCTGATGAAGCTCCTGGCTCCTGGCTCTGATCTGACCTGGCCCTGGCTGCTGCAGTGTCGGCATCCCATATGGGCGCCAGTTCTAGTCCCGGCTGCTCCACTTCCCATCCAGCTCTCTGCCATGGCCTGGGACAGCAGGAGGAGATGGCCCAAGTCCTTGGGCCCCTGCACGCACGTGGCACTCTAGAAAGAAGCTTCTGCCTTCGGATAAGCTCAGCTCTGGCCTTTGTGTTCATTTGGGGACTGAACCAGCAGATGGAAGACCTCTCTCTATCTGACCCTACCTCTCTCTGTAACTGTCTTTCAAATAAATAAAAATAAATCTTTTTTTTTTTTTAAAGAGCTTGCTACAGAGCCATTCAATTTTGAGTGCTGCCTGTGGTTGCCTTGGCAGGGTGTGGGCCAAGTGATTTCATGAGTCTGCTGTCCCAGTTCAAGTTTTTTTTCCTTAGTGTTTTGGGTTCGTGGTGAGTGGAACCCACAGAGGTGGGAGCCATGGATGAAGAGAGCTGACAAGGTACAAATATGCTCTGGAGAAAGCCACAGACTAGGCAGATACCAATCCCACAACCCGTCCCCCCACCAGCAGCTTGCAAGCAACAGCCTCAGGTTAGATCTCAGGACACCCTGACCCTGATCCACAGCCCCACTGCCTTCCTCCTGCCTCCCCAGTCTCTGCAGGCGCCCTGAAGACCAAGCCCAGCAGGAGGAAAAAAACAAAACCAGCAAGGAGGGAGGCATACCTGCATCTCCCAAGCTGGTGCTTTGAAAGTGTCATCATGAAAACAGCACGCACACCTAAGGTAAGTCTTAAAGGAGATAAAGGAGGAAGGCAGAGCCATCTGGGTGTCAGGAAAGGCAATGATAGGGCTCAGAGACGACACAGGTGATCTTAGCGTGCATTCCAGACATCGTGTTAAAGTCTGGTGGCTACTTTCTGTTGTTGTTGTTAAAATATTGCTATGGCTTTGAAATATCTAATCGGATCATCTGTCCAGATATTTTGACTAAGGGAAAAATAAGTAAAGGCTCACTGACTCCTCATCAGCACTATACCCGTAACAGTTTCTGCAGAAGATTCTCGTGTTTGGTTTGCACAGCCCCACAAAACAATTTGGAAAAACCATGTGCTCCTTCATACATTTTCAACACTTGGCACTGCAATTCTCAGACTGCAAAGCACGTGCTTCCTGGTGTCTGACACAGAGGTTAGGACTTGGGACACAAACATCTCACATGGGAAGGCCTGGTTCAAGGCTTAACTGCACTTAGGCTTCCCGCTAATGCACACCCTGGGGAGCAGTGGTGATGGCTCAAGTACTTGGGTCCCTGCCACCCATGTGGGAGACCCCAGTTGAATTCCAGGCTCCTGGCTTTGGCCTGGCCCAGACCCAGCTGTTGTGAGCATTTGTGGAATGAAACAATAGACTGAAAATCTCTGTCTCTGACTCTCTGCCTTTCAAAATCATTAGTCATCTTTAATTATATATATATATTCCTGGCATATTATAATTACTGAGATTTAGGTAACACTTCTTTTCTGTTTGTTAGATTTACTTATCTGTTTGAAAGGCAGAGTTACAGAGAGGCAGAGGCAGAGAAAGGTCTCCCAACCACTGGTTCACTCCCCAACTGGCCACAACGGCTGGAGCTGCGCTGATCTGAAGCCAGGAGCCAGGAGCTTTTTCCAGGTCTCCCACGCAGGTGCAGGGGCCCAAGAACTTGGGCCATCTTCTACTGCTTTCCCAGGCCATAGCAGAGAGATGGATGGGAAGTAGAGCAGCTGGGTCTTGAACTGGCGCCCATATGGGATGCCAGCACTGCAGGGGGCAGCTGTCCCTGCTATGCCACAGCGCCGGCCCCACAAGTGTATCCTTCTGATCTAAACACGAAAATCACTTCCCACACATAATATCCATTAAAAAACGAAAAAGAACCAACTGCAAGAGATGGAAAGTGCACATCATTTCCCTCCCCCTAGATGTCTTCTTTCCATCCCACCTCCCCCACAAAATCCCATCATGTGGCTTTGATGCTTGATAGGCCATCCTACTTCTCCACAACAAAAATCTGTCAACACATGAAACATGAGCATTCAACCGTAAGCACTTTCAGTATTAAGACTGTCTTCTAACCTGTGTTAGCTACAGTTATTAAGGGCAAATTGGCCAATGGAAACTATAAATTATTCAATACAAGTGAAATATTAGGGGCTGATGCTGTGGCGTAGCAGGTTAAAGCTCCAGCCTGCAGTGCCAGCATCCCACATGGGCGCCGGTTCGAGTCCCAGCTGCTCCACTTTTGATCCAGCTCTCTGCAGTGGAAGATGGCCCAAGTCCTTGGGCCCTTGCACCTGCGTGGGAGACCTAGAAGAAGCTCCTGGATCCTGGCTTCAGATCAGCTCAGCTCCAGTGGTTGAGGCCAACTGGGGAGTGAACCAGACAGACAAAAGACCTCTCTATCTCTCTGGCTCTACCTCTCTCTGTAACTTGACTTTCAAATAAATAAAATAAATCTTTTTTAAAAAAAAATATTGGAAATGCCTACTTGATGAGGCAGATGGGTTTTTCTCTCCACGTGGGTCACTCGTGAAGATTATGACATGACGAACAAGACAAGATTCAACTCGGAATCTGCTCTTGGGTTTAGTTCTCACAGGTGTTGGCACTGAGGATAAATGGAAATGAAAAAGGACATTTTTCCAGCAAAGAGTGTGATACATCCATGGGTGCTGAACAGAATATCAGCGGGCCACTCAGCTGAGTCGTCTTTCCATTTTATTGGGAGCAAACCACGGATGTCTATGTGCAAATGGCTCCTTTACCAGTCATTAGGCACGCCCATTGTCAGCAGCCAGGGCAGCCTGGAGAAGGGACAGGTGCCGGGCGCATCCTCCCTTGGAAGCACGGCAATTCTGGAAGAGCAGGTGTGGAGGCAGAAGCAGCAGCCCACCTGGGATACAGCACCTCCCCAGCAAGTCCAGCTTTAGGAATGACTGCACTCAAGACCTGAGACTCTCCAACTCACCCCCTTCAAAGGGAGCCTGCACACTCGGAAGTCTCCCAGCAACTCCGGAGGTGCATCCGCCCGTGTGGAGGCCAGGGCTCCATCCTCTCTGCGCACACAGACCTCAAGGTCAAAGGCAGCCAGGGATGACAGGGAGACCAACACAAGTTCATCCACAGTCTGCTACTCACTCAGGCCGTCTCATCCACATGCATAGATGAGAGTCAGGCACCAAATGTCAACCGGAAGACGGCAGTTTTCAGACCCTTTCACTTCATCAGATGTGCCCTCAACCTAAAAGGAGAATGCAGCCTTCTACAAAATGAACCTCGCAGTCTCCCTTCCTGACAGATCATATCCAAGCGAGCAAGATCAAAACAAGGGCACCGTCCAAGCAGCCGCCCCGCCGCGACGCAACAGTTTTCAGGTGCACCTGCTCAGTTCTGATCCACCTGCTCCGGGGTGGGGCCCACGGCATCCATAGTTTCTGTAAAGCTCCTGAGGAGTCCTGGAGTGTGGGGCAGGGTTGAGAACCACTGAACAAAATTAGCTTCTCACCGTGGAGGGGCAATGTGTATGGCTAACATGTAGATTAATCCAACCTGTATCTGCTTTCAGTTTTCAGATGTAGTGTAACAATTAGAAAGGCTTGGTTCCCCACTCTGGCTCCCCACTCCAGCTTCCTGCTAGTGTAGACCTCAAACAGCTGACTTTCTGCCACCCGTGAGGGTGATCTGGATTAATTAAGTTCCTGGCTCCGTGGTCTGGCTTTGCCCTCACACAGCTCCAGCTGTGTGGACATTTGGGGAGTGAACTGATGGAGGAAGCTCTCTCTTCTGTCTCTCTGTTTCTGCACTCAGATAAAGCAAATATATATATATATATTTTTCAGTAGTATAAGTTGTAGAATTCTTATCTACAGACAGATAAAAATTACACTATTGTATCTGAAGCAGCCATTTAAGGCAAAGCACTAAACCGCATCCCCCAGTGGAAGGCATCTAATGAGGTACACTGAGAATTAATCCGGGGGCCGGCGCTGTGGCACAGTAGGTTAATCCTCCGCCTGCAGTGTGGGCATCCCATATGGGCACCAGTTCTAGTCCCGGCTGCTCCACTTCCGATCCAGCTCTCTGCTAATGGCCAGGGATGGCAGTGGACGATGGTCCAAGTGCTTGAGTCCCTGCCCCAACGTGGGAAGCCCATAGGAGGTTCCAGGCTCGGGATCGGCTCAGCTCCAG
Source organism: Sylvilagus floridanus (assembly GCA_949820135.1). Lineage (NCBI taxonomy): Eukaryota > Metazoa > Chordata > Mammalia > Lagomorpha > Leporidae > Sylvilagus > Sylvilagus floridanus. The sequence goes on along the minus strand of OX463238.1, from coordinate 20,485,776 downwards.
CCATTGTGGGCCAATCTGGGGAGTGAGCCAACAGATGGAAGACCTTTCTCTCTCTTTCTCTCCCTCTCACTGTAACTCTACCTCTCAAATAAATAAATAAAATCTTAAAGAATCAGACTGCGTGGAGAATCAGGTCGCAGATGCCATCATCAACAACATCTACAACACGGACGTGAGAACAGAGCACTGTGTGACAAACGTGGAGCCCGGCGCAGGGCTGGGCACCCAGCAGGAACCTGCTTTAAACAGTGAACTTGGGATTCAGATGGCAGACCCACAGTCTCAGTCTGCACAGTCTTCGTTCTCTTACTGTGATTTCTCAGATGAGAAAAGCACGCTCCAACACAGGGATATTACAGACTATAGTACCAAAACTTCACATCTGGACACCACAATTATTCTGGTCATGCGGGCTCAAACCTTATAGCCATCTTTTTCAACTTCCTGGCAATACCGTAACTCGGCAATAAACACAACGCAAGGTAGAACATACACCGAAAAGCATGGCTGAGTTCCTATTCAAATACACCCACACATACCTCCCACTCAAACCCAGTCCCCAGAGGTAATTAACACTAAGGATTTTATTTCCCTTCATTTCCTTATTCTAACCATGATCACTTGTGACTCAGGCCTTCCTTTACATTCTGCTGTGTCACTACGTTTGTCCTGGTCCAGGCCTTGCTCTCCTTGCCTCCAGGCTTCTACCCCCACAACCCACCCGTGACCATGTGCCACACAGGGAACCCATCTCTGGCTACGACACAGCCCGGCCCTAGATTAACTCCAGCCCCGGCACGAGGCTGAGTCACGCTGCAGAACCGGCCTGGGAAGGGAGCAGCTGGCGTGGCCAAGGCCACAGAGCGACCTCAGCACGTCCAGGATCAGGCGCTGCCCCTGAATCAGCAGCACCACTCCGCGCGCCTGGCCTGCGTGTTCCCACTCCACGTCCTCCCCAGTGCCAGTCTTCGCAGGGGATCTCACTCAAACGGGCAGAGCTGCTGTCTACACCCTAACAGCAGGAGAGCTAGATGGGTTCTCCCACGGCTATTTTGTCTCCACTTGGAGAAGGTACCCTCTACTTCAATCTGAGAACTCTAAGAATGGTCAGGGTCCACTGTCCATCTTTGAAGTCTAACAGTTTAACTGGAATACCTCTCATTCACAACATGGGGGGGGGGGGTTGCACAGCAGATAAACCTACCGCCTGCGGTGCCAGCATCCCATATGGGCACTAGTTTGAGTCCCAGCTGCTCTTTTTTTTTTATTTTAAAGATTTATTTATTTATCTCAAAGAGTTACATAGAGAAAGAGAGGCAGAGAGAGAGAGAGAGAGAGAGAGAGAGAGATAGAGGTCTTCCATCTGCTGGATCAGAGAGAGCTAGATCGGAAGTGGAGTCACTGGGACTTGAATCGGCGCCCATATGGAATGTCAGCACTGCAGGCAGCGGCTTTACCCACTACGCCACAGCGCTGGCCCCTCGGCTGCTCTACTTTTGATCCAGCTCTCTGCTATGGCCTGGGGGAGCAGTGGAGGATGGCCCAAGTCCTTGGTCCCCTGCACCCATGAGGGAGGAGGAAGTCCCTGGCTCCTGACTTTGGATTGACCCAGCTCCAGCTGTTGCAGCCATTTGGGGAGTGAACCAGCCTAAGACCTCCCTCCCTCTCTCCCTCCCTCCCCCTCCCTCTCCCTCTCCCTCTCCCTCTCCCTCTCCCTCTCCCTCTCCCTCTCCCTCTCCCTCTCCCTCTCTCTCTCTCTCTCTCTCTCTCTCTCTCTCTCTCTCTCTCTCTCTCTGCCTCACTGTAACTCTGCCTTTCAAATAAATAAGTAAATCTTAAAAAAAAAAAAAAATACAGGGTCCTGTGCTGGGGCACAGCAGGTAAAAGCCACTGCGATGCCGGCATTCCGCATGGACACCGTTACATGTCCTGATTACTCCCCTTCTGTTCCAACTGATGCTGATGCGCCCGGGAAAGCAGTGGGGGATGGCCCAAGTGCTTGGGCCCTGTACCCACATGGGAGACCTGGAAGAAGCTCCTGGCTCCTGGCTTCAGCCTGGCCCAGCCCTAGCCATTGTGGCCATCTGGGGAGTGAATCAGCAGATGGAAGATCTCTGTCTCTCCCTCTCTCTCTTTCAAATAAAAGAAACCTTTAAAAGAAAAAAAATTTCAAATGTGAGGATGATGTTCAAAAGTCTCTTGCAGGGGCTGGTGCTGTGGTGTAGTGGATAAAGTCGCCACCTGCAGTGCCAGCATCCCATATGGGTGCTGGTTCGAGTCCCGGCTGCTTCACTTCCCATCTAGCTCTCTGCTACTGCCTGGGAAAGCAGTAGAAGATGGCCCCAGTCCTTGGGCCGCTGCACCCACCTGTGTGGGAAGACCTGCAGGAGGCTTCTGGCTTCAGATCGGCCCAGCTTCCACCACTGCAGCCAACTGGGGAGTAAACCAGTGGTCTCTCTCTCTCTGCCTTTCAAATAAATAAATAAATATTTTTTTAAAAGTCTCTTGCAAGAAACAAAGTTTCAAACTCCAATGAGCATCTTCCTCAATCATTGCTTTACCAACCAACAGTCTTGGAGGAAAGAAAAAGCAATGGTGGTGGACGGGCCGATGGGCCGCCAGCTCCTGTTTCAAGGATTTGTCGCCTTGGCTGCCAGCAGACGGCCTCCAGGTCAGCTCCCTCCCCGGCGGCCTCAGCTCTGGCCAGCCACTGCCCAAAACAGACCCTTGGCCACTGCCCAAAACAGACCCACGAAGGCCGGGAGAGAGGAGTGTGGACATTCAGTCCAACACATGCCAGTTCCTAAGGGCTGCGAACACCCCCAGAGCTTCCGTGTTGTGGATGAAGGCTTCGCAGGTCCCCACTGCAGCCAGCCTCTCCCTCTGCCCAGTCCCACCCCTGCCCCCTGCCCCTGCCCCCTACCCCCTACCCCCTATTCACTACCCCTTCCACAGTGTGAAGTCTTCAAAAATACCCTGTCTCAGCATCAGTTCCTGGACACCCCAAGCTGCAGCAGCAGCAGCAGCAGCAACCCGCCTCCAAGGGGGAAGGCTTGCTCTCTGCACCCTGGACTCAGACGGCTGAGCTCTGCAGGCAGAACGTAGCCTGCTCACGGGCGATGGTTTCGCTCCCGCTCGCATGGTCATTCCGTGGCTGGATGAGGTCAGCCTGCACCAGGCTCCTCAACAAGGGCCCACAGGTGCAGAATCCTGCAGGTCGGAGTCTATACACTGTTTCTCCAGCCTCGACGCCTGAAGAACAGCCTGGCTGGACACAGGATCCGCGGCTGGCGCCTTCTTGAAGGTCTCTGGGAAACTGTGCTCCAGTGGTACCCTCTACTTCAATCTGAGAACTCTAAGAATGGTCAGGGTCCGCTGTCCATCTTTGAAGTCTAACTGTTTAACTGGAATACCTCTCAGCACTGATAATTCGGGGTTCAGTGTCCCAGGTACCTGGTGTGGACCCTTCCAACATGCACATTCAGGTCATCTTTCATTTTGGGGACATTTCTTCCATGGGGCTTAAATATCAACTCCACTGCACTATTTTGGTTTCCGCCTTCATCGTCCAATTATTCTTCTTTGCTATCCTCTACTTCCAACACTTTCCCTCTCCTCTGGTTTTGTTTGTTGTTTTTTGACAGGCAGAGTGGACAGTGAGAGAGAGAGAGACAGAGAGAAAGGTCTTCCTTTTTGCCATTGGTTCACTCTCCAATGGCCGCCACGGCCCGCGCACCGCGCTGATCTGATGGTCTCCCATGGGGTGCAGGGCCCAGGCCCTTGGGCCATCCTCCACTGCACTCTCGGGCCACAGCAGAGAGCTGGCCTGGAAGAGGAGCAACCGGGACAGAATCTGGCGCCCCAACCGGGACTAGACCCTGGTGTGCCGGCGCCACAAGGCGGAGGATTAGCCTAGTGAGCTATGGCGCCGGCCCCTCTCCTCTGTTTTACTCGGTGGCAAATTTTCATTGCCCAGGCAAGAACGGCAACATATCTAGCAGACACACACGTGACACAACAAAACGGTCCCTCTGCTTTGGCCAGTCTCCTCACCAAACCTGGGGCCCATTCCACTTCCTACCTGACGTCTCCAGTTCCTTTCAATCCCTCTCCTGCTGGTTCCAGGAGTCCCCTCCTCACCATTCCCATCCCAGAATACCTCCCTTTTTCTGAATTACTGAATTACATTTTGCTCTCCAACTCATTTCAGCTGGGAAATAAAATTACAGCACTAACTTACGCCATCACAGGCTTGTCAACTGAGCCCTACACAGAAGGAGAACCTGAGCGCCCAAAACTACAACTTACATTGTTCTTTTCCCCTTCAGCGCATGTTATGAGCTGCACTTGGTTGCCCCAAAACCTGCAGGTTTAATTCCAAACCCCCAGAGACTCAGAATGTGACTAGACCTGGAGACAGGGTCTTAGAAAACGTCACTAGGCTAAAATGAGGTCACTGGGGTGGGCCCGACCTCAGCAGGGGTTGTGTCTCTATGAGAAGAGGAAATCTGGACCCACAGAGGGAAGACAGGAGAAACTCCCTCTGCTGACACCTTGATCTTGGAGTGCCGGCCTCCAGAACTGGTCCTTTGTTGTGGCAGCCCTCGCCAGCTAACATGGGATATAATAAGCCTTCAGGTTCTAATTCAAATGACACAGAAACATGTGTGCAACCACACTAATTACAGGATAAATTCATAGTCTTGGAGTTCATGGCAGACATTACACTGCCAAGTATCTACGGACAGGAAACTCATTTAAGTTGCGTGCATCTCCCCACCACAGTCCCGACACCTGCTCTATACCCCACAGTTTGCACTAGATCAGGCACATCCTGGTCCCCACAAGGCCACTCCAGAAAACAAGCTGAGACTCAAGTGAACGTGTGCGTCCTTGACAAAGGCAGGCCTTCCCAGGCAAATGAGACAATCCTAAGTCTCTGATACCCCACGTTCCACCAGTCTGTGGAAGGATTTTCAAGGAAGTGGATCTCCTAACCTGGTTAAGAAACCGAACATTTTGCCAGCTGTATCGCTAAGTGGAAACAAATTTATATTACAACTAACCTAATCAATCAGCAAGATAATTATCATTCATCATAATAATCACTCCAGTAAGTCAATTTTTCTCTCGCTTAGGATAAAACACAAAGAACAAATGTATTTAGCATTCACTATACATTTAAAAGCAAAGACTCCAATATACCCCCAAAAGGACACACTTCTAATCTCTCTCAGCTGTGACTTTCACGTAATATAACCTTACATTTTTAGGAGCTTTAATCATTTTCAAAGCACTTTCCCAGCCAGTACTTTATCACATTCTTGCAAAAAGGCTGGCAGGGGCCGCCACCGTGGCATAGTGGATAAAGTTGTCTCCTGCAGTGCCGGCATCCCATATGGGCGCCGGTTAGAGGCCTGGCCGCTCCACTTCCAATCCAGATCTCTGCTATGGCCTAGGAAAGCAGGAGATGATGGTCCAAGTCCTTGGGCCCTGCACGCACATGGGAGACCTGGAAGAAGCTCCTGGCTTTGGATCAGTGCAGCTCCAGCCGTTGTGGCCAGTTGGGGAGTGAACCAGCTGATGGGAAGACCTCTCGCCCTCTCTGCCTCTCCTCTTTCTGTGTAATTTTCAAATAAAATAAAATAAATAAATCTTAAAAAAAAAAAAAAAAAGGCTGGCAAAAAGACACTGCTCCAGTTTGCTCATAGAGAATCAAACTCAGAGTTCAGTGACTTGCCCAAATCACATCTCAGAGAGCCACAGTACCCAGATCCTCGGACTCCCAGTCCTGGCTCCAGCCACAACAGATATAGGCAGTAATTCACTATTCGCCCACTGGCAGGCATGTGGCCTAGCGGTTAGGTTGCCTGAGTCCCAGCTCTGGCTCCCGACTCCAGCTTCCTGCTAGCGCTCACGGTGGGACGCAGCAGGTGATGCCTCAACTAACCTAACAGGGTGTCAGCCACCCACATGGGAGAGCTGGACTGAGTTCCCAGCTCCGCCTTGGCTTAACCTTGGCTGTTGGGCATCTGGGAAGGGAATCAGTGGTAGGGAGCTAGCGCTAAGTTAAATACATAGAAAATGTAAACATATGATTTAGGGTAATGACTAAATTTCAAAATGATAGTAACTCACAGAATCTACTCATTTTGCTGTATTTTAAACAGCTATCCATTTCATGCCACTTCATCTTACTCCATTCTATCCTAAGATGATGGTTAATCTTACCCAGGTTTATATACAGTTGTAAAAGCTATGCTACTATTCTCCAAGAAAAAGAAAAAAGAACCAAATCCCTACGCTGTGAAAACTCCCCTACATTCTAAAAATGAATGAGGGAAAAAACGGATTTAAACAAGAAAGTTATAGCGATGGAAAACGTCCCATGTGCCTTTGCTAAGTGCTGAGGTTCTGGACCAATTTCCCAAGTGAGAAAACGCGCTCCAAGTTCAGCGTGAGAAACTGAAATTAGGTCTCTGTTTATTTGTGTCAATATACAGTTTATAGATTTCAAGATTAAACTTTAGGAATCCGAGTTTCTGCCACTAAAAATAAATCTCCAGCATGTGGGTCAACAGAAACAAACGTGGTCAGAAGCAGGGAGAACAGAAAAACCTGTCATCCAGCAGAAGCAGCCTTTGCAATATCTGGCTTTCTAGAAATTTTACATCAAGGAACAGGGTCCCGCACCCCGAATCATCCCCTTGTCAGAAGGGAACCAGTGAAAACCCTAAGATGTGGATTTCCCAGGGGTGACGATCAAGAACTACGGCACTTCCAGGGCGGGAGGGGCCCATTCTGAGCCCTGAAAGCACCTTGGGACGGTCAATCTTGGTGAATGTCTGCGAACCACAAGGATAATATACACGCCGACCACCAGCCTCAGAAGAGAAACGGTCGCTTCCAGTTTTCTTTTTCTGCGCTCGCTTCTTTGTGAAAGGAATAGTAAGTCGAAGGTTCTTAGCAGAAGGCTTTAAAAGCGTATTTACCCACATTAAAGGTTTCTGTGGTTTAATATGTACTTTAACATATAATTCATTTGGCAGCCAAAGTATACCTCAATAATATGTCAGTGGTCCTCGCTGCGAACTCCGAAAGATTGAAAGCAAACCGGTCTTCCACAAGTGCACTGACACACAAAGGCTCACTGTGACAAAGAACGCTGGAAAACAAACCCTGTTGGTGTTTCCCTTCCTTTGCAGAAGGAAGCTCTTGGGGCCGGCACTGTGGTGTAGTGGGTAAAGAAAGCCACCGCCTGCAGTGTGGAGTCCCGGCTGCTCCACTTCCGATCCAGCTCTCTGCTACGGCCTGGGAAAGCAGCGGAGACGGCCTAAGTCCTTGCTCCTGCACCCATCGGGGAGACCCAGAATAAGCTCCTGGCTCCTGGTTTCTGATCAGTGCAGCTCTGGCCATTGGGCTATTTGGGGAGTGAACCAGCAGATGGAAGACCTCCTTCCCTCTCCTTCCCTCCCTCCCTCTTTCTCCCTCCCTCTCTCTCTCTCTCTCTGCCTCTGCAGCTCTGCCTTTCAAATAAATAAATAAATCTTTATTAAAAAAAAAAAAAAAGGCAGCAGCAGCTCTTAACCAGACACATGACTGCAGAATGCACACTGCTTCCTGCAGCTGAGATGAGACCTGGAGGTGAGACGTACACACACACTTGAGGGCTCTTCCCTAGCAAAGGGCAGGAGGGTAGAGGCTACTCCAGCCACTTCCTCCTTCCTGGAGGGGAGGTGAGCGGGCTCCTGCAGGCTGGGCAGTCATCCGGATGAAGAGACAGCGCAACAGTGACGCTCACGGAGCTATCGCAACAGCCCTGGCCTGGCCACTGCTCTCTCAGATAAGCCGTCCGCAGGCACACTGCTATCTCGCTCACGCGACTGCGTTTCCTGTCTCATGAAGCCGATCCTAGTCCTCACTGATACGCAGTGATAGAAAACACAGAGGACGTCAACCACACACACACCCCAACAGTCCTTGCTAGTTTGTGTCCCGGCTGCTCTACTTCCCATCCAGCTCCCTGCTAATGTGCCTGGGAAAGTAGCGGATGAGATGATTCAAGAACTTGGGCACTTGCCATGCATATCTGGAGACCAGGATGGAGTTCCAGGCTCCTGTCTTCAGCTTGATGCAGCCTCAGAGGTCACTGAGGAGGGAACCAGTGGGTGGAACATTCCCCCTGCCTCCCTCTAACTCTGCCTTTCAAATAAATAAAACAAATCTTTTTAAAAACAAAAAATTTTAGAGGTAGTGGAAACATGGAATAAAATATTATTAATTTTTGGATTATTTTGGTGCAAAAAAAATTTTTTTATTTCATTTGTGAGGCAGGGAGACAAATAGAGCACCCATCTGCTGACTGACTCCCTAAATGCCTGCAATAGCTGGGGCTGAGCAAGGAAAAAGCCAGGAGCCGGGGATGCAACTCAGGTGTCTCCTGGTGGCTCTGAACAACTACCTGAGCCATTGTGTGCCGCCTTTCAGAGAATGTATCAGCAGGAAACTGGAATCAGGACAGGGGCCAGGTCGCAATCCCAGGCACTCCTGACACCGGGGCACAGGCAGCCTCACCACCCTGTGTCCAGCAGAGACCATTCCCTCCATTTTCTATCTTCCAGAATCTTCCAGAAATTTCTTACCACCTGACTGCTCCTCTCCGAACACTGCCCCAGCATGCACCTTTTCGACCTTTTAAATGTCTGTTATGTCATTTAGTGGAATCTTGCAAGGAGCCACGTGGTCTCTCTAAATCGATTTTCACACCTAGGGAGAAAAAGTACGCGTGCATGCGCGCGTGCGCGCGTGTGTGTGTGTATGTGTGTGTGTGTGTTCCTTCATTCCCAACAGGCTAAAAAAAATTCCAAGCTAACAAAATGAGACTTGAATAAGATCAAGTGTAAAAAGTTAAGTTTTTAAAAAGAAATTCAAGCCGGCACCACGGCTCACTAGGCTAATCCTCCGCCTTGCGGCGCCGGCACACCAGGGTCTAGTCCTGGTTGGGGCGCCAGATTCTGTCCCGGTTGCTCCTCTTCCAGGCCAGCTCTCTGCTGTGGCCCGGGAGTGCAGTGGAGGATGGCCCAAGTGCTTGGGCCCTGCACCCCATGGGAGACCAGAAGCACCTGGCTCCTGCCACCGGATCAGCGCGGTGTGCCGGCTACAGCACGCCAGCCGCGGCGGCCACTGGAGGATGAACCAACGGCAAAAGGAAGACCTTTCTCTGTCTCTCTCTCACTGTCCACTCTGCCTGTCAAAAAATTTTTTTTAATTTTAAAAAATTTTTTAAAAAATAAAAAGAAATTCAGGGGCCGGCACTGTGGCATAGTGGGTAAAGCCAATGCCTATGGGTGCCAGCATCCCACATGGGCACTGGTTTGTGTCCCGCTGCTCCACTTCTGATCCAGCTCTCTGCTATGGCCTGGGAAGGCAGCGGAAGATGGCCCAGGTCCTTGGACCCCTTCACCCACGTGGGAGACCTGCAAGAAGCTCCTGGCTCCTGATCGGCTCAGCTGCAGCCTTTGTTGCCATTAGGGGAGTAAACCAGCAAATGGAAGACACTCACTCTCTCACTCTCTCTCACTCTCTCTCTCTCTCTCTCTGCCTCTCCTCCTCTGTGTAATTCTGACTTTCAAATAAATAAATCTTTTAAAAAAAAAAAAGCAATTCATCACCTATGTGCATATTGAGAAAGAGAACCTGGTGGCTCCTACTAAAAAAGTGAAAGGGACTGGGTGATTTGGGGCAGCAGGTTAAGACACTGCTTGGGAAACCCACATCCCACAGAATGCCTGGGCTCAGTCTCGGCTGCCCTTCTGATTCCAGCTTCCTTTAACCCGCACCCCAGGAGGCAGCAAACGATGATACAAGGATTTAGGTCTCTGCCATCCACGTGGGAGACCCAGGTCCATTCCCAGGCTCCTGGCTTTGGCCTGGTCCAGCCCTGGCTACTGCAGGCACTGGGGGAGAGAACCAGCGGATGGAAGACATCTGTGTATATTTGAAATAAAATGAAAATAAATATGCAGAATTTTTTCTAGAAAGAGAAAAAAGGAAGCCTGATGTTTCTGGCTGTTTGTCTTTGTTTTCTTGGGGCAAAAATCCACAGGGTCCCAGTGGGAAGAAACTGCTACAAGTACTAAGGGAATTCCAGACTTCTTAGAGTGGAGTCCACACAACAACAGAATGGAACCCCTGCAAGAGGCACTGTGCAGATCTCAGCCGAATCACTCTATCCGCCACGGACCAAACGCGAACCCCACACGAGTTCTGAGCTGACATCAGGACAGGGGGCCGCGTGGTGGCGCAGACCCCTAGGCTGCCACCTGTGACAGCGGCATCCCACGTGGACGCTGGCTGGGTCCTGGCTGCCCTGCCTCCAACCCAGCTCCCTGCATGTGTCCGGATAAGCTGCACATGACGGCCCAAGTGCTTAGGCCTCTCCACCCACGCTGGAGACGCAGAAGCAGCTCCTGGCACCTGGCTGCAGTCCGGCTCAGCCCTGGCTGTTGCAGCTGCTTTGGGAGTGAACCAGCAAATGGTAGATGGATCGCGCGCTCTCTAACTCTGCCTTTCAAATAAGCAAATCTTTTAAAACTTTTTTTTTTTTGTACAACACATTAGGGTTGAGAACATGAATACTGAAAAGATGAGGGATAATTTATCCTTGAGAAGTTGTTTTTTTTTTTTTTTTTTAAGATTAAGTAAGATCATGGGTCCGGCCTGATGATGCAGCAGCACACCATATGGCTGCCAATTCGAGTCCCAGCTGCTTCACTTCCAATTCAGTTCCCTGCTAATGCACCTGGGAAAGCAACAGAAGTCCTTGGGCCCCTGCACCCACGTGGGAGACCCGGAAGAAGGTCTGGCTCCTAGCTTCGGCCTGGCCCAGCCCTGGCAGTTGAGGCCATTTGGGGAATGAACTGGCAGATCAAAGACCTCTCTCTCTAGCTGTGCCTTTCAAATAAATCTTTAAAAAAAACCTTAGGCAAGATCAACCTAGATTTAATAAGGCTGACAACTGTCCTCAACATGGTGACGACCTGTTTGTCCTGTGACAGAGATGACCGGGCTTCCTCTGCACCACTTCAGAGGCAGACTGGGGTCAGCCAGTGGCGGCCGAAGACAGCCAATGTGGAGCCAAAATCAGGGACCATCTTGAGGTCGAGAGAGGCTCAGCCACGGGAAGCCGACCTCTGGGGGCTGGACTCCCCAGTGCATCGCAGGAGGGGCCAGGCGGAAGCTGAGTAACGAATCAGTATCAGGGATGTCGTAAAGGGATCGGTATCTCCACTGGCAGGGAGTGAGGATTCCTGCGGCCAGCCTTGCCGGAGCTGAGCCCACAGTGCCTCAGGTCGGCAGCCATGGCCACGGCCAAGGCCACAGGGAGCCGCACCCCTGCCAGGGCCGTGGTCTCCGTGACAGCAGTGCTCACGAGACACGGGGCACAGTCCTGGGGCCTGGAAAAGACAGTGCAGGCCAGGCCCGCCGCACACCCTGGTGCTTCTTCTTCTGTCTTCTTCCGGGCTTCTCTAAGACAGGAGCAAAGTGAGGGGTGACCAGGATGAGCCAGACGGACGTGCTGGAACATGAGGGGCCGTCCAAGCTCTGCACGTCAGACTACACGCGAGGAACAGGACAAGGGAAGCAAACATGGACTCTGACGCCCTGCGGCAGGGGCTGCTTCCAGCTCTGCACGGTGCCAGCCCTGCATCCCACAAATGCAGAACTGGCAGCCCTGGGTGCTGCTGTGCGGCTCCCCCTCATTCCAGGGGGGTTTTCCAAGAAAGGCTGGCAGGAGCTCCACGCTGAAGGAGCTGCGGGTCTGGAACACACTCCTTTGCCTGCGTTGCATCATCAACTCATAAATGTCTCCATCCCCAGTGCCTAACTACCAGTTTCCCAAGGTAATGATGTCAACAGTCGATGAGGACACACGGAAGGCCCGCCCAGCTCAGGAGGAGCCCTGGAGACACCCAGAGACAGGCCCAGGGACCAGAGAGCCACCCGATCTCAGCTCTTCGTTGTCCGCACGCTGCATGAATGCTTAGGGGAGAAACATACCACGCTTTGTAAAAACAGCTTCAAAGGACTCTCCTCCCCAGACTTCCCTAGCCAGCCAATACACACACACACACACACACACACACACACACACACACAGTGCAATTAGCCATGGTATTGTTCTAAAGAACGTGCAGCCTCCTCCCCAGAATCCCGCACAGAAAAACCATCTTGATGAACCAATTCGCTAAAACACAGGTTCCAGGATTGCAAATGAAGCAGCAAGAATGAGCGGCAGAGTGAAGGAGGCTGGCCCTGGGCAAGGGTGCACCCTCGCCCAGGGCCTCTCCATGCCGCCCTGCCCAGGGCCTAGGGAGCAGGGTTTGTGAACGGAGCAAGCTGCTCACCCTCCACCCTCCCTCCGTGTTTCTCCCGCCCCCACTCACAGCAGCTCTCGGGATGGCAGGCCGGCTGGCAAGGAGCTGTGCCTTCAACCCCAAAATATAAAAAGACAAAGAAGGCAACATACGCTCTTCCCCACTGAGCCAAACATGTCAAAAAGCTTACTTATACCCGGGTCTCTGCCAGCCACAGCTTCGAGGACAGCCACAGAAGCTGGACCCAGGAGATGCGCATCTACCTGGCTGTTTACTGTACAAGTCTTCTTTCAATTTGAGTTTACTGAAATTTTTTGTAACAAGAAGAAAGAAAAAATGGCTTACGACTGAAAACACAGAGGAAAGAGTAGAAGAGAGCAGAGTCTATGATCCGGAGAGCCAGGCAGCAGTATTTGTCATCACAGTCTTTTTTTTTTTTTTTAAGAAATTATTTATTTTTTCGAAAGGCAGAGTTACAGAGAGAGACAGAGAGACAGACAGAGACAGAGAGGTCTTCCATCTGCTCGTTCACTCCCTAGATGGCCACACAGGCAGAGCTGTGCCTATCCGAAGCCAGGAGCATCTTCTGGGTCTCCCACGCAGATGCAGGGGCCCAAGGACTTGGGCCATCCTCTACTGCTTTCCCAGGCCATAGCAGAGAGCTGGATCGGAAGTGGAACAGTGGGACCTGAACCAGTGCCCATACAGGATGCCAGCACTGTGCAGGTGGTGGCTTTACCCAAAGAAATACATAATACATAAATCTTAAAAAAAAAAAAAAAAAGACACCCGTAACCATCATCAAAGTGCTTGGGTTTGAGTCCGGGCTCTACTTCTAGTCCAGCACCCTAGTCAAGTGCACCCTGAGAGGTACTAGGTGACAGCTCCTCCAGTTGGCTCCCTGCCAGCCACGTGGGAGACCTGGCTCCCAGAGTCCCACGCTCCTGTCACCTGACCCAGTCCCAGCTGTTGTAGGCATTTGGAGAGGAAACGAGCAGATGGAAGAAAAAAAAAAGTCATCTCCATAAACAGCAAATCCTAAGTCATTCACTCCCAAAACCAAGGGATATAACCATGACATTGTCATCATGATGCAATACAGGGTTGGGGGTGTCAGCACTCCTTCCTGGGCATAACCACCCAGATGAATACCAAGATTCGAGGGGAGGAGTCTTGGCCTAACGAGTGAGACAACGGTTAGGGACCCTGAGCACCACACCAGCACAGCTGGGTTCAGTTCCTGGGTCTGACTCCTGACTCCAGCCGCCGGCTAATGCTCACCCTGGGCAGCAGCAGCTGGGCACTCAAGCAGATGGTTCCTGCCGGCATCTGGGGAGTGAACCAGCAGGTGGGAGCATTCTCTCTCTCTCACTCTGCATCTCAAATCCACGCGCAGAGGAGGGTGGGAGAGCCTTACCAGGCAATGCTCACTTTGTGTCAGTGGCCTCTCCTTCCCCAGGGCAACAGAGAGGCCTGGACTCGACCTTTCACAAACCAAACTTCTACAGCAAACTCCGCTTAAATGAAGTGCTCAGTGCACTGGGAGTGTTTTGATTTGTTTTTCCAAGCTAGCTTAGGGCAAGCTTCTGAAGTCATGTCTGGCACATCCGACCGGCCACCTTTCCAGAGACGTCCTGCCATCGATTCCCGGCCTGATCTAGTTTGAAGGCTGACTCGGGGTGGACTCTCTGGAAGCGGCCGCCTGACTTCCGGCTGCGCCACTGTGGTCTGGGGCTGACTTGGCAGTGGCTGGCACTCGAGGAATTGTCTGCACACTACTCTTCTGGCCCAGGCCAGCACCAGCGCGGGCACAGCCACACCCCTGTGAGTGGCTCTCACAGCCCGGTGCTAGTTTGCCAAAGGGCTCCTCCCCCTGCCGAGGCCCCTCTCACACTTCCCCAGGACTGAGGCTGCAAGGTAAACACCTCGCCCAGCCGGGTGCCCAGGGCAAATGTTTGCACTCTCCCCTCAGCACCATGCTGTGGTGTCAGCTCTCCTAGGGCTCCTCCTCTGGACAGCTCCTGTAACCCCAACCCCTGGGATCTAAATCACTCTCCAGGCCTCCCCAGCACTCCTCAACTTCCCCTTCCTCGGGTGACACAGCCTGGGACGAGGTCTGCACCTGGATACAAGGCACTGGGCAGAAGAGGGCTCCCTGGCTGAGCGCACTCAGAACAGTGAACCGGTGGTGTGGTCCCGTGCAGCAATGATTTCTGTGTCTGTTTCCTGCCCTGTCAGTTTTCCCCAGGATAAAATGTCTTTTTATTTTTTATTTTTTTGACAGGCAGAGTGGACAGTGAGAGAGAGAGAGACAGAGAGAAAGGTCTTCCTTTGCCGTTGGTTCACCCTCCAAAGGCTGCTGCAGTCGGTGCGCTGCGGCCGGTGCACCGCGCTGATCCGATGGCAGGAGCCAGGTGCTAGGTGCTTCTCCTGGTCTCCCATGCGGGTGCAGGCCCAAGCACTTGGGCCATTCTCCACTGCACTCCCGGGCCACAGCAGAGAGCTGGCCTGGAAGAGGGGCAACCGGGACAGAATCCGGCGCCCCGACCAGGACTAGAACCCGGGGTGCCGGAGCCGCAGAGAATTAGCCTATTGAGCCGCTGTGCCGGCCTAAAATGTCTTTTTAAATGTACCTTACGACACCATTCAGTAAAAGTAATAAAATACCCCATTACAAAAAAAAAAAAAATTCCACTGGACACGGGGAACATACGCTTCCACCTGCACACGTGATGTTTTTCCCTGTAAAGGACTCGGCATTCTGAATATCTTTCTCTATCAAATATGTTATTACAACATTATCTATAGGGACCTACTGTTGGACGTTCATGTTGCTGCAAATCGGTTCCCACCAGGAATGGCTGGGAATCATGGTAAGCACGGCTTTGTCAGCTTATCTGATTTCCTGATGAGATTCTTAAGAGGAGTTCTGGGAAGCAGCGTTGTGTAGCAGGTTAAGCCATTGCCAGAGACACCTGCATCCCATATGGGTGCCGGTTCAAGCCCCAGCTGCTCCACTTCCAATCTGGCTCTCTGCTAATGCACCCAGGGAAGCAGCAGGACATGGCCCAAGTGCTCGGATCCCTGAACCCACGTGGGAGACCTGGGAGAAGTTCCAGGCTCCTGGCTCCAGCCTAGCCCAGCCCTGGACATTGCAGCCATCAGGAGTGAACTGGAGGACAGAAGGGCTCGCTCTCTTTCTGTCTCTAACTCTGCCTTTCAAAAACACAAATCTTGAAAAAAAAAAAGAAAGACAAGTTTCTTTTTTTGATTTATTTTTTATTTATTCGAAAGAAGGAAAGAGAGTGCTTTCATTCTGCTGGTTCACTCCCCTGGCCACAATGACCAGGGCTGGGCTAGGGCAAAGCCAGGAGCTAGGAAGTTCATCCAGGTCTCCCATGCAGGTGCAGCTGCCCAAGCACTTGGACCACCTCCTGCAGCTTTCCCAGGCCATAGCAGGGAGCTGGCCCAGAAGCGGAGCAACTGGGACTCCAACCGATGCCCATAAGGGAGGCCGACACCACAGGCAGAGGCTTTACCTGCTATGCCACAGCACCGCCCTGAGAGAGGAGTTTCTTTCTCACACTTAGGTAAGCAGTGTCAAGTGCAAATTCCACTGTGAATGGTTTCCTTTATCTTAGTACATTTTTCATTGCTATGCGAGAACACCTGAGACAGGGCAGTGGATGAAGGCAAGAGGTTTATTTGGCTCTCACCATCTGGGAGGCTGGAATTCCAAGGTGGCAAGCGCCTTCAACTCCTGGGGGAAGTGGGAGGAACGTGGGAGTGTGCAGCAGACAGCACACCAGGGGTGCGCCTACTCTAACACAACTGGCTCTAGATAACTACACCAGTCCTGGGACAGCAGCAACTCACAGGAGAAAGAAGTGATGTTAATTCCTTCTGAGGGCTCTGCCCCCACGGCCCAGACTCCTCCCACTCGGCCCCCTCCCAACACTGCTGCACTGGGGAGCAAAGCCTTCCTTGGAGTGGGGACAGACCACATCGAGCCACAGATCCAGTGAGTGCTGGTGGGGACTCGGAACCCCTGACTCTTTACAGAACAGTCTTGTGCTGTAGGTACAATCTCCCAATTTTACAAATGAGAAAACTGAGGCTCAAGATCACAGTTAGAGGCCCCCACAGTGGCACAGCAGGTTAAAACCACAGCCTGCAGCCCTGGCATCCCATATGGGTGCCCGCTGGTTTGAGTCCCGGCTGCCCAAGGGCTTGGACCCCTGCACTACACGGGAGACCTGAAGAAGCTCCTGGTCCTGGCTTCAGATCAGCTCAGCTCCAGCTTCTGTGGCTATTTGGTGAGTGAACCAGTGGATGGAAGACCTCGCTCGCTCTGTCTCTGCCTCTCTTGGTAACTCTTTCAAATGAATAAAATCAATCTTTTAAAAATACAATAAAAAGATCACATGGTGAGTAAGCCACAGACATGATTAAAAGCCAGAGCTCCGGTCCTTCCCTACACTAGTTCTGGCTTCTTCTCAAATGCAACAATTTTTTTTTTTTTGACAGGCAGAGTGGACAGTGAGAGAGAGAGACAGAGAGAAAGGTCTTCCTTCACCCTTGGTTCACCTCCCAATGGCTGCTGCGCTGCGGCCGGCACATCACGCTGATCCGAAGCCAGGAGCCAGGTGCTTCTCCTGGTCTCCCATGGGGTGCAGGGCCCAAAGACCTGGGCCATCCTCCACTGCACTCCCGGGCCACAGCAGAGGGCTGACCTGGAAAAGGAGCAACCAGGACAGGATCTGGCACCCCGACCAGGACTAGAACCCGGGGTGCCGGCGCTGCAGGGGGAGGATTAGCCTATTGAGCCGTGGTGCCAGCCACAACAATTTCTTAAAAAAATAAAATAAAATGGGATGGGGAAGAGTGGGTGTTTGGGGGTAAAGGTTAATAAGATGCTACTGGGGCACCCACATCCCATATCGAGAGCCTGGGTTCAAGTCCTGGCTCTGCTTCTGAGTCCAGCTTCCTGCTAGTGTGCACCCTGGGAGACCAGCTAAGGGCTCAAGAGCCTGGGTCCCTGCCACCCACATGGGAGACCTGGCCTGAGTTCTTGGCTCCTGGTTTTGTCCTGGCCCATCCCCAGCTGTTGCGGGCATTTAGAAGTGAACTAGTAGCTGACAGATCCTCTCTCTTTCTCTCTCTCTCTCATAAAATGAAAATAAATTTTAAAAGTTTTGGAAAGGACAACCTTGTTATTTTTATAAAAGGGCAGCCCTCCCAATCTCGTAATATCAGAGCACTTATGTGCAATGCTCTGTTCTAAATGCCTTACACGTTCTGAGCAGTCAAACTCTGCAGCAGGCACTATAATGACACCTATAAAGAGAGGAAGCTGAGGCACAGAAGGACCTGGAAACTTGTCAGAAGTCACCAGCTAGGGGATCCCACATCAGACTCCAGCCCAAATGTTCTGGTTCCAAGCACAAATTCTAGCCACTGAGCTACTGCGACCCTGGGAGGCTGAAACGAAACACCCCGCCTGGGTGCTCACCACCCTATCCGCCTGCCTCTCAGGCTTACTTCACAGCCCTGCCCCGGCCCTGACCCCGGCTCCTGTCTTAACTTCCTTCCCCTCCTCCCACCCCCTGCACTCAGCCTGCCTACAGCTCTTACCCACCCAGTGTGGTTTCCACTTCCCATTCTATTCTTCACACCCTGCCCCAGTCCTGAGCCCCATTACACAAAGCCAGAAAAGACTTAAGTAGAAAGAATTCAGCGATCTCAGCTCACAAACACACCTGGAGAGCAGAGATTGTAAACTCCAGCTTAACCGACAAGCTCGGAGCTTTCCAGTAACCTGTAGCTCCTTACACTGTTACCTAATTACGACCTGTAATCATTACCTTTTCATATTTTTTAAAATTTATTTGACAGGTAGAGTTATAGACAGTGAGAGAGAGAGACAGAGAGAAAGGTCTTCCTTCCCAAATGGCCACTATGGCCAGTGCTGCGCCAATCCGAGGCCAGGAGCCAGGCACTTTTTCCCGGTCTCCCATGTGGGTGCAGGGGCCCAAGCACTTGGGCCATCCTCCACTGCCCTCCCAGGCCACAGCAGAGAACTGGACTGGAAGAGGAGCAACCGGGACTAGAACCCAGCACCCACGTGGGATGCTGGCACCACAGGCAGAGGATTAAGCTAGTGAGCGATGGCGCCAGCCCCTAATCACTATCTTCTAATCATCAAGACATGAAAATATTTAAGGGCTCTCTGCCTCCAACTTGGAAGATCTGAGGCACTTTATGCAGAACCTTGAGACTCAAACTATGGTTTAAACAAAGTTTTATGCATCCTTATTAAGTTTACAAGGTTTCAAGATATTCTTTGAAAAGATCTCTTTTTTACAAAAGATTTACTTACTTATTTGAAAGTCAGATTTATAGAGAGGGAGACAAGGGAGAGATCTGTCATCCACTGGTTCACTCCTTGGTAGATGGCCACAAAGGACAGGGTGGGGCCACAATGAAGCCAGGAGCCAGGAGCTTCTTCCCAACTGCTTTAGCAGGGAGCTGGGCTAGAAACGGGGCAGCCCCGATTCAGATTGGAGTCCATATGGGATGCTGGCATCACAGGCCACAACGCCAGCCCCAAAAATCTCTCTCCTTAAAACTTTACTAATCTGGGAGCTGACGCTGTAGCACAGTGAGTAAAGCCACCGCCTGCAGCGCCGGCATCCCATTTGGGTGCCGCTTCCAGTCCTGGCTGCTTCACTTCCGATCCAGCTCTTTTCTATGGCCTGGGGAAGCAAAAGATGGCTCAAGTCCTTGGCCCCCTGCACCTGCGTGGAGGACCCAGAAGAAGCTCCTGGCTTCCGACTGGTGCAACTCCATCCGTTGTGGCTATCTGGGGAGTGAATCAGCGGACGGAAGACCTCTCTCTCTCCCTCCCTCCCTCCCTTCATTTCTCTCTCTCTCTGTCTCTCTGAGTCTATCTCTCTGTAACTCTGCCTTTCAAATAAACAAACAAATCTTAAAAAAAAAAAACTATTAATCTGGAAAGGGTCATGTTTTGGATAAGGGTTAGCTAGACTTCAAATGTTCAACAAATTTTCTTGATGATAAACAACTAAAGAGAAAAAACGTTAAGTACTAAGCATTTAATCACAATGCACTATCTATATCAAACCAACGCTATGCAAGTCATTATCATTTCAGACATTTTAATCAGTCCCCAGAGATAAACTAGCTTATTACTGTTCAGTATTGCGTTCTCCCAGCTTACATGCATCGGCAGCATTTTGATACATGTCAATAAATGATGCTACCTGGTCTTGCTTTTCTTGCTCTCATTTGAAGACAGGGAAGGGCAGACTACAGAAGGCGGTAGGAGTAGGTGGCGAGGGCGGAAGCACCTCGTCAGCATCATGCCTGTGAATCTGAGAACCTTCTGGGCGGCGAGGACTGCTGCAGCCTGGCGGGCCCTGGGAACGGCACCACCCAGATCAACCCGCCTCCCACCTGAGCCCCAGGACTGCAGCCAAGCTTTCTCTCCGGGGCTACCCTCGGAAGTAAGTAGGCAAACCCTTCTAGAGCCCGTTAAGGGCTGAATAAAGGTTCATCCTCCACACCCTGAATCCTGGTTTCACTACCCGGCTTTGCAGATAAGACCCGCCTGCTGAGGTTAGAGGAATCAAGTGGGGCTACACAGCAACATGCTTCCAACTAAGCAATGTGAGGTGTGAACGCTCACACTGAAAAGCCAGCAGGGGAAAAGCGGGCTTCAGTGCTGAATGGACTCATTTAATTCTCAGCAAACTGGAGGGGTGGGGTTACAGCAGGAATCCGTGCTCATTCTACTAAAACAGCACTCCAACTATAGACCGAGCAGACTCAGGTCTCGCCCTAGGGTGCTTCTGGACAAATGTGGACAAACAGGACCCCTGCCCCCACGAGGATGCCCCTGGCAGGGGCATAAAGCAACCTGCCCAAGCAAGCTTCTCCTAGCCTCCTCCCTGAAGGCCAAAACAAAGGCAGAGCGTTCACTGACCACCAAGACCTGCAAAGCAACCTATGTAACCTATCAGCAAGAGAAGCAAGCTCAGACTCCTAACCCATTCTATTCATAGCAGAAAGACCATGATGTGGCAAGCACTGCCCAACAGGGCCATTCCCTGAAATCTACGAGGAAAACACTGATGCACTGACACACCCTAAGTGTTCAACAAGTGCAAATGCTGGTGCTGGGGGAAAGAAGAAAAAAAGACCTCAAAAGCTGTAAATTCAGGAAACTAACATCCAGTAATAGCCTAAGTAACTCTGGGGAGCTAGAAATCTTTATTTTGGGAACCAAAATTAGAAGTATTAGAAACAACAACAGAAGCTGACACTGGCTCAGTGGTCTAAACCTCCTGTGACGTCAGCATCCCATACGCGCGCCAGTTCATGTCCCAGCTGCTCCACTTCTGATCCAACTCCCTGCTAATGCGCCTGGGAAAGCAGCAGAGGGTGGCCAAAGTGTTTGGGAGTAAACCAACAGATGGCACATCTCTCCATTCCCCTCACCGTTGCCTTTCAAATAAATGTTAAAGGGGAAAAAAAAAAAAAAAACTTGTATAAAAGTACCAGCAAAAAGAAATCCGTAGATTCAGTGACAAGATTCAACGTGTAGGGCCGGCGCTGTGGCTCAACAGGCTAATCCTCAGCCTTCAGGCGCCGGCACACCAGGTTCTAGTCCCGGTTGGGGCGCCGGATTCTGTCCCGGTTGCCCCTCTTCCAGGCCAGCCCTCTGCTGTGGCCAGGGAGTGCAGTGGAGGATGGCCCAAGTGCTTGGGCTCTGCACCCCATGGGGAGACCAGGAGAAGCACCTGGCTCCTGGCTCCTGCCATCGGATGAGCGCGGTGCGCCGGTCGCAGCGCGCCGCGGCTATTGGAGGGTGAACCAACGGCAAAGGAAGACCTTTCTCTCTGTCTCTCTCTCTCACTGTCCACTCTGCCTGTCAAAAAAATGAAAATTTAAAAAATAAAAAAAGATTCAATGTGTAGAGAGGGATTTTACAACATAATGTTATCAAATAAGCGCATAAACCATACAAATTGGAACGAAATCACTGCTGTGACTATTTAAAGGCTTACTTGAATAACAATTCTTTTATTAGCCATAAGAATAATTACAGAGGGACAAAAACCTGATCAATCATGGAGACAATACCAGGAAGACTAGTGATTTCTCCTCATACGGCTCACACCTATAATCACCATCTACCTGTTCAAAATCCCTAAGGGGGAAACGAACAACAACAAAAACGCTCAAAATCCAAACTCCAGAGGCAGAATTTATTTCCTGCCCTCCTGCCACCAGTTCCCTGTTCTACTCACCCTCCCCTCCCACCCACCCTCCCTCTTTCAGGGACAGGTGTTCAGGTCTCTTAGAGCATCACTCTCCCTCTCCAGCTTCTCTTTCCATCCTCCACTCCAAAGTGGGAAGAAAAACAAAATGTAAACACTGTGCCTTTAAGACAGCAAGAGACCAGAAGAGCAGTCTCCGGTGTGTCCCAGGTGTGTCCCAGGTCCCGTGCCTGGTAAACCGGGCAAGGACACCACACACGACCTGCTCCTGCTCGGGTTGGACGCTCATTTTCTGTATCCTAGAATTTGAGGCTTCCAAGGACGAGCAACTCTCCTTAACGGACACAGAGGGTACCCACAGATAACTTTCAGCTGGCCCAAGTGGGCAGTGGAGGATAACCTTCTCCCCACCATGGCCCAAACGCGGCCAATCACTGTAACCCCTGCCCAGTTACCTACACACGCTTTCAAATTAAAGCGAAGGCTGAATTTACCACGCAGGTTAAAAGGATTAAAAGATTAAGGAACAGAGAAGCCAGGGCTTTCTCCACCTCACTCTCCTGTTTCAACCTCAAATTACTGCCAGCCCTCTAATGAGGAGCCTACTCACTGCGAAGGCACTTAATTACCCACGAATTACACCAACCGTAACCAATTTCAGGATCACACATCAGATTTTCCCCCAAACGCGAATCTGCTAATTAAGTTACATGAAAGGCAAACGAACAGGCAATTTGGATGTGACACTTACTCACGAGAAAGCAGACTTACAGGATGAGTACTGAGATTCCCAACGGCAGCCACTCCTGGCGCACGGCGCATTACACACGGGGATAATTGCAGCTAAAATACAGGGAGGCAGAGACCCGTCTCCTCGACTCAAGCATTTCCAGGAAACAACAAGAGGATTCTTCTCCTGCCAAACCAAGCAGGCCCAGGGGGACCTGCTCCGGCCTGTGAATCAACCCACACGCGTTTGCTTGCTAAGGCCAACCGGTTCCTAACTTCCAGGGATGCCCACGGCACACACTGCAGTTGCCTTGTTCTGAGTCCTCATCGAACGAACCTGCCTCTTAGCTCATCAAGCTTCGTATCCTGAGCTCTTTCCACTTCTCACGAGAAAAAAAAGATCGTAGGAGAGACATCTGTCTTTGCAACCCAAATTTTTTGTAAATAAACTTTCCAAGGTCCTGCGTTGTGGCACAGAGGGTTAGGCGACGCACGGCCTGTGACGCCAGCATCCCACATGGGTGTGGATTTGAGTCCAATCCAGCAGCCTGTTAATGCTCCTGGGAAAGCAGCAGGAAATGGCCCATGGAATTGGGCCCCTACCACTCATGTGGGAGACCCAGACAGAGTTCAGGCTTCTGGCTATGGCTTGGTCCAGCCCCGGCTGTTGCTGCCATTTGGGGAGTGAATCAGTGGATAGATCTATCTATCTCTATGTCTCTTTCTCTTTTTCTCTCCCTGCCCCAAGTTACTCTGCCTTTCAAATAAATGCCTTAAAAAAAAAGGCATTTTCCCTGCATACGCTCCTGCACAAAGACATCATTGAGAAAGAAAATCCGTTCGACCAAAAGGCCTAGGAGCCTGTAGGAAAATACGCAGTGTTTGTGGCTGAGGCTGGTGTGCAGCTGCAGCGAAGCAGCTTTCCGACCTGCCGCCAAACACAGCGCCGCCCAATCCCAAACCCAGTCCCAGGAGCCCTGCAGCAGCGGGGGGAGGGAGGCAACTTACTGGGCACTACAGGTTACGGGTTAAACTATGCCAGATGTGACCTTATTAGGAAGCAGTCACTGTGGATGCTGGGGCGGGGGGTACAGGCTGGGCCCCTCCTGCTCCTCCCCAGCTGAGACATGGGGGGGGGGGCGACAAAGGCAGAGAAGCCCCACAAGCTGGGCAGGAGTGCCCCATGGACTGCAGCTGGAGCTCAGCCCGCTGGTAAGGGAAGCAACTCCGGACACCCAGTGTCCTAGGAAACTGCTCTTGAACTTGGGTTCCTTCCCCTTACCCTGCTCCGTCCAGAGTCCGCAGGGAATCCCCAGTTTTGCGGCTGGGGGGGGGGGGGGGGGCCTTCACAGGCTCTGCCCCAGCGCTGCTGCTCCTCCCCCCAGCTCCCCAGCCACCTCCTCCCAACCCCACCCCAGCCCTGGGCACCATCCCTGCCCCTCCCCCACCCACCCTCCATCTGCCAAAGGTGGGGGAGGTGGAAGTCCCCTTCCCCGTGGGTGGTTCCTGCACTGCTTCGCCCACCCCGGTTCTCACAGAACCTTTACACTTCTTTCACTTCTCACTTAATACCACCTCCTCCTGCCCCAACAAGCCCCTCCTCCACGCCCACACACACACAGGGGGCTGGGCCAGGACCCAGAGCTGAGCCCACACACCGCCCTGTGCAGCGAGGGGCCCCTCCCCCCACCACGGAGATTTTTTTGGGCCAGATTCACTTCCCTCAGGAGAAGTGAGTCCTCCCAGACACGGCTCCTCCATTCTCCCCCGGAAAGTGGACCCGCCACGGCCTACGCACCTGTCCACCTCACGTGCCAGGGCAGGCTGGACCCCACTGCCCAGCAACCCCACCTGCCTCCCCATCACAGCCTGACCCGCCAGTGGAAACTCGACACCACGTGCCCAGAACACAGGCGGTGTCTGCTGGAGGTTGCTAAAATCCAGGGCCAGAGACGGGAGACAAGGCTGGAACACCACCTCCCTCCCCCGCAAGGTTCTGCCTACAAGAGCACTTGGTTCTCTCATGGTTGTTTCTTCTTTTTTTTTTTTTTTTTTTTTTGGTAAGATTCACTCATTTATGTGAGAGGCAGAGTTAGAGAGAGAGGGAGAGGAAGAGGCAGAGAGAGAAGTCTCCCATCTGCTGGTTCACTCTCAAATGGCCTCAATGGCTGGAGCTAAGCTGATCCGAAGCCAGGAGCTTCTTCCGGGTCTCTCACAGGGGTGCAGAGGCCCCAGCACTTGGGCCATCTTCCACTGCTTTCACTCCTGGGTCTTCTTTATCCAAACGTATACCGTGGCATGTGACTCCTTAGCCTGGACCAGTGGTCCCCCAAGCTGGCCCAGCACGAGAATCAGAGAGCTCCTGATTCAGGAGGCCCCAGGTGGGTCAGGGTGATGCCGAGTCTGCAGCGTCCCGGCTACAGAGGCTCATTCAGTGGAGCACAGGCTGCGGTCGGCCTGTGCACCCTCCATCCCCCACCCCACCACTTAGGCAAAGCCCTGGTTATGGTCAGTGACCACGACTTCCGTGTGACTAAGCCTTGCTGGGCAGAGCTAAACACAGTGTCCCCAGCCAGCAAGAGTTCAAGGTGAGTACAGACCCACTGGCCTGGGACACCTGGCCAGGGGGGTGGGGGGTGTGCCCAAGGCAGCTCCGGAGGCCAGCAGCCCTCCCATAAGTCGGACAGCAGCTGGGCCACATGGTGACCACTACAGGACAGACAGGCAGAAAGAACAGGGCTCTGGGTGCTGACGCCAACCTGCTGGGCTAACCAGCCGCCACCACCACCCTGCCTCCAGGCTTCTCGGGAGGTGACATAATGCCGCCCTGATTGTTTGCACCGGTTGAGTCAGGGTTTTCTGTTACCAGCTGCTGAAAATAAATCACAAAGCAACAAAGCAGCTCAACCTCTGCACACACAGCGAAGGCATGTGTGCCAGAGTCCTCCTAAAAATGCCAGGGTTCAGTAGCTATGGAAACCACCTGGAAGCAGTGCAAAGCTGTACTGCAAAACGTACCTGCAGACAGAACTCTGGGTCTGTCCCATAAGAGCCACAGTTGGTGGTAGTGGCAGTGGTGGTGGTGGTGGTTGGCCCCACACAGAATACACTACAGCCTGTTAAAGAATCTGACTGCTGCACGGGCATCATCAGGCTAAGCCACAGCTGGGGACAAGTGCATCCACAGATTAAGGTCTGTCCCCACTTCCAATCTGGATTCCCACTAGCATGTCCGGAAGGCAGCGGGGCACAGCCCAAGTACTTGGGCCCCTGCCACCCACATGAGAGACCTGGACAGAGTTCCTGGCTCCTGGCTGTTGTGGCCATTTGAAGAGTGAGCCAGGGAATGGAAGCTCTGCCCCTCTGCTTCCTTCTCTATCTGCTGTCTGCCTTTCATACAAAAAATAAACTTTTTAAAAAATATGGAATAACACACAATGCAATATAATTTTTA
The DNA here is from genome assembly GCA_949820135.1 of Sylvilagus floridanus. NCBI lineage: Eukaryota > Metazoa > Chordata > Mammalia > Lagomorpha > Leporidae > Sylvilagus > Sylvilagus floridanus. The sequence continues at coordinate 20,459,914 of OX463238.1, read as the reverse complement.
AAAAATCCAATCATTGAAGGCAACATTGTGGCATAGCAGGTAAAGCCGCTGCCTGTGACGCTGGCATGCCACACGGGTGCTGGTTTGAGTCCCAGCTGCTTCACTTCCCATCCAGCTCCCAGCTAACGCACCTGGAAAAGCCGAGAAAGATGGCCCAAGTGCTTAGACCCTGTATCCACATGGGAGACCCCATGAAGCTCCTGGCTTTGGCTTTGGCCTGGCCTGGGCCTGGCTGTTGCAGCCATTTGTGAAGTGAGCCAGTGGATAGATGACCTCTCACTTTCTCTCTGTCTCTCCTTCTTTCTGTAGCTCTGCCTTTCAAATAAAAAAATTAAATCTTAAAAAAAAAAAAAAGGAATTCAGTTGTTTCCGCATGTCCATCTTAGAGTCAGTCTCCTTTTACAGACAGCTCCAAGACTATCAGTAGATCTCGCTGGACGAAGGATTTCCCAACCTGTTTCATTGCAGATACAAACACGAAGGCAGACAGGTCCAGAGAGAGGGACTCCTGGGCCCACACGTGGACAGACACCAGACAAGTCCAGACAGACGGACTCCAATCACATGCTGCTCTGCCACCTTACAGAACTCGCTTCCTTTTGTGAACTGTTTCCTCCTCTAGGACATGGGAACAGCATTACACGTCCACCCGGGTATTTAAGGAGAGCGCAGGTGAAAGCACTTGGTAAACCATCAGGTAAAATCCCAGGGCAATCACTGGAATCCTTGCTTAACTCAAGTGGATTTAACACGGCCCGATTTGAAGAGAGAAAGATGAATCATGATCCCTGAAGAATCACGGCACCCAAAATGCAAGCCACGTCCATCTGCCGTAAACATCAACTGGAACGCTGTCTGGACTGTAATTCCCACTGAACGGCGCCCACCGCAAGTAATTCAGTGGCACAGCGAAAGGCAGCAACTCCCACGAGGCAGCACAAACCTAGAACCAGTGCTGTACGGGGAGTGAGACGCACCCGAGTGACCTCCTGTCGATGCTGTACAGGGAGTGACCTCCTGCGGACAGTCTGACACTGCCCCCTCTCTCCTGGGAGGGCTGCTCTTCGGGAGCTATTCTCTGGGAACGACCTGCAGGCCCGGGCTGTCTGTGGACATTTCACAGGGGCAACCCACCTTTCCCACGTGGGATGAATGTCAGTGCAACAGGCGTGCATCGTTCAGAAAACAGTGGGCAGCACAACACAGATCGGAAGGTGGGAAAAAGCAGGACTGGCCCTGTACCCGTTTCTCACATTGGGGGGCACGCGTGTGTTTTAGAGAAGACGATGCCCCTGGGTATAAATAACCCTCTTCTTGGTAATTAAAGTTAACTAGAAACTTTCAGAACAACAGAATTGGTCAGTGAGTGGCTTTTAAATGATTAAAAATTACCAAGCCATGTTGAATTTTTTTTTTTTAATTTCAAGAATCTGCAAGCTGCAGGGGTGGGCACTGTGGTCCACGGAGTTAAGCTGCTACTTGGGATGCTGGCATCTCACATCAGAGCACAGGTTCAAGTCCCAGCTACTCTGCTCCCCATCCAGCTCCTCCCAATGCGCCTGGGAGCAGCAGGGAATGGCTCAAGGACTTGAGTCCCTGCCACCCACGTGGGAGACCCAGATGAGAGTTCCAGGTTCCTGGTCTCAGCCTGGCCAAGGCACGGCTGCTACAGTCATTTGGGGGAGCGAACCAGCAAACAAAAGACACCACCACCCGCCCCACCAAATAAATTCATCTTAAAAAACAAATATATAAAATCAATCAATCAATAAGTCTTAAATAAATCAAATAAATCAATCTTAAAAAGCATGATAATCTCCATTTTTACAGCAGACTCTTAAACAGGAGATCAGGGCTTCTCTGGGAGCAGACACCTGGGGAGGCCTACAACACACAAGACTGTTTCTTATTTTCATTTATAAACTGACAGCGACAGCAAGCCGTAAACTCCGGCTAAGCACCGGAGCACCTGCGAGACGTGGTGTGGACTACCACAGTAATTACTTGTCAAGAGATAGCATTACTAGTACTCTGGAATCGTGTTTCACACGGGGACGACTAACAACAAACTAATCGCTTCGATGACAGTTCATTAAAAATAAGTAACAAGTTCCCAGGAGTCCCCATTATCTTAATATCGGTGTTCCGAGACAGGGAATGCTGCCTTGGGAAATTAAGGTTCTCCTTTGAGCATTGAACCCCGAGCTCTGCCATTCCCTTCAGTAGTAAGAAACCTGAGACACCTTTACAGAGGAGCCAGCAATGATGCTGCTATGTCAGGATGCGTCTAGGGGCTGGCGCTGCAGCGCAGCGGGTTAACATCCTGACCTGAAGCGCCAGCATCCCATATGGGTGCCGGTTCTAGTTCCGGCTGCTCCTCTTCAGATCCAGCTCTCTGCTACGGCCTAGGAAAGCAGTAGAAGATGGCCCAAGTCCTTGGGCCCCTGCACCCACATGGGACACCTGGAAGAAGCTCTTGGCTCCTGGCTTAGGATTGGTGCAGCTCCAGCCGTTGTGACCATCTGGGGAGTGAACCAGCAGATGGAAGACCTCTCTCTCTCTCTGTCTCCACCTCGCTCTGTAACTCTTTCAAATAAATAAAATAAATCTTTAAAAATATATGTGCATCTAAAAATGACTGCCTGGGAGGGCGGGGTGGGGGGGTGTGCTCTGGCACAGATGGTTAAGCTGCCATCTGCGACACCAGCATCCTACATGGCCGCCAGTTCAAGTCCTAGCTGCTCTACTTCTGATCCAGCTCCCTGCTAAGGCACCTGGGAAGGCAGTGGAAGAAGCCCAAGTGCTTGGGCCCCTGCCACCCATGTGGGAGACCTGGATGAAACTCCTGGCTTTGGCCTCACCCAGCCCTGGCCGCTGCAGCCATTTGGAGAGGGAATCAGCAGATGAAGGATCTCGGTCTCCCCACCTCTCTAACTCTGCCTTTCGAACCAGTAAAATCTTCCCAAAAAAACAATTACCTTCATTTCTCATGAACATAGCGTGACAAGATGCTCAGAAAGCCACCCCCAAAACAGTGGCCACGGCACAAAAGCTGCCCCAAATGACCAGCTCCTCTCTATCTACTTACAGACCCTTCTGCAGAGACACAAGTCGGGTTCCCAAGTCGCCTGCATCCAAGGGCCCCCTATCTTCCCACCGGAAATGAGGCTGCTCAGGAACAGCTCCACGTCTGTGTGGAAATCTCCCTGGACCAGCCTGGAGCAGAGTGGGCCTGGGCCTGGCTCCTCCCAGAGAAAGCACAGGACAGAAAGGACCCCACCAGGCTGCCTTTTTTATTTATTTATTTTTTTAATTTGAAAGAGTTACAGAGAGCAGAGGGAGAGACAGAAACAAAGAACGTCTACCCATTGATTTACTCCTCAAATAGCTGCATCAGTTGGGGCTGGGCCAGGCTTCAGAGCCAGGAACCTGGGTCTCCCACATGGGTGACAGGGGCACAAATACTTGGGCCATCTTCTGCTGCTTTTCTCAGGCACATTAGCAGAGAGCTGTAATAGAAGTGGAGCAGCTGGGTCTCAAACTAGCACACACTGGGGATGATGGTATCATAGGTGGTACCTTAACCTGCTGCACCGGTCCAGAATTTTTTTAAAAACTCTTTAATATGAAATTAAAGGTTCAAAAATCCTTTCTAATATAAAGGTACAAATGAACACAAACCTAATTGCTCCAGCACCTGCAAACAAATAAAAAAAAAATCTAGAACCAAAAATTTCAATGAAAGCCCAAACTAGAATTCTAATCCTATTGTATTTTTCTAATTTATTTCAATTAAAGGGCAAATCGCTACATAAATAAGTATCAAAAGCTGTAACAGAAATCTCACAACATAATAATAAATTCCTAAACTGTTTCTGTGCCTTAAAACAATTCTAGTACATGCCAAGAGCCTGCATTGAATTAAGGAAAGCACCTAAATGATGAGACGAGTGACAGCCAAGAATTCAGTGCACTCTGCCACAGCCATGAACACTGCCTCTGTGCTACACAGTAACACAACACAGGCCTGTGTACCACCCGACACAGCCTGGCCAAGGACACACCACACGTGTGACGGCACGCACCACACGGCCCAGGTGTGTGGTGAGGTGATGCTCACGCACTGACAAAACCGCCTCCTGGCGCATCTCTCAGACCGCAACCCCTTCTCCAGCAACGGAGTGATTTATGGAGAGCAGAGAGTGACTGCTCACGGCCCCGAGGGAGCGCCCGCTGGAGGGGCCCACAGCCAGTGACCCCATGACGGCAGGCAGAGGATGCCAAGAGCACACACGTAGGAGAGAGAAGTGGGAAGAAAGGGACTGAACGGCTCCCTACATCAGGATCCCACTGCTCTCACGCCAGCCCACTCTAGCAACAACTCGTTAATCCCGTCCTGAGTGCCCACCTAGCCTTCTTCTCTCAACACTCTTGGGTCGGGGGCAGACACAACGAATCCACGGCCGCGACCACAAGGGATTGCGCTCACCCCGCAGACCTCTCAGCCCACAGGGTCCCTGGATGGCTGGGGCTGCACGAGGAGAGAGCCAAGAGCCAGCTCACCTACAAACACACCAACTGCAACAGCTCAACTCCAAAGCCACGACTCCCAGGATGAGTGCTGAGATTTCGGTAGCCAGAGCATGAGAGAGGAGGGTCCAAAGCGCACCCCTGGAGAGACATGCGGAGACGAAAAAGTGTAGGATCCTGGGGCCAGCAGTGTGGCACAGGAGGTAGAGCCACCTGCGACAGCGGCGTCCTGGTTCAGACTCGGCCGCTCCACTTCTGATCCAGCTCCGTGCTAACGGGCTGGGAAAAGCAGTGGAGGATGGCTCAAGGGCTTGGGCCCCTGTACCCATGTGGGGGACCCAGATGTGGCTCCTGGCTTCAGCCTGGCCCAGCCCTGACTTTTATGGCTATCTGGGGAGCAAACCAGTGGATGGAAGATTTCTCTCTCTCCCTCTCTCTCTCTGTAATTCCAGCTTACAAAATAAATAAGTGTAGGAGCCTTTCAACTGGGAAGGAACTTCCGTTTCTGCAGGGGAACAAAGCAGAGTCAAGAACAGTTCCATCCGCCCCACCGCCACCCCAGGGGCCCCAGAGCCTTCCCGGTCAGGTCAGAGGAAGCTTCTCTGGACGTCAGTGCTGTACTTCCAGGGTGCGCTGAGAGGCCTCAGGGCCCCTTCCCACCCAATTCTGAGGCTCTCTGCCCTTGAGCGGAGAACAGGGAAGCCGGGTTACTGCCACTGCTCACCAGGTGGACGTGCATTTGAGAACGAAACACCAAGGGCCTTCCACAGACAGTGGACCCAGCCAGTCAGCAGTTCCGAAGCTTACAAGCGGTGAGAAAGCTCAGATGATAATCAAGGGTACTTCAAAAATGGAATGAGAATCCAAGGTTGGGGTGGGCATCTTGCCTGGTGGAGAAGGCACACACATGTCACCACGGAAGGACCTGTGTTCCACACTCGGCTCTGGCTCCTGATCCCAGGAACTGAGTGGGAGAGCTGGAGCAAGTTCCCTGCTTCAGCCAGAGCGCAGGGCCGCTGGGGGCATTTGGGAGGACAGGAGCTCTCTCTCTCTCTCGCTCTCTCTGCCTCTCAGGTTCACTAATTAACATGAGTTTATTTCAGTGCAAAAAAATGCTTTAAATGCATGCACAGCTTTTTCATAATATGCATTTTTCAGGAACTTTTTGAGGCCCCCTACTAAGCATGGGCACCATTTTTTTTTTTTTTGCACCAAAATAAACTTCACCTTTAATTCCATTTTGCAGAAGCTATTGGATGTAGCCTCAGACAATGCATCGATAATTTGCCAACACTTAAACATTCTGCATTCTCACACATCTTCCTCCCCCACTCAAATAAAAGGCTTATCAGAGATATGTACCCAGACAGCCAGCTCAGCTTCCCCAGCGCTCGCAATCCCAGTAACAGCTGAAGTCAGCTCTCATCTGCCCTCATCGCTGGAACCCCGGCACCGGCCTGTTCTTCCCAGCAAAGAACCGATTACTGCTGCTATTTGAGAACACCCAGGAGAGCCACGGGCATGGAGAGGAGAGAGGGAAGCAAGTTTTTCCAACATTGCTTTTCTGGCTTTCAACCAAATACAACTGCACAGCATCCACAGAAGATGGGGTCAAGACAACATCAACAAATCCTCAGTGAGGCCAGTTACCCTGAGAGCTTTCCCAAACTGTGCGTGAAGTGGTAGCAAGGGCTCCAGCTGCCTCTGCCCTCAATGGGCATCGTGCAGGTGTGCACATGCACACACACACACCCGTGTCTTCACATGGGGAGCTCTCCAAGGATGGCTGTCAGTGGCCTGATGCTATCTTTTTATTTTATTTTTTGATGATGCATTTATTTATTTGAAGGGCAGAGTTACAGAGACGCAGAGACAGAGAGAGGTCTACCATCTGCTGGTTCACTCCCCAAATGGCTGCAATGACCAGAACTCAGCCGATCCGAAGCCAGGAGCCAGGAGCTTCTTCCAGGTCTCCCACATGGGTGCAGGGGCCCAAGGACCTGGGCCATCTTCTCCTGCTTCCCCAGGCCACAGCAGAGAGCTGGATCAGAAGTAGAGCAGCCAGGACTTGCACGGGCGCCACATGGATGCCAGCACTGCAGGCGGCAGCTTCACCAGCTACACCACGACGCCAGCCCCCTGTTTTAGTATTTTTTAAAGATTTATTTATTTTGAAAGTCAGAGTTACAGAGACAGAGGGAGAGACAAACAGAGAGAGCTCCTGTCCATTCATTCACTCCTCAGATGGCCACAATGGCCAGGGCTGGGCCGGGCCAAAGCCAGAAAACACACGAAAGCCAAAAGACACAAGCTTGAAGTCAAGTTAACATGAGTAAATAGAGATAAAATTACAGCAAAATACTGCAAAATTGTACACCAAAGATAGAAAACACAATCAACAGCGCTGATCAAAGTGAACCATTATTTGAATTTTCAAATCAATGCTGGTGTGGGGCCAGCACGGTGGTGCAGTGCGCTCAGCATCTGTCTGCAGTGCCGGCATCCCATATGGGTATGAGTTCAAGTCCCAGCTGCTCCACTTCCAATCCAGTTTTCTGCTACGGCCTAGGAAAGCAGTGGACTTGGGCCCCTGCACCCACGTAGGAGACCCAAAAGAAGTTCCTGGCTTCGGATCAGCCCAGCTCCGACCACCGCGGCCTTTTAGCGAGTGAATCAGCAGATGAAAGACCTCTCTCTCTGTCTCCACCTCTCAAACAAATAAAATCTTAAAAAAAAAAAATCAATGCAGGTGAAGCAAGTTTCAGAACTCACTATGATGACGGCTGTACAATCTGCCATTTATTAAAAACCTACTGAGCACATTAAGCGGGTGAATGGTGTTAGGTCACTCAACGTACAGCTTGAGCAACTTCTCTGCTGATGGTGTCAAGTTACCCTTTTAATGCAGGAGCCAGAATCGTGGCACAGAGGGTCAAGCCACTGCCTCAATATCAGCATCCCATATGAGCACCAGTTGAGTCCCTGCCGTTCCACTTCTGATCCAGCTCCCAGCCTGGGAAAGTAGTGAAAGATGGTCCAAGTGCTTGGGAGCCCGCACCCATGTTGGAGACCCAGAGTAAGCACCTGGCTCCTGGCTTCGGCCTGGCCCAGCCCTGGCTGTTGCAGCCATTTGGGGAGTGAACCAGCAGATGGGGAAATCTCTCTTTCTCTCTGTAATTCTACCTTTCAAATAAATACATCCGATAAATAAATAAATAAATGGGTGGATGGTATGATGTATGAATTATATCTCAATAAAACTACTAGCAACTAACTAAACAAATCAATCCAGTAAGTAGCAACTAGCATTTTTAAAACGACATAAAACAGGATAGAAAACAGAGTACACTGGAGCAGCTGCTGTGCACAGCAGTTAAGTCACCACTTGGGATGGCCACGTCCCCTAACAGAGAGCCCGGTTTCAGTTCTGGCTCCTCTATTTTCTCTAATGCACACTCTGGAAGCAGAAGTAGATGGCTCAAGAACTTGGGTCTCTGAGGCCAGTGCTGTGGTGTGGAAGGTTAAACCTCCACCTGCAGTGCCAATACCCCACATGGACACCGGTTTGAGTCCCAACTGCTCCACTTCCAATCCAGCTACCTGCTAATGTGCCTGGGAAAATAGCAAAGGATGGCCAATGTGCTTGGGCCCCTGCACCCAAGTGGAAGACTTGGAAGAAGCTCCTGGCTCCTGGCTTCATCCTGGCCTTGTGGCCATTTGGGGAGTGAACCAGAAGATGGAAGATTTCTCTCTCTCTCCTTCTCTGTTATCTCTGCCTTTCAAATAAATAAATAAATCTTCATCTATTAAAGATTTATTTATTGGCTGGCGCCGCAGCTCACTTGGCTAATCCTCCACCTGCGGAGCCAGCACCCCAGGTTCTAGTCCCAGTTGGGATGCCAGATTCTGTCCCGGTTGCTCCTCTTCCAGTCCAGCTCTCTGCTGTGGCCCAGGAATGCAGTGGAGGACGGCCCAAGTGCTTGGGCCCTGCACCCGCATGGGAGACCAGGAAGGAGCACCTGGCTCCTGGCTTTGGATAGGCACAGCGTGCCATTTGGGGGGTGAACCAACGGAAAAGGAAGACCTTTCTCTCTGTCTCTCTCTCTCTCTCTCTCTCTGTCAATTCTGCCTGTCAGAAAAAAAAAAAAAAAGATTTATTTATTAACCCCACTAGAATTCAGGTTCCTGGCTTTAGCCTGACCCTGCCCTGGCTCAACTGGGCATCTAGGAAGTAAACCAGGGGATAGAAGATAACTTTTCTTTCAAATAAAATTAAAAGTTAAAAAAAAGTACACTGTAGACTCATTTTTTTAATAAATATAGATTTTACACCTGTATATAGTCATACAGCCATATATACGCCTGAAAGTAGACTGGCCACCAGCCTAAATCATTGACACAACTCTCCCGCAGGCCAACCACCTTTCATTCTTTCATTCTTTCTCAAGCTGTGTCAAAAGACCACTAATGTGGGCCGGCGCCGTGGCTCAACAGGCTAATCCTCCGCCTTGCGGCGCCGGCACACCGGGTTCTAGTCCCGGTCAGGGCTCCGGATTCTGTCCCGGTTGCCCCTCTTCCAGGCCAGCCCTCTGCTGTGGCCCAGGAGTGCAGTGGAGGATGGCCCAAGTGCTTGGGCCCTGCACCCCATGGGAGACCAGGGAAAAGCATCTAGCACCTGGCTCCTGCCATCGGATGAGCGCAGTGCGCCGGCCGCAGCGCGCCATCCGCAGCAGCCATTGGAGGGTGAACCAACGGCAAAGGAAGACCTTTCTCTCTGTCTCTCTCTCTCTCACTGTCCACTCTGCCTGTCACCAAAAAAAAAAAAAAAAAAACCACTAATGTGGACAGGGCGGGGGAGGGGGGGAGCGGGCACAGCTGTTACCATATGGGACGCCCTCACCCCAGATCAGAGTGCATGGGTTCAAGTCTCGGCTCTGCCTCCTGCTAATGCACACCCCATAAAGCATCAGCTGACGGCTCACGGAGTCAGATCCCTGGCAGCCACGCAGGAGACTCCAAGTTCCCAGCTCCCCCAGCCACAGCTGCGGGCATTTGGGGAGTGGCCCGGCCTATGAGCGCTCTGTCTGTCCATCTGTCATCTCTTTCTCTCTCTGCCTCTCAAATAAATAAACCACAGAGATTTTTCAGAAAGTAATAGTCATATAAAAAGGAGCAGCAACATTAACATCTAAGTTGTCTCACAATTAAAGCTTTGTGAGCTTAAAATCTGCAAAAATGACATCTTTGCCATTTTGTAAGTACTGATGTTTTTAACAGCATTCACAATCCCTTTTTGAAAAATGAGTTTGTTTATTTAAAAGGCAGAGTTACAGAGAAAGGAGAGACAGAGACAGAAGGGGGAGGGGAGATCAAGAGTTCTTCCATCCACCAGTTCGCTCCCCAAATGGCTGCAACAGCCAGAGCTCAGCCAGGCCAAAGCTAGGAGCCAGTAGCCTCATCCAGGTCTCCCACATGGGTGCAGGGGCCCAAGGGCTTGGGCCAGCCTTCGCTGCTTTCCCAGGCACTTTAACCACAGAGTTGGATTGAAAGAGGAGCAGCTAGCACACCAACCGGCGCCCATATAGGATGCCAGCACTGCAGGCGGAGGCTTAACCCTCTCCGCCACAGGGCTGGCCCCTGTCTGATCATTTTTTACCAACACAATGAGACAGGCTGACGTAGCCTCAATTCAGTGCTATCTCTGTTGTCTCCCTCCTCCCTTTTCTTTAATACAGGCACTCAAAGATGCTCCTGTCAACAGTCACGAACAGAAGCAGTATCTCCACATTGGCTAAACCCCATCAGAGATTTATCCAAAAATCACCAGAATGTATCATGAACGTAACAATCTCTCAAATACGGCCAGTTCACCAGCCCTCTGCAGAGAACGCAGTCACAACTCACACTTCCCTCAAAAATAAACCTCAGCGGAGGTGCTCGGTGGAGTGGTCGGGAGGCCCCATCTGGGACAGGAGTGTCGGGGCCAGACCGCAGGCTCTGCTGCAGAGCCCAGCCTCCTGCCAGCGCGCACCCTGCGAGGCAGCTGCTGATGGCTCAAGCACCTGGGTCCCTGTCATCCAGGTGCGAGACCTGGACTGAGTGCCAGCTCCTGGGTTCAGCCCAGCCCCGCCACGATTGTTGCAGGCACCCGGGGAGTGAACCTGCAGGCAGAAAAATCTCTCTAATAAGATGAAAACAAAACAAAACAAAAAATACAAACAACACACCAACACCTTACTGTGGCATCTCAGGCCCCATCTCATCTCACTACCATACAAACCACACTGAGTTTCTCCAGGGATCCTGGGCTGCTACCAGAACAGGGCGCAGGAGCCCAGCCTCAGGGCCTTCGCACCTGCCGTTCCCTCTGCCCACAGCACTCTGCCTCTGCACACCGTGCGGCTGCTCCTCCAGCCCCCAGACCGCAGCCAGTACGGCCGTGACCTCCTGACGGCGCCTCACCCGTCTCCCGCATCACCCCCTACCACAGGATCCCCCGCATCACCCTCTACCACAGGATGGGACTCCTGCTCGTTCTCATCACGCACGTGACTGCTCGGTTTACAGATACCCCAGGGTGCACCTTGTTTGGGCTTTTATCTTCAATACTCAGCACAGTACCCCACGTTCAGCAGCCACGGGCTGGCGAGCCAGACGGAAGGCACAAATGCAACTCGGGAAAAGCAAGTGAGGCGGGGGTATTCCAACAGCCTTCAGTACCACCTTATTTCAAAACAGACGCGGCAACTACTAGCCGTAACCATCACAATCATCCAAGACAAGGGTGTGCAACAGACGCCAGCGCAGGCACACGCCCAGCTCTCACGCAGCGGCCGCAGGCAGGGCTCACTCCCGTTCTTCTCCTTACCTCTGCTCTTGAGAAGGCTCGTCCAGATCCTCTTCAGAATCACCCTATTGAGAAAGCACACGGGTCAGCAGGGGTTGCGAAGGGACCCACAATCAGCATTAGACACGGTTCTGCCCAGCAAGGGGGGTGATGAACTTGTCATCAGTGTCTACGACAGCTGTGGGCTGAGACACGGGCCTGGACACCCACACCCCCAACAGAGCGCCTGACTCCTGACCCCCGTCTCCCGTTAGTGCACAGCCTGGAAGGCGGTGGGGACAGCTCAAGCTATTGGGTCCCTGCCACCCACGGGGGAGATCTGAGCTGGGACAGGTTCCCAGGACCTGGCTCCAGACACAAGCTTGGCTGTGGCGGTCATTTGGGGAGTGAACCAGCAGATGGAAGATCTCTGTCTCTTCCTTTCAAGTAGACTAATACATCGTTCAAATAAGTAAATGAAATCACTGTGTAAACCCCTCCAACTTTAAAGTAAAACCACAATTACACATAATCCCAAAGTGATTTCACCACCTCTCTCCAAGAGCTGTTTTTTCAATGTTTAGGTTCAAACATACAAGATAAAGTTTAATGCTAATGAAAACCCCAAATGCAGACAACGTGCTCTGTTTAGCTTAGAATCCTCTTAGTAAACACCTGTCTATTGACACACACAGAAGGTGGCAGATGATTTCGTAAATGACAGCAACACCACACTCAGGAGCTCTTCCAAAGTCACCTGTCAGACTCACACCCAGGAGCCTGACCACAGGTAATGTGACTAAGTGAGAGAAAACAACCGACACAGATGGCCAGATGCAATTCAAGACTGTGCGGCTCGCTCTCGCCGGCCACAGCCTCCAGGAGCTCACGCAGCTGGCTGCAGGGGACTGACCCTGCTCTCCCAGCTATATTCCAGGCAGCTCTGCCACACTGCCCATCCTCCTGGGCAACACTGCAACCCAAGCCTGTATCCACGAAGCCCAAGCCGGCCTCTCCCCATTACCCCCATGGGTGCCGGATGAATGCCTGCCTGGCCCCCACAGTGAAGGTGGGGTGGCTTTGATCAGCACAGTTCTGGGCCGGGTGGCCAGCCCCTGGCAGACGTCCCATGGTCCTTGCAGGGGCCGTCAGTTCAGAACTCCAGCACCACCTCCAGGGGATACAGATGGAACTCCCCAGAAGCAGTTTTGACCAACAATCAAGTTCCCAAGGTCAGAGGCTCCCAGCTTCAGCTTTAACCTGACCCCTGCTTCTGTCAAGGACCCGACCACGGTCCTGGACCCCCTGGGCAAGCCTGGGGGTCCTCTTGCGCTGCTCCCTTCCCATCACCTCCAACAGTAAGTCCTGTGCACTGGGAGAAGACACCGTGCAGCCACGTCCTGTCTTCTCCCACCCTGCGGCCGTTCATCAGCCCACGGCCTGGGGATCCCCAGAGCTCAAGGACCACAACAGCCGGGGCCTTCCGCTCTTGCTGCAAGGTGGCTGCAACAACCCACCCTGCGCATGCCTGCAGCAGCATTTGGGGGCTACCCGTCCCCTGCTCCATAACCACGCAGCGGGTGCTGAAGCACACTGTGGCCCCCAGTCACACACTGCCACCGCGATCTCTTCCCCCCACAGCCATGACTGAGCCCTGTTCTCCCCCTACATTGCAGCACTTGAGTGTTACCTTAGGGCATTCCCAAAGGGAAGCGAGCAGACCCTGCATTCCTGCACCTGCTCTGGGGCCCAACACTTGCTGGGTCCAGACTTCACTACTGCCCAACTTGCTTCTGACCTTGGGTCGGGGATTTAACCACTCTCTGCCTCAGTTTCCCCATCTGTAAAATCAGGTCCTAAGTTTCCAGTTACTAGCACAGTACTAGGACTTCATATACCCCTCAAGGGATTACGTGACGCAGGGGAGGGGGCGCCCAACTGTCACACGGCTTCTCCAGTATTGACAGTGGAAGTAGATTAAACCAAAAATAAGTCTCTATGACAAAAAGATTTCCAAATACTGGTCGATGAGTCACAGACTGGGGCGGGCTGCTATCACCTGACTCAGTACCTGAGAGAACCAAAAAGAACTCAGATGCTCACCAGACCGTCTCCTGTTTCACTTTCTGTCCATATCCGTTATCAGACATGGGGCGGGGGCTTAAACAAAAATAGGTATTTTCAAAATTTTCACTTATTTATTGGAAAGGCAGCGAAACAGAAAGAAACCTTTGACTCACCGGGTCACCTTTCGGTATGCCTGCAACGGCTGGGGCTGGGTCAGGCTGAAGCCCGGAGCAGGGAACTTAATCTGGGTCTCCCACAAGACTGGCAGGACCCAAGTGCTGCAGCCACCCGTGGCCTGCTGCCTCCCAGGGTGAGCATCAGCAGGAAGCTGGAACTGGAAGTGGAGCCCGGACTTGCACCCAGGCGCTCCGATGTGGGATGCAGGCTTCCCGAGTGAGGTCCAAGCGACCTGCCAAAGGCCCATGCCCAAACATGAGGAAGGTGCGCAGGGCTGCACCGTGCACACACTGCATCACTTCTGGGCAAAAGAGACACCTGAACATCCATGCAGGATGCCAGGCCACCAACACTTCCGATTCAGTGTACTGAAGTATCGTCAGAAGTAGGGAAAACTTCTGTAGACCGAAGAATCAAATCACCTTTTTCGTTTCTTTCTCTAATTATCACTATGGCAAAATGGGATTAAAAGGTAAGTTTATTTTGGTGCAAAAAAAAAAAATACTTGAAATTCTGGGGTGGGCTTTTGGCCTGGCGGTTGACACACTGCTGGCTGAGACACCCCCACATACAACATCAGGTGTCTGGATATGAGCCCTAGTCCTGCTTCTAGTCCTAGCTTCCTGCTAGTGCACACCTAGGGAGGCAGAGGTCATAGGTCAAGTAGCTCACTCCTCTGCCACCCACATGGGAGACCTAGTCTGAGTTCTTGGTTCCTGGTTTGGCCTGGCTCACCCCTGACCATTGAGGGCATTTGGAAAGTACCAACAGATGGAAGATCTCTCCCTGCCCTTAAGAAAAAAGAAAGAAAGAAAGAAAAATGAAACATTTGAAATCCATGCAAAGGTTTTTTTTTCATAATACATATGTTCTGTAAACTTTTTTAAACATTCCACATATGGAGGCCAGCACTATGGCATAGCAAGGTAAAGCCACTGCCTGCAGCACCAGCACCCGATATGGGTGCCAGCTAGAGTCTCAGCTGCTCTATTTCCAACCCTTGTGTGAGGTGCTAAGTCCAAGGCACTTAATTTTCATGAAATCTTCTGATATAAGCACCATCATTCCCCCCGCTGAAAACTGAGGACAAAAGGTAAAGAAAAAAAACGCCGGCGCCGTGGCTCAACAGGCCTTGTGGCGCCGGCACACCAGGTTCTAGTCCCAGTCGGGGAGCCGGATTCTGTCCCAGTTGCCCATCTTCCAGGCCAGCTCTCTGCTGTGGCCCGGGAGTGCAGTGGAGGATGGCCCAAGTGCTTGGGTCCTGCACCTCATGGGAGACCAGGAGAAGCACCTGGCTCCTGCCTTCAGATCAGCATGGTGCACCAGCCACAGCGCGCTGGCCACAGTGGCCATTGGAGTGTGAACCAAGGAAGACCTTTCTCTCTGTCTCTCTCTCTCTCACTATCCACTCTGCCTGTCAAAAAAAAAAAAAGATAGCACTGGGACTCAAACCCTGGAGGCCTGGCCACAGAGTCTGGGAGTTTATAACAATTCAGTCATTGTATCTGGTCCTACTACAGAAGTGTTATTCAAGATCTTGATCACAGGCTGGTGCTGTGGCACAGCGGGCTAAAGCCCCATCCTGTAGCACTGACATCCGATATGGGTGCCAATTTGAGTCCTGGCTGCTCCACTTCCGATCCAGCTCCCTGCTAAGGCGCCTGGGAAAGCTGCAGAGGATGGTCCAAGTGATTGGGCTCCTGCACCTACATGGGAGCCATAGAAGAAGCTCCTGGCTTCGGATCAGCTCAGCTCCAGCCATTGAGGCCATCTGGAGAATGAACCAGCAGATGGAAGACCTCTCTCTCTCTATCTGCCTCTCTCTGTAATTATGTTTTTCAAATAAATAAAATAAATCCAAAACAGAAAAGACTTGATCACTTAGAGATTCATCAGAAAAAGATGGAAAAAAAAGTCCCACTCAACAGGAAAATTTCCAAAGTAAATAATCACTCAGATAATTAGTGTTGGGGCAGGCATTTGGCTCAGCTGTTAAAGAGGCCACCAGCATCTCATCAGGCAGTGCCTGGGTTTGTCTCCACTCCACTTCTGATCCAGTTTCCTGCTAATGCACAAACTGGGAGGCAGCAGATGATGGCTCAAGTAGATGGGACCCTGCCAACCATGTGGGAGGCCCAGATGGAGTTCCTGGCCCCTGCCTTCAGCCTGGCCCAGCCCTGACTGTTGTGGGCATTTGGGGAGTGAACCAGCGTATGGAAGGTCTCTCTTTCTAACTACATGAACAGAAATATGTTGGAAAATAAATAGTGCTGGCAGATATTTAATTCATTCCGTGTCTTCTGATGTCACCTATGACTGACAACCCCAGGTTCTAGACGCATCCTTTGGTCTTCCTGAATGTCAGGAACCCAACAAACTAGTTACCTAAGCGGGAAAACCCTCCAATTTGAATGGCACCTATAAATACTCTTTTCAACAGACGCCACATAACACACAGCAGGAAACTGTCTCTTTGCACCAAAACAAGCTTATCGCCTAATTCCATTTTACCAAACTCATCTTGTAATTCCATTTTAATTCCGTCTCCCATGTGCTTAAAGATAACTTTCTTCAGAACTCTCTGCAGCTTATGAGAGCACTAACACATGTGGCTGTCTCTCTCTCTCTCTCTCCTGCCCAGGTAGAAGCAAGAGAAGATGGCTTTCTAACATTTACACATCCAGTGGGAGTATTTAGAAAAGTATTCTGAATACCAGTTTCACTTTCATTATAGCTGTGATTAAAACAGCTCAGCTACAAATGTCTCTACAGTGTGTATTGCACAAGGCTCCATTCTAACATTTTAATTTTTTTTTACCAAAACACACTGTATTAAACACATAAACAAAACCAGACACTAAGAATAGCTTCTGACCATATAAATATGATAATTCCTCATGTCCTGGGCCCTGACATTTCCACCTCTGAGCTCAGGGACTACGAAAAACCTCCAACTCTGGAACCAACAAGAATTTATGATTTCCTTGCCTTTCAGTCTCCTCTGTCTTCCAACATCACCCAGCACGAGGTGCAGACTGCAACTGGGCGAAAAGGCAACTACAGATACGCAGGAGGGCTTCTTGGGGGGGCGGGGGAACACCCTGCCCCCACGGGCACCTGGCAGTTTCTAGTCGCCAGCACACTGTCAGTGGGCAAGGGCAGCAGTGAGCGCCACTGCTCATGACCAGCTCCACATCCCACAGGGCAGGTTAAGACCCTCTCCGCCCAGGAGGTCACCGGCAATGAACTGTTCTCCAAGTAACCACCCCAAGGGCTAAGTGTGCCTCTCTCAGCAGGATTACAAAACCAGTGCTCTTTCTGTGTCTTCCAAGCTGCACCGACCAGACCACCGGAGAGAGCCACTGTTTCTGCTCCCCAACCTTGCAGAAGTCTCTCAAGGACCGGTCTCACTCAGCCTTCGTGGAAGGCCCAGGAGAATTCTCCCTAAAGATCACTTCTGCCTTGAAGCTGTTATTCATTATCCCCCAGTCAAGAGGCCCATTCCAAATACCTCCGACCCAGCCCTCCACACGCTGCCTTCACACAGGAGAGAGAAAAGCTAAACCTGCAGAGCCTGGCCAGTGAACTTCCAGCGACACATCCTGTTTTTCTAAGCAGCCACAAGAGAGACAACATAGAATTAAGTGCTGCCACCCTTGTGGGAAGTCATGATCATCTTAAAAACTGCCACACACAGCTGAATGTCCCCTTATAATGGAAACCGCACCACCACTACCAGCGCGCGCGCGCACACACGCACACACACAATGTGCTTATGGTAACTACGGTTGCTGGTGAAAAACACCCATCAAAAATATTCTACTTAAATGTGTACAATTAAATAAATAAACCTCTAGGCATTTAGCCCGGAGAAGACACCTGCATCCCACATGGTCAATTTGCAATTCTGGCTCCAGCTCCAGACTCCAGCTTCCCGCTAATGCAGACACGAGGAGGCAGCAGCCCCCGCTCAAGCAACGGGGCTCCTGCTGGATTCAGTTCCCAGCTTCCACCAGCCTACTCCCAGCCGTGACCCAGGGGCTGGGAGCTCTGTGTCTGTCTCTGTCTCTCTCTGCCTCTCAAGCAGATCAGCCAACTTTGGACTCGTAAATGCTGTTCTTTTTTAAAACAAGGAGGTTAAGTTGCACTCAGTGAGCATTTGTCAGAGCTCAACCTTAAACACAACAGCCTTTCAGATCTGTAACTGCTGCTACCCTCCAAACAGCGGTAAAATCTAAGCATTTTTCTTCATGTAACCCTTCTATCACCATGGGGGGGGGGGGGGGCACCAAAAACCTGAAACTCAAGTTCTTAAGTGGGTGTATTCTTCCATGAATTAAAGGCGCTTGGAGAAAATCCAAGACTACAATCCTTTCAAGTCCCATCTTCCCAAAGCTACTCAGCGCTCAGGGCGAGTGCGTTCCCTCCGGTCCTCCACCAGAGCTGGGGCCAGCCCCTTGCCAATTAAACACAGCAGCAGCCCCCTTAAGGCAGAACAGGGAACCCCCCGCCTGCGCGCCCTGGAGCCCGGCTGCGGCGGCCTGGGCTCCCACCTCCTGAACTCCGGGCCGGCGTGACTCACGCTCTTGTCACATGGCGAGGGAGGAGGCCTGGGAGGCCACCGTGGCCAGGTGTTCAGGCTCGGCCCTGCGGTTTATTTGCCTTGCAAAGTGGCCCCGCGCGCCTGTGCCGCGGGGGGTGGGGGCGCAACGGCCTCCCCGCCCCTCCTCCCTCGCACACCCACAGCCCGCCCCGTCACCTGGACGTCCTCACCTGAGTGGGCAGCAGGAGTTCCCCTTCTTCTGCCTGCCACAGCTCCACCACGTTCGGCAAGGGCTCAATCGCTGCACCGACACCAAAAAGCACACCGCGGCGTTAGTGCGCGGAACGCGAGCGCTTCCTGTTTCCCTCAGCGTCCTCCCGTGCCACCCGCCTCGCCCCAAAACAAGCCCCGTCTCCCTGCTCAGAGCGGACCAGGGGCACCCGCACAATGGAACTGGGTGTGCGCCGCTCGCAGCGTGCGGGCTCGGGGTGCGGGACCCAGGCAGGCGGGGGGCGGGGGGGCCGGGGCCACGCCACGGGGGGCACCCCAGGGCTCAGCAGCCCGAGCTGCTGGCCCGGCGGAACAAAGCTGCAGGAAGCCGGGCCGCGGCGAGGCACCGGCGCGCGCCACACAAAGCGGGGGCTGCGCCCGGGGCGCAGGGGCCCGCGCACAAAGGCTCCGGGGCGCGCGCGGCTAGCGGTCCCCGAGCCCCGCGGCTGGACGGGGCGCAGCGGTGCGCGGAGATGGGGGCGGGGGGTGGTACACGCGGCGTGCGGAAAGCCGTATCAGCCGCGGGCTGCAACCGCTGGGCTCCCTCGCCCGCCCCCCTGCCTCTCCTCCCCTCGCCCTCCCCTAGATTTCGGCTGCTCCCTACAAGAAAGAGGCGGGAGGGGGCGGGGTGGAGAGGGAACGCGAGCCCAGCGCCGCGAGGCTGACCTTGTCCCTGAGCCCCTCCCGGGCGGCAGCAGGGCAGCAGGACCTGGAAGACGCCCAGCAGGAGGTTCACGGCCGCGGCCGTGCGACAGTAGCAGCCGGGCTGCGGGCGTCGGAGCCCCGCCATGCTGGTGCTCGCGCTGCTCTCGGCGGCTCGCCGCTCGCTCGCTCGCTCCCTCGCTGGCGCCCGGGCCGCCGCGCCCCGGGCCCGCCCCCGCGCCGCCCCGCCCCGCCCCGCGCCGCGCCGCCCCCGCCCCCGCCGCCGCAGCTGCTGCTCCAGGCCGGGGCGCGCCGCTCGCTCTGGGCTCGTGTGCGCCACAGATAGGGTGGGACGGCTCGCGGCGGGGTGCGGGGGGGACGTGGACAATGCGGGCGGCGGCCGCGGGCGTCCCGCCCCGGCGCGCAGCGCGTGGCCGCCGGCCGGGCGCTCTGCTGCAGCTGGGGCAGGGTCTCCGAGAGGCGTCCGGGGAGACTTGGGCCCGGGGCACCCACACCCCCGCCCGTCCGCTTTTTCTCCCGGAGCGTTTTTTGAGGAGGTCGGCGCTTTGTTCGCGCGCACGGGGCCACGGCGGGGACCGTGCCCACGGGGAGGGGGCGGCGGCGATGGGGAGCCGCCGCGCGAGAGCCCTCAGACAGGATATTAGTGGAAATAATGCAGTGGTTGTCAGGAAACGCGAGTGCAGCCACATGGCTACAGCCAGTTCTGCAGCGAGGATATCCGGTGGCTGCAGAGGCTGTAATTTAGAATAAAAAGAGCTCTCCCAAGACCCGGGAGGCTGACCTCAGCGCCGCGTGGCGGTGGCGCGCCCGGCACCCTCCGTGGAGACGGTCCAGGTCGCGACAGGTGGGGAAGCCTCTTCTGGGGAGATGGATGGCTTTGCAGACCCTGCGATAACAATAAACACTTCCCTTTCGGAATCAGATTGCAAAACTCCTCCAGCCTCTCCTTAAACAGGACTGCGGGCGAGCGTGCAGACGGCTGCCAGTTGCTGCCATTTATAGTGTAGGGCATTTTGTTAGCCCCGGCTGCGATGCCCATCACCAGTATGCCTAAGACCCGAGATATCTCCTTTGAACTAACTTCACGCCTTGGCCAACGCTGTCACCCAGAGCTCCCTCTGCATAAATTTGGAAGTGTGGAGAGTCTTTGGGCTTTCTTGTTGATTTGCTGATTTGCTGCCTCCAGCCTGGCTTGTTTGAAATTCAGAGTACGAGTGACAAGGCACACCTGCCTGCTTGCATTGATCTTTTGTTTAATGGCTACGGTGCCTTCCAGTCTAGACTGTGGCAGAGCCCTGGTGGCGTAGCAGGACAGATACCAGTTGTGAAGACATAATGAGGTCCTCTGAACCCAGCACGCTATGTCTACAGATCACGCCAAACGAGGGTAAATGGCCAAATTTGTTTGACCATACTGAAGTAGATGAGCATACACATAAGTTGTTGACATGGGGGGAGGAAAGGGCTCTTTGCCTTATCCAACGTGAACACCTCCAACTGCGCCTTATCTTCCCTCCGTTAGCCAGGATCCCCAGTGCCATCGAGGGTGCCTCTATTTCTCTGCACTTATTGCCTTCGGCCCCTTGGTCTCTGCAGGTCCCCCATTGTGAATGCTTGCACAGCCCACTGACTGCACCTCCACAGTTAGGTTTCTAAGCTCTCTCCTTTTTCTGCATATTTACAATGCATAATTTTAAGCTTCTCAGGGTTCCTCTAAGAAAGAAAAGCAAACACAGACATTGACAGTTTTATTAAATAGGTTTAATTTTTAAAAAAAGTCATCATGCAATGCTTTCCCACTAAGCAAAAACGGTTTTTACTTTTTTAGTAGAAAGCCTTTCCCACACTATCCAGTGCCTCAGTGGCAATGGAAATGCAGGGAAATGACCTGAAAGAGAGAATAACCTGGTGTTGACCAGGGGTACAAGTCTGCTCAAATTTGTTCTACCACAGGATTTTAAGATCAGCCTGCTTTTGCAAGTTTCTGGTCTTGGGGACTGCACCAAAGTGGGTAATGCTATTTGACTGCTGTTGGAAAAGCCAGGATCGTGTATCTGCAGTGCCATGGGGTTGCAGAAGGATGCAGTATTACACAGCTGTCTTCTTAGATAAATCTGACCCACTTAGCCCTCTCTGGAGGTATTTTTCTTGCTGACTCATGAACAACAGGAAAGTTATGGCCCATTAAGCAGCATCATGCTTTGGAGTAAACTTGTTCTCCACAGAACACGCCTGTGTGTTTGTGCTGTATTGCCTTTCTTCCCTTTGTCGACAGCAGAGTCTCACAGTGTGTTAGAGCTGGAGAAGTTTTGGAAATCATTGAACAGCCCCAATGCCTCGTTTTACTGAAGAAAGCCAAGCACAAAAAGAATGAAAAATAGCCAAGTGATACAGCTCCTTTTAGTAGCAGAATTATGGAAAACTGCATATGAAATAATATTAATAGAGGAAAAAAATCATGTGAACACGAGTCAAGTCAATACAGAAGTCACATACACAGGACCAGGGCATGGGAGAGACCGCAGGCGGGTTATCTGAGCAGGGTCTACCAATTTTAAGTTACAGTCATATAAGGTCAATTTTTAAAAATTGTACCTATAAATGGCTAAGACTACTTATTTTTAAACATGCAACATGTTGGGGCTGCTACTGTGGCGCCACAGGCCAAGCCACAGCCTGCCACATGGGCTTCTCACACTGGAGTGCTGGTTCAAGTCCCAGCTACTCTTTTTCTAATCTAGCTTCCTGCTAACCCATCTGGGGAAACAGCAGAGAATGAACCAAGGACTTGGGGCCCTGCTACCTGTGTGGGAGGCCAGGAAGGGGTTCCCAGCTGCTGCCTTTGGCCTGCTCCAAGCCCAGCTGCTGAGGCCGCTTGGGGAGTGAACCAGAGGGTGGAAGCTAACTTACTTTCTCTCTCTCTCTCTCTCTCAAATGCTCTTTCAGATAAGTGTCTTCAAAAAACTATGCAAGATGCTGATCATGCATCCTACTTAATTTATATGCTTTTGTTTTTGTTTTTGACAGGCAGAGTGGAAAGTGAGAGAGACAGAGAGAAAGGTCTTCCTTCCGTTGGTTCACCGCCCCCAAATGGCCACTACGGCCGGCGCGTTGCGCCGATCGGAAGCCAGGTGCCAGGTGCTTTTCTTGGTCTCCCATGCAGGTGCAGGGCCCAAACACTTGGGCCATCCTCCACTGCCTCCCCGAGCCACAGCAGAGAGCTGGACTGGAAGAGGAGCAACTGGGACAGAACCAGCACCCCAACCGGGACTAGAACCCGGGGTACCAGTGCCGAAGGTGGAGGATTAGTGAAGTGAGCCACGGCACTGGCCCACAATCATATCATTTATTACTCAGACTTACTGAAATAGGAATGATGAATGAAAATGCACCTGCAACAGCTCTTTGCTGGCCCATCTAGCCATCCATTTAGGACCATACCTCAAGGAAGACAAGAAAATCCAGTATTTCATTAAACCCCCATGGCTACTGCTGGGATACAAGCCATGCCACAGCCGAGGAGGAGTATCCCAGGAGGGCTGGCTCCCGAACGCACAGCAACGTGCTGCTTGTGGCCAGGCATTCTTGACCCAGGAGCTCCTTCTTACTGTAACTTTTTTAAAAATTTATTTATTTATTTGAAAGTCAGAGTTACACAGAGAGAAGAGAGGCAGAGAGAAAGAGAGGTCTTCCATCCACTGGTTCACTCCCCAAATGGCTGTAACAGCCGGAGCTGCACCAATCCGAAGCCAGGAGCCAGGAACTTCTTCCAAGTTCCCACGTGGGTACAGGAACCCAAGGACTTGGGCCATCTTCTACTGCTTTCCCAGGCCATAGCAGAGAGCTGGATCAGAAGTGGAGCAGCCAGGACTCGAACTGGTGCCCATATGGGATGCCGGCTGTTCAGGTGGTAACTTTACCCGCTATGCCACACCACTGGCCCCCTACTGTAACTTCATTCCAGCTCCTCTCATGAGGCCTTGATGAAGAGCATTGCATAAGCATTTTCTCCTTTCTCAGGCTACTCTGTTGTGTACAGTAATTGTCCTTTTCCATAATGGGATTGTGATGATGAGGATGTAGCAGTACCCACAGTTAAAAATAGTCACCTCTATGTGTTCTCTAAAACTCATAGAACTGTACAACAGAACACTAATTTTACTGTATGTAAATTAAAAATCAGTTAAATTAAAAATTTTAAAGAATAGCTTTTTAAAAAATTAAAGACAAGGGGTTGGTACTCTGGCATAGTGTAGCATTAGCATCCAGTATGGGTGCCAGTTTGAGTCCTAATTGCTCCACTTCCGATCCAGCTCCCTGAGAAGGCAGTGGAAGATGGCCAAAGTCCCTGGGCTCATGCTACCCATGTAGGAGACCTGGAAGAAGCTCCTGGATCCTGGCTTTGGCCTGGCCCAGCCCCAGCTCCAGCCATTGTGGCCATCTGGGATGGAAGATCTCTCTCTCTCCCTCATTCCCTCTCTATAGCTCTGCCTTTCAAATAAATAAATCTTTTTTAAAAAGTAAAGGCAAAGGCCGGCGCCGTGGCTCAACAGGCTAATCCTCCGCCTTGCGGCACCGGCACACCGGGTTCTAGTCCCGGTCGGGGCGCCGGATTCTGTCCCGGTTGCCCCTCTTCCAGGCCAGCCCTCTGCTGTGGCCCGGGAGTGCAGTGGAGAATGGCCCAAGTGCTTGGGCCCTGCACCCCATGGGAGACCAGGAAAAGCACCTAGCACCTGGCTCCTGCCATCGGATGAGCGTGGTGCGCCGGCCGCAGCGCGCCAGCCGCGGCAGCCATTGGAGGGTGAACCAACGGCAAAGGAAGACCTTTCTCTCTGTCTCTCTCTCTCACTGTCCACTCTGCCTGTCAAAAAAAAAAAAAAAAGTAAAGGCAAAAACATTTTCAATGTTTATTTGTTTTTATTTATTTAAAAAAGCAAAGCAAAAGAGACAGACAGCTCTTCCACACACTGGTTCATTCCCCAAATGCCTGTAACAGCCAAGACAGGGCTGGTGGAAACCAGGAGCCTGGACTGCCAGCTGGTCCTCCACATGGGTAGCAGGGACCCATGTACTGGAACCATCCTCCACTGCCTTCCAGAGTGTGCATTAGCAGGAAGCGGATCAGAAGCAGAGGTGCCAGGACTTGCACCCAGATACTCTGAAGCAGTTGTTCCAAGCAGCAGCTTAACTCAATGTACCCCAACACCCTCCCCTCATATGTATTTTTTAAGAGGCTAGAATATGGTTAACAAAGGATGTCTGGGGTATGGTCCTGCTAAATGTTTCAATACGATCAAGTGTATGTTATGTGAATGGGAACACAAAAGTGCTTCCCAGCTTCCCTTGTGCATGGCTATCTGGCCTAGCCTAGTTCTGGTCAATGAGATGTAAGACTTCTGCTAGACTGGCTTCAAGGAAAGCTATCATTTTCTTGATGACAAGGAAGACACTCAGCTAGCACAGATCCTTTGCTCAGTGTTCTTCCTGGTGGATGTTAGATGTGATGCCAGAGGTTTGGCAGCCATCAGGCAAGCCTGGGGCAGAAAAACCACCTGCTGAGAATGGCAAATTGGACCCTAGGAGGAGTTAAGCAACTGAAAACTTCCACCTCTAGACAGTCTGTTTTGTAAGCAAAACTAACTCCTTCTTACAAGGGAGTTTTCTGTTACTTGCACCCAAAATAATCCCAAGTGAGAGAGGAAAGGTGAACCAAAACAAAAATGAAAGTAAAAAATACCAGTTTCTAAGACATCAACAGAATGAGCATATTAACAAGAGACAAGGGGCTGGCGCTGTGGCATATAGAGAGTGCCAGCATCCCATATGGGTGCTGGTGCGAGTTCTGACTGCTCCACTTCCAGTCCACTTCTCTGCTATGGCTTGGGAAAGCAATGGAAGATGGCCCAAATCCTTGGGCCCCTGAACCTGTGTGGGAGACCCAGAAGAAGCTCCTGGTTCCTGGCTCCTGGCTTCGGATTGGCCCAGCTCCGGCCATTGCGGCCATTTGGGAAGTGAACCAGTGGATGGAAGATCTCTCTCTCTCTCTCACACACTCTCTCTCTCTCTCTCTCTCTCTCTTTTTCTGTGTGTGTATAAGTGTGTGTGTGCATGCATGCATGTGTGTCTCCTTCTCTCTGTGTAACTCTGACTTTCAAATAAATAAAATAATTTAGGGGCCAGCGCCGTGGCACAGGTTAATCCTCCACCTGCGGTGCTAGCATCCCATATGGACGGTGGTTCTAGTCTCAGCTGCTTCTCTTCCAATCCAGCTCTCTGCTGTGCCCTGGGAAAGCACTAGAAGATGGCCCAAGTCCTTGGGTCCCTGCACCCACGTGGGAGACTGAGAAGAAGCTCCTGGCTCCTTGGTTCGGATCGGCACAGCTCTGGCTGTTGCGGCCATCTGGGGAGTGAATCAATGGTAGGAAGACCTTTCTCTCTGTCTCTCCCTCTCACTGTCTATAACTCTTCCTCTCAAATAAATAAATAAAATCTTTTTTAAAAAATAAAATAATAAAAAACCAAGTAAATATCAACTACACATCTGCCGAGAAGCAGTGCTCATCACTTAGCAACTTGGTTTATTCTCCAAAAGACACTCTGTTGTCACCAGAGCCGCCACCTAAGCCTATGCTGTCGTGGGCCATAGGACTCTGGGACACTTCTCTGATCACTTGCCCTGCCTCCCTGCTGTGGCGCGAAGGCGTCCCCCTAGTTCACCTGTTGGTATCTGAAGTGAGATGCCTTGGTACTTGGAGGGGCCCCTGAGGGAGGGGCCCGGGGCTCTCTGCCTGAATGAACTCACCCAGCCCTGCATCTTTAATCCTCCCTATAAGCTACTGAATCTCAAATTATAAGCTTAGCTCTGACATGAAGTGCTACACTCATATGCCCAATTACTTGCCATCTCCACTCCAATAAGCATTGCCAACTTCATATATCCCAAACTCCTGAATCTACCTAATCTGTTAGGATCTATTGCATCCTCAGTATTCCTAACTTCAAGCCAATAGCATCACCATCTAGAGCGGTTCCCCCTTATCTATGGCTTCACTGGCCAAGGTTCACTTACGGTGCTCAACTGTGTACTGGATGGAAAATTCCAGAAATAATTCTTAAGTTTCTTTGTGCCTTTCTGTGTGGTATCATGCAAGTAGTGCCATCCCACTCCCACCCAGAACGTGACTTGTCCCTTTGTCCAGCATCTCCACACAGCATATGCTACTCAGTGGCTATGCACCTTGTCTCCCTCCCATTTCCCAGGTTGTCTCAGGGGAGTATTTCAACATCATGTATCTGATGTTTGCATCCAAACAATCTAACTGCAACTTGGGAAATGTGTTTCCTGACCTCGAACAGGGCACTTCACTTCCGCAGTCCTGTCTTTTCGCTTAATCAAATAAAGCCATGAGAGGCTAGGAACCCTCAGATCCTTTCCATATGGAGACTGAATGGTTTTCTGTCCTGCCCAGATAGCTTAGTAGCAAGAAACCTGAGCTTTTTGATCTTTCATTTCTTACTGCTTCAAAACCCACTGAATAAAGCAACTTCCTGGCTTCCTGAATCTGTGTGCTTTTCCTATGACAGTCATGTTAAGTTTGACACTTAAAATCCAAACAAAAGCAGCCGAGTCCGTGCAGGGAGCCGATCCTGTGCAGCAGTGATAACGGGAACCTGCTCCCTCCCAGGTGTGCACCTGACTGCCCAGCAGAGGGCCTCTTGGCCGAGGTTACAGTCGGTAGAGCCCAGTGCCCCGCCCTGTGGGACAAGTCACTTAAGCTCCCTCCCTGTGCCTTATTTTCTCATCTGTAAAATGGGAACAATAACATCCTGTCCCTTAGATCATGGCAGAAAAGTGAGTTGGTCTATGCAAGCCGCGGGGGAGTCCCTGACATACAGCAAGTGCTGTATTGTGGTATTTCCTTGTTGCTGTTGGTATTAGGAAAAGGTATTAAGTAAAACAAAGGGGCTGGCACTGTGGCATAGCAGGCAAAGCTATGCCGGCATCCCATGTGGGCACCGATTCGAGACCTGGCTTCTCCACTTCTGATCCAGCTCTCTGCTGTTGTACCTAGGAAAGCAGCAGAGGATGGCCCAAGTCCTTAGGCCCTTGCACCCACATGGGAGACCCAGAAGAAGCTTTGGATTGGCCCAGCTCTGGCAGTAGTGGCTGTTTGCAGAGTGAACCAGCAGACTGGAAGGCCTCTCTCTCTCTCTCTCTCTCTCTTTGCCTCTCTGTAACTCTGCATTTCAAATAAATAAATATTTAAAAAAAGAAGAAGAAAGAAGGTGAGAACCTGAAGAAGACACCCAGCAAGAGTCTGGCTGGCCACTCAGGGGAATGGCTCAGGTCAAAGCTCATGCAATGCCTCAGTTCCAGGCCGAGGTGAAACAGGTGCCCTTGTGTTGTAAAATGCCCCCATCCCAGTCCCTGCCCTCAGACACGTGTTAAAACCACAGGCTCCAGAGCCAACATGCGGCTTCCCTACTTTTCCCCCCAGCTGCAAAATCCAACTGACCACCCACTGAAAAAGGAGCGCCTTGGGGGTACATTCTGATGGATCTCTCACAAACGCCTTCCTTTGTCAAGGATGGATGATCCCAGGAGCAAACCCTTAGACTGGGAGAGGCTACATAACTTTCTAACTTTCTAAGATCACAGAGCTAAGTGGTGGGGCCAGGATGCAAAGCCCGGCAGTCTCACTCCAGAGATTACTCAAGCTGGTGTGCATGTATCCACGATGTTGTGCTACAACCGACCACATTCAGAGTATGGTGTGTGTGTGTGTGTGTGTGTGTGCGTGCGTGCGTGTGTGCAGAAGAGAACAGAAATCTGCTGTAAATGATTTGAGAATGCCCACTGCATTACTGATAAGAGCATTTCATCATCATGTATCTGATGTATCATCTGTTCTTTGCCAAGTTGTGCAGAGAACACGACCAGGAGACCCCTGGATCCCTCCCCCAGAAAACAGCTACAGGGCAGGATCAAGGAGGGGCCTCTACCCTGCACAAAATCAATTCCCTGCACTCTCAGTCTGTCAACCCCCACCCCGCCCCCACCCGGCTGGCCACAGCAGGTGCCCAGAGAGCAGGGCTCCTGGGTTCAGGGAGAGAAAACAGGCCAGGGGCTGCCAGGGCACGCGGAGCGCAACCTGAGGCGAGTCAATTGCCAGCGACAGCTGAGAAGGCACAGCAGGCGGCGTCCCAAACTGGAAGAGGCACCAGGACGCGGCCAGCGCCAGCCAGCGTGGAGCAGAGAGGCAGAATCACAAACAGCGGGGGTGCGGGGAGCCTGGCAGGGGGTGCGGGGGCTGCTCCTGCGGTTGCAGGGCTGACAGGAAAGACTCCAAGCTCACCCAGCAGCCCTGCTAAGACTCTGAATTCCCAGAAAACAGAGGTGCAAGAGGCAGGAGAAAGAATGCTGGGCTAGGACTCCCGAGACTGGCCCCGTGCCCTCGGTCCCCTCCCTGGAGCCCTGTCTCCCCTGGGAGCTGACTTGAGAGTTCAAGTTTGAACACGGTAAATTGGTTCAGGGACTTGGGCAATCATTGTGTACAGAAAGAAATATGGACACTAGAGAGGGGACCGTTATGTCACTAGACAGCCATCAGGGGTTTGCTCCCCCAGCCCCCTGTGCCAGTTCTTCTGAGACTGCACAATGGAGCTGAAGGTATGAGCCCCTTGGAAATTATTTTTGCTGCTTGTTACAGATGATCTCAGAGAGCAGGCATTTGGCTGCGTGGTTAAGATGTCGCTTGGGATACCCACAGCCCCTCTGGGAGTGCCAGGGTTTGAGTCCTGGCTCTGTTCCTGATCCCAGCTTCTTGCTCATACCCCCTGGGAAGGCAGCAGGTGAGGGCTCAAGAACCTGGGTCCCTGCCACCGACATGGGAGACCTGAGTGGAGTTCCTGGCTCCTGCTTTGGCTTGGACCAACCCTGGCTGTTACAAGCATTCGGGGAGTAAACCAGCACATGGAAGATCTCTCTGTGTGTCTGTCTTTCAGTCTCTCTGCCAATGAAAGTAAATTTGAAAATTATTTTTAAAAACATGATATTGGGGCCGGCACTGTAGCATAGTGGGCTAAAGCCTCTGCCTAAAGCAGAGTTCTAGTCCTGGCTGCTCCTCTTCCAATCCAACTCTTTGCTATGGCCTGGGAAAGCAGTAGAAGATGGCCCAAGTCCTTGGGCCCCTGCACCTGCGTGGGAGACCTGGAAGAAGCTCCTGGCTCCTGGCTTCAGACTGGCGCAGCTCTGGTGGTTGCGGCCATTTGGGGAGTGAACCAGCGGATGGAAGACCTCTCTTTCTCTCTCTTTCTCTCTCCCTCTTTCTGCCTGTAACTCTACCTCTCAAATAAGTAAATAAAGATAAAAAAGAAAAGAAAAGAAAACACAGTGGTCCTGAAATCTTATACTGATAGATCAGCATCACAGAGAAGTAGCAATTAAGACAACTGTAGTTCATTTTATAAAAATTAACAACAACAAATGGTTACAAAATACAGTGTTGGGAAGGATTCAGAGTAGCCCACTTTTGTCTATAGTCATACTATACTGAGCGCGCCGGATCTTAGCTGGTCTCTGAAGCTAAGCAGGTTCGGGCCTGGTTAGTACTTGGATGGGAAAAGCCCACTTCCCCAATGCCCAGGGTGAGTTGGGACTTTTCCCTGAAGCAACATGAATTGGAACCAAGAGCCACAGAAATGAGTATATC
Organism: Sylvilagus floridanus; assembly: GCA_949820135.1. Taxonomy (NCBI): domain Eukaryota; kingdom Metazoa; phylum Chordata; class Mammalia; order Lagomorpha; family Leporidae; genus Sylvilagus; species Sylvilagus floridanus. The sequence continues at coordinate 20,430,126 of OX463238.1, read as the reverse complement.
CTTTGACACAGTAATATTCTTGGAAACTTGAGGAAAAGTTTTTAAACAGAAGATATTGTACAAGACACATATGGCAAGGTTACTTGTAATCACTCCAAACTAGAAACACTCCAAATGAATCCATGGCAAAGAATACCCCGGCAACTTCAGTGAAAAGCTACTCCATATGGGGACAAATACATTTAAAGCCTTTACAAAATAAGGAGAACAAAGTAAAAGAAGATGTTTGCAAACATACATGAGGTTGGAGCAGAAGAGACTTCCAGGCAATAACATTGGGAAAGAGTGGAAGAGAGCATTTTGATTTGGCAAAGCCTGGAGGTCATGGAGCTCCAGGTAGATGCGGCTCCACTTGGAAGAGGTCTGAATGCCAGGATCAACATGGATGAGGTGTGTCAGCTCACAGACAACCAAAACCCCAAAACCATGGGAGGCCATTATTATAAGCAATTCATTCTTGGGCATTTTTCTATCAAATTATTTTATATGTTCAATTGAAAGGGGGAAGATGTCTCATGGTTTTAAAAATATTTATGTATTTATTCACTGTTAATATTTAAGCAACATCTTCCCAGAGTCCTGTCTTCATTACATCAGCTTCCTCTGACAACCCGAAAGACTGTCTTAGTCCACTTCCTGTTCAGAGCCCTGTGCCTTCCCAGCCACTGACCCGTGAACCAGTTTCCTGCTTCATTTGCATCAAGAGCAGAGAGAGGTCCAATCACTGATCCGCTTTCCCAGTCACCTCTAACACCTCACCTACCTTCTCGAGGAAGACTCAACCCTACCGTCTTCCAGATTGTACACTATTTTTAAAATGAATTTATTTTTTATTTAGTTAGTTACTTTAAAAAGAAGAGGAGAGAGAGAGAGAGAGAGATGGCTCTTCCGTCTGGTGGTTCACTTCCCGAATGGGCGCACAGCTGGGGCTGGGCCAGGCCTGGCTGAAGCCGGGAGTCTGGAGCTCCATCCCTGTCTCCCACGTGGGTGCTTTGCCATTGGAGAAGCTGTTTGTAAACGCTGACCCTGCAGACTGGGGCTTCGCTCTATAGAAAGACTGCAAAGGTAGCAGGGTGTTCTTTAACTATATGGGGCTGGCATGTTGCCGCCTGAGACGCCGGCAGCCCGTGTGAGTACTAGTTTGAGTCCCGGCTGCTCCACTTCCAATCCAGCTCCTTGCTAATATGTCTGGGAAAGCAGCAGAAGACGGCCCGAGTGCTTGGGTCTCTGCCACCCACACGAGAGACCCAGATGGAGCTCTAAGTTCAGAGCTTCAGTCTGACCCAGCACCACCATTACAGCCATTTGTGGCACAAACCAGCAGATGGAAGGTCTCTCTTTCTCTTTTCCTCTTTCTCTCTCACTTTGCCTTTCAAATAAATAAATAATTTTTTTAAAAAAAGCTAAAGTTATAAATCAATAGATAATTTTACAAACCGCTACAGTTCTAAATTTGAACAAGTGATGGAAAAATCATAATCTCTGTCTATCTGAAGTTATGATTTTTTAAAAAAGATTTATTGATTTATTTGAAAGTCAGAATTTACAGAGAGGCAGAGGCAGAGAGAGAAGTCTTCCATGGGCTGGCTCACTCCCCAGATGGCCACAACAGCTGGAGCTGTGCCAATCTGAAGCCAGGAACCAAAAGTTTCTTCCCAATCTCCCATGTGGGTGCAGGGGCCCAAGGACTTGGGCCATCTTCTACTGCTTTTCCAGGCCATAACAGAGAGCCAAATCAGAAGTGGAGCAGCAGGGACTTGAACCAGCACCCAGATGAGATGTTGACCTTGCCGGCAGTGGCTTTACCCCCTACACCACAGCACCAGCCACTGAAGTTATGATTTTTAAATTTGCCGTTTAACCAGACTGACTCATTTCAGTAGATTTTTGGTGACTCTATAAACCAGCCAAAATTAAAACAATCTGTGAATTGGTGAAATAATCTTAAAACATCAAATCAACCACTGTTGGCTCAATGACGGTTATAGTCAGAATACTGTAAGCTATTTGAGCATCCATGCATCCATCCAACTACTCATTTCTCCACTCCAGATCAGTACAAGGGAAGGGCTGTGGACGTGACAAACCACTGGGGAAGGCACAGAACATGATACAGTCTTCAAGAAAAGAGAAACGGGAACGTCGGACTGCATTCTGTACATCATTCCTTCTGCTGATCGCAACATGCAACTAACTTCCATCTTTGCAAAGGACAACATTTGATCCTTCTTGCCCAAGCTTAGCGCTTGGCTTCACGAAGGCCGCAGCATTACGCCAGCTTCACGCTCACTCTCACACGCGCTCTCCTTGATGCCTGGCTCCCCAGAGCAGAGAGGCAGCTTCTACTCAGAGATATCGGGTTTCAACTGGTTTGTCTGACTCTTGTATACACTCTTTGTGCCTTATTAAAAATGAACACTTGCTAATTGATTTGCTTGTTGCCACCACCGGCCTACAATTGTTTGCTTTCTCTAACACGGTTAAATATCACCTGTAACATTAAATGTCGGAGGGTATATAACAACACTTGGAGCTGGGAAAAGTCGTGATCTCCAAGAGAGTTTATCCAGGTGATAAAAGTGCCCTTCCATTTTTGAGGGTCTTAAATTAGCATGTGTCCCCAGGGCTGGGTGGTGGGTTGCCTTTATAAGCACACTCACACACACACGCACACACACACACACAGAGCAGGCTCTTTTTAGGCACTTCTCCAACTGTGAGTTTAGCAAGGCTTCCTGCTAGCGGAGACACAGACAGAATTACAGCTTCAAGCATTCCCCGGCCACTGAGCCAGCGCATGTGTTATCATATTGTACGCTGTAAACTTATTCCTCACCCCCGCCAACGGGGCACAGCCTGCATTCCAAATATCCTAGGCTGGGGATGGTGAACTGTGCAGCAGAAATATGCCTGCTTTCCCCTTTTCATTTGATACAAGCATGAGTAGGCTTGCAAAACATGTGGATTCTAAAAATATGGGTTTTTTGCAAACACGGAACAACCTCCAAATTCTGCACAGACTATACGCCTTGAAGATCCGCAGTACCCTCAACTGCTCCTGTCTCTTCCAATCTCGCAGCAAACATTGGTTATTAGGAACAGAGGGGACAGAGGGGAGCTCACTTTCATGATAATAAAGTGACTCTCATTCTACTGCTGAGAGACATCAACCGTCTGACTTGGCATCATCTCCTGGGAGAGAAACGCTAGCATTTCCATCGCTAGCATTTCCATTGATTTAATCTTTACTTATAGATCTGTTAACAAATGCGGCTAAAACTTGTCTTCCTGTTTGTGACTGTTGAGGACCAGAACTGGAACTCGTGAAAGAAAGACCGAGTGTCACGTGCAGGCTGGCCCTGGGAGCATCCTGAAGACTCGAAGGGGGTGGACTGCATCTGCTCAGAAGCCCCAGCCCCACAGTGTCTTCAGGGGGCCCAACCTTGTTACTATGGTGATTCTTTTTTTTAAAATAGTTTTTAATTTATTTATTTGAAAGTCAGAGTTATACAGAGAGAGCAGAGGCAGAGAGAAAGAGAGAGAAAGGACTTCCTTCTGTTGGTTCACTCCACAATTGGCCACAACAGCTGGAGCTGCGCCAATCAAGCCAGGGGCTAGGAGCTTCCTCTGGGTCTCCCTCGTGGGTGCAGGGGCCCAAGGACTTCGGCTATCCTCCACTGCTTTCCCAGGCCATAGAAGAGAGTTGGATTGGAAGAGGAGTAGCAGGGACCAGAACTGGCACCCATATGGGATGCGGCACTTCAGGTCAGGGCACTAACCCACTGCGCCACAGCACCGGCCCCACCATGGTGATTCTAGACCCTTCCAATCATTTCCCATCACAAGGTCTCCGTTGTTTCTTTGCAGGGTGAGCAGTTAGCACACTCCTTTTTAAAAATTAACCATTTTTAACTGACATAGAAATTATTTATGTTTTTCATAGGCACCATGATATTTTGAATATGTAACAATGTTGCAGGGCTAAATTGAGCTAATTAACATATGCATTAAGTTACCCAAAATCTACTCGCAGCCATTTTCAAGAGCAGGGTTTCTTAGATGCTAAGAAACAGCCACCTACGCACACACAGGGACAAGGAGGTAGTTCACACTTTGTAACAAAGTGCTTAATGCCACAGGGTGAATTGCCACAGCAAGTACTCCAACTTTATAGAAAAGGGCTCTGCATATTTTCAAATTATTGCCCATGTTAAGAGTGCTAGCTGGTGGCAGCTAATAAAGAAATACATTCTGGCTGACGGCATAATTACCCCACATTATGGGAAGGAGGTCTGGGATCCTGGGGAGGTTACTCCTCTAGGCTCCACGGGGCGTGGCTGGCAGGAGCAGCTCACGGGCAACAGCTGAGTGACAGGCGAGGCCCTGAGATCTCTAGTCTCCAGTTCTTTAACAGCGAAATGCAGAGCTGAAAGATGTTTACATGTGCATTTCAGGGTTGATTTCTTTGATCCTGCTAATTTAAAAGCTTCAAGGAGCGGAAAGAGTGCTTGAAAGAGGAGAGTGTATTATCAAAATAAAGGAACTCTAACCTTATATAATTTTTTAAAGATGCAGTTATGTCTAATTGGGGAGTCAATACCTAAGGTTATAATGAGAAAGAACACTCTAACCCTGTTTAAGTATAATAATCTTTTCATTGTCCCAGCTACTCCTCTTCCGATCCAGCTCTCTGCTATGGCCTGGGAAAGCAGCAGAAGATGGCCCAAGACCTTGGGCCCCTGCACCCACATGGGAGGCCCGGAAGAAGCTCCTGGCTCCTGGCTTTGGATCAGCACAGTTCTGGCTGTTGCAACCATCTGGGGAGTGAACCAGCAGATGGAAGATCTCTCTCTCTCTGTGTCTCTGCCTTTGCCTCTCTGTTACACTGTCTTTCAAATAAATCAATCTTTAAAAAAAAAAAAAAAGAAGAAGAAGAAAAGAAAGAAAACCAGGCTTAACTTCTATAACAATAAAAGGGGATTCTTCTTAAATATCAAGATATGTGTATGTATACATATGTTAGCAGTCGCCCTTGAGACACCTTCTGCTGTGTTTCTAGGTCTCCTATCACAAAAGATACTGTGGTCAGCATTTTGCTGTCAAAACCACCGGCTCTAAGCAGCTGGACTCCTGCACAGAACTCTGGAACTCTCTCAAAGGAATGAGGTCTGCTATGGCTGGCTGTGAGATGACAGCATTCGAGTGATCCTTGGCAGAAGGGCTGGAGAAATTTCTCCTGCACAATTTTGTTTTTGACAGGCAGAGAGAGACAGAGAGAATGGTTGGTTCACTGCCCCCAAATGGCCACTACGGCTGGCACATTGCACCGATCCGAAGCCAGGAGCCAGGTGCTTCCTCCTGGTTTCCCATGCAGGTGCAGGGCCCAAGCACTTGGGCCATCCTCCACTGGCTTCCTGGGCCACAGCAGAGAGCTGGACTGGAAGAGGAGCAACCGGGACAGAACTGGTGCCCCAACAGGGTCTAGAACCCGGTGTGCCGGCGCCGCAGGCAGAGGATTAGCCTACTGAGCTGTGGTGGCAGTCTCTCCTGCACAATTTTGAGGAAGGATGTCGGGTAGTGGCCGGCAGGGACACACACGATTTTAAGTAGGTTGGCCTCATTAAGTTAACGTTGGAGCAGGCGTTAACTTTACCGTTTTCTTGGAGATGAGCATTCCAGCCGGGTCCTGCTGCAGGACAGTGCTTGTAAGAGGTCACTGTGGCTGGAGCAAGGCGAGAGACAGCGTATAGATGATGGGAATGGAGAGGAACGGCTGGCGTGGGGGCCAGTGCCTTAGAGTCATAATGGAGCGCTGGCCTTTACCTAGCAACAAGGTAGGGCATAAAGGGAGGGTTTCAAGCAGAGTAACTTGGTCTGACATCCACCTCACTGGAATCCCTTTGGCTCCAGTGTTGAAAGTGGGTGAGTGAGGGGAAGGACAAAACAGGGGGACCAGCTGGGAGGCCAGCACAGTCATCCGAGCTAGAAGTCACAGTGACTTGGACCAGGCATTAGAATGGAGAGACTTCGGAGTCACATTCCAGATTTTACAAGTAGTGTCAATGGATTGGAAGTGGGATGTGCAAGAGGCAAAGAAAGAAGCCAAGAATGACGCCACGGTTTTTGGCCTGGGCCACTGGAAGAGTGGAGTTGCCCTCAACTGAGATGGTAATAAAATGAAACACCCAACTCGTCCACAAATCTGTGGTTTTCCATGTTTAAAAAAATGGTCAAGGCTCTAAAATGTCCACTATGTCATCCCGATTATCAAGTCTCGTACCCAAGCTTGTTCTTTTGTGCTCACACCCTTCTCCCTGCCGGGAATAATCTACTCTTCTCTCTCTGCCTAAAGGCTTAGTTCAAGTTTCACAGCATCAGGTAGTCCCAGCAAAATACACTATTGTCTTTAATGCACGGTCCATAAAGATTCACTTACATTTTTTTAAAAAAGATTTATTTATTTGAACATTAAAGTTACAGAAAGAGAGGGGGAGATAGAGAAATAGAGACGGGGGTGGGGGGAGATCTTCCATCCGCTGGTTCACTCCCCAGTTGGCTGCAATGGCCAGGCCAAAGCCAAGAGCCAGGAGTTTCTTCCAGATCTCACACATGGATGGCAGGAGCCTGGACATGTGGGCCCTCTTCTGCTGCTTTTTCCAGGTGCATGATTAGCAGGGAGCTGGGTCAGAAGTGGAGCAGCTGGGACCTGAACCGATGCCCACTTCACCGCAATGCCAGCCCCCATAATGATTTATGTTAATCAAATGATACTACTCATTAGATCACCGTTGAATTTGATCCCTCAGTAACTCTTCTTTTGCTCAACTTTTCCACCAAGAACTCCCTTACAAATGTCACTCGGCCCTGACTTGCTGTAGAATTCACCACTGTCAGGGTCTAGGCCTGTCTTGTGCCCTCAAGCCTCCCCCAACTCACCCTGCCTGCCGGGGTTGGCCTGGAAACCTAAGACAGTTAAGGACAGATAACACAAGAGACTTGGAGAGCTGCATTGTTTTTTATGATGCTCTGACTCCAGCGTCTGCCTCTTGCGCCTGGGGATTCCCGTGGGGACAAGGTCAAGGCTGTTGATAAACTTGTGAATGAGCTGACTCCACAGAAGCACCTAAAACCACACAGCTGTCCACTCCCAGAGCCACACTCCGGCATGTGAACTTGCCAGCCCACCTCTTCCAGTGCCACACGTGAAAGGGTGTCATTTTCACTGACGCTCGGGTCTTAGATATTATTAAAAAAGGGAGAAAAGACCAGGGGCTTTAAAGTGAGGGGTGGGGGCGGCAGAACTGGGTGTCTGAGCCATGATGAAGATGCCGGTCTGAGAGTGGTCCGAGAGCTCAGACTCCTGGGAGGAGCACTGATGGCTCACATAACTGGGTTCCCGCCACCCAGCGGGGAGACCTGGATGGAGTTCCCAGCACACAGCTTGCCTCGCCTGGTCCCTGCAGGCATTCGGGGAGTGAACCAGAAAATAGAATCTCTCTCTGCCTCTCTTTCTCTCTGTCTATCAAATAATTAAAAAAAAAAAAAATTTACGAAGCAAGAGGGCGCGAACTTCAGTTTCGCTGGGCCCCTTGTTTCTCCTTTCCATGTAAATTCTCTGACTCTCTCTTCCAATGAAATGGTTCCGACCACCACACCCAAAAGACGCTCGGCCCCGCCTCTCTCTGAGCTACCAAATGACTCTCCCTGGAAGTGCGCAGGCTCCTCAAACTCAAAACAGTCAAAACTGAATGACTAATCTCTTCTTCCCCTAGGTGCTTCTCCATCTTCCCTTCTCAGACAACGCTCAGATCCAAAACTAGAAACGTGACGTCATCTTCAGCCACTCTCTGAATCCAGAGAGCGATGTTCTGAACACCCTTAGCGTCCACCCGGCCACCTCCATTCACAAGAAGATGATGGCTTGGCCTCTAACCTCCCTGTCCTCTTGGTCATCTGGATGTAGTTGCCAAGGAGACGGCTAAAACACAGACCTAATCATCTCCCTACCTAAGGCTTCACATTGGTGCTGGCGCTGTGGTGTGGCGGGTAAAGCCGCTGCCTGCAGTGTGAGCATCCCATATGGGCGCCGGTTCAAGTCCCGGCTGCTCCTCTTCTGATCCAGCTCTCTGCTGTGGCCTGGGAAAGCAGTGGAAGATGGCCCAAATCCTCGGGCCCCTGCACCCATATGAGAGACCTGGAAGAGGCTCCTGGTTCCTGGCTTCGGATCGGTGCAGCTCCAGCTGTTGCAGCTATTTGGGGGGGTGAACTGGAAGATAGAAGACCTCTCTCTCTCTCTCTCTCTCTCTCTCTCTCTCTCCCTCTCTCTCTCTCCCTCTCTGTAATTCTGCCTTTCAAATAAATAAATAAATCTTTAAAAAAAAAGTCTTCGTATGCATCCCTGCTGCCTTCAGAACGAGATCCTCTGACGCCCTGATCCGTGGCCACTTCCCCAGCTTTCTCTATTCCCATACCCCTTTGCCTCAAACTCCGGATTGGACCAACTATGTTCTCTGACAACGTCACTGAATTTGCTGTGCTGTTCTCTCTCCTCATGTGGTACCTTATCTATTTCTTCCCTACGCATTTTTACCTGTCTTACTCTTTTAAAAAAAATGATAGTGATGATGAATCTATGCCAAGCATGTGTTAAGCTGCCATAGACCAGAAAACCCCTGCCCCCAAGGAGCCACAGAGCAGCAAAGCCACCGTCATAGATGTTATGATTACACCGGATGGCAGGTGCCTGAGGCCCAGTAGCCTTACTGGACGCAGCTTGCCACCACGCTACAGCAGAGTGGCCGAGCTTGTGTGTGTCCCCCGGGGCAGATGTGGTTACTTGTTTGTCTTTATTCTCCCAAACAGATTTCATTGCCCTCCTGTCTCTTTCCCTCAAATCCAATTCATCACCCTTTTTGTTTTTTTTTTAACAAACATCATTTTTTTAAAAAAAATATTTATTTATTTTTTGAAAGGCAGAGTTATAGAGCAGCAGAGGCAGAGAGAGAGAGAGAGAGAGATCCTCCAACCGCTGATTCACTCCCCAGATGGCCACAACAGCTAGAGCTACATCAATCCAAAGCCAGGAGCTTCTTCCGGGTCTCCCATGCGGGTTCAGGGGCCCAAGCACTTGGGCCATCTTCCACTGCTTTCCCAGGCCATAGCAGAGAGCTGGATGGGAAGTACAGCAGCCAGGACTCAAACTGGCATCCACGTGGGATGCCGGCACTACAGGTGGCGGCTTTATCTACTACACTACAGTGCCGGCTCCACAAACATAATTTTTTTTAAAAAAAGAGGTTTTTTTTTTGTTTGAAAGTCAGAGTTAGAGAAAGACAGAAATCTTCCATCTCCTGTTTTACTCTCCAAATGGCCACAACGACCAGCACTGGGTCAGGCTAAAGTCAGGAGCCACAAGCTTCATCTGGGTCTCCCATGTTGGTGGCAGAAGAAGAAAGAAGAGAGAGAGAGAGAGAGAGAGAGAGAGAGAGAGAGATTGAGAGAGAGAGAGAGAGAGAGAGAGAGAGGTCTTTCATTCACTTGTTCACTCCCCAAATGGCTGCAATGGCCAGAACTGGGCTGATCCAAAGCCAGGAGCCAGGAGCTTCTTCCGTTTCTCCCATGTGGTTACAGGGTCCCAAGCACCTGGGCCATCTTTCTCTGTTTGAAACACAGATGCTCCCTGGGAGAATGAAGCCTATCAGTCATTCAGACCTCAAGCACTTCAGTGTTTTGAGCAAGCAACTTGAAACATGTACAGACCCCTAAGTGGCTGTGGCTTAAATACACATTTACCTCCTATAACCAGATCTTCTAGCTCTGAGGAACTGGAAATGTTACTTGAAGTGTGTGTTTAAAAGGGTCATTTCAGGATGAAGTGTGACTTGTAGGAGGTGGGTGTACCTGTCACTGGAGCCAGCAGCGTTAGGGGGACCCGGGCCAGCTGGGGTGGCCCCAGTGGGGGTGAGATGTGTCCAAACTTGCAGGTGGGAGGGGCAGCAGCGGGTTCTTGTTTCTCTCTTCTCTTGGTTTAGGATGCTGATGGGACAGCCTTCCTTTCAGCCCACGTGTAGATCTTTTGGGGTCATCACAACCTGGGATGATATCACCAAATTCAAACCTACCCAGGCCTTCGTTTTCTTCCCCCCCGGCCCACGTCCTCACCTTAGCTCAAAGGTTACTCCAACTTGCCACAGCTGGCTCTGCTTCCTCTTCGGGACTGTTTTGCTTACCAGGGACTCCAGGATTACCTCTCGAGAACCTATCTACCCAACAGGCACTTATTCAGTCCCCAGATATCCATCAAGAACCCACGTTTAGGACAAGCATGTGACCCCGTAGTCGAGATGCCTCGTGGGACACACACATTTCCTATCAGAGGGCCTGGCTTCAAGGTCTGGCTCCTGCTGACCCAGTTTCCTGCTAACAGGCACCCTGGAGGCAGCAGGTGATGCCTCAAGTAGTTGCATCCCTGTCCTCCAAGTGGGAGGTCCAGATTGAGTTCTGGGCCCCTGGCTTTGGCTTAGGACAGCCTTGGGTGTTGCATTTGGGGAGTGAACTAGTAGATGGAAGAGCGCTCTCTCTCTCTTTGTCTGTTGCTCATTGTGTCTTTCTGCCTTTCAAATAAAATGAAAATAAATACATATTTTCTGTAAAATACCTCTTATTCTTTAGGGCGCTGGGTTCTGTTCCCTGCATTCAGTAGTCATTCATAATTCAGTCAACATTTACTGAACAAAGAAGCAAATCAACTCCCTGACATAGGGCATTACAATGGCTCAGGATATTTGAAATCAGGTCTGCTCTGGAAAATGTGATTTAACATTCCTTTTTCAAAAGATTTTACTTATTTATTTATTTGTAAGGCAGAATGACAGAGAGTGAGAGACAGACAGAGATCTTCTACCTACTGATTTACTTCCCAAATGGCCATAACAGCCAGGGCTGAGCCAAGGAACTCCAGGAGCCAGGAACTCCATCTGGGTCTCCCACACGGTTGACAGGAGACCTAGCACTTGGACCATCTTCTGCTGCTTTTCCAAGAGCTTTAGCAGGGAGCTGGATTGGAAGCAGAGCAGCCAGAACGCAAACCCACACTGCAATATGAGATGCCGGGCACTGCAAGTGCTGGCTTCACCTGCTGCAACACACATTCCCATTGTTGTGCTGTACTGCTGTACTGTTCCAGCTAAAAGGAACTATGGAAACCAGTGTTCTCCCTCGTCTGGACTGCTGTCTTAAGGTCCTACCATACAAACCCACAGAGGCAGAGGGACAGGGTGCAAGCTGAGGGCAAGAAAACTAGAGGGTGACTCTCAGCAGCCCCACTGAGTGCAAGTCCTGCCCACAGCGCTGCTCCCAATCCAGACATCCATTCTGGTGAATTCTGGGTGCATCCGTTTTATTTTCAGAGAGTTACAGACACTACTACTAGATTTCAAAACTCAAGTGGCATAAATAACTTCAGGCAGAGTTCAGTGAAGAAGCACTGTGACACCCACCATGAGCCAAGTGTGGGGAGCGGTACCTATTAATAGACAATGAACTTGAACTCACTCAGCCTGAGGAAGAGAAAGTGTAAGGTCAACGTAACAGCAATCTCGAGTGGCTAAGACGTCAGCGAAGAGCAAAGAAACAGTAAGGGACAGACACAGCCCCTGATCCACTTTGCTTTTAGATTCTCTTTTTTTAAAACGGGGTGATAGAATTACTCACAATTTTGTCCAAGCCCAGTTGATAAATGAAAGATCCCTGAATCCTCATGGCTGGATATGAAGAGTTGGAAGGAACTCTGCACTGAGAGCTGTGAAAGACCTTCAACAGCCCCACAAAGGAAACTTCAGGCCCCCCCAGCTGCACACCTACATGGTCAGAATGGAAAATGTTATGGTATATTTTAACACCTACGAACAAACCATATAAGGAAGCTACAGTGAGCACACTTCCAGCTGCTGCATAATGTCACTTTGAGGAAAGTTTGTAATTTGCAGCTTTCAAAGTACACTAACCCACCTGTTTCCCCAAGACTCCGGTGGCACCCTCAGTTCTCCTCCAAGAGCACAGGGCGCTGGCTGGCGCTGCGGCTCAACAGGCTAATCCTCCACCTTGCAGCGCCGGCACACTGGGTTCTAGTCCCGGTCAGGACACCAGATTCTGTCCCGGTTGCCCCTCTTCCAGGCCAGCTCTCTGCTGTGGCCCAGGAGTGCAGTGGAGGATGGCCCAAGTGCTTGGGCCCTGCACCCCATGGGAGAACAGGAGAAGCACCTGGCTCCTGCCATTGGATGAGCACGGTGCACCGGCTGCAGTGCGCCGGCCGTGGCGGCCATTGGAGGGTTGAACCAACGGCAAAGGAAGACCTTTCTCTCTGTCTCTATCTCTCACTGTCCACTCTGTGAAAAAAAAAAAAAAAAAAAAAAGAGCACAGGGCGCTTCAAAAGAGAAACGGAAATTCTTAGGAGAAAGACTTCCTGTTATAGTTTTTAAAATGTATTTTATGTGTCTTTATTTTACTTGAAAGGCAAAGAGACAAAAAGAGGGAGAGAGATCGTTCATCTGCTGGTTCACTCTCTGAATTCCTGCAAAAGACACGCTAGGCCAGGTCAAGGCTGGGAGCCTGGAGCTCCATTGAACACGGGGCGGTAGGAACTCAAGCTCCTGGAGCATCATCTGCTGCCTCCCAGGGCGCACACAGCAAGAAGCTGGAACTGAAAGAGGCGTCAGGACACAAGCCCAGCACTCCAGCAGGGGAGGCTGGCATCCTGGCCACTGCACCGAACACCCAGCACAGAAGAAAGACTTCTCAGCTGAGGTCAGATGCAGAGTGACAGGCACACGGTGCAGGCCGATCCACTGTTCTCTTGACTATTTCTATTTTTTTAAAGATTTATTTATTGATTTGAAAGTCAGAGTTACACAGAGAGAGGAGAGGCAGAGAGAGAGAGAGAAGTCTTCCTTCTGCTGGTTCACTCCCCTAGTAGCTGCAATGGCCAGAGCTGTGCTGATCTGAAGCCAGGAGCTTCTTCAGGGTCTCCTACACAGGTGCAGGGGACCAAGGACTTGAGGCATCCTCCACTGCTTTCCCAGGCCATAGCAGAGAGCTGGATGGGAAGAGGAGCAGCCGGGACTCGAACCAGCACCCATATGGGATGCTGGCACTGCAGGCAGCAGCTCTACCTGCTATGCCACAGCAACAGCCCTGATTATTTCTATTTAGATTCTTACTTAATACTGGGGAGTAGTGTAATAGTGAGGCTGGTTGGGCAGAACAACGTTTTTACATGAGCCTAACAGGTCCACGTGAACTGAGCCTCCACAGAGTCCCTAGGAAGTCCCTAGGACTTCCTCATTGTCCAGTTTCCCTCTCCCGTCTCCTCTTTACTGTAATCACAAACTTGTGTCTTCCAGCTTTATACATGGAACAATCAGTGTTCAACCAGCAGAAACACTCACTGTCTGATCATCCATGAAAATAAAGGTTTTACTAGGTGCAACTTCAGGGAAAATGATTTTAGTCTTTGTTTACTTATTTGAGAATGAAAGAGAAAGACAGAGAGAGCAAGCACTCCTATCCACAGATTCAATCCTCAGATGCTGGGGCCGACGCCAGGAACCAGCAATTTCAATCCAGGTTTCTCACCCGGGTAGCAGGAACCCAGTCACTTGAGCCATCCCCACTGCCTTCCAGGATGTGTTGTGCATTAGCAGGAAGCTGGGGTCAGGAGCTGGCACCAGGCATTGAACCCAGGTGCTCTGGTGTGAGATCTAGGTGTCTAAACAGGTGTCTGCCCCAGGAAAATGATTTTAAGTTAAACAAGTCATGAAAACTTGTAAGACATAGGAAGGGTCCTTTCAAACAAAATATATCTTAAGTGTTTTAATAATTAAAAAGGCCTAAAAACTGTGGTGCCTACTCTTTCCTAACTGTACTTCCTTTGAGTTATTTCTTTTTTTTAAAAAAAAGATTTATTTATTTGAGAGGTAGAGTTACAGACAGGGAGAGGGAGACACAGAGAGAGAGGTCTTCCATCCACTGATTCACTCCCCAAATGGCTGCAGTGGCCAGAACTGTGCCAATCCGAAGCCAGGAGCCAGGAGCTTCTTCCTGGTCTCCCAGGTGGGTGCAGGGTCCCAAGGAGTTGGGCCATCCTCTGCTGCTTTCCCAGGCCACAGCAGAGAGCTGGATGGGAAGTGGAGCAGCCGGAACTAGAACCGGCACCCATATGAGATGCCAGCGCCACAGGCAGAGGATTAACCTACTGAGCTACAGCGCTGGCCCCTGAGTTATTTCCATGGGAAGCATATCTGCATATTGGCTGTAAGTGAACGCTCATTTTTTAAAAAATTTTTAATGTAATTTTATTTTAAAATCAGAAAGACACACACACACACACACACACACACACACAGAAGGGCAGAGACAGAGAGATCTTCCATCTGCTGGTTCACTAATGAAATGTTTCCAACAGCCAGGGCCAGAACTCCATCTGTGTCTCACATGTGTGTGGCACGGACCCAACTACTTGAGCCATCACTGGCTGCCTCCCAATGGTGACCATTAGCAAGAAGCTGGAATCAGAATGGAGCTGGGATGCAAACCCAGGCACTCTGATATGGGATGTGAGCACCTCAAGCAGCATTTTTTTTTTAAAGATTTATTTATTTGAGAGGCAGAGTTATAGAGAGAGAGAGGGAGAGACAGAGAGAAAGGTCTGCCTTCTGCTGATTCACTCAACAAATGGCTGCAACAGCCAGAAGCCAGGAGCTCCTGCAGGTGCAGGGCTCCAAGGACTTGGGCCATCTTCTACTGCTTTCCCAGGACATAGCAGAGAGATGGATTGGAAGAGGAGGAGCTGGGACTTGAACCAGCGTCCATATGGGACGCTGGTGCTGCAGGTGGAGGCTCTACCTGCTAAAACACAATGCTTGTCCCCAGTGCTAATATATTTTTAGATTCCTACTCTGGGCATGACTCGTTGGGTCAATGAATGATTGATAAGTGCTCATGCCACCTGGGTTCCATATTTCACAAGAGAAATTTCTGAGCCTAAAGAGGCTCAGAGACTACTTTCAAGGTCAGCTGTTCATTTCATCACGCAAGGCGGGAACGAGTGTGCCTTCCCCCTCTGCCCCTGGAGCAGATGCCAGGCAGCAAACTGGAGACAAGACTTTCAGCTCCTGGGGAAATGCGGCCAGAAGACACCACTGAAGTGACAGGCACAGACTTTTCAGAGTCAGGACAGAGTTGAGAAAGAGAGAAAAAAAAAGTTGATAATTTATTTCTCTTTATCTAATGACCAGAACCCTGTTCAACGTTTAGAATAAAAGTGTACACAGGAAGCCGGCACCATGGCTCAACAGGCCAATCCTCCGCATTGCGGCGCCGGCACACCAGGTTCTAGTCCTGGTCGGGGCACCGGATTCTGTCCTGGTTGCCCCTCTTCCAGGCCAGCTCTCTGCTGTGGCCAGGGAGTGCAGTGGAGGATGGCCCAGGTGCTTGGGCCCTGCACCCCATGGGAGACCAGGAGAAGCACCTGGCTCCTGCCTTAGGATCAGCGCGGTGCATGGCGACAGCGCGCCAGCCGTGGTGGCCATTGGAGGGTGAATCAACGGCAAAGGAAGACCTTTCTCTCTGTCTCTCTCTCTCTCTCTGTCCACTCTGCCTGCCAAAAATAAAATAAAAATAAAAAATAAAAAATGTATGCAGGACAATAATTCATGTATAAGGACCAGACTGGAGAGAAAATGGACAAGCTGAATGTTCTACCCAGAACCCCATGATGGGGCTGCAGAGGGGAAGGAACAGATCAGAGGAGTTGGCCGTGGACTAGGTCTAAACCACTCTTGTCTGTTAGATGAAAAAGAGAGGCAGGGGGGGCGACTGGCGTTGTGGGGCAGCAGGTTAAGCCACCGCTGCTGCAGTGCTGACAGCCCAGGATGGGCTCTGGTTTGAGTCTCGACTGCTTCACTTCCGATCCAACTTCCTGCTAATGCCCCTGGGAAAGCGGTGGAAGATGGCCCAAGTGCTTGGGCTCCTGCACCTGCGTGGGAGACCTAGAAGAAACTCTTGGCTCAGCTTTGGCCATTGCAGCCATTTGGGGAGTGAACCAGCGGATGGAAAACCTCTCTCTGTAACTGTCTTTCAAATAAATAAATATTTAAAAATCAATCAATCAATCTTTTCTTTTTTAAAAAATGGTGATTTCCATTATTGGCACAATTTTTTTACTGAGTGAAATCCACTGCAAATAACTGTTATAAACTTGGGTCCCATAAGAGACCTGGATGGTGTTGCAGGCTGCTGGCTTCGCCTTGGCCCAGCCTTGGACATTGTGGCCATCTGGGCAGTGAACTCTCCCTCTCTGTCACTCTGCCTTTCAAATAAATACATCTCTCTCTTTTTTTAAAGATTTATTTGAAAGAGTTACAGAGAGAGGTAGGCACAGAGAGAGAGGTCTTCCATCGGCTGGTTCACTCCCCAAATGGCCACAATGGCTCGACTGAGCCGATTTGAAGCCAGGAGCCAGGAGCTTCTCCCAGCTCTCCCATGTGGGTGCAGGGGCCCAAGGACTTGGGCCATCCTCTGCTGCTTTCCCAGGCACATCGGCAGGAAGCTGGATTGGAAGTGGAGCAGCTGGGACACATAGCAGTGCCCATATGAGATGCTGGTGCTGCAGGCCGGGGTTTTAACCCACTGCGCCACAGTGCTGGCCCCAAATAAATACATCTTTACCAAACAAACAAAGAAACAAACAAACAAAAAACCTCATCCCAGAAGAAAGAGGATCTTGAACAATGTGCAGTCTCCTTTTACAACCTGATGATTGCTAGTAAAAACCTACTCACTGCTGTGGTGGCTTTTAAAGTTATATATATATCAGAAAAAGATTCTGTATACCAAGCCTTCTCCTTAAAAAATAAGCATAGTTTCATCCAATCTTTTTTTAAGATTTATTTATTTATTTGAAAGAGTTACACAGAGAGAGGAGAGACACACAGAGAGAGAGAGAGAGAGAGGGAGGGAGAGAGGGAGAGAGGTCTTCCATCCACTGGTTCACTCCCCAGATGGCCGCAATGGCTGGAGCTGCACTGACCTGAAGCCAGGAGCCAGGAGCTTCTTCTGGGTCTCCCACGTGGGTGCAGGGACCCAAGGACTTGGGCCATCTTCTCCTGCTTTCCCAGACCACAGCAGAGAGCTGGATTGGAAGTAGAGCAGGGGCTGGTGCTGTGGCCTAGTGGGTAAAGACTCTGCCTGCAGTGTGGGCGTCCTATATGGGCGTCAGTTTAAGTCCCAGCTGCTCCACTTCTGATCCAGCTCTCTACTGTGGCCTGGGAAAGCAGTGGAAGATGGCTCAAGTCCTTGGGCCCCTGCACCCACGTGGGAGACCCGGAAGAAGCTCCTGGCTCCTGGCTTCAGATCAGCGTGGCTCTGGTTGTTGCAGCCAATTGGGGAGTGAACCAGTGGGTAGAGGACCACTGTCTGTCTCTCTGTCTCTGTCTCTCTCTCTCTGTCTCTGCCTCTCCTTCTCTCTGTGTAATTCTGCCTTTCAAAGAAAAATAAATAAATCTTAAAAAAAAAAAAAAGAAGTGGAGCAGCTGGGACTGAAACCAGCACCCATATGTCATGCCGGCACTGAAGGCAGCGGCTTCACCCACTATGCACAGCGCTGGCCCTTCAGCCTATCTTTTTATTTTTTTATTTTTTAAAATTTATTTGACAGGTAGAGTTTAGAGATAGTGAGAAAGCGACAGAGATAAAGGTCTTCCTTCCGTTGGTTCACCCCTCCAAATGGTCGCCACAGCCGGTGCTGCACTGATCCGAAGCCAGGAGCCAGGTGCTTCCTCCTGGTATCCCATGCGGGTGCAGGGCCCAAGCACTTGGGCCATCCTCCACTGCCCTCCTGGGCCACAGCAGAGAGCTGGACTGCAAGAGGAGGAACTGGGACTAGAACCTGATGCCCATATGGGATGCCGGCGCCGCAGGTGGAGGATTAACCTAGTGTGCCATGGCGCCGGCCCCCCTTCATCCAATCTTTACAAGGAAATTCTGAAACATGCACAACTTGGGTGAATATTATGCAAATTACATAAACCAGCCACAGAAGGGCAAAGCCCACGATTCCACTTACATGAAGTCACTACAGTGTCAATTCACAGAGACAGGAAGCCGAGGCGAGGCTGACAGGGGCCGTGGCAAGGGGGAAATGGGAGCTACTGCTAATGGGAATGGGAGAGAAAGTTCTGAAGATTGGATGGTGGTGATGGTTGCATAGCACTGGAAGTGCTATGGTGTGTACACTTAAAGATGGTTATAATGGTGAATTTTGGGCCTATTGTTTTTTTGGCCCAGGGACTCAGGCGCTGGTTGGGACACAGAAGCTCCCTATCAGCTCTGGTTCTCTACTCCAGCTTCCGACTAGTGCGCACCCTGGGAGGTTAACAGTGACGACTCAAGTAGTTTGAGCGCCATCATCCGTCACCCATGAGGCAGACCTAGACCGAGTTCCCAGTTCTGGGCTTCAGCAAGATCAGCCCCAGCTGTTGCAGATGTTTGGAGCACGAACCAGTGGATAGGAGCACGCTCTTCCATGTAAATAAACAAACATTTAAAAATAGGGAAATAGAGCAGGGAATTTAAATTATACTATATTCACAATAATAGTATAGAATGGTCAATTTTATGTTAGGGGTATTTTTATAACAATTTAAAACTACTTAAAATTTTTATTTTATTTATTTAAAAGGCGCAATGACATAGAGAGAGGGAGAGACAGACAGAGAGCTTCCATCCGCGGGTCCATTCCCCTAATTGCTGCAATGACAATTGCAGGGCTGGGCCAGGGTGAAGCCAGGAGCCAGGAACTCCATCTGGGTCTCCCACAATGGCAGCAGGAGCCCAAGTATCGGGGCCATCTTCTACTGCTTTCCCAGGCACATGAGCAGGGAGCTGGACTGGAAGTAGAGCAGCGGGAAGTTGAACTGGTGATCCGATATGGGATGCTAGCATTGCAAGGGGTGACTTAAGCTACTGTGCCACAAAGCCTGCGCCAAACACATTTTTTTTTAAAACCAGTGTCGGAGTCCACCTGGTGACGGTTCCCACGGTTCCCACGCTGGCTCATCTCTAGATTCGTTAATGTGGTGGCAATCGGTGTCTGCTTCACCAAACAGTGTAGAAATAAACATTTGGTTGAACTCTTAGTAAATATCACTTTTTTTTTTTTTAAAGATTCATTTATTTATCTGAAAGTCAGTTACAGAAAAAGGAGAGAGAGAATGAGAGAATATCTTCCATCTCTAGTCACTCCCTAGATGATCACAAAGGCTGGGGCTGGGTGAGGCAGAAGCCAGCAGCCAGGAGCTTCTTCCAGGTCTCCCCCATGGGTGGCAGGAGCCCCAGCAGTTGGGCCATCTTCTGTTGCTTTCCCAGGCCATAGCAGGGAGCTGGATCAGAAGTGGAGCAGCCGGGACACGAACCGGTGCCCATATGGGACGCCGGCAGCTTTACCCGCTACGCCACGACCCCAATAAATATCTTCTGAATCAACTGGGAACCTGCTGGTGAGCGTCTGGAATCCCACCTGCAGCTTCGAGCTGCGAGCGGCAGGTAGAGAGGCGGGACTTATTTTTATGATTAGCCTTGAACTAGAGTTGATTTGAAAGCTTGATAAGACGACTTCTTGGAAGACTGGGTTTAGATGTCTCTCTCTTCCACTTTCTCACCCTCTCTCTCGCCCTCACAAACACCACAGAAAAAGTGACAGTTTGCACAGCGTTTTTTCATTCTGTTTCAAGTATCGGCATCAGCGCTGGCTCTTCTGAACGCATTTGGGCTGAATTCCACTGTGGGAACCCTGTTCCAGTCTTTAATAGTGAAGGCAGGGCACTGGGTCCACCGGTGACATCAGGGCCCAGGGTACACGCCGGGTATTTCCTTTTTATCTTCCCCCAAATAGCGTTGCTTCTTTGGGGGGCAGTTGGGGAGCACCCTGGGGAATAAGGCCTTGAGATCCCCAAGTTCCTCTTTCTCTTTCTGTGGCTTTCACTTCCCTTCTCATGAGAAATCCCCATGTGGCGGGGATGCTTTCTCCTCTTCCTTCCCTGTCATTCCCCTTGCTTCTTTAAAAAGATCGATTTCTTTGTATAGGTACAGAAAGAGCAAGAGAGAGACATCAAGGGATCTTTCCTCCGCTGGGTCATTCTCCAAATGCTTGCAACAGCCAGGGCTGGGCCAGGCCAGGCCAAAACCAGGAGCCAGGAGCTTCCTCCAGGTCTCCCAAGTGGGTGGCAGGGGCCCCAGTACTTGGACCATCTGCTGCTGCTTTCCCAGGCCATTAGCAGGGAGCTAGATGGGAAGTGTATGGAGCAGCCGGGACTCGAACTGGCGCCTGTGTGGAATGGCAGCGTTGCAAGTATGGGCGCTGGTTCATATCCCGGCTGCTCCTCTTCCAATCCAGCTCTCCACTATGGCCTGGGACAGCAGTGGAAGATGGCCCAAGTCGTTGGGCCCCTGCACCCATGTGGGAGACCCAGAAGAGGCTCCTGGCCTCGGAATGGTGTAACTCCAGCCATTGCGACCGCGACCAATTGGGGAGTGAACCATCGGATGGAAGACCTCTCTCTCTGTCTCTACCTATAACTCTGTCTTTCAAATAAATAAAATAACTCTTAAAAAAAAAAACTGCAGTCCTGTCCTCTGCGAGCGTCTAAGTCCCCCGTCTCCAAACGACGGGTGTGGCACCACCCATGCGTTCTGCCGCTTTCCTGCAGTAGAGTGATGGCACGGTTAGCCTGCATTCATTCTCATTCCCCGCTTCCAGAATGTGGAGAATGGCCTGGACAGGAGAAAGGGTCCTTTCTACAGGAAGAGTCTGCCCTGTGTGGCGGCTCTGAATCTCGGTGAGAAGTGGGCATCTGGCCTCACGGTGAAACTGCTGAGTGAGACGCCTGCCTCCCTTCCCATGTTGGAGCTTCTGGCTCCGGCTCCTGGCTCCAGCTCCCCGCTAATGCAGACGCTATGAGACAGAGCTGATGGCCCAAGGGCTTGGGTTCCTGTCCCTCACACGGGAAACTGGGATTCGGTCCCTGGCTCCCAGCTTCTGGGGGACCCAGGTGCAGCAAACCAACAGATGTGAGCTCTTACTCTCTGCATCCTGAACAAATGAAAGTATGTTTTTAAAGTGTCTTAAGCCATGAACTCATTTTTTTTTTTTGCAAGAAATCTAACTCATTTCTTATTTTTAAAAAATTTATTTATTTATTTGAGAGGCAGAGTTACAGAGAGGCAGAGGAAGAGAGAGGTCTTCCATCTGCTGGTTCACTCCCCAAATGGCTGCAACAGCCTGGACTGCGCCAATCTGAAGCCAGGAGCCAGGAGCTTCTTTCAAATCTCCCACACAGGTGCAGGGGCCAGAGGACTTGGCCATCTTCTACTGCTTTCCCAGGCCATAGTAGAGTGCCGGATCGGAAGTGGAGCAGCCAGGACTCGAACCGGTGCCCATATGGGATGCTGGCACTGCAGGCGGCGGCTTTACCCGCTATGCCACAGCGCCGGCACCAGAAATCTAACTACTTTCTACATCAACTTATTTTCCATTGTATGTTCCCGTCTTACAGAACGGGAGAACGACCCTCAGCCCCGTTCTGAGGGTCTCCCGTTCCCAAGGACTCGTGGGTCTGGTTGGTCACAGAAATTACCTTCTGTGAAGACACACACTCAGGTCTGGCAGCTGGTGGCTGCGGCAGGGTCCCGTCTAGGCCGTGGGAATCCCTCCCCGTCGACACACCTCGCATCCCGACGGCCCGGGCACACCTCATAGCTGTCTCTCTGGTCCTGCCTTTGCCTGAGCAGCACAGTGCACAGACCCCCCCACCCCCACCCCCACCCCGTACTCCTATTCCCTCATTTTTTTCTTTTGTTCCCAGCCTGGAGGCATTGCTTTCTGAAAGCAGAGAAATCTTCCTTTCCCGTTCCTGGCTGAGATATTCGGGCACTGCCCCTTAATTCTCTCCGGCTGCCTTTCAGCCAACAGCGCCCCCACCGCCAGGATCCTACCACCTTCTCTAGAGCTGAGGGCCTCTGCTCTCCAGGGCTGTCGGCCAGGCCCGGCAAGATGCAGGGGACGCCAACCGTACCTCTAGGTCCCATTTCCAGCAACAGTGCTTGAACACAAACAACAATGTTGACAAGTGCCTTTTTTACATATCTAACTAAAGAAAATCCTTCCGGGGCTGGTGCTGTGGCCTGGCCCAGTGCGGGCCGTTGCAGCTGTCTGGGAAGTGAACCAGCAGATGGGAGACGTCTCCCTCTCTCTCTTCCTCTCTCTCTCTCTCCCTCTCTCTCTCACTCTGCAACTCTGACTTTCAAATAAATAAATCTTAAAAATAAAAAACCTTCCCTCACCAAAGTAATTGAGTTTTTCTACCAACCTGCATGTGTGACCGACTTGCATTTCTCTAAAATTAGTCCAAGAATTATTTATGAAGAGGAAATTAGCAAGGTATTTCAAAGTTTAAAGATAATATGCTTCCTACACTCAAGAACCACTGAGCAGACCTAAATCGGGGGTTCACTGACTAATTTCTATAACCAAGAAAGAGAAGTAAAAGTAGTTACTAATATCTAACAAGATATAGAAAACCACGGGTACTCAGTGTGTGCCTGTGAGAATCGTTTGGCTTCTAGACTGAGTGTCACTGCAAACTCATGGTCGTTCTCACAGGCTCACTGGTGCCACAGGCCTGCGGCTAGAACAGTCTTTTGCATTTCAGGTTTTGATTTTTTTTTCAGACCCTAAGTAAGCTGCTCCCCAGGAGCACTTAGTCATTTTTTAAGCTGTTATTAGAAATTTATTTACAAACTTCTAAGAGCGTCACTTTGTTTTAAGGGTAATTCTGCACCATTCACACATGAACCTGCAGCTCACAGAAGGCTCCTCCCCATCGTCTTTCTGGGTCCTCGAAATCACTATAAGGGGTGGTATTTTTTAAAAAGATTTTTAAAAAAGATTTATTTATTGATTTGAAAGGTAGAGTTACAGAGAGAGAGAGAGAGAAGGAGAGACAGAAAGGTCTCCATCTGCTGCGTCACTCCCCAGGTGGCTGCAATGACGGGGGCTGGGCCAGGTCAAAGCCAAGATCCAGGAGCTTCTTTCAGGTCTCCCCCATGGGTGCAGGGGCCCCCGCACGTGGGCCATCGTCTGCCCCTTTCCTAGGTGCATTAGCAGGGAGCTGGATTGGAAGTGGAGCAGCTGGGACTCGAACCGGTGCCATATGGAATAGCCAACATTGCAGGCCGCAGCTTAACCCGCTGTCACAACGCTGTCCCCTTTCAAAAGGAATTTTAAAACAGTACTTGGAATCGCAGCTGACAATCCTCTATAGATAAGTGCTGGGCGAGGAGCTCACTTAATGAGGGGACTCCCGGGTGGTTCTAGGGTAAACTGATACCCATCAGAGAAGTTCCTCAAGCTGACACTGAATGACCTAGCACTGTCTTCTTCCCCATCTCCCAGCCCCACCTCCTTCCCATCCAACCAATGTCAAGTCCTCATCATTCAACCTGTACAGTACGTATAACACTGACTTCCTTCTTTGCCCTGTGCCAAGTCCCCAGCACACCTGACTTACATCGTGTAATCAACATAACCAAGTCCCACTTCCAGTCTTGCCCCCCACACTTCACACCAACAGCCTGTGAGGGGCACCTGAGCTGATGGGCTGTGGGAGGAAATGTAAGCCATCGACCAGGGCTGGCGCTGTGGCACTGTGGCATAATGGGTAGAACCGCCGTCTGCAGTGCTGGCATCCCATATGGGATTTGAGTCTTGGCTGCTCCACTTCCGATCCAGCTCTCTGCTATGGCCTGGGAAAGCAGTAGAAGATGAACCAAGTCCTTGGGTCCCTGCCCCCAAGTGGGAGAACCAGAAGAGGCTCCTGGCTTCAGATCAGCAGCCAGTTGGGGAGTGAACCAGCAGATAGGAGATCTCTCTCTCTCTCTCTCTCTCTCTCTCTCTCTCTCTCTCTCTCTCTCCCCTCTCTGTGTGTAACTCTGACTTTCAAATAAATAAATATTGAAATGTGTTTTATCAAGTATCTATTATGTAAGAATAAAATGATTGTATGAGAGCACTTTAAAAAGTTCACAGGGGCAGCTGCTTGGTTAAGGCGCTCTTGGGACACCCACATCTCATATCGGAGCACCGAGGTTTGAGTTCTGGTCCTCCACTTCCAATCCCGCTTCCTGCTACCGTGCACCCTGGGAGGCAGCAGGTGCTGGCTCAGGCACTTGATCCCACTGCCACCCACACGGGAGACCTGGAGGGAGTTCCTGGCTCCTGGCTTCAGCTTGGTCTGACCCCAGGGCTGTTGTGGGGATTTGGGAAGTGAAGCAGCAGATGGATGGTCTCTCTCTGTCTGTGTCTCTGTCTCTCTTCCTTTCAAATAAGATGGGAGTAATAAATAGTTTTTTTAAAGGTCATGGAAAAATGGAAGTAAAGGTTAAGTTTACTTTGGTGCACAAAATATTGCAATCAATGCATAGTTTTCCTAATATGCATTTTCCGCACACTTCTTGGAGAGCCCTCGTATTGGCTTGCTGGTTTAAAATGTTTTCTCATTAGGATTTCACTTTATTTTTTTGAAATATTTATTTATTTATTTGAAAGTCAGAGTTACACAGAGAGAGGAGAAGCAGAGAGAGAGAGAGAGAGAGAGAGAGAGAGAGAGTTTTTCCATCCGCTGGTTCACTCCCTAATTAGCCATGATGGTCGGAGCTGGGCTGATCCGAAGCCAGGAGCCAGGAGCCTCCTCCGGGTCTTCCCATGTGGGTGCAGGGGCCCAAGGGCTTGGGTCATCTTCCACTGCTTTCCCAGGCTATAGTAGAGAGCTGGATAGGAAGTGGAGCAGCCGGGACTAGAACCAGCGCCCATATAGGATGCCAGCACTGCAGGTGGTGGCTTTATCCACCACGCCACAGCAGCGACCCCGAGGGGCAGGATTTTAAATGTTTGGCAGCTACCACCTTCAACATTAGAGTGAATTTTTCACAGATCCCATCGTGTTAATTCTTTTGCTGAAGTCACACGGTGGTTTCCCACCACAGACAGACCCTGAAATCTGTGCCAGTTCCTCCAAGACTGAGCCATCTCATTCTGGTCCCCCACCACGCGGCTCTATGAAGCTTTAGGTCTGGGTTTAAACGTCATTTCCTTCCCCTGCTCCAGAGCCTCACCCCTCTCCACTGCCAAAGCCTCTCCGTTAAACTCTCTTCCAGCACCGTACGCCTCCCATCACGGCGCTATTACAATTGCTGCTTGTAGCTTTTTGCTCAGCATCTTCCAAACTAAGCCCTAGTCTTCAGGAGAGCTTCATCAACACCCTCACTTCCTGATAAGTGCCCAATTAATATTCTCAGAATGACAGACTACAGTAAAATACCAGTAGGATTCCGAGGTCAGCGTTGTGGCACATGGGGGAGGCCACCACCTCCAACCCTGGCACCCTGTATCCCAGAACACTGACTGGGTCAAGTCCCGAGCTGCTCTGCTTCTTCTTTTTTTTTTTTTTTTTTTTTTTGGACAGGCAGAGTGGACAGTGAGAGAGAGAGAGAGAGAGAGAGAGAGAGGTCTTCCTTTTGCTGTTGGTTTACCCTCCAATGGCCGCCGCGGCCGGCACACTACAACTGGGGCACTGCGCTGATCCGAAGGCAGGAGCCAGGTGCTTCTCCTGGTCTCCCATGGGGTGCAGGGCCCAAGCACTTGGGCCATCCTCCACTGCACTCCCTGGCCACAGCAGAGGGCTGGCCTGGAAGAGGGGCAACCGGGACAGAATCCGGCGCCCCGACCGAGACTAGAACCCGGGTGCCAGTGCCACAGGTGGAGGATTAGCCTATTGAGACGCGGCGCCAGCATGCTCTGCTTCTGATACAGTTCCCTGCTAATGTGCCGGGGAAAGCAGCTCAAGATGTACCAGGCGCTTGGGCTCCTGCGCCCACACGGGAGACTCGGATGGAGCTCCTGACTCCCAGCTTCAGAAGCCCGGCCCGACCCTGGCCATTGTGGCCCTTTGAAGTGAACCAGAAGATATAAGATCTCTCTCTCTTCTTTTTTCTCTCTTTCTCTCTTCCAATCTCTTGTCACTCTGCCTTTCAATTAAAACACACACACACACACACACGGGGCCGGCGCTGTGGCACAGCAGGTTAGAGCTGCAGCCTGCACTGCCGGCATCCCAGATGGATACCAGTCCCAGATGCACACTAGTTCGAGACCTGGCTGCTCCATTTCCAATCCAGCTCTCTGCTATGGCATGGGGAAGCAACAGAAAATGGCCCAAGTCATTGGGCGCCTGCACCCACGTGGGAGACCCGGAAGAAGCTCCTGATTTTGCATCAGCTCAGCTCTGGCTGTTGTGGTCATTTGGGGAGTGAACCAATGGAATGGAAGACCTCTGGCTCTACCTCTCTCTGTAACTCTTTCAAATAAATAAAATAAAATAAATCTAAAAAAAAAAAAAAACACCTTTCCAAAAAACCAAAAAACATAGGCAGGACCAGCATTCAGGCCACACTTAGTGCCTCTGAGAGCCTCAGATCTTCCCCTAACGAAATGTGTGCGCTTGGTTTTTGTGCTTCTAATTGACAAATAATAAGCAGTTGCGCTTACGGGGTGCAGTGTGCTGTTTTGCGAACATCTGACCTCTGCAATGCAGCCCTGGGCTCCTCTGTGAAGCTGCCTGAGAGGCCTGTGGACAGTTTCCCTCTCTCTCCTGGTCCATGCAGCCTCTGGAGGGCTCCATCACAGCCGGGACTGATGTAGAGCTACGTTTTCCTACCTGTTTCCGCGCCCAGCCTACCTTTAGGTCCCTACCTTCCGGTCCCTATCTTTAGGGACCTAGATCTTACCGATGGTCTATGTGAATAGTAAGGGGGGGGGGAGCTTGGGCTTGCTTAATCCCCATAGGTCCCCAGAAGTACACGTAATCTGTTAGAACACGGTAATCACTCTGGCTGAGGTTTCTTCTTTGGCTTCACTGTGATGGGGTAAATATTGCTTGCAGCCAGCCCTCGGGTGCACTGGCCCTCCCAAGCCGGGGAAAGAGAATGAATTGTCTGCCTCCTTCTGCTTTCTTACCTCCTCTGTGTCTGAGACACAAGCTTACAGAGTAGCTCAGAGACTGAGCGTACACCTGGAGCCAACAGCAATGGATCTGTGGAGGTCGCTTCTGTCTCCGTCCACAAGGACGTACGAAGGGAAGAGAGGTCCTCACACAACATGCAAACAGAGGAGAGTTAGCAAAGGGCTTTCTTGGGTCTACCCCCAGGGCGGGTCTGAAACAGGACCACACACAGGTTATGCACATTCACACAGTTTTCTCTCTTTGAACAACTTTGGTCCCCGGAGTTGGGTCCTGTTGATCCGCAAAGCTTCTACGGGATTCTACCCACGGGCGACTCTTCAGCCTAGCCCCTGAGCTGTTTGGCTTTAAGCTCCGATCCTAATAAGGGTTCCCCTTGCTCGCTTCAGTACCAAGAACTGCTGTGGAACCTTTACCATACAAGGGCAGAGCAGCCTCCTGGGGAAGGGGAGGGAGGCCCCCACTCCAGCACAGTGGTTACATAACCACAAGGCCAGGGCGGGGGGGAAGGGGGGGGGTGAGGCGCAAAAGCAAGAAGCCCCACGTTGGCCTTCCTAAAACATTAATTCGATTGCATTCTAAAAATTGCTAAAACACATCTTACTTGCTGGAGTTAGTAACTGAAGTATTATTAGACCCAGAGTATCGATTCAAAGTGATGTTTATGTGGTTGCTATTTTAAGTCACTGGGGACACTAGGGGACAGTTACAGAAATACACGTGCAGTGTGTTTCGGTAATTGGCAGAATAAATGCCACTTTCACGTCCACAGACAATGAGTGATGAATGCTGACCCACAGCCTGTCCCCACACACGACGTGTTCCCATAGTCCATTGCTAAGTCGGGTGTCAGGAACGTGGAACGTGGTTTCATAGAAACAACTTTAGAAATGGGGGTTTAGGATTTCCAGATATGGCCTTGGATGCCCATTTACCCACAAGTCATTTGACTAAAGACAACCCCACGTGGAACAATGCTTTTCTATAAAATGTTGCACCTTCTGAGCTGGGATTTCTGCAACTTCTCGTTCCTTGCTCTGGAAGGAGTGGAGAATGTTCCAGATTCCACAGTGCAAGAGTAAAGGGGTTGACGGGGCGGGGGGATGGTGGTGGGGTGGTGCCCGGGGAGGACCCCAGGTGGCAGCGGGGGCTGGTGGAGTGGCAGCCCTGGAGGGCAGGCTCTGTGACACGAAGCCGCTCGCTGTATTTGCATTGAGGAGGGTTTATTTTCCTCTGACAAAAACTCCTGGAATGTTCCCAGTGATGGAACTGCTGAGGGCATGCTCTGTGCTAGAGCACAGTGGTAATCCCTGCGTCTGCATTATTTCACTTAATTCTCCAAACAGTTACAATTATCTGTAAGTCTGATTGCTCATTTTTTAAAAGATTTATTTATTTATTTATTTGAAAGTCAGAGTTACACCGAGAGAGAAGGAGAGGTAGAGAGAGAGAGAGAGAGGTCTTCCATCTGCTGGTTCTCCGAAGCCAGGAGCCAGGAGCTTCCCCTGGGTCTCCCACGTGGGTGCAGGGGCCCAAGCACTTGGGCCATCTTCCACTGCTTCCCCAGGCCATAGCAGAGAGCTGGATCAGAAGTGGAGCAGCATCTTCAACCGGCATCCATATGGGATGCCAGCACTGCAGATGGTGGCTTAACCCGCTTCGCCACAACGCCGGCCTCAAGCTTAGAGATCTTAAGGAACTCGCCTAAATTCAGTTAGAGCGGGGACTTGAACCCACGCCTGCTCTACCCCAAGTCCACTTCACCATTCTCTTTTCCAGGGACTTGGGGAACATTTCCAATAGCTCATTGCTTGGCAGCATTAATTAAGGCAGTAATTACCCCCTTAGCAAATGGATTGGATTAAAGAACTATTAGGTGACTCTCAAGTGGATGACACAGGAGACAGGTGCTGAACACCTAGTGGACACAACAATACAGCCAAACAGGGACCTTTAAGGTAACTTTACAAAGCAGAAGATGACTCCGGCCAGATGACCTGGCATTCCTTCCATTGTTACCCAGTTCAGAGCCGTCACAGTGAGGTTATGTCAGAAAGGCGGCTGAACTTGAGTTGGAGGCCCTGCCCATCTGCATGCTAACGAACCTTGAGAGACAAGCCCAGCTTGACAGGCGGCGTGGAGACCTCCAGAACCTCACAGTTCACTTCTGCGATGAGGAAGGAAGGATTGCCGGGGTTCTGCACCCACATCACACCCAGAGCTCCTGGGTTCCACACCCAGCATCAACTCCTGACTCCAGCTTCCTGCTAGCGCAGAATCTGGCAGACGGCAGGAGACGGTTCCAATAACCAGGTTCCTACTATCCAAGTGGCAGACCTGATTGAGTTCTGGCCTCCTGGCCCAGCCCCAGATACGGGGGAGTCAACCAGTAAATGGACTAGTTTCAGTCTGTCTTGTCTTTCTCAAGTAAGTAAAAATAAAGGAATGGAGGAAAAATCTGCCCCCCCCATACATAACAACTATTAGATTTTCTGTGCATATTTTCAGGTTTTTTCTGATGCATGGATTCCCAGGCCATAGCAGAGAGCTGGATGGGAAGTGCAGGAGCCAGGTCTCGAACCGCTGCCAATATGGGATGCAGGCACTTCAGGCCAGGGCGTTAACCTGCTGCCCCACAGCGCCAGTCCCCAGGTGAGGGTCTTAATCACTATGACAAATGCCCTCCCCCACTCTGCCCTCTGCGTACTTCTATAATTATCTATTTGTGAGTCAACCTCATCCATTTGATTGTGAATTCTTTGCAGCAAGGACTACACAGATCATTAATGTTCTTATCATCAACATCATATATGAGGGGACTTCAGAAAGTTCCTGGAAAAGTGGGAGTAAGAGACACATTCTGGGGAAAGCGGGCGCAGCAATGACACTGTAACTTGGGACAAGTGCATCCCATGTCAGAGTACCGGGGTTTGAATCCCTGTCTGTCTTTCTCTCTCTCTGCTTTTCAAATAAAACACAAATAAATAAAAAAGAAAAATGTAAGCTACTCTAGTGGGAAAAAAATTGAAATCCATGGGGCCAGTGTTGTGGTACATTGAGTTAAACTGCCACCTGTGACGCAGCATCCCATATGGGCACCAGTTCAAGTCCTGGCTGCTCCATTTCCGATCCAGCTCCCTGCTAATGCACCTGGGAAGGCAGTGGAGGATGGCCCAAGTGCTTGGGCCCCTGCACCCACATGGAAGATCTGGATAAAGCTCCTGGTTCCTGGCTTCAGACTGGCCCAGCCTGGCCTTTGCAGCCATTTGGGGAGTGAACCAGGGAATGAAAGATCTTTCTTTCCCTCTGTAGCTCTGGCTCTCAAACTGCTTTTTTAAAAGAATTGGAATCCATGAATAATATTTCCACAGTCCACGTTTCCCATGAACTTTTTGGAGATACTGTGTACAATGTGTGACATATGTGAGATACATCAGCCTGTGGGTGTGAGGGGGGGAGGAAGACGAATGGGAATTTCGGTGTGGCTGAATGAGAGGAGAAATATAGAAGCAGGCCTTGGAAGGGGACCAGCATTCGCACACCGGAAGTCGCGTCCATAACCTTGTTAGGGGGCTCCAAGCCTCTCCCGGGGTGGGGGGTGCAGCTTAGGGGACTCTTGCCCACCCTGCACCCAGGAGGCTACCAGGTCCACTAACACCCGTGCTGATGAAGTGCCAGGAGTTACAGGAACTCCACCAGGAAGCCCTCCACCCAGCAAGCCATCCCAGGAGGGGAGGTGGGGGCGGAATCGGAGGGTCCATTCCCCTACCCATAAGGATTCTAGCCTGAATGCAGACTGGGCGCTCGGTCCTCTCCTGAGATGCAGCCGGTCTGTCAAGGCATTCTTCTCTTCCTTGAACTTGGCCGCATGCTCCTGCTGCTCTCAGTCGCACCTCGGAATTCTTTTTAGTGCGGAAGACATCTGAGCACCCCTCTCTGGTAACAATACTAAGTGAATTTCCAAACGGTTTAATGAACGGAGAAGGAGGATTCTTGAATGAATGTGAATAACACGTGCAAAGGAATGACTTGAATAGCCGAGCTGATCCTGAGGATATGAGAACGTGTGGGGAAGGAACAGGACTTTATGTGAGCTGGTAGTGTGGTTTGATGCAACGGGGTGGGGAAGGGTTATGGAGAGCAGTGGAGGAGGAGAGGGCAAAGACCCTGGGGAGAGGGAGGAGGAAAACGAATGGGGTACTGGGGCCCCAGGAGGGAGCTGGGTCCCAGGCAAGAGGGCAGAGGATGGCTGGAACAGGAAGCCTGGGGGTGAAAGTCACTGCCCACAGAGTGCGAGGATGGGAGATCACACTTAAAGAACTCAACCTAAAACTTGCGTTTTCGTTTAAACTTGAGGACAGAGAGTGGAAGGGCAAATGTTTGAGACAGTTGGGGCGATGCTGAGAGTTGGTCCGAGGGTAGCAGCGGGGGCCTATGTAGGGTGCATTGAGCCCGCGGGAGAAAACCACCTGACCCCTTGCAAGACATCTAGTGCCAACAGGTCCACCCCGTCCCCGAGCGACGGCATCCCAACGCGGCTGACGCTGCAAGGCCGAGGCTGTCACTGCCTCCAAGTATCTGTCCACATAGGAGAAAAGTTAAAGCACTTCTCAGCCGCTTTCAGTCAGGTCCGCAAACTCTCGGGGATCTGCAAGCGCCTCATTCCTTGAAGCTGTTCTCCACCAAGTGCTGACACCGCGCTGAACAGAAGTGGCTGTTTTTAATTTATTTTTTATTTTTATTTTTTTGACAGGCAGAGTGGACAGTGAGAGAGAGAGACAGAGAGAAAGGTCTTCCTTTGCCGTTGGTTCACCCTCCAATGGCCGCCACGGCTGGCGCACTGCGCTGATCCAAAGCCAGGAGCCAGGTGCTTCTCCTGGTCTCCCATGGGGTGCAGGGCCCAAGCACTTGGGCCATCCTCCACTGCACTCCCAGGCCACAGCAGAGAGCTGGCCTGGAAGAGGGGCAACCGGGACAGAATCCGGCGCCCCGACGGGGACTAGAACCCGGTGTGCCGGTGCCGCAAGGCGGAGGATTAGCCTATTGAGCCACGGCACCAGCCAGAAGTGGTTTTTTTCCCCCGGATCCATTAAGGGAAGTGTTGCTATTAAAAAGTACATTTTTATCTGTTAAAAACAAATAAGCATCTGTTCAACCCCTGGACACACAAACTGACTCTGTTAGGGTACTTAAAGGCACAATGCTTTGTTCCAGTTGACTGAAGAACCAAACTGAACCTGCTCAGATGGGAGTTTCCTGAGCGAGCCGAGTTCAGTCAGGTGTGGGTCTCCAGGGCCCGCGGAGCACAGGAAGCACATGCAAACCAGCATTTACTTCAACAGGGCAACAGCCGCAGCAGGACAGCCAACAGCCACACATCTGTTCCATTCAAATGAGCTAGAAGTTCCCATAGCTACTGTGCAAAATGTTATGAGAAATGTGATGCCTTCCAAGGTCAGCCTTGCAAAACCACTCACCCTCTCTGCATCAAATCTCGTCCCCATGGCAAAGGCATACCCCCCATATGTATACATACACTCACATACATCACACATATATACATACACACATATACATATCACACACATATACACTCGTGTGTACACACATATATACATATCACACATATACACATATATACACATCACACATATATACACAAATATATAAACACACTCATATACATATACACATATACACACTGCAGATACACATATACACACATGTATACACACATATACACATATATGTACACATACATACACACATATGTATACACACACATACATATATTTTGGATACCATTTGGGCTTTAATGTTTAAAAGCCCATCTTTAACCTAAAGACCTGTGAACATTAATTGCAAATTTTCATTTTGATCAATTAATTCTGGCTAAAAGGCAGTCTTCTTTTATAAATCTGTTTTTGATAAGACTCCCAGCTCATTAATATAAATCATTTTAAGTAAAAATTACTTATTGTCCATTTCTGAAAAAGTCATGGAAAAAAGCAACTTAAAAGTCCTCAAGGGGCGGCCATTGTGGTGTGGTGTAGTGGGTAGAGCTGCAGCCTGTGATACCAGCATCGCATATGGGTGCCAGTTTGACTCCCAACTGCTCCATTTCCAGTCTAGCTCCCTGCTAATGGCCTGGGAAAAGCAGCAGAAGATGGCCCAAGTGTTTGAGGTCCTGCACTCACATGGGAGACCTGAAGTTCCTGGCTTCAGATGAGCCAAACTCTGGCCGTTATGACCACCTGGGGAGTGAACCAACAGATAGCAGAATTCTCTCTCTGTCTCTCCCTTTCTCTCTGTAACTCTTTCAAATGAATAAATCTTTTTTTTAAAAAATTTTTTGAAACCTGTAGTTTTTTTTTTTTTATTTTTTATACAGGCAGAGTGGACAGTGAGAGAGACGGAGAGAAAGGTCTTCCTTTTGCCGTTGGTTCACCCTCCAATGGCCACCGAGGTCGGCGCGCTATGGCCGGCGCACCGCACTCATCCGATGGCAGGAGCCAGGTGCCAGGTGCTTTTTCCTGGTCTCCCATGGGGTGCGGGGCCCAAGCACCTGGGCCATCCTCCACTGCACTCCTGGGCCACAGCAGAGGGCTGGCCTGGAAGAGGGGCAACCGGGACAGAATCCGGAGCCCCGACTGGGACTAGAACCCGGTGTGCCAGCGCCGCAAGGCGGAGGATTAGCCTATTGAGCCTTGGTGCCGGCATGAATAAATAAATCTTTAAAAAAAAAGTGCTCAAAGCCACTGCCTTCCCTTTTCATTTCTGTGGTTGAGCTTAGCTTTGTATTTCACAGGTTTCCCTGAGAAGATTCATTCTTTATAAATATGGACTCCTTTCTGGTCAAGGAATTCAGCCCCAGAATTCCTACAAACGTGCAAACAGATATGGCTACAAATATTCTTGGGGTCGGTGCTGTGGCATAGTGGGCAGAGCCTCCACCCACAGCACTGGCGTCCCACATGGGCGCTGGTTCGTGTCCTCTTCTGATCCAGCTCTCTGCTCTGGCCTGGGAAAGCAGTAGAGGATGGCCCAACTCCTTGGGCCCCTGCACCCACGTGGGTGACCTGGAAGAAGCTCCAGGCTCCTGGTTTCAGATCAGCCTGACTCCAGCTGTTGCGGCCGCTTGGGGAGCGAATCAGTGGGTGAAGACCTCTCTCCCTGTCTCTCCGTCTGTCTGTAACTCTGCCTCTCAAATAAATAAATAAATAAATCTTAAGGGGGAAAAAAGCCAGCACTGTTTGAAATAACATGAAACTGTACACAGACCGCATGGCCACCAACCTTGGTTCCATAAGAGATACTGTATTTCCTGATACTTTCTAGCAAGTAGAACAAGAGAGATCAGTTTGTGGATTGCTGTGCAGACATCCAATAATGGTTTTAAAGAGAAGGATTCACCATGACAAACAGGGCTTTATGCCAAAAATATATGGACAGGTGAGCTTTACCTTATTGATGTTTAAGGAAAACAATTATACAATTATCTCCACAGATGTAAAAAGCCTTTAACAAATTCAACCCATTCCTTAAAGAAACACTTGAGAGAAAAGGATTTGATGAACTCTCTCTAACATTATATCATATGAAGCCAGCATTTTACTTACCACTAATAAGTACTAAAGCCATTCCTCTTAGCGCTGGAAACCAGACAAGCGTGTCCTCCACGTGCACAGGCTGGTATTAACACAATCAGGTAAGAGAAAACAGGAGAACTGAGACCATGCTACAGTACGCCTGAAAAACTCCTGAGAATGGGTTCTCAAACAAAAAGAATGTAGTGGCCGTTGTGGTTGGAATGTGTGTCCCCAAAATTCACCTGCTGGACACTTCATCCTGAAATGCATGTGTTAACGGCCTTTGGGGTGGGGGTATGCTTGGGAGGAAATTATGATTAAATGAGGTCACGAAGGCAGAACGCCATGATGGCATTAGTTGCTTTTTTTTTTTTTTAATCTAAAATAAAAAGAATTTAAAAACATTCTTAAAAAGCTTATTTGAAAGGCAGAGAATTAACACAGACTTTCCACCTGCTGGTTCACTCCTCAAATGCCCGCAACAGCCCCAGCTGGGCTGGGCTACATCTAGAACCTGGAACCTGGGTCTACCACATGGGCTGAAGGAACTTCAGGAACTTCAGCCATCACCTGCGGGTCCCAGGATGTGCACTAGCAGGATGCTGGGATCAGAAGCAGGGCTGGGACTCAAACCCAAGAGCTCTGATACGGGACGCTGATGTCTCAAGTGGCATGTTAACCACAGCTGCAAACGCTTACCCCAACAAAACGTTTTCTTTTAAGATGGTGGAGCCGGCGCCGTGGCTCAACAGGCTAATCCTCCGCCTTGCGGCGCCGGCACACCGGGTTCTAGTCCCAGTCGGGGTGCCGGATTCTGTCCCGGTTGCCCCTCTTCCAGGCCAGCTCTCTGCTGTGGCCCGGGAGTGCAGTGGAGGATGGCCCAGGTGCTTGGGCCCCGCACCCCATGGGAGACCAGGAAAAAGCACCTGGCACCTGGCTCCTGCCATCGGATGAGTGCGGTGCGCCGGCCGTAGCGCGCCGACCTCGGCGGCCGTTGGAGGGTGAACCAACGGCAAAAGGAAGACCTTTCTCTCTGTCTCTCTCACTGTCCACTCTGCCTGTCAAAAAAAAAAAAAAAAAGACGGTGGAAATATATTGAAAGATAAATATCTACTATATAACCAAGAATGTTGGATAGAAGCCGAAAATATTCTAATATATGGTAGGCACTTCCAGAAAGCTAAATGTTGCAAATTGTCCTATTTCTCTAATATCAACAATACTTGCTATGGTGAAAACTGCCGAGAAGATCTTACTAATTATTCAAAGTCATCATCTTTGGGTTCAACTTCATTACATGATATATTTTTTTAAAGATTTATTTATTTGAAAGGCAGAGTTACAGAGAAGCTGAGAGAGAGAGAGAGAGAGAAAGTCTTTCATCTGCTGGTTCACTCTCCAAATGGCCGAAACGGCTGGAGCTGGGTCAATCCGGCGCTGGCCCCCCAACAAGTAAAGTTTTGCCACTGATGTTTCTGACACACGAAGGACCCTATTTAATTTCAGACATGTTAACAAAGAGGATTTCCCTTTCTGCCTGTGAATGTTTGGGTACTACTGTGTCCTGGGCTTACATCCACCACAGATACGGGTTCTGGATTAGCCCTAGGGTCTCAAGCATGGCAGGTGTGAGATAACTTTCCAACTGTCATCATTCTTTTTTCTTTGCTGGCCATGATCCAAATGGTGTGGCTGTCCTAGGAGAACCCTGGGGAGTTCGGGGGGGTGGTCTGTGCTGCCCTGGGGAACCCCACAGGGGACTTGGAGCAGAAGCTGGGGTCATTGCCAGGGAATGGAGATCTGAAGTGGACCACAGAAGATGGCACTATTCACGGAGTGTAGATGCTCCCCTGGAGCCTGGACTGGCCCACATGGCAGCACGTTGGGTGGACTCCTGTGCCCATCTCACGGCCACCCTGGCTTGCCCCTGGGGACCACAGAAGCTGCCCCTGCTTCCTCAATCCCCTACACCCTGGCTGGGGTTGACAATTCCATCAGTGCCCATCAGGAGCTGAAGCCAGAGAACTCAGGGCCCTGGTCTACCTCCAGAACTTCACCAGTGTTTCTGAGTTACACGCCGACTTGCTGTGTCGCCCTCTGCCATGCGATAGCGCAGCAAGAAGACCCCACTGGATGCTGGCACCAGGCTCTTTATCCAGCCTCCAGAGCTATGAGCTACATACACTTCTATTCCATACAAATTACCCAGTCTATGGTATTGGTTACAGCAACAGAAAACAGACCAAGATTGCCACTTAACACCACAGAGAATGAAGACATAAGATCAATACCTTTCAGAAATATAAATAATGCCAGGGAGAAAAATCTCACTTCGAATGACCATCAAGAAAGGGAAAATACTGAGAATATGGTTAAGACATGTGGGGGCAGGTGCTGTGGTACAGTGGGCTAAGATACCACCTGGGATGCTCACATCCTGTCTCTTGAGTCCCAGCTGCTCCACTTCCCATGCAGCTCCCTGCTAATGCACCTGGGAGGCGCAGATGATGGTCCAAGTGCTTGGGCCTCTGTCAGCCATGGGAGAGACCCAGATGCAGCTTTGGGCTTTCTTGTTTCCGCCTGGCCCAGCCCTGGCTATTGTGGACAATTCGGGGAGTGAACCAAAGGACGGAAGCTTCTCTTGCTCACTCTCTCCCTCACTCCTTTTCAAATAATAAATAAATCTTTTTTAAAAATGTGAAAAATCTGTGTGAAGCATGACAAAAGTACTCAAAAGAACACAAACGCATAATTGAGTAGATGGGATAAAGTCCCTTGTTCCTGAATATGATGACTCATCGTCAAGAATTCAAATGCCCTAATCTATAAATGTAGTGCAATTGCAATAAAATAGAACATCAAGATTTTTTTCTGGATTCATAAAAACCAAAATTACAGTTGAACTTGTCAGTTTGTCCACTTGCAACGACACTGACTTAAAGGAAGCCGCATGGGACTGTCTCTCTAACACTGAACTCACTACTTTGTAATCCTGTTGAGCCAATCCTGTTCACCTCTCCTGATTTGCTGCCAGTGGAACAAGGATTTAAGGTTGCTAAATCAGTTTCCAAAAGAAGCTGAAGATCTCAATTTGCCAGTGTCATTTGTGGAGTTGGAATATGTCGGCAACTTACTTAAATGAAAAATAAAATTCCAGGGCAGGGGTTTGGCCTAGCTGAAGTCCTGAATCAGAGAGAAGTGCTCAGTCCCCAACTCGGGCTCCTGCCTCCAGCCTCCTGGGCAGGGAGACAGCAGTAATGGTTCAAATAACTGGGTTCCTGCCAAATGCTTGGGAGACCTGGAGACCTGGATAATACTCCCAGCTCCCAGCTTCGGCCATGGCCCAGCATGGTCTGGGCCCAGACCCAGACCCCCAAGCTTTTGAAGGCATCTGGGGAGTGGAGCTGTAGATGAGAGATCCCTCTCTCAAACAAATTTTAAAAATACGGTTTAGGCAAAATCTCCCTTGCAGGTCATATTTAGTTATAGGCTATTGAGTTTTTCCTGTAACAGGGTCAGAAAGTAAATCTTCTAGGCCTGTGGGCCACATACAGTCTTGGCTGCACAACCACTTTACATTTTTTCAAGAAATGTAAAGACAGTATAAACACGAGGCCTTGGATTTGATCCTCAGGGTGGTAGTTTATCAATCTTGGCTAACAGGAACCATTAACCTTGAGATGCAAGTCTAAGTACTTGGGAAGAATTCCGCCACGGTCTGATCTCGCTCACGAATAACCTTTTAAAAATAAATCAAGCTGGGGGACGCATTCTGTACATAAATGCACAGCAGTGCTTGCTTTGTAAGACAGAACATTTTCCTCCCAGCATATAAACAATACCCAGGAAGCATATCCTGAAAGGGAGTTTCTGCACAATTCTCAGGCACTGTCCCACTATTTGTCACGTTTTAACTGCTCACACAAATAACAGATTAGGTGGAAAACACGTCTAGGTATTTTACTCCACTTATGCTCTCGAAAAACAGTGCAGTCAGATTTACAATTTATAGACATTGCCACTCAAGAACCATTAGGGTTGGGGTAAGCACTTGGCCTAGTTTTTTTTTTTTTTTAATATTTTATTTGTTTGAAAGACAGAGTTACAGAGAGAGGTAGAGACAGAGAGAGAGGTCTTCCATCCGCTGGTTCACTCCCCAGATGGCCGCAATGGCTGGAGCTGTGCTGATCCAAAGCCAGGAGCCAGAAATCAGGAGCCAGGAGCTTCCTCTGGGTCTCCCACATGGGTGCAGGGGCCCCATCTTCTACTGCTTTCCCAGGCCATAGCAGAGAGCTAGATTGGAAGAGGAGCAGCTGGGACTAGAACCGGCGCCCATATGGGATGCTGGTGCCTCAGGCCAGGGCTTTAACCTGCTGTGCCACAGTGCCAGCCCCTTGGCCTAGTTTTCAAGAGTGGTTCGAATGTACATGTCCCATGTCAGTGTGTCTGGATTCGACTCCTTGCTCCAGATCCCAGTGCCAGCTTCCTGCTAACCTTGGGAGGCAATGGCTCAAATACTTTGGTGCCTGTCACCCACATGGGCGATGTGGGTTGAGATCCCAGTTCCGGGCTTTAACCTGGTCCAGCCCTGGCTGTTTGGGGCATTTGGGGAGTAAATCACAGGACAGGAGCTGTCCTGAAGATAATAAACATTTAAAGAAAAAAAGGGCAGGTTTTTGGCACAGCGGTTAACTGTCTCTTGGGACACCCACATTGGAGTGCCTGGTTTAAGATGGCAGCTTACCCCGCTGTGCCACGCCGGCCAGAGTCACTAAGCACAGACCAGCACATGACCCATCTCATTCTGGTGCCAGCCCCTCAGAGGCAGCAGGGAACGGCTCAAGAACTTGGGTCCCTGCCAACCACTTGGGAGACCTGGACTGGGTTCTGGGCATCTGGCTTCAGTCTGGCCCAGCCTCAATTGTTGTGGGCATTTGGGGAAGGAATCGGTGGATGCAAGATCTGTTTCTGTCTCTCTGCCTTTCAAATAAATGAAAACGAGCTTCAAAAATTTCTTGAGAAGAATTATTAGGGTGGGTCTTGCTTCTTGGCTGCCAGTTAATGCTCACTTCCTTTTCTAATCCTTGAAAGGAAGTCATGTTTGATGAAGTTAAGGATAATAGCATCTATTTCTGAGGCAGGCCAAGAACTTTATAATCCCATTAGAGTAATGATGTGGCAAACATCAGAGGAAAAGTCATACTCAATTCATCTTCCTGAGTGCTTTGGGCCCAGCCCAACCGCGGAAGGAGCACTGCAGAGATTTGATCTGGCCCTAGACAACTGTGAAACTTACCAGAATACTGTAAACTTGTTCTCAGAATTCCTTCAGAATGGGACAGATGGGCAGAATTTTGTTAGATTTAAAAAGCAACTACGTGTGGCCGGCGCCGTGGCTCAACAGGCTAATCCTCCGCCTTGCGGCGCCGGCACACCGGGTTCTAGTCCCGGTCGGGGCGCCGGATTCTGTCCCGGTTGCCCCTCTTCCAGGCCAGCCCTCTGCTGTGGCCCGGGAGTGCAGTGGAGGATGGCCCAGGTGCTTGGGCCCTGCACCCCATGGGGAGACCAGGAAAAGCACCTGGCTCCTGGCTCCTGCCATCGGAGGAGCGCGGTGCGCCGTCCGCGGCGGCCATTGGAGGGTGAACCAACGGCAAAAGGAAGACCTTTCTGTCTGTCTCTCTCTCTCTCACTGTCCACTCTGCCTGTCCAAAAAAAAAAAAAAAAAAGCAACTACGTGTGAAGGAGGTTGCGATGGACGCTAGCCCTCAAGTATCTTTTTTAAAGATTTGAAAGAATTACCGGGGGGGGGGGGGGGGGGGAAGAAAGGGAGGGAGGGAGGGAGAGAGAGAGGAATTAACTTTCTTTTTTAAAGATGTATTTATTTGAAAGTCAGAGTTACACAGAGAGAGGAGAGGTAGAGAGAGAGACAGAGAGAGAGGTCTTCCACCCGATGGTTCACTGCCCAGATGGCCGCATGGCCTGAGCTGTGCTGAGCTGAAGCCAGGAACCAGGAGTTTCTTCTAAGTCTCCCACACGGGTGCAGGGGCCCAAGGACTTGGGCCATCTTCTACTGCTTTCCCAGGCCATAGCAGAGAGCTGGATTGGAAGTGGAGCAGCCGGGAACAGAAGCGGCGCCCATATGGGATGCCGGCACTTCAGGCCAGGGCATTAATCCGCTGCGCCACAGTGCCGACCCCGAGGATTAATTTTTTAAAATTTATTTTGGGCCGGCGCCGTGGCTCAACAGGCTAATCCTCCGCCTTGCGGCGCCGGCACACCGGGTTCTAGTCCCGGTCGGGGCACCGGATTCTGTCCCGGTTGCCCCTCTTCCAGGCCAGCCCTCTGCTGTGGCCCAGGAGTGCAGTGGAGGATGGCCCAGGTGCTTGGGCCCTGCACCCCATGGGGAGACCAGGAAAAGCACCTGGCTCCTGGCTCCTGCCATCGGACAAGCACGGTGCGCCGGCCGCAGCGCGCCGACCGCGGCGGCCATTGGAGGGTGAACCAACGGCAAAGGAAGACCTTTCTCTCTGTCTCTCTCTCTCACTGTCCACTCTGCCTGTAAAAAAAAAATAAAATAAAAAAAAAATAAATAAATAAAATTTATTTTGTTGAGAGATCTTTTATTTGCTGGTTCATTCCTCAGATGGCTGTGACTGGGCCAGGCCAAAGCCAGGAGCTTCCTCGGGGTCTCCCACATGTATGACAGGGGACTAAGCACTTGGGCCATGTGTTTTTCCATATACACTAGTGGGGAGCTGGACTGGAAAGGGAGCAGCCAGGAACTGAACTGATGCCCGTATGGGATTAACAGCATTGCAAGTGGTGGCTTTATCTGTTTTGTCATAACACTGACCCCTATTAAACATTTTTTTAAAAAGATGTATTTGAAAGGTGGAGTGGTCAGAGACTGAGATCTTCCATCCACCAGCTGGTTCACTCACCAATAGCACTGATGCCAGAGCCTAGCACTCCATCCGTGTCTCCCCCAGGGGAGGCAGGGGTGCAAGCACTCGGGTCATCTACTGGTGCTTTCCCGTGGGCATATGCAGAGGGAGCAGGCAGGACCTGAACTGGCGCTCTGATACGGGATGGCGGTACTGTAAGAGATGGCTTAACCCACTAGGTCACAACGTTGGCACCAGTTATTAAACACAAACCAGCATACTACTGGTTGCACATCCTAATTCTGGTGCGAGACCCAAACTAGAATAAAAAATTCACTGTCTATGGTGCGGTGGTTGGCTTAGTGGATGAACTGCCCTTCAGGATGCTCGCAGCCTGTATCGCCTGCATCACAGTGCCTGGATCTGAATCCCTGTTCCCCCGATTCCAGCTACTGCAGATGCGCACCCCGGACAGCAGCAGGTGACGTGGTTCAAATAATTGGGCTCCCTGCCACCTCTATGGGACACTCAATTTGGGGACTGAATTCCTGGCTCCTGGCTTCAGCTTGGCCCGGTCCTGGCCATTGGGGGCATTTGGGGGCATGAACCAGTGCATATGAGCATTTTCTTTGCTTCTTAAATACATAAATTATTTTTTTTTAAAAAAACATTTATTTATTTATTTGAAAGGCAGAGTTAGAAAGGATCTTCCATCCACTGGTTCGCTAGATGGCTACCACGGCTGGGGCTAGGCTAGGCTGAACCCAGTAGCCAGTAGTGAAGAGCCTCTTCTGGGTCTCCCATGTAGGGAAGAATTAGGGGCAAGGGACTTGGACCATCTTCTGCTGCTTTCCCAGGCCATTTACAGAGAGCTGAACTGGAAGTACAACAGCTGGGACAAGAACCGGTGCCCACATTGGATGCTGGTATTGCAGGCAGCAGCTTTACGCATTATGCTACAACACCCCCACAAATTAATTTTTAAAGCTGCCTAATATGTACAAGAAAGCATTTTTTGGGGATCATTTAAAATTACTCCTTTTGTGAACACATGGACATCTCATACATACCTTCTTTCCAACAAGCAAACAGTGGTCCTAACTAACAGTACACTGGGGTTGAGAAATTCTGGAATTTTAGGGAAAGGCTTTTGTGTCCTATGGTGAGTTATTTTTACTTTTTGCCCTTTGTTTCTTTCCTCAGATCCTTTCTCCCCTGTGAGAAGAGCTGGTGCCCTGGGGCGACATTAATGGGCCTCAAGAACAAACAAAGACGGGCCAGTTTGCTCCTGCCACCTCCAGGAAGTGATTCTGTGGGCCCAGAGCAACTGCCAGCCACACAAAGGCCAGATTCACCAGCCATTTGGGTCATTTCAGACATATGCAGTATTTCTCTAGGTCCTTAAAAGACTATCAAAATTGGACAGTGAAAAAGAAACACACTACACACATTGATGTTTTTTCCTTTGAGTTACTGCAAAAACTCTCTCTAATGGAAAAGATATGTACGTACAGGGAATCTATGTTATTTTTTTACCCATTTTTTTTAGGCAGTTGAAAACAAATCCCAGAAGTCTATATAGCTGGTGATGTGTGCTACACATAGATACACACACACCCCCATCATCTTATGAAAAGTATAAAAACCAGGACATACGGACATTTGTTTTTTCCTTCCAGTAGAAAGGCATCCAAAACTCTTCTAAACTTGAGTGATTTCTTCTGTGGGAATTTTGCAATGATGTGGTAGACTAAGTATCACACTATACATATTTCCCACCAGATACTGGGAACTAGTAAAACAGTCATTAGGGTTTTAAGGGTTATTTCCAGAACTTTATGTGTGTTTATCCATGATAGGACCTTCAAATGCACTTGGAGTACTTAAAACTGTAATGAAACTAAAAAATGCTCAGATGGCATGACTTTGATCTTTAAAAAATCATCTGCGAAGCTGACTGCTTGCTCCACACTGCCCTGCCTCTCTGCGCGCTGTGAGAATATGGATATCATACTGCTTTTCATCTGCCAAAAAGGCGGAAGGACATCAGCATTTTATACTTTATTTAAAATCTAAAAAACGGTAAGCAGTGACAGGTAAGTGGCAAGTTGGAAACATCAAAGATTTACATATTCACAGTTCACAGGGCTTCCCCAGCAGCAAGGATTTCAGTCTATGTAGTCAAAGTCTTCCGGGATTCCAAAATTTTTATCAATTTTATTTTCTTCCAATCCAAATTTTCTTTTGGCCCAAGATTTTATTGCAAATATGTTATCTGCAAAGAAAATTGAGAAACATTTTGAGAACTGAAAACACAATCATAAAACATTTCAATATATGTATCTTCACTGTTCTAACTCTTCTGTCACTCTTAGATGTGTTATAGTAAGGAGTTCTCTGTACTTTGAACAAGTAAACAGGTCTCAAATGTTCAGATTCTGTTACCTGCTGTTAAAGAGTACATAAGAACACTAGAAAGGGACAGGTTAATGGTGTCCTTGCCAATCTCCAGAGCAGGGGCCAGGGCTCTGCTACCTCAGGGATTGGAGCTGCTCCCGCTCTCTCGGGAGCACATTCTCTCCAGTCCCCTCCTCCCCCACAGAGTAATGGCTTCCAGACAATCCCACCAGTGTGCAGGAGAGGGGTGAGGAGGGGGGAAGGGGCTTCTCCTTCCTTTAGACTGAGACCAACAGATGTGCCCTCGGCATCCCCTCAAGGAATTTAAAATTTGTTTTACCACCGTAAGAAGTGTCACATCTATTTAAAGGAATTTCTCCCAAGGAAATAAAGCAAAGTGTATACAATTTTGGTCAAAGATCCTCATCCCAGTACAGTAGTAGACAAAAATAAAAGCAGTCTACTACAGTTTCTCCTTGGGAAGGGTCTATGCACAGGCAGTACCCATGTGCCAACAGTGGCTGCACTTAGGGAGTAGGGGTGACAGGTTTTTTTCTTTTAGTTTCATAGATTTCTTGGATGTACATATTTAGGGTTTACAATGAAAATGTATTATAAGGGGCTGGCATTGTGGTGTAGCAGGTAAAGCTGCCAGTATCCCATATGGGCACTGTTTTGTGTCTCAGCTGCTCCACTTCTGGTCTAGCTCCTTACTGGCCTAGGTAAGCAGCAGACGATGGCCCAAGTGCCTGGCCACCTGCCACCCAGAAGGGAGACCCAGATGACGCTCCTGGCTCTGCCCTGGCTCAGTCTTGGCTGTTTCAGCCACCTGGGGAGTGAACCAGCAAATGGAAGCTCTCTCTCTTTCAAATAGATAAATAAATCTTTAAAAAAAAAAAAAAAGTAGTAACAAGTAGAAAGTAGAAGACTCACAGTGTAAGGTTTCCCGGTGTGTC
This sequence comes from Sylvilagus floridanus, assembly GCA_949820135.1. NCBI lineage: Eukaryota > Metazoa > Chordata > Mammalia > Lagomorpha > Leporidae > Sylvilagus > Sylvilagus floridanus. The sequence goes on along the minus strand of OX463238.1, from coordinate 20,385,171 downwards.
GGGGAAGACTAGTGATAAGGAGGTGAAGCTGGCACAGGCTCTTGGGAGTGCTCTGGGATGAATCATGCCAAACCCCTCCCCCACATGCTGAAGTCTTAGCCCCCCACCTCAGAATGCGACTGTATGGGACATAGGATCTTTCAACAAGCTGCACCTAACCCAGTCTTACTGGTGTCATTATAGTAAATGGAAATCTGGACACACTGAGACATCAGGGGCTCGCACAGAGGAAAAACCATGAAGAGGACTTAGGGGGAAGGCAGAGAGCCCTGCAAGCCAAGGGGAGAGAGGGCCTCAGAACACCAAACCTGCCAACACTTTGATCTTGGACTCTGAGCCTTCAGGGTGGTGAGAAAAACAAAGCTGCGTTGCTTAGGGATGCCCCACAGAGAAACAGAGGAGTTCCAGGAAATGAGAGAACCACACAACACTGGGCGCTTGCAGAGACAGCCCTGGGCCAGAGGAGAAGAAAACGGGCACCAGAAGAGGGCTGCTGAGCAGCCTCTGTGGGAAGGACTTCCAGGAGCACACAGGACAAGATGCCATTATAAACGGTCAAGTACTGAAATCAAGAAAGAACAAATCAAAACTTCTTCATAATGAGGCCTATTAAAGCAAAGACTCTGATAAAACACTTCCTTGGCCACTGGGTATCTAAATAAATCTTAAAAAAAAAAAAACCACGAAATTTCTATAAATGGATAAAGAATGTATTGTTTTGTTGTTTTTAAAGAAATAACCCTAACACTAGTAGAACTCCTGTTCATTTATGTGGTGGCATAGCCGAGATACCTATTGGAAAAGGCTAGGCATTACCATTTACAACGAGCCTGTGTCAGGAACTCACATTTATCCCTCTAGACACTTCTGTGGGACATCAGGAAAAACCCCACCATCAGGGAGGGAGGGTGGGAAGTATCACTATGGGTTTAAAATTGCATATCTGAAATACATAAAATCTGTTCTTTTATATAAATAAAAAGTAGTTCTGACTTTAAAAAAAAATACACTATCCTGACTATTAAGTGAGGTTTTACATGCGATAATCTTTATATTTAATGTCACAAAACATTTAGATGTAATATTTCTATATTGAAGGAACTTCAAAAAGTTTGTGGGAAAATGGAATTAGAAGACGTTTATATTTCCTCATCCTTTTAAATCATCTGAGACACAGAGACAGACACTCATGCTCCGAATGCCCAGGACAGCCAGAGGCAGGCTGGCGCTGGAGCTGGAAACCAGAGTTCAATCCGGGCCTCCCACCTGAGTGGCAGGAACCTAACCACTTGAACCATTGCCCTGCTGCCCCCCGGGGTCCGCAGTATCAGGGAACTGGAGTCAGGAACTGGAGCCAGGCATCAAAGCAGGCAGGCACTGTGCTATGGGACTCAGGCGACTTAAGCAGCACCTTAACCACTAGGCCAAATGCCTGCCTCGCCAGGAGCTTTGTGCAGTACCCTTGTAAAGGCCCCAAGTAACCTCATTACTTCCACAGTAAATGGTCTCAATTCTAGACACTTTAATGACTTTTCTCAGTGAAAGGAAACCCAACCTTAACTAACAGCTATATGATAACCTGCAGTTGTGAGTACTGCTGGACTGGTGTTTTGTTTGCTTTGAAGGCAGCAGGTTTTTGCAGCGTGACTCGCTTTCTCTCCAAGCTTTCCACAGCAGGCGTTTATGCTGGTGTCAGCTGCGACCTCAAATGGCAACAGGTTCTGACAGCCGCCGCTGCTGCTCTCCAAGTGCCTTCTTTAAAGGCTCCAGGTGCTCTTGCCGCGAATACCGCCGGGGGCGGGGCTGGGGGTGGCGGTGTCCCGATTGTTTTTTCTAACAACTTTAGAAGTCTATGTTGAAGTGGAAGACAAGAGGTCCTTACAAGTGGTTTCTGAGCACAGAAGGGAAAAGGGTGTATTTCCCTGCGCCTGGTACCGTGCTGTGGAGCCTGCAAGCCCTTCCTACTCCATCCTCTTATCCACACTGAGATGAGGAAGCCGCTTCGGAGAAGTTCAGAAGGTCAAACAGCAAATAAGAGCACAGCCTAGATTCCTTTCAAAGTCAAGTTCCTGCCACTGCAAACACGTGTTCCCTGTTTCTACTGTAGGATGCGCTGTTCTGTCCAGAACTATTGGAGGAAATCACCTTATGACTCTCTTCTTATTTTTAAGTTTCTTTTGTCACACTCAAAAATTTCCATTTCTTTCGGCCGGCGCCGTGGCGTAGCAGATAAAGGTGCCGCGTGTAGTGTCAGCATCCTATATAGGCGCCAGTTCAAGTCCCGGCTGCTCCTCTTCTGGTCCAGCTCTCTGCTGTGGCCTGGGAAGGCAGCACAGGTTGGGTCCCTGCACCCACGTGGGAGACCCAGGAAGCTCCTGGCTCCCGGCTCCTGACCAGCGCAGCTCCGGCCACTGTAGCCATCTGGGGAGTGAACCAGCGGATGAAGACTTCTCTCTCTCTCTGCCTCTCAAATAAATAAATAAATTTTAAAAATTCCATTTCTCATAATATTTACTTATTTATACTTTGTAAGACACATTTCAATATCCTTTTAAAATGCTAGTTTGCTGTTTTTACCCTCCTCTGTTCTTATTACTAAAGCATTATTACTTAAAAATAATTCTGTAGGGACACTGTTGTGGTACGCTAGGTAAAGCTGCTGCCTGTGATGCCAGCATCCCATATGGGCACTGGTTTGTGTCCTGGCTGCTCCATTTCCAATCCAGCTCCCTGCTAATGGCCTGGGAAAAGCAGTGGAAGATGGCCCAATTGCTTGGGCCCTCTGCTATCCATGTGGGAGACATCGATATTTACTTATTTTAAAGACAGAGAGAGTGAGAGAGAATCTTCCATCCACTGGTCCACTCCCCAAACGGCTGCAATGGTTACAGCTGGACCAGTACGAAGCCAGGAGCTTCTTCAGGGTCTCCCATGTAGGTGCAGGAGCCCAAGGACTTGGACCATCTGCTGATGCCTTCCCAAGTACATCAGCAGGGAGCTGGTTTAGAAGCAGAACAGCCAGGACTTGAACCAGTGCCCATATGGTGTGTCAGCATCTCAGGCAGCAGCTTTACCTGCTACGACATAGCACTGACCCCAAAATGATTTTTTTTAAAAAGATTTATTTTATACATTTCAAAGAGTTACAGAGAGAGAGGTTTTCCATCTGCTGGTTCACTCCTCAAATGGCCACAATGGCCAGAGCTGGCCAAAGCCAGGAGCTTCTTCTGGGTCTCCCACGCCGGTGTGGGGGCCTAAGCACTTGGGCCATCTTCCACTGCTTTCCCAGGTAATTTGAAGAAAGCTGGATTGGAAGTGGAGTGGTTGGGACCCACACCAGCGCTGAAAGCTGGAGCTTTAACCCTCTGCACCACAGCACTGGCCCCCCAGAATGATTTAAGTCTTCTGTGAAACAGAGGCCTGGGCAGGACACCAAGGACACTTGGCTCAGATCTGTTCCCCCAGTAATGATTCCTAACCTCTATCTAAAGAAATCAGCCCGAGCTCTGTGCACCTGTGTGTCTACTTCATCTTATCCATATCCCCCACGGAAACAAAACGAGGATCAGGAATACCAGTGAAGGCATTATAGACTCACCAGGCTGAAAAAATGCAATTACCATTTTCTTATAATTAAACACTGAAAATACTAGTAAAATTCTCTGAGAAATGTTAATAATATTAGTCATATATAACTCGCAGCAATCACTAGTTTTATCCTAAACCTTCAGACATGGTTAATGCCTTATGAATTTCCATTTCTTAGACTATCTCTGTTGTAGATCAGCGGGTGCCTCCCCTGGCAGATGAGCTAGTCAGATAGTTAAATGAAAACAGACTTATCCTGTAGTAGGCAAGAGCTTGGACTCTGGAATCAGAAATCTGAGTTTAATGCCTGCACCACCGCCAAGCAAACGTGTGGCCCTGGACTCCCAAGGGTCTTAGTTTCATCTTAAAATTTGGGTAGGATAATCCTAGCTACCTCACAAGAGAACTGTGGAAAATGCAGCACAGACCCATCACACAGCTGGGCATGCAGGTAGCCCTCAAGACTGCACTACCGACAGAAAGACAAATCTTACACATGCCATGCAACTTTAAAGGTGTCTGAGTATCTTCTAAACACAAAGGTTAAAAAGCAACTGATACATAATTACTCACAGTAAGATTAAAATAAAATCTTAAATGGTATGATTTAATAAATAGCTAAAAACTTGAGGAACATATCTATTTCCAGAAATCTCATTTCTTGAACAAAGCTAGTACAAAGGCAATCGAATTTCACACTACATTAACCCCACAAGATATTTAACTATAGTTTAATATTGTCATTAAGATACATACCAGTCCATCTGTTAGCAGCTTCTTTGGCTATTTTATTTGCTTGACCTTAAAAAAGAATTATATATGTAAGTTTACATATATAAAATTATCTTCAGGTGTCTATAGGTTTATTTTTTTCCACAGGAATAAGTTTTTATAAAATGAGTACATTTAATAAAATTTATATCTATGAAATAATTATGAAGCAAAGCTCAAAGAGTGGTATAACACTGTATCTTACAAACCTGCTCAAATTCCCAAGGAAATTTTAGAAGTTGTGGTTATATTAGTCATGAATAGAAAGCTGATATGAACAATTTCCCTTACTAAATGTCCACCACCATTGTACTTGTTCTTTTAAATGTTTAATTTAAATGTTTAGTTTAAATGTTTCTCAAATAACTTATCATACCAAAATACAACACAATTGAAAGGTAAGAATTTTGCTATATGTAAAATATTAGGTCACAATTAATCTGACCTTAAAAAATTGTGGAGGGTCCAGCACTGTGGTATAGCGGGTAGAGCTGCCGCCTGCAGTGCCGGTTTGAGTCCCAATTGTTCCACTTCTGATCCAGCTCTCTGCTATGGCCCAGGTCCTTGGGCCCCTGCACCCGTGTGGGAGACCTGGAAAAACTCCTGGCTCCTGGCTTAGGACTGGCTCAGCTCCGGCCCTTGTGGCCATTTGGAGAGTGAACTAGTGGATGGAAGACCCCTCCCCCTTTCTCTCTGTAACTCTGCCTTTCAAATAAATGAATAAATACTTTTTTTTCAATTGTAGCAGTGGAGTGGGCATTTAGTGTGGTTACAATGTTTGCAGGCCATATTGGAACACCTGAGTCCAGTAGCCAGCTATGGCTCCTGAGTCCAGCTTCCTGCCAACGCAGGCCCGAGGATGCACCAGTGATGGCTCAAGCAAGCAGGTTCCTGCCTCATGTGCGAGGCCTGGATTGAGTTCCCGGCTCCTAGCTTCAGCCGTGGCTCAGCCCTTTCTGTTACTGGCATTTGGGAAGTGAACCAGGAGATGGGAACACTATCTCTGTGTCTCTGAAATAAATAAGTGAAACAACACAAATTTTGTTTTTTAGTGGTGAGGACTGGAGCTGTGGTGCAGGGGGTTAAGTTGCCACTTAGGACGCCAGCATCTCCTATCAGAGTGCCAGTTAGTTCCAACTGCTCCACTTTTTTTTTTTCTCAAAGGATTATTTACTTGAAAGGCAGCGTTACAGAGAGAGAAGACAGATCTTCCCATCTGCTGGTTCACTCCCCAAATGGTGGAAACAATCAGGGATAGGCCAAGCCAAAGCCAGGAGCCAGGGATCCAAGCTATCTTTTACATCTTTCCCAGGAGCATTAGTAGGGAGCTGGACCACAAGTGGAGCAGCTGGGACTCAAACTAGCACCCATATTGGATACAGGTGCTGCAGGCCATGCCTTAACCTGCTGAGCCAGTGCTGGCCCCCAACTGCTCCACTTGATCCAACTTACTATGAATGCACCTGGGAAGGCAGCAGAAGATGGCTCAACTACTTGGGCTGCTCCTGCCACCCAGATGTGGGAGATCTGGATGGAGTTCCTGGCTGGCCCAGTCCTGGCTGTTGTGACCATTTGAGGAGTGAATCAGCACACAGGAGACCTCTCTTTTTCTATCACTCTTCTAAATAAAAAATAAACAAAAAAATTTTTTTTTGAAGTTACTGAGAATAACCTTTAGGAGAAAATATTTATAATTTACTTCATATATTTAATTAGATATTCTACCACTAAATCTGTACGTATTTTGTCTTTCAAGTTAATCTATACTGTGCTTAACAGGACTATGATCAATTGGGCATAAATATGATTTAAAATGGTGTTATTTATCTATTTTTTACTTCAGAGGTAGTTACAGAGAGAGGGACAAAGAGAGGTCTTCCAACTGCTGGTTCACTCCCCAATTGGCTGCAACAATCAGAGCTGGGCCAACCCGAAGCCAGGAGTCAGGAGCTTCTTCTGGGTCTCTTATGTGGGTACAGGGGCTCAAGCACTTGGGCCATCTTCTATTGCTTTCCTAGGCCATAGCAGAGAGCTGGATTGGAAGTAGAGCAGCTAGGATTAGAACCGGCACCCAGATGGGATGCCGGCAACAAAGGCAGAGGCTTAGTCCACGACATCACAGCATCAGCCGTGGTGTTATTTATTTTTAAGAACCCTTATTTATTTGAAATATAGAGACACACAGAGACAGAGACAGATCTTCCACACATTGGTGTACTCCCCAGATGCCTACAACAGCTGGGCATGGTCGAGGCCAAAGTCAGGAGCTGAGAACTCAATCCAGGTCTCACACGAGGGTTGCAAGACCAAAGCACTTGAGCCATCACTGCTGCCTTCCAGGGTCTACTTCAGCAGCAAGCTGGAATCAGAAGTGGAGCCAGGACTCAAACCCAGGCACTGCGATATGGGATGTGGGCATTCCAAGTGGCATCTTGTATACCACAGAATTCACCATATTGAAGTATATGTCCTTCAGTGCTTTTTATATTTGCATGATTGTAAAACCACCACCACTACCTAATTCCATGGCATTTCATCACCCAAAAGGAAATCTTGCATTGATGAGCAGTCACTCAACATTCCCCATCCTCCCAGCCCCTGGCAACCACTAATCTACTTTGTCTCCATGGATTTCCTTTTTGTGGATATTTCATATGAAACATACAATTTGTGGTCTTTAGTGTTTGGCTTCTATCTCTTAGCACAGTATTTTCAACTTTTACCCATGTTGTACTACATATCAGTAGTTTTTTGGTGCTAATTTATATTCCACAATTTACTTATATCTACTCACCAGTTGATGGACACTTGGGTTGTTTCTGTTTATTATGGGTAATTATTAATTTCCGCGTGGACGCATTTTCAGGTTTCTAGGGTATGTATCCAGGGATGGAATGGTGGTTCACACAGTGGTTGTGTATAACATTTGGGAAACAGATACACAGTTTTCCAAAATGTCTTCACCATTTTACAATCCTACCAGCAATTTGAGAGGTCCAAGTTTCCCACATACTTGTCAGTGCTTGTCATTTCCCATTTTTAAAATATTCATTATATATTCTGTAAACTTGCTCACCTCATTTCTTAGGAGTAATACCTTATTCACATGGGATTGTTTAGGGTTTTTATGTATGCAGAAGATCACACCATTTGAGAACAGTTTTACTACTTTTTCAGAAGCTTTCCGCTTCCCAACACTCATTATGCATGCTGTGGCTTTTTCGTAGGTGCCTTTCCCACAGCTGAAGAAGTCCACTTCTAGTCCTAGTGTGTGGAGTGTCTTCATCGTGAAAGAGTCCTAGACTTTGTCAAATACTTTTTCTTCTTGTCCTGGGACAATCGTGTGGTTCTCTCCTCCAACCTTATTCTATAAACAGGTTGCATTACATTAACTCATTTTTTTTTCTGTTGAATCAACCTTGAATCCCTGGGACAAATTTCACTCCAGTATAATCCTTTTTATATGCTACTGGATTTGTTTTGTTACTAGTGTGACTTCTTGAACCTAATATCCATAAGCAATTTTAGTTTTCTTGTGATGTCTTTGAGTTTCAGATATCAGGTTAATATCGATCACCTCAAAGAATGAATAAAGATTTGAAATGCTGGTGAGGATGTGGAGGAAAAGGTATCCTATTACACTGTTGGTGGGAATATAAACTAGTGCAGCCATTGTGGAAGACAGTATGGAGATTCCTCAGAAACCTAAAAACAGATCAACCATACGACCCAGCCATTCCACTCCTGGGAATTTACCCAAATGAAATGAAATCAGCATATGAAAGAGTTAACTGTACCCCCAGGTTCACTGCAGCTGAATTCACAATTAGCTCAGATGTCCATCAACTGATGACTGGATAAAGAAAACGTGGTGTATACATACTATGGAATACTACTCAGCCATAAAAAAGAATGAAATCCTGTCTTTCATAATAAAATGGATATAACTGGATACTATTATACTTAGTGAAATAAGCCAGTACAAAATACAAACTTATGTTTTTCCTGATCAATGGTAACTAACAGAGTACAAAAAAATGTAATATATGTGAACAAAATTGACATTTTATAATTTGATTATTGCTTATGGAGGGTTAAGCTTATGATTATAAAATAAACTAAAAGTATGTCATTGTAAAAATTAAAATAAGAATGGGAAGAGGAGGGAAGGTCGGAGCGTGGGAGGGACAGAAGGTAGCATGGGAATTATCACTACACTCCTAAATCTGTATATATAAAATATATCAAATTTCTTCATCTTAATAAAAAAATCCAAAACTTTAATTCTTTAGAATTTTGCCAGTGAGACTGGAATTTTTCTTGTGAGAATTTTGATTACTAATTCAGTCTATCTACACGCAGTAGATACAGTCAGACTGTCTATCTTTGCCTGAACCAATTTTGGTAGTCTTCATCTTTCTAGGCATTTGTTCATGTAGGTCAAATTTACTGACATATAACTGTTCGCAGCTTTCCTCTTCATTACCCTAGGGTCAACAGTAATGTTACCTCCTTCAATGCTGATTTTTGTAATCTGATCTCTTTCTTCTCTCTCTCTGCCATGTAGATGGCAGGGGCCCAAACCCTTGGGCCATCTGCTGCTGCTTTTCCAAAGGCCATTAGCAGGGAGCTGGATTGGAAGTTAAGCAGCAGGGACATGAACCAGCACAAGCCACAGTGTTGGCCCCTGTCCTTAGTTTCTTAAGGTGGAAGGCTAGATTACTGATTTCAGAACTTTCTTTTTCACTGGTTTTTAAATATCCTTGCTTACATGTTAACAGATATCTCACTGCATATTGCTTTAATTGCATCCCCTAAGTTTTTATGCTTCCCAAGCTTCCTTCTCTTATGTAACATCATTTCGTTGCTATCAGAAGACACATATTGTATACTTTAGTGCCTTTCGATATAGTCAATGTGTATTCTGCTGTTGTTGGGTGGAGGATCCTAAAGCTGTAAGGTTTGGATGGCTCACATGGTTAACTCTTCTATTTTCTCGCTGTGTTCTATTGTTCTATCTCTCAGTCAACGCTGGATACTGGAGACTGACTGGTTGGACTGTCCCCCCTTAAATCCGCAATTTTTGTTTTGCATGATTTAGTGCTCTACTGTTAAGTGTATACAGATATATAATTGTAATTTCTTCTTAAAAAATTGACCCTTGGCCGGCGCCGTGGCTCAACAGGCTAATCCTCCGCCTTGCGGCGCCGGCACACCGGGTTCTAGTCCCGGTTGGGGCGCCAGATTCTGTCCTGGTTGCTCCTCTTCCAGGCCAGCTCTCTGCTGTGGCCCGGGAGTGCAGTGGAGGATGGTCCAAGTGCTTGGGCCCTGCACCCCATGGGAGACCAGGAAAAGCACCTGGCTCCTGGCTCCTGCCATCGGATGAGCGCGGTGCGCCGGCCGCGGTGCAAAAGGAAGACCTTTCTCTCTCTCTCACTGTCCATTCTGCCTGTCCCCCCAAAAAAAAAAAAAAATTGACCCTTATATCATTGCGATAACAGGTTATACTTGACTCTAGTAACAATCATTGTTTCACAGTTTATTTTGCCTGGCTTAGTTTAGTTGCTCCAGTTCTTTTGTGGTTATTTGAATAGAATGTCTTTTTACCAAACTTCTTTCAACCAATCTGTGTTTCTGAATCTAATGAGTCTCTTATATACAGTTAGTTCTAGAAGACCTCTTCTATTCTGCTAGTCCCTACCTTATAATTGGAGAGACTAATCCATTCTCATTTAGTGTAATTACTCATAAGGTAGTACTGACATCTGTAATTTTGCTATTTGTTTTCTGTATGTCTGTTTCGACCCTCAGTTCCTTCACAACTGCCTTCTTTTAGGTTAAATGGATGTTTTTTAGTCTACCATTAATATTCCTGCAGTAAATTTTACCAAATATTTTTGGATTATTTTTTTAATGATTGCCCTAGAGATTGCTACTAGGATTTTTTTTTTTTTTTTTTTTTTTTTTACAGGCAGAGTGGACAGTGAGAGAGAGACAGAGAGAAAGGTCTTCCTTTTGCCGTTGGTTCACCCTCCAATGGCAGCCGCGGCCGGCGTACCGCGCTCGTCCGATGGCAGGAGCCAGGAGCCAGGTGCTTTTCCTGGTCTCCCCATGGGGTGCAGGGCCCAAGCACCTGGGCCATCCTCCACTGCACTCCTGGGCCACAGCAGAGGGCTGGCCTGGAAGAGGGGCAACCGGGACAGAATCCGGCGCCCCAACCGGGACTAGAACCCGGTGTGCCGGCGCCGCAAGGCGGAGGATTAGCCTGTTGAGCCACGGCGCCGGCCTAGGATTTTTTTTTTTTAAGATGTTTATTTATTTGAGAGGCAGAGTTACAGAGAGGGAGAGACAGACAGAAAGGTCTTCCATCCACTGGTTCACTCCCCATGTGGCTGCAATGGCGGGAGCTGGGTGGATTTGAAGTCAGGTTCCAGGAGCTTCTTCCGGGTCTCCCATATAGGTGCAGGGGCCCAAGCACTTGGGCATCTTCCACTGCTTTCCCAGGCCATAAACAGAGAGCTGGATTGGAAGAAGGGCAGCCAGGACATAAACCAACACCCATACAGGATGCTGGTGCCACAGCTTAGCCTACTATGCCATAGCACCAGCCCCTGCTATTAATATCTTAATTGATCAAGGCCAGTATGGTGGCATAGAAGGTTAAGCTTCCCTCCAATGCTGGCATCCTATATGGACACTGGTTCCACTTCTGATCCAGTTTCCTGATGTGCCTGGGAAAGCAGTGGCGGGTGGCCCAGCTCTGGCCAATGTGGCCATTTAGGGAATGAATCAGAGGATGGGAGACCTCCCTCTTCCTCTCCTTCTCTTTGTATCTCTGCCTTTCAAATAAACAAATCTTTTAAAAAATCTTAATTTATGACAATCTAGTTCATATTAATAAATGGTACACAAAAACTTTGCTTCTATAAAACTTAATTCTTTCATGCCCCACTTATTGCTGTTATTGTAGGAAATTTCATTTTATACATTGCTGGAGTCAGCAGCTATAGTCAGTATTGAACCCAGGTCCTACAATACAGAATATGGATATCTGAACTGGCATCTTAACACCTAGGCCAAACACCTGACCTTCCATGAATTCTCGGAAGACTCCTCATATAGATTTATTTTTGTTGCTTTATGTAGTTGTGTTTTAAATCGGATAGAACAAAGGGAAATAGAAACAAAAATACATGTATATGCAATACTTCAAAATGTAAGTGGAAAAATGAAATTCAATGATAAACTTAGGAGAGTTTGGTGCAGTAGTTAAGACACTACTCGGGATGCCAACTCATACTACAGTATGATGGTTCAAGTCCTGGCTCCACTCAATTCCAGCTTACTGCTCATGCACACTCCTGGAAGCAGGATGACAGCTCAAGCACTTGGGTCTACGTGACCCACATGAGACCCAGAACCACTTCTGGTTTCCTAGTCCCAGTCGCTGCAGGCCTTTGGGAAGTGAACCAATGGATGTGAGATCTCTGTCTCTGCTTTTCGAGTAAATACATTTTTAGGTTGATTTGGGCATATCATTTTTTGAAATCTATGCATAGTTGTTTCATAATACTCATTTTTATAATATAACTTTCCATGAACTTTCTGAAGGCTCTTTGTACTGTCCTTTATATTTACCTATGTAGTAATCTTTATCAATGTGATGTATTTCTTCATGCTGAACAAGCAATGGTCTAGTGTCCTTTCACTTCAGTCTGAAGGGCTCCCGTTAGTATTTTTTGTAGGGTAGGTCTGCTAATGACAAAGTTTTAGTTAATATTTACCTAAGAATATGCATTTTTTCTTTATTCTTTTTATTTAGGCAGAACTGTACCAAACATGAATGGCCCAAGCAGAAATTCATTTCTATTTCTTTTTTTTTATAAAGAGAATATAATTTTTTAAAAAAAGTTTTATTATTCATTTGGAAAGGTAGAGTGACAGCAAGAGACAGTGACAGACAGATTTTTCCATCTGTTGGTTCACTTCCCCAAATATCCACAAGAGCTAAGACTGGGTTAGGTCAAAGCCAGGAGCCAAGAAATCCATCTCAGTCTTCTACATGTGTGGCAGGAATCAAGTACTTGAGCCATCATCTGATTCTTCCCAGGCGCAAAAGCAAGGAACTGGATCAGAAGCAGGATTCAAACTGGCATTATAATACGGGATGCAGGCATCCCAAGCAGCTGCTTAACCTACACACTGTACCAACGTGCTTGCCCAGAAAAGCTGGATCAGAAGTGGAGGCGTGGCAGCATAACCTACTACCCCAAACACCTGCTCCATCTGAAAATACCCTACTTTGCCTTTTATATTTAAAGGTAAATGGTTCTGAATACAGAATTTTTGGTTGACAGGTTTTTCTTTCAGCACTTTAAGAAACAAGCTGCTAATCTTATTGAAGATCTCTTGTCTGTGATTTTTTTTTTTTTTGGACAGGCAGAGTGGACAGTGAGAGAGTGAGAGACAGAGAGAAAGGTCTTCCTTTTGCCATTGTTTCACCCTCCAATGGCTGCTGCGGCCAGCGCACTGCGCTGATCCAAAGGCAGGAGCCAGGTACTTCTCCTGGTCTCCCATGGGGTGCAGGGCCCAAGCACTTGGGCCATCCTCCACTGCACTCCCGGGCCACAGCAGAGAGCTGGCCTGGAAGAGGGGCAACCAGGGACAGAATCCAGCACCCCGACTGAGACTAGAACCCGGTGTGCCGGCACCGCAAGGCGGAGGATTAGGCTATTGAGCCGCGGCGCTGGCCGCATTGTTTTTTTCTTGTCAGTTCCAAATTTCTCTTTGTTGTTGCTTCAGACAATTTGATCGTGATTCATGGATCTCTTGGAGTTTCAAATATTTGGAGTTCACTGGGCTTTTCTTATATGTGGATTAATGTTTTTCCTCAAATCTCAGCTATTATTTCTTCAAATATTCTTTTTATCCCTTTCCTTTCCCGCTTTGCTTCTGGAATTTCCATTGTGTGCACTGGCACTCTTGATCGCCTCCCATGGATCTTTAAGTCTCTGCTAATATTTCCTTATTCTCTCTGTTCTTCAGACTTGGAAAATTTCAAATATCTTCAAGTTTACTGATTTTTCTTCTGCTTGGTCAAACCCACTATCAACTCTTACAGTGCATTTTTCAATTCAGTTACTATAGCTTTCAACTTCAGATTTTCTATTTGGTTACCCTTATATATTTTCTGCCTCTTTATGGATGTGGTCTGTTTGGTGAGATAGCATTCTTAGACTTTCCTTTTGATCTTCAAACATTTAAAACAGCTGGCTCAAAGCAGTTGTTTCATAAGCCTAACATCTAAGCATGCTCAAGAATAATTTAAAATAATATATTGATGCAACTCGGAAAAATCAGGGTTACCCTTCTTCAGTGTTTTAACTGTTACATTTCTTTGTTTAGTGGCCTCTCTGAACTAATTTTATAGTCTGTGTTCTCTGTTAAGTCTGGACACTCAAATCTCTACTCAGCTTAGTGGTCAGCTACTGACTAAACAGAAATTTGTTAAACACCTGGACTAAATCTCTTTGCAAAGAGGCCCTTTGTAAAAGGGTCAGCAGGGGCCGGTGCTGTGCATAGCAGGTAAAGCCTCCTGCAGTGCCAACATTCTGTATGGACACTGGTTCAGGTCCTGGCTGCTCCACTCCCGATCCAGCTCTCTGCTATGGCCTAGGAAAGCAGAAGATGGCCCAAATCCTTGGGCTTCTGCACTCACGTGGGAGACCTGGAACAAACTCCTCGCTACTGGCTTCAGATCAGCACAGCTCCAGCTGTTGCAGCCACCTGGGGAGTGAACCAGCGGAATGGAAAACCTCTCTCTCTCTGCCTCTCCTTCTCTCTCTGTGTAACTCTGACTTTCAAATAATTTTTTTTTTAAAAAAAGGATGTTCAAAGATTGTGTGTGTGTGTGTGTGTGTGTGTGTGTGTGTGTGTGTTGGGGCAAGATTAACACTCAGCTAATCTACAACTCTGCCTCCGTTTTCACTTCCTACTTGGACAGAGCATTAAGGTCAGCTCCACGTGGACTCTGAACCTTCTCTTGTCTTTATTGAAAGTGTGAGAAGCCCTAGGTATGCATGTAGCCTTCTAGCTTTTCAGGAATATATCATTTCTCAAAGCAGCCATAGGTGTCTTCTTCAGCTTCTCCTTTTAAGTTTTTGATGAGTCTACTATTTGCCTTAACTGTTATACATTACTTAATACAGCTGTGAAGTTAAAATTCTTGCCTGTAATTGCTTTAGACAAACACTTCCTGGGGAGAAGCTATTAGCACTGGGCTCCATGCCAGGTCCTTAGACAAGCCTTTCATTGGTGTCTTTCAGGGCGCCATCAGGCACGTAAATAACGACAACTGTTTAGGACCGACCCTCTCAAAGAGCTCCACATGCATTCTGTTCCCTCTGACAACAGCAACTGACGTTTGTGATCTTTGGAGGATGGGGAATAAGAATCGGCAAATTAAAATACCACAAGATTCACTATTACTAAGATTTGGCCACTGTCCTCTAATAGGTTCTCAGTCTTTGTTTAATTTCCAGAGTTCTTAAAAAGTTGGTTGTGACAATTTTTGTGAGCTTTCCTAGAGAGGTGAATTTTCAGATACTGTCTACCATTTTCACTGGCATCTGGCATTTTTTTTTTAGAATTAAAAAAAATTCTATAATGAGAAAAATTTATTGATTTTGTTTGAAGGGCAGAGAGAGAGAGAGAAAGCTCTTCCATCCTCTAATTAACTCCCCAAATGGCTGCAAGGTCAGAGTTGGGCCAAGTTAGAGTCAGGAGCTCATGTGGGTGTTCCACATGGGTATAGGGACCCAAGTACTCCATCATCTGCTGTTTTTCCAGGCGCATCAGCAGGTAGCTGGATTGCAAGTGGAGCAGCTGGGATATGAATTGGCACTCTGATATAGATGCCAGTGTTCTAAGTGGCAGCTTAACTTGCTATGCCCCAACACTGGTTCCTGGCTATTATTTCTAAGAAAATGTCAAAATGTAAATAATTCTTGCAGGCATTACAGAGATGTAAATGATACAAACACACGGCTATATGAACAAAAGGTTATCACTATTATTACAAATTATATTCCAAAATATACTTAGAGATAAGCCTGAGCACTACAATATGGGTGCTATTAAGAACTATATCCTAGAGGCTGGCACTGTGGTATAGTAGGTTAGGCCTCTGCCTGAAATGCCAGCATCCCATATGGGCACTGGTTCAAATCCTGGCTGCTCCACTTCCAATCCAGGTCCCTGATAACGGTCTGGGAAAGCAGTGGAGGACTGCCCAAGTGCTTGGTACCCTGCACCCATATGGAAGACATGGCTCCTGGCTCCAGATTAGCCCAGCTCTGGCCGTTGTGGCCATTTGAGGAGCAAACCAGGGGATGGATGACATTTCCCTCTGTCTCCCTCTAACTTTGCCTCTCGAATAAATAAATCTTTAACACAAAACCTATTAAAATCCATTTGTGAAACTCATAATCCTTTAATCCAGTGTAATATGTTCTACACTAACATGACAGCTGAAATCCTATTAAATCCATCATCAAGAAACACATTTTAAAAACAGTAATTTCACTTGGAAAGGAAATCTGAAGCTGAGTAAAGGTCAAAGTCTAAAAGTTCTCTCTAAAGTTAGTGACAAGATCACCAGCATCTTCTATTGAACTATTCAGGTTTCTTGGATCTGTAGGTTTTTACATTTCATCAAATTCGAAAAACATTAGCTCTTATTTCTTCAGATATTTTTCTGATTCACCAACCTCCCTTCCGTGACTCCTTTTGAGATTTCAATCACTTTTTTTTTTGACAGGCAGAGTAGATAGAGACAGAGAGAAAGGTCTTCCTTTGCCGTTGGTTCACCCTCCAATGGCCACTGAGGCCGGTGCACCGCACTGATCCGAAGCCGGGAGCCAGGTGCTTCTCCTGGTCTCCCATGGGGTGCAGGGCCCAAGCACTTGGGCTATCCTCCACTGCACTCCTGGGCCACAGCAGAGAGCTGGACTGGAAGAGGGGCAACCGGGACAGAATCTGGCGCCCCGACCAGGACTAGAACCTGGTGTGCCTGCGCCGCAAGGCAGAGGATTAGCCTAGTGAGCCTCGGCGCCGGCAGAGATTTCAATCACATTTATTAGGACACTTGCAGTTGTCCTACAGATCATGGATGCCATTTTCATGCTTTTTAAATTACCTCTTCACTTTAGTTTCTACTGCTAGGTCTTTAAATACACTGCTCCTTCTTTCTGTCGAATCTGACCTTCCGTTAACCCAAGCCAGTGTACTTCTTCTGTCAGATGTGGTAGCTGCCATGGTCAGAAGTTTGATAGCTATATTTTTTATATCTTCCAGGTTTCTACTTGCTTTTGAAAAGCTATAAAACAATGATAGTAACTTTTTAAGTGTTTGGGTCTGCTAATTTTACTTTCTGGATCAGTTTTGATGATGATGATTTTTGATAAGATCGTTCTGCTCATTATGAATGTTTCCTATTTCTCGGCATGCCTGGTGATCTTTGCTTATTTGCCACCTATAACAAATCTTATTGTTTTGGCTGCTAGACATTTTGGTATTCTTATAAATATTCTTGAGATTTGTTCTGGGCTGTTCTCTAAGTTACTTGGCAATTGTGTGATGCTTTCAAGTCTTGGTCTATGGCTTATTAGGCAGAGCCAATAGAGTCTAGGGTTAATCACTCCCCTCTACAGAAGCAAGGCTTCCTTGAGAACATTACCCACTGCCTGGGGATAGTCTCCACAGCTGCACTGAATACCTGAGGGACACCCTCTAGATACAGCCAGAGTTTTCTGTGCAACTCTCTTACACTATCCTCTGAACTCTTACTGTATTACTCTTCCTGGATCTCTGCTCCCTCTCAACTCCGGAAACTACAGAGCTTTGCCTGGGTTCTCCCTCATGTGCTGCAGCCAGGAAAACTCTCTCAATAAAATAAGCTGGGCCAAGTGTAGGGCTCATTTTACCTGCTTCCTCTCTCAAAGAACCATTGCCTGCTGTAGCCTGATAGCAATTATTAAAAACCGCTATTTCATCAATTTTGGTTGGTTTAAGGGAAGATAAATCTGGAGGCCTTTACACTCTTGGCTGGAAACAGAAGTGCTGCAATTGAATGAAGTTTCATGTTTGTTATTCTGAACTTTAAAAGCAGAGGAACTGAACAATTCTCATAAAGTATGAACTGTACTTGATATGAAAAATGTTTTTACAGATATACAGATTTTGACAGTTTATTTTTCTTAGGACAGTAGTTTAGTGGCTTTCCTTAGAAAAAGATATCCTACTTCTCATATCTAAAATATTTATGTAATAATTATTCTACATATATATAAAATGTTTTAAGTTTTCTATAATTAAAGTTCTGCCTAAAAGTAGATCATCTTTAATGAAGTAAAAAGACTGTACAATGGGGCCGGTGGTGTGTTGAAACGGATAAAGATGCTACCTTCTATGCCGGCATCCCATATGGGCTCCGGTTTGTGTTCTGGCTACTCTACTTCTGATCCAGTTCCCTTGCTGATGCCCTGAGAAAGCAATGAAAGAAGGTCCAAGTGCTTGGGACCCTGCCACCCGTGTGTGAGACCCAGATGAGGCTCCTGGCTTCAGCGTGGCCCAGTGCAGGATGTTGCAGTCATCTTGGGAATGAAACAGCAGATGGAAGATTTCTCTGTCTCTCCCTCTTTCCTTCAAATAAATAAACAAATCTTATAAAACAAACAAAAGATCTGCACAAAAGAGAAGGAAAGACTCTTAGCCTCAGATAAAAAATCAAGAGGCTGGCATTGTGGCATAGTAGGTTAAGCCTTCACCCATGGTGCCAGCATCCCATACGGGTGTCAGTTCGTGTCCCAGCTGCTCCTCTTCTGATCCAGCTCTTTGCTAATGGCCTAGGAAAGCAGTAGAAGATGGCCCAAGAGCTTGGGCTCCTGCACCTGTGTGGGAGACCTGGTGGAAGATCCTGGCTGCTGGCTTCAGATTGGTCCAGCTACAGCTGTTGCGGTCATTTGGGGAGTGAACCCAGCACATGGAAGACCTCTCTCTCTCTCTATATCCCCCTGTCTGTAACTCGGCCTTTCAAATAAATAAATGAATCTTATAAAATATATATCTAAAGATTTATCAAAATTAATTCAACCACATAGATCACTTTACATGGCTGAATATATAACCATTAAGAGATAATCTAAGGCCGGTGCCGTGGCTCAACAGGCTAATCCTCCGCCTTGCGGCGCCGGCACACTGGGTTCTAGTCCTGGTCGGGGCACCGGATTCTGTCCCGGTTGCCCCTCTTCCAGGCCAGCCCTCTGCTGTGGCCCGGGAGTGCAGTGGAGGATGGCCCAGGTGCTTGGGCCCTGCACCCCATGGGGAGACCAGGAAAAGCACCTGGCTCCTGGCTCCTGCCATCGGACAAGCGCGGTGCGCCGGCCGCAGCGCGCCAGCCGCGGCGGCCATTGGAGGGTGAACCAACGGCAAAAGGAAGACCTTTCTCTCTGTCTCTCTCTCTCACTGTCCACTCTGCCTGTCAAAAAAAAAAAAAAAAAAAAAGAGATAATCTAGGTCTGATAATGGTTAAAAATGATAAAGTCTCTTAATTCCCTGAAATCCAGAAAGCTTTATTTTTCTTCTCACTCAGCCCCATATCCTGTATAATATTCATAATGGAATTTTTTCCTTGGGTTGGAAAATAAATTTCCAAACTTCGAAACTCAAGAGATGACAATGGACAGCAAAATGCAGGCAATCAGTATAGAATTTCAACTGCGGTTCCTCCTCAGTTGTGTTATCCCACTCTCCAGAAACCCACCCTCTTTCGTATGCCCTGAAACTGCCCCTCTTCAAGTCTTGTTACCCTTCCAGGAGGTGAGGTGCTGGCTAACACTGCTGCCTGGTTTAGATACCAAGGAATGGCAGCATCTGACGTCACATGCCTGAAATGAAGGCTTTTTTTTTTTTTCTGACAGGCAGAGTGGACAGTGAGAGTGAGAGAGAGAGAGAGAGAGAGAGAGAGAGAAAGGTCTTCCTTTTGCCGTTGGTTCACCCTCCAATGGCCGCCGTGGCCGGTGCACTGATCCGATGGCAGGAGCCAGGTACTAGGTGCTTTTTCCTGGTCTCCCATGGGGTGCAGGGCCCAAGCACTTGGGCCATCCTCCACTGCACTCCTGGGCCACAGCAGAGAGCTGGCCTGGAAGAGGGGCAACCGGGACAGAATGCGGTGCCCCAACCGGGTCTAGAACCCGGTGTGCTGGTGCCACAAGGCGGAGGATTAGCCTGTTGAGCCACGGCGCCGGCTATGAAGGCTTTCCCAGGTCATCCATCAGTTGGGCGTAGCTCTCTATCACTGTTGATTGCTTCGACCTCAAAATGACTCCTGGCTCATCCTCCCCATTAGTGGAGGTCTGAGTGGCTTAATAAGCCTAATAAGGGTTTCCAGCCTTTCCTAATCAGTCAAAATCTTGAAAAAGACTGAGGATGGGAAGTCACAACTGGTCATGATGTCATTCAGGGTCACCTGTCCAAAGAAAACAGCTGTGGCAGTCCGATGGGGACAGCGAAGCAGAAAAGTTGAACCCTTACTGGGTGTAGCCAAGAGCTGTAGGCTGTACACACAAAAGAGAACGAAATAGGCAAGGCAAGAGATAGAACTCCAAGGAAAAAGTATGAGATGTGCACATAACTGACATCAGGAAGAAGGGAAACAAGCATCACATCTGGTTACTGTGAAAACAGATTTTTTATGATGGACTAATAGAATGGACAGCCATTTTGACCATGAAAATGAATCACCTGAAAGCATTAAAATTGGGTAAGAAAACTGCCCCTCAGGTTCTCTGTCTTGAGATGCTACCCTAGACAAGGCGCACACATCTGATGCGCCTCCTCTGAAGAATCATGGGCGTACTACCTCGTCTCTGCCGTTGCGGTGTGCTCGCTCTCCCCGAGGGCCAGCTGACAGTCGGTTACAATTTTCAAACAGAAAGGGGTTAGTTTGGTAGCACATTTGGGTAGGGCTTTCTCCTAACATGTCTCCCCAAACACTTGACTGACTGAGAATTTGCTGGCTTGGGAATTCTGCCTTTACCTCTCTTAAAACAGCACCTCAACTGCTAAAGCAGAGCCTCCACCTAAGACCACTCAGGCTGGGCACTCCACTTGTATCAACTGTGCTTCCTGCGGTGGAGCTAAACAGGGACTTGTATCTAACATGTGTAGATTGATGTGTACACTAACTGAACTATTTGCCCATTTTTAATTGTAAAAAAATTCCATGAAGGACTAGGCCACATTAAATGCAAACTATCCTCAGGGTGATTTTAAAGTAGCAAATATCTTCAATTTCTTTCAAAGCCTTCAATTACACACTCCAATACCATCATACAGTATCTTTTTTCTGGGGCAATAAGGGTGGGATTCTTTCTAGAATTGAGGACCAAAGTAGCTCTCTCACTGGCTCCTCAGTTTCTTGTGGTTATAACTGTCTCGTTCTTTGTACCCCATTCACCTCTGTACTTCTGAAATGCTTACAATGACACTGTTTAGTGCTTTAACACTAGACTCCTTAATGGAAACATTAAGGTCATCTTTTCCTATTATGTTACACATATAAAATGACAGCACTCAGAACACCAAGGTAACTGGTTTTATTTTCTCCTATACGCAGAGAATGGATACCAGGCAATCAGAAATAAAGTCTCTTTCACTCACACAGTTAAAGAGCCTCATGTTGAGGTATAACTCACGTATTTCTTCCACGACTTGTGGGTCACATTCCTTGTATTTCTCCACTTCTGCCTTTAGCTGCTCCCTTTCTTCCCGCAGTGAGGAAAGCTCTTTTGCTATCATGGCTCGTTCTTCCTACATTCCAAATTGTTTCATGTTCAATTCAAACAAAATCCCGTATGTTACAAGGTAATACATTTTACAAATACTTTATTTCTGACACATGCTATGCATTAGGTTTTTGATATATACGATAGTACATAGATATAGTCACAGTGTAAAAACAAGCTCAATTCTTGTCTTTCTCTGAAACCTTACTCATCTTTCACATATATATTGAATAGCTAGATGGTAATAAAATAAATGAGGTTAGATTATGCCTAGATGAACTCAAAGATGATGTCATCACATAAGGAAAAATACTGTACTACTCTATGTAATTTCACAAAATTGTGTCTATATTTAAGTAGTACTTTATAGCAGTATGAATCACTATACAATTATCTTTAAAAATATTCTAGATAACTTTTCAACCTGTAAGGATGATTAAGTTTTATAAATATTCTAGCATACCAGAATGAACAGAATCTAAGCCTGAGGTCTCCTGACACTTTAAAAGTAAACCAGAATAAAGCTTTATTCTTTTTTGTAAGGCTTTATTTAATAATTTGAGAGGCAGAGTTACAGAGAGAGAGAGGGAGAGAAAGGTTTTCCATCTGCTGGTTCACTTCCCAAATGGCTACAATGGCCAGAGCTGGGCTGATCTGAAGCCAGGAGACAAGAGCTTCCTCAAGCTCTCCTACATATGTGCAGGGCCCAAGTATTTGGGCCACCTTGCACTGTTTTCCTAGGCCATTAGTAGAGAGCTGGATTGGAAGAGCTGCAGCTGGGTCAGGAACCAGTGCCCACATGGGATGCTGGCGGTGCAGACAGAGCCTTAGCCTACTACCACACAGCGCTGGACCCCCAAAATAAACCTTTTAATTACAATGTAATTCAATAAACACCATTTGAAATTTCTAGCTGTAGATCTAGCAGGTAGTCAAGGTACAATAGGCATTCAAGCTCATATTTATGAAAGCTCAAAAGTAAATACAAACAAAAAATCAAATGCTGGCAAAGATTATAGTACAGTATTATAAGATAAATCTGAGGCAAAACTGAGTCAAGTTCAAGCTGCCTACATGAGACTTGTCTAAGGATCTTTGTTATCCTGTAGTTGGTATTTGTACTTTACTACTTTTGTTTTTAGCTGTTTCCTTTGGCTGCAAAATGAGGACAGCTCCTTTGCGGACAGTCTGCACAGAGAATGCATCCTCAGAGCAGCATGCTCTGAAGCAGCTCAAGCC
This sequence comes from Sylvilagus floridanus, assembly GCA_949820135.1. Taxonomy (NCBI): domain Eukaryota; kingdom Metazoa; phylum Chordata; class Mammalia; order Lagomorpha; family Leporidae; genus Sylvilagus; species Sylvilagus floridanus. Next base: position 20,362,729 of record OX463238.1, on the reverse strand, counting down.
AACCAACTCTGCGTGGACAGAAACGCTCTAGGTCTGCGCTCTTCAAGGCAGGAGTCACTAGCTCACACCGACTCCTGAATATATGATATGTGGCTACGGTGACTGAGAAGCTGAATTTAATTGTATCTAATTTTAGTTTAAATAGCCACATATGGTTAGTAAATCTCATATCAGACAGCAAAGCTCATGAGATCTAAAAATAACTCCAGGGGTGGGATTTGTGGGGCCGCAGCTTCAGTCGCCACTTGACACCTGCATTTTATCACAGGCTGCTGATTCAAGTTCTGGCCATCCACACTTCTGATCCAGCTTCCTACTAATGTGCCTAGGAAAGCAGAAGATGGCTCAAGAACTTGAGGTCCTGCCATCACATGGGAGACCAGGAGAGTTCCTGGCTCCTGACTTTGGACTGGCCCAGCCCTGGCTACTGTGGGATTTGGGGAGTGAACTTGTGGATGTTAGGTGTCTGTCTCATTCTCTCTCTCACATGCTGCCGCTCTTTGCTTTTCAAATAAATAATTTTTAAAAAAGATTAGAATACAAGATGATCATTATTTGTCATTCTCATCCATATTACACATGCTCCAAAAGGAAAAACAGGGATTGGGTGGGGGAAGGCTGGCTTTGTCCTGCAGTGGGTTAAGCTGCAGCCTGCAAAGTCAACATCCTATAAGGGTGCTAGCTCATGTCCCAGCTGCTCCACTTCTGATCCAGCTCCCTGTTAATGAGCTTGGCCACTCACACAGGAGACCTGGATGATGCTCTAGGCTTTGCCCTGGCCCAGCTCTGGCCATTGTGGCCATCTGAGGAGTAAACCAGCACATGGAAAATCTCTGTGTGTGTCTCTCTCTCTGTAACTCTTCCAAATAAATAAATAAATCTTAAAAAAAAAAAATGATCGGGGCTGGCATTGTGGTGCAGCAGGTTAAAGCCCTGGCCTAAAGAGCCAGTATCCTGTATGGGCACCGGTTCAAGACCCAGCGGCTCCACTTCTGATCCAGGTCTCTGCTATGGCCTGAGAAAGCAGTAGAAGATGGCCCAAGTTCTTGGGCCCCTGCACCCACATGGAAGACCCAGAAGCGGCTCCTGGCTTCAGATTGGTGCAGCTCCAGCTATTGTGGCCAGTTAGGGAGTGAACCAGTGGATGGAAGACCTCTTTCTCTCTCTGCCTCTACTTCTCTCTGAGTAACTCTTTCAAATAAATAAATAAATCTTTTAAAAAAAAGATGATCATTATTTGTCATCCTCACCCATATTACATACACATGCTTCAAAAGGAAAAACAAGGGCTGGCATTGTGGTGCAGTGGGTTCCGCTATCACCTGTGATGCTGGCATCCCATATGAGTACTGGTTTGACTACTGACTACTGGCTGCTCTACTTCTGATCCAGCTCCCTGCTAATATACCTGGAGAAGCAGTGGGAGATGGTCCACATGCGAAACCTAGATGTAGTTGCAGGCTCCTGGCTTCAGCCTGGCCCAGCCATAGCCATTGCAGGTATTTGGGAGTGAAGCACAGAATGGAAAACCTGTCTTTCCCTTTCTCTCTGTAACTCTGGCTTTCAGATAAATAATAAATAACTCTTAAAAAAATGAAAAACAAGTAGGGAGAATGATGAAAACAAGAGAAGCAGAGTGGTGCACATCTGAGTGAACGCAATGATGGCTCTCCAGACACTAAACTGGATTTGTCTCAGACGGTCACTAGTGCTGCGATCTTTGCCAAACTATTGAACCTGTCTGTGTGTCTAGTTCCTCAAATGTAAAAAGGAGACAGCAATAGAGGAGGCCTTCTTAGACTGTCTGGCAGGGCTCAATGAATATATGAACTGCATTTCAATAGTACTTTCCTGGCTCTTAGCAAAATAAACATGCTAGCTACTTACTTCTTCTTCACCAAGCAGCATGGATGGCTAGTACATAGGGGCTTGGTACTTCCAAAAATTCCTGGAAAGCTCAGGAATTGTCTTTCTCAGTAACCTTTCTGAACGACTATACTCTTCTGATAGGTACAGGTACCAACTAGATTTGCTGGTGGAGTTCCCCCCAAACCCTCCAAATTGCACTGGTTCTAATGGACTAACAGTAGACTGGCTGGCGACTTCTGGGCGCTGAGTATGCCACCATAATTGACGATGCTTTTATAAATTATTTCCAGTGTCATTCACAGAAAAAAATGTGAATTAAAGAAGTGGTAATCACGACTGCTAATTGAAGAAATAACATAACAGATTCAGGTAATGTCCCAAACTAACCTTGTCTTGAATGTTTTTTAAAAATGATCATTCTCCAGTTCCTAGTTTTCTGTTATTTTGTTTTTGACAGGCAGAGTTAGACAGTGAGAGAGAGAGGGAGAGAGAAAGGTCATCTTGCTGTTGGTTCACTCCCCAAATGGCTGCTACCGCCGGCGCGCTGCACCGATCAGAAGCCAGGAAACAGGTGCTTCTCCTGGTCTCCCATGCGGGTGCAGGGCCCAAGCACTTGGGCCATCCTCCTCTGCCTTCCCGGGCCACAGCAGAGAGCTGGACTGGAAGAGGAGCAACCAGAACAGAATCCGGGGTGCCGGCGCCACAGACGGAGGATTAGTCTAGTGAGCCTCGGTGCCAGCCTAGTTCCCAGTTTTGCACACAGTTCACATAAAAGAATGTATGTCAATCAACTATGAAAGCATAAAGCTACCATAAATCTGTGATATAATCCTGTCTACATGTGAAAGTTTTCCAGTCCCCTCCTTTCACAGTTAAGTGATACAAACAGAGGCACACATGAAGTGCTTAGTGGTTCATGTTGCTCTTCAATATTTTTTAGTCATATAACCATTCCTGAAATAATAATGACACTAGACAGTAAAGCATCTTTAAAAAGCCTTTAACATAATACTTTAGAGAAACTACTTATGAAGTAGGTCAATATTCATTTAAATAGTTTAAAAATATCACCAGCCTACAAGGATACCATGTTGCTAGCTTTCACTTTGTTCTGCAATGAATTAGAGAAAGTGAAAACCTCCATAAAAAATGATGTTAATATCTATGCAGGCCTTGCCATGTACTAGGTCCTCTTAAGTGCTTTGCAAATATTAAGTAGCTTAATCCACACAATAACTAAGTGAGGTAGACTGTATAATTCCTATCTTACAACCAAGAGCAGAGAATGTGGAAGACTCAAACCCAGGTGGTCTGGCTCCAGGACTTGTCTTCTATGATAATATGGCTTTATAAAGCAATAACTGGGTGGGGCCGGCACTGTGGCATAGTGGGTGGGGCTGCTGCCTGCAATGCCAACATCCCATATGGGCACTGGTTCAAGTCTCAGCTGCTCTACTTCCAATCCGGTTCTCTGCTGTGGCCTGAGAAAGCAGTGGAAGATGGTCTAATTCCTTGGGTCCCTGAATTGCTGTGGGAGACCTGGAGGAGACTCCTGGCTCTTGGCTCCTGGCTTTGGATCAGTGCAGTTCCAGCCATTGCAGCCAACTGGGGAGTGAACCAGTGGATGGAAGACCCCCCCCCCCCCCTCTCTCTGCTTCTTCTCTGTGTAACTCTGACTTTAAAATAAATGCTTAAAAAAAAAAAAAAAAAAAAAAGCAAGAACTGCAGTAGTAAGTCTGATCCACTATCCGTGGATCCTACCAGGCCAAACATTCACGTCCTTTGCTGTGATCATCTGCTCTTCTGTTAGGAATGGCATCCACCTCACAGAGAGTCTGGTGTCCTAACTCTTGTACTTAGAAGTGTCATTATCAGAGCTGGCACTATGGCACAGTGGTTTAACGTCCTGGCCTGCAGCACTGGCATCCAATATGAGCACTGGTTCAAGTCCCAGCTGTTCCATTTCCAATCCAGCTCCCTGATAATGCAGCTGGGAAAGTAGCAGAGGATGGCCCAAGTCCTTGGGCTCCTGCATCCATGTGGGAGACCTGGAAGAAGCTCCTGGCTTCAGATCGGCCCAGCTCTGGTTGTTGCAGCCATTTGGGGAGTGAACCAGTGGATAGAAGACCTGTCTCTACTTCTCTGTGTAACTCTGTCTTTCAAATAAATAAAAATAAATCCTAAATAAAAATAAAAACTGCTATTATTAAAGAATTAACAAACACAAACTTACCGTCTCATGTCGGCCAATTTTAGCTTTCTCAATATTTTTCTGTAGGTTTGCATACTTCTGGTTTCCCTCAGACAACTAGAAAATCAAAAACAAATAAATGATTTGATAGGATAAACTTTATTGACACTTAGTTTATGAAGATAAAATATATTTTTGGCTCATGTCAATGTCAAAAATAGTCAAACTACACTGGAACTAAACTCTATTTTGGAAAAAATAAAGGCCTAAAGAAACAGTGGGGAAGAGTGAAAAAAGTATAAAAGGTATGTTCTTTCTATTTTTTTATTTATTTTTTATTTTTTGACAGGCAGAGTGGACAGTGAGAGAGAGAGAGACAGAGAGAAAGGTCTTCCTTTGCCGTTGGTTCACCCTCCAATGGCTGCCACGGTCGGTGCGCTGCGGCTGGTGCACCGCGCTCATCCGATGGCAGGAGCCAGGTGCTAGGTGCTTTTTCCTGGTCTCCCATGGGGTGCAGAGCCCAAGCACTTGGGCATCCTCCACTGCACTCCCGGGCCACAGCAGAGGGCTGGCCTGGAAGAGGGGCAACCAGGACAGAATCCGATGCCCCAACCGGGACTAGAACTCGGTGTGCTGGCGCCGCAAGGCGGAGGATTAGCCTGTTGAGCCACGGCGTCGGCCAAAAGATATGTTCTTATTTCGTGCAGAAAAATGAGTATTATGCCCTCAGTTTTTTTCACATAGTTTCCAATTAACCAGCTCCCCACCCAAAATAACTTGAGGTCTATCTAGTTAGAAACTGTATTTGAAAATTTAAAACTAGTTATGTTTTATTTAAATTACCTCTTCAAATATCATTTAACTTCTGACTTGTCTTTTCAAAATATCCACGACTGTTTTTTATGGCCTTAGAGTATTGTGACTTGTTTCGCTAACAGTCAGTAATCAAAGTATCATTTTATTCCTACATATCTTATGAGGTATCACATACCTCACAAACTAAGTTCTCAGGAAAAAAAGTCTGTTAGACTGTTGAGGTATGTATTACATATCTTACAAATGATCAGAGAGTAGGTACTTAGCCTAGAAAGTAAGACGTCTGCATCCCATCCTGTAGTGCTTGGTTTAATGCAGCTCTTGCCAATGCAGGTCCTGGGAGGCAGCAGTGATGGCTCAACTACTGGGTTCCCGCCACCCATGGGAGACACCTCGACTGTATTCCTAGTCCCCTACTCTAGACCTGGCCCAGCCTCAGTCATTGCAGGCATTTAAGAAGCGAGACAGGAAAGGAGCTCTCATTCTATCTGTCTCTGTGGATCTCTGTCAAACAAATAAACAACTTTTTAAAAAGTGATCAGCTTAAGCATTTTACTCAGCTTAGAATGCAGATAAATGAGATGTAGAAATAGATTAATACCATCACAAAGAGTATAGGTATGGAATATTCATTAGCATGTGGCTAGGCCTACACCTAAACAAGGCCTACCATATCTTCTACGTATCTACCGTATCTTCTACAACAAACTAGTTAGAAATTTTAGATGCATTTGATTCAGTAATAGCCTTCCTAAAATATAATCTGTATCTTCCTAACAACTGGGTTATAAGCATTTAGAAAATAGCTAACAATTGGGTAAATTTAATATTTGTTCACTAATTAAAGGAAACCAAAGGTGGAGCCTTCATAGCCGGTGCCGTGGCTCAACAGGCTAATCCTCCACTTTGCGGCACCGGCATACCGGGTTCTAGTCCCGGTTGCCCCTCTTCCAGGCCAGCTCTCTGCTGTGGCCAGGGAGTGCAGTGGAGGATGGCCCAAGTGCTTGGGCCCTGCATCCCACGGGAGACCAGGAGAAGCACCTGGCTCCTGCCTTCGGATCAGCGTGGTGCGCTGGCTGCAGCGCGCCAGCTGCGGCGGCCATTGGAGGGTGAAACAACGGCAAAAGGAAGACCTTTCTCCCAGTCTCTCTCTCACTGTCCACTCTGCCTGTCAAAAGAGAGAGAGAGAGAGAGAGAAACAAAGGTGGGCAGGAGGGACCCAAGTACTTAAGCCGTCACCTGCTGCCTCCCAAGGATAGCTGTGCCACTTCAGAAGTTAACTAGCAATGATCCACAATCTCTGAAATGGGGAAAGAGCTGATTCTGACCATGGAAGGTAACAGAAGAAACAGGGGAGAGATGGAGAGAAATTTGCAGCAGAAATTCTACAGAAAGAAGAGATGCCATGGAGCAGAATGGGACAGTACAAATACACAAGAGCCAAGTGGGAACACCACCGGTGACTCCCGTAGATGGTGGCTGGAGGAAACACCATCTTCTTGGAGCAAAGTGAGAGGTGTCTGTGGCAGCCCACGCCACTGGTGAGATCACCTGAAATCACTCACACTGACTCTGAGTTTGGTCTGGAGCACTAGCCAGGGGCAGGGTACCCACCTAACACCATGAAGGGAGAAGGGAGAGCACACTGCCTTTTCCCATCCCCCAACAAGGGTACCCACCGACTGGCAGGGAGGAAGTGCCATCTCAATAAGGCCTGCAGAAACTATTGTGGTACACTTGTGCGCTGCAGAGGATTTTATCGGAGGGATAAATCTGTGCCGCCCACTGTCTTTGAGTCTAGCCTGGAGGCTTGGCAGGGGGCAGTGCATCCACTTAGGCCTGTGAGGCACTCCCCTACCCTCACTCTAATCACGAGGGCCCAGACACAAACTGCCAACGTGCAGCACTGACAGGCAGCTGGCTCTGGGAACATCTTAGCTCTCTCCTGGGACAGGACAGGCTCCAGGGCTAAGAGTGATCCTGAACCCCCTGCGACTGTGGGAGTCTCACATGCTATGACTGGTAGAATTCTGTATGCACGATTGGGCATGGGGTATAGCTGGGTCCCTGAGAAATCACTGTGTCTGGTTTCAGAGGCTCAGAGCTCCCTGGCCACCAGGGATGCATCACTGCAGAGGGTTCTGGGCTCACACTGAAGACCACGCAGATCCTTTGTGTGGTTAATGAGCCAGCGTGGGTGGGGTGTATAGTCACTGTGGTATTGACTTCCTTGGCAGAGAGGAGGTGAGGCTATAATCCAACCAGCCAATGCGATCATTCTCTATCCACTGCAGGTAACAGGGGAAATCTATCATGTCCAACTTGGGTGTCACCCTGGACTCTTGCTCCCCCCTTGTACAATGACTCAGCCCCCTGAACCCACATAGCACACACCTCTGGCTATCCACTGAAGGAGCAGACACTCCACTAAGTCACAGAGATGTATTTCAAAGATAAAAGCCATCAGAGGAGACAAACAACAAGTATTTCCACAAATGCCTAAAAATAAACATAGAAATATAAGAAACAGGGGCAGGTACTGTAGCACAGCAAGTTGGGCTGCTGCCTGCGATGCTGGTATCACGTATGGATGCTGGTTGGAGTCCCAGCTGTTCCACTTCTATTTCAGCTCCCTGCTAATGTACCTGGGAAAGCAGCAGAAGATGGCCCAAGTACTTGGACCCCTGCCACCCACATGTGAGACCTGGATGACGCTCCTGGCTCCTGGCTTTGGAATGGTCCAGCTCTGGCTCCTGTGGCCATTTGGGGAGTGACCCAGCAGATGGAAGATCTCACTCTCTCTGTCTCTCCCTCTAACTCTACCTTTCAAATAAATAAGCAAAATCTTTTTTAAAAAAGATATAGGAAACATGAAATATGAACAAGATTATGATATTAAATATGAACAATGACTCCCCAAAAGGAACATAGCAATACTTCAGTATTAGAATGTTAAGACGAAGAGACTGATGAAATGCGTACAAAGGGATTCAAAAGAATGATCATAATGAGACTGAAAAACAAACAAATTCATGAGATAAATCCATACATGACATGGATAAGAAATTCTGCTGGGAGACAGATACTGAACAGCAATCAAACTAAAATATTAGAAATGAAGAATTCAATATGTCAAATAGAAAATACAGTGCAATGTCTTACCAACAGACTCGATGACATGGAAGAAAAAATTATCTGAGCTAGAACACAAAAGAGGAGGGAGGAAAAATTAGAAAAACTGAAGATAGTGCTTGAGATTTACAGACACCACCATCTTAGAAGCTCCTGAAGGTCTGGAAATAGAATGGATTAGAAAGCCTATTCAATGAAAAACAGCAGAAAACTTCCTTAGTATTAAGAAATTCAGGGACATCCAAGCACAGTAACCACAAAGAATTCCTAACAGACATGATCAGAAAACATCTTCATCACGACACATTATATATATATAAACTTTCCATAGTAAAACATAAAGGAAAGGTTATAAAATGTGCAGAAGAGAAACACCAGATTACCTTCAGAGGATCTCCAATTAGACTAACAGCTGATTTCTCATTAGAAACCCTGCAGACTAGAAGAAAATTAAGAGAGACAGTCCAAGTCCTAAAAGAAAAAAAAAAAAACAACAAAAAACCGTTGACCCAGAATGCCATGCCCAATAAAGCTCTTATTTATAAATGAAGTTGAAATAAAGACCTTTCAAAACAAACAGAAATTGAAAAAAATCTGTCGCCACTCATCCAGCCTTAGAAATGATAACTTGAGCATGTACTACACACAGAAACAGAGAAAGATAGTTACCATTATGAAATAAGGTGAAGGCAAAAAATCTCCTAGTAAAAATACAAAGGAAATCCAAAGCAAACAATAGGAATACTTATGGAAAAATGGCAGGACCATTATTGATAAGTTATAACTTATCAATAATAACCTTGAGGGGTTGGTGCTGGGGTGCGGTGGTGCAGTGGGTAGAGCCACTGTCTACAGTGTCAGCATCCCATACGGGTGCCGCATCGAGTCCCAGTTGCTCCACTCCTCATCCAGCTCTCTGCTATGGCCTGGGAAAGCAGTAGAAGATGGCCCAAGTCCTTGGGCTCCTGCACCCCTGTGAGAGACTTAGAAGAAGCTTCTGGCTCCTGGCTTTGGATCGGCTCAGCTCCAGCTATTTTGGTCATCTGGGGAGCAAACCAGTGGATGGAAAACTCCTCTCTCTCTCTGCCTCTGCTTCTTTGTAACTCTGCCTTTCAAATAATTAAATAAATCTTAACAATAATAACCTTGAATGTAAATGGCCTAAATTCTCCAATTGATAATGGGAAAAGATAGTCCATGCTAATGGAAAGGAAAAATGAACAGGTGTAGTCATCCTAATATCAGACAAAATAGACTTTACCACAAAAATTACTGAGAGACAATGAAGGGCATTATGGAATGATTAATGGATAAATTCAACAGAAATATGTGACTATAATGTATATGCACCCAATGTCAGGGTGCCTATTTAAACAAATGTTAACGGATCTAAAAAAGGGAGACATAGGCCCCGATACAATAATAATGGGGGATTTCAACACCCCATTTTCATCTACGGACAAATCAACTAGACAGAAAAATCAACAAATCTAGAGCTAATCTACACTATGGACCAAATGGAGTTAATTGACACCTACAGAACGTTTCATCCTACAACTTTAGAATACACAGTCTTTGTTCACTAGAGCATGGGAACTTTCTCTAGGATAGATCACATGCTAGGGCAGAAAGCAAGTCTCAACAAATTAAAAAACATTGAATTCATACCATGTATCTTTTCTGACCACAGTGGAATAAAGCCAGAAATTAACAACTTAAGAAACTCTAGAAAATATGCAAACACATGGGAACTTAATAACATACAATCTACAAAATTGAGTCATGAAGACACAGAAAAAACCTAAAGAGACCAATAACCAAGATGGAGACTGAATCAGTAATACATAGCCTCCCAACAAAGAAAAGCCCAGGACTGGCAGTTTCAATACCAAACCTTTAAAGAACTACTTCCAAATATTCTCAAACTATTCAAAACAACTGAAAGGGAGAGAATCCTCCCAAACTCCTTCTGAAAAGGATAGAATCACCTTACTTACAAAATCAGAAAAAGATACAACAAAGAAAGAACTATAGACCAATATCCCTGAAAAATACAGATGCAAAATTCCTCAACTAGCTAATCAAATCCAACAACATATCAGAACGATCATTCACATAGACCAAGTGCAATATGTTTTCCCTGGTATGCAGGGATGGTTCAACGTATGCAAATCAATAAAGGGATATGTAACATTAACAAACTGAAGAATAAAAGCCATATGATTATCTCAATAGATGCAGAGAAAGCATTTGATGAAACACAACATCCTTTCAAGAAGAAAACCTTAAGCAATTTGGGTACAGACAGAACATTCCTCAACACCATCAAGGCAATATGTGACAAACACACAGCCAGCATAATATTGAAAGAGGAAAAGCTGGAAGCATTTCCACTAAGACCTGAAACCAGGTAACAATCACTATTGGGGCTGGCGCTGTGGTGCAGTAGGTTAACCCTGCGCCTGCAAGCACTGGCATCCCATATGGGCGACAGTTCTAGCTCCAGCTGCTCCTCTTCTAATCCAGCTCTCTGCTGTGGCCTGGGAAAGCAGAAGATGGCCCAAGTGCCTGGGCCCCTGTACCCGCATGGGAGACCGGGGGGAAGCACCTGGCTCCTGGCTTCAGATCGGTGCAGCTCTGGCTGTTGTGGCCATTTGGGGAGTGAACCAACGGGAGAAAGACCTTTCTCTCTGTCTGTCTGTCTCTCTCTCTCACTGTCGGTAACCCTACATCTCAAATAAATAAAATAAAATCTTAAAAAAAAAAATCACTGTCACCACTGCTATTCAGTGTAGTTCTGGATGGTTTACCCAAAGCCATTTGGTAAGAAAAAGAAATCAAAAGAATACAAATTGAAAGGAGAAAGTCAAATTATCCTTGTTTGCAGATGACATGAGCCTATATATAGTGGAACCAAAAGACTCCACTAAAAGACTATTGGAACTCACAAAAGACTAAAGTTGCAGGATATAAAATCACACAAAAAACAACTGCCTTTATAAGCACCAACAACACCAAGGCTGAGAAAGAACTTGTAAGATCAGTCCCATTCAAAATAGCTCCAAAAACACTTTTAATTCCATGCAATAAATTTAACCAAAGATGTGAAAGATCTCTACAATGGAACTACAATGAAACAGTAAAGAAAGAAATAGAAGACACAAAAAAATAGAAGAATCTTCCATATTCATGGATTGGAAAAATAAATATCATCAGAATGTTCATACTACTGAAAGCAATTTACAGATCCAATGCAATCCCAATCAAAATACCAATGACATTCTCCTCAGACCTAGAAAAAATGATGGTAAAATTCATATGGAAATACAAGAGAACTCCCAAATAGCTAAAGCACTTTAAACAACAAAGCCTAAAGCATCACAATACCAGATTTCAAGATATACTACAGGGCAGTTATAATCAAAACAACCTGGGGCCGGCACCCTGGCATAGTGGCTAGAGTCAGCATCTCCAGTGCTGGCATCCCCCATGGGCGCCGATTATAGTCCTGGCTGCTCCACTTCCAATCCAGCTCTCTGCTGTGTCCTAGGAGAGCAATGGAAGATGGTCCAAGCCCTTGGGCCCCTGCACCCATGTGGGAGACCTGAAGGAGGCTCTTGGCTCCTGGCTTTGGATTGGCACAGCTCTGGCCGTTGTGGCCATTTTGAGGGGTGAACCAGAGGATAGAAGACCTTTCTCTCTCTCTGCCTCTCTGTAACTCTGCCTTTCAAATAAATAAATAAATCTTAAAAAAAAAAAAAAAACAGCCTGGTACTGGCACAAAAATAGACATGTAGACCAATGGAACAGAATAAAACTCCAGAAATTAATCCACATATCTACAAACAACTAATCTTTGACAAATGAGCTAAAATTAATCCCTGGAGAAATGACAGTTTCATCAACAAGTAGTGCTGAGAAAATTTTAATCTCCGTGGGCAGCAGTATGAAACAAGACCACTACCTTACACTTTATACAAATATCAACTCAAAATGGATCAAGGATCTATATCTATGACCTGATTTCATCAAATTATTAGAGGAAAATATGAGAGAAACTCTGGAAGACATTGGCTTAGGCAAAGAATTCTTGGAAAAGACCCCATATGCACAGGCAATAAAGGCAAAAATACATCAAGCTAAGAAGATTCTGTGCTCAACAAAGCGAAGAGGCAACATACAGAATGGGAGAAAATATTTGCAAACCATGCAACTGATACAGGATTAATACCCAGGCTCTAAAAGAGTTCAAGAAACTCAATCACAACAAAACAATTCAGTTAAGAAATGGGCAAAGGAGATATATACAGGCATTTTTCAAAGGAAGAAATTCAAATGACCAATTGACAGGTGAAAAAATGCTCAGGATCACTGATACCAGGGAAATGCAAATCAAAACTACAATGAGGTTTTACCTCATGCCAGTTAGAATGACTATCATTCAAAAAATCAAAATCAATAAAACATACCCCAATACACTGTTGGTGGGAATGTAAACTACAACAAACATTATGGAAGACAGTATGAGATTCTTCAGAAATCTAAAAACAGATCATATGACCCATCCATCCCACTCCCAAAGGAAATGAAACCAGCATATGAAAAGTCTTCTATACTCCCATGTTTATTGCAGCTAAGATATGGAATCAACCCAATGTCTATCAACTGATGACCGGATAAAGAAAATGTGGTACATAAACACTACAGAATACCACTCAGCCATTAAAAAGAATGAAATCCTGTATTTTGCAACAAAATACATACAACTTGAAGTCATTATGCTTAGTGAAATAAGCCATTCTCAAAAAGATAAGTATCAGGGCCTACGCTGTGGCACACTGGGTTAAACTGTTGCTTGCAGTGCTGGCATCTCATATGGACACTGGTTCAAGTCTCGGCTGCTCCACTTCCAATCCAGCTCCCTGATAATGTGCCTGGGAAAAGCAGTAGAAGATAGCCCAAGTGCTTGGGCCCTGCCACCCAAGTGGGAGACCCAGATGAAGCTCCTGGCTTCAGCCTGGCCCAGCTCCAACTGTTGTGGTCATTTGGGGAGGGAACCAGGGAACCAGCGGATGGCAGTGTGCTCTCAATCACTCTCTCTTCTCTGTAACTGACCTTTCAAATAAAATAAATGTATAGGAATGAAACAGATCTTGAGATTTGATTGTTGTTTTTAGCCCTTGTTTACACTCCTGTGGAACTGTGGTTTCCCTACTTTTTGTATATTGAATATTATGATTAAAGGTGAATTAAGGCCGGCGCCGTGGCTCAACAGGCTAATCCTCCGCCTTGCGGCGCCGGCACACCGGGTTCTAGTCCCGGTCGGGGCACCGATTCTGTCCCGGTTGCCCCTCTTCCAGGCCAGCCCTCTGCTGTGGCCCAGGAGTGCAGTGGAGGATGGCCCAGGTGCTTGGGCCCTGCACCCCACGGGGAGACCAGGAAAAGCACCTGGCTCCTGGCTCCTGCCATCGGATGAGCGCGGTGCCGACCGCGGCGGCCATTGGAGGGTGAACCAACGGCAAAAGGAAGACCTTTCTCTCTGTCTCTCTCTCACTGTCCACTCTGCCTGTAAAAAAAAAAAAAAAAAAAAAAAAAAAAGGTGAATTAAGCCTGTGACTAGAATGGATTAAAATTATCTTTGTAAAAATTAAAGAAAAAAGAAGGAAGGAGGAGGGCTGAGACACATGAAATCTGTCCTCTTTACATTAATAAAAATTAAAAAACGAAACAGGAAAGAAAGAAACTGGGTGGCTGGTGTTGTGATTTAGCAGGTTAAGCCATGGCCTGTGATGCAGGCATTCTATATGGACATCGTTTCACGTCCTGGGTGCTCTACTTCCGGTCCAGCTCCCTGCTAAGCACCTGGGAAAAGCAGCAGAAGATGGCCCAAGTGTTTGGGCCTCTTTGTTTCTCCTCTAACTCTGCCTTTAAAATAAATAAATAAATCTACACAAACAAAAGCACAGAATTTAGTTTAATGTTGGGCCAGGCATTGGGTATGGTGGGTTAAGCTGCACTTGGGACGCCCACATCCATAGATGACTGCAGGTTGGAGTCTCAGGTACTCCACGCTCCTGCTAAAGCACCCGGAAGGCAGTAGACGACAGCTCAAATGCCTGGGCCCATGCCACACGTATGGAGCACTAGAGGAAGTTCCTAGCTGCGGCTTTGGCCTGGCTGAGGCCAAGCTGTTGTTGCAGGTATTGGGGGGAATGAACCACTGTATGGAAGATAGCTATTCCTCTGCCCTGCCCCCAGCCTGTGTGTGTGTACCCTGCTGTGTCACTCTATCTTTAAATAAATCTTTTTTTAAAAAAATATAATTTTAAAAAGATCTATTATTTATAATTTTAAAAAGATTTATTTATTTGAAAGGAATAGTTACAGACAGACAGAGGAAGAGACAGAAAGAGTTTCCATCTGCTGGTTCACTGACTAAATGGCCTCAAAAGCTGGAGTTGGGCTGGTTGGAAGTCAGGAACCAGGAACTTCTTCTGAGTCTTCCATGTGGGTGTAGGAACCCAAAAACTTGGGCCATTTTTCACTGCTCTACAAGCGCATTAGCAGGGAGCTGGATCAGAAGTGAGGCAGCCTGGATTTGAACCAGTGCCCACATGGGATGCCGGCGCCTCAGGTAGCAGCTTTACTTGTTACACTACAGCACTGGCCCCTAAGAATCTAGTTATATGTAGAAGGTAGTAATACTTAGATACCTCTTAAAAGGTATTTTTATTTTGGAGAAAGAAAGCAAGCTCCTGTCCACTAGAGGTCACTCCCCAGAAGCCCAAAACAGCCAGGAATGGAATCCAATCCAGGTCTCCTATGTGGGTGGCAGAAACAGACATTTTTGAGCCATCATCTGCTGCCTCTGAGGATCTGTACTGGCAGTAAGCTAGAGTCAGGACTCAAACCCAGGCACTTCAATATGGGACGCCTGTATTCTAAATGGCATCTTAACTGGTAAGCCAAAGGGTGGCCCCTAGAGACTCTTTGTTCAAAATTCAGAAATACTATCTTCAAAAAGTTGATTCTTGTACTTGGCTTTGGGAAATGTCTCACTTCTGAATACACATAAAAGACACATTGTAAGCTTCCCTTTAATGGTTCTTTAGTCACAGGTTCCAGTACATAGCATCAACAAGACCTATCGGTAATGCCAAGACACCACCCAAACCAGTTATACCTCTTCTTGAGATTAATTATCTTCCTAAATTAAAGAGAATCTGCCATATATTTAAGAGCCAAAATAAACTTTAAGGCCTTAAACTTAGCAAAGAGATCTAGTTTTTTTTTTTTTTTAAACAGGGTTCTCATTTATAAAATAAAACCATGTTTAAAAAGTTAATATTGCACCCTGAAGGACATACCTAAAATAATTAAAAAGGGGTACTTGAGTAATAGATGGTCCAAGTCCTTGGGCCCCTGCACCCACATGGGAGACCCAAAGAAACTTCTGGCTCCTGGCTTTGGATTGGCCGAGCCCTGGCCGTTGTGGCCATTTGGGGAGTGAACCAGCAGATAGAAGACCACCCCCCACGCCTTTCAAATAAATAAATAAATATTTTTTAAAAGTTGGTGGAAAATGTATATTAGGAAAAAACTGTGCACAGATCTCAAATTTTTGATGTCAAAATAAACTTGACTTTTATTTTCTATGAACTTTCTGAAGTATCCCATCTATAATAAAATCATAAAATCTTTATATAGACTATATAATACTATTTTTATAATCTATAATATTGATTATGATTCAAGAGTAGAGGGTTTTCTCATGAAAAGAAGTACAGACAGGAGCTTTTGCTGTGGCTCTGTGAGATGTTGGCAACCAACAAGTGCTGCTCCATTTTCAATCCAGCTCCCTAGTAATGTACCTGGGAAAGCAGCAGGAAATTGCCCAAGTGCTCGGGCCCCTGTTACTCACATGGGAGACTCAGAAGCTTCTGGCTTCTTGCTTCGGTCTGGCCCAGCCCTGGCTGCTGTGGCCATTAGGGAAGTGAATCAGTGGATGGAAGACTCTCTCTCTCTTATATACGTGTGTGTGTGTGTGTGTGTGTGTGTGTATAAATTCAAAAAGTTGAACTTAGGTACTGAACATAGGTATTGAATTTTATGAACTAGATAAGGTTTTTGCATATATTAGTATCTTGGGTATTTTAGCTGGACCTGCTACTGCAAGAAAACAGGTTTTTATTCAGCTCACCAGTGCTCAAAAAATCTGGTATCCCCAACTAGCAGCATTATCAGCATCACCTGGGAACATTTTTAAAGTTTAGACATGTTCAGAATACCTAAGTTGTTATTATACCTAAGAGAGAATACCTAAGGTCAATACCTAAGATATTAATATATGCAAAAACCTTATCTAGTTCATAAAGTTCAAAAAGTTGATATATGTCTGCCTTTCAAATAAATAAATCTTTAAAAAAATCCATATCTAAATTACATTAATTAAACATTATTCAAATATTATGTCTTTTATTATTATTTACAACTTTAAAGTATCTGAAATAGAGACCATTCATTCAGGAATCCCTTAATTCTGAAAACCTTATGTATTATTTTTATTATGTTTTAAAATTCATCTGACACAGAGAGATAGAAATCAGTCCCCCATCTGCTGCTCCACTCCCCATATGTCCGCAACAGCTGTTGGCCAGGCGACAGCCAGGAGCCAGGAACTCGGTCCAGGTCTCCCATGTTCGTGGCAGGGACCCAACTACCTGACTCATTATTTGCTGCCCCCCAAGGTGGGCACAGTTAGGAAGCTGGAATCAGACGTGCAGCAAGGACTCAAACTCTGGCACCTTCAAAGGGTATGAGTGTCCTCTTTTGCTTCTTAATTATTGTGCAAAAAACCCACCTCTAATCTTGCCTATTTTAATTGTGAAGCACTAAATCCATGATTTGTCGTTTTAAGTATCTTGGTAATGGAAGCAGGCCCAGTCTAAATGATGTTATCAAAGGAGAAGTTCTGCTAACTACCTTAAGTACTGAAACAATTTCGTTCAACTCCATAGCGAAGGATTCTTGACTCACTGTTCTAAAAATTTCAGTCACTGAAAACAGCTTGTTAGTATGTCCTTGCTTCCAGTGTTTCATCTGCACTGGATTAGGAGCACGACTGCTATGGTTCCTTACAATTAAGCCAATGCAGGCCTGAAGTGCTAAGAGCCGAGATTTTTAGCATCTGTACACCTATCATCTGAACCTACAGTTTGTAATCTAATGCATATTCAAATAACCCAAGAGGTTTGTTACAACACAAGGTGCTGGGCCCCATCCCATGAGGTTCTGAGCAGGTCTAAACTTTAAACGTGTTCCCAGGTGATGCTGATAATGCTGGTTGGGGATACCAGATTTTTGAGGACTGGTGAGCTGAGTAAAAATCTGTTTTCTTGCACTAACGAGTCCAACTAAAATACCCAAGATATTAATATATGAAAAAACCTTATCTAGTTCATAAACAAAAATGAATTACTGCTAAATACTATACCCTGAATTAGAAAACAAAAAATCTTGGGGCCTACGCTGTGGCATAGCAGGTTAAGCCACCACCTGCAGCACTGGCATCCTATACAGGAGCTGGTTCAACTCCTGTCTGTTCCACTCCTGACCCAGCTCCCTGCTGATGACCTTGGGAAATCAGCGGAAGATGGCCCAAATGCTTGGGCCCCTGCACCCAAGCTTCTGGCTCCTGGCATCAGGCTATCCCAGCCCTGGCTGTTATGGCCATCTGGGGAGCGTGGCACTGGATGGAAAATCTCTCTTCTCTGTGTGTCTCCCTCTCTCTCTCTAACTCTGCCTTTCAAATAAATAAATACTTTTCAAAAATGTTTAAAAGTAAAAACCAAAAAACCTTTTTATTTCTATCTTTTCAAGAAATACAAAGGTATACATTTACAAAAATTTTAAAAAGGGGGTGATACTCTACATTTTATAACAGATATTCAAGATAGTATCCCTTTAAAAAGCAAACTCTTCTGGCACATTCCTATGATGGAAAAACCCAAACCAATTCGTAACAAATCCAATTCCAAATTTCACTAAAGCAAATAACTTTCCTAAAAGCTAGTAATCCAACAACACAGCAACAGCTGCAACAATAAAAACTACTCCTAATGGACAAAGACAGGATTTCATCTTTAGATGCAGGATCTGATGAAATGCTTCCCTTTAAAGCACTCCAGGCCACCTATGTGGACACTGAGGCACTGAGAAGCAGGGCCAGTGTTCCCTAAAGGGCTGCTCCACTGCATGCAGGCGATGCCTATCTGTAACACTGAATCAAGCTGGCTGAGGGGAACTCGGATGTTTTCCTTTTTAGAAAAAAATCTCAAAGCACAAGGGGAGAATATGGAGGTTTCCATAGGCGGGGAAGAAAGTCCCTGAAAACAGAGAGATCTTCAGAAGTTCATGGAAATGCATATTATGAAAAAACTGCATGGGTTTTTAAGATCAGTTTTAAGTTCACAGCAATACTGACCAGAAATTATAGATTTTCCAAATATCCCCCAACTCCACATAAGACAGTGCATCTGTAGAACTGATTATTTACACTAACATCATTACCACCAAAAGCGCACAGCTTACATGTGGGTTCACTTTAAAAAATGATTGATTGATTGATTTTTAAAGTATTATTTATTTGAAAGCAGAGTTCCAGAGAGGGAGGGAGTGATATCTTTCATCCACTAGGTTCACTCCCAAATGACCATAATGGCCAAGGCCAGGCCGGGCTGAAGTCAGGAGCCTGGAACTCCAGCCAGGTCTCCCACAGGTGTGGGGGCCCAAACATCTGGGCCATCTTCTGCTTTCCCAAGCATATCAGCAGAGAGCTGGACTGGAAATGGAGCGGCTAGGACTTCAAATAGCCCACATGAGATGCTGGTTTTGCAAAGAGCAGCTTAACCTGTTGCAACTACAACATCAGCCCAGATTTACAGAGTAACACACACACACACGTGTGTGCACATGAAGAGCGTGAAGGGGCCGGTGCTGTGGTGCAGCGGGTTAACGCCCTCGCCTGAAGTGCTGGCATCTCATAAGGGTGGCCAGTTTGAGACCCGGCTGCTCCACTTCCCATCCAGCTCTCTGCTATGGCCTGGGAAAGCAGTAGAAGATGGCCCAAGTCCTTGGGCCCCTGCACCCCCATGAGAGACCTGGAAGAAGCTCCTGGCTTCAGATCGGTACAGCTCCAGCCATTTGCAGCCAACTGGGGAGTGAACCTCTCTCTGCCTCTCCTCTATGTAACTCTGACTTTCAAATAAATAAATATTTCAAAAAAAAAAAAAAAAAAAAAAAGAGAGAGAGTGTGTGAAAGTACTTCCATGTGCTAGTTTAGCCTATAAAATACTACAACAGCCAGACCTGGGCCAGGCTGAAACCAGGAGCCAGGAATTCCATCCAAGTCTCCCATGGGGTAGCATTAGAAGGGAGCTGGATTGGAAGCGAAGTAGCTGGGACTTAACCCAGAACTCCAACGTGGGATGAGGGTATGCCAAGCAGCAGCCTAACCAGTTGACACTTCTGGTGTCAGACATTCTAAGGGTTTGACAAATGATCCACTAATCACACAAAGTATTTCTGATGCCCTAAAAATTCCCTATGTACCACCTACTCATCTTGCCCTTCTTGTTAACCCCTGGCAACCCCTGCCACTTACACTGTCTCTAGTTTTGTCTTTTCCAGAATGTAATATAGTTGGAATAATACAGTATGTAGCCTTTCCATACTAGATCCTTTCACTTAAAAATACATGTTTTTTTTTTAAGATTTATTTATTCAAAGGTAGAGAGAGAGAGAAAGAGAAAGAGAGAGAGAGAGAAAGAGAAAGAGAGAGAGAGAAAGAGAGAAAGAGAGAGAGAGAGAGAGAGTGAGAGTGTGAGTCTTCCATCCACTGGCTCACTCCCCAGATAGCCACAATGGCCAGAGCTGTACCGATCCCAAGTCAGGAGCCAGGAGCTTCTTCCAGGTCTCCCACACAGGTGCAGGGGCCCAAGGACTTGGGCCATCTCCTACTGCTTTCCCAGCCCACAGCAGAGAGCTGGATGGGAAGTAGAGAAACCAAGACTTCAACCAGCACCCATATGGGATGCCGGCACTACAGGTGGCAGCTTTACCTGCTAAGCCACAGTGCCAGAGCCCTCACACCCCGCCCACGTGTTTTCATGTCATGAAAGCTGATTTCTTTTTATCCTCACAAATATTCCAACATATGAATATACCAGTTTATCTACTGAGCTACTGAAACATCTTCCAAATTTTGACAATTATAACACCGCTATAAACATATGTGTGTAGATTTCATGTAGACATAATTTTCAACTCATCTGGGTAAGTGCCAAGAAGCACAACTGTTGTATTACATAAGAGCGTTTTGTTAGAAGCTGCCAAATTGTCTTCCAGCAAAGTTGTACCAAGTTTGCATTCCCACCAGCAAAGATACAGAGTTCCTTTGTTCCACACTCTTGGTGTCTTTAGCAATCATTTTTTTTTAAAAGGCTATACACTATTGCTTTATTATTCCACTCCTCTATTAATAGGTATTTTATCTATTCATGCTTTTCAAGATTACAAAGCTCCAACACTCCCACTATTTGACATATATCTGTGTGCACATGCAGAAGTATTTCTGTAGGGTAGATCAGAATTGCTGATCAAATGATAAAAACATTAAACTTTCTGTTTTAGTTTTTCATAACTACAGAAAAGAGACATAAGAAAATTTATTAAACCCTATCTGAATGTGTTGAGATACAGGCTTAGAACTTTGAACCACACCCTTGGACCAAGCAGGAACTATATTTTAAAAAACAAAAAAAGCATTCAATTAACAGGATTACTTTTGTGAAACTTCTAAATAGATAAGGTAGACAGATGCTGTGAATATTGAAACATAAAATGACACACTGTTGGGAATAAAGTCGGAAACAATGGAAATTAAGGGTATTCTAGGAAACCAAAGGCACATGATTTTGACACTGTCACCACCTGGTGGCAAGGCATCCAAATTATAGATCCAGATTTTTCTTTTTTTTTTTTTTTTACAGGCAGAGTGGACAGTGTGAGAGAGAGACAGAGAGAAAGGTCTTCCTTTTGCCGTTGGTTCACCCTCCAATGGCCGCCGCGGTCGGCGCGCTGCGGCCGGCGCACCGCGCTCATCCGATGGCAGGAGCCAGGAGCCAGGTGCTTTTCCTGGTCTCCCCATGGGGTGCAGGGCCCAAGCACCTGGGCCATCCTCCACTGCACTCCCGGGCCACAGCAGAGGGCTGGCCTGGAAGAGGGGCAACCGGGACAGAATCCGGAGCCCCGACCGGGACTAGAACCCGGTGTGCCGGCGCCGCAAGGCGGAGGATTAGCCTGTTGAGCCACGGCGCCGGCCTAGATCCAGATTTTTCTGTAATAAATGTTCTCCAGGTTGGCTGATCGCAGGCGATGGGGTTGCAAGGTAGGGGAATATATTTTTGAAGAACAGCTACTGTAAATGTCTCATATGAAATTTAGAAGATGTTTTGAGGATGAGATAGAGAATTCTACAGCTCAAGTGGCAGTATTCTGAAACACATACAAGCAGTTATAATAACAAAGGGGAGTAATTACCAGAAGAGCAAAAGCTTAGTCTGAAGGTACCTACTACAAAGGTAAAAATAACAAAATGACAAATATACAACATAAATCACTGTTGTTTTAAGTGCTATTATAAAAATTCATACAAATTTCACGAAATATTGACATTTAATTTTCATTAATTTTTAAAGATTTATTTATTTGAAAGTCAGAGTTACGTATAGAGGAGGAGAGGGAGGGGAGAGAGGAGGAGAGGGGGATGGGGGGAGGGGGAGAGAGAGAGAGAGGTAGGTAAGTCTCCCATCCGTTGGTTTACCCCTCAGCTGGCCACAATGGCCAGAGCTGCACCATTCCAAAACCAGGAGCCAGGAGTTTCTTCTAGGTCTCCCATGCAGGTTCAGGAGCCCAAGGGATTGGACCATCTTCTACTGCTTTCCCAGGCCATAGCAGAGAGCTGGATGGGAAGTGGAGCAGCCGGGACGTGAACCAGTGCCCATATGGGATGTCTACACTGCAGATGGCGGCTTTACCTGCTACACCACAGCGCCAGCCCCAACTTTTAATTTTTAGGTTAGTGTGAACATGGAACTAAGATCCAGTCAGAGAGACATTAAGGGAAGCCTTCTTGGGAAGGAAGACATTCTTGAGATGCACAGCTACAAAGATAATTTTCTTCCTCCTTTGGACACTGTCACAGGAGATTTTACTAGCTGTTAACAGCTGCACTAGCTACTCTCATTTAAAAGAAAAGTCAAACAGTGTCAAAGAAGCCTGCCAGCCCAGACCTAATGTCCTGGCAGATGATGAACCCCCACTATTTAAGCCATTTCTAATCTACTGCTCTAATATTCGTAGCTAAAATATCCTGATTTGTTGGGGTGTAGCAGGTAAAGCTGCTGCCTGTGATGCTGGCATTCTATGTGGGTGGCGGTTCATGCCCCAGCTGCTCTGCTTCTGATCCCACTCCTTGCTGATGGCCCGGGAACAACAGTGTAGGGTGGTCCAAGTGTTGAGGCCCCTGCCACCCATGTGCGGGACCCAGATGAAGTTCCTGCTTCCAGCCTGGCTGAGTCCTAGCCGCTGTAGCTGTCTGGGGGGGTGAACCAGCATATGGAACATTTCCCTAATTCTGACTTTCAAATCATGTATTTTTGAAAATCCTGCTTTGTGCATCTAGAATAGAAAGGACATCTATCAAAGCGTCAACAGTGATTAGTGTTGAACGATGGAATTGCAGGCAATTTAATTTTTTGTTCTTTTAATATACACTAAATAACTTTTAAATTACAGGAAAATACAAATGTCAACATTTAAAAACATTAAAATATATGCTTTTTATGGTTTCAAAGTCCTTACTTGTGGGGCCGGCATTGGGCAGCAGGTTAACGCCCTGGCCTGAAGCGCCGGCATCCCATATAGGTGCTGGTTTGAGACGTGGCTGCTCCACTTCGTATCCAGCTCTCTGCTATGGCCTGGGAAAGCAGTGGAAGATATCCCAAGTCCCTGGTCCCCTGTACCTGCGTGGAAGACTCGGATGAAGCTCCTGGCTCCTGGCTTTGGATCAGCGCAGCTCCGGCCACTGGGGCCATCTGGGGAGTGAACCATGGGATGGAAGACCTCTCTCTGTCTCTCCTCTCTTTGTGTAACTTTCAAATAAATATATAAATCTTAAAAAAAAAAAAAAATTGGCTGGCACTGAAGCTCAATAGGCTAATCCTCCACCTTGCGGCGCCGGCACACCAGGTTCTAGTCCCGGTCGGGGCGCCGGATTCTGTCCCGGTTGCCCCTCTTCCAGGCCAGCTCTCTGCTGTGGCCAGGGAGTGCAGTGGAGGATGGCCCAAGTGCTTGGGCCCTGAACCCCACTGGAGACCAGGAGAAGCACCTGGCTCCTGCCATCGGATCAGTGTGGTGCGCCTGCCGTAGTGCGCCGGCTGCGGCGGCCATTGGAGGATGAACAACGGCAAAAGGAAGACCTTTCTCTCTGTCTCTCTCACTGTCCACTCTGCCTGTCAAAAAAAAAATTACTTGTTAATGTCACAACCTGGGGCCAGCACTGTGGCACAGCAGGATGAGCAGCTGCCTACAATGCTGGTGCCCTTTATGAGTGCAGGTTTGAGGCCCAGCTGCTCTGCTTCTGATCCAGCTCCCTACTAATGCACCTTGGAAAGTAGCACAAGATGGCCCAAGCACTGGACCCCTTCTGTCCATGTGGGAGACACTGAGGGAGTTCCAGGCTGCTGGTTTTGACCCAGACCCAGACCAGCCCTGGCCATTGTAGCTATTTGGAAAAGTGAACCAGCACATGGAACCACTCTGTCTCCCTCTGCCCATAAAATAAACCCTTAAAAAAAAAAATAGAAGCCTAAAGTATGTAAAATAGGTAGAGAATAATCGTACAATTTTTAAAAAGTGATTTATTTATTTATATGGAAAGCAGAGTTACAGAGGCCGAGGCAGATAGAGAGATAACTTCCATCTGCTGGTTCACTCCCCAAATGGTCGCAATGGCTAGAGCTGGGCCAACCTGAAGCCAGGAGCCCAAGGACTTGAACCATCTTTTATTGCTTTCCCAAGCCATGGCAGAGAGCTGGATTGGAAGTGGAGCAGCCAGGTATCAAACAGTGCCCAATGGGATGCCAACACTGCAGGCAGCAGCCCTACCTGCTACGCACGCCACAGCTCTGGCCCCTGTACAATCTTTAGACACTATATATACCCTAACAGAAAGCTGAGAGCTACACTAAGTGCCTTCAAGGAGGCAGTTGTTAGGAATAAGGAATACGAGTCTGGTTCTTTGAGGCTCCACATAGGCATATTTAATCAAGAAGAGACTCAAAGAACAGTTACCATCCACAGATGTTTGCACGCCTTGGAACGTAGCTTGCCAACTGGTGAGATGATTCCAGGTATGAACAAAGAACACACACCAGTTCTAGAAAGAGGAGAATGGTTTAAGACAGCAGACAGTCTGAATTGCTGAAATGAACCCATGCACTTAGGCACCACTCCCTAAGTGTGTTCCTTGGAACATTAACCCCTCATAAAAAGAGGTAAAAAAAAATTCACAATGTACACTGGCATACTAAGGGCACTGAGAACTCACACTATTTTATTTTCGTGAACCCAGAATTTCTTTGATTACAGAGCCTCTCTGTAAGTAACCCACATTATATGCCCACTTCCCAGAGTTATGTTGGGTAATGCTGAGCTGAGGTCTAGCAACATATAATTCAGGTAAAGTGAAAAAAAAAAAAGGAATACTGAAACTAGGCCACGATATATTGATTTATACATTCATTCAACGATCATCATGGTTTAAGTGTTTCAGTAAATGCACTCCATGCTGGAGAGAAAAGATGATTAAAATATAGCCTCTCAGGGCCAGCGCTGTGGCATAGCTGCTAAGGCCACCGCTGTGGTACTGGCATCCCATATGGGTGCCGGTTCGAGTCCCGGCTGTTCCACTTCCAATCCAGCTCTCTGCTATGGCTTGGGAAAGCAGCAAAAAGATGGCCCAAGTCCTTGGGCTCCTGACCCTGCATGGGAGACCTGGAACTATTTTTTTTTTAAAGATTTATTTTATTTATTTGAAAGAGTTACAGAGAGAGGGAGAGATAGGAAGAGGTCTTCCATCTGCTGGTTCACAGATGGCCACAATGGCTGGAGCTGAGCTAATCCGAAGCCAGAAGCTTCTTCTGGGTCTCCTACATGGGTGCAGGGGCCCAATGACTTGGGCCATCTTCTACTGCTATCCCAGGCTTTAGCAGAGAGCTGGATTGGAAGAGGAGCAGCCAGGACCAGAACTGGCACCCATATG
This sequence comes from Sylvilagus floridanus, assembly GCA_949820135.1. Classification (NCBI taxonomy): domain Eukaryota; kingdom Metazoa; phylum Chordata; class Mammalia; order Lagomorpha; family Leporidae; genus Sylvilagus; species Sylvilagus floridanus. The sequence goes on along the minus strand of OX463238.1, from coordinate 20,337,338 downwards.
GGATGCCGGCACTTCAGGCCAGGGCTTTAACCCACTGTGCCACAGTGCCGGCCCCAAGATCCTGAAGTATTAACCTGTGCCGAGAAGGAGGGCAAAATAAAGTCTAGTACGAAAACTCCTAAGGTGGGTCTTAATTGAAATATGTGTCTGATTGGCCGGCACCGTGGCTCAACAGGCTAATCCTCCGCCTTGTGGCGCCAGCACACCAGGTTCTAGTCCAGTTCTAGTTGGGGTGCCGGATTCTGTCCCGGTTGCCCCTCTTCCAGGCCAGCTCTCTGCTGTGGCCAGGGAGTGCAGTGGAGGATGGCCCAAGTGCTTGGGCCCTGAACCCCATGGGAGACCAGGAAAAGCACCTAGCACCTGGCTCCTGCCATCGGATCAGCGCGATGCGCCGGCCGCAGTGCGCCGTCCGTGGCAGCCATTGGAGGGTGAACCAACGGCAAAGGAAGACCTTTCTCTCTGTCTCTCTCTCACTGTCCACTCTGCCTGTCAAAAAAAAAAGAAATATGTGTCTGATTAATGGACAGGAGGAAGTTTGCTAGACAGACAACTAAAAAGAACAAGCAGGCATACAAAGACAAAAAGACATAAAATGAATGGAATTCAGGAAGTTGTACACAAATTGGCATGACTGGTGTGCAGAGTTTCAGAAGGGACAGCAGTGTGCTGCCGGGCTATCTAGTGGCAGAAGTGAGGCCACAGCCACAGCGGCTGTCTGAGGAATCTGGATTTTATTACTTAGGACTGGGAAAGCACCCAAGGGCACTAAAGATAACTATTATAGCAGCTGGGAGAAAGTGAAGGCTGAAGACAGGGAGGCCAGAGAAAATACTAACTCAAATTCTGGCTGAGATACTGAGAGCCCAAGCCAAGACAGTGGTGGTGGCAATAGATGGGGGACATTTGAGAGCTGTCAGGAATTAGATGCAACAAATGTTTGGAACCAAGTGGAGAGAGAGAGAAAAATCTGTGGTAAGTACCAGGTTTCAGGTTTGGGTGACTTGTGGGCATTGGTGTTAGCATCTAGAAAACGCACGGGAACAGGTTCAAGTAATGAACTGAGTTTGTAGTAGTACATGGAGTGAGATTAGCTCTGTCAGCCCTTCAGGGAGCGATGCCTGGTAGTTAGCTGACCTCAGTGAGGAGGGAGCTCAGCCCAGAGCTATGGGATGGAGATAAAAATGTGGAAATATGAAGTATGTAGGTGGCAATGGAAGCCACAGTGGGAGACAAGACTAAAAATACAAAGAAAGTGCACAGTGAAACAGCCCAGTCTGGGGATCCTCATATGCTGAGGGTGGCTGCCCGGATCTGAGTTTCTTTTCCTGACTTCAAAAGCTTAACAGAAAACACACATTTACTTAAGATGGCACTCCATAGGATTATAGCTAAAAGAAGATAAATGAGACTTTGGTGAAAAGAATAAACAAATCTTTCTTTACAACTAGAGACCAGAATATTATCTTGAAGCGTGGGTTAATCATATAAATGATATCAACCTGTTATGTTAACATCAGTGATTCAGTGATTTTACACTAATTATGCAAAGCTCTTACTATTGTCGTATCTATCCCAGGCATTAAAATGCACTGGGAGTGAAGTCAGGGAGTCATGAATCTGAAAGCAAGTCTTGATGCGAGTTTGGAACCCACAAGGCTAGTGTTATCCAGGAATGAAAACAGGGTAAACACAGAACTGTAAGGATAACTGATGGTAACTGGTAATGGTCACATATAAGCTGAAAGGAACTAAATCTAATCACCTCGTGTGAAGATGATGGAACTGTGGAAATGACAGATCTCAGGATGATCTCTACTTTTTCTTTTCTTTTTTTTTTTTTTTTTTTTTAATTATTTGACAGGTAGAGTTATAGACAGTGAGAGAGAGAGACAGAGAGAAAGATCTTTTTTCCGTTGGTTCACCCCACAAATGGTCGCTATGGCTGGAACCGTGCCAATCCAAAGCCAGGAGCCAAGTGCTTCTTCCTGGTCTCCCATGTGGGTGCATGGGCCCAAGCACTTGGGCCATCCTCCACTGTTCTCCTGGGCCACAGCAGAGAGCTGGACTGGAAGAGGAGCAGCTGGGACTAGAACCAGTACCCATATGGGATGCCAGTGCCGCCAGCCCCTCTACTTTTTGTACACTTACTCAGTTTAAGACAAAGGTCTGTAAAGATGACAAAGTTTCTTTTAGTACAGACCTTACTCTGCTACTAGAATATTACAGAGATAATTATTTTCCAAAGTAAGAATGGAGAAGAAAATATTCTTTAGAAGCAATTTTGACGAATGTGAGAAGAAAACATAGTAAATGAAAGTAGAATGGTCAGAGAAAGGTGTCTAGATTAAGAAAGTAACCAGCCATATAAAAACTGGTAAAGAGAGAAGAGGATAAGGGGCTGGCATCCCATAAGATTACCAGTTCAAGTCCCAGCTGCTCCACTTCCCATCCAGCTCCCTGCTAGGAAGGCAGTGCAAGGTGGCCCACGTAGCTGGGGCCCCACCGCCTACTTGGAGACCTAGAAGGAGTTCCTGGCTTTGGTTTTGGCCTGGCCCAGCCCACATCCTTTTGAACATTTGGGGAGTGAACCAGTGGATGGAAGATCTCCGTCTCTGTTTCTGTAACTCTGCCTTTAAAAAAAAAAAAAGATTATGAAGAGAGCAAGATGAAAGTACGGGAAGTTATTGTATGGCCCTGGAAACAGTGAGATTCAGGAGGAAAGAGAGGAGGCACGAGAAACAAGCCGAGAGGGTGCTCTCCTCCTCTTCCGTGCCTGTGCATTCCTCTTATGCATCTTCACTGTGAGACCATCTATCTACGAGACCATCTATTTATAGTTCGCTGAGGACGTGGCTATGTCTTAATCATTTCCTTTCTAGCACCTTGCAAGGCATCACCGCACATGGCAAGAAATAAGCACTAGCTGAAGAACTGGATGGTTCCCATTCAGGCTGTCCTTTCTGTCCAGATGGCATCTGTCTTCTGTCCCTCCTGGAGATATTTGGAGTTAAATGCCTCTCCTTGCAAAATCACTTTCTCAACAACGTCTTCTCTGACCACTCTGTCTTAAAGCTGCACCTCACCCAACTCTTGAACCACTGATTTGTTTTTTTCCCCCTACAGTCTCCATCTTTCACAAGGTAGTGTTTGCCTGGGGACTATGTCTAGTGTCTGATGTCTGTCTCCCACCAGCACACAGGTTCCATAAGGGCAGGGATCTTTGTCTTCTACTCATGGAAGCATGTATTTAAAAACAGCAGTAGGGAAAAAGTACAAACACAGTGAGCCACAGTCTTCTTGCTCTTGCCACTGCCAGAATAGTCACGTGGCTGTCACAACACAGCTACCGCTGACTGAGCGCCTTCAGAGACCACTCTCCACCCAGGGCACAGCATACACCTGACTTCACTGAAGGTCTTAATGTTGTCTTGTTACAGATAAACAAAACACTGAAAATCTATAGAGAGATTAGGCAATTTGGTCATTTAGTTCAACCCAGGTCACCTGGCCATAAAAGCTTTTTTTTTTTTTAATTTATCCATTTATTTTGAAAAGTCAGAATTACAGAGGGAGAGACAGACAGACCTTCCATATGCTGGTTTGCTTCCCAGATGGTCACAACAGCCAATGCTGGGACAGAAACTTCATCTACGTCTCCCATGTGGTAGACAGGGGCTCAAGCACTTGGGCCATGTTCCTAGGTCATTAGAGAGAGCTGGATCGGAAGCGGAGCACCTGGGATATGAACTGGCGCCCATATGGGATGCTGGCAGCACAGGCAGTGGTTTTATCAGTTATACCAGTCTACCATGCCTCTCCAGGTATCATACTAATGCATTACACGTGTCACTAGTTTAAGTACTAATAAACATATGTTCAGAATAATTTCAAGTGAGGTATCTTTAAGAAAAAATAAGCTATATTTTAAGCCATATAGCATATGAGTAGTCAGTCAAGACTATTACTTTAAACTAAATATTAGAATACGACAGATCCATGATCAAGAGGAACTTTTAAAACAGAAACTAAAACTCCTGAAATAAATAAGAACCTTTGACACTAAAAAAAAGTAGAAAAATCTCAGATACACAATATTTAGAGATATATAAACATATACTATAGAAAATATATTTGTACAGCAAAATCAGCAAGATTCTACATAATAGGCAAGTAATAAAATATTTCTGTATTTCAAAGCAAAATCACAACAGTATTATTCACACGTTTTATATCATTCTTGTAATCATAGAGGATTAAAAGATAAAGCAGAATGTTTTCTATATAACGCAGGTATTCAGAGGAAGGACTACAGTACTGTTAAATGTTTATTTCTTTCTAGTAGTTAATGATACTCATGTAGTTTTTCAAAAAACTTTTACATTATACACACATAGAGACAGTGAGACAGGAAAAGAGAGAAGAGTATGAGCCGCTCATCCGCTGGTTTATCCCCCACATTCCTGCAACAGCTAGAGTTGAGCCAGGCAGATGCTGGGAGCCAGGATTCAATCCAACACGGGTGGCAGGAACCCAACTACCTGAGCCTGTGCCCGTTGTCTCCCAGGACAAACATTAGCAGGAGGCTTATCCAGGAGTGGCGGCAGGAATCAAACTAAGAGCTCCAATAGCAGTTGTGGGAATCTCAAGTGGCAGCTTAACTGCTACGCCCAGACGCCTGCCCTCAAACATCTACTCTGATCAGCTGTGCTGCAGTTACACTCTCTCTCTCTCTCAACAAATAGCATCCTACTTCTAACACTGTGTGTGGCCAACCACCTAACCCATTTCCACTCATCTCCATACAGGGAGAGGTGGCAGTGCAATGTGGTTTCGGCCAATAAGATCTCTGAAAACTTCTGTGCTTCTGCGACACCTTTTGTTTTCCTGCTGAGAGAGAAGACATGCCAGTGACCCCTCGTCCTCCTCTCCCCATCTCCTGTGGCAGCCACCTTGTGGCTGGCTGGAAGGGCTGGGGGAAGCACAAGGATGCTGTGATCCCTGAGTCACTGATCAACAGGGACACCCTCCTCCAGACTTCATGTGAGAAAGGTAAATTTCCACTTTTTAAGCCCCTGGTAGTCAGAAATTACATTACTTGCAGACCACAGTGGTCTTTATCATATATGTCAAAAATTTTAAAGCTTGCCAAGAACATGGTTTAGAAGCTGGTCAGTTTATCATATGTTCAAACGGTTAAGTGTCTACTCTAGCGCAGCCTTGTTGTTGTTTTGGGAAGAGAAACCTGAAGACAGACTGAGACTCTCACACAGAATACAAGTGAGAGATGTGTAAAAATGACAAGTGTGACAAATGCTCTGACAAGGCCAGGAAAACTTCCATGACAGCACTGTAGAGGAACAGGAGAGCTTCTTCCTTTTGACTGTTTCAGAAGCCAAAGTCTAGGGATAATTCAGAAACTCTAAGACCAGCCAGACTCAGTCCTGCTTTGTCCTTTCCAAATGACAACTGGACGCCAGGAGGAAGAGTCTGGTAAGGGCCCAAGAGGGCTTCCTGATGGGGCCGCCCTACCCGTGCTGCACCTCACTCCCACGCTGTAAGACCAGCTGCAAGGAGAGGAATTCAGTGGCACAGGGAACAGAAAAGGGGAACGCTCTCACCAGCTGCCTGGAATCCCAGGGAGCTTGGCTGCACAGCAGCCATCCACACTTCCACGGCACAGAGGTACACAGGAGACTCCTGCCTTTGTCATCTGGGGCAGGGTGGGCCATGGGACAGCTCCACCTCACTGACAGACATGGAAACACAGTGAGAAGGAACCTCTGTGTGAGACGAGGAGTCAGAGACCCAAGGAGGAGGCGCGGCTGAAACTGCAGCAGCAACAGATGTTTCAGCAGAGGCCCGCGTAAAGGGACAATGATGCCTGAGGACCAGAGGATGGGACGCAGATCTCAGCAGATGCCAGCAAGGATGACGCTGGGGATCAGACTCCTCAGGCCAATCCATTCCCATGTAAGCTGGCACTTAGGTGCTCATCCTGAAGAGAAGAGGAGCCACTAGCGAAGGAAGAATCAGATCCAATCTACCAAGAAATCCCTGCCCTAAATAGCAGGCTGAAGTTTTCAACTACCACATGCAATGGGCTCTAATTTGAAATCAGGCTTAATTTTTGTGCATGTGAGTTTGTAGTCTGAGAATCTGTATTCACTATGTAAGGATCTTGTAAACATCTTGTCTCAAGAAAATATTTTCACTGTCCTCATGTATGTATCCTGAACTTGATTTTCAGGGTAAACACACAGCTTGTGTTCTCCCATCCATGCACACAGACAACAGAGGGAAAGCTGTCTGGATAAAAATTACTGTGCTCATTTTAAAATCTTAACTTTATACATTCAAAGGGTACATTACTAATGATTAAAATGGATTCCACTTGGTCAACTTCTCCCTAGGGTGTTATTTTCCCCAATCCCAGGGCCAGCATCATGTCCAGAACTTCATCATCTCCATCTGTTCACTTTCATAAGGGAGCTCTCTCTTGAAAATCCAGTCTTTGACTGTCTCACTTCCCTACTCACAATTCTCCAGCCTGGATACAGAGCCCTTCACTGTCAGCACCTGAGTATTGGTCTACCTCTATTAGCTCCCTTTTTCCACTCACACAAAGTAACTCGGGATTCTCTCACATGTTACGTACTAGCGCACAGCCCTGGTCTTTCCAAGAATAAACAAAGCTAAATAATTTAACATATGTTAGGCATTAAGCAGTCAGCTGTCACAACTACCTCGTGAAGCAGGAACTATGAAGACCATTTTACTGATGAAAAATAGAGGCATCAGTGGTTTCTAGTCAATGGCAGAATATGAACTTGAATCTACTAAGTCTGGGTCTAGAATCTACACTCTTAAATCATTGTGGTCTTAGGAGCTGCAGCTGTGGCATAGTGGGCTAAGCCTCTGCCTGAAGCACTGGCACCCCATATGTACATCGGTTCTAGTCCTGGCTGCTCCTCTTCCAATCAAGCTCTCTGATATGGCCTGGGAAAGCAGTGGAAGATGGCCCAAGTGCCTGGGTCCCTGCACCTGTGTGAGAGACCCGGGAGAAGCTCCAGGCTCCTGGCTTCAGATCAGCTCAGCTCTGGCCGTTGCAGACATTTGGGGAGTAAACCAGTGGATGGAAGACCTTTCTCTTTGTCTCTCCCTCTCTCTGTAACTCTACCTCTCACATAAATAAATCTTAAAAAAAAAAAATCCATTGCCTTAAAACACTGGTCTCTCTATCCAGGGTATCTCTCACTCTTTTAAAAAGATTTATTTGAAAGTCAGAGTTACAGAGAGAGAGGGAGAGACACAGAGAGAGTGAGCTTCCATCTAGTGGTTCACTCCCCAAATGGCCACATCAGCCAGGCTGGGCCAAGCCAAAGCCAGGAGCTCCCATCCAGGTCTCCCACATGGGTGGCAGGGGCCCAAACACTTGAGGTATCTTCTACTGCTGCCTAGGCGCATTAGCAGGGGGCTGGATCAAAAGCAGAGCAGCAGGGAGATGAAATGGCGCCCATACAGGATGCAGGCATCACAGATGGCAGCTTTACCTGATACACCATTCAATCTTCAATTCCCTTATGAATCCTGTAGATCTTTCTAGAACCAACTTAAATGTTTCCTTAACTAACATAGGCAGAAGGGGCTTTCACTCTTTTCTAATTCCATCATTCTTCAGAATTGCATGCATCATACTGTACTGTAATGGTTTGCTGGCAAGTGTATTTCTTCACCACACTGTGAGTTCCTGGAGGTCAGGACCTGCCTAATTCATTTTTGTGTCCCTCATCAATCTCACTACCTGCCACAGTAGGCATTCCCCAACATTTACTGAATTTCAGTAGAGGTAGAACCTATTCTTACTCAAAACCATTTCAATTTTTCTATATATCCAATAGTGGACCACCCTTTATATACTCCTTAATTATCCTAAGAATATCACTTATTTTCTTCCCAAACCAATATACTGTGTCTGAAACTCAGCTTGGTGTGGACTTCAAAAACGTAATGCTGGGGACTAGCACTATGGCATAGTGAGTAAAGCCACCACCTACAGTACCAGCATCCCATATGGGCGCCAGTTCGAGTTCTGGCTGCTTCACTTCCAACCAGCCCTCTGTTATGGCCTGGGAAATCAGAAGATGGCCCAAGTCCTTGGGCCAATGCACCCATGTGGGAAGCTCCTGGCTTTAGATCAGCACAGCTCCGGCTATTGTGGCCAATTGGGGAGTGAACCTACGGATAGAAGACCTCTCTCTCTCTCTCTCTCTCTCTGCGTAACTCTGACTTTCAAATAAACAAATAAATCATAAAAAATGTATTCTTGCCACAAACCAACTCCTAATAAACCTGGCCCCTACACTACCCTCTATTAGAAGAGCCTAGAAGTGAAATAAGCCAGACACAAAGAGACAAATACTACACCTTCTCACTTACAGGTGGAAGCTAAGGGTTGATCTCAGAAAAGTAGGGAACAGAACAGTGGTTACCAGAAACTGGGGAGGGGCTGGTAGGAGAAGAGAGGATGGTTAATGGGCACAGGGGTACAGCTGAACAGGAGGAATAGTTTAAGTTCTAAAGCACAGCAGTATAACTATGGTTGACAACAATCGTGTATTTTGAAATAGCTAAAGAAGAGTTTTAAAGAAATGATAGATGTTTTTGAGGTAACAGGTATGCCAATTACCAGATCTGATCATTACACATTATATACATGTATTGAAATTGTACAATGTATCCTATAGATATGTGCAATTACTATGTGTCAATTAGAAGAATTTGAACAAAACCCTATCTTCTATTAGTAATAAATGGGTTACAACCAAATGGAGAGTTATGGAATCAGCCCTTAAGGAATTCTGGTCTGGTTGGAAAGCCCACGAGAGCATTTCAGGCATGGAAAGTCAAGACATTGTGCCAAAAAAAAGTCCTACATAAAGGACCTCAGTGAAGGGACATCCTGGTGCAAAGAAGTGGCCATCGAAGGAGGTATTCTCTGAAGGGAGGAGAGAATTTCTACTTTGCTTATGGCCTTGTCTAAATACTGACAGTTTACGGATTCAAAAGGCTTCCATAGCCTAGGCAGCTCATGTCAAGAGCCTCAGGTGATCACTGATGTCAAACATAAAAGCATTAATTGTTAAATTTAACAAGAGTCACTGTGCACTAACTTCCCATGCAGGACCTTTGTCCTCAAAGAGTTGCATTATAACTATGTCTAAGTGCTTGCAAAAGATGTATCATTCTTGGGTGCTTCTTTAAAGTTAATTAAGTTTAAAAAAAAAAGTGAAATTAACTTCAGGATGCTATGACTTTGAACCACCCTTGTCTTGACTGCTCAGGAAGTTTTTTTTTCCATGCAAATTGTTGAACTTTTAGTATAGAGTTGGTCTTCTGAATATAATAAAAAAATGGATCTTAGTGGAATGGAACTGGGAATGAAGGAAGTAGGAGGAGGGGTGGCAGTGGCTGGGAGGGTGGTTATGGTGGGAAGAATCACTATATTCCTAAATTTGTACTTTTATGAAATGCCTGAAGTTTGTATTCCTTAAATAAAAGGTTTCTTTGGGAGGAGGAGGATCAGTTAAAAACTGTAACACAGGGGCCAGCCTTGTGGCACAGCAGGTTAAGCTGTCACCTGTGATGCCAGTGTCCCATGTCAGACTGCCAGTTTTGAGTCCCAAATGCTCCACTTCTGATCTAGCTCCCTGTCAATGCGCCTGGGAAGGCAGCAGAGGATGGCCCAAGTGCTTGGGACCCTGCCACTCATGTGGGAGACCTGGATGTCGAGTTCCTGGCTTTTGCTTAGCCCAATGTGGGAGCTGCGGCCACTTAGGGAGTAAACCACCAGATAGAAGACCTCCTTTTCTCTGCCTCTCCCTCTCTGTCACTCTGCCTTTCAAATAAATAAATCTTCTAAAAAATCTTCAATAACAACAAAACTTCAACACAGACTTGCTGTCACACCGATAGAATTCTCTATATTAGTGAATAGCTTTTGTTAAGATTAACTTCCTTTATAGCCTTTATTTCTGAGTTTTCCTCCAATTCTCATTCAGTTGTCAAGTATCTTAATCTCCCATATGCAAAGAACTGTACTGGATACTGAGGATGCAAGCAGACTAAGAGATGGGGCTGAGTAAAGTAACAACTGGAGCACACTGTGGCAGGTCAGTTATCTCAGGGCGTACAGAAGCAAAGAAAAGGAGTTTCTAAGTCAGAACAGGAAGTCCAAGACAGATGGACAGGGGCATAACAAAAATAAAAGTATTTTAGAAATGCTGTTCCTTTTGGAAAGACAAAAACTGTACATTTCTCATACTGCCAGGTGACTCCCAGGGAACAGCAGGTTTAGGACCTGAGTTACATGGCTGCTGTAATGCAGCTGTGCATAACATCACACGACACACTCCCACATCCATCAATGCAAGCCAAAGTAAAATGGAGGCCATTCCCCTGACGCTGAGACCATTCTTCTGTTCTGAAGGCCAAGCTATTTCTAAGGTCAAAGAAAACACAAGGACTACAGATAATGGAAGAACCACTTATTCTAAAACATTGTGTCTTACAGAAAACAGTCACAAGAACAATGGATATGCCATTTGCCACCTTCTGTTTCTCACACAATTAAATAATTACATTGGAAAAAAGTTTTAGCTAAAATTTTAGAAATAACTTTCAAGAAGATTAAGTCATTTTATAAGTTAGAAAAAAAAGTTGTACTTATTTACATACAATAGAAACAGGATGGGGGGGTAAAAAGGGGAAGAGCTCACATTTGCTGCTTTACTCCCTAAATATTCACAATATCTGGGATTGGGCCAGGGCTGAAGCAACTCAATCCAAGTCTCCCACATAGATGGCGGAAACCCAATTATTTGAGCCATCACTGGTTTCCAGGGTCTGCATTAGCAGGAAGCTGAAGTCAGGAACTAGAGCTGGATACAGAACGCAGGTACTCTGATGTGATACACGGGCATCTTAATTGCTGTCTTAACTGCTAGGCCGAGTGCCCATCCCTATTTGTTCTTTAGGATAGAGAAATGCCACTTCATCTGGGCATTTATACGATATAATTTATCTCTATGCTACATATAAATTCACAATAAAACCACAACAAACACCAATAACAAAAAGATCTGGTATTTCTACTTTGTCAAGCCAAAATAGCTTTTTCTGCTATTATCCAAACACCAAACATAATGACATATATTTCAGAAGAACATGCACTCTTACTGTCATCATCTCCATATAAAACTTTGCTTGCCTGTTAAAATGACTAATTTCTAAGAAAAGGCTTCAAGAGTGTATCTGTGTCACAATTATTTGGAGAGGCTAGCTTAACAACTATTTCTTCAACCTGACCCAAGAACTTATTTCACCTTTGCAGAAATACATTACCACATCTCAAATTATCCTTAGCAAAATTAACAGTCATTTTTTTTTTAATTTTTATTTTTTTTGACAGGCAGAGTGGACAGTGAGAGAGAGAGACAGAGAGAAAGGTCTTCCTTTACCATTGGTTTACCCTCCAATGGCCGCCGCAGCTGGCACACTATGCTGATCTGAAGCCAGAAGCCAGGTACTTCTCCTGGTCTCCCATGGGGTGCAGGGCCCAAGCACTTGGGCCATCCTCCACTGCACTCCCAGGCCACAGCAGAGAGCTGGCCTGGAAGAGGGGCAACCGGGACAGAATCCGGTGCCCTTACCGGGACTAGAACTCGGTGTGCTGGCGTCGCAAGGTGGAGGATTAGCCTATTGAGCCGCAGCACTGGCCACGGTAATTTCTTAATCATATTATAGAGGGGAAATTTTTTTTGCTTAATACCAGGATGTAACACTATTTTCTAAACTTCTAATCAAACTGTTTTAAACAATTAGGTCAGCAAAAAAATATTCTAGTAAGAAAACTTTTATCTTCCCCTTCACTGGTGTACAGGATAAAATCCAACCAACCACTAAAACAGCCCATAACAAAACCTCAATCTAATTTCTCACCTTATTTTCTCACTACTATATAATGAAAAATTGCATATTCTGTATAGGTTGGTCATCAGCTATCCATTGAGTATAATATGCTTTCAAGTTTCATTTATTTGTGGTTACAAGCATGGACTATGGAGTCAGAATGCCTGCTTTTGAGTTGTGATTTACCTACTAATACTTGTTGCCTTGGACAAGTTACTCAACCTACCGGTACTTCAGTTTTCTGGTATGTAAAATGGTTCTCTCCTCCACCTTGCGGCGCAAGTCCCGGCAGGGGCGCCGGATTCTGTCCCGGTTGCCCCTCTTCCAGGCCAGCCCTCTGCTGTGGCCCGGGAGTGCAGTGGAGGATGGCCCAAGTGCTTGGGCCCTGCGCCCCATGGGGAGACCAGGAAAAGTACCTAGCACCTGGCTCCTGCCATCGGATGAGCGCGGTGGGTGGGCCACAGTGCGCCGTCTGCGGCGGCCATTGGAGGGTGAACCAACGGCAAAAGGAAGACCTTTCTCTCTTTCTCTCTCTCTCACTGTCCACTCTGCCTGTCAAAAAAAAAAAAAAAAAAAAGGTTCTCATATGTGTAAAGAATCAAAGGATATAAAACAATGCTCTTAAAACTGTATCTGGCTAAATGCTCCACAAATATTCCATCTGTTCCCCTTGGGAACGTCCTCCATACATCTAAACTTACCCAACTTCCAGTTCCAAACAGTTTCTAAGAGGTCTCTCTTAACTATATAATATATAAAAATCTTTCCAGCCTCTAAACTTGTACAACAATTAGGACCCACAGCAAAGATCTTATCTGGCACTAATCATATATTAAACATAACATAATTAGCGCTTCACAAGAAGTTAACTATGTGTTTATCTTGCCTGACCAAGTAAAGTGTAAATTCTCTGGACATGAACCACCTAGTCTATAATTTTTATATTGTCCAAAGAAATGCATAGTACATAAACAAAGCAGGCGCACCGTACATATCTGTAGAAGTTAGCACAACCCACACACATTTGACAACTTGTTCTCTTAGAAAACGTTAAAGAGAAACATAAATTGTAACCATGAACTTTGAATTGTCTTTAATAATGATCAATACATACAACCTAAAGGCAAGGGAGGAAAATTTGTTTCTTGATTTAATTTTCAGATCCACTGTAAGAATGTCCATTCTCAAGAGACAAGTACATTCCTGCACATAATTGGAATCACTGGCAGAACCAAAGCAGAACAGAATGATGAAAAACAAGAAAATTAAGAGTTCTTCCTATCCTCAGCCCCAATCTGGAAGCAATTAACAAGAAACTCAAAGGAAGTCAACATTAAACTCTGGCAAAATTTAAGCTGGTCCTTCACTGCGACCTTGAATGTGAAATCTGGTTCACTTCAATGTTGAGTGCCTTCTATTTTTAGATAAACCCCACCATTTCCTGCAACTTTTTTTTAAAATCTCTAACCTTCATTTAGGCAGTTAGCCATGTACTACTTGTCATTCATCTTGCTCTCTCATATGTCTGTATCATATCTTCAGCACAGGTTACAAGTTCTTTCTTACAAAGCACAGACCATGACTTCTAATTTTTTGATCATCTTGATGATTTGGTAATATATTTTAATCTAACAGACACTCAAATGTTTGTTCTGAGTTGACAAACAAGCTTGCAAGTGTATGCACCTGAGTACTGATTTAGTTAGCTCTGTAGCTACCATACACAGAAGGCATAAAGTACCAGGCATCTCACACATATCACTTCATCACAGCCCTTTGGAGTTCAAATAATTTTTTTAAAGATTTATTCATCTATTTGAAAGTCAGAGTTATACAGAGAGAGAGAGAGAGAGAGGGAGGTCTTCCATCCAATGGTTCACTCCCCAATTGGCAGCAATGGCCGGAGCTGTGCCAATCCAAAGCCAGGAGCCAGGAGCCTCCTCCAGGTCCCCCAGGTGGGTGCAGGGGCCCAAGGACATGGATCACCTTCTACTGCCCTCCCAGGCCACAGCAGAGAGCTGGATGGGAAGTGGAGCAGCCGGGTCTAAAACCAGCGCCCACATGGGATGCTGGCACTGCAGGCCAGGGCGTTAACCCACTGCGCCACAGTGCTGGCCCCCAAATAATTTCTTACAAATTGGGAAACTGGGGCTTTAAACAGCCTAAGAAAAACTTTTAAGAATGTACAGCTAGTTATAAAGAGAGGCTGTGGCTTCAAACTGTGTCTGATTTCTATCATGTCTTTTCTATATTGCATCTTGAAAATAAGCTATCTTCATGGTTGGGGCAAAGTATGATTCCTAAAGACATCAGTTTTCAAAGAAAACTGGGACTCAAGTCCTGGTTGCTCTGTTTTCTGATTGAGTTCTCTGCTAACGTGCCAGGGAAAGTAGTGGATGGTGGCTTAAGTACTCCGGCCCATGACACTCACGTGGGAGACCCAGATGGAGTTTCTGGCTCCTGGCTTCGGCCTGGCCCTGCCCTGGCCTTTGCAGCTATCTTGGAGAGAGAACCAGCAGATGGAAGACCTCTGTCTCCCCCTCTCTGTCACTCTGACTTTCAAATAAACAAAATAAACCCTAAAAAAAATCAGAATGTTCTATTTCTCAATCATTCAGAATAAACAAATAGTGCAATTTTAAAGTAGGTACACTATACTAAGCAAGAATTTCTTACTTACTTCTGCTAAGATTTCCTAGACTCCTCCACCCCAATTTTCTAAGTAGATATTATGCTAAATCCAGAAGAATAGAAACTCTACACTTAGCGTTTTTCCTCAAAGACAACCAAAGTAAATCAACAAATGTCTAACTGGCATTCATTATGTTCAGTTTTAAGCACAAAATATAGTGTTTTTTAATAAAGATTTTTATTTATTTGACAGAGTAACAGACTGTGAAATGGAGACAGAGAGAAAGGTCCTCCATCCACTGATTCACTCCCCAAATATCTGCAATGGCCGGAGCTGAGCTGATCCAAAGCCAGGAACTTCTGGGTCTCCCACAGGTGCAGGGGCCCAAGGATTTCGGCCATCTTCCACTCCTTTCCCAGGCCATAGCAGAGAGCTGGATTGGAAGAGGAGCAGCTGGGACTAGAACCAATGCCCATATGGGATGCCGGCACTGCAGGCAGAACATTAACCTACTGTGCCAAGTGCCAGCTCCTTGATAATTATTCATTGAATGAATAAGGTACAGTTCTTGTCTTCACCTCAAGTAACTTAAAAAACCTGATTTAAAAAAAACAAAAACAAAACACAAAACCTGAGATACGATGGTTGCCTTAATATAGCAATATTGATATTGTAAATGGTCTACACATCCTAAAAAAGGCAGAAATAGAGGCCATGCTGTGTTGAAGTGGGTTAGGCCTCTGCCTGTGATGCAGCATCCCATATGGGGACCAGTTCAAGTCCCAGCTGCTCCACTTCCAATCCAGCTTCCTGCTAATGGCCTGGAAAAGCAGCAGAGGGACGGCCCAAGTGCTCAGGCCCATGTGCCCACAAGGAAGACCCTGAAAAAGCTCTTGGCTCCTGACTGCCCCAGCTCCAGCCTTTCTGGCCACTTGGGGAGCAAACTGGCAGATGGACGATCTAACTCTGCCTTTCAAATAAATAAATAAATGTCTTTAAAAAAAAAACCAGGTAGAATCAGATTATATAAAAAGGCAAGACATAACTAAATGATCCCATATGACACACATTACTTATGAAAACAAAACAACAAAACGAAATTGAAAGCAAACAGATGGAAAAAGATGTGCCATGCCTAGGGGCAGGCGCTGTGGCGCAGCGGGTTAAAGCCCTGGTCTACAGTGCCAGCATCCCATATGGACACCAGTTTGAGATTCAGCTGTTCCACTTCCGATCCAGCTCTCTGCTATGGCCTGGGAAGGCAGCAGAAGATGGCCCAAGTCCTTGGGCCCCTGCAACCACACTGAGAGACCCAGAGGAGGCTCCTGGCTTCTGATCAGCGCAGCTCCGGCCGTTGCGGCCATCTGGGGAGTGAACCAGCGGATAGAAGACCTCTCTCTGTGTCTCTACCTCTCTTTCAAAAAAATAAAATAAATCTTAAAAAAAAAAAAAAAAAAAGATGTGCCACACTAATCTTACTCAAAAGAAATGGTGGAGTTCTCATATTTGTATCAGACACCGGATTTCGGAACAAAGAATATTACTTAGAATAAAGACGTCATTTCATATTGAGAGGTATACACACAAGGGACATAACTGAAGTTTAGGCATTTAGTATGCCAGCTTAATACTCAAATGGTCATCAACTGTTAAGTAAACCATTGTATATCCATATAGTAAAAATCCACTCAGCAATACAAACTAAATATATAGCAACATGGATAAATCTTCAAATAATTATATTAAGTAGAAACAGCTGGGGAAGAAGGGTACATATAGTATGATACCATTTGCACAGAACTCTAGAAAATATAACTTAATGAATAGCGGTTGAGGAACAGGCATTTGTGCAGCAGCTAGGATGTCACTCTTGATACCCTGGTCCCGTTCTGGAGTGCCACAGTTTTAGTTGTGGCTCTGCTCCCAATTCCAGCTAATGTTCACCCTGGAAGGAAGCAAGTGATGGCTTAGGTGTTTGGGTCCCTGTTACCCATGTGGAAGAACTGGATTGAGTCTCTGGCCCCCAGCTTTGACCTAGTCCAACCTTGGCCACTGGGGTTATTTAGGGGGTGAACCAGTGGATGGAAAGTCTCTCTGCCTTTCAAATAAAAAAGAAAAACAAACAAAAGCAAAAACCAAACAAACAACAAGAAACAACACAAGGAGCTAGCAAGCACTGTGGTGTGGCATAGTAGGTTGAGCCTCTGCTGTGGTGCCAGCATCCCATATGGGTGTTAGTTTGAGTCCTGGCTGCTCCATTTCTGATCCAGCTCTCTGCTAATAACCTGGGAAAGCAGCAGAAGATGGCCCAAGTGCTTGGGCCCCTGCATCCAGGGAAGGCCCAGGGGAAGTTCCTTGTTCCTGGCTTTGGATCAGTCCAGCCATTGAAGCCATTTGGGGAGTGAACCAGCGGATGGAAGATCTCTGTCTCCTCCTCTATCTGTAACTCTGCCTCTCAAATAAATAATAAAATATTTAAAAAAGAAACAATATTAAATTTAGGTTTAGATACATTAACATCTATTATCATACGAACACATCTGAAGTATAACAAAATCAGAGGTTTAATAAAACTGATTTCAATGATGCTAAATGGTCATAATTCACAAGAATCTACTATACTGTTAGAACAGGAATACTAATAACAGATTATTAACTTGTCAGGGGAGGATTTTCTAATCACAATTGACACATAACAAATATTGGATTAAATTTAACAACAAAATGTTAAAGATAGTCAAGTTTAAGAGAAGAAAAGAACTATCTCCAGATGACAGAAATGAGAAAAAAACAATAAGTCAAAGCAAGAAGAGAAAACCTATGTTGCTACCCTTTGAGTTTAGATCTGATACAGGCATTCGAGTCTAGCAGCTGATATTCCAACATGCACATAACGGAGATGTGAAGGGTTAAGAGACAAAGGGAGTCTGAGCTGAACTGCTACAGATAGCTCAAAATAGTTGAGGCTCAAAGTACTAGAAAATCCCATGGAAAATAATGAGTTTGCCTCCACCCTACATATCATCTGGGAATAAGGGTTAAGTCACCATAAGAAAACAAATCTTAGAGCTCCATCTTGTACGGATGCATGCACCAAATTGTATATAGCACCCATAGAGTACTGGACTGCAAGCCAGGAAAATAACATACAAATTGGTCCGTAATTAATGAAGTTCTCAGAGTTTCTCAAAGAAACAAGCCTAAAACCACTATTTCACAAACCAGAGCATTTGTGGCTCCCACAGAATAAACATCACCAGCTGCTCATAAATTCATAAATAAAATACTGAAAGAAACACAGGGAAACAAAATTCAACAAGGTGGCTGGGAGATACACAAATCAAATTAAGGCCTTCCCCAAATCTGAGATATTGAAGTAATTTGAAAATAGAAAATAAGGATGCTTAAAATTATTAAAATTATAAAATAAAAGCAACAGGAGCAATAATGAAAGAACAGTTTAGGAAAATCAGAACTAGCATAACTAAAAAGAACTCTAAGCATGAAACTTAATCATTGAAAAATTGAAAAACTGATGGAACAGCATAAGTGGCAGATTAAAAATATTCATGGAAAGAATTGTAAGTGAAGGAGAACTGGGAAAATTGATAATTTAAAAGATTTATTTATTTATTTGAAAGTCAGAGTTACATAGAGAGAGAAGAGAAGGCGGGCAGTGGGGTCTTCCACCTACTGGTTCACTCCTCAATTGACCTCAACAGCTGGAGCTGAGCTGATCTGAAGCCAGGAGCCAGGAGCCAGGAGCCAGGAGCTTCTTCTGGGTCTCCCATGCAGGTGCAGGGGCCCAAGGACTTGGGCCATCTTCCACTGCTTTCCCAGGACATAGCAGAGAGCTGGGTCAGAAGTGGAGCAGCCAGGACTTGAACCAGTGCCCTTATGGAATGCCAGCACTGCAAGCGGTGGCTTTACCTGTTATGCCACAGTGCCAGCCCTGAGAAAACTGATTTTTAAACATTTATTCATGGGGTCAGTGTTGTGGCACAGTGGGTTAAGCTGCTGCTTGCAACACTGGCATACCATATCAGAGTGCAGGTTTGAGTCCAGCTACTCTGCTTCCAATCCAACTTCCTTCTTTTTTTTTGGATAGGTAGAGTTAGAGAGAGAGAGAGAGAGGTCTTCCTTCTGTTGGTTCACTCCCCAAATGGCCGCCACTGCGCTGATCTGAAGCCAGAAGCCAGGTGCCTCTTCCTGGTCTCCCGAGTGGGAGCAGGGCCCAAGCACCTGGGCCATCCTCTACTGGCCCCCTGGGCCACAGCAGAGAGCTGGACTGGAAGAAGAGCAACTGGGACTAGAACCAGTGCCCACATGGGATGCCAGTGCCACAGGTGGAGGATTAACCAAGTGAGCCACGGTGCCGGCCCCCCAACTTCCTTCTAAAGTGCTATAAAGGCAGCTTGGGGGTCTTGCTTTTGATACCAATTCCAGGCACATTTTGGAGTACCCTTGTTTATTCAAGAAGCAATGGTAAATTACAGACATTTTCAAACAAAGATTGACAAGTCTATTCTTAAACTCTGGCTGAATTACCAAAGAATGTACTTCAGTTAGGATTCCTTCTTGAAAATAATATTTTTAAGCCCATTAAATAAAATGCATAGGATTACAAAAGAAATTATACTAAAATAGAGTTTCTCTAGGGGTCAGTGCTGTGGTGCAGTAGGTTAAAACCCCAACATCTCATATGGGCACCGGTCCTAGTTGCAGCTGCTCCTCTTCAAATCCAGCTCTCTGCTGTGGCCTGGGAAGGCAGTGGAGAATGGCCCAGGTCCTTGGGCCCTGCACCCGCATGGAAGACCCAGAAGAAGCTCCTGGCTCCTGAACTTTGTATCTGCTCAGTTCTGGCCATTACTGCCATTTGAGAGTGAACCAGTGAGTGGAAGACCTCCCTCTCTTTCTCTAACTCTTTCAAATAAATAAAAATAAATCTAAAAATAATAAAATACAGTTACTCTATATACAAAAAAAGAAACTTATACACAGATCTTAAACCTTTGATAAAAATTAACTCAGAATGACAGTAAGCCTAAATATAAAACACAAAACCATAAAACTCCTAGATGACACCATCTGACAAAATCCAGATCTGGATTCTAGCTGTGTTGTATAAGATAACAACACACAAAGGGTAATCCATGAAAGAAAAACTGAAAACATCTCCTTTGTCTAAGACACTGTTAGGAGAATGAAACAAAAAAAAAATCTGAAAATCACATCTGATAAACGATTGGTGTCTTAAGTATACAAAAGTTCTTAAAACTCAATAACAAAAAAAATCCCAACTTTAAAATGGCCAAAATGTTTAAACAAACAGCTCCTGTCATATAGGTGGCAAAATAAGCACATAAAACAGATGTTCCACGAGACAAGTGCTGTGGAATAGTGGGCTAAGCCTCCACCTGTGGCGCTGGAATCCCATATGGGCGCCAGTTTGAGTCCCAGCTGCTCCTCTTCCAATCCAGCTCTTTGCTATGGCCTGGAAAAGCAGTGGGAGAAAGCCCAAGTACTTGGGCCCCTGCACCCACATGGGAGACCCAGAAGCAGTTCTGGGATCCTGGCTTTGGCCATTTAGAGAGTGAACCATTAGATGGAAGACCTTTCTCTCTGTCTCTCCGTCTGTCTGTAACTCTACCTCTGAAATAAATAAAACAATTTAAAAAAATGCTCCACAATATATGTCATTAGGGGGTTGCAAATTAAAACAAGATACCATTACAAGTCTATTAGAACAACTGAAATGTAAAATACTGACAACACCAAATGCTGGCACTGATATGGAACATTCAGAACTCTGATCACTGCAGCTGACAATGCAAAACAGCATAGTCTCTTCAGATGACAATTTGGCAGTTTCTTTTAAACTTAACCTGTGCTTACCACACAATCCAGCAATCGTGCTGGATTCATCCCAAATGAAATGAAAACTAACGACCACACAAAAACCTGCACATGGGGTGGATGTTCAGCATAGCAGTTAACTGCCACTTGGGATGCCCCCATCCTTTACCGATTGCCTACTCTGTTTCCAGCTTCCTGCTAATGTGTGCCCTGGGACATAGCATATGATGGCAAGAACTTGAGTCCCTGCCACTCATGTGAGAGACCTAAATGGAATTCCTGCCTCCAGGCTTCAGCCTCGCTCAGCCTTGGCTGTTGCAGGCATTTGGGGAGAGAACCAGCAGATGTAAGATCTCTTTCCATTTCTCTGTGTATTTAAAGTAAAATGAAGATAAACTTTTTAAAAAATCTCCATAAAAATGTTTATAGCAGTTTTATATAATTTAGAAACAAACAAAATGCTATGTTTAAAAAAAATAAAAATAAAAATATTTATTTGAAAGGCAGAGAGAGAGACATATTGAACAAACTATTTTCCAGCCACTGGTTCATTCCCTAAATGGTTACAAGAGCCAATGTTGAACCAGGTTGAAGTCAGGAAGCCAGGACCTCCAACCAGGTCTCCCACTTATGTGGCCAGGGCCCAGACATTTGTCATCATCTGTCACATTCCCATGTGCATGAGCAGGGAGCTGGGGCAGAAGCAGAGTGGCCAGGTTTGAACCAGCCCCCCGACATGTGATGCCAGTGTTGCAAATGTTGATTTGATCACCTGCATCACAACGCCAAACCCTGAGATGTTCTTCAATAGCTCAATGGATAATCAACTGGTGGTATTTCCATATGTGATAAACAGAAATGAACTAGGAAGCCACCAGAAGACATGGAAGAAATTTACATAGTTAGGTGAAAGAAACCTAGTTGAAGGACATGTTGTACAACTCCAACTTTACAACATTGGGAAATGCAAAATTATGGAGACAGTAAGAAGCTCAGTGGTTGCCAGGAGCCGGCAGGGAGGTAGGGAGAGATGAACTGGTGGACACAAAGGATTTCAGGGCAGTGCTGTGACTGGATATGTTTTTGAGTCTCCCCACCTAGAGTTTACGTGTTGGGAACTTGGTCCTAGGGACCTAGTGGCAAATTACAATGCAGACCTGTCTCTGCCCTGTCTTCCTGTTTTCTAATGTCACCTCTCCCTCTCACATGAAGTCCAGTCCCTGTGAAGCCATCTGTCACGAGGTGATGCAGCCAGGGAGGCCCCCGCGAGACGCATCACTCTGTCTCTCTCCCTGTCAATCTGACTTCCAAGAAAATACACAAATCTTTAAAAATAAATAAATTATCCAGCTCCAGGCATTTCAGTACAATAACAGAAACAGATGAAACCAAGCACTGAACCTTCTATACGATACTGAAACTGTGGACACATGTTATCACATATTTGCCAAAACCCACAGAATATAAACAGAAAGAGTGAGCTCCAGTGTAAACTATGGATTTTAATTAATAATTAGATCCCAGCATTGGCATCAGTTGTCACACATGTTCCACACGAATACACGGTTTAAACAAGAGCGAATGTGTGTGTGGTGAGGGAAAGGAGGGCAGGTATTTCTTATGTCTTACTTTTCCAGCAATTTTTCAGTAAAGCTAAGACTCTAAAGAAAAAATAATAATCTTTCGATTAATAAAAAAACTAAAAGGACTAAAATACTAGCAATATCATCACATGTGGGAAGATGAAAATTAAAATAATCTATGATCCTTATATTATTTTGGAAAAAGATGGAGTGTTGACTACCTTTAGACTTTGGGTCAAATAATACACATTAAAAATGTAAAAGGAACCACAAAGAGAGAATTAATTAAAACAATCTGCTGCAAAGTAAATGTACTATTTTCAATTACAGTGACTCACCTGAGATTCCAGAACCTCCACCTTTCGTTTCCTCGTGTGAAGAGCTTTACTAGGGAAAGCCCAGTAGTAATTTGACGTTCCAATCCTCTCACAGTCAACCATCCCATCATCAACTAAACTCTGGAGGACGTCTTTGACTGACATGGCAGCTAAGACAGACAATTTTTAAAAACTGTACATTAAGAAACATCATAAATAACCGTAAAAGGCAAATTAAATCAACAATTAATAGGCTAATAAATATTGAGCTTTAAAAATAACAAATCAGAACAGTGAAAACACATCAGTGGCCCTCCACAAAATGTGCCTGGCAAAAATGTAAGAAAAATATTCAAACCCACTAACGACTGAAGTAATGAAAACTAAAGCAATGAGGTATGACTACTGAATTAAACACACGAAAGAATATAATAAAGAATTCAAGGAAATGGATACTCAACACAGGTGAAGAAATGTGGCAATATGTATTGAAAAACTTTAGATTGGCCGGTGCCGTGGCTCAACAGGCTAATCCTCCGCCTTGCGGCGCCGGCACACCGGGTTCTAGTCCCGGTCGGGGCGCCGGATTCTGTCCCGGTTGCCCCTCTTCCAGGCCAGCCCTCTGCTGTGGCCCGGGAGTGCAGTGGAGGATGGCCCAGGTGCTTGGGCCCTGCACCCCATGGGGAGACCAGGAAAAGCACCTGGCTCCTGGCTCCTGCCATCGGAGGAGCGCGGTGCGCCGGCCGCAGCGCGCCGTCGGCGGCGGCCATTGGAGGGTAAACCAACGGCAAAAGGAAGACCTTTCTCTCTGTCTCTCTCTCTCTCACTGTCCACTCTGCCTGTCAAAAAAAAAAAAAAAAACCTTTAGATTAATGTATATACCCTCTATTGAGTAATTCCACTTTAATAAATTCAAAGAAAATGACTAAAATACATAAGGATGCTCACTGAAGCCCTGTTTTCAACAGCAAAAAAAATTGGAAAACAGTCTAGTAACTGGATTTTTTCAAGTATTTTCTTGATAGGGTATTATGCTACCATTTCTATTACAAAATAATGTTTAATGGCATGGATATAAATTCAAAATATAATACACACAATGTATTAAACAGAAGATAAAGGATAGTATGCACTAATACTACAGTGGTTATCCCTGGATGGTAGGGAAAGACAATTTTTAGTTCCTTTTTTTTTTTTTTGCTTGTTTTTCCTCAACCATAAACACGTATCATCTTTTATTAAGATAACTAAAAACAGGGGCCAGTGTTGTGGCCATTTAAGCTGCCGCCTGCAATGCTGGCATCTCACATGTACCAGTTCAAGTCTCAACTGCTCTACTTCTGATCCAGCTCCCTGCTAAGGCAACTGGAAAGGCAGCAAAAGATGGCTCAAGAGCTTGGGATCCTGCCACCCACAGTGGAGATTCAGACAAAGTTTCTGGCTTTGACCTGGCGCAGCCCTGGCTGCTGCATCCATCTGGAGAGTGAACCAGTGGATGGAAGATATCTGCCTCTGACTCTCTTTCTCCCTCCCTGTAACTCTGAATTTCAAATAAATAAATAAATCTTTAAAAAAAGAAAACTGAAAACAAAACCACTATGAAAACACAAACTGTAAGTAAAGAAATAAAGTGGATGCTCCAGTCAGGGTTAAGATTAAAAATCAGAAAAAAAATTAAACATAGGGGACACGGGGAGAGAGAAAGATTGATGGGGGCACTAAGGTATAAAAAGTTCTAGGGTTCTAGTCATGGTCAGGAGGCTACAGCTAATAATAATGCACCATATATTTTTCTAAGAAAAACAAAAGGACTTAGAACATTTTCATCAGAATGAAATAATTTTTTTAAAAGATTTATTTATTTAATTGAAAGTCAGAGTTACACAGAGAGAGATGTCTTCCATCTGCTGGTTCACCCCTCAAATGGCCAGGGGATTCTTCCTGGTCTCCCACGCAGGCACAGGGGCCCAAGGACTTGGGCCATCTTCTACTGCTTTCCCAGGCCATAGCAGAGAGCTGGATCAGAAGTGGAGCAGCTGGGACTTGAATGGGCACCCATATGGGATGCTGGCACTGCAGGTGGCGGCTTTACCTGCTACACCACAGTGCTGGCCCCAAGAACAAGAGTATTTGAGGAGCTAATGTTTACCCTGATTGGACATTACATAATGCACCATACATCATGAATGAAAATATCACACGGTATCCCATCAATACGTACAGTTTACATATGCCAATTAAAAATTAACTTTTAAACACCACATAAAGAGGTAAACATTTCAGAAATGTTTGAAATCCTATGTACCAAGAAATATACCAGTACTTTAATGTCTGAATTTTTCCTAGAGATCGTCAAATGTATTTATAAATCATTCAACAAATAAAACAGACACCATATTTGCAAAATGCTTAACTCTACTTGTAAAGCACAAACAAAAGTGAAATCCTAAAGGATGCTAAACACATGGAGCCAGCACTGCAGCATAGGAGGTCAAGCTTCCATTTGCAGTGCCCGAATCCCACGTGGGTGCTGGTTCCATTCTTCAGCTGCTCCGCTTCCAATCCAGCTCTCTGCTCTTGCCTGAGAAAGCAGTGGAAAATGACCCAAGTGCATGGTTCTTGCACCCACATAGGAGACCCAGAAGAAGCTCCTGGCTCTGGATCAGCTCAGCTCCAGCTGTTGTAGCCATTTGGGGAGTGAATCAGCAGATGGAAGACCTCTCTCTGTCTCTAACTCTGCCTCTTAAATAAATAAATCTTTAAAAAAAAAATCCCCAAAACAGGTTCAAGAAACTGATATGAATGTAAATTGGTATAGCCTTTCCTGAAGGCAATTTGAGATCAAATAATAAAAAGCCTGGCCGGTGCCGCAGCTCACTTGGCTGATCCTTAGCTTGCGGCACCGGCACCCCGGGTTCTAGTCCCGGTGGGGGCGCCGGATTCTGTCCGGGTTGCTCCTCTTCCAGTCCAGCTCTCTACTGTGGCCCAGGAGGGCAGCAGAGGATGGCCCAAGTGCTTGGGTCCCTATACACGCATGGGAGACCAGGAGGGAGTACCTGGCTCCTGGCTTTGGATCGGCGCAGCGCTGGCCGTAGCGGCCATTAGGGGAGTGAACCAACGGAAGGAAGACCTTTCTCTCTGTCTCTCTCTCACTGTCTAACTTTGACAAAAAAAAAAAGCCCAGAACACAAATCTGTATTTTCTTTTTTTTTTTTTTTTTTTGATAGGCAGAGTTAGAAAGTAAGAGAGAGAGAGACAGAGAGAAAGGTCTTCCTTCCATTGGTTCACCCCCCAAATGGCCGCTACGGCTGGCACGCTGCACCAATCCAAAGCCAGGAGCCAGGTGCTTCTCCTGGTCTCCCATGCAGGTGCAGGGCCCAAACACCTGGGCCATCCTCCACTGTCTTCCCAGGCCACAGCAGAGAGCTGGACAGGAAGAGGAGTAACCAGGACAGAACCGGTGCCCCAACCAGGACTAGAACCCAGAGTGCTGGCACCGCTGGCGAAAGATTAGCCTAGTGAGCCGCGGCACTGGCCTCTACTCCATTTTTTTAAAAAAGATTTATGTATTTATTTGAAAGCCAAGAGTTACAGAGAAAGAGGGAGAGACATGTCTTCTATCTGCTGATTCACTCCCCAAAAGTCCACAATGGCCAGAGTCGAGCCAGGCTGAAGCCAGGAGTTTCATCTGGGTCTTCCATGTGAGTGGCAGGGATCCAAACCCTTGCACAATCTTCTACTGCTTTTCTCAGGCCATTAGTAAGGAGCTGGGTTGGAATTGGAGCAGCTGGGACTCAAACCGATGGCCATATGGGATTCCAGCATCACACATTACATACTGCGCCACAACGCAGGTCCCTTTCTATTTTTTATTTTTTTTAAAAGATGTATTTATTTGAGAGGCAGAGACAGAGAGAGATCTCCATCTGTTTGTTCACTCCTCAAATGGCCACAACGGCTAGAGCTGTGTTGGTATGAAGCCAGGAGTCAGGAGCCTCTTCTGGTCCCAGCACCTGGGTGATCTGCTTTCCCAGGCGCATTAGCAGAGAGCTGGATTGAAAGTGGAATAGCTGGGACTTGAACTGGTGCCCATACGGGATGCTGCGTCACAGACTGTGACTCCTTTATTTTATTTCTAGGCATGTTTGCCAGAAAGGCAATGGGAGATGTGAAGAAAAATCTATGGGTAGTGTTTTAGTCTGCTTGGCCAGCTATAGACCACCCGATCCTGAACTGTGAACCTCCCAACTCTTACCTGAAATAAACCAAGTCCTTCCCAAGAAAGTGCCTCTCAGATACCATAAAGTTACAGAAAGTGACTACTAAAGGACCCCATCCTGATGACTTCATTTAACCTTAACTACAATCAGAGTGGAGGTTCAAGATTCAGTATTTGACCTGATGTGGAGATGACAAGCAGTTCAGTCGAAGGGTCACGCTGTGGTGTAGCAAGTAAAGCCACTGCCTGCAGTGCTGGCATCCATATGGGCCCAGGTTTGATTCCTGGCTGCTCCACTTCTGACCAGCTCTCTGCTATGGCCTAGGAGGCCAGTGGAGGATGGCCTAAGTCCTTGGGACCCTCCATCCGCATGGGAGACCTGGAAGAAGCTCCAGGCTCCTGGCTTCGGATCAGCTCAGCTCCAGCCATTGCAGCCATCTGGGGAATGAGCCACCAGATGGAAGACTTTTCTCTAACCTGCCTTTCAAATAAATAAATAAATCTTAAAAAAAAAAAAATTCAGTAGCAGCAGTATTTGGAAACAACCTAGATATTGAACAGGTAAGGAGCTAAGCAAACTATGGTACAGTAGGTGATCACTGAATGAAATATTGGAAGGAAAGTGCTATAAATAACTTTTTAAAAAGACTTATTTATTTGAAAGGCAGGGTTAGAGAGATACTCTAAACACAAGCCCTGTGGCTGTGGCCCATGGACATGATATAGGGACTTTTACAAACATTCTTCACCTTTAGAAATTTTATGTTTTTCATAAAGAGGAAGACCACTGCAGAAAAAAATGACACATATTTCCCACAGTAACCCAGTGCAGCAGCAATACTCACTAATGCCTTTTTCTTTGGGAGCAATCTTCTCCATGTCTTTTAGTTGAAACACATCTTTCTGTTTAAAAAGTTTTACAAAAGATGAAAAACACATATTTGTTTTCCGCTGCTCATTTTTATTTACCATATTATGTTCATAAACATTGTTAAAAAAATGTAAATGAACAGTGCAGTAAAATCAAGCATTTTAGAGCCAGAGGAAATTGCAATTTTCTCATTCCATAGCTTCAACAGAACTTAAAACAGACAGACTTTCACAGAAGCATACAATGCTTTAAAGTACTTGGAGATCAGAACATAAAGAACATCTTCCCACTGAAGTAGAAAAATCAGCTATGGTGGATCACTTGGTACCCTGAGGGAATTAATCAGTTCTCTGACACTCTACTTAAAAAAAAAAACACACACACACACACACACACAGCAGGGCTTTGGATAGCATGTATCACACCTCATAGACTTAACAGTTCTAACCAAAAGCAAAACAGGCAACTGTCAAGATTTCTGTACATTTAGGGTTTCACAGGAGAGCTACACCTAAACAGGAAAATCCTACAATTCACAGCTGCCTGTCAATCATTCACCTATATATGTTGCATGCCTACCACATGCAAAGCACAACATTATGGGGAGATATGCATGTAAAACATTTAATCATATGGTCAGAAAAAAGCCTATTTAAGGATATGTCTTACCATTTGTAATAAGCCTTGGTTTTAAGTGGTGAAAATAATTTAGACAGGGCCAGTGCTGTGGCACAGTGGGTAAAGCTGCCACCTGCAGTGCTGGCATCCTGTATGAGTACCAGTTTGAGTCCCAACTGCTACACTTCGCATCCAGCTCCCTGCTAATGTGCCTAGGAAAGCGGCAGAAGATGGCCCAACTCCTTGGGCCCTTATAGTCATGTGGGAGACCCAGACGAAGCTCCAGACTCCTTGTTTCAAACTGGTCCAGGTCTGGCTATCATGGCCATTTGGGGAGTGAACTAGTGGATTAAAGACCCCTCTCTCCATGCCTCTTCCTGTCTGTAACTCTGCCTTTCAAATCAATCAATCAATCTGTAAAAAATCCTTTAAAAATAATTTAGGTAGCAAAAGTGAGATTATTTTGAAGACTATTCAGTAATTACAGCATATATCATGGGGCAGACACCACAGCACAGTGGGTAAAGCCACAGCCTGCAGTGCCAGCATCTCATATGGGTGCCGGTTCGAGACCTGGCTGTTCCTCTTCCAATCCAGCTCTCCGCTATGGCCTGGGAAAGCAGAAGATGCCCCAAATGCTTGGGCCCCAACACACACATGGAAGACCCAGAAGCACCTGGCTTTGGATTGGCCTAGCTCCAGCCATTGTGGCCATTTGGGGAGTGAACCAGTGGATGAAGACCTTTCTCTCTATATAATTCCACCTTTCAAATAAAATAAATCTTTTAAAAAAATGGAATTAGGGGCCAGCACTGTGGTGTAGCAGGTAAAGCCAGCTACAGTGCTGGCATCCCATATGGGTGCCACTTCGAGTCCCAGCTGCTCCACTTCCAATCCAGCTCTCTGCTATAGCCTGGGAAAGCAGCAGAAGATGGCCCAAGACCTCAAGCCCCTCCACCCAAGTGGGAAGACCCAGAAGAAGCTCCTGGCTCCTGGCTTCAGATCGGTGTAGCTCCCGCAACTGTGGCCAATTGAGGAGTGAACCAGTGGATGGAAGACCTCTCT
Organism: Sylvilagus floridanus; assembly: GCA_949820135.1. Classification (NCBI taxonomy): domain Eukaryota; kingdom Metazoa; phylum Chordata; class Mammalia; order Lagomorpha; family Leporidae; genus Sylvilagus; species Sylvilagus floridanus. The sequence goes on along the minus strand of OX463238.1, from coordinate 20,308,210 downwards.
CTCTGCCTCTCCTTCTCTCTCAGTGTAAATCTTTCAAATAAATAAATAAGTCTTCTTTAAAAAATTGGAATTAAAGATGCTTGTTTCAGTGCGAAAAAATGTTGCTATCCATGAAATGCTTTCCTTTTTTTAAAAAAACAGATTTGGGGGCCGCCACTGTGGTTAGGCAGATCAAGCCACTATCTGCAGCTCCAGTTCGAGTTCTGGCTGCTCTGCTTCCAATCCGACTCTCTGCTAATGTTCCTGAGAAAGCACTGGAGGATGGCCCAAGTCCTTGGGCCCCTGTACCCCCTATAGGAGACCCAGAAGCAGCTCCGGGCTCCTGGCTTCAGCCTGGCCCAGTCCCGGCTGTTGCAACCATTTGGTGAGCGAACCAGCAGATGGAAGATCTCTCTGTCTCTGTCTCTCCTTGTATGTCTATAACTCTGTCTTTCAAATAAATAAATAAATCTTAAAAAAACGTTGCTTTATTGCTTCTTGGCCTTTTGGCTAAGATCTAGTATAGTAAAAAAAACGTTGCTTTATATGAAAGGAAGAGTTGCAGAGGGAAGGAGGGAGGGGGAGGGGAAGAGAGCACTTCCATCTGCTGGTTCACTAACCAAATGGCCAGGGCTGGGCTGAAGCCAGGAGCCTGGAACTGCATCTGGGTTTCCCAGAGGGTACCAGGAGTCCAAGCACCTGGACCATCTTCTGCTGATTTCCCATTAGCAGGAAGCTGGATTGGAAGTGGAGCAGCCAGGACTAGAACATGTGCTCATATGGGATGCCGTGGTCACAGGTGGCAGCTTAACCCACTGCACCACTGCTAGCCCTCATGGTTTTTCATAAAAAGCGTTTTCCATAAACTTTCCCAAGACCCCTCATATTTTCTATTCGGAACAGGTTCAAATATATGGAATAAATTAAGGAGGCCTGTGTTAACACCGTACATGTGCTATTCCACAGCCTGACTTACAAATGCAAAGAGGACATGTACCCTATAAAGTCAGATGATCCTGGTTTGAATCCTGGTGCTGCCACTTCTATTTTCTGAGACCAAGGACTGGTTCCTTAGACACTCCAGTGTCAGGTATCCTCGTCTGTATAATGAGAATGACAGCAATAGCACCCTCCTCACAGAAGACAGGCTGAAATCAGATGTCTGTCAAGTGCCTCCAACAGGGACTGACCCTGGGCAGCCCTCATCATTAGCTGTGCTGGTGTCTGGGCAACAGTCTGGACAAAAGAGATTACCAACAGAGCATATGGTTCTTTCTACTCCACAGCTCAAGGCACTACCGTTTGTAGAATTTTACCCAAGATATTGGTCAGTACTGATCTCCAGTCAAGAGGGGACAGTTAACACTGGATGATGTAAACTTAACATGAAAATCACACAAGTTATTTAAGGAAAATGACTTACCGTCTCGAAAAATATTTCCATCATGCGGGTTCTCTTTTCTTCTGCACTTAGTCCTTTTTTCTTTGACTAAAGCACAAAAGTAAAAAAGAAAACATTGCTTTTTTAAACACTGTATCTAAAAACAACTTAGCCTGAGACACCTTTAGCTTTATACAGTTTTATTTAACACCAACAGGTTATTTTGCTACTCTCAGAGTCAAGCCTACAGACTCATTTTGACTTTTATGCCAAGCTTTGTGGGAGTTGCTGCTAGTCTGGTAATAATCATGACTGGGATAGACTGTGGCATCTTCGATGAAATTCAGTGTTTACAAAATGAATCAACAAGTCACCGTATGCTACAAGGGACTTACTATCTTTCAAAATAAAGAAACCAGGCAGGCATTACGGCTCACTAGGCTAATCCTCCACCTGTGGTGCCGGAACCCCGGGGTTCTAGTCCCGGTTGGTGTGCTGGATTCTGTCCTGGTTGCTCCTCTTCCTGTCCAGCTCTCTGCTGTGGCCCGGGAGTGCAGTGGAGGATGGCCCAAGTGTTTGGGCTCTGCACCCGAAAGGGAGACTGGGGCAATCACCTGGCTCCTAGCTTCGGATCGGCACAGTGCCGCCCATAGTGGCCAATAGGGGAGTGAAACAATGGAAGGAAGACCTTTCTCTCTGTCTCTCTCACTGTCTAACTCTGCCTGTCAAAAAATAAATAAAATAAAAATTAAAAAAAAAAGAAACCGAAGTATTACATGCACAAATTGCTACATGAATGCCCAAGCTAAATGAATTAACTCCCTCACTTGGTGGGGGGGAGGGGAGAGGAAGCAGAATTATCTAGGAAGGCTACAAGCAGAGGATCTGGGTAGGCTGAGAAGCAGCAAAAGGTGTCTGAACAGACCACACACAGACACACTGTTATGGAAGTGCACAGAACACTCCAGAAAGACAGGCACTCTAGGGCAGTTACTGAATGGACTATGCAGGAAGAGTGGCAGAAGACAGGATAAAGGTTGTCTCAGGCCGATCAGGGAATGCAGACAGCCAAGCTGAGCAGACTTCACCTAGGAAATGAAGAGTTACTGAGCAATTCTGAAAGTGGGGGAGTGACAAGTTAGAGCTACACTTCAGTACCTTAACCACAATGGCTAGCAATGGGAAGTGCAGACTAGAGGAGGAAAAAAAACTAAGTGAACAATGGAAGGCTACTCAGATTACCATTATTCTGAAAAACTTTTGGGCCAATTTGAAACCAAGAAAATTAACTGAAACTAAGATAGGTAACTGAAAAATGAGAGTTGGTCAGTTTTACCATTTGTTATAAATAGAATATACACACAAAGTTGAAGTTTAATTTAAAACAAAACAAGAGTTCATATCTTCAATCCAAAAATTTGCAGAAAGATACCCAAAAACTGAAAACCATCATCTGTAGCTCTCTTCCCAAATGCTCAAGTTATTTACAACCTTCTCAAAAACTGGTGGAATCATGAGAATAAAAATTGTTAAAAAAAAAAAAAAAACCATTTGGGGCCGACGCTGTGGCATAGCGGGTCAAGCAGCTGCCTGCAGTGCCAGCACCCCATATGGACACCAGTTTGAGACCCAGCTGCTCCACTTCCGATCCAGCTCTCTGCTATGGCCTGGGAAAGCAGTAGATGGCCCAAGTACTTGGGCCCCTGCACCTTGGTGGGAGACCTGAAAGAAGCTCTTGGCTTCAGATCGGCACAGCTCCAGCCATTGTGGCCAATTGGGGAGTGAACCAGTGAATAGAAGACCTCTCTCTCTCTCTCTCTCTGACTTTCAAATAAATAAATAAATCTTAAAAAAAAAAAAAATGAAAAACAAAAGACTGACCTTATCTAAACAAAAACTCCACCAGAAAATGTGAAGCTACAATACATGGGGAAAGGGGATGGGAATGGCCACTCTGACCCATACCAGAGTATACAGGTCTTTACTCATCTTGTAATACCTAGAAACACACTGTCTCATTTCTACAGCAGTAGATGAGCAAATGTTTCTTGACAAATCATGCGGATAGATGATGGCCTCCAAGTCTACATCTTCCTCTTGCTCAGCTACTGATCTCATCTCCACATACCTTTCCCTTGATCTCATCAGCTCTCCTTGTCTTTTAAAGTTTTCCTTTTATTTATTTATTTATTTTTTCAGGATTCATTTAGTTGACAGGAGAGGAGAGGGAAGAAGAGGGAACCTTCCACCTGCTGGTTCACTCCTGCAACAGTTGGGCCTGGGCCAGGCCAAAGCTGAGATCCAGGAGCTTCATCCAGGTCTCTCACATGGGTGTCCGGGGCCCAAGCACTTGGGCCATCTTCCACTGCCTTCTCAGGCGCATCAGCAGGGAGCTGGATCAGAAGTGGAGCAGTTGGAAGACTGAACCTGTGTTCATGAGATGCTTGTGTCGAAAGTGGCGGCTTAACTCCCACACCTAGCTTTTCTGAGCACCTATGCTGAACCCCTCAAGTTCTCACAGCTCCTGACCTTCAGTCTCACCTATCTACCTGTGTGCTGGACAGACTCCAAACTCAGGCAGTCTAAACTTCAGTCTTCCCCACTACAGCTCCTCTCCACCCTGCAGTCTCAGGTACCATCTGGTCACTCATGTCAGAGGCCTGGCAGGTGTAAGTGCCTTTCTCTCTTACCCCACGCCCACTCAGTCACCAAATTCTGTCAACTTCTGCATTCAAGTATCTCTCATCTATCCTGTCTGCTCCATCCCTACTACCTCAGGTCCTGCCTTTATTATCTACCTCCTGCAATACGTATTTATCTACCTCCTGCAATACGTATGCACGGATCTCAAAAGTATTTCACAGCAAAAAACACCTCTTATCTTTTAATTCCATTGTCCACAAACGCTTTGAGGTACCCTCATCTACATTAGTCCACAAATACCCTCAGGCCTCTAACTACACTGTGTGTTACTCTCTAAGTTCATATCCCACACTGTGAAGTGCAAATGTGACAATGCTTCCGCCTTGCTTGGAACACTTTGGTGGCTTCCAACCATCTAGAAAAAGCCAATCATCCCTAATGGGATACATGAGGGTACTTCCAAGAGTTCATGGGGCTTAGTGCCAGGATAGACAGAGCAGACATAAAGGCCAGCACTTAATTTCAAGACCACATATCTAAAGCCCACAACTGTAAAATTTGGGACTGTTCAGGTTTCCAGGCCCCCAAACGCAAGGGAGGCTGAGAACTAAGGATCGCCTGCAGAGATCAGTCAGCGAAGTCTCAGCGCCAGAAACCCACAGAGAGCCAGGGTCCAGGACGGCTTTGTGAGCCTCCCCTCACAGTGCTCTTCAGTAAGAAAAAAGCAGCCATGGGCTCCACACTGTCAGAAGGCCCCTTCAGCTCATTTCTGTTCTAGTAGGTCTCCAGGCACATCCTGTATGGGCCGAAGCAGAATCTCCAGAAGATGCCTGGGCAGGCACATTTAAAGAATCCTCTCCAGGTGCTTTAACTGTGCCCCACGGTTGACAACCCTGCTCTTCTCAGCCTCGAATCTGAAGGCCTGTGTGTCTGTGGGGTGGGGTGCGGGCTTGTGTGGCAGTAAGAATCCCCTTAGGACAGTAGTCTGTGGCTGCATCGGCAGTAAACACCGGGATCTGCAAAGTCCTTAGGGAAAGCTCCTAACTTCTGGTATTATGAACAGCTCCTTGGCAGATCGCTCACCTTACCTGGGGTGGGTGAAGCAGCCAGCATCAGGGCAGCGTTTAGGAAAGCGCAGCGCTCAGCTCAGCTGCTGTGAGTTACACAAAAGTGGATGAGCCGCGTTCAATGATTCCACCTCCAGGTGCTTTACTGGTTAGTCTCTATTACCTCTAGAAACCACTCTGTTTAAAGACGAACCACAACAGAGCACCACAGCCAGGGTTACATACAGTAACTGATCTAAAAGGATGCCACTTTAACACATCTTTCTAGAAACTTCTCCAAAAGCAGACTGAACGCGGACTCACTTAAGACTAGAAGAAATCAGCTGCTGGTACAAGTTAGATGCAGCCAGCTTAGTAAAGGGACTCAAAATGTGACCGCAGAACTATAAGCCTACCTCGACCTAATTATTTTAAAACACTTAAAAAAATCCTACGACTAAAGAACTTCCTCTGAGTAGGAGTTACAGAATTCCTAAAATCAGCCTGGTTGACCAATTACAATGGGATTTTTGAGAAATTCTGAAAGCACATGTCACCTGCTGCCCTCCGAGCGGAGCACGGTGCTTCCCCGTTTCTAAGAACAAGCCCAGCAGCACCGTTTGGCATCGGGGTAGGATGCTGGCTTCCCCCATCAGAGTGCCCGGGCCTGAGTCCCAGCTCTGCTCTGTTTCCCGCTAACGCACACCCCGGAGACAGCGGCCAGTGCTTCCTGCCTGTCGCTGGGTTCCTGCCACCCCCACGGCAAGCCTGGACTGAGTTCCGGGGCCCTGGCTGCTCTCAGGCCCAGCCCCCAGCTGTTGCAGGCCTGCGGGGAGTGACCCGGGCGAAGGCGGATGACGTTCTACTAAATAAGGTGTAAAAAAGCACTAATAGGCCCAACCAAATCAAAACAGAAACTATTAATTCACAATCAGGAAAAAGAACAAAAGTTTATCTTGGATCAACATGAACTTTGTTCATCATATAACAAAAAAACCAGGAATGACACGTCTTTAAGTTTTATTCCACGCTGCCCCGTTACTGCAGGTAAGCATTTGAAGTGTGAGTAGCATCAGGCGATCCGCGTGCACAGACCAGGAGCTGTCTCCCAGCAGTCGGAAACAGCGCTGGCAGCGCGCTGCACTGGGGTCCCGTTTGCTTTCTTCGACCTTCCTGCGTACGCCCAGGTGGCTGGGTCGTTAGCTTAACCACGAGGAAGCCGTTACCCGTTGTTAGGAACTGCATCTGGACAGGCATTTGCAAATAAATACCGTACCAGTGGACCCGCGGCCACCCTTCCCCGCTCGACGGCACAACGGCCGTGCCACTAAATTAAGACATTAAAATCTCAGCTCCACTGCATTAGACGCCATCAGAAGCCAAGAGGGCGCGGGGGCCAGACGGAAGGTGCGAGAAAACGACGCTGTGCACAGAAAGCCCTCGCCCGCACAGAGCCACCAGGCAGGGGCAGGGGTCCCGGCGCCCCCCGCCCTTCGCTGGAAACCAGTGGATTTCCACGGCGGACAGCGAGGCTGCGCCGGGGTGGAACGCGCTCCCACCCTACCCCGTGCGGACGCCCCTCCAGCGCGGGCCCCAAGGAGCGGCGCCCTCAGGCGCGGGCTCCGGGCCCCGCCGCCGCCTCGCCCGACCCTTCTCTCCCGGTTCCTGCCGAGGGGCTGCCCGGGGCGAGCCGGTCCACGGGCGCCTGGGGCACCGGCGCTTCTCACAGACCACCGAGTTCGCGGGGTGCCGGGGACCCGTTCGCGAACGCGCCCCAGGTTCTAACCGAGCCCGCCCGCAAGGGCCCCGGGGCAGAGCGCCGAGGGGCTGCGAACGCCCCGCACCTCGCGGCGAGCCCGCGGGCCCAGCCGGCGCCGGCTCGCCGCTCCACGCCACGGCGGGACGCAAGCCCCGCGGGACCCGGCCCTTGGCTCTTACCATGGCGCCGGCTGCGGGGCTTCCGGTGGCGGGGCGCGCGCTGGCCGGGGGCGGAGCGGGTTTGATTTTGGCGCTAACGCCGGCCTCTGGGGCGGGGCAGCGAAGCGGAGGACGCCCACGTCTCCCGCACGGCGCGCAGCGACCCCTAGCGGCTGCGCCGAGCGGCCGGCCGGAGCGGGGCGGGGCCTGGGCGGGGGTGGGGCCTGGGCGGGGCGGGGGTGGGGCCTGGCTGGCGGTCGGCTGACTGCGCTTGGTACTTTGAGTGGGGTCACCCTGGTGCTTCCGTTTCCTGGCGCTTGTGTGTTGAACGCGAATGACTTTTTTGAGGAAGCCGGGGGCGCTTGCTTTTCCCTGAGCTTTCTCGCCGCCACGGAAACCTGACCTAAATTTGGCTTAACAAATAGAGCCCACTTGGCTGCCGGAAGGAAACGTTGCCTCCGTCCATCCGGAGTTGTCCGGTGCGGGCGGGGCGGACCCAATTCCTTTCCCGCCTTCTGGTGTCACCCCTTATCTCCTCCCTAGCGCCTTTGCACTTACCGTTCCGGATTTTAAAAAGCCCGGGTGGTTGGTTGGCGTGTCCTTTAGGTTTTGAGGTTGAAAACCTAAAGGACAATAATGTTAATTTTACATCATTCTGTCGACGGTATCTTGCCTCATGACAATAGATGCGGATTCAGAGCAAAAGTTTGAGTTCTTTCTCCGAAAGTTGTGAAAATAGCGCATTAAGGCTTCAATGATCTTGAAATTTATTATTTTGTGTATTGTTAAGTATAATTATATTTTTAAAGAAGAGCATCTGAAATAGAAGTTCGTTGTCGTTGCTTCTCTTGGAAGCAAGGAAAGGCATATGCTGGAATGCATGTACAGTTCCAATAATTTGGTTTTTCCTAGATTGTGTTGTACAACACAATTGATAAATACAGGACACGACTCCAAAGCAGTAGACGGGTAATCATTTAATACATGTTTTAATATATACTAGAAAAAAGGTAATTAGCACATTTTATTCGGACTTCTAATGCAATGGTCATGATATGGCTAAAGTAGTGCCAGTGCCTACTGCTCCATCTGGTGCAGAGTTTTTCCCCAGCTACCTTTTGATTCATGCTTTTAGACCATTCAGGTAGTGCCTCTAGAAATTATTTCCTGTCTTCCTGTTCCCTCCCTGCAGCTGGCAGCTTCCCCCTGTGGCTTTCTCTGTAGTTTTTATCACAGCACTTCACATTCATTTTATATATATCTTGTCTTCATCATCAAACCCATCTTGGTTTCACCAAGACCTAACCCAGCGCTTGACAATGACAATGAATGTGTATAAATGAATGCAGCATGGAATGGCCTTTTGTCCAGTGGTTACGATGCTGGTGTCCCATACGGGAGTGCCTGAGTGTGATGCCAGGCTCTGGCTCCTGATTCCAGCTTCTGACCAATGCAGCAGTAGTGAGAGGCTCTAGTAATTGAGTCCCTGCCACACACAGGAGACAGGGATTACACTTCTGCCTCCAAACTTCAGCTTGACCCAGTCCGGGACATTGTGAGCATTTAGGGAGTGAACCGGAGGATGGAAGTGTGCACACACTCTCCTCTCCTCTCCTCTCCTCTCCTCTCCTCTCCTCTCCTCTCCTCTCCTCTCCTCTCCTCTCTTTTCTCCTTTCTTTCTCCTTTCTCCTTTCCTCTCCTTTCCTCCCCTTCCCTTCCTTTTCCTTCTCTTCCCTTCTCTCTCTCTCTCTCTCTCTGCCTCTCAAATAAATTTGAAAAAAAAATTTAAAAGCATGTGCCAGGTATACAAGGACATAATTTTGTCATTAATTTAAAGATGACTAAGGATGGTTTTCAATTGCAAATAAAACCTGAAGGATATTTTTCTTTTCTAAGCTAATTGTTACATTGAATAGCACTTTCCCATTAGCATTCTCACCAGTAAAAATCCATTTACTTACTTGGGTACTGTAAGTACTTGGTACTTACTTGGCGCTGTGCCATAGCAGGTAAATCCTCTGCCTACATTGCTGGCATACCATATGGGCGCCAATTTGAGTCTCCGCTGCTCTACTTCCGATCCAGCTCTCTGCTATGGCCTGGGAAAGCAGTAGAAAATGGCCCAACCATCAAAGAAGGATATACTTTTCTCTGAAGGGAGGAGAGAACTTCCACTTTGCTTATGGCCTTGTCTAAATACTGACAGAGTTTGTGGTCACAAAAAGTTCCATAGCTTTGGCAACTCATGGCAAGAGCCTCAGGTGATCACTGACATCTGTTGTTAACAACAGAAGCCACTGTGCACTTACTCCCCGTGTAGGACCTCTGTCCTTAATGAGTTGTGCCATGAGAATTAACTGCAAAATTTGTTCTCAAACAGTACTTTGTATGTTGTGTATGTGTGTGTGTTTTGGGTGCAAACTGTTGAAATCTTTTCTTAATATAGAGTTGGTCTTCTGTATATAAAGATAATTAAAAAGTGAATCTTAATGAAGAATGAGATGAGAGAGGGAGGAGGTGGGACAAAAGTGGGGGTGGAAGGGTGGGTATGGGGGGGAAGAACCACTATATTCCTAAAGTTGTAGCTGTGAAATTTGCATTCATTAAATAAAAGCTTTTTTTTTTTTTTTTTAAAGATGATGGCCCAAGTCCTTGGGACCCTGCATCCACATGGGAAGAAGCTCCACCCTGGAAGAAGCTCCTGGCTTCAGAATGACACAGCTTCGGCTATTGTGACCATTTGGGGATTAAACCAGCGGATGGAAGACTTCTCTCTCTGCCTCTCCTCTCTCTGTGTGTAACTCTGATTTTCAAATAAATACATAAATCTTTAAAAAAACAAATAAGTAAATAAATCTTATATGTGTGTGTGTGTGTATACATATATATCTTTTATATATATATAAAAGATTTATTTGCCTGAAAGCCAAAGTCTCAGAGAGAGGGAGAGACAGAGAGAGAGTAGGAGGTATTTTCTATCTGTTGGTTCATTCCCTAAATGGCTGCAATGGCCAGGACTGGGCCAGGCTGAAGCCAAGGAGCCAGGAGCTTCATCCAGGTCTCCTACATGGGTGACAGGGGCCCAAGCACTTGCACTGTCTGCTGCTTTCCCAGGTGCATTAGTAGGGAGCTGGATCAGAAGTGGAGCAGCCAGGACTTGAACTGGTACCCGTATGGGAAACCGGCATTGCAGGCAGCGGCTTAACTCACTGTGCTACAACACCAGCCCCACTCTGCCTGTCAAAAAACAAAAACCAAACAAACAAACAAAAAACCACCATAGACATTACTGTATAAAGGGAACTCAACCCTATGGGAACTCTAGAAGCTTCCAGAACACATTCCAGAATTGTCAGGCTGAAGAATGGGAGGCTAAGACATTTCTCTCTCAAATCCCATTGGTTAAGTGTTGCTCCAGGAGAAATGGACATTTTTGGGCTCGGTTGCCCTTGGGCAGCTGCTATTCTGAGGAGGTCTTGAAGCAGAAAATGCACTTTGCACTCAGTTTGCGGACTGAAAAATCTTTACAAACCTGTCTTTCTTTGCCCAAGAGGATGGAAGAGTTTGTGGAAGGAGAAAGCATGGGGACAGATGACCACTTGAGCAGATGTTCCAGAGCTAAAAGGCGACTGCCAGGCCCTTGGCTCCTTTCTCTGTCTAAACTCCCAGCATTCTTCACAGATCTGTGGTTCTTGGCATCGCTGTCAAAAAATTCCCTGCTCATTGGGTCGTGCCTGACTGGATCAGGAGTAGATGTTCAAGCCAAAACCAATGTGTACAGGAGGGACCTGGGATAGGCCACCTGCCTCTGAGGTGGTATTGCAAAGCCATGCCCTGGGACAGTGACAAACAGACCCAATCAGGTCTTCTCTTGGGAGAGAGGAATGCTGAACGCACATAGAGCGGGTTGGTCATGTGGGCTGCATCTGTGTCCCAGATGTCACTGAGCTGTGGTTACAATTCTCTGAGCATCTTCCTCACAACACAGCCTTAGGATACAAAGTCAGAATGCCCTCCACCAAGGAGAAATGTCCTCCATTGTCTCTGGTCCCTCGGCATTTGCAGTGTACACTGCAAACCACAGATCACTTTCTCAGGGCCCTTCCCTGAGGTTCTGAAAAGCATGACCTATCTAAGAGACTTATTAAAGAAGTAGGAAAAGAAAGAGCAGTTGTTTGAAAGAGACAAGAATAAGTATGAGAACACAAAGCCAAGAGAGGAGATGATATTAAAGGAAAAACTTGAGCCAACTTGAATTTCACAGGGTTTAATTGGGTGACTTTGTAACTTTCTTTTAAGAATTATTTATTTGAGAGGAAGAATTACAGAGAGAGGGAGAGACAGGTCTTCCATCCAGTGGTTCACTTGAGCCATCTTTCACTGCTTTCCCAGGCCATTAGCAGGGAGCTGGATCAGAAGAGGAGTAAGCAGGACTTGAACCGGTGCCAGTGCCACAGGTGGAGGCTTAGCCTACTACACCACAGCACCGGCCCTGATTTTAGAACTTCAAGAGGTCTGGAAAGCTCAACTCTGCAATGTGGGCAGGGATGCTACAGAGAGAAAAAGGAAATGAGGCTTGATCGATCACAGCTCTTATTTGGACATAGTTTGATCAGTTGGTATCTGATGATTGGCTGGCACTTAGCTGCTTGTGGTTGGCTGAGACTTGGCCGTGTGTCATACTCTTTGTTATAATTGTCCTACATGGTTACTGATGTAGAAACTCACAGTAAGGATGCAGCCTCAGGCCAACTAACCTTTCCCCATGACTCATACCTTGATTTGCTCTGTGTGATAGTTTTGTGATAGTTTTATTCTTTTATTTTTATTTATTTTCCAAAGATTTATTTATTTATTTATTTTTAAAGATGTAATTATTTACTTGAAAGTCAGAGTTACAAAGAGAAGGAGAGGCAGAGAGAGGTCGAGAGAGAGAGAGAGAGGTCGAGAGAGAGAGAGGTCTTCCATCTGCCAGTTCACTCCCCAATTGGCCGCAATGGCCAGAGCTGCGCTGATCTGAAGCCAGGAGCCAGGAGTCTCCTCCAGGTCTCCCATGTGGTGCAGGGGCCCAAAGACTTGGGCCATCATCCACTGCTTTCTCAGGCCATGGCAGAGAGCTGGATTGAAAGCTGGGACGTGAACTGGTGCCCATATGGGATACCGGCACTGATGGCGGTGGCTTTACCTGCTATGTCACAGCACCAGCCCCAAGATTTATTTATTCAAAAGTCAGAGTGACAGGGAGAGATACAGAAAAAATATTTTTTTAAAAAAGATTTATTTATTTATTTGAAAGGCAGAGTTACAGAGGCAGAGGCAGAGAGAGGTCTTCTATCCACTGGTTCACTCCCCAAATGGCTGCAATGGCCAGAGCTGGGCCCATCCAAAGTCAGGAGCTTGCAGCTTCTTCCAGGTCTCCCACATGAGTGCAGGGGCCCAAAGACTTGGGCCATCTTTTACTGCTTTCCAAAGCCATAGCAGAGAGCTAGATTGGAACTGGAGCAGCCAGGACTCAAACCAGCAACAATATGGATGTGGGCACTGCAGGCAGTGGCTTTATCCACTACACCACAGCTCCTGCCCCAGATAAAGAGATCTGCTGGTTCACCCCCTAAGTGGCCACAATGGCCAGGGCTGGACCAGGCTGAAGCTAGGAGCTTGGAACGCCATCCTGGTCTCCCATACAGATGGCAGGAGCCCAAGCACTTGCTGTTTTAGTCTAACAATTTCAAGGAAGAAACAGCATTAACTTAGTCACAGTACAGATGCTGAGTTAGAAATGACAGTGCTATTAGGTCATTTGTGTAGAGCATCATTCTCAACAGGAGATATCAAAACTGATTCCTGGAAGGGCATAAAGATCTTGGACCATTAGTGGGGTGATGGTTTGTGGCCCTTAGCACATAAACAGATATACAATATACCCCTGGCATTAAACATTTCACCAAATGGGGGTAGGGGTGTGATCAGGGGAAAAATGTCCGAAAGTTCCTTAGGGGGAGGATGGTGGAGAAAAGTTTGAGAAACAGTAGACTATGGTGAAAATGTCCAAACTGGGCACTTCTGACAATGAAAGGGATTTGCTGCTCATAATTACACTGATGCAACTGGCATGATGCATCCCCTCAATTTTGTGGGAACTTATCCTTCATCCTTTATTAACCCTGCTCCATGGCTCATATCTTGATTTGCTCCATACAGCACTCTTCTATTTTTATTTTTTGAAAGATTTACCTATTTATTTGAAAGGCAGAGTGACAGAGAGATCAGATGGAGAGAGAGAATGAAAGTGAGAGACTCTGTCATCTACTGGTGCACTTCCCAGATGGTTCCGGTGGCCAAGGATGGGCCGGCCTAAGGCAAGGAGACAGGAACTCCATCCTGGTGGACGGCCAGAGCCTGAGCACTTGGGCCATCATACATTGCTTTCCCAGGCACATTAGCAGGAGCTGGGTCAAAAGTAGAGCCACCAGTATTCAGACCTGCACTGATATGGGATGCAGGAGGCATCATTAGTGGTGACTCAACCTGCTGTACCATAATACTGCCCAGATACTTAATCTTTCCATCTGGAATGTAAACTCTTTAAGAGCAGGTGCAGTGACTTCCTCTTGGTGACTTTGCCTCATCTGCCATCATTTCTTCATGAGCATTCTATAGTTTCACAATATTTGTTTTTCCCAAGACAATCCATACTCTCTCGCTCTCTTTTACCACAAGTGTGGGATGTGTCTCAGCCGCAGGGTATAGCTCCGAGTGCCTCTGAGGGTCTATATTCACCCAGCAAATGTCCCCATGACCAACAGAATATGACATTAACTAGCATGGAGACGCATGGAGAGACTGTAGAATAAAGGGAAATGGCTTTTTCATGCTACTTGAACAGAGTCCTGCAATTGCATTTTGAGCCAGGCCCCATAAACTATGTAGCCAGCCAAACACACATTCATTTATTTTTCTCATGCTAGTAGACAAATCTTCATGAGAACCGAGACTTCTCTAGTGGCTAGATTAATAACTATTTGTGGAATATAAAAAGCAGCTCATGGTATTAGAAGTATCCGTTTCACCAACCAGACTATAACTTCTTGGAGGGTACAGGTGTGGACTCGCCCTGCGAGGCCTGCACTGTTGGGGAGAGTAGGGGGATGGTGTTCTTCCACAAAAAGCACTGGTGACAGGCTTTGGTGAACAATCTGCTTTATTAACGACCACGTAGTTTTTAAAGGGCAGGCAGAAGGGGTGTAACTAATTCAGGGCAACACTAACTCTGTAGGACAGAACCAACACTGGTGCCAATATGCCTCTCCAATCAGCCTGGAGGTCACGTAGCTAGGGTAGCTTTCCAGGTGGGCCTGGGCCACACCTGGGGGCAGTTTACCTGATTGGCAGAAGGCAGGGTGGGGGGAAATGTGCTCCGGGCTCCCACCGCCTGCCAGCAGTCAGGCTAACTACATGGGCTAGGCAGGCAGCCTCACGGGATCACCCACACACTGGCTTCAACATCATCCTTGTCTCCCAGCCACATACTTGAAAGGCCAGTGTAAAACAGGTGCTTGAGGGACAGCACTGTGGCAAAGCAGGCTGAGCATCTCATAGGAGCGCCGATTCGAGTTCCAGTTGCTTCACTTATGATCCAGCTCTGTGGGAGACCCAGGTGAAGTTCTAGGTTCCTGGCTCCTGCTTGGCACAGCCCTAGATAATGCAGCCATTTGGGGAGTGAACCAGCAGAGAGATCTCTGTCTCTCTGTCACTCTGCCTTTCAAATAAATAATAAGTAATTTTATTTTAAAAAGACATTTGTTTGGACATTTGTTCAGTGACTATAGCAATAAAAACACAGGTGGGTAGATGATTGAATATGGAAAGGATGTTCCTGTCTCCCAGCTTGGGCAGTACTGGACTCCTTCTTTGCTGTAGAGAGGCATGCACCTGGCTTTAAGTGAACCGTGTTCCTGAAGGGCAATCTTACATGTGCTGAGCTCAAACATGGGACAAGAGGCTTATGGCACACATCCACTTTCCCTGGTGAAAGAAACCCTCCACAGAGCCCGCCATGGCAATGTTGCTTGACAAGGGAAAAAATAAGTGAAGACTAGAAGTAATGCGAGAAACAGCCTCACCCATCCACTCAAAGCATGGACTCAGACCCAGGAAGCACAGCTTAGGAGACTTTATTAACCATCTTGCATGACCAGGGGCCTGGTGGGCCAGTACACCATGGTTGAGGCGGGCCCCTCCCCCAGTTCCTCACTGGCTGAGTACTATGGGGTTACAATCTTCCCAGCATTCCTCCAGCTCTTTTGACTACTCCTACCATCCTGGTTGCCTAAGAACTTTCCAGGTGCATGTAACCTAGCTGTTATGCTAGCTGGCTACTTGTAACTTTCCACATATCTGCAAGCTGTTATGCTAGCTAGTTGTGCACTTACAGCTAAATACCTTACTTTGAGAATGAACCAAATGTTTACTTCTCACAGTTGCATCTGACAACATGAATATTCACAGCTGACAGTCGGCAGTCAGCAGTCATATTTGGTTGTCTTCTCGTTCCTGTTGTTTCAGCTGTTCTTCCAAAGCCAAGGACACCTCTTCAAGCGTTCCAATCTGTTCTGGAAGGTTTTTTTTAAACTCTCCAGAAAGCAAAACAAATTTTATTGTGTTTCTTCACTGCTTAAGAAGGGTACTTAGAGCTCCATCTTGAATTAAGATAAATCTTAGCATTTATTCCATCACAGCAAAATACAAGTCAGAAACTTAGTGTATAAAAGCCTAAAAATTTATCAGAGAAAAAAATTGCAAGTAATTGTACAAAACAAACCAATGATTTGTTTACAGTCAAGGAACAGTGACAATATATTCCTTTATCGTGGTACAAAAAGACAAACACCAAGTACAGACACCCATCCTGACCATGGGGAAGGCAGCTGTAGGTTAGGGACTTTAAATGGCAAATTCAAGTATTTGACTTAGTTTTTTTGACAAGGTTTGCAGTGCCTGGCTCTAAATCCTGGCTCTGTGCCCCAGTTCCAGCTTCTTGCTAACACAAAAGGCATCAAGTGATGGCTCAAGTAATTGTGAGACTTGGTTGAGTTCCAGGCTTTCAGTTTGGGTCTGTTGCAGGCATTTGGGGAGTGAACCAGCAGATTTGAATTCTCTATGTCTCTCTTTCTGCTTCTTGAATAAATAAAAATCAATCTAAAATTTTTAAAGGACAACTTTGACACCATGAATGGAGATTATGATTAGGAACATTCTCTTTGGTTTGATGACCATGTAGACTAACTTCTTGGAACAGACAGGATTTTTGCTTCAGGCTGCTCTGGAGCCTGAAACCCCACAGCTGTGCAGACATGTTCTGTAGGTGCTTTGAGGACTGCTTGATATAATGTAGATAGTTTTATTGTTCTGAACTCCATCTGGTTAGATACCAGTCCCTAAAGGTTTGCAGTGGGATCCCTCTTTAGTGCGCTTCACTCCCCAAAAGTGTGTCTGCCATCGTCCTCAGAAGGGCTCTTTATCTTGTGTTTATTTAAAGACTGTAAAGTTTGTGATTTTGATCTACTTTTATAATCCTTAAATGTACATGCTTCTACCAGTGTACCAGGATTTTCCAAATTCCTGTTCAGTGTACTTCCTCGGGGTAGGCACTGTATGTGCACAGCATAAGCTGCCCCTATGTTACTGGCATCTCAGATGAGTGCCATCTGGGAGTCCCAGCTGCTCCACTTCTGATCCAGCTCCCTGCTAATGTGCCTGGGAAGGCAGCAGAAGATGGCCCGAGTGCTTGGGCCCCTGCCACCCACATGAGAAGAAGACCCAGATGAAGTTCCTGGCTCTTGGCTTTGACTTGGCCCAGCCCCTGACTGTTGTCACTATTTGGGGAGTGAACCAATAGATGGAAGCTCTCTTTCTCTATCACTCCCTCTCTCTGGCATTCTGTCTTTCAAATAAATAAATAAATCTTTTTTTTTTAATAAAAGGTACTTCCTAAATGTTAACATTATTAGCATCATAGCAAACTTTGCTAACTAGTATGTACAGTTTGGCTGAGGCACTGCTAACTTCCACATGTTCTGGAACATTCTTTCCCTTCACTTAGAGAACAAATGTTAAATAAATAATCATTCACCTTGGAAATGGAGAAAACAAGCTTTATTATAACGATTTGAGAATTTGTGCATGGTAAAGATATACACATGAATCTTGTTTCTCCTATGTTTCAAGACAGAATTAATTTAAAGTTTTTATTGTAGACTAAAGCATCCAAAATACTGTGGTACATATGTCGCTACAAACACACACTTTGATGCACAGCGTTCATTCTTTTCTTTAAATAGGCAGTCAGCAATTTGATTCATAAAAGAACAAATAATGAGAATACATCAGTGTCAATGTCAGAGAGCGCAAGACTTAGTGTTCTAGACACAAAACGTACCAAACAGGCCTATGAAGAGGGAATGTACAAAACCCAAGAAGAAAAAAAGAAGCCAAAAGAAAAGCCTCCCTATTCACACACAACACTGGAAGGTGACAGAACTGAGAATGAGGGAAGGAATTCCAGTACAAGAACACACTCTGTTGATGACAGAACATTCCGATGTCATAAAGCAAAAGCACTGAGTTTAAGGCTGTGTTCCTTTCAAAAGTTAATGGAAGTGCTGTACATTCATTGGAACAACATGGCCAATGTGTTAGTCTACTCTAGAACAGGAAACAGCTTTCATACATTCTCCACAAACACACAACCACTGCCTCACCATTCATCTTTAGAAAGGTTTTAAGATTAGCAACATGATTTGTAGCCTACTGTCATTAAAACAAAGCAAGATACTTATTTATACTAAACAAATCTTTAATGGGCACTTAGTTTCCTTTATGGCAACACTAGGTTCCTAGTTATCAAAAATATTAAAATAACTGTAAAGTTTAAAACCCTGCAACATTTACAGAAAGCAACAGTATTACGATTTTCAGTTTTCTGTAAAACTAGATAATGTTTGCATCAAATAGCTTCAATTTTATACTACTGGGAACTTGTCTTGTTTTAAAATTATTTAACTAAACACACGCCTCCCTTCTCAGAGGTTGTTAAGTAGACAGGATACTACTGAATCCCAGTTAGAAAAAGATTCTTCCCACTGAAGTTCTTGAAGACTATCCCGTATTTCTTGGCCATTTTCTCCAATTAACTCGGTGCTATCACCAAAGCATTTGTTAACCCTTCGGGGTTAGGAATTCATCAGTACTTGCCGCTACACTACTATTCCAGTTAATTCCATGTTTGTACATACCCTGTATATTTCGTAGTGGAAGCAAGCATGTTCTAGTTGCATGGCTCTGGAGGATGTATTTGCCTCGAATCTAGTTAGAGTAAATTAAAATAAGGAAAGGTGAGGACTCGCTTAGTTCTGGAGACTAAAGTTTGGTCAAAATACTAGTTAGTACTTAAAAAAAAATGGCAAACAGTCACAGAAGCTTTGTGTTCATGTGTTTCTGGATGGCCAGGTGACTAACTTCCTGCGTCCAGCAGGGAGGGGCTGTCCCAGGACGTCACTGACCTTGCAACCCTACCTGGCAATGGTTTGCCGTAAGTGCCCAGGGGAAATCTGAACCTTTCAGAGCTACTTATCATGAACGTATGACAGATTCTGTACACTGACAAAGCGAAATCAAGCAAATATGGTAGTCTAGAAAAAAAATGCCACTTATTTTAATATCCTTCTCACTTTACCAGAAACCATCTTCCATAGAATGTGACAGAATTTCATTTAAACCTTGTCTATTTGTATCTCATAAGCAGCACTGTCCCCCAAAATATGCTTACCAAGAAATACAGTAAATGCACATGTATATCCAAGTGTGACATGTTCTCTGTATGTTAACACATATGAGTACACATTTGGGGGGACAAAGTCAGAGTTTCCTGGAGTGCTCACAGGACATGTTTCAGCTCTGGACAATGGAACAGGTCCAAACCAAAGGCTGTCCTGTTTCATTCCAGGCTGTGTCAGTATGGACATGAAAAACAATGAGCATTGTGTCCAGTCTAGCCTGGACAGACATGACATGGCGGCTGGTTCATTTATAAGTCAGTTTCTAAGTTCACAGATACAAATGTGCAAAAATCCTCTTTGAGTAAGCTAATTTTAAGGTCACTGGCCTGTGACAGAATCAAAATAGGAAGCCATTTTTTACTTGTGAAAATAAACTAAAATTAATTTGAATAACTTAGAAAGTTTTCTTTTTAGAGTATAACTAGGAACTACCAACAGTCTAGCCTATCTTCCAGGCAAAGTGTTAGTCAATGGAAAAATACTTTCCCTCGCAGAATGTAAGCTACAAAAGGGTAGGGATTTCTGTCTGTTTCATCACAGTATTCTCAGTGCCTGGAAACTAGCAGGCACTCAGAAAATACGAGTGGTTATATAGAAAGGCTTATTTCACTGATGTTAGGAAACAGTATCTTGGTTTAACATTTAAAAAAATGTTACTGGATTTGACAGGCTTATCTCAGACAGGCTCAAACATACTAAAAACTCTACCTAACTAAAAAAACAAACCACTGACCCTAAATGAAAAATCTTCCCAAGAAAACGTTTTCCCCTCAGCGGTTGGTTTTAAATTTAATAGACAACTGGAAGTAGCTAGATTCCCTTCTAAATTTTAAAAGTCCTATAGAGAGAATGAAGTCTAAATTAATAAGAAAGAGACATCACATTCAAATAATCATACATATGGGAAATGTTTTCTTATAGTACAGTTCTAAGGTGCTTCCAGTGAAAACGATCCCAAAGTCATTATCAAAAATGCCAAACACAACATCTTTTTTGGTAGAACTGAGTTAAACAAATTAAACAGTGGAAACAGACTGCATCTTATTTTACAGTATCAATGACAGATTAACAATTGATTAACAATTTCCCAAAATGCACTTATACTTAATTTTAAATGCACTGTAACTCAAGTTCTGCTTTTCTTTTGACCTGCCTTCCTGCCTTTTTTTTGTTTTTTCCTTTTTTGCTTAGAAAGCACAGAAGGCTATTTTCTGACTCAAAGTCAGCTACCACCATCACTCCTAGAAAATGGCAAAAATGAAATCTGCTTGAGGTTGGCTCTAGGACGGTTTTCAACTGCGCAGTGAAGGAATGTGCTGAAGAATGGCTGGACGATGCCTCCGTCTTTCAGAGTGCTGCCTATCTCAATACACCAAAGACTCAGCTATAATATATATATGTATATATTGTACATTCTATCTTACCCTAATCGCATATACATAGTCCCTTAACGCCTCTACTAGTCATTAAACAATGATAAATAACCATAACATGCCCTTACCTGTAATGCTCTCAAGATAACACAACTTTGGTAACACTTGCTTTCTAAGGGGGGAATCGTTAATCCATCAATCACATGCCTTTGGTTGACACCATCAGTCCTCCAAAGGGCTACTTATGGCTCTCTGTCCTAGGATCCTGGTGTCCTATCACATGTGCTGACGTTTTGCAAGAGGTAAAGCTTTCGCTTTCGTGAACTGGGAGAGGAAAGACACATGTGCAAACATGGCACACAAAACGTGACTTTTTCATGATTGCACTCCAGTGCAGCCATCTGGAGATGACAAGGCTGTCTGTTCACCAAAAGGCAAAATCACTTTTGGAATATGCTTCTCAAAGCACGAGGAATTTCAGGCTTCCCTGGAAATGTACTTGGTTTTCTGTGAGCAGGAATGAGAAGGTGGAAAGAACACAAACAAAGGATCTTTGATCTAACCCAGAAAGATAGGGGAATTTGCATTGATTCTTAAGTGCTAAACTCAAGAGGCCAGCTGATCAAGCTAGGATGGTTTTGCAAGACTGTCTTTTTTTTTTTTTCTAAAATAATTTATGTGGAGCTGTTGATAACCAAAAAAATGCCACAAGAGTAATACCTCCTGTAAAAGTGAGGTTAGAACATTCCCCAGGTCCTATGACCTAGGCTCAATAAAGAATATAACTACAACAGATTTTGTCATTGTTTTGTTTCTGGAAGCTCTGTGCAAAAGCTACCATTCACAGGATTAATAAATACCTTTATGTAGTCTAGTTTTTTTTTTTAATGCTTGCTTGATTTGCAAAATCAGTTTAACTACATAAATCCCTGTCCTATAAGCCATAGTTCACAGGTGTAAAACTTTGCAGTTTTTACAGATTCAGTAGAAGAGATTTTTTTTTTTCTTTTTCAAACCCTAAAGGTGAATTATGGAAATTGGATAAGCAGTTTTTAAGGAAATTGTTACATTCAGAAATAACCTTGAAAAGTTCGCCATCGATTCTCTCTGACATGAAGTCTAATCATGATCTGGTCCCCCGTGGAGAAATCCATTCCAGTTTGTAGTGCAAGACCTTGGGAAGGGGGTGTCCAGCTGCCCATGATTACTGTAAGTATCGATAGACCTTGAAACAGTGATTTCCAGAGTCTGCAACCACAACATGGCCATCTGAGGTCAGGGCCAGGCCTTGGGGGCCATAGAGGGGGTCAGCAGATGTGTTAATGTAAGACAAAAATGATCCGCTTCCATCAAAAACCTGCAAAAAATACAGTCGTGTTATAAAGAAGGTTATAGTAATATGCTGAGACATTGGTTAGAAAATGCTTGATGCCTTTTTTTTTTTTAAACAAAAAAGCATGTAACATCCTAAGGTTGTTTAGGCCACTGTGGTATATACAAGGGTTCTTCAAAAAGTTCATGGAAAACACGTATTACTAAAAAACTATGTATGGATTTCAAAATTTGTGCACCCAACAAACTTCTCTCTTCATTCCATTCTTCCATGAACTCTTCAAAGCTCCCCCTCCTCCTTTTCTGGGTGCCAGATCTCACTCCTACGCTATAGTGGCTGCTCAGGTATCTGACGTTCATGGTCCTGGATGGTGTTTGCAAAACGAATGGCCCTCATTTTTCATGCTCCGCCTTCTCTTCCCTTTCGAGCCTCGTATCTCCCTTCCATCCCCAATCACAAGGAAGAGTCAGCAACCAGATCACAAATGGTCCCGAGTCATAACATGCAATGAGAAATTAGAGAGATTGCTTTTTCCTGTTCAGAAAGGAGTTGTAAGAAGTCAATGGCTCAGTATGTACATTTCATACACCGAGGTCGTCTGCTGCTCTGTAAGCTTCTGTGATGAGGAAATAAAAGGAGCAAGTTCAGGACTTAATGTCCCCTTCCCCTGATCCGGTCTGGTCTTCTGACCTTTTGGTGTGGCCTGCATGGTGTTTTAAAAGGCAGTGTAACTAGGTGGGTGTTACAGGGGTCACAATCCAAACAGTTGAGCATCTGTGATCCCAGATAGTACTGCTTTGTGAACTTAGTTCCCTGTCTGGCTTCTATAGCATATCAAAGTCTTCATGAATGCCTCCTTCAGGGCAGACGGCCACTGGAATAATTGGGATCAATAAATTGGAGAAATAAAAGCATTTTGTGTTACACTGATAACATCAACTCTTCTTCTGAGAGGCAGATAGCTATGTCAGATTTGAAATGCTGATCACTGCTATCCTCATGGAGACATATAAAAGCTACCAGACTTAGCTATGCTATGAACTCTGGTGCATGACACAGGGCCGTGTCAGCAAGGGTGAACAGAGCTGTCTATAAATGCATGCTTACAGCCATGCAGGTGTGTGCATTGAGAAACCAGAGCAAAGAACGGTCTAGAACTCTCCATCAACTCCCCTGACAGTCTGGCAAAGACCATGTAGACCCCATGTTAGAATTCTGTTTAAAGTTTTTTGCCACGGGATATAACCAATCTTATTATTTCTTAAACAAAATGCCAAATGTCATTCATGATTCCTAAATGATCAAAACATAAATTCATTATTATTATTTTGTTAGCTTTCAATTTTGAAATAATTGTATATTCATAGGAAGTTGCAAAGATAATAGAGAGAGGTCTTGCGTCCCCTACATCCAGTTCATCCAATGTTTATATTTTCTGATTCCAGAATCTCATAAAACCCAAAAAACTGACTTTGTGGTGTCTATGTATAGTTGTCATTTTGCCACGTGTAGATTTGTGTAACCAACACCACCATCAGTGTACAGAACTATTCCATAAATCTCCCTTATGCTACCCCTTTATAGTTCTATCTCCTTCCCATATCCCCATCACATCTCTATCTCTTGCAACTACTAATCTGTTTTTCTTCTCTAATTTTGTCATTTCAAGAATGTTACATAAATGGAATCATACACTATGTGATCTTCTGAAAGTGCCTTTTCTCACCTGGCATGCTGCACTTGACATGCATCCAAGTTCTTGAGTATATCATTAGTCTATTGCTTTTTAGTGCTGTGGCTATTTTAATTGCTCCAACTTCCATTTGTTGAAAAGGCTACCATCCCTCCCTTGAATTGCTTTCTGTGCTTTTGTCAAAAGTCATTTGGCTGTACATGTGTGGGAGCTATTTTTATATGTTCTATTCTCTCCATTAATGCATGTGTCTGTCTCCCCACCAACATCACAGTCTTACTGCAGCCATATGGCAAATCATGAAACTTGATAGAGGGACTTCTCTCACTTTATTCTTTTTCCAAATTGTTTTAGCTATTCTAATTCCTTTGCCTAGCTACATAAACATTAAAGCAATCTTTTCTTTATCTACCAAAACATCCTGCTGGGATTTTGTATTAAGCCTGTATATCAGTTTGGGGCCTACTGACATCTTTGTTGAGTCTTGCAATCTATAACATGGTTTATCTCTCCACTGATTTAAATATATTATTTGATGTCTTGAAGCAATATTTTATGGTTTTCAGTACACAAATTCTGGACATGCTTTGTTATACCAAAGTATTTTGTTTTGTTCAGCAATTGTGAAATGGTGTTGCATTTTTAACTCCAGGTCTAGTTTCATTCTTCCGCATGTTGACATCCAATTTTCCCAGCACGAGTAACAGGAAATATTCCTTTTTTCAATGGATGTTCTTTGCACCTTCGTCAAAGATCAGTTGGGAAAAGATGCATGAGTTTACTTCTAGAGCCTCTATGCTGTTCTGTTGATCTATAGATCTGTTTTTATGTGAAATCCATGCCATTTTAATTACCATAGTTTTTTTTTTTTAAATATATCTTAATGTTAGACAATATATAGCCTCCTGCTTTGTTCTTTTTATTCAAGATTCTTTTTGGCCATTCAGAGTCTTTTGTGTTTCCATACAAAGTTTAGTAGTTTTTTTCCCTAGTTTTGTTAAAAATATCACTGACTGGTAATTTCACTGATCCTGAAAACTGTTTTGGGTAATATGGGCATTTTAGTGACATTGATTCTTCTAATCATGAACATGGGATGTCTTTCCAGTTCTTAGTGTACTCTCCAATTTCTTCTATCAATGATTTATACTTTTTATTGTAGAAATATTTCACCTGCTTGGTTAAATTTATTCCTAGGTGATTTTTTTTGTGTGGTAGCTATTAGAAATGGGATTGCTTTTTGATAGCTTTTTCAGATAATTCTTTATTGGTGTATAACAACTGCTGCTTGTTTTTGCACGTTGACTTTGTACTCAGCAACTCTGCTGAACCTGTTTATTCTAACAGCTTTCCAGTGAAGTCTTTGGCACCTTCTAAATATCAGACCACATTATCTCGAAACAGAGACCATTTTTTACTTCTTCCTTTCTAATTTGGATGCTCTTTATGTCTTTCTTTTGCTTAATAGTCTAGCCTAGGACTTCTAGTCCTAACTTCAATAAAAAAAGATGAAAGTGGACATCATTTTCTTGTTCCAGATCTTAGAGAGAAAGATTTCGGCTTTTCCCATTCAGTCTGATATTAGCTGTTGGCTTGTTATATATGGCCTTTACGATATTGAGGTATGTTCCTTTTATACTTCAGAGTTTTTATCATAAAAGGATATTGGATTTTATCAAAGGTTTTTCTGCACCTTTTGAGATGATCATATGATCTCTGACTTTCATTCTGTTGATGTAGCATATCATAGTTTTTTTGATTTCTGCATGCTGAACCATCCTCCAGCCCTTAAATGGAATCCCCTTGATCGTGGTGAATAATTTTAAATCATGTTTTGGAATCCGTTTGCTAGTATTTTGTTTAGGATGTTTGCTTCTGTGATCATCAAGGATATTGCTTGTAGCTTTGTTGTGACTTTGGTGTTGGTATATGTGCTTTTTAAATCAGCACATTACATAACATGTAGTAATGGGTCTAATGATAACTATGATTTTGAAGTTGTGATAATATAATTGATAATTTACAATGTCTACTACATGTAATCTGACATGAAAATTTTGGTGATTTCCCTTGGTGACAGAGTCAAGGGTATTATTAAAATTACTATGATTGTTGCCTTTAACCATGATGAAGGGAAATAACAAATAAAAGAAGTTAGTAAAAATAATATAGTAATTTGCTGTTCAATGGATCTCTTGAATCACATCCAAAAGCCCTTTGGATGCAGAGTGTGGGGTGCATGTTAAAAACCCCCTCAATTTGGTAATCTGCTGCTTAGGACCCTGCTTAGTTTGGTCCTTCTGAGGAGATTATCTATGTCTGAGGACCCAACCAATGCAGAATGAAAAGCACTTCAGGTTGGAGGACAGCCAATTCATCACTTTTAATCAACAGCAACCACTCTACACATACACCCGGGGATGCTCGCCTACCTGGATCCTGCTGTTTCCCCAGTCTGCCACAATGATGTTCCCGTTTGAATCCACTGCCACGCCTGTTGGGGCATTAAACTGCCCATTTCCTTCTCCATTTGAGCCAAATTTCAACATGAATTCTCCTTCCTGATTGAACACCTGTATCAAAGATTTAAAAATAAATTTCTTTTCAATTAAAAACAGTTGACCCAACACTATAGATTTTAAAAATATCTACCTGAGCAGGTTATTTATTACAAGATCTTTGACTTAAGACATAGAAAAAAAATCTGCAAACTAGATCCATATCAATTGTCATTTCCCAATTTACTATGTAAGTCTGATTTGTCAATTGTTAAATCGCTTTTTTGTTTACATCTGATTATTAATTATATGAAAAATACTTGTAAATTATAAAATGCTATACAAATATAAGGTGGTATGAGTGAGGAGAGCTACAATTTTCAACAGTCTTATTCTTTCTGCCTTTAAGTAAAGTTAACTTTTAAATGGGCATGGTATGTCTAACAGCTGGGGTGATCATCCAGTTTGAATCAGAAAGTAGGAATTTCGTGTGAAGGTAGGTGCTCAGAATGTATTGCTGTCTTACCATACCCATTTAACAAGAAAGGGTAGACTGGACTTCATGCTTAGAAAAGGGAAAATTCACAGCGTGTGTGTAAGTGAGTGACATAGCAGTGGAGGAAGAGTAAGAAAAGGGGCTTTTTTTGTGTGCCCCCAGAAAATGTTAGTTAAAGCAGTTTTTGTGATTCTAAGGATTTGCAGAACAGAGCTACTGAGAGAAGGAAGGCTGTGAGAAGTGAAGGATTAGACTGATCTCTCAAGCAAATTCTCTTATGTAACTGATGTGGTCAAGCAATGGATTTCTGTGGTTAATTAAATATTCTTATTAATTGAGTTACCATACATGTATCAAATACAGAATACTGATCTTGAGAGAATTAAATAGTTACTGTGTTTAATGATAACATAGTAAGCACTAGTTTATACTGATTCAGATGATATTTACTCGCTTTGAAAGGTCTCTAGGACGTATCTTAAGCTTCCATTATCATACTGCCTAGATGCTTAGAAATATTCATCAGCAAAGCAAAAAGTGTCGTGTGCAAAGCACCTTTACAGACATGGAACTGGGAAAGAGTTCACCACAACCGAGCACAGATGGAATCTGAAGGTGCCTGGAGAATCCTGCTAGTGCTTTTTTTCAAAACACGTATCTTAAAATGCATTTATGAGAGGGGCAGAGAGAGGGACAGACAGAAAGATCTGCTGGTTCACTCCCCAGATGCCCACGATGGCTTGGGGTCGGGGGGTGGGGCCCAAGCTGGGAGCTGAGAACTCTATCCAGGTTTCCCTTGTGGGTGAACTGTCACCACAGCCTCCCAGGTCTGCATTAGCCAGAAGCTGGAGTTAGGAGCCAGAGCCAGGGACTGAACCCAGGCACTCTCATGGGGTCACAGACATCTTAACCAGCCCGTGAATCACAACGCCAAAGGCCCACCCCTCACTGATTCTTCAGGGTGGACAGATAAGAACAACCAGTTCTTACTAAGATATTATGCTTCAGACTCCTTTTCCCTGACTCTTCCAGTCCTTGTTTACAGGCAGCATTGGGTTTTACGGACCAACAGGAGTGTGCTTATATAGGGGAGGACAAGTTATTAATCCCTGCTCTTTCCTTTATTAATTCCCATGGCTCATCTTTGTGTGTGTGTGTGTTTGTGTTAACATCTTCGTCAGCATGCTTTCCTTGGCATAATCCAAACAGTCCCAGGTCATCTGCTTCATTTTGGAACGATGGACAACGTGCTATATTGTCCCTTTTGCTCTGCATGAAGAGACCACAGGTGGTTGTCCTCCTTTGCCCAGGGTCTCACTTCCTGCTGTTTCGGCTACCCATGATGGCAGCATGAAGATTTGAAATGGAAAATTCTAGAAATACATGCTTATTGTAGCACATGAGTATAGTTGTTCCTTTGGTTCTTAGTTGTTGTCATTAGTCTGTTGCTGGGTTTAATTTACAAATTAAACTCTACCATAGGGATGAGTGTATAGGGAAAAACATGGAATGCATAGGTTCAGGTGCTATCTGTGGTTTTGGCATCTACTGGGGGCCTTAGAACACTTTCTCCACAGACACTGCACTGCAGACAGCTGAAAAAGTAATGACGGCAGACTAATTGTTAGCCTGACCTACACTGTTTTGACATTTACCAAAAGAGCCCTGAATCCAGAACTGCTAACTGCTGTTCTATCAGAGACAGAAGTACAAGTTTCTCATAGAAGTTACATGGCAACAGCTGTCATGGAGAAGAGGGAAAACAAAACAAGGCTATGATTTTATTAAATAAGAGGAAAACAGCATTGAAATAAATGCCTAACATAATCTACCTCTACTGGACTGAAAACTTAAACAGGTCTTAGAATCTCATGAATTATACATTTGTCATGTCTCCTTTTCTCCTCTAAAAATGTCATTTAAGCATTTACAAATTACATCAATATGTAATCTATATGAATTAATATGAAAACATACGCAAGAGCGTGAGCTGAAATAGCTTTTGTAGCGTTGCTCTTTGTAAGTATCCATAGTAAGCTTCCTTCTAAATCTCTGGATGATAATCCCTTCCCAGCTTCAAACTCCTGCTCCTATCGAATGCCACCTCCAGCTGGAAGGCTGCCTGACAGCCTTAACACAAAAAGCTCTTCTGGAAATGCATAGAACTTTGTGTGTCCCTGTTCTTCTGAAACCCTGCATTGCCATTTGCTTTGCATTTGGGATACTTCTGTGTGTTTTCTTCCCTTCTGCAGTGTCAGCCAGGGCTGGTCAACAGGAGCCGTCCCACATACAGTGCCAGCTGGCTCCCCGACAGGAAGGGCTGGGGGCCACAGCGGTGCGCAGTGAAACAGGGCAACTCCCTGAACCACCGCTGTCTGGGCACAGCCTACACCAGGTGTTTGCTCAGCTTAGCACGGTTAGGGTTTAGGGATGGAAATGCACAAGCCTCATTCCTGCGGCCTCTTCGGGTGTTCAAAGTCCCATTGCTGCGATGAGGGCTTGGCCTAGCAGTGAAGATGTGGGTGTCCATACCAGAGATATGGGTTTGAGTCTCGGCTCCTCTCTCATCCCAGCTTCCTGCTAATGCATACCCTGGGAGGCACGGCTGATGGGTCAAGTGCTTGGGTCCCTGACACCCACAAAGGAGACTGGACTGAGTTCCTGGCTCCCAGCTTCAGCCATGCTCAGCCTGGCTGTTGAGGGCATTTGAGGAGTGACCAGCAGATGGCACTCTCTCCCTCCCTGCCTCTATAAAACTACTACTACTACTAAAAAACCCAATCCTACCCCTTATCTATCATTCCATAACTTTGGGTGCGCCATGGTTGTCTCTAAGTACAAACTTTTGCCAATGGCCTATCACCCTAGGCTCTATGTTCCCATTAAATGGCTCATTTTTTGAAATTTAAATGAAGTTACTTATAAGGAAGGCTTTATATAACTTCTGTAAATGCAAGCCAGTATTACTTGATGTAAGCAGATGGGAACCCTAAAAATCAACACAGAGCCCTGAAAATAAAAATGTCTACCAGTGCAGTGCCCACGGCCACCTGGCACACTTGTGGTAGAACACACATCACACCCTGAGGAGACAGTTCTAGAATATTACTGAACCTTTCCTCATCAATTCAGTAAATGGGGAATTCCTTTTCAATCACTTTATTATAATGTCCTGATTTTAAAAATGTTGAATCTTGCCCCTCCTGTACCTAGTGAGGAAGATGCACTATATTATCAGAACTTTATTTTCTAAATAACACCAAACGTGTAAAAGCAAATTTTCTTAATTTGATCTCCAAGTCAGCCTAATTTACATGTTTTAAGCTAAGAAACAACTGCCACCATATTTTGTTTAAATCCCTGACTCTCCCAAGTCCGTATGTCCAGGTTCAAACTTGCTCCTGTCAGCAGCAGCAAAGTCCACCCTTCAGGTTAACCTGAACCCCTCGATCCTCTGTGTGCATGTTAGCATTACATTCTTTTCTCCCTGCTTGATTTCTCCATGAAAGCAGTTAGCAATTTACAACCATTGAGGTGCCTGAAATACCTTGACGGAATGATTATGGAAATCTGTAACAATAATCTCATTATTGCTATTTACAGCTGCAAAATGGGGACCTGCAATAAAGATAGAAAAAAAAAACAGGTGAGAACTCCATCAGCATCGCAGTTACTGTAACAAGAAACAAACACGTTTCACATATTACTTAGTTACTTATGAGAACAAAGGATCAGAGAACCAGTCCTTGAAAGGAAAGCCAGCCAGGCCACTGGCCCCAGATTACTGGTTTTTCTACACGTGCGGCTCTCCACTGACTCCCGGCAGACCAAGCGAAAGGCCCCAGCAGCCCTGCTGAAGTGAGAAGGGCAGGGAGCATCAGCGTTTGTTCTCCACACCATCATCTGGAGGACACACCTGCCAGCTTCCCTCAATATGTGTTAGTCAGTTTGAGGCCATCATCTCCCACTAGGGAGGACCCCGCAACTCTTAGCATCAGGAAAGAAACTCCAACGTGGGAAAAAGGAAGGAGGGAGGGAGGGAAGGAAGAAAGGAAGGAAGGAAGGTAGGAGGGAAGGAAGAAAGGGAAGGAGAGAGGGAGGGAGGGAGGGAAAAAAAAGAGAAAGAGAAGGAAAGAGAGAGAAGACAGAGGGAAAGAGAAAGAGGGAGAGAGAAAGAAGAGGAAGGGAGTGGAGGGGAGAAGGGAGGAGAGGGAAGGGAAAATTGAGCGAAAATGCACACTTCCTAATTTTGGGTGGCATTCAGAAGCTGGTGGGACTGGAGACAAAGCACAGAGAAAGGTGATGCCAATGAGTGCTCAACGCCCAAAGCAGCCCTTCCAAAGGAAACTGCCGTCAAAGCCTGTTCCTGCAGCCATGGAAGTCTGAGGAATTCCTCACTGCAAGGTGCGGCACCGGAAAGACTGCCCTTCCTGCGCCCAGCACATATTCCCGACCCCTGTTCTCTTAGAAAACCTTAGAAAGGTAACAAAATTTCTCATGGGGGGGAGTCTTTAAATAAAACCACAGCTTAGTGGAAGCAGGAGCTACTCCACTGTTCCTCAAAACACTTTTGTCTTCAAAATTTTCATTTTAACATTTGCTTTGTGTTGAACGTGAATATCTATCGGAAGATTAGATTTCCAGGCTGTGAACTGCCGCCAATAAAAGCCGACTGTGGCTGACAGCTCGGCTTACAGCTGGTGGAGGGGCGGAGGAGCAGCTGACCATGCTTTCGCCCAGAGTTCGTCCCCAGTGTCTTTCCCACAGCCAGCAAACACACTGGGGACGTGGCATCTTCACCATGCTCCGACAGCATGCAAATGTGAGCAGAAGAGGCGTAGAAAAGGGGGTTTACATATTACCATCGAGTGTACCTGCAAACTGCCTGTCCCCATTTCCTCGGCTACCAAACCTGGTGACTATTTTTCCGTTTGGCTGGAAGATAAACACGCAGCACGCCTTGTTGTCCACCACAATGATGTGCCCGTTGCGGTCCACAGAAACTCCTTTGGGCCCCATCAGCTTTCCTGATCCAATTTTTGTCTGTTAGGAACAAGAGCAGAAATGAAGTACAGATGCCACAGTTGAAGAACACAAAGACGTTTTAGTCAACACTTGAACACAGGTGCTCAGCTACTCATGTATCACAGGGATCTTCTGTCTCAGAAAAGTGGCTTTAACACATCCATTATCTGCTATTGACAGTTACAGGAAATTCTTGGCATCTCCATCAAAAAATATTCTAGAACATCCTCAAACTGGGGTCACAGTGCCTTTCTAAAGAGGCAGCACTAGGGGCATGCACTGTGGCATAGTGGGTAGAGCTGCCGCCTGCAGTGCCGGCATTCCATATGGCCGCCGGTTCGAGTCCTGGCTGTTCTACTTCCAATCCAGCTCTCTACTATGGCCTGGGAGAGCAGTAAAAGATGACCCACGTCCTTGGGCCCCTGCAGCCACATGGGAGACCCAGAAGAAGCTCCTGGCTCCTGGTTTTGGATTGGCACAGCTCCAGCCATTGTGGCCAATTGGGGAGTGAACCAGCAGATGGAAGATTTCTCTCTCTCTCTGCCTTTCCTCTCTGTGTAACTTTGACTTTCAAATAAATAAATAAATCTTAAAAAAAAAAAAAGAGGCAGCATTGTAGAGCAAAAAGTCACCAATCAGGAGACTATCCTGTTACTGTCACTTGCTTTGAACATACCTGATACAACACAAATGAATTTAATTTTCCAAAACTTCAGATTCCTTATATACAGTATTGAAAAATGGAAAAAGAAAAACAAAAACTGACCTCCATAACTCCCAGTGGTATTTTTGCAATATGCATTAAGCAAACTAATGCTAAGAAGTTACTGGGAGGAATGACAGTAAGCAGTCAGCAACAGGAATCCATCCCTGGCACTGTGATATAGCATAGTTGTCAGGCATCTACCACTGAACTTAGCTAGCATTAAGTGGCACCTGAGTGGGAGTGATGTCTTGTGTCCACCACTAGGTACTCACAGCCTACCACACTTCTTGGCCTATACTAAGTCCTCAGCAAGTGTCTGCTGAACATCTTAGTAAAAAAGGTCTAGCGTTATTGGTCCAGGCCAATCCAGGGTGGGTTTTGGTATCTGCAGGGGGTTGGAAACAAATCTCCATGGATACTGAGAGGCCACATCTTAGAAAGTGTGTTAGTGGTAGCCGATAACACCATGAAAAGTTATATTCTTTTTTTTTTTTAAAGATTTTTTTTATTTATTTGAAAGTCAGAGTTACACCGAGAGAGAAGGAGAGGCAGAGAGAGAGAGGTCTTCCACCCACTGCTTCACTCCCCAAATGGCCACAGCGGCAGGAGCTGTGCCGATCTGAAGCCAGAGGCCAGGAGCCAGGAGCCAGGAGCCAGGAGCTTCTTCCAGATCTCCCATGTGAGTGCAAGGGCCCAAGGACTTGGGCCATCTTCTACTGCTTTCCCAGGCCATAGCAGAGAGCTGGATCGGAAGAGGAGCAGCTGGGTCTCGAACCAGCGTCCATATAGGATGCCAGCACTACAAGCCACAGCGTTAACCCACTGAGTCACAGCGCTGGCCCCAGAAGTTATACTCTTATAGTTTCTTCTTTAGACCTTCTGTTTCCTCTCTGCATCAGCCCTGTCTGATGGAAGCAGAACATGAGCCACAGAGGTTGTTTTAAATTTTCTAATTCAGGAATGAGAGCTTTCCTACAGTGGGGAGAGAATGACTCTGTATCACCCTTTACTCTTGTAAGTTTACAAACGAGCAAGATCCAGATTTGATCAAAGCGACATGGTCACCTAGGAGAGAACAAGTGGTTTCTCAGCAAGGACATCTGCTGTGTAACATTGACTCTGATTCTGTGTTGTCCAGCCCCAAGATCAGAGAGGCCAGGAAACTATCCTGTTACTGTCACTTGTTTGTCACACGACGGCAGGTAAAGAAAGGGCTCTGTGAGAACATTCTTGCCGGAATGTAAGAGGTCAGAAGGAAGAGGTGGCATTCTGATTATTGAAACTAAGCATATATTTCACAGGGATCACTTTTCAGTTAAAATTTAAACACACAATTAACACACAATTATTCTTAGGTGTTTAAATTTTAACTGAAAAGTGATCCCTGTGAAATATAAGAGTGGGAATAACAGAGAGAGGAGATGTACAATTTGGGACATGCTCAATTGGACCTGCCTCAAATGATGGAGTTAGAATCGTGCCAGGGGATTCCAATACAATCCCATCAAGGTGGCATGTACCAAGGCCATCTCACTAGTCCAAGTGATCAATTTCAGTTCACAATTGATCACACTGATAGGTCTAAGAGTGAAAGGGATCACACAAACAAGACTAGTGTCTGCTAATACTAACTGATAGAATCAAAAAGGGAGAGAATGATCCAACATGGGAAGCGAGATACACAGCAGACTCATAGAATGGCAGATGTCCTAAATAGCACTCTGGCCTCAGAATCAGCCCTTAATGCATTCGGATCTGGCTCAAGAGCCCCTGAGAATATTTTAGGCATGGAAAGCCAAGACACTCTGAAAAAAAAAAAAAAAGACCTAAATGAAAGATCTCTGTGAGTGAGATCCCAGTGGAAAGAACGGGGCCATCAAAGAAGGAGGTGCCTTTCTCTGAAGGGAGGAGAGAACTTCCACTTAGACTATGACCCTGTCGGAATAAGATCGAAATCGGCAAACCCTAAAGGCTTCCATAGCCTTGGCAACTCATGACTAGAGCCTAGGGAGATTACTGACGCCATAAACAAAAGTGTCAAATTGTTAAATCAACATCAGGAGTCACTGTGTACTTAAGTCTCATGTGGGATCTGTCCTTAATGTGTTGTCCAATGTGAAGTAATGCTATAACTAGTACTGAAACAGTATTTTTACACTTTGTGTTTCTGTGTGGGTGCAAACTGATGAAATCTTTACTTAGTATATACTGAATCGATCTTCTGTATATAAAGATAATTTAAAATGATTAAAAAATCTTGGTGTTAAATTGGAAATTGCATAGATAATTAATCAATTTCTTAAAAAAAATCATGTAGGATCTCTGTCCATAATGTGCTGTACATTGTGAATTCATACTATAACTAGTACTCCAACAGTATTTTTCACTTTGTGTCTCTATGTGAGGGCAAACTGTTGAAATCTTTATGTAGTATGTACTAAACTGATCTTCCGTGTATAAAGAGAATTGAAAATGAATCTTGATGTGAATGAAAGGGGAGAGGGAGCGGGAAAGGGGAGGGTTGCGGGTGGGAGGGAAGTTATGGGGAGGGGAGCCATTGTAATCCATAAGCTGTATTTTGGAAATTTATATTCTTTAAATAAAAGCTTTATTAAAAAAAAAAAGAAACTAAGCATATAGGGGCTGGCACTGTGGCGCAGCAGGTTAAATCCCCAGCCTGCAGTGCTGGCATCCCTTATGGGTGCTGTTTCGAATCCTGGCAGCTCCTCTTCCAATCCAGCTCTCTGCTATGGCCTGGGAAAGCAGTAGAAGATGGCCCAAGTCCTTGGGCCCTTGCACTCACATGGGAGATCTGGAAGAAGCTCCTGGCTCCTGGCTTTGGATCAGCTCAGCTCTGGCCACTGTGGTCATATGGGGAGTGAACCAGCAGAAAGGAAGATCTTTCTCTCTCTCTCCCTCTCTCTGGCTCTACTTCTCTCTATAACTCTCTGTCTTTCAAAATAAAATAATTTTTTTAAAAAAACTAAGCATATGATCACCACCTAGCATTAGGGACTCGAGCAGTTCCTCAGAATGGATAATCATCTAGAATAAAAACAGAAAATAAAGGATGACTTCCATTCTATCACATAGTGGTATAGTAACAGGTAGGACAGATAAAAAGAACAACTTAAACACTTAAACAAAACTCCTTTTCCTTCTCCCTCCATCACTCTTAGTTTAGCCACAGTGGATCCTACCAAGTGTAATCAGAATCACTGCCTTTGGCCTGCCTCTGTTTCCCACCTTAAAACAGAACAGCACACAAAAATGTCTTAGCCTCTGGCTTTGGAATGGTCAAGAATCAGAGTGCTGAACTCAACAAAGAGGTTTATAAATTGAAGAGGAAAGAGATCATTTAGAAAATGGTGGCTGCTTGAGGCCTCTGTATTTGTTCTGATCACAAAAGGTTCCGAGATGAGCTGGAAGACATGTCAGGAAGCAAGAGGAAGGGAGAAGAACTCGAGGAGGCAGAGAGGAATGAAAAGGGAAGCTAAGAAACTGGGGAGTAAAAGGAAGAGAGGGGACAAGGTGTTCCCTCTCTGGAACCGTTAGGAGCAAACACAAATAATCTGAGCTGGTGGTAAAGGCGTGTCTTTCTCAGCACCTGTTTAATTTTACAAAGTGCCACCCAAGAAGAAAACAAGTATCTCTGGGTATTTAGTGGCATGGACATTGCCCGTGGATGAACTCCTGCTATGGTACTAAAGTGTTTCTACCTGCTGTGCTTCTACCCTCGCTTGGGGTTTTGGTCAACACCCATCATAAGAAAGGGTGCTGTGGAAACTACACCATTTCCATTTCCTCAATCCTCTGGGGATGCGGGGTGCTTTGTGTTTATTCCAGTTAAGAGTCACAGTATTCCAACCTTAAGAATCCAGTTCTTCCAAGAAGCATGTCCATTACTGGCTAATGAACCACTGAATGAAAAATGATTAATTCTGGGAGTTCTCTTGGATATAAAACTGTTATCTCAATATTCAAAGCCTGTTTTTAGTATAAGCTACTGAATTTATAGACTGGTGGCTTTGCTAGAGTATGAAACAGGAACAAGTGGCTTGCTTCTATACCACACAAATGCTTTCAAGATATCACTTGAATAATTTTCCTATTAAAGCTGTCCTATTTGGGTATGTCTTAGCACCAGCGCAATTATGAAAACACAGAACAAGGGGAGGAAGTTTGGGATACAGAAAGGCAGGAGATCTTTCTGTATACATGGCCAACCCACGGAGCCATCAGATTTCTAGTGGAACAAAAACTTCAAGGGCAATTGAAAAAGTATGAGCAATATTATGGAACTCAAAATGACAGCTTTTTGCTCTCCTAGACTGAGAAGATGCTACCCCACACAAACCTGAGGCTCCAATCGGAGGGTTACCAATGATGGAAGTAACTCATTTAGTAAAAGCAATGAGGTGACCATAGTGAGCCAAAGACGTTAGAAAGGGAAATACAAATTGCTCCCAGAAGAGTCTGTTGATCGCTTCCTGGCCCTTTGGCTAAGATCAAGTGAACAGTCTACTGAGTGAGCTCATGTAGTCATCAGGATTCCAGGATGAATTACGAAAAGTGGCATCTCTGGACTTCAGGAAGCAACACCAGGGGTCAGGAAGCCTGAATCTCAGCTGATCGAGCAGACTTCCTATTTTAGCCAGGGTTCCTAGAGGCACACAAAGGAACATGGCTTAGCTGCTGCCTGTTTTGCATGAGACACACAGCACCCTGAAATAAAAGCTCACTGAGACTCTACTCAAGTTCTAGGAGACAGATACTCACTTGCTGGGAAAACAGAAGCTGGTTTTGCATTTCCACACAGTCGATGGCGGCAGGAACACCAAACACATCAAATGATGAGGGCCCTCAAGGTCAAGCTCAGCTCACACTTTTCTCGCTGAACTAAGGCTCGATTTGCTTTCCCTTCCAAACCCTGCTACCACACACTCTACCGCTGTGGCTTTAGGTTACACCCATTTATTTGCAGGCTGACATGAATTGTCCTGTGCACTAGCCTTTCTTCCACAATGAGCCTGTGCACTGTTAAAGGGCAGGGACTGCGCCTTATGATTCTATTTCTTCTATGTCATCTGAGAAAAGACAGGGGACCTCACAAGTGACAACTGCAGGTTCATTTGAGAAATATAAACTGCCTCTTAACCCTTTTCAAAAGGTTGGATGAGTAACAGGAACTTCCTCTATAAATCTGTGGTTTAACAAAGCGACCGAGAATCTCACACTGCTGTGTAACACAAAGTCACATTTAGGAGACACGATATAAGCAGATCTATGAAATCAGCCTTGTGGCTCTCACTTTGTAACGCTTTGATGTCAAGATGTCTTTGTGTATACGGAATTGCTGAATAATAATGTGGAACTTAAAGAAGCAAAAGACAATTCTGCCATTTCCTGTTCTTTCTCACTACTGTACAGGGGCCAACTGTTGGTCAACCTTACCTTGAACTTCCCATCTGAAGAGAAAATGCTAACCCATTTATTATCATAGTCGGCAATGATGATGTCCCCACTGGGGTGCACGGCGACCCCTGTGGGCCGCTGCAGTTGTCCGGGAGAGCGGCCTCGTATGCCGAAACGACTTTTGAACTGGCCATCATTGGAAAATATCTGTAAAACAAATCACAGTCATTGGGGTGTGAAGTAGCCCAGGAAGTAGGAAGTAGGAAGTGTGAAGTAGCTGAGGAAGCGGTAGGAACATCTGTCTTATGAACTACAGCTCAGAAAGTGCAAACTCTATTTCGGAAAAATCTATACACACCGTGCACCTGAAGTCTAAAGTGGGAAAATATGCACCTGTATGTATCTTTCTTGTAAGCAGTTAAAGGTATAAAACTAGGGACTATACCTGTACACATTGGTTGTTGCTGTCTGCAATTAATATCTTTCCACTTGTAGACGCAGCTACCCCCTGAAGATTTGTAAACTCTCCTTTATTTCTTCCTTTGGTGCCTAAAAATAAATGATAAAACCACAGACATTAAGCACTAAAGAACGATTTCTCAGTTTCAGCCAAAGAATAATTCAACAATCTATATGTGGTCTGAGAATGCATTTTTAAAACTCTACTTTTTTTAAGAACCTCTCTTTCCTCCATAACCTAGTCCATATGCTACTAAACTTCTCTTCCAGATCAAAAAAGTCTTTGCAAAATCACATTTTAAGACAAATGCAAGTCTCCTCCTATTAATCTGTCAGTGCACATCAACATGATTAAAATACACTTAGATTCCACAAAGACATAAAAATAAAAACTAGGAGATGCATTTGGAGAAGGATCCTATTTTAGGGCTTTGCCAAAATCCCCCTCTCTCACTCAGCTGCTCTTAGCTCTGACACCAGGACACTTGATTTTTTGTGCATTTAATAAACCACTTGACCATTCGATATTATAAAAATAGCAGGCTGGGTTTCACTTACTGGCTTTACTTATGCATTCTTTCCAAAGATCTGATCAATACACTGTGT
Source organism: Sylvilagus floridanus (assembly GCA_949820135.1). Classification (NCBI taxonomy): domain Eukaryota; kingdom Metazoa; phylum Chordata; class Mammalia; order Lagomorpha; family Leporidae; genus Sylvilagus; species Sylvilagus floridanus. Next base: position 20,269,803 of record OX463238.1, on the reverse strand, counting down.
ATTCTTCCTGAAAGTATAGAGGATATCATGACAGGGTACTGTCTAGATAAAATAAATAAAGCAAAAGGCAATTACTGAACCCAAGGAAAATAGCATTATCCTTTTTTTAAGGAAAAGAGGGAGCAGGGGTCAGAAAAACAAAAACATCGGGCCGGCGCCGTGGCTCAACAGGCTAATCCTCTGCCTTGCGGCGCCGGCACACCGGGTTCTAGTCCCGGTCGGGGCGCCGGATTCTGTTCCGGTTGCCCCTCTTCCAGGCCAGCCCTCTGCTGTGGCCCAGGAGTGCAGTGGAGGATGGCCCAAGTGCTTGGGCCCTGCACCCAATGGGAGACCAGGATAAGCACCTAGCACCTGGCTCCTGCCATCGGATGAGCGCAGTGCGCCGGCCGCAGCGCGCAGTCCGCGGCAGCCATTGGAGGGTGAACCAACGGCAAAAGGAAGACCTTTCTCTCTGTCTCTCTCTCTCACTGTCCACTCTGCCTGTCAAAAAAAAAAAAAAAAGAAAAACAAAAACATCCACAGGTTAAGAGACATCAGCTTTTGTTTCCAAGGAAGTTTTACTACTTATTTCAGTAGGAGTATCTAAATATTAATGGATTGGGGCAGGTAGCTAGGTTAGTGATTAAGCACCAGTTAAGACATTAATGTCCCACATCAGCATCCCTGGGTTTGATACCCCGTTCCAGACCCCGACTCCAGGTTTCTGTTAATGTGGCCCTTGAGAGGCAGCCATGACAGCTCAGTCAGGTTCCTGCCATCAATGCAAGAGATTTGGATTGAGTTCCCAGTTCCACTGCCGGCATTTGGAAAGTTAATCAGTGGATGGGAGTTCTCTGTCTCTAAAATAAACAAATAAAGACACTTTAAGGCCGGTGCCATGGCTCACTAGGCTAATCCTCCACCTGAGGCACTGGCACTCCGGGTTCTAGTCCCGGTTGGGGCGCCGGATTCTGTCCCAGTTGCTCCTCTTCCAGGCCAGCTCTCTGCTGTGGCCAGGGAGTGCAGTGGAGTATGGCCCAAGTGCTTGGGCCCTGCACACACATGGGAGACCAGGAGAAGCACCTGGCTCCTGCCCTCGGATCGGCGCCGCACACCGGCCGTAGTGGCCATTTGGGGGCGGAGAACCAATGGAAGGAAGACCTTTCTCTCTGTCTCTCTCACTGTCTAACTCTGCCTGGCAAAACAAATAAATAAATAAATAAAATTAAAAAAGACACTTTTAAATAAGTTAATGAAACATCATGAACTTTGCTCAAAAATGACCTGGAAGGTTTAAATTTTCAAAGAGAGAGAGACAAAACAATTCCTTAGTTTAACAGTTTCATTTATATTCAGAGAATAACCTGATGCTTTTAGACATCGGTTCAGTGTCTTAGGAAAGAGCAGTCAAGGATCACTGATGCTGGGCCACACGGAACACACACAGAGGCACTGCCAGGGGCAGACTCTCCCAAAGCGGATTTTTGGGTTAGTGAAGCGAAGTTGGTGGTGATTTAAACTCAGAATACAATCAGCAACACAACTGCTGGGCACCCCCATCTCAGATGACCTGGTTCTCACTGGACACACCAGGTTCTCATTTTACTGAAATAAAGGATCCTATCAGTTTACTCGGTACCTCTCTGTCTCATCTACTCTCAACTACAGGAAAGCAAGGTTTGCGAGCCAGATCCTCAAAGCAGTCTCTTCCACACGGGAAGCCAAATATGCTATTTTATCACAAAGTGTCAAAAGAGAGGATCTTTTACAGTGGCTCCATGATGAGTCCCTGTAATATGCGTGAGTTGGGTATCAGCCGACATTCTTTTTTTTTTTTTTTTTAATTTTTTTGACAGGCAGAGTGGGCGGTGAGAGAGAGACAGAGAGAAAGGTCTTCCTTTGCCGTTGGTTCACCCTCCAATGGCCGCCACGGCTGGCGCGCTGCGGCCAGAGCACCGCGCTGATCTGATGGCAGGAGCCAGGTGCTAGGTGCTTTTTCCTGGTCTCCCATGGGGTGCAGGGCCCAAGCACTTGGGCCATCCTCCACTGCACTCCCGGGCCACAGCAGAGGGCTGGCCTGGAAGAGGGGCAACAGAATCCGGCGCCCCGACCGGGACTAGAACCCAGTGTGCCGGCGCCGCAAGGCGGAGGATTAGCCTGTTGAGCCACGGCGCCAGCTTCAGCCAACATTCTTTATAACGGGAGTGTTGGAGTGGTATTGTGGCACACAGGTTAAGCCACCTCTTGTGATGCTGGCATGCCCAGGAATCCCAGATGCTCTGCTTACGATTCATCTTCCTGCAAATGTGCCTGGGAAGGCAGCAAACAATGACTCAAGTGCTCGGACCACCGCCACCGATGCAGCAGACTAGGGTGGTCTTCAGCCTGGCCCTAACCTGGATTTGGCAACCATTTGGAGGGTGAACCAGTGGATGGAAGGTCTGTAAGGAAAAAGGGGTAGAACAGAGAGGAGACAGAATACAAACTCGCAGCCAGGCTGAATTTATTCAAAGAAAATAAACTTGCAGAGGTAGACCAACTGCCAGTATGTACACAGACCAAACATGTGGCAGAGGGCCCAGACCCCAGTAGGCTGGGCGTTTTTATATCTTAGGTGGACTAGGAGTGGGGGTTAAGGTGAGGGTAGTAGGTAGCAGTGAGCTTCCCCATACAGGTTCTTCAAGTATGGCCCTGCTGGCTTCCAAACCTGGGGAAGAATGCAGGGGGTGGGGTGGAGAATAGGGTGTGAGACTGAACTGGTGTCTTGAAAGAGGGCAGGGTAACAAGAACCCCAAACGGCTGAGGCTTCTTCATCCTAGTTCCATCAGCCCTGACTCTGAGTGTAGATAAGGAGATAGGGCACCTGTTTTCTTGCTGGCTACTTCCTGCTGATCCAGGATGCAGACATGGGGAAAGGATCTATATTTGGAATTGGATTGATTGAAGAAGAGCAGTCTTGTATTGTCGGTTGGCCTCTGCGAGTTTATTTTCTTTGAATAAATTCAGTCTGGCTGTGAGTTCGTATTATGTCTCCTCCCTTTTTCTTAAATTTGGTACCCCGTGTGAAGAGGCACCAATCTGCACCTCTTTTCCTTACAAGGTCTCTCTACTCTGTCTCTCTCCTTTTCCCTCCGATGCTCTGCCTTTCAGATAAATAAATCTTTAAAATACAACAAAATAAAACTATGGGGTTGGCATTGTACACATATACTGAAATGGCATACTAGACCCTATAAATATGTGCAACTAATATGTGTAAATTAGAAATATATATATATATACACACTTAAGATTTATTTACTTATTTGAAAGGCAGAACAACAAGGACAGAGTTGGAGACAGAGAGTGAGAAAGATCTTCTATTTGTTGGTTCACTCCCCAAATACCTTTAACAGCCAAGTCTGGACTAGGTCAATGCCAGGAACTCTATCTGGGTCTCCCACATGGGCAGTAGAGATTCAAGTACTTGGGTCATCGTCCACTGCCTTCCCAGGCACGTTAGCAAGGAGCTGGACTGGAAGCACAGAAGCCATGACTTGAATCAGCGCTCTGATATGGGATGCAGGTGTTATAGGCAGCTTAATCCACCATACCACAATGCCCACATTGAAAATAAAAATACATTTTTAAAAAGATGGTGTATTGCAGCTGTTAAAAAAAAAAAGAAATCTGGTCATTTGCAACAAAATGGATGAATCTGGAAAACATCATACTTAGTGAAATAAGCCAGTCTCAAAGGGACAAATACCATATGGTCTCCCTGACCTGTGATAACTAATAGAGCACCTAAAAGGCAAGCTGTAGAAGTGAAATTGACATTTTGAGAAGCAATGACTTGAACAGGCCTAGTCTTGACTGTTGAGGAACAGTTTTTTTTTTTCATACTATTTGTTGAACTCTTTATTTAACACAGAGTTAATCATATGTGTATAAAGTCAATTAAAAATAGATCTTAGTAAAAAATAAGAGTGGGAATAAGAGAGGGAGGAGGAGGAGGGGTGGGAGTATGGGTGGGAGGGTGGACATGGTGGGAAGAATCACCGCATTCCTAAAGTTGTAATAATGAAATCTGTAACTTGTAGAACTGTATAGTTCTGCAAATAAATAAATAAATAAATAAATAAGGTGTGTTGGTTCTTGATGGGCTGGAGGCAAAGGAAGGGGTGATTGGCCCTTGAAGGAGATGTGTACTAATGTTGTTTTCGTTTTTGATTATTCCCCAGCGGTGTGAAGAACAGCTGGCTAATGGGTATAGAACAACTGAAGAACTGAAGAAAGAAATAATTTTTAAAAATATATTTTAGGGGCCAGCACCATGGCGCAGTGGGTTAATCCTCTGCCTGCGGCACCGGCATCCCATTTGGGCACCAGTTCTAGTCCCTGCTGCTCCTCTTCTGATCCAGCTCTCTGCTATGGCCTGGGAAAGCAGTAGAAGATGGCCCAAGTCTTTGAGCCCCTGCACCCACATGAGAGACCTGGAGGAATCACCTGGCTCCTGGCTTTGGATCAGTGCAGCTCCAGCTGTTGTGGCTATTGGAGAGTAAACCAACGAAAGGAAGACCTTTCTCTGTCTCTCCCTCTCACTGTCTGTAACTCTACCTCTCAAATAAATAAATAAAATCATTATATATATATATATATATATATATATATATTTAAAAGTAGTGGGGGCAGGGCCAGGATCTCTTAAGAATAAAAACTTACAATAAAAAATATTTGATAAACAACAGCATGAATGCAGTTAGATAAGGAGCTGAGGACCAACTAAAGAAGCATAATTCGGTACAACTGAGATTAGAAGATTTAAAAAAAAAAGGTAAAACAAAACAAAACGAAACAACAACCCAGGCTGTTATAGACTCTTGTTTATATAAAACTGGAAATGTGTCCATGGCTAGAGGCCATTCAGGTAGAGAAAGAAATACGGAAAATAAAGAGGAAAGGGCTAAGATGCACCTGAACAGAGGCACCAATGTGGGAGACCCAGAAGGGCTCCTGGCTTTGATCCGGTCTAGCTCCAGCCATTGCAGCCATTTGAGGAGTGAACCAGCAGAGTGAGCCTTCTGCTCAGATTTGCTGTGCTTCTGGTCCAGAGAGGGACACAAGAGCCTACAGTTCGCCTTCCTTGAAGCTTCTGTCTGTCCTGCTCTGGCCAAAGCCATTGCTATTCAACGTAGACATTACAGGTGGCAGCAGAGGTGAAAGCAAGGACAGAAAATGGACAAACAAGTGCCTCAACAGAAGTCAGAAAGAGGGGAAATAGATGAGCGAAACACTGGACACTTCTCTTCATTCTTTGCAGGAAGAAATACACATTTGAGGGCCAGGAAAATGGGCAGTCATTCTATTTGGGGGTGTCATTTTGCAACCTGGGGAAACATGTAGTCAGACTCCATGTTGATTCAGAACAAGGAGGAGGAAGACTTGGCCCAGCTGGCCACCAGTGTGAGCTGCTCAGAAGCGCCCAACACTGCGCAGGGAAGCGAAGGTACCGTGCAGCCGTGGGTAGATGGTGGGAAGAGGTTGTCCCGCCTCTGAGACGCCCCCCCAGGGGAGGAGCCAGCCCAGCTCTTCCTCCTGGTCTCAAGTCAGAGTCAGGCTGAGGCCCCATGTGTAAACCACATCCCAGAGACGGAGAAACTTCTGCCTGTCTAACATCACTTGTACGTCTTTAAAAGAGGCTAGATGAAACAGACCCTGTCATTTTACTTTTACTTTTTTTTTTTTTTGCTTTTAAAAATATGAAATATTGGGGCCGGTGCTGTGGAGTAGCAGGTAAAGCTGCCATCTGCAGTGCCGGCATCCCATGTGGACACTGGTTCAAGTCCCGGCTGCTCTACTTCCGATCCAGCTTTCTGCTACGGCCTGGGAAAGCAGCAGAAGGCTCACTCTACTGGTTCACTCCTCAAATGGCTGCAATGGCTGGAGCTAGACGGGATCAAAGCCAGGAGCCCTTCTGGGTCTCCCACATTGGTGCAGGGGCCCTCAGTACTCGGGCCATCTGCTGCCTTCCCAGATGCTCTCGCAGGGGCTGGATCAGGATATGGGACGCTGACATCAGAAGAGGCAGCTTAACCTGCTGTGCCACAACACCAGCTCCAGGCTTGTATTTTTATTAGCAGTTTAACTAGAAAAATCTTGGAGGTGAGTAATGAACTACAGTGTATTGTCTTTATGCTGGAATGTTCCCATGTTTACAAAGAATCTTGGGGGGGCCGGCGCTGTGGCGCAGTGGGTTAACACCCTGGCCTGAAGCGCCAGCATCCCATACAAGCCTCGGTTCTAGTCCTGGCCATTCCTTTTCCGATCCAGCTCTCTGCTATGGCCTGGAAGAGCAGTAAACGATGGCCCAAGACCTTGGGCCCCTGCACCCACGTGGGAGACCTGGAAGAAGCTTCTGGCTCCTGGCTTCGGATTGGCACAGCTCTGGTCGTTGCAGCCAACTAGTGAGTGAACCATCGGATGGAAGACCTCTCTCTCTCTCTCTCTCTCTGCCTCTCCTCTCTCTGTGTAACTCTGACTTTCAAATAAATAAATAAGTCTTAAATAAAAAAAAAAAAAAAAGAATCTTGAGACAAAAATAAAATCAATAGAATTCCAGAAGTAGACATACCTGGGGATCATGCTTAACTCTGTAAGGTCTTTAGTACAATCTCTTTAGTCTACAGAAAAGTGTCTGCCCCTCTCTACAGTATTCTAAATACATCCTTCAAAGCAGTTCTTCCATAATGAATATAACACAGACACATTCAGTACTTACAAAATCTCTTCCTTCTTACTTCAGTGCAAAAGATTTCATTTGAAGGCCAGCACTGTGGCACAGTGGGTTAAAGTTCTGGCCTGCAGTGCCAGCATCCCATATGGGTACCAATCTGAGTCCCAGCTGCTTTGCTTCCAATCCAGCTCCCTGCTAATGCACCTCGGAAAGCAGCAGAAGATGGCCCAAGTCCTTGGGCCCCTGTACCCATGTGGGAGACCTGGATGAAGCTCCTGGCTCCTGGTTTCAGATGGGCCCAGCTCCAGCCATTGTGGCCATTTGGGGAGTGAACCACAGAATGCAGATCTCTTTCTCTCTGTTTTTCCCTTTCTCTGTCTGTAACACTGCCTCTCAAATAAATAAATAAACCTATTATAAAAATGCCTGCTAGGCCGGTACTGTGGTGTAGTGGGCTAAGCCTCTTCCTTCGGTGCTGGCATCTCATATGGGCGCCAGTTCTTATCTTGGCTGCTCGTCTTCTGATCCAGCTCTCTACTATGACCTGGGAAAGCAGTGAAAGATGGCCCAAGTGCTTGGGCCCCTGCACCCATGTGGGAGACCCAGCAAGAAGCTCCTGGCTCTCAGCTTTGAATCTATCTGTCCAGCTCTGGCTGTTGCAACCATTTGGGGAGTGAACCAGCAGATGGAAGACCTTTCTCTCGGTCTCTTCCTCTCTCTGTAACTCTACCTCTCAAATAAATAAATAAAAGGTTAAAAAGAAATGCCTACTGAATGAGTGAATTATTAATGACTGACAGAGTAAATGACATGCACATTACATCATGGGAAAATGAGATGTTTAACAACAGTGTACATTCTCTCAGCCCCTGAGTTAGCAGCACAGATATTATTGTTCCCATTTTAAGGATGAGAAAGTTGATGCTTAGCCACATCACAAGGGCAGCGGGAGTCCAGCGAAAGGCTGATGCTTTCCATCAGCTTTGTCCTGTTATACCTGCGTCTTCCTAATTGGACTTTAAAATATCCGGCTTTGGAGGTGAGGATACTTATCCTTTGGGCTCGTGTGGGTCACGCTTTCTGCTCAAGATCCTTTTGAGGAGTCCGTCCCTTCTTACGCAGTGTTTCAACTGTTTGTCTGTGGCCCTCACTTGAGCGGAAGCTCCCTGAGGTGGGAGCGATGTCTGCCCTGTTCACTGTTGCACCCAGGGACGCAGCATGGGGCCTGTACGCAGTGTCAGAGGCAGCTTTGCTCCACTTAAAATGCAAGAAGAGAGCCCAAGGATGAGACTCTCGGGGGGTCAGGGTGGAGTGCCTATAATGACCTCAGATGCCAAACTAGCAGGACATTTGACGGAGGGAAGGAGGTGGCTTGTAGAGGTGAGGCAGAGAGGGCTGTGAAATAGTACCCTAACTTCCTGCAAGCCTCTGAACTCAGGCTACGTGGTTTTACACATCCAGCTTTTTAACCAATTGATTTGTTTTTCTTTTGCTTGAACTGCAGGAAGACAAAGACCTTCCATCCTCTGGTTCATGTCCCAGATGCCCACAATAGCCAGGACTGGGCCAGGTTCAAAGCCAGGAGCCTGGAATTCCACCCAGGTCTCTCACATGGGTGTCAGGGACCCAAGGACTTGAGCCGTCATCTGCTACCTCCCAGGGTGCACGTTAGCAAGAAGCTGGAATCAGAAGCGAAGGCGTAACTTGAACCCCGGCAGCCTCTTATGGGATGCAGGCGTCCCGTGGGGCATCTTAACTGCTCCACCAAACACCTGCGCCCACACATCCGTTTTAAACGACACTGTCCAGAGTACCAATGAGTATTTCATTCAACTTCTCTTCTACTCATTAAGGTGTGGTGTGTGAATGACAGAACCTGAAGGAACTGAACAGGAATTCTTTCACTCCCGCCCACGCGTTCTGGTTTTCCCTTTGTTCTGTGGCTTTCTTTAGTAGCTGACAGCTGAGTTCACAGCTTCCAGCCAGCAAAGTCTTAAAGTGAAAAACACTCGCCGAGTTCCAGGCGGTCACCATCCCCAGAGGTTCTAAGCTACTTCTCTACACTAGTGCAGGACTGTGTTCCAGTGCAGTAGTATTAACACTGCAGCTCACTCAGAGGGGCACACACGTGAGTTTTCAGGCTCGACAGGCACCAAATACCCCAATGTGGGAAAACCACAGGAATTAAAAGGACATCTTCAACGCAAAGGAATCACAGAGCTATCAAAAAGGCAAGGGCCTCACTTCTGGATGCCTCACTTCCTTCAACAGTTAGGATAATTAGGGGCTGTCCTGGCAATTCGGCTGGGAGGCTGGGGCAGTTTGTGACTTCCTGCGTGTACTAGCCGCTAGGTTATGAGTGCTCCCATCACAGCTGACATCAAGCTCCTAATACGGAGTCCCTGACACAGCTGGTAGGAGCCGGCTCTAACCCACCATGCACCATACTGTGGTATCTTTATCCTACTGTGGGATTATCTGTTTACTGTGCGCACTGCAAAGTAAATGTAGCTGTGGAATCAAAATTTAAGTTCTAATTTTGGCTATGCTATTATTACAGAAAAATGTTAGCCATCCCTTTTATAAGGTCTAAAGATCAAATTATACAGGAACTGAAAGTACAAAGGGGCTCTTCAAAATTTTCATGGAAAATGCTAATTGTGAAAATCTACGTGTGTGGACTTCAAACATTTTTGCACCAGAATAAACTTATCTTTTAATTCCATTTTCCTATCAACTTTTTGAAGTACCCCCGGGTACTGGATTTTAAATGACATATGGAAATCCTTTGGATTAAGGATTTTAATTGAGATGCCACAGCACAGCGCCTGGCTCAGAGAATGCACCTGCCTTTCTCCTCGCCTCCATTTCCGTGTATTCCCTCAGGTACGTGCAGGATACAATGCATGGTACTGGCACAACAGGATTGCTCTTGCAGCTCACTGCTCTGCCCTGGGCTGTGTGTCCCTGGGCCTCCAAATGGGAGTGTGGTGAAAGGGAAATTAAATCAGGCATAGGCCATGACTTGATCCTCTCCAAATGGACAAAGTGCACATGCCAAGTAATCTTCTGCTCATTGTTGGGGACATAAATGGTTGAAGACATCATCCTTGACACTCAAAGAAATGACAGCCTTGTCAGGTAATAAGACCCAGGCCTAACTAATGATAATCTCAATGGATTCTGAACGAGAAGGGGGCGCTTTAAGGGAAAGATTAAATTCACCAACGAAGCAGCATAGCTGGCATCCAAGGTCCAGGGAGCTCCACCACCAATGTGTCCAGTGTCATCACTTTTGGTTCCTCTGATCTTTGCTCACCCTGCACCCTCTCACAAGATGTGGAACAACCATGGTCTCTTCTCTTCACTTTTCCTTCTCTCTTCTCGCTGGTCCTCTGTCTGGGGGCTGCCATTTCTGCCTGCCAACTTCTGTAAGTCCTACTCACCATCCAAGTCCTGGTTTAAATCCCTTCTCATTTCTATAGTTTTCCATCACCTGGTGTTAGAGGTAGGTGGGCATACAGCTGTCATCCCAAGTGGTAACCTCCTTGAGAAAAGAGATCTCATTTCATCTCTATATTCCCAGCATCTATCATAATGCTTGGCAGGCACTAACATTTTTTGAGCTATATTATTGCATATTGAGTGCTGTTTTTCTCACTAGAATATGGATTAGAACCTAGGGTTAAAGAAGAATATGGGGGCCAGTGCTGTGGCACAGTGGGTTAAAGCTCTGGCTTGCAGTGCCGGCATCCCATTTGAGCACCAGTTTGAAACCCAGCTGCTCCACTTCTGATCCAAGTCCCTGCTGGTGCACCTGGAAAGGCAGTGGAGGATGGCCCAAGTGCTTGGGCCCCTGCACCCACCTGGGAGACCCAGACGAAGCTATCTGGCTTCAGATAGGCTCAGCTCCGGCCATTCCAGCTATTTGGGGAGTGAACAAGTAGACAGAAGACCTCTCTTGCTCACTCTGCCTTTACCTCTCTCTGTAACTGTCTTTCAAATAAATAAAATAAATCTTTAAAAAAAACGGACTTTAAAAAAAGAGGAATATGATAAAAAATACTTAGGAATAAATTTAACCAAGGAAGTAAAAAAGCTGTACACTGAAAAATATGACATTAATATAAGAAAATTGAAGATGACAAATAAATGGAAGATATCCTATGTTCATGGAATGGAAGAATCATTATTGTTAAAATGTCTATGCTACCCAAAGTGATCTCAAATTCAGTGCAATCTCTTGTCAAAATCCCAATTCACAGAAACAGAAATCCTAAAATCCATTTGGAACTACAGAAACCTCCATATAACCAAAACAGTCTTGACCATAAGAAACAAAGCTGTAGGTATCACGCTACCTGGTTTCAAAATCTACTTCAAAGCTATAATAATAAAAACAGCATAGTACTGGCACAAAAAGACACAGATTGCTGGAACAGAACAGAAAGCCCAAAAATAAATCCATGCATTTACAGTTAATTGATTTTTCAAGATACATGCTAAGAACAAATAATGAAGAAAGGACAGTCTCTTCAATAAATAGTGCAGGGGAAACTGGATATTCACTTGCAGAAGAATGAAATTAGACCTTCATTTCACACCATAGACAAAGATCAACTCCAAGTAGACGCCAACTTCAATATAAAAACTATAAAACCACTAGAAGAAAACAGACCGAAAGCTCCAGGACACTGGTCTGGGCAATGACCTTTTGATAAGAATCTGAAAGCACAGCAGCAGAGAAGCAAGATAGACAAATGAGGGACTGGAGTTACGAGTCAGACAGCTGCTTGTGATACCAACACGCCATAGTGGAGTGCTGGTTTGAGTCCTGGCTGCTCTGCTTCTAACCCAGCTTCCTGCTAATGTGCCTGAGAAGGCAGCAGAAGGTGGTACTTGGGCCCCTGCCACTTATCTGGGGGACCAGGATGAGGTTGCTGGCTCCCGGCTTCAGCCTGACCCTGATCTGGCTACTATGGTCACATTTAGGGAGTGAACTAGCAGATGGAAGATCTCTCTCTCTCTCTCTCTCTCTCTGTCTCTCATTCTCTGTTGCCTTGCTTTTCAATAATTATATTAATTTTAAAGACAGATAAATTTCATCAAATTAAAAAGCTATAGCAAGTCCTGCACCCATGTGGGAGACCCAGATGGGAGTTCTGGGCTCCTGGCTTCAGCCTGGCCCAGCCCCGGCTGTTGCAGCCATCTGGGGAGTGAACCAACAGACAGAGCTCTTTCTCTGTCTCTCCCTCTCTCTCTGTAACTCTGCCTTCAAATAAATAAATAAATAAATAAATAAATCTTTTTTTTTTTTTTTTGACAGGCAGAGTGGACAGTAAGAGAGAGAGACAGAGAGAAAGGTCTTCCTTTGCCATTGGTTCACCCTCCAATGGCTGCCACGGATGGCGCGCTGCGGCCGGCGCACCGCGCTCATCCGATGGCAGGAGCCAGGTGCTAGGTGCTTTTTCCTGGTCTCCCACGGGGTGCAGGGCCCAAGTACTTGGGCCATCCTCCACTGCACTCCCGGGCCACAGCAGAGGGCTGGCCTGGAAGAGGGGCAACCAGGAAGAATCCGGCGCCCCGACCGGGACTAGAACCCGGTGTGCCGGCGCCGCAAGGCGGAGGATTAGCCTGTTGAGCCACGGCGCCGACCAAATAAATAAATCTTAAAAAATAATTTCAAAAAGTATAAGGAACTCACATAACTCAACAGTAAAAAAATTAGAAATAATCTGATTTAGAATTGGCAAAGTAGTGTGGGTACTTGTGATACAGTGTGGTACACAGCTTGGGGTGCCTGCACCCCACATCAGAGTGCAAATTTGGGTCCTGGCTACTCGACGTTCAATACAGATTCCTGCTAATGCATCCTAGGTTGCAGCAGGTGGCAGCCCAAGTACTTGGGTCCCCAACACCCATGTGAGTGACCTGGACGGAGTTCTGGACTCCTGGCTCCAGCCTTGGCTATTGCAGTCCTCTGGGGAGTGAACCAGCAGACGGAAAACTCTGTCTCTCTCTGTGTGTTGCTCTGCCTTTCAAGTAGATGAAAATAAACAAACATTTTTAATAGCAATACAATGGTCAAAGGGCCTAATAGAGATTTCTCTGAAGACGTGGAAACTGCTAACAGGTCTGTGAAAAATGCTCAACTTCAGGAATCGTCACGGAGATGCAAATCAAAACCACACCAGCACCATGATCTTGGACTTGTAACTCCAAAAACAGTTCCAGTTTTATAACTGTGAGAAAGTAAGTTTCTGTCATTTAAACCCTCCAGACCATGGCAACTCTGGCAAACTAAGAGAATATCTTTACTTCATTAATAAACTTGGACATGAGGCTGTACACTAGGCACCGTTGCAAATTCTTTACCAATGTTTTACCATATAAACACCTTTCCACCAGTGCCAATCAATTTCTCAATGGGTAGGAGGAGAAAAGCAGACCCCTGTCCTCCCAGGGTAGAAGCTGAGAGCTAAAAACTCACACAGGAGAGGCTGTTGAACCTTGCACATCAGAGTGTACGGGTTCCATGCCTGGCTCTGCCCCTGATTGCAGCTTCCTGCTGATGCATACCCTGGGAGGGAGCAGTGATGGCTCAAGGAACTGGTGTGGGTCCGGCCACCCATGCGGCAGGACCTGGGTTGTGTTCCCAGCTCCAGACTTTGGCTCTGGCTTAGCCCCAACCCCTGTGAGCATTCAGGGTGTGAGCCAGCAGGTGGCAGTGCAAGCGCTCTGTCTCACCTCTTGATGAAAACAACACAGGAGTGTCTGCGTGTGTGAGCGCGCGCGCGCGCTGCAAGAGGAGGACCCCTATGAGACATTTCTATTTCCTTAGGTGGTATCAGAGGTGGGCATGATGAAAATGAGTAAGAATAAAATCTTTTTTTTATTTGAAAGGCAGAGTTACAGGAAGAGAGAGAGAGACATACAGAGAGAGAGGGGGGGGGAGAGGGAGGGAGGGAGGGAGGGAGGGAGGGAGAGAGAGAGAGAGAGAAAGAGAGAGAGAGAGAGATTGAGAATCTTCCATCTGCTGCTTATTCCCCAAATGGCTGCAATGGGCAGAGCAGGGCCAGGCTGAAGCCAGGAGTTAGGAACTTCAACCGGGTCTCCCACATGGGTGCAGGGGCCTAAGCACGTGGCCACTTTCCACTGCGTTCCCAAGGCCCATTAGCAGGAAGCTGGATCAGAAGTGGCACAGCTGAACCTCAAACCATTTGTGCCCATATGGGATGCCAGAGGCACAGCTTAACCTGGTACACCAATGGCAGCCCCAAGAGTAACATCTTAGCTACCATTAATGGAGAATTTACTGTTCTCTGGTGAGTGCCCAGCAGATCCCAGGAATTCTCTCCTTTCACCCCAAACAGCAACCTCAGATTAGGTCATATTTCATTCCTTATATTTTACAGCGAAGGAAAACAGGGCTCAGAAAGGGTAAGCCAGCTGCCTAGTTCTCAAGAAAACGCTGGATTCGGATGCAGATTTGCCCAATTCCAGAGGAAGCCTTTTACCACAGCACACTGTCTAGAGAAGTTGCCTGGAATCACTTAGCTGGGAATCACACTGGGAAAATGAATTTGTCCTCGGATCACTAGAAGCAGCAAGCTAGGGTTTTTTCTTTTTTGAAGAGAAAAGGGAATAGAGAGACTCTAACAGCCTTAGCAATTACCCTTGTAAAAACAATGGTTCTCATTTAAATTCCTCCTACATGGCTTGGAACTTGCGTATCCTGGCATCTTCATTTTAAGGACATGGAAGGTGAAGTTCAAGAGACCTGCCCAGGGCTCCAGAAAGTGGGAGGCTCCCACCGCCCCGCCCCAGCTCTGCTTTGGCAGGTGCATCAACAGCCGACTCCACACCCACACACCAGTGAAAGTATGAGGGCCTCCTTGGACCAGGATTCACCCTGCAGCATCAACACAGCAAACCAGGACCGTTCCAGAGCCTTGGTTTCCCAAGACACTCCCGGGGCCAAGTTGCAGCTGTGGTGAGGAGAGACTGAAGGGTGCCGCCTGACACCCCTTCTCTGCCTCCTACCCAGCACAGTGCGCACTTGCTGGTTCTAAAGCTTCCAGAAAGTTCTGCAGGACAAACCTCACTTTCCTGCAGTCGGCCAAAGCTCCCCCCAGTGTAGCTGATCTGCAGAACTGCTTTTCTACACGTGTCAGTTGCAGCAGCCTTCCAGGGCCACTGCAGGGATAGGCAGACCCCAGGGAAAGGGGTGCTGGCAGGAAGCTACTTTCTCAAGGAAACCAAAAGGCAGACTTTGTCTCTCTTAAGGAGGATCAAGCCCTCTGTTACTTGGTTTGCTTTCTGTTGAGGAAGCAAACAGTTAAAAAAGAGACAGCGCTCTGAGGCAACACATCAGATGAGGTAAGGGCTGAGAAGTTCCCAGATCTCTTGGCTCAACCCACACCTACTGGCTTCTGCCTCAACCCCGCCCCAACCCCATTCTGTTCTCCCAGTTCCCACCCAGCCCCTCCCCCTTTGGGGTGCTCTCCCAGGGCAATGCACCACCCTGGACAAGTGGGCAGAGAAGCAGCAGGGGGCTGCAGGGGGCCAGGGATGGCTGCCTGCAGGGGGGTGAGGCTGGATGCTGCTAGGGCCACACCTCTCATCCCCCCACTCCCCTATACCCCCAAGGGGCTGGGTGGGGGGATAGGCCAGCATTTTCCTTAAAGCATCCAGACCGCAGAAGCCTTGAAATTTCTGTTTCTCTTTTTCACTTATATTCAGATTCCAATTTTATACTGTAACTCTTTTGGGGGAGGAGGTGGGGGGAGGGGGCAAGAGAGGGAGGGGGAGGGGAAGAGGAGGAGGAGGGGGGAGGATGAGCAGGAGGAGAAGGCATGGTCTCCAGAGGGGGAGAAGCGGGGACCAGACCCGGGGATGGGGTTCCGAGCAGCGGCGACGACCCCTCCCCACCGCGCCCCCTGGCTCACCCACGCGGAAGATCAGGTCGTCCTCGATGGGGTTCTCTTTTCGCTTGCCGGTGCTGTACATGCTCGCCGGCCTCTTCACCGCCTTCTGCTTGACGTGGCCGCTGCCGGGGGACTTGACGCGCCGCTTGACGCCCTCGGTGGTGGGCGACACGTCGGCCGAGCGGATCACCTTCAGCTTGAAGGGGCTGCCGCGGATGTGCTGGTCGTAGAGCCGCAGCGACAGCGTGAAGTCGCCCTCCTTCTGCACGGTGTAGAGGAACTCGTACGTGCCGTTCTTGTTGTCCAGGATCTCGCCGTCCGCCACGCTGCCGTCGGGCGTGCTCAGCTCGGCCGTCAGGTAGGCGTTGCCGGTCTTGCACAGCTCGCCGTCCTTGTCCTTGGTCGTTATGGTGACGGACATGGGCTGCCCGATGATGGTCTGCCGCAGGCCCTCGCCCGTGGCCACCGTCTCGGAGGCCACGGCGTTGGTGGTGAGGATGCTGCCCAGGTTGTGGATGGACTTCTTCAGGCCCTCGGTCTCCACGATGAAGTCCAGCTGGTCGTTCTCGCGCGGGTGCAGCGGGAAGTCCTGGTCGGCCAGCTCGTTCAGCTTCTCGCTCATCTGCTTCTTCACCAGCAACACCTCGGTCTCCGTGCCGTGGTGCAGCGCCTGCGCCGTGAAGTTGCTGCAGCTCTTGATGCTCTCCTGCCCCTGGAGCAGGGTGTCCAGCTGGGACTGCAGCACCTGCGGGCAGGGGGGAGGCGGGAGGCGCGCGGCGGGTGAGTGCCGCCGGCGGGGCGGGGCGCAGGCTCCCTCCGGAGGGCTGAGCCCCAAACACACAGTGCTAACGCGGGATCCTAAACCGCAGCCCCAGCACCTGCTCTGGCTATTTCCTTTCTGCCTCGCCCTGTCTCTCCCACACAAATATTTCCTGGGTCATGTGTTTTGGAGAGGGGCAAACAGAAACATCCCTGCCAAGAGCCTGCCAAACCCGGGGCGCTGCCGTCTGAGATAATCATTATTCAGTATCTGTTCCCTAATAACCAAAGCTCCCCGTCACCACCCACCTAAAGCAACACAAACCAGAACAAAGGAAAACTCTCTGCACCTGAATATCAGAGGCTTTGCATGCCTGGTTTTGTGATGCGCCTGGCAGAGTTACACAAAGGCTGCAGCCAGGGTTCACTTTGAAGTTGGAAAACAGGTTGGTGTGGGTGAGAGCAATTAAGAGCCTATTGGACTTTATAATTAAGGAAGGAAAACAATCCCTCTTAACCCTAAATCCTGAAAGCATGCCATTGTATTCAACCTCGCCGTTTGTCGATGTACAAACTGGCACTTAAGGTCACGGATAGAGCTGTGCCAGAAATAGGAAGGCCAACAAGGAAACAGAGTGGAGTATCTCATTAAAGGAAAATTAGGGATTAGCGCACAATGGAGACACATGAGAACGCACCTGAGTCCCCCCTGCCACTCAGAGAACACACTGAGCTTAGAATAAATGCCAAGGACCCCCGGGTCTCCCAGGACGAGGGGAAGGAGGACTGGGTCTTACTTTATGTTTGAGGCCGTAGTTGACTTCCAGCTCCATAAGCAGCACGCTCTTGCGCACGTTCAGAGTCTTCTGGAGCTCATCGAAGGTGGAATGGATGTCATCCACGATGCTGGCCTTCTGGTTGGTTAACTGATGAATGATTTCTGAGATGAACTGGAGAGCGGAATCAATTTCCGGGAGCCTGGGGATCAAGTTGTTAGAGATCATTATGGAACACCCCCGCTGGAAATATTCCAGAATCTGCACACATTCTGTGTTGTAAGCAAACGTTTCTACCATGCCTCTCATCATCTTCACAAGCCACTTACAGAAGAGCGGACATGAGACGTGACAAGCACAGCCTCTCGAAGAAGGGACTTTGAGGGTTCATGTCTATTTCACTTTAGCCATCTCATTTTAATAAAGACTCGAAGCGCTCTGAAAAGCCTCTGTGGTTAGTGTTTTTGGGGGACTGCCCCATGCATTGCAGGACGTTGGACAGCATCCTGTCCCCTGCAAGATGCCAATGGCATCTTGGAACACAGTGACACCAAAAATGTCTCCAGACATTGCCAGATGTCCCCTGCAGGGCACAGGGTCCCATGGTTGAGAACCACTGTTCTAAACACACACACACACACACACACACACATATTAAATATTGGAGCTTTTATTCCCACCAGGTAAAGGACACCCACGCTCTGCCCCTAGGACTTCTTGTATGTTCTTTCAATCAGCAGAGGACCTGCTTTTTCCCAATGTCTGTGGACACGGGTGAGAGATTTAGTGTTCTGCCTGCTTTTCAGCTGGCTGTCAATCTTCCTGTCTTTGGGCTTCCTCCTGCACCCAAGAGCCACTCAGTTCCCTCATTTCCATGCCGAAGAAAGAACCTGGAAGCAGGAAACCAGGGGCAATCCCTGCTCAGAGTCACGCTGCAGAACGCAAACGGAAAGGGGCCAGTCCCGGCCACCTGAGCGGGCCTCTGTGTTGCCAAGGAGCTCCCCAGAGAGTTCCGAGCAGCCTACTTTAATTCATTTCCCCCTGCTGAGGCTCTAAATGCCACCACATAAGCTAAGGAGGTCGGACTTTTCCAAGGGGCAGGGGGTGGCCTTCAGCACTACACATCCACAATCCCAGGAGAATTTACTTATGGCCCAGAAAGACTGATTCCCGAAAGGGTGACATGAACCGACTGTCGCAGGAGACAGAGACCATGAGGCTGGCCCAAGCTGCGGCAGCTGAGGGGGCCAGGTGGGGGTCTGGGGAGGGAGGCCGCACCTTTTGTTGACAGCATCCAGCTGGACCTGGAGGGAGGCCTTGTGCTGCTCCACCACGTCCTTGAGTGGGACTGTGGGGTGCTCCGCGTGCTCCCCCTCCGTGCACTCCCGACACATGGCGGTCTCACAGGACTGGCAGTAGAATTCCATCACCTGTGAGTAACACAAAGAAAGCTCCAGGTTCAGGGCCACGGGCTGCACGAAGCACTTGTCCTGGTGTTGTGTCGTTTCATTCTCACAGCCACCGGGATGTCCCCCATCATGATATCCAGATCCACAAGAGGAAAGGGCAGACAGGCCTCGAGTCTCATACAGAGGTGGCTTTGCCTCCAAAGCTGCTGCTGTAGCCGGCAAACCAGATCTCGGTGGCCACTTCCCCAAGTGCAGGGCTGTGGTTCTCAAGCATTTTGGCCTTGGGACCTCTTTATTCTCTACAAATTATAGCTTTTGTGTATGGGGATTATATCTACAGACATTTGTCATATCAAAAGTTGGAAGTGAGGGGCAGGCGCTGCGGCATAGGTTAAGCCTCTGTGTGCAGTGTCAGCATCCCATATGGGTCCCAGTTCGAGTCCCAGCTGCTCTACTTCCAATCCAGCTCCCTGCTAATGCACCTGGAAAAGCAGGGGAGGATGGCCCAAGTCCCTGGCACTGGTGTGGGAGTCCAGAAGGAGCTCCTGGTTTCTGGCTTTGACCTAGCCCAGCCATCTGGGGAATGAGCCAGTAGCTGGAAGATCGCTGTCTGTCTGTCCCTCTCTATCTTCTCTAACTCTGCCTTTCAGATAAATAAAATAAATCTTTTAAAAAAAAATTGAAACTGAGAAAAAGTTTCAAGTATCTATTAATTATAAAAAGTGATAAACCTGCAGCAGCACTGTGGTACAATGAGTTAAATCACCGCTTAGGATGCGGGCACCCCATATCTGAGCGCCACGGTTCAAATCCTGCCTCTGTTTCCAATACAGCCTTCTGCTAATGAGCACCCTGGGAGGCTTAGGTTCCTGCCACCCATGTGGGAGCCCTGGGGCTGCTGGCTCCTGGCTTTGTCCCAGCTCAGCCTTTGCTGTTGTGGGCATTTAAGGAGTGAACTTGCAGATGGGCAACCTCTCGCCTTCTCTCTCTGTCACTTTGCTTTTCAAATAATAAATATTTGGGAAAGAAGTGATAAGCCCTTTAAGTATTAATGTGAATGACATAATTGATGGCAAATACCTACATTTTGTGAATCAAAACATTTTGTGAGAAGACAGCATTGTTTTCCCTGTTTGTAAAATCTCTGCAGTGCCTGAGTTAATAAAAGATAGCTGGGTTCTTATATCCGCTCCTGCATTCAGTCTCTTCTAATCACATACAACCTCTGGAAAACTCCACTGTATGCCCCTGAGAGAGAGAGAGAGTGGGAAAGGAAACCATGTCTTTGTATGACTGCACCATAAATACAGTTTTGACCTTGTGAACACCCTGTAAGGACCATAGGACCCACAATGGTGCTTGGACCACACTCTGAAAATCGCTGCTGTTTGGATAAGAGCTGGACCGGGCAGTATACTTCCTGTCTCCACTTATTGGGCTGAATGATCTCAAGCCAACGACTTCCCTTCCTTGTGTTGCCCTTTCTGCCTCTGTCAAATGGAGATTACAACAGTCAGCGACTTCACTGGGCTGCTCTGAGTATTAAGTAGGTTAGTTTGCATAAAGAACCCAGTGATGCCTGGCCCTGGCCCGAGATACATCTTCAGTAAGTAGCAGCTGCCACGATGATGATGATGATGATGCCACTGATGACATCATGTGCTTACCTGAAAATAAAGCTACCTATCTTGATTAACTGAACTCTTAGTAACCGTATAGCATCAAGCCTGAATGCTGGTTTTCTTGTAAGATACTCCCCTGTTCTCTCTAGTTTGTGAATTCCCAAAGCACTTTTCTCTGCACCCCATGATGAAATATTTATAAGAAGTCTTAGGTTCCTGAGCACAACAGCAGCCAACTCGTAACCCAGAGCCTCGGTAGCGCCTTGCATACAGTGAGTACTCAATGTTACTGCTGAATGAGCGAATGGGAGGACATGCTGCCTCATGACTTGGGTGGCAGGTGTTAGTCTTTCCTTCCTAGAGCTCCGTATTCTACTCAGTACTTTCTGGAACCGATTCTCCCAGGAATGAAGCACTCAGGTTGCTGATAAGATTTGGAAGAAATCTTTGCCAAGTTCAGATGAAAGTCCTTCAAACCATCTCCGAGACAGTTTTGCATGTCATATGCCATCATAGTCTGAAGTAGGCAGATTCTGAGTTAGGGGTTTGAAAACACATTCCTTTTTTTTTGTTGTTGTTGTTATATAAAGATTAATTCTATGTACTTTATTCCTCTACAGACCTTTTGGGAATGTGGTTGGACTATCATTGAAAGTTTCATTTCTTCTATAAAATTTATTTTGTTTTCACTTTATTTGAAAGGCAGAAAGAAAGGGAGGGAGGGGGATGGAGAGGAAAGAGAGAGAGAGAGAGAGAGAGAGAGAGATCTTTCATTTCCTTATTCACTTCTCAAATGCTCACAACAGCCAGGGCTGGGCCAGGCTGAAGCCAGGAGCCCAGAACCCAGTCTGGACCTGCAGATGGGTTGCAGGGTCCCAGGTACTTGGACCTTCATCTGCTGCTTTCCAAGATGAGTATTTGCATGAAGCTCATCATAGTTGGAATAAACAGGAGTCAAACCAGGCACTTTAATATGGAATGCGGCTGTCTCAAGGGGCTGTTTAATTACTGTATCCCTTGCCTGCCCCTACAGTTTTCTTTTTTAAATCCACCTTCTACTCAAAAACATTTCTCCACACATTCCATTAATACGTACTTGAATAAATAATCTCAAGTGAAAATTCAAATATTCTAGGAGGGGTGGCCATTCAGCCTACCAGTGAAGACAGGGGCTACGAAGCCCACATACCACGTCGGAGTATCTGGGTTTACCCTCAGCTTCAGCTCCTGAGTCCAGCTTTCTACTAATGCAGGCCCTGTAAGGTAGTGACGATGACGCAAGTGGTTGAGTTCCTGCCACCCACCTGCGAGATGGATTGAATTCACAGTTCCAGGCTCTGGCCGGAGCTGGTGGGTGTGTGGGCATGGTGGTCATTTGAGGAATGAACAAGTGGTTGGGAGATTATCTCTCTCTGTCTCTCTCATTCTCCCTCTCTCTCCCCCTGCATCTCTCAAACTAATCAATAAAAAGTTAAAAAGCAAACAAAAACCAAACACCCCACGGGAAGACCTTAATTTTATTCAGTTCTGATTCCATTAAGCAGAAGGCCCAGCACATGGCAACTATTGACGATTATTTGCTAAAGGATTTGTGTGTGAGTTAAGGGATGCTTCCTTCTTTCTCCAGGGAGAGGCAGCGCTAGCTGATGGAAGACTTCCTTGTGGGTAGCTTTGGGCATTTTACTACACTGCTTGCCTCTCTGTGTTTAGGAAATGGAATTACCTAAAATTACATGCAGTGCCATAGGAAACTTCCTAGCATTAAGTTTTTAGAACTTCTTCTTGGAAATGCAAATCTTTGGTAATAATATATAAAACCTACATCAAAAATATTTTACTCATTATGCAAAGTGCCAGCAAATGGGAGGATACAGGAGTATTTCTCATTAAACTCTAGGAATTTCTCGGACAAACTTCATCTGTGGAATATAATGAATGTGAAGGCCAAGGTTCCTTGTCCCTGCGTCGCTTCAAACACAAGTGGCTGCCTTTTAACAGGACATTTTATTTTTAGACTGCATGCAGCCAGATTAATTTTTACTAATATTTCAACTTCATAATCAGTTTCATGAAATCCCTCTAAAGCTGACTGTCACTGCCAGCCATGTGCAGCAGAAGTGAGCCAAGAACCAAGAACAGAAAGTGAAGAGACTTCTTCCCCTGGATATTCAGGGTTCTGGGCTCATGTATGTTTCTTGGCTGGGGACTGCACACTCCCCAGGTCGTTGCAGCCTGGGACCCAGTTCTCACACTCTCCTAAGGAGACCGGAGCATGGCCTCAGGTCTGTGGGCCAAAGGCAGTATGCATTTGGGAATCATTGTCCATACTGGATTTAGAAGTCACAAGGACTACATCATGTTAGGTGCTCAGGAACATGGAGTCACCGAAAGGTAAGGGGCAAGTGCTGTGGCACAGTGGGCAAGGTGCCAGTTGGGCTGGGACAAGCCTTGTAGTGCAGTGGACAACACAGGCATCCCACATCTGAGTGCCAGTTTGAATCTTGGCCACTCTGCTTCCAGTCCAGCTCCCTGTAAATGTGCCAGGGAAGGCAGCAGAAGGTGGCCCCTGCTACCCATAGAGGAGACTCAGATGGAGTTCCGGCTCCTGGCTTCAGCTTGGCCCAGCTCTGGCTGTTGGGGCTATTTAGGGAGTCAAACAATGGATAGAAAATACTCCCTCCCCGGTAGCTACCTTTCAAAGAAATTTAAAAAAAAAAGTTTTTTAAAAAATGCCAGGGGCCAGCACTGTGGCGCAGCAGGGTAAAGCCCCAGCCTGCAGCGCTGGCATCCCTTACGGGCACCAGTTCAAATCCCAGCTGCTCCACTTCTGGTCCATCTCTCTGCTATGGCTTGGGAAAGCAGTAAAAAATGGCCCAAGTCCTTGGGCCCCTGCACCCACATGGGACACCCGAAGAAGCTCCTGACTCCTGGCTTCGGATCAGCTCAGCTCTGGCTGTTGCGGTCATTTGGGGAGTGAACCAGAGGATGGAGGACCTCTCTCTCTCTCTTTCTGTCTTTACCTTTCTCTATAGCTCTTTCAAATAAATAAAATAAATCTTAAAAAAAGCCATTTGGGAGGTGTCTTATATCATAGTGTCTGGCTTCAAGTGCCAGCTCCACTCCAGATTTCAGCAGTGGTTTCTGCCACCCATCCACCTTGGCTTGAGTCTTGGCTCCTGGTTTGGGAAGTGAACAGAAGGTGGAAGACCTCTGTCTGTCTATCAATCTCTATCTCTACCTTTCAAATAAAATGAAAATAAATAAAAATTAATAAAGTTCTCGCATGTAAAAAACGTGCAAAGTCCTCAAACCAGAGCTGATCGGAGAAAGACTCAGCACCCGTCACGAGTGCTAATCCTTTTAAAGTTCCTGTTTTAAAATAATTAATTGCAGGAGCAGGGTGTTGCTGAAAATGGCCGATTAGAGAAAGCCCTGTCACCACACTGACAAATGAGCTACTGGAAGAGGCTTCAGTGGCAAAATCTGACCAAAAAATATAGGTTTTACAAAAATCAGCTCAGAAAAGTCACTAAACCAAACCAAAACAATGAAAATGGGTAGCAAGAAAAAAAAGGGAGGGAGGAAGTATAAAATTGACCCAAAAAACTCATTACATAGTTTGATAAAACTTTAGCTAGAGGGGGCCAGCGCAGTGGCTTAGTGGGTAAACTGCTGCCTGCAGTGCCAGCATCCTATATGGGCGCCGGTTCAAGACCCAGTTGGAACCCATCCAGCTCTCTGCTGCGGCCTGGGAAAGCAGTAGAGGATGGCCCAGGTCCTTGGGCCCCTTCACCTGTATGGGAGACTTGGAAGAAGCTCCTGGCTCCTGGCTTCGGATCAGCGCAGCTCCAGCCATTAAAGGCCACTTGGGGAGTAAACCAGCAGATGGAAGAGCGCGCGCTCTCTCTCTCTCTCTCTCTGCCTCTCCTTCTCTCTCTGTGTAACTCTAACTTTCAAATAAATAAATGAATCTTTATTTTTATTTTATTTTATTTTTTTACAGGCAGAGTGGACAGTGAGAGAGAGAGACAGAGAGAAAGGTCTTCCTTTGCCGTTGGTTCACCCTCCAATGGCCGCCGCGGTCGGCGCGCTGCGGCCGGCGCACCGCGCTCGTCCGATGGCAGGAGCCAGGAGCCAGGTGCTTTTCCTGGTCTCCCCATGGGGTGCAGGGCCCAAGCACCTGGGCCATCCTCCACTGCACTCCTGGGCCACAGCAGAGGGCTGGCCTGGAAGAGGGGCAACCGGGACAGAATCCGGTGCCCCGACCGGGACTAGAACCCGGTGTGCTGGCGCTGCAAGGCGGAGGATTAGCCTGTTGAGCCACGGCGCCGGCCATAAATGAATCTTTAAAAAAGAAAAGACTTTAGCTACATTGTCCAAGAAAAAAAAGATTCAAATTACTAAAACTGGGGAGGAAAGTATGGGAATTTCTATTATCATAGAAACACGAAGAGTATTAACAGAATACTAGTTGGATGCCAACCAACTGAATAACCTAGATGAAATGGACAAATTCCTAGAAACACCCAAACTACCAAAACTGACTCAAAGAAGACAAATGAAGTCCAGGACTACATGGCTTCAATGAGAAATTTTACCAAACATTTAAAGAACAAGCATCAATTGCTTTTTAAATCTTCCTGCCTCTCCAACCAACCAATCAAACAAAAGGGAGAAGGGGATACTCCATAACTCATTCTATTAGGTCCGTATTTCCCTGATGGCAAAGCCAAAGATATCACAAGAAAATTACAGATGAGTATCTCTCATAAATCAGACGAAAACTCTCAAAAACTACTAGCAAAATGAGACCTGCCACAGTAAAACGATTAGACACAGTGAGCATGTGGGATTCATCCCAGGATTGCAAGAGAGGTTTGCATAGGAAAATCATTATATGTAATATGTCATATCAATAAAATGAAGGGGAGAAACAAGATGATCATCTGAATTGATATGGAAAAAGTGTTGGACAAGACCCAGCACCCATTCCAGATAAAGCAGACATGGAACTGGAAGGGGACTTCCTCACCCTTGTAAGTAGTATCTACCGAAACCCACACTAACATCAGACTGGGGAGAGGATGTGAATGTTCACTCTCATTACTGCTATTCAACCATGTACCAGAGGTTCTAGCCAGGGCATTTAGGCTAAAAAAAGAAATAAAATGAAAGCAAATTAGAAATTTCAGTTATTTATTGGAAAAGAATTAAGACTTTCTCTATTCATGGACCAGCACCCGTGGCATAGCTGGTAAAGCCGACAGCTACAATGCTGGAAATCCCCTATGGGCAACGGTTCAAGTCCCGGCTGCTCGACTTTTGATCCAGCTTCCTGCTAATGTGTCTGGCAAAGCAGAGGAAGATTTCCCTAGTGCTTGGGTCCCTGTACCCATGTGAGAGACCCGGAAGAAGTTCCTGGCTATTGGCTTTGAATAGGCCCAGCCCTGGCTGTTACAGCCATTTGGGGAATGAAGCAGCAGATGAAAGACTTCTCTCTCTCTTTCTCTAATTCTGCTTTTCACATAAATAAATAAAAATATTAAAAAATTTCTCTATTCAGAGATGACAAGATCTTATATATAGAAAATCTTAAAGAACACACACCCATAAACACACATACAATTAGGCAAATAAATTCAGCAAGGTTGAAAGATATTTTATTTCTATACACTGGTAAGAAATAACCCAAAAATGAAATTAATATAATAATTCCATTTATAATAGCACCAAAAAGTTTAGGAATAAGTTTAACCATGGAGGGTCAAGTCTTAAATATTGAAAACTACAAAACACTGCTAATGGGTAGGTGTTTGGCCTAGTGGTTAAAACACAAATTGGGATACCAGGGTCCCGTATTGGAGTGTCTGGGCTTGATTCTCAGCTCCACCTCTTGATTCCAGTTTCTAGTGTGGCCCCTGGAAGGCAATGGTGATGACTCAAGTAATTGGGTTCATGTCACTATTCTAGAAGACTTGAATTGAGTTCCTGGCTCCCAGCACAGTGCATGGGAGATCTCTCCCTCCCTCCCTCTCTCTCTCTCTTACTCTCTCTCTCCCCTTCTCAATGTATCTCTTTCTGTTTCTCACAAAATGGTTGAAAGAAATTAAAGAATACCTAAATAACTGAAATGAATGGGAAGATGTCCCAGGCTTATGAACTGGAAGACTTAATATTGTTAAGATGGCAATATTCTCTGAAATCAATACATAAATCCAATGAAATATCTATCAAAATTCCAACTTCCTTTTGGCAGAACTGAACAAGCAAACCCTAAGATTCATATAGAATCACATGGAATCCTGAATAGCCAAAAGAATCTTGAGAAAGAGCAGAACTGGAAGACTCACACTTTTCCATTTCAAAATGCACTACAAAGCTTCAGTAATCAAAATAATGTGGTACAGGTATAAAGATAGCCATATAAATCAATGGAATACAATGGAAAGTGCAGAAATAAACTCATACCTCTATTGTCAACTGGATCTTGACAAGGTTGCCAAGACCACTCAATGGGGAAAATAGTGTTTTCAACACATGATGTTGAGATAACCTGATAATTACATGTAAAAAAAATGAAATTAAACTCTTACCTCAAAAGATATGCAAAAACTAACTCAACAGATCAAAGACCTACATGTAAACTAGAACCATAACACGTCTAGAAGAAAATAGGGATAAATCTTCATGACCTTGGGTTTGGCAACAAATTCTTAGACATGACATCAAAAGCACAAGCAAACAATGAAAAGATAAAGTGAACTTCAACAACATCAAAGCACCCTACAAAATAATGAAAAGAAAACCTACAGGATAAAGAAATATTGGCTAGTCATGGATTGGGTAAGGGTATAGAATCTGAAACATACAAAGAAACCTACAGGCTGACCCTGTAACTCAACAACAAAAAGATAAACAACTTAATTCAGAAATAAGCAAAGGACTTGAAATGTAAAATGGTGTAGCCACTTGGAAACCAGTTTGCTGGTTCCTTAAGTTAAACACAGAACTCCTAAAAGATCTAGTAATTCCACTCTTAGCTATATACACTATAGAAATAAAAACATACATCTACACAAAAACTGTATATGAGAATTCATAGTAGAATTTTTCATAATAGCTGGGCAGTGAAAACAATCCTGATGTCCATGACTGATGGATGTATAAATACATTGTTAATGGCTACCCAGTGGAATAAGCCAAAGCGGAATGCTGATATGAAGGCACTTCAAACTTTGCAGGAAGACAGAATTAAAAAATGTTTCTTTTGGTGAAAAAGAGTTTTGAAGCCGGCGCCACGGCTCTATAGGCTAATCCTCTGCCTTGTGGCGCTGGCACACCAGGTTCTAGTCCCGGTCGGGGCGCCAGATTCTGTCCCGGTTGCCCCTCTTCCAGGCCAGCCCTCTGCTGTGGCCCGGGAGTGCAGTGGAGGATGGCCCAAGTGCTTGGGCCCTGCACCTGCATGGGAGACCAGGAGAAGCACCTGGCTCCTGGCTTCCCATCAGTGCGATGCGCCAGCCGCAGCACGGCGGCCATTGGAGGGTGAACCAAGGGCAAAAGGAAGACCTTTCTTTCTGTCTCTCTTACTGTCCACTCTGCCTGTCAAAAAATAAAAAAATAAAAAAAGCAAAAAAAAAGAGTTTTGAAGTCATGCATGCATAGTTTTGTCATAGTATGCATTTTCCAAGACATTTTCAAAGCACCACTGTATGCTATAACACAGATGAATCTCGAACACATGCTAAGTGATATGAAGACTCAGAAGGCCACATATCATATGATGCCATTTATATCCAAAGTCAACAATGAACAAATCCATACAGACATGCCAGAGACTAATGGTGGTCAGGGGGCAGGGGAGAAGGCAATGGGCAGAGCCTGCCTAACAGGTTTAGTTTCTTTTAGGGTTGATGAAAATGTTCTGGGAATAGTTTGCACCCTTTGTAAATACCCTACAAATTACTACAAAAAATTGTTAAAGGTTAAATTTTGTATTATGTGAGTATACCCTCAATTTTAAAAGTCTGATTTCAGTTTTGAAGAGACGAGAGCAGATCTTGGTCACTGCGGCTGGTTCACTGTCCTAAGCCCGTCTTGGGAAGCAAAGGCCCTGACTGAAATCCTTTTGAAGCATCAACCACGAGTTACTCTGAGATGCTCCTTCTTGGGTTCAGACGGTGGCGGTTCAGACTGAGAGCTAGCTGTGTGTGAGATGTGCGGCCCAGTGGAGCTCAGCTCTCCAGCGGGAGGAGGCCCCCCCCCCGGGGGGGGCAGGACAGACCAGAGGCCAAGGAGGAGTTTATTGATGCTGACAGGTGGTCACAGTTTGTGTTCACCAGAAGGGCAGCCTGGCGGGGCCACACGCATCCCTGGCATGCAAAGAGCGGTCAGGGCCTTGCAGCCAGCTCTGAGGTTCTGCGTGAGCACTAGCAGTGGATCCTGGTGGCAGAAGTGGGGACTTGCTAGAGGCAGGACACTTGCTAGTGGTATGAGCACCTCTCCTCTGCACCCCTTAACATTCTCATTAGCAAGGGGCCTTGGCAAACAATATGATAGGCTTTCATCATCATTTGTGTTCCTGGGACCACAGACCTGGACTCAAATGGCTGCTTTAAGTGAAAAGAACCTCTTAGATCACTCACCACTATTCCCCCTTTCCTTCTGAATGTGGACAATACCGCCCTGGCAGTCTAAGGAGAAGACAGTGTCGAAGCACAGGAAGTAGATGACAGGCTTCCGTCTGCTCGTGCCAGGCAGCAGCAGGCAGCATCCCGCCTTGTTAATTACCCGATTTTATCATCCTTCAGCCGCTTGAGTTGTTTTTAAAGATTCACCCCTGGCAATTAACTGCAGCAATTTATCTGGAATATTGCATGCATTTGGCTTGAATACGCAATGAGGACCCCTGTTTCTAAGCGGCAGCATTGAATTCCTACAATCCAAGATGGAACAATAGAGTGCATTCACGCACACACCTGCTAATTTTCCGAGGCCTCTCGCTGATTTGTAAATTGTATGAATGCAAAGAATTGTAGTGACTGAGCATAGAGAAAGTGCTCAAAATGTGGAGAAAGTGCTCAAAATGCAATCTACACTGCTTCAACCGCCTCGAGGAGGTTTGAACTCTTCGGACAAATCTTAAATGAGATTTGATGAGATGCACTTGCTAGAAAGCAGGGGAAGATCTTCACTGGAAGGCTTCTTTGATGGCAGCAGCATCTCTAAGAGTGAGGCTGTGGGGCAGCCTGTGGCACCCAAGAGTCTTCACTCTGCAGTGAAGGCAGCCAATGCACCTGCAGGAATTCTTTTCTCATTTCTCCCTCGTGCAGTGACAACAGATTTCTCTTCCCAAAGCTTCTCTAAGATGGACGGTGCTAGTCGACGCAAGTGCACAGCAATGTAAAGAGCTGACCTATCTCCGCTGGTAGCACCTGGTCCCCGGGGAACCCAAGCCTGGACACCTGGGAGTCACCCTACGGGCTTCAGTTCACCTGGCCACCCAGCGCATCCTCTCCTCCTTGACAGTCCTGCTGGCCGGGGTCAGGGCCCCTCTGTGCATTATTCTAGTGGGTTCCCATTGGCTGTGCTTTGGGTTCTTCTCTGAATGCACCCTCCCTCACACCTCTGGCTACTTAGAAAGGAGTTAAATGCACATCCAGCCTGGGCGTTCCAATGCTTAACATCCTACAGCAACTCCCAAGAAATAGGATGCACTCAGAATCCTTCAATGGCACCTGGACCCTCCATGTGGACCTCACTAAGCCATCATCATGGCTCCCCGGCTCCCAGGCTCCCAGGAACTCTGAGCTGACATGATGATGACAGTCTCTTCGATTTTTCTATTCTCCCTGCAACTGTGTGCCTCCTGCACAGAATACCAGCCTCCCATTGTACTGTATATACTGTGGTCCTATGAATTAAAAACGTACAACTTCGTAGAAACTCATAAATATATTCACATATATGTCAGTTGCTTTCAAAACATCAGATTCAATGGTCATCAAACAGTGAGCTTCCTATGGCCCTAACAAAATGTAACCATGTCGCTAATATTGCCCATTTAGATTATTTCCAATTTTTACTAGAATATAAAAATTACCATTAACTTTTTAAATCAAATTTTTATTCTCACTTCCGGCTATTTTCTTAGAAATCTTTCTGCTAGTGGAATTACTAGATTAAAAGATTGGAAGCTCCATAAAACATTCATTACATTTTGCCAAACTGACACATTTTCTGAAAAGCAATTTATCCTTCTACACAAAGCTTATAAAAACATCTCAACATACACACTTTCATTAGTCCTGGTTGTTATCTGTTCTGAAAACTGCAACTAATTTGAGAAAATGTCAGTATTTGTGAGGCTTAACATTTCAAAAAAATACTTATTTATTTATTGGAAAGGAAGAATTACAGACAGTGAGAGGCAGAGAGGGAGAAGTCTTCCATCCACTAATTCACTCTCCAAAAGGCCAAAACAGCCAGAGTGCACCGATCCAAAACCAGGAGCCAGGAGCTTCCTCCAGGTCTCCCACTTGGGTGCAGGGGCCCAGGGACTTGGGCCATCTTCCACTGCTCTCCCAGGCCATAGCAGAGAGCTGGATCAGAAGTGGAACAGCCAGGTCTCCAACCGGCACCTATGTGGGAGGCTGGCACTGCAGGCAGCGGCTTTACCTGCTACGCCACAGAGCCGGCCCCAGCAATTTTTTATATTATTATTGGCCACTTAGATCTCCCCTGTGAGTTTTCTGTGTTCTTTGCTTACTATCTTTCTGATGTTGATATTTTTACTAATTTGAATTAAGGATATGCTGGAGTATTTTAATTATGAATTTCACAGTTACTATCATAAGTTTATATATATATATATATTTATTTATTTATTTGAGAAAGAGAGAGCACATATACTTCCAACTACTGATTCACTGCCCAAATATCACAAAAGCGGGGACTGGCCCAGGCTGAAGCTGGGATCTGGGAATGCAATCCAGGTCTCCCATGTGAGTGGTAAGACCCCAGTTACTTTAGCCATCATTGGGGCCCTCCGGGGTCTATATTAGTAGGAAGCTGGAGACAGAGATGGAGCCAGGAACCAAACTCAGGCACTCAGATAGGTGACACAGGTGCCTTATCTTAGCCACTAAGCCAAATGCCTGCCCTAAAAGTTGAATTCTGAACAGTGCTCTTTTTGTTCTTTTTTTTTTTTAAATTTATTTGACAGGTAGAGGTAGAGTTATAGACAGTGAGAGAGAGACAGAGAGAAAGGTCTTCCTTCCGTTGGTTCACTCCCCAAATAGCCGCCACAGCTGGCACTGCGCCAATCTGAAGTCAGGAGCCAGGTGCTTCATCCTGGTCTCCCATGCAGGTGCAGGGGCCCAAGCACTTAGGCCATCCTCCACTGTCCTCCCAGGCCACAGCAGAGAGCTGGACTGGGAGAGGAGCAACCAGGACTAGAACCCGGTGCCCATATGGGATGCCGGCGCTGCAGGTGGAGGATTAACCAAGTGAGCCACGGCACTGGCCCCTGTTCTGTCTTTACTAGATTTTGGTATCAGGGTTTTGAGTGTATCATAAATGAATAGAGGGCCTTTGTATATTTTCTTATGATCCAAATATACATGCTAAGAATCATATTTTCTTTTTTGTTCTGTCATATATTTATTTGGTACTGTTTTTCTAACTTCTTGAATTGGATTCTTTGCAAATAATGGAAAAGACTTTAACCAGCAAAATTTCCTAGGTTGGGGTGGGCATTTAGACTTAGCAGTTAAGATGAGGGAGTTGGGGCTGGTGCTGTGGCGTAGTGGCTAAAGCTGCCGCCTGCAGTGCTGGCATCCTATATGGGCATCAGTTGGAGTCCCGGCTGCTCCACTTCCGATCCAGCTCTCTGCTATGGCCTGGGAAAGCAGTAGAAGATGGCCCAAGGGCCCCTGCACCTGTGTGGGAGACCCAGACGAAGCTCCTGGCTCCTGGCTTCAAATTGGCCCAGCTCCAGGCATTGCAGCCATTTGGGGAGTGAACAGTGGATAGAAGACCTCTCTCTCTCTCTGTGTGTCTGTAACTTTGTCTCACAAATAAATAAATAAATAAATATTTGGAAAAAACAACAAAAACAACAACGATGAGGGGGTTAAGATGCCCGTGTTCCACATTAGAGTACCTGGGTTCACTACCCAGCTCCAGCTCCTGGTGCCAGCTTTCCGCTAATACAGCTAATACAGCTGGAGGCAGTGGTGATGGCTCCAGTAATTAGATCCCTGCCACCCAAAGAGAGACTTGGATGAAGTTCCCAGCCCTTGGCCTAGGCCTGTCCAGCCCTGGTCAGTGTGGGTATTTGGGGCATGGAACCAGCAGATGAGTGCGTTCTCTGTGTCTATGTCTCTCCTTCTGTCTCTGGAAATTCCAAAAAAATTTCCTGGATAGAGATTTGACTTTAGCCTCATGCATTCAATAGATAAAGTTGCCACTTCCATATTTTATAAACAGCCCGTTTTTGATATTTTTCCCTTTAATTAAATAATTTAAATTATTATGTGCTTTTAAATGGCATTTTGGGAAGTTTCCATAAACAAGTGTTTCTAATATGATTTTAGGCATGGTGGTGCAGAAATTCGCTTTACACACTGGGAAAATAAAGTGGTGTTTGCTTTGTGACCTGGCATATGATCAATTTTAACTGCTCAAGTTCTCAACAACCCTAATAGTCTAGCTTAAAAGATTTTAGCACCTGCCTTTTCATTTTGGGGAGGCAGAGTTCTCTCGAAAGGAATTTTCTCTTGTCTCAAATTCATCCCGTCTTCTCCAGGCCCAGCGACACTATTCCAGTTCCACCTCTTACCCCTCATTTGGACAACTCAGGAAATTCAGCCTTTAGTCTCTGCTACTCTATTCTCCCATATGGGCTGCTAAAGTATTCACTTCCTGTTTCAAATGTTTTTCTTTTATTTTTTTTAATAAATATGAAAGTGCAGATGTCTGTTTAACAGACTAATTTATTTTTTATTTATTTGAATAAATATATTCAATATTACAGAGAGAGAAGGAGAGACAAAGAGAGAGAGAGAGAGAGCGAGAGCTCCTCCATTTACTGGTCCACTCCCCAAATGGCTGCAATGGCCAGGGCTGGGCCAGGCCAAAGCCAGGACCCTGGAGCTTCTTCCAGGTCTCCCATGTGGATGCAGGGGCCCAAGGACTTGGGTCATCTTCCATTTCTTTTTCCAGATGCATTATCAGGGAGTTGGATTGGAAATGGAGCAGCCAGACTCCAATCGCACCCCTATGGGATACTGCATTGCAGGTGGAGGCTTAACTCGCAACACCACAATGCCACCCTTTCAAGTTTTTAAGGTTCGTGCACAGCTTGTGGAACTGAGAGCTAACCATTTCTTAATGACATCCATAGCTCTTCACAATCTCCCCCCATCACCCTCCTAGGCCCACGTCTGTAATTGTCCCGCTCACCTGGGTCTCCAACCTCACCTGCCCTGTCTTCATGCTGCAGGAGCCCTGAGCTAGGAGCTACTCCCAAATTCTACAACATTCTTACTTTGCTTCTTGATATCATGTTTCCAATTGTTGTTACTCCTCCTTCTGCAGGAAGTGCAGGAAGGCTCATCACATCCCACATGGAGACCAGAGTCTACCGAGGTCTCCTAATGTTTCTGTCTCGGGTCAGGTCTCCAGAGAGCCCTGTTTTAAGGGGACCCTTTAAGCGTATGTTGAGAGGATTCTTGCACCTGACAAAAGTGCCTTCCCAGAGCTAGTATCAGAATGTGAGTTTCAGATGGAGACTGACAGCCTTCCCTGAGAGCCTGTGTGAGAGAAACTGACACAAGAAGAATGTTCGAACTGCCTTGGAAGGCATTGGAGTGCTTTATATATATACATAAATTTGTTTGAGAAGGAGAGACAGAGCTCCCACCTGCTGGTTCACTCTGCAAGTGCCCACAACAGTAGTAGGCTGGCGAAGGAAGCCAGGAGCCTGGAACTTGACACAAGTCTCCTGCACGAGTGGCAGACACAATTACTTAAGCCTTCACCTGCTGCCTCCCAGAGTGCACGTCGGCAGGGGGCTGGGACGGGAGCAGAGCCAGGACTTGAACTCGGACACTCCAAAAGGGGTCTGGGTATCCCAAGCAGTGTCTTTAACTGCTAGACCAGAGGACAGCCCCTAAAAGTCCTTATTTACAAAATTCACACGGCAACTCTCTCCTGGAGTGCAATGTGTGGGAAAATCTCATAGTTATGAATACCCTAGGGTGCTTTCAATTAAATCATCACAGATAACGTAACCTACGATCTCTTGCTCTTAGTTTGGCCACCACAAAGCTCAGGATGCTATTTCCTCCATAATGAGTCAAGCAGCTCTGTGACTTGAACTGCTCAATCCGCAGTGTCTCCCCCTAGAGACGCCGTAGAGAACTAACAGCTTTGCAGAGCAGTGTTTACGGAGCCCAGGATGGTGCCTGGCTAATTTGCTTGGCAAGGATGTACAGATTGGCTTCCAGGTATAAGATACTGGACTCAAGCTAGCGGTGTAGTGGACATGGTCCCTGTCCTCCTGTGGCTCACATCCCACAGGGAAAGCTGGAAGACACAGGGGACAGGCAGGCAGATCGTGGTGAGTGCCATCGGGGAAACAAACAGAGTGGTGTGACAGAGGGTAACTGGGTGCATAGGTGGCCTAGGCCACAGCACGCTGCACACACCGGATAGCTTGAAAGCTAAGCAAGATAGGGCCCGGCTTAGTACGCAGATGGGAGAAGCCTGGCTGTGCAGGAGAACTTTGCACTGAGACCTCAAGGGTGAGAAGATGAGCCGGTCACTTAGCGCAGGAACAAGAGCAGCGCTGGAGGAAGAACCAGGACTGTCAGGCCCCGAGGTGGAAAACCACGTGGCCAGGTCCAGGAGGCCAGGGAGGAGGCACAGTCACAGCCGGCAAATGGAAGGGGGTGCCGTGAGAGAAACAATACTACAGCTGGTCATTACTCACTGGCTGGCCTGCGTGGCTTCACTGTACACGGGGCTCTTCTAAGCAATTTCACACTCTTTAGAAGTGACCAATACAGAAAGAAAAAATGTGATTGCGTCCTTAATCAGAAATAATTTTCAGAGCCAACATTTACCAAGAGCTTCCTATGTGTTTCACATGATTTAAACACTGGATCTTCTTATTAATCCTAGATGGGCAGTACTATTTTTGTTTCCTTTGGACAGAAGTACAGAGAGGTTAATACAGTTTTGCCAAAGCTGATACAGGGAATAAGTTTAAGAGGAGGCTCTGAGGCAGGCAGTCTGACTCCAAAGCCAGTGCTCTTGGACACTACACAATACTGCCTCTCCAGATTATAAGGCTATTGTGAATTAGATTTTACATATATATTGCATATGATATATAATATATATTTAAAATGTTTACTAATTTTTTGAGAGTCACACACACACACACACACACACACACATACAGATACCATTTTCTGGTTTACTCTCCAAATGCCCACAACAGCCTTGGGGTGGGGGTGAGGAGCCCACCCCAGGTCTCCCATGATGGTGGCAGGAATTGAACTACTGGAGCCATTCCCCCTGCCTCCCCAGGGTCTACACTAGAACGGGGAGCAGGAGGCAGGATTGAAGCCTGCACAGTCAGATATGGGATACACATGTCCTATCCAGTGGCTTCACTGCCAGGCCAACCCTCTGCCCCCACCCCTGAATTCGTTCTTTAACGGTGCACACAGATCCTCCTGAGTGTATACCAGTTATTGTGCTTGCTCGAGGCACAGATGTGCTTGCAATCCATAATCTGTTTTATTCTCAGGGATCCATGCGGCTTCACATTCTATTTGTTATTAAGGGATAAGGTCGAAGGGAGCAGAGAAAGATCTCCCTCACAAGAAAAAGAGCTCTAACGTTTTAATATCATTCTCTATCTGCAGCACTGATCCATTATTAAATCCATATCCATAATTTACTACACAGATGTTTATGTAGGTCAACCTGTGCCCGGCTTGCACAAAGCTACTGGGTAGCCCTGCTGGGAGCTACCAATAACATGCACGAAGCAGACACAAGGAAGACTGATGTTTATCACTGAAATCATTCTGGCCACTGAAAGTGCATGCAAAACAGTCTGAGGGCTGGTGGCAAAAAACCTTCTGTAATTCCTCATTTTCCAGGTGGTGGCCTATTTCAATGTCTAATCAGCAATGTGCCCCCAAATTCCCCAAGGCCAAAACTGCCGGGCTCAGGGCAGCGTCTGCCATCGGCTTCACTTACATTGCCATCGTGGTTTGGGCAAGAGAGAGGCTTTCCCGCAGCCACAGCGGTGACCGTCTCCAGGATGGACGACTCCTCGACGTTGCTGCCTGGCGTTCGCTGCAGCACGTCCATCAGGTTTGTGATGAAGAAGTTGTTCTGGAGTGCGGCCACCCCTTTCTCGGGCAGGATGGAGGTCTGGCGGCACACTGGGCAGGAGAGGGTTAAACTGTGGGCGGGAATGTAGTTCTGCAGGCACCTGAGGCAGAGGGAGAGGCGGAGGAGGGTCAGAGGAG
Source organism: Sylvilagus floridanus (assembly GCA_949820135.1). Lineage (NCBI taxonomy): Eukaryota > Metazoa > Chordata > Mammalia > Lagomorpha > Leporidae > Sylvilagus > Sylvilagus floridanus. The sequence continues at coordinate 20,233,066 of OX463238.1, read as the reverse complement.
CAGGACAGCACAGGACAGAGCCCCAGGTCTCCCAGGTACCACCCTGTTCTCACAGACTTTGAAGATGATCTCCTTCATAAGGAAAATACTTCAGGGGATATCGTGTCCTGGTGCAGCAGGCTAAGCCACTGCCTGTGACACCGGCATCACATAGGAATGCTGTTTTGAGTCCTGGCTGCTCAGTTCCCCATCCAGCTCTTTGCTAACGCACCTTGCTAATGGGATGGAGTTTCAGACTCCTGGTTTCTGCCTCTCTCAGCCCCGGCTGTTGCAGCCATTTGGGGAGTGAACCAGCTTACGGAAGATCTCTCTTTCTCTTTCCTCAAATAAATAAATCTTAAAAGAAAAAGATCTATTTATTTGAAAGTCTGAGTTACGTAGAGAAAAGAAAAGACAGAGAGATCTTCCATCTGTTGGTTCACTCCCCAGATGGCCACAATGGCTGGGGCTGGGATAGGTTGAAGCCAGGAGCAAGGAGCTACTTCCTGGTCTCCACGTGGGTGGTAGGAGTGCAAGCACTTGGTCCATCTTCTGATGCTTTCCCAGGCACATTAGCAGGGAGCTGGATCAGAAGTGGAGCAGCCAGGACACAAACTGGTACCCATGTGGGATGCAAGCATCTCAGGTGTCAGTTTTACTTGCTACTCCACAATGCTGGCCCCAATAAATCTTTCTTTTTTAAGGTTTTTAAATTTAATTTAATGAATACAAATTTCATATGTACACCCAACAAATCTTAAAGAAAAATTGCAAAAACCAAGAGGCAACCTGTATCACAGTGGCCCTGCCAACCAACCAGGCAAATGGTTATGCTCAAGGGAAAAAAAAAAAAAAAACGGTCATTGGCTTCTGCAGCCTTTTCTAGAGGTTGGGCAGACAAAGTGTCACCCATGGATCAGCATCTTTGGCCCCATCAGGGAGGTTTCTAGAAATGTAGACTTCCTAGGCCTCAGCACAAGGGCCTACCACAGCCAAGCCCCATGTGACTCCTATACATAGTCAGCTTGGAGAGGCACTGGTCTACATCTAGCTTTGGCTCATGAACGTGTGGACTCTTACAATTGGGAGAAACATGGCAAGTGCTTTTGTTAGCAATGAAACTCTCTTTACATAGAAAATCATAGTTGGACTTTAAGGACTCATCAAAGTGGAAATGTTTGGTTGAAGCAGGGATGGTCATCCAGAGTCAGAGTGGACAGGGCCTCGTCTCCTTGCCTTGCCTCAACAGGTGTCAACTTAGATAATTTCATTAAGGAAATGAACACTTCATGACTGACATATTTACTGCTCCATGAGCTCAAAGTACTTGTAGTGTGCCTCTGAAGGAGGTGCTGTCACGATCCCTTTGGACAGATGAGGAAACAGGCAGAGTAGGCCAAGGCACTTGCCCAAGGTACTCAGTTGGCGCCGGATGGAGCAGGAATTCAGACCCAGGCAGCTGGACACCATAATCTAAGCATTAATCAAGGAGCTTATCCAGTGCTTTCTAGTTGCTTAGACAGAGTTAGAAAACCACGGATTTAGCCCTACTCCCCTCATTGTGCAGGTGAGGAACTAACATGAAGAGGCTCAGTGATCTTCTCTGTGCCATGGAGGTAGCTAGTGCTGAATCAATTCAGAAGTGAAACAGCTTCTGCTAAGGTCACGAATGGCATCTAATCTAGTCCTGCCCAACCAGGTCCTCAGCATCACCACTGCCCTCTCCTGCCCTCATTGGTTTGCACTTTCATCTTTGTCAAAAGACAAAGGAGAGGCTGAGATAAAGACAGTGACAGACAGAGACAGAGAGCCCCCATCCATGCCATGGATTCCTTAATTACACACAACAGGCCAGGACCAGGCCAGAACAAAGTCAGTGTCCAGGAGCCCAATCCGGGTCTCCCATGTGGACAGCTGGAACCTGGTCACTTGGATCATCACTGCTTCCTCCCACCACGTGCTTTGGCAGGAAGCTGGGGTCAGGGGTAGGGCTGGGCACAGACCCAGGTACTAAGATGTGGAACATAAGCATCCTAACCAGCACCTTAACCAGCTGCTGGCCACCTTGTCTTGATGACACAACACTCACCTGGTCCTCCAAATGTCTGTCTGTTCTGAGCTCATCAAGTTTGCATTAATCAAAGGTCTACCACAGACTTCTCTCCCTGGGATAATATATCCACATGCATGGCTCTAAGGACCACAGTCCCACACTCACCCTTCTTTCCACAGATGTCTCCCCTGGGCCTTGTATTTGTACACCGACCCATCAGCAAAGTCTGCCTGTTCCTCACTATCTTTCTAACCTCTCCAGGTCTTTTGTTCCCTATCATACCTTCCTTTCTTAGACATTTGCAATTGCCATAAACCTGTTTTGTTGTACCCTTTGTACCCTCTAACCCTTCTCCAAGTTCCACAGTGACCTTTGTAAAATGCAGAACCAATCAACCAATCTCCCTCCATTCCCATCTGAGCTGGAAACCCTCCCATGACTTCCACTGCTCTCTCTCTCTCTCTCTCTCTCTTTTTTTTTTTTTTTTTTTGACAGGCATAGCGGACAGTGAGAGAGAGAGACAGAGAGAAAGGTCTTCCTTTTGCCATTGGTTCACCCTCCAATGGCCACTGTGGCCAGGCGCGCTGCGGCCAGCGCATCGCGCTGATCCGAAGGCAGGAGCCAGGTGCTTCTCCTGGTCTCCCATGTGGGTGCAGGGCCCAAGCACTTGGGCCATCCTCCACTGCACTCCCTGGCCACAGCAGAGAGCTGGCCTGGAAGAGGGGCAACTGGGGCAGAATCCGGCGCCCTGACCGGGACTAGAACCCGGTGTGCTGGCACCGCAAGGCGGAGGATTAGCCTATTGAGCCTCGGCACCGGCCTCCACTGCTCTTACATGAAGACACTCACGGCAGCATGGATCACCCACCTGCAGGATCTAGTGCCTGTACCTTTTCTGCCTTTCCCTCCATTAGCTGTGTGCCAGTCTCAGGGCTTCCCTAAGTTCTCCCAGCTATCTTGGTCCCTCTCACTACAGCACCTCTGTACTCCTGGAATTCTTTCTGCCTACTCATTCCCCTTTATTTAATTGCCACTCATCTTCAGAGCTGCTCCTTAATCACCACTTCTCCAGGAAAGCCTTCCTTGATACAAACACATTGTGTATTATGAAGTTTCCCATGAATTGGCGAGTGTCACTTGTCCCTGGCTTAATTTCACAGTAATCTTTGCGATTAGGAGATTCATGACTGGCTCCGCCGCTAGGCAGTGAGCTCCACTAGGCCAGCGTCTGCCTGGTTTTGCTCTCCTCCCAAGCCTTGATGATGGCGTTGTGGAAGATGGGGTAGCAGGAGGGGGACTGTGCGCAGAGGTTCATGGAGCAGCCAGCATGTATGTCCAACAGGGCTCAGTCTCCTGACAGTGAGGCAATCTGTGAAGGTCTGTCTCCATAGCACCAACCATTTCCCACTTTAAGGAAAGTTGCCGGCACCTCTAAAAGGAAATCATCTAACGTGCATGATGCTCAGACATTTTAGCCCTATCACCACTGTGAGGGGCTCTTGCAAATCTGTGCCACTAGCTAGCTATTGGTTGGGGAATGGAGGGTAGCTGGGCCCAGACCCAGGGCAGCTCAGAAGTACTCCTACTTGCCAGAGTAGGGAAAGAGGACCCAAAACACAGAATGGGCACTTAACTGTGGGGACTGGTGCGGTTCTGCCAGGCCCAGACAGGCTCTCAGCGCTGTGTACACAGTGCCAGGCTGTGCCGACTGCTGCGAATCAAGTGATCTCACCATGTGTGCCCTCAAACACACACACAATTAGCTGCTGTTCATGTTTAGTTACACCCATTAAGCAACGGAGGGAAATCAGACTCTGTTTAATTAGTTTGGAACATGAATGACAAAGCACTTAAGCCAAAGTACAAAATGAATAAAGTAAAAAGTATTAGGGCCCTAATATGTCACCAAACAACAACCCCCCAAAAAAAAAAAAAAAAACCCACACCAAAAACCCATATCCATACACACATACACACACACAGAAAATCCCACAACTCAAAACAAAAAGCCACAAGGACAAATCTACCTTTTCCCTACTTTCATCACCACCACCAAGAGTGTGGCTGTTATTTTGCACTTCCAAAGTAAATCAACTTGAGAGTGCTCAGAAGGTAAATGCAATCAACACAGATGTAAAACCATTGGAATTATTGACTCCCAGTGCTCCACAACAGGAAGTAAAGAATTTTAATTGCGAGTGCTAACCAGCAATAGCAAAGGGGACAGGCTTTGGGTGCAGCAGTGACAACCCTGCTTGGGACACCTGCGTCCCATATGGGAATGCCTGGGTTCAAGTCTCAGCTCTGCTGCCAATTCTAGCTTCCTGTTAAGGCAGACCTTTGGGAGGTAATGGGAGATGACTCAAGTATGTGAGTCCGTCACCCATGTGGGAGACCTGGATTGAGTTCCTGGCTCCTGGCTTCAGTCTGGCTGTTTTAAGCATTTGCAGAGGGAACCGGTAGATGGGAGATGGCTGTCTACTTCTCTGTCTTTAAAAAAAAAAAAAAACCTTAAAATAAATTAATAATTTTTAGAATATAATAGGAAAAGTATTTTAAAAAAGATTATAAAACCTAATAATATATTCATTTTTTAAAAAAAGATCTATTTATTTATTTAAAAGTCAGAATTACAGAGAGAGAGAAAGAGAGACAGAGAGAGAGAAAGGTCTTCCATCCGCTGATTCACTCCCCAATTGGCCACAATGGCTGGAGCTGCAGCAATCAGAAGCCACGAGCCAGGAGCCAGGAACTTCTTCTGGGTCTCCCACATGGGTGCAGGGGCCCAAGGACTTGGACCGTCTTCTACTGCTTTCCCAGCCATAGAAGAGAGCTGGATCAGAAGTGGAGCAGCCAGGACTCGAACCGGTATCCATATGGGATTTTAGCACTGTAGGTGGCGGCTTTACCTATTATGCCAGTGCCAGCCCCAATAATATATTTACTTTTAAGAAAAATATGTAACCTTAATAAACAATACTTCAATTAGGTCATAAACTAATTACTAATAAACTTCTTACACTTCGTGGCTTAAATGGTGAGTTAAACAACGGGTAAAAGTGTATTCTGATAACTACTTAACATCTTTTTCCAAAAAATGAAATCCTCTTAAGAAGGATAAACATGGGGCTGGTGTTGTGGCAGGAGGTTAAGCCTCCTCCTGCACCTGGCTGCTCCACTTCCAATCCAGCTCCCTGCTAATGCGCCAGAAAAGCAGAAGATGGCCTGAGTACTTGGGCCCCTGCTGTACATGCGGCGACCTGGATGGCATCCGGGTTCCTGGCTTCCAGCTGGGCCAGCCCAGGCCTTTGTGGCCACTGGGGCAGTGAACCAACAGATGGAAGAGCTCTCTTGCTCTCACCTCTCTCTCTCTTTCTCTTTTTCTCTCTCTGTCTTTCCCTCTCTCTCTGTAACTCTGTCTTTCAAATAATAAATCTTTTTTAAAAAGGAAAAATTTTAAAAAAAGGATAAATAAGGAAGTATCTTTTCTTTTCCCAGAAATCTTTTCTTTAAGGTATACAAATTTCATGCATTTCACAAATAACAAATACAAACTTAGGGACACAGTGATTCTCCCACCCTACCCCCACACACACTCCCCTGCTTCTTCCTCCTCCCTCTCCTATTCTCATTCTTATTTTTTACTAAGATTTATTTTTAATTAACTTTATACACATAATATTAACCCTACACTAAGTACAGAGTTCAACAAATAGCATTAAAACAAACAAACAAAATACACTGTTCCTCACCAGTGGAGTCAAGGGCTGTTCAAAGTCATCACATCTCCAAGTGTCAATTTTACTTCTATGCACTACTTTACATATGTAGCAAATTACATAGTGAGGAAATTTACCATTACTTTATATATGGTATGTCAAGTTTTCTTCATCTAATGCATCTGGTGTTCAAATGTGACATTAGTATACATGGGAGGTCTTTGGGGAGTAAGCGCTGTTTCATCCATGCAGATGCATGCCCACCTTGTTACATGGAAGGAAATGGTAGGTTTTTAACTAACCCTCACCAAAGACCCTCTCTGCAAGAGAGCTGCTGCTGGCAAAAATTGTTTCCCAAAGAAGCAAGGGATGAGCCCGCACTGTGGCACAGTGGGTAAAGTTGCCATGGGAGACCTGGAAGAAGCTTCCGGTTCCTGGCTTTGGAATGGCCCATTTGGGGGGTGGATCAGCAGATGGAAGATCTCTCTCTCTCTCTCTTCCTTTGCCTCTCTATAACTCTACCTTTCAAATAATAAATAAATCTTTAAAAAAAAAGAACAAAGGGAAATTAAAATAAAATTTTCTTCTTCAACTATTTATTTAATGCTCTCTTGTAGAAATGAATCAAGAGTTAGTGCTTTGCTTCCTCCCGCTTGGAATTGTTAGAAATAAAGTAAATTACTGGCAATTGGTGATTCTGCCTCTAGACATCCACAAGAAGAGGTTCACCATCTCCCACTGGGAACCACAGAATTCTGGGAAAGCACGGGGGTGGGGGAAGGTGTCAGAGGTCAGTGTGCAAAACTCCCTCGTTGGAGCACAGAGGAGGCTTACCTTTCGCAGAAAGTATGCAGACAGGGGAGAACCTTGGGATTCTTGTACCGCTCCAGGCATATACTGCAAATCAGAAACTGCTTGTCAATCTGGCGCACGACGGGGCTTGGGATGCTGGCGCCTTCACTGGCCATCCTAGACCACTGACATGGGGGGCCGGCTGTCTTTGACCCTGCACGCTGCTGCTGTCAGACAGAAAAAAGGAGAATATGTAATAATTTGTAGAGGCAAACCAGTCACTGGCTCTTTCAATATAGGTGCTGCTTTATAAATACAGCAGTGGTTAATATCAGCCATCTCAAACTGACCATCGCCAATCCTCATTGTGGTACAAGGATACAGTGAGATGCTTGTTTGTTTTATACAGCAATAAAATAAGTACACGGTCACCATGCATCAGAACAAAGAGGCTGTTTTGGGAACTGGTGTTTGGCACAGCAGTTAAGTCACCTGTGGGGACACCTGCATCCCTGGCTTGAGTTCTGGCTACTTTGCTTCTGATCCAGTCTCCGACTAATGTATACCCTGGGCAGGTGACAGCTCAAGTACTTGGGTCCCTGCTAAAAATGTGGGAGACCCAGATTGAGTTCTGGGCTCCTGGCTTTGGCCTGACCCAGACCTGGCAGTTGTGGGCATTTGAAGAATGAATCAGTGGATGGAAGATCTTTCTCCATCCGTTTCTTTGTCTCTCTGCCTTTCAAATGAAAAGAAGAGGATGGAGGAGGAGGAGGAGGAAGAGGAGGGAAGATGTGTTGTATAAAGAGGTACATGGGGCTGGCACTGTGGTGTAGTGGGTAAAACCGCCGCCTGCAGTGCCAGCATCCCATATGGGTGCCGGTTCAAGCCGCGGCTGCTCCACTTCCTATCCAGCTCTCTACTATGGCCTGGGAAAGCAGTAGAAGATGGCCCAAGCCCTTGGGCCCCTGCACTAGAGTGGGAGACCTGGAGGAAGCTCCTGGCTGTGGATTGGTCCAGGTCCAGCCATTGCAGCCATTTGGGGAGTGAACCAGCGTATGAAAGACCTCTCTCCCTGTCTGTCTCTCCTCTCTCTGTAACTCTGACTTTGAAATAAATAAGTAAATCTTTTTAAAAAAGTAAAGAGGTACATATGCTATGTTTCAAAGCAGTGGTGGCTGAGGGAATAAATACTTATATGGCTATGTTTGTGTCTCCAGCTGTGACCATATTTTATTCCATGTTTTATATTCTTATTAAATTCATTATGTTCTTCCAGTTGTCATACTTGAAGGCATCAGATTATGCCACCCCAACATAGGACACTTTGGCTTTAAGAATTAATTTGAACTGAAAGCTACTCAGCAACAGCAGACACCAGGAGAACTCTCTGTCCTCCTCCATCTGTCTAAAAGCAGGGCACCAATGTCCTTTTTGTAAAGGAAGCCTCCATTTTTAAAGACGCCCCTCTCTCTGATACCAGGAAAAGACTTAATCGAGAATACACACAAGTCTGACACCAGCTTTGCTAAACAAATCTGTCTGTCACACACTTCCTATTCCTCTTCCCACAATTCACTGCCCCTCAGAGTCCAAACCCCTCCTTCCTTTGTCTCATCAATTCTCCACAATTTATCGCTTCTTGTTAAAATGGTATATAGGTCTCCAGGTCTAACCACATCTTTGGGTTTTCACTCCTTTTCTGTCAAGTCCCTGTTCCTGTAAGATGCAGAAGATTAACATCAATAAAATTCTTGTCTCCTTTTCTCCTGTTGATTTGTCTTTTGTCACTTTAATTCACAGGTTCCAGGGACAAAACTTTTTTTTTTAAAGATTTTATTTATTTATCTGAGAGGTAGAGTTATATAGAGAGAGATGGAGAGACAGAGATAAGGAAAGGTCTTCCATCTGCTGGTTCACTCCTCAAATGGTCAACAATGGCCAGAGCTGAGCCAATCTGAAGCCAGGAGCCAAGAATTTCTTTTGGGTCTCCTATGTGGGTGCAGGGGACCAAGCACTTGGATCATCTTCTGCTGCTTTCCCAGGCCATAAGCAGAGAGCTGGTTTGGAAGAGGAGCAGCCAGGACACTAACTGGTGCCACACGGGATGCTGAAGCTGCAGGCCAAGGCTTAGCCTACCACACCACAGCCCCGGCTCCCAGCCAAACAACTTAAAAGGATCAGAGGAGAGCTTCTCATCTTTTACATCCTATTATGTACGATGGTGATAACTAGAATTTTTTTACTTAAGAACATCATATGTGGTTCAGAGAGTTTTCTACAGAACCAAACGTTTGCAGATTTGAGTCTAAGTTGTATCAGCCATCCCCATAGTTGTAAAGAAATGTCCACTGAGATTCATGGGCCGGCATTTGCAGGACCAGATGAAGTGAACTAATTGGGAGAAAGTTTCAAAATGTCAGGGATCATTCCAGAAAAGGAAAACACCTTGGGCAACAGAGAAGGAAGCAAAGAGATAAGGGAGGGGAAAGTTACAACATAAAACTCTGCTTGAGGAAGGCATTTGACTCAGTAATTAAGACAATGTTTGGGACATCCACATCCCATATCCAAGTGCCTGGGTTTGAGTCCTGGTTACCCCATCAATTCAGCTACCTGGTAAAGCACACCCTGGGAGGCAGCAGTGATGACTCAAGTAATTGGCTCTCTGCACCCTTAGGGGAGACCTGGATTGAGTTCCTGGCTCTTGGCTCCAGCCTGGTCCAGCCCCAGCCCCACCTCTGGCTGTCATTTGAGGAGTGAAACAATGGATAAAGGGTATCTCTGGATATCTCCGTCTGTCTCTTTCTACCTTTCAAATAAGCTTAAATTTTTTTTTTTAATTTTTAAAAACACTACTCTGTTAACAATTTACAGAAAGAACTCGTGGCTTCGATCCTAAAAAGGAAAACCAAGGCTGAGCTAAAATTCACTTCTCAATTTTCTAAGTATTTGGTAAGGTACCCATAGCCGTCCAATTCCCAGTGGAATACTCTTTAAAACAAGAAAAGATTTATTTATTCATTCGGAAGGCAGTGTGACAGAGAGAGAAGGAAAGAGACAGAGTGAGAGAAAGATCTTCTACCCACTGCTTCATTCCCCTAAATGGCCACAGCGGCTAGGGCAGGGCCAGGCCAAAGCCCAAGAGTCTGCAACACCATCCTGGTCTCCCCTATGGGTGGCAGGGGCCCAAGGACTTGGGCCATCCTCCGCTACTTTCCCAGACACATTAGCAGGGGGCTGGATTGGACGTGGAGCAGCTGGGACTCAAGCCAGTGCTCATCTGGGATGCTGGCCTCATAGGCCACAGTTTAACCGATTGCACCACAATGCCAGCTCCAAACTCTTGATGACTCCATCTTCAAGACTAATCTTCAGTATGACCTTGGTAGGAGGTAATATTAGTATTCCCATTTTTTTGATTTAGAAAAACAGACTCTGTCAAGAGGTTTGCCAGAATGTAAACTCAGTTGTATCTGTCTCTAAATCCATGGACTTTCCACTCCCTAAATCATCATCAGTCCTGACCCTTGTGTTTTATGAAGGCTGTACTATGGGGTGCTGAAGCTGGGTGTAGTAGGTTAAGCCTCTGCCTGTGGTACCAGCATCCCATGTGGGTGCTGGCTTGAGTCCCGGCTGCTCCTCTTCATATCCAGCTCTCTGCTATTGTTCCTAGGAAAGCAGTTGAAGATGGTCCGAATGCTTGGGACTCTGCACCACATGGGAGACCCATAAGAAACTCCTGGCTCCAGATTGGCCCAGATCCAGCTGTTGTGGCCATTTGGGGAGTGAACCAGTGGATAGAAGACCTCTCTGTCTCTGTCTCTGTCTCTGTCTCTCTCTTTCTCTCTGTAACTCAGCCTCTCAAATAAATAAATAAATACATCTTTGAAAAAAAAAAAAGAAGCAGGCTATACTATGGTAGCTTGGACGCTTTCACTTGGCCTGGGACCTGTGTTTGAAGCTGGGAAACACAACATTCTAAAAGAAACACTCTTTTCAAAATCTTAATGACAGTTCTTACTCTCCACCAAATCACCAAATGTTTTGAAAAACCTTTCAACTTGTATTAGGAAAATCGTTGTGTGTTTGAATACAGCCGTATAGATGACACCCCTGCTTCCCAGCCCTCTACCTTCTGCATAGCTTCACTACAGGGCATGAATAACAGATGGCAGAAACTTGGGAAAGCACCTGCACCTGCGCAGTGCCACAGTGGGCAGAACTCTGCATGAACAGTGTGGCTGGGAGGGGTCTGCTGGGCTGCACGGCGTGTGTCTGCAGAGAGCCAGAGCGGGGAGGGCCATTCAGTGATTGGGTTACGTGCAGCCCCGTCTCAGGAGAACCAAGATGTTGGCTCACTGTCTGCCCTTTTAACCACATCCTTATGACGTCAGCTCAGGGGAGGGGTGGATTTGCCTGTGGTGGAGATAAGGAAACCCAAGCTAAGGGTTTGAATGGGCAGCCCAAGGTCATGCAGTAAAATCAGTAAGTCAGAAAGCTCTGATTTCACCTTTTCCTTCTTACCCGATAAGCCGAGGATACCTAATCTGAAACGAGTTTAACGCTTTCTGAGGGGTGTGTGTGTGTGTGTGTGTGTAGTCTTCTAAAATGACAGGGTGCTCACCCTGGCAGCAGTAAAATTTGAATGATCCAGAGAAGATTGGTATAGCCCATGTACAAGGATGGTATGCAAGGCTGTAAAGTGGTTCATTTTTTTTCCCTAAAATATGGTATTAACTTTTCAATTGAAGCCAATTAAAAATAATTTGATTTTGAATAGCTTTTAAAGTTTGTCACATTATCCTTTGAAATAATCATAGCCACACTAAGTTGGAAGTAGGCAAAGAGAAAACATCATTTCCTCTTTTTATTAACCTTAGAAATTGTGATTTGAGGCAAGAAAAACATGTCTTAAGTGAATGATAAACGGCACTTTAAAATATGTTGGGGGGGTAGGCCTGCACCGTGGCTAAATAGGCTAATCCTCCACCTGCGGCGCCAGCACACCGGGGTTCTAATCCCGATCTGGGTGCCGGATTCTGTCCCAGTTGCCCCTCTTCCAGGTCAGCTCTCTGCTGTGGCCCGGGAGTGCAGTGGAGGATGGCCCAGGTGCTTGGGCCCTGCACCCCATGGGAGACCAGGAAAAGCACCTGGCTCCTGCCTTCGGATCAGCGTGGTGTGCCGGCCGCAGCAGCCATTGGAGGGTAAAAGGAAGACCTTTCTCTCTGTCTTTCTCTCACTGTCCACTCTGCCTGTCAAAAAAAAATAAATAAATAAATAAATAAGAGTTAAAAAATATGTGGGGGGACAGGGACAGGAGTTTGGTGCAACAATTAAGACGCCACTTGGGGCGCTCATATCTCACGTCAGAGGCCTGGGTTTGGATTTTGCTCTGCTTCCCATTCCAGTGTCCTGCTAATATACACCCTGGGAGGCAGCAGCAGGCGATGGCTCAAGAACTTGGGTCCCTGCCACCCATGTGGGAGACCCAGATTGAACTTCCAGCTTCTGGCATTGGCCTGGCCCAGCCATGGCTGTGCTGGCACTTGGGAGTGACCCAGGGAACAGAAAAACTCTGTCTGCCTTTCTCTGTCCCTCAGTCTTTCAAATAAAATGAAATAAATAAATGAATGAAAAACTAAAAGTTAACTTTATTTTGGGGCAATTTTTTAAAGAATCCATGCACAGTTTTTTTTTTTCATAATAAACATTCCACGAACTTTTTGAAGACCTTTGTATATGTTGATTGAATGAAATTTCAGAAGGTGACATTTTTATGTTTTAAAGATGAAAATGAAAACATTTCAGTCTAATTTTATGATATTTATGTGGAGTGAGGGCAAATCTTTGATAGTATTCTCGACGGACATGGCAAACTAATGACCTCCACTCATCAACACTGACAGAAAATCACAATATCACAGCTCTGTCGCCAATGACCTGCTGAAGGCATCTGGGTGTTTTAGAACTCCCAGGAGCGACGCAGAAGGCCTCCACCCCCCCACAGACCCCCAGGATAGAGAGTTCGATGTGGACATGCACCACCCTAAGGAACTCGGGTTCCAGGGAGGTGTGGGGGTGGGGGGCCAGGTGTGTGCTCCACTCTGGGTCACCTGCTCGGTCCCGCCTTTCTCTTGGCCCCAGTTTCCCTGCCCTTGCTGTGTTTTCCTCCATAGCACTCACTGGCCGCCTTCTCCTAGGCCCTCATGTTTGCGACCCCCTCAAAGTTCCTATGTGGAAGTCTGAGCCTCCAGCGTGATGGGATTGGGAGGTGGGGCCTTTGGGAGCACCTGGCTGAGGACGGCATCACTGCCCGTGGGAGAGAAGGAGGGACAGCGCCTTCTTGCTCGCTCAGCCCCCTGACATGGAGGTTACAATGAGGAAAGAGCCACCAGTCTCAAAACCCAGAAGAGAGCTCCCACCTTGCCTTTAGATCGCTGGCTTCCAAAACTGAGTCAACGCATTTGTTTTGCTTAAGCTACCCAATCAGGTTGTATCAGGCTGAATGAAGTTGGAACCCTCCCCTCCCCGTGAAACACAGGCAGTACATCATTTATTCTCCATGTCATCTTTCTACCCCAGAACCCCCTGCTTCAATACAAGGTTCATGTGACCCGGGGTTTTGTCTGATTTCCCATTGCAGGAGTCCCAGTGTGCCTGGCACTTGGTGGACACTGCTTATTTTTTTGAATGAATTAAACCAGTGACCTATAATGTGGAAGTAAACTTGGGCACAGCAACAGGAAAGAGCGGCACTGCTGAATTCCACCACGGAGAGTATTGGCGTCACTTGATGTCAGACATTCCCCGCCTTCCGTGTGATAGTCCAAATATTAGCAACAGCAGCCGTCACCCATAGAGTAAATCTCAGTGACACATTTTAACACGTTCCAAGTGCAGGAAAGGCAACTGGGAGCTACTGTGAACACATGTGCATGGAAGCAGGCGTCTGAGAAGCTGGCGCATCAATTCCTCATTAATGGGGACTTGGCAATAGACACAGCTTGTTGTTGGGGGAAAAAAAAGAATGCAGCCATCACAGAACCCTTGGGCACAGAGAAGTCTGGCTCCAGCACTCCCTCCCTCGCAGCATCTCTGGCGTTTGTCCTGGCCCCTTTCCCAAATCTACGACTTGGGGGAAATGACTGTCCCCATGGAAGAGAACTTGATAGTGGGAGATGAAATGGGAGAAAAATGCCAGTGTCCACAATTCTGAGATTTAGACCACAGCTCTCACCCCAAATTATACCGCTTAGCTCAGAAGACTACCCAAACTCTCTGCTGCTGACACTGAGTGAGGAGGAGCAGGGACGGAGAAAGGAAGAAAAAAGCCACAGTGAAACCACCCTGGAGTTGGCAAAACTTGTCCGGCTTGTCTAGGGAACACAGTCTGGAAACAGACGCCAGGACTCCTCTGAAAAGTGAGAATCTAACATGTGATTTGTGGGCAAACGTCAGCGTGCTTGATTATACATCATTCTAGAGGAACCCAATTCCATGTCTATCGTGGTTCACAGCATTCTGAGGCTGCTGCTCTTTTTTCCACTTCAGTTGAATCAATAAATTAATATGTTGGGGGGGGGCGGCAGCATTATGGCACAGTGGGTTAAGCTGCCACCTGTGTTGCCAGCATCCCATATGAGCACCAGTTCGAGTTCTGGCTGCTCCACTTCCGATCCAACTCCCTGCTAATGTTGCTGGGAAAGCAGTGGAAGATGGTCTAAGTGCTAGGGCCCCCGCACCCATGTTGGAGACCTGAATGGAGTTCCAGGCTCCAGGCTTTGGCCTGGCCCAGCCTGGGTCATTACAGCCACTTGGGGAAATGGAAGATCTCTCTCTCTCTCTCTCTGTCTCCCTCTCTCACTCTCTGTTACTCTGCCTTTCAATTCAATAAATAAATATCTAAAAATGAACTGTCTTGGAACAAAGACAATGATTCAGTTATGCAAAAATCAGCTTCCCAAGCAGATGCAAATGTCCTGGTACATTTATAACAAGAACCATGAGGGTTATCCATAACAGATGACAAGCTGCCTTGACCTGCCAAGACAGGCAGCAGTTAGAGCGCAAGCCACAGGCTAAAACACAATTCAAGAATCAAGGTGCTTTCAACGGTTTTACATTATGAGCCTACTGTCAGTCACCTGCAGTTGAACTTGCAATGTTACTAAGGACTCAACCAGAAGAATGAAAAGAGGACAATCTTCCACGACATTAAAAAAGGGTGACCCATTTCCAGTTAATCAAGCCTCCATCCCAGATGGGCCTTTTGGTAAATTAGAAGACTGGGTGCATTCTCTTTCCTGGTGGTGTATGTGCTGTGTGCTTGTGTTCCTGTGTTGTGTGTATCTGTGTGTGTGTCTGGGGAGAGGGAGTCAGGAGTCACCCACGTGGACTCCTGTCTCTAGGCAAGGACCTGCCCAGACTCTCCAAGGTTCTCATATTTCCACGGCCTCAAGGATGGCAGCTTCCCTAGATGTGTAGGCTTTCACACTGGAAGCTGCACCTCCAACTTGTCTTTACGACAGGTGTGCCTATTTCTCCTGCCTTTTTGCTTAGGATCACTAGATAGTGAGAAGCCCTCCTGCAGTCAGTTCTTCAGCTTTGCCTAAGTTCCAGAAGCCTGTGTCTGTGTGATAGTGTTGAGTGGTCAGGCTAATTGACACTCACCTTACAGAACTGTGGGGTGGTCAAGGTGAGTGGGGTCTCTTTGCCCACACATGCAACACTTGCCAAGCCTTGCTTGTTCGCTTTGGGGATAATACAAAGAGGATGAACACTATGGGACCACAAGAAGGGCAGGGGCACCCAGGGCCACAAACCCCAGGATCAATTCTGAGAGTTGGGAGAGTCTTATAAGAAGGAGGAAGAAAAACTAATTTCCCATTAGAATTCCAAAAGACACAAGCTTATTGAAAGACTCCAGCAGTATTGAAAGCACTCTTTCGTTCTGCTGCTGACAAATAACACAAAGCATTGAATGGAGAATATGAAGGCAGAAGAGGGTGAAGTTTAAGAGGAGAGACAGACCAGCAAACAAAACCCAGGAACACACGTTTCCCCCAGTGATGACGGCTCAATACTTAGCTCATTTGTTCTTGCTCTCTGATCTAAAACTCCAAATGTGGGAGTAAACCTGTTCAATTCAGACAAACTGCACAGCAAAAACATTCAAAGAACCCTAATAACCTACCTACTATAGAGTGACACTAAAACCTTACATATGCAATGAAGGGACACAGATGACATCAAACATTAAAAAAATTATAGGTGTGTGCAAATTATCATTTTGCCACAATTTAGAAGCAACTGTTACATGTTTTGGAAGACAGAACTACGATAGTAAATAATCTGGCAGTAAATGATTTAAAGTCTGAAAATCTTTCCTTTCTGTGTATTTCAGTAACACTGGTCATGAGCATCTTTATGTTGGTTTTATAGGAGAGAGAATGAACTGTCTAACAGAGTCTTAGAAATTAGCTTAGTTACATTCTTAAAGATTGCCACATACTTAGGATTCTTTTCTATTTAATAAAGACCCATAAAAGAAAGTCATGAGTTAGAAGAAATTAACACCTTAAAAATCCAAATGAACATTTTTGTTTCTTAATAAGACAAAGACTGGCTGTTTTTACTTTATTTCACAAGCATCCAAATCCGGTGATCTTTTGTTATCACATGCGTTTTAAAATCTGAAGTCATGTCAGGATTATCCCGTTGACTGTGTCAGAAAACGTGTCTAGGTTTTATTCTCATATTTAAACACGTGTAGGCTAAGCATGCTGCATTCATACATCTTGAATCGGAGGGCACTTTTACATTCAGCTGTGTTTTAACCTTTCCCACGCAACTCGCTACTGTCTTTCTAGGAGGGGACTGGAAAGAAATACTTAGGGGTTTGGGAAGGGCTAAGGCAGATGCCTGAGACAGAAAGCTGCTTTCTAACACTACAGCACACAGGAAACTTCTCATTGTGTGCTCGCCGGCTTGCAGGGGAGGGGTGTGCGTTATTTAACATGACAGTGGGTTACAAACAGTGCTGCCCAAATGTCTGCCCCCAGATACTGAAAGGCACCAGAAAATAGGCTCACCTAGGCAGAACTGCAGCTTAATACTTAAGAAAGCAATTTAATAATCTGGGTGAACAAGCAGCTCTCCTTGCACATTGTACGTTTTTCTTAACCTCCAACAATTTATTCACGAGCAGTAAAACTGTCATCATGCAATCGAAGCCAAAGCAATAAACCGGTAATTTTTAAATGTCTCATCTCCATTCTTAAGCTATGACATGGAAACCATCTTTTCTTAAGACAAAGATACTTTATCTTTTGGTTCAGGAATCCATTTATTAACATTCAGTTTTTCGTTTAAAACAACCTTCCGACTTGCTCTCCAATCCCCTAAAATAAGGAATAAAGACAGGGTGGGCAGACTTTCAGAAAAAGCTCTACACAGAAATAATACCCAAGGTTTCAGGAGGCTAACCTAAGGGCCAACTAGAGGGTTTTTTTTCTTCCCCCTTCTGTGCAATGCTACCATTGAGCTCCACCCAGATTTGATTGCACTTCAAAGGCAGGGAGAAATTGTCAGGGAAAAAAAAAAAAAAAGCAAATCATTGACTGCATATCTGTCTGCCAGCCCTCACTGGTATTCAGCATGCAGAGGGTCCAGTCATGCATTAATAATGAACGGGTCTCCAACGGTAACTGACAGCCCTGGAACTCAACCCCAGGGTTCTCCAACAGAGGGTGGGTGGGGGAAGGGTGGGAGCTCCTCCACCCTGGGGAAGCCAGGGAGGAATCCTGCAAATTAAATATCTCATCCTCATTTTTCTATCCAACAGAGCTAAATATTCCTCTCTTTAAAACAGGTCAAGATATATACGAAAATAAAGACTAGTGAAAAAAAAGGAACTCAGAGAGATTGCATTAGAACTTCCTAAGAAAAATCTCTCATGACTTTCTCCCCCGACTTGTTAAATCTGGTGTCTTTGTTTAGGCAAAGAGTGAGTCTCCTGCTATTTTATAGTTACAGAACATGCAGTAGCACCGAGAGAGGGAAGGGGAGGAGGGCCGATAGAACAGAAAAAGCAGGGAGACCTACCCATTTCTGCAGACAAACAGATGAACCACCAGGAAAAAGATGAGACCCTCCCAAGCCTGTCGCTGCAGCCCCGTGGCAATCCAAAAGAACAATGCACATTTCTGCTAGCGACTCAAGTTTAGAAGCACCATGCAAACAGACTGGTTAAAATTCCCTACCATGCAGTGCAGCCATCATCAGAAGCCCAGCATATCTTCTGCTCTAAGTAGTGATGTGCCAGCTCATGAACAGAACAGAGGAAGAGAAAAATGGAGGAAACCAGAGAAGGCTCAGGAGGCAGCAATGTTCCCGGGTCATTAACAAGTGGGAGACCCCCTTCGATAGTCACACCGATCCATCTTTATCTTACAGAACATCTCGCTCTCACTCAGCGTCTGTTGAAAAGACTGCAGCAAACCAAGCAAGGGATTATGGGATGGGGATGCAGCAGCGAGCCGCGCTGAGATTCGCGGGTGGCTCGCTCTCCCCTCTGAGTCAGCAGTCAGCTGTTGCCACGCTCCCGAGCCCAGAACGCGGCAGCCGGGTTAGCCCGGGCTGGCCGGCTGCGCTGCGACCCTCGGAGCGCGACGCAGGGCCAGGAGGGCGAGCGCACAGCCCCACGGGGACAAGTTTGCATCTGGAGGCGTGCCGGGGGTGGGTGCGAGAGCACACGCTGACTTTAGAGACAAGCAGGCAGCTTCCCTAGGTATCTCAAGTCGCCGGAAACACAAAAGTAAATTCTAAAAATGCAAAAACTCCAATCTCTACTGCCTCTCCTCCTCACCGTGTTTTCCCAGAAAACGGTATATGAAATACAGAGCCACAGGCCAAACATGCAAACGACATTTCTCTGCCTTCTGTGATTCCAATCATTACTCAGAAAACAAAACAAACAAACAAAAAAAGGTACATTAAGTTGATTCAGAGGATAACCAGATTCTGTTCTTTTTCTGATGATGCTTTCAGTTAAAGGTTGGGAAATTTGACATACTTTACCTATACATATAACTTGATTTCCTAGTCATTCAATTAAATTTTAAAAGGCATTAATAACATAAAATGATAAGCACGTAGTTAACTGAAAGAGAGTAGGTCCTCTTATGACAAATAATATATTTGAATTAAAAAAATCTTACATATATTAGAATGGAATTCATAATCATTCTCTTTTTTACAGAAATAAAGGCAGGCAATATTATTGTGTTCTATTTGGTGGTCAGTTACTAGCTTAGTATATTTTTTAAAGATTTATTTATTTGAAAGGCAAAGTTTCAGAGAGGGAGGGAGAGACAGAGAAAGGTCCTCCATCCACTGGTTCGCTCCCCCAAATGGCCACAAAAGCCAGAGCTAGGCCAGTATGAAGTCAGGCGCCTGAAACTCCAACTGGGTCTCCCCTGAGGGTGGTAGGGGCCCAAGCACTTGGGCCATCTCCCATGGCCGTCCCAGGCACATTGGCAAGGAGATGGATCAGAGCTGGAGCAGCTGGGACTCAAACTGGTGCTGTAGCTTTATCTGCTGCACCACAACATGGACCCCAGTCAGTTACCAGTTTAAGAGTGATGATTAATAATTTTTATTTATTTATTTTTTATAACGCTTTTATTTAAAGAATATAAATTTCCAAAATACAGCTTATAGATTACAATGGCTTCCCCCCCATAACTTCCCTCCCACCCGCAACCCTTCCCTTTCCCACTCCCTCTCCCCTTGCTTCACATCAAGATTAATTTTCAATTCTCTTTATACACAGAAGATCAGTTTACTATATATTAAGTAAAGATTTCAACAGTTTGCCCTCACATAGCAACACAAAGTGAAAAATACTGTTGGAGTACTAGTTATAGTATTAATTCACAATGTATAGCACATTAAGGACAGAGATCCTACATGACATATTTTTAATTGATTAATTTTCTATGCAATTTCCAATTTAACACCAAGATTTTTTTTTCATTTTTAATTATCTATATACAGAAGATTGATTCAGTATATACTAAGTAAAGATTTCATCAGTTTGCACCCACACAGAAACACAAAGTGTAAAATACTGTTTCAGTGCTAGTTATAGCATTACTTCACATTGGACAACACATTAAGGACAGATCCCACATGAGACGTAGGTACACAGTGACTCCTGAAGTTGATTTAACAATTTGACACTCTTGTTTATGGCGTCAGTAATCTCCCTAGGCTCTAGTCATGAGTTGCCGAGGCTATGGGAGCCTTTAGGGTTCGCCGACTTCAATCTTATTCCGACAGGGTCATAGTCAAAGTGGAGGTTCTCTCCTCCCTTCAGAGAAAGGTACCTCCTTCTTTGATGGCCCCATTCGTTCCACTGGGATCTCACTCACAGAGATCTTTCATTTAGGTCTTCTTTTTTTTCCCAGAGTGTCTTGGCTTTCCATGCCTAGAATATTCTCATGGGCTCTTGAGCCAGATCTGAATGCCTTAAGGGCTGATTCTGAGGCCAGAGTGCTATTTAGGACATCTGCCATTCTATGAGTCTGCTGTGTATCTCACTTCCCATGTTGGATCATTCTCTCCCTTTTTGATTCCATCAGTTAGTATTAGCAGACACTAGTCTTGTTTGTGTCATCCCTTTGACTCTTAGACCTATCAGTGTGATCAATTGTGAACTGAAATTGATCACTTGGACTAGTGAGATGGCCTTGGTACATGCCACCTTGATGGGATTGTATTGGAATTCCCTGGCACATTTCTAACTCCATCATTTGGGGCAGGTCCGATTGAGCATGTCCCAAATTGTACATCTCCTCTCTCTGTTATTCCCACTCTTATATTTCACAGGGATCACTTTTCAGTTAAAATTTAAACACCTAAGAATAATTGTTTGTTAATTACAGAGTTCAACCTATAGTACTAGAATAAAAAAATACTAAAATGGATAAAGTATTACATTGTACAACAACAGTCAGCACAAGAGCTGATCAAGTTACTGTTTCTCATAGTGTCCATTTCACTTCAATAGGTTTCACCTTTGGTGCTCAATTAGTTGTCACCGATCAGGGAGAACATATGATATTTGTCCCTTTGGGACTGGCTTAATTCAATAATTTTTATTTAAGTAAGACTATACATATTTATCACATTTGTTCCATGTAGTCAAGCAGTGCCTTGAAGATGCAGTTCTGAAGAGCAGTGATGGTTATCACCTGCGGTCACAGAGAACCAAGGAAATCAACGCACCCTGGAAATGCCAATTTTACATGCCTTTTTGGTGGCACCCTTGACCATCACACCCTTCCTTGCCTGACCCTCACAGCCCTACGCAACCACCAGTCCACTTCCTGTCCCTACAGATCCCCCTGTTGTGGACGGTCACACAAATGGTGTCAGACAGCATGTGGCCATCTGCGTCTGGCTGGCTTCACTGTGCTTCCAAAGTTCGTCCATCTTGTAGGACGCATCAGTATCTCACCCCTTTTGATGGCTGATCCACTGCACGGATGTAGCACCTTCCGTTCATTCATTGATCTGTTAATGGACTTTGGACTTATTTGGTTATTCTGAATAATATCACTGTGAATATCTGTGTCCAAACTTTAGTCTGGACATACATTTTGCTCTAGAATACTTTAATTAGGGAGGCCAGTATTGTGGTAAAGCAGGTTAAGCCACCCCTTGACATGCTGGGAGTGCTTGTTAGAGTCATGGCTGCTATACTTCTGATCCGGCTTCCTGCTGATACAGCTGGGAAGGCAGTGGTAGACGGTCCAAGTATTTGGGCCCTAGCACCCATGTGGTAGAGCCAGATGGAGTTCCTGGCTCTTGGCTTTGGCCTGGCCCAGACTTGGCAGTTGCTGTCACTTGAGAAGTAAGCCAGTGGATAGAGGATTTCTCTCTCTCTCTCTCTGTGTGTGTGTGTGTGTCCCGCTCACTCTCTCTGTTTTTCAAATAAATAAATAATTGTTTTTAAATAACAGTTTATTTAGGACCTAACTCCTACAGGCAGTTGGGCTGCTCCCACTCGGTTTCATAAAGATCTCCTCCAAGATAGGCCATCACAGGGGTGTCTGGTTTGCTAGGATAGGGGTGCCCTCATCCCATCCTGCTGCTGAGCCCAGTCCAAGCCAAATTCCTCGAATGCTGACCCCTCCCCCAGCACATCCTTTCTTCTGACCTTCCTCCTTCTCTTCCTCCCACAACCCAAATTCTTGGCATGTACAACTGGAACAAGTCTCTGTTATCAGAAGAGGATGGAGAAGTCAGAGAGATTCTTGGTCTTGTTGCTGGGTTGGTGGACAGAGAAGCTTCCCTTACTGGTTCAATCATTCATTCCAGAGAACACTGATGAGTATGTATTCCAGGCACTGAGTAGCCACTGAGGATGCAAAGAAGAGTTGAATGTTTTTTGAGTCCTTAGGAAGGTTAGGCTATAGGGTGGGAGATGGATCTGTAACCAGGAAATTGCAACTTGGAGTGGAGAGCATTTGAGAGCAAGAGAACATGGATACTTTGGGAACCCACACATGGGCTATGTTGGGGCAGGGTGAGGTGGGGGCACATTTAAGGCACATAACACAGTATAAGAAAAGAATAGCTACAGAGTGGGGTGAAGGAGAACAACTGGGGGTCATATTTGTTTCTTATCTTCCATTTGGTGTTGGGAATTCCTCCTCTGTGGAAATAGGATTACACAGGCTAGTTGTGTTCCAAATACTCTTATCATTATGTCTTTGCTACTGTATGGGTTACATGGGCTTTCAGGGCTTGGCTGGGAACCTAGCAATCACAGTTTACATTGCTTACTGTCAGACAGTTAGCAGGCCACGGCATCTTCTCCTTGGCATCCCTGGCCACAGGTAGATGGTGGTAGTGGTTGATGGTGTGTTTCTTAATGAGCTGGAGTTTTCCTAGATTAAGACCTCAAGGGGCCAAATATGGGACTTGAGGAGCAGAGAAGAGCATAAAATCTGGGATTAAGGCTGTTGCACCGCCTGCTGAGTTCTTGGAGCTGTCTTGCTCCTCTCTACTCTTTCTCCCTGGCTAAATGGCCATTAGCCTTACAGGTTATCAGCCAGTTTGACATGGAAAGCATACAAACAGTTCATATGCATGAGAACAGCCTATAAGTGCTAAATTGGGTGTGGCAGGATCTTGGGAGCAATCCAAAACTGACTGACTAATCCAAAACACTTTATATACAGTCTACCTATGCCTGATGGAGGAAGTTTCCTGCAGAAAGGAAACTCTTTAAGATGGCACACAGGGCAATTTATGGTCTGGTCACTGCCTTTCTCATTTGTTTCCACCTCCTGCCCTCCCCCATTGTACCCCAGCTCCTAAGACATTCAATATGAGCTTTTTTAGCAACGGATCCCAACAAAGGAATGGTACCAGTCCCTTCCCCGGAGTGGTAGGGCATGCTCGTGGAAATGTAAAGGGGTGCTCCTGGCTGTCACTGTGTGTGGGGGTGAGGGGAGGCTATACTATTAACACTGAGTGCCTGGGGGCAGGCTTGCCAAACACCTGCCAATACATGGCTGGGAGAGTTTCACACAGGTCCTTGGTTTCCTCATATTGTCCATAGCACCCCCTGTGAGAAACATCCATGTCTAGGTTTAAATAGCATTTGTTCTGCCAGGAACCTCTCATCTTCTCCTACTTCCTGCCCTTGGTTAACTCCTTTGACTCCTCCAGGGCTTGGCAAAACCACCACCTACTTTGAGGAGAATTCTCTGACTCTTCCTTCAACATCCAGAATCTTCTACCCCCAAACCAGACGGGGTAGCACTCCTGTGTGCTCCAAAGCATGAAAACTGCTGAAGAGTCCATCTTTCTCCTGTAAGTCCTCACTTCTAGTGCAACACCCATCACAAAGTAGGTACCAATAACGAAAGAATGACAAAAACTCCTGGAAAGATGAGTATGACAAATTATGGCATAAAGGTAAGAGTCTGTCTCAGAATTTGAAAGTAGTTGGACCAGAGACCAGTTGGGAAAAGCAATTCCTCAGTTGTTTTTTTTTTTTAATTAATATTTACCTATTTTGAAAGTGTTTCAGAGAAAGGAAGAGGCAAAGAGTAGGGGAGGGGGAGAGGATCTTCCATCTGCTGGTTTACTTTCCAGATGGTGGCAAAGGCCAGCACTGGGCCAGGCCAAAGCCAGGAGCCAAGAGCTTCATCTAGGTCTAGGTCATCTAGGCCCATGCAGGTGGCAGGGGCCCAAACACTTAGGCCATCTTCTACTGCTTTTCCAGGCCATTAGCACAGAGCTGGGTTGGAAGTGGAGCAGCCAGACATGAACTGGCACCCATATAGGATGCTAGTGTCACATGTAGCAGTTTTACATGCTATGCCACAATGCAGCTCTGCAGTTCCTCATTTCTGACAACTGGCTTCTCATTTCAAATTTGCCTTCATAATAGATTTTCTCTTTGATCCTCAAAGCAAACCCAGGAATGCATAGAGTGAGCATTACTATTTTAGTGGAAATTGAAGTTTAGAAAGGCTAAGTGGCCAGCCCAGGGTGGACTAGCCATTATGTAGTCAAGATGACCCAGAGTCCAGGTCTTATGGCTGACCCAGTTCCCTTTTCAGTGTTCAGTGTCCCTCCAGAATAGGAAAGAACAGGTACAGTAATCAGGTAATTCCAGAGTGAAACAAAGCCAGCTGATTAGATAGGTGAAGTGTCTCACTGAGAAGTAAATACAATCAACTAGAAGAAAGAAACCTGAAATCAGGAGATTACAAATGCTGCCCAATGCAATCATTATTTTATTTTTCTCTGCTTTCAAAGAACTTCATGAAACTTCCTGCCCCACGGTCTCATGAAAGAGGGTGATAGACGACAATTATTTTCAGCCTGGGGTGCAGGCAACTGGAGATGAGATATTGTTAAGCTGACTTTCACAGACTCTGCTTTTCCAGGTGTGGCCCCTCAAGATCAAACTCCTTCTAAACAGCCCAGATCCTCTGCAGCTAGTTGGACTGAGTAGTTTGGAATGAACCCCAGATGGCCTCTTCTCTACTGCCCACCCACCCAGGGGCATTGAGGAAATTCTTTAGAAGCTATTGGGAGGTCATAGAGCAAACAAGATGGCAGAAAAATAATGGCGGATGAAGCAGAAAATATCTTTTCCCTAAGTGTCCTTAGGAAGAGAGAAGGTCCAAGTTGGCCTTAACCTACTGGGATTATGTGGATAAATTGAGGTAGCAGCTGAGCCAGTTCCAACCCAAGAACTCTCACACCAGCACTGGCCCAGCCTTGGGGTTGCCATTAAATGTCACACATTAAAAAATAATAAACTGGGCCGGCGCCATGGCTCAACAGGCTAATCCTCCCCCTTGCAGCGCCGGCACACCAGGGCGCCGGATTCTGTCCCGGTTGCCCCTCCTTCAGGCCAGCTCTCTGCTGTGGCCCGGGAGTGCAGTGGATGGCCCAGGTGCTTGGGCCCTGCACCCCATGGGAGACCAGGAAAAGCACCTGGCACCTGGCTCCTGCCATCGGATGAGCGCGGTGCGCCAGCCGCAGCGCGCTGGCCGCGGTGGCCATTGGAGGGTGAACCAACGGCAAAAGGAAGACCTTTCTCTCTGTCTCTCTCTCTCTGTCTACTCTGCCTGTCAAAAAAAACCAAAAAAACAAAATAAAACAAAACAAAAATAATAAACTGGCCGGCGCCGTGGCTCAACAGGCTAATCCTCCATCTTGCGGCGCCGGCACACTGGGTTCTAGTCCCGGTTGGGGAGCTGGATTCTGTCCCGGTTGCTCCTCTTCCAGGCCAGCTCTCTGCTGTGGCCCGGGAGTGCAGTGGAGGATGGCCCAAGTGCTTGGGCCCTGCACCCATGGGAGACCAGGAGGAAGCACCTGGCTCCTGGCTTTGGATCAGCGCGGTGTGCCGGCCGCAGCGGCCATTGGAGGGTGAACCAACGGCAAAAAGAAGACCTTTCTCTCTGTCTCTCTCTCACTGTCAAACTCTGCCAGTCAAAAAATAAATAAATAAAATAAACTATAAGTTTCATTTTTCACAAACGATTATGTGCACTTTGGGGCAGAAGGTAATGATGACACAAAAAGAAAAAGACATGACTCGAAAGTCTCAAAATCACACCCGGGGGTGGAGTTCCCTGATTCCAACTAGCAGGCGCAGTGGTTAGGGCTGAGAGGTCAGGACAGCCCTTGGCAGCCAGGCAGTGTGTGCAGTAAAGGTGACCCAGGTCAGTCGCCCCTGACTCTGCCCCACCTCCTCAGTCTCCCTCCATCCCATCGGAGTGCTTCCACAGGTGCTGCCCAAACTGGAGAGAGACTCAGGTCAGATCTGCCCAGCACAGAGCAGAGCGAGATCATCGATTTCCTCACTCCAGGCCTATTCTTTTGTTAAAGACCTTGGCATTCACTGTACTTATCAAAGCAGTTTTCTCATGTTGACTCATATCCAACAGGCAACAAAAATTCACGTCCTGAAACGCTAACCAAAAAGGAGTTTCCACGGGTCTGCTGAAGCACTCTTATGGAACTCATAACGCTGTCGTTTCTAGGTGTTTACAAACCATGCCGTTTAATACTTCTTCTCTATAATTAGGCCTGATATGGAATCCCTTAATCTATCATTTGTGGGTCTCATTTTTTCATTTTGGTAAAGAAAGCATATTTTCTGGACTCCATGTTTAGGAAATTTTCTCTTTCCCTAATGAGAGACTGTGATTTGGCAATCTTAGCTGTAGATTCTCTCAGAAACCTGGAATGTGGTTTGTTGAAGCCAGGACACAAAGTTATTCAGAACAACTGAATTTTCTCTTAAATCACTTTTCCTTTTGTATTCATTCCCTATGGCTGCGGTAAACCAAAGAACCACAAAGTGGCCTGGCTAAAGAGAATAGAAATGTATTCTCCTACAGTTCTGGAGCCCATAAGTCCTAAGTCCAGCTGTTGACTGGGCCATGCTCCCTCTGCAGCCTCTGTGGGAGGACCTGCCCTGCACCTCCCAGCTCCAGGTTGTCCCTGGCATGCCTCAGCAAGAAGATGCAGCCCTCCACTCTCTCTGCTGTTACCTGGCCTCTTCCTCCCGAGTGTCTGTGTACTCACATGGCGCTCTCCTGGTGTCTCTGTTTTCTCCTAAGGACACGGGTCATATTGGATTAGGACTCACTCTTACATGACCATGATTAATTTGATGACACCTGCCAAGGCCGTTCCCAAATAAGGTCACGTTCACAGGCACTGGGATTTAAAACTGCAATCTATAGCTTTCTGGAGTCTGCAATTCAATCCCGAGTGCCTACCGTGGGTAGAAGGTTAGCACAAGGCCTGGGCTCATGCCTCAGAATGACCTGGTCCCCTTAAATACAGTAGAGGTAAGATATCGACAAATGCTGTGTCTGCCTGGGTTGCGATGTGCATTAGTGGAGCTGTGGGAAGGAGGCTGCGACTTGTGTGTGTGTCAAGGTGATCCCCGCACCTTGGATCTCCTCGCTGAATGGGCGAAGGGTCCCCCAAGGTGCTGTCTCTCCTGCCTTCCACCCTTCGCTGAGGCTCAGTCACCACGGTAGGCTGCAGCCTGTTTGGGCAAACCGCACCCGGGCGGGTCTGAGCTCCTATCCCAGGAACTTCCAGAAGCCCCTTCTCAGCCTGAAGCAAAGCCCAAGGCTCTGCCCCGCCCCACCGACTGCCTGCAGCCGCAAGTCCACCCTGCCTTCTCTTTGTCCTGACCAGACTGTACCAGCACAAAGAGCCAAGTTCACCCAGCCAGACGCTCCTTTGTTTGCCGCGGTTGGGCCCGGAGGAGTCCGAGCTGACCGCCCCCCCTGAGGACTCCAGGAATACGCGCTCCCGGGCCCGACTCGGGATTCCTAACTACCCGGGCCGGCAGCCCCCACTGCGTTCGCCTCCGGATCCAGGGAGGGTGGCTCCTCTCCTAGGCGGTGTCGGGATCGCTCTCTTCTCTTTGGCCACTAAAGTCACGGCGGCGTCAGGCCCCCGCCCGCGTCCGCGGTGATCCCGGCCACAGAGTTGGATTTCAGTCAGGGGTTCCACAGAGCGGAGCGGACCGCGCGGGCGCGGAGGCGGCGGCCGGGTGGGCGCGCGGCTAGCAATGCCTAGCTGAGCGCCCGACTTCCTCTTCCTCTCAGGCTCTCCGCTCTGGCCCCTAAAATGGACGACTTTTAGGCCCGTGAGGAGTGCTTCCATCATGTGACAGTCAGCGAAGGCAATAATCACAGGTGCGGCCAAATTTCAGACGGCCCCCGGGTCGCCCAGGCCCGCCGGAGCGCCGACAGCGTTCACCGCGGGGGCGGCGGCGGCACAGCCGGGTCCTCGTCTCCACGGCAACAGGCACCGCCCCGGGGAGGCGGCTCCGCTCCGGCTACGGAAAAACAGGCCGGGGCCGCCGCACAGAGATGCCGAGGCTCCCTTAGAGGCCTCCATTTTCCCCTTCTCTACCGGGACGCAGGGCCGTTCTGTCAAACAACGGACGCCCGAGGCGGGGGTCAAGCCAGCGGCGTCGGCGTTCACAGGGGGGCGCCGCAGGGACCCCTTGCCGGACCCGCCCCCGTCCACGACGTGCGCGCTCCCAGCGGCGGCCCGCCCCGTCCACGACGTGCGCGCTCCCAGCGGCGGCCCGCCCCGCCCACGACGTGCGCGCTCCCAGCGGCGGCCCGCCCCGTCCACGACGTGCGCGCTCCCAGCGGCGGCCCGCCCCGTCCACGACGTGCGCGCTCCCAGCGGCGGCCCGCCCGCGTCTCGGGGTTCCCGCACCGCCTCTCCCGCCCTGCGGCTGACAGGCCTGGGTTTACCCTGACAGAGGGAGAGTAATCTGAGGACAGAGAGCTTGCCATCATGCACCCAAGGCCGCCCACAGGGCACCATGCCTCGCTTCCTCCCCACTTTCCGAATCAAACTGTCAGCATGCACCTGTGACTGGGCACGGCTCCAGAGACCCAGCCAAGCTTGCTCAGCAGTACCCCACCCCATCCCCACAGTGTAAGTTCCAAGACCCCCTCGTGGGTGCCAGAGGCCGCCAAGAGGACCAAACCCTATATATGCCCTGTTTTTCTCCTGTGCATATAAATAACACCTAGGACAAAGCCCGGTAAGACATTAACACCAACGAATAATAAAATATATCAAAACACAATAAAAGTTATGCGTGTGTGGTTTCTCTCCCTCTTTCTCAAGATACCTTCATGTCCTTTTACCTTTTCACTTAACAGAAGCAGTTTATGGCATCTCCAGGACGTACCTGAATTGCCCGGGTCACTACTCTCACACTTTGGGGCCATTAGAAAGGACAACAAGGGTTACCTGAGCACAAACTGACACCACGGCAGTCCAACTACTAAACGTGATGGCTACCAAGTGGCTATTGGGCTGATGGTGCACACATGGAGGATACACTGGACGATGGGTCAAATCACATCCAGGGTGGGATGGGGTGGATGGCTCAGGATTTCACTGTACTACTCAGAATAGCATAAAATTTAAAATGCATGCATTATTTACTTCTGGGATTTTCCATTTGGTATTTTGGAATGCAGCTGACCGAGGGTAACTGAAAAAGTGGGAAGCAAAATCATGCATAAAGGAGGACTATTGGGTCTTCAGGTTGCTCCTTGCCTGTGTTGGTTAAAACACCACCTTCTTGGGGCCAGCACTGTGTACAGTGGGTAAGCTGCCGCCTGCAGTGCCAGCATCCCAGATGGGCACTGGTTGGAGTCCCGGCTGCTCCACTTCCTATCCAGCTCTCTGCTATGGACTGGGAAAGCAGTACAAGATGGCCCAAGTCGTTAAGCCCCTGCACCCATATGGGAGACCTAGAAGAAGCTCCTGGCTCCAGCAGTTGAGGCCATTTGGGGAGTGAACCAACAGATGGAAGACCTCCCTCTCCCTTTCTCTGTAATTTTGCCTTTCAAATAAATAAATCTTAAAAAAAAATGCTACCTTCCAAGGTTAAATGGCCTAGTGTATAAGTGCCTTAGCCCCAAGCCTAATACCCAGTCTCAGGTAACTATGAAGGTCTTTGAAAAGTTAAAAAAAAGTGTATGATAAAAAAATTATGCATGAATTTAAACATTTTTGTCCCCAAAACACACACATCTTTTCATTCCATTTTCCACAGGCTTTTTGAAGTGTCCTTGTGTACTGAGAAGCCGTGTGGCACAGGGGCTAAGAAGAGGCCCAAGAGGCAAGAGTGGGCTTGTCTCCTGGCTCAGCCATGTCCAAGAGTATGACTCTGGTAAGGAAGTTAAAACCTCTGTGCCTCAATTTCCTCGTCAGTGTAATGGGATCATAACGGGAACTCCTGTTGTGAGAAGTAAATGGCTTCATTTATTGAAAGGATCTGACACAGTGTCAGATACACAGTAAGCAATTAGTTCCTATGTTATCAGGGATACAACTAAATTTATGAGGTCCTTTAGGAATGACTAATGATTTTAACTCCTAGAGCTGGGCTCATTTAAGTACTCAACAAACATTTGCTTTTTGAATGGATGAATAGACTAATAATGTGTCTCTCCCCAGTCCCTTTTCTTAGAATAAATAAACCAATAAACTCAAGTGGGCAGAATGATGCAAAAAAGAAGATATGGCCTACCCGATTGCATCAGATCGAGGGACACAGCCTCTTCTTGGCAGCCTCTCCCTCTCTCAACCCCACTCCCAGCTGATTTTGACACAGCAGAGAGGCTGGATGCTACTTTGTTGCTCTAGATAAATCCAAATACTCACTAATGCCAGACCAGTCCCAGGAAGGGAGAGAGTCTCTGTTCACCCCCCCCATGCCCCTTGTTCTTGTGAGAAACAGAGCTGTGACTTTGTGCAGGTCACACTGGTCACTGGAATTGAGTCCTCGGAATTGAGTCCTTGGACGCCAGCATCTTCCCCTGAGAGCCAGCAGCCTTCTTGAAAAGAAACGGAGACAAACGACTCCGTCTGATCGCTTCTCAGAGTCGGGTTTTCCCTTTGACGCCGGCATCATGCCTGGTGGTGAGGCCGGGAGGCTGAGCTTTCTCATCCTCCTGGGAATGGGCTCTGTCTATAGCGATTCTCACTCACCCTGGTCTCTCCCCTCCAGGGCTACTCTGGGTCCTGGCCAGGGACAAGAAAACAGAAGCGGCTAGGCCACAGCAGAAGTGTGCACAGAGGCCAGCCTGGGTCTGCCAGTAGCTGGGAGCCCTGGTGCAGGGTGAACTGCAGAGCCCAGCAGAGCCACCAGGGAGCCAGGGCCAAGGGCACCTTGACTCTTGTCAACATCTGTCCTCTGCCCACTTTGTCCTGCTCTCTTCCCTCCTTTCCACCCACTTCATTCAACAAACTTTTTTAATTTAGCTTCTGTGTGTAAAGCACTTACTCTCGTG
Organism: Sylvilagus floridanus; assembly: GCA_949820135.1. NCBI lineage: Eukaryota > Metazoa > Chordata > Mammalia > Lagomorpha > Leporidae > Sylvilagus > Sylvilagus floridanus. The sequence continues at coordinate 20,202,128 of OX463238.1, read as the reverse complement.
AACAAATGGAAACATTAAAGTAAATGAAATTTCAAGTAAACTATTTTGATGGGTGACTTCTACCTCACACCCACCAATGACCTATACGAGAGTACTTTAAAATTTTGTGGAAAATGGAATTAAGAGATAAACATATTTCAGTGCAAAAAATTTTGAAACCCATGCATATGAGGAGTCTTAAAAACCACATGAAAAATGCATGTTATGGAAAAACTGTGCACAGCTTTCAAAACTTTTTGCACCAAGATAAACTTGTCCTTTAAAAATTTTCCATTTATATGAGAGGCAGAGGGATAGAGATCTCTCACCCGCTGGTTCATGTCCCCAAATGCTGGAAATTGGCCAGGGCTGGGTAGAGACTAAAGCTGGGAGCCAGGAACTCAGTCCAGGTCTCCTACATAAGTGGCGTGGACTCAAATACTTGAGCCATCACCTGCTGCCTCCCAGAGTCTGCATTAGCAAGAAGCTGGAGTGGGATGCGGAGCCAAGTGTTACACCCAGGTTTTGATATGGAATATTGGTGTCTTACTTAACCACTAGGCTTGCCTCTGACCTCATAATTCCATCTTTCCACAAACTTCCTGAAGTCCCTGCATAGGTGTGCATGCTGCCCCAGCTGACTGGGGTGCTGTCTGGTAGGGATAAGGGTCTAGGTCTAAAATCAGCTGACTGTGGGTACAAATGCCAGCCCTGACCCTGACCAGTGCGGTGGTTTGGGCCAAATCACAGAAGTTCTCAGAACTCCTTTTCCACATCTGTAAAATGGTGATAAAAAGAGAATCACCTGACAGGGCAGTTAAAGGCTTAAACAAGAAGTGTCTGGAGACCAGCGCTGTGGCTTAGAAGGTTAAGCCACTGCCTGTGACACTGGCATCCCATATGGGCACTGGTTCACGTCCCAGCTGCTCCACTCTGATCCAGCTCCCTGTTAATGGCCTGAGAAAGCAGTGGAGGATGATCCAAATGCTTGGGCCCCTGCACCTGCATGAGAGACTGAGAAGAAACTCCAAGTTCCTGGCTTCGGCCTGACTCTGCTATGGCCATTGAAGCCATCTGAGGAATAAGCCTGAGAATGTCTCTCTCCTCTTCCCCTCTGTCTCTCTGTAACTCTGCCTTAAAAAAAAAAAGGAAAAAAGAAAAGAAATGTATGAATGGCTCAAAACATGCCAATTGTTGTTGCTGTTTTAATGACTCAAGCACAGAGGGTAGCAAACTTTTTCTGGAAAGGGTCAGTTTCTGTTGCAACCTCTCAATGCCACTGTACTATGAAAACAGAGAAAATAAGTAGAGAATTATTGCAGCTACATTCCAGTAAAATTGCATTTATAAACACTGCAATATGAAATCTTGTATGATTTTCACATCACAGAACATTTTTCTCTTGAATTTCTATAATTCATTAAGAAATGTAAAAACCATTCTTAGCTCCCAGGCTATGGCAAAAACAGGCAGTGGCCTTGATCTAGCCTGCAGGCCAGAGCTTGCCTATTCTTGCTCAAACCTGATGAAAGGGCTGGCATTTCCCTTTGTGGATCTTGCTCTAGAGGAAAACCCATTTGCTGGGTCCATAATACCAGAAAATTCAACATCTGGACATGAAGACAACAGGCTGGATTGACGAACAAGGTTATAAACTAACCCAAGGACAGCGAACACCTCATAAAGAAAAACAATGCCTACAGCTCTCTTGTGCAGAAGCCAACACAAGCCAGTTAGTGATACTCACCATTTACCTGTGTGCACAAGATAAGAGCTGGAAAAGTCAATCAGTTCCTTAAGTGCACCAACACCCTGTGTTTTGCACACAGAGGAAGCTGCTCCTGACAGGTGCAAGCATTGGCTATGTGTGTACTTTGCTTCTCAGCACTGGGTGCAGAGAAGTGCATAGGGTCTTAAGCCCTGAGAATGGCAGAAGAGAGAGTGTGCACTGAATTAAGAAAGAGGGAGGAAAAGAGGGCAGGAGGAATCTGCTGGAACCAGGAGGGGTAGCACCGACATAGAAAGCTGATCACTATGTGTGGATGCTGAAGTTAGAGGAGAGCGAGAGAGAGAGGGAGGATCTCCCATCTACTGCTTTACTCCTCAAATGGATGTAACAGCCAGGGCATGGAAGCCAGGAGTCAGGACTCAATCCAGGTTTCCAACATGGGCTGCAGGAACCCAGGTACTTGAGCCATCATGCTGCCTCCCAGGGTGCACATTAGCAGGAAGCTGGACTCCAGAACCAGACCGAGAACCAGAACCGAGGCTTTTTGATGGGGGGCACAAGCTTCCTAACAGCGCCTTAACCACAGAGCCAAATCCCTGCCCTACTGTCTAATTCCTGATTCTCTTCTTTCCTTTCCTTCTCCCTTACCCTCTACGTACCGGGGATGGGGACAGGACATGTGCACTTGCCTTTCTACTGCAGGCTAGCAAGATTCACTCTCTAGTCCATGTCAAATTCCTTTCAGATCAGAAGTTTCTTCTCTAGTAATATTACAATGCCTACATATTCCAGAGACATTGTAATTAATAATTAAACCTGTTTCCATTGGCCCAGAGGAAAGGCAAAGCTTTCTAATAAAGCCATTTCAAAAATCCAATCCGCCCTGACACAGCTTTAGAAAGTGACATGCTATCCATGTCCAGCCAATGTTACTAGATAAAGAATTTGCTTGGCCAGCTTGATTGTGGTGTTGAGCAATGCCAAGGTCAGGTGTTATAATAACACCTCTGCTTTCATGGGGACTCTCCTCTGGGAAGAAAGCAGCCCAGGCAACAGACACCTCCATCCTTGAGATTTGAGTCACAGGTAACCAGCTGGCTCCCTACAGAATAGCTCTTTTGTTTCCACTTGCATCTGATGAATAAAGAAAACAAGACCCCAGGGTTCTTTAGAAAGGGAAAGGGGACAGTCTGCAATCTGGGAAGGAGCCCAGCTGCCCGGTGCTCCTGCCCTCCCCACCAAGAAGCTGGAGCCTGGGGCGGGCATTTTGTGCAATGGTGAAGATGCCTGCATTCTGTATGGGAGTGCCTAGGCTCAAGTCCCAGCTTTGCTCCTGATTCCAGCTTCCTGCTAATGCGCACCCTGGGAGGCAGCAGATGATTGCTCAAGTATGAGTCCCTACCACCCACACAGGAGACCCAGGCTGAGTTCTAGGCTCCTTGCTTCAGCCTGGCCCAGCCCAAGCAATTGTGGGCATTCAGGGAGTCAACCAGCCGATGGGAGATCTGTGTGTGTGTGTGTGTGTGTGTGTGTGTGTCTGTCTGACTCTCAAATGGATAAAAATTAATTATTTAAAAAGTTACAGGCCTCAGGTCAAAGAACCCGACACTGTCTTCTCCTCTCGGCCTGCTGCCTCAGCCTGTGGCACTGGGACTCCCCAAGGCAACGAGAGTCACCCCCTGGCCTGTGGCTGCTGCGTCTCACACCCAACAACCTGGACGAGGTCATAAACGCCCCCGCTTTCTAATCCCACAGGGCACATGAGTTCCATCTGGTGATGCTGATGGGAAGCTCCAAGCCCTCAAGCTGGCTCCTGATCCACCCCCTCCTCGGGAGGCACAGGCTCCCATCCTCTCCTAGACTCGGGGGGGCCTCTGACGTCAGAAAGCACCTCAAAGATGATACGACCACAGAACGCTCCAGGTGCTGGGCCCTGCCTACACGCTCCCCTCTCACTCAGGCCAGGACCCCCTACATCTCTGCAGAAGACATGGGCTTGGTGGACATATTCAGTCATATGACACACACACACCCCGCACTGTGTAGAGGAAGGAACACAGGTCTGGGGACATGATGTGACTGCCCCCAGGCCACACAACACCATGGCACAGCCATTCACAGAGCTCAGGCCTGATTCCCAGTGCCAGCCTCTTTCCACCCGACCCATGGTCCTCCTGTCGCTGGCAGACATGGGCGTGGAGCCCTTTGTCGGCCGGCTGGGCTGCATTTCTGTTAGTTCTCTCCAGACTGTTGTACAACAGAAAGGCTTGGAAATGAAAACATCTCCCCAAGTGAGTCTAGAAAACTGTGTTGCGGAACCCCCTGCAAAGAGCTCTCTAGCACAGCAGCTCTGCTCCAGGAGTTAATGGTTTACAGTTTATGAACGTACAGACATCAGAGGCAGACAGCAGGAGTTCCTAGCAGAGCAGAGGAACAGGAACCCCCTTTCCCCAAGGAGGAGAGGACTAATAAGGAATACAGTCCTCAAAGGTTAAAAATCCAGCCGTCCATGGGGCAGAGGGCAGGGGAAAAAAATAAACCATGACATCCTGTTGGAGGGGGAGTCACAGGAGAAGGCAGACTCCTGGGAATAGAAAAGAAAAACTATACAGAGCACAGCGGCCCAAGACTAAATGCCAACTTCCTGCAGTTATGGAGTTGTGTAGCCTCGGAATGACCTTGACAATAAAATTCTGATGCTAAAACAAACACGGATGAGTGGAGGTTAGGTCATTAGCAGTCATACAGATTGCGCATGCAGCCTAGTAAGCAGTCACGCTGGTGAGCGGGGCAAAGGGATAAAGCAAACAGATTTACTCCAAGAACTCACACCTGGCTGCCATCAGAAGGCCAGCGCGTGAAGGCCAGCGCGTTCCAGCACCTGATACCCCTCTCCTGTCCCCTTATGCGTTCCGGTAGAATTCCCACCCTATTTTTTTTTTTTTTTTAAGATTTATTTATTTATTTGAAAGGCAGAGTTACAGAGAGGCAGAGGTGGGGGGGGGGAGAGAAAGAGAGAGAGGTCTTCCAATCTGCTGGTTCACTCTCCAGATGGCTGCAATGGCCAGAGCTGTGCCAATCCGAAGCCAGAAGCCAGGAGCTTCTTCCTGGTCTCCCATGTGGGTGCAGGGGCCCAAAGACTTGGACCATCTTCTACTGCTTTCCCAGGCCACATCAGAGAGCTGGATTGGAAGAGGAGTGGCTGGGACTTGGACCCACACCCATATGGGATGCTGGTACTTCAAGTGGTGGCTTTACCCACTATGCCACAGCTCAGGCCCCTCTACCCTATTTTTTAAAACCTATCCAAACATGTTTCTTTGTTCCCATGAATGTGAAAACCCAGTCTTCACTTAAACTTGTCCACAAAACTTACTCATGCAGAGGTAGCTTGTATTCCTAGTTTCCTGTTTCAGGGCTCTGGTGGCAGCATCCTGAGAACTTTCTCCAGGGCCTCTGCTCTTGCTCCTGTTTGCTTCTGCTCTTGCGACTGCTTCTGGCTGTTTGGACATCAGGCAGACATTCAGCCTGGCGGTCCAGATGCCCACTGGGATGCCTATATCCCATATCAAAGTGTCTGGGTTCAATACCCAACTCCACTCCTGACTCCATCTTTCTTCTAATTCACACTCTGGGACGCAGCAGGTGATGGCTCAAGTGCTTGGATCCCTGCCACCCACGTGGGAGACCCAGACTGAGTTCTTAGCTCCTGGCTTCAGCCTGGCCCAGCCCCAGCTATTGCCGGCATCTGGGCAGTGAACCAGCAGACAGATTTCTGTCTATGGTGCTCTCACTCTCTTTTTCTCCCTGCCTCTCAAATACATTCATAAATTTAAATTAAAAAAAAAATCCATCAACCCATCCCCTCAAGGAGGCCACCTCTCTGCAGTTCATGGCCAAGTTAACAGTTCTTCCTGAGGGCCATGGTGTGCTTCTCCTGCAGCCCCGGCTCCCTGTCTCTGCTCAAATGGTGCCTCCTCCCACAGCCTCCTGACCCTCCTATCTCCAGTGGGCGTTTCCCTTTGTTATTTATCACTGGACCCTCCAGTGACAATTGTCTCAGTTTATAATGACATGAGGATATTCCAAAGAGGTCACTGAAATTGGGATGTTATGATGTGTACTTTGGCACAATTCTGAAATCCAGGCATAATTTTTTTCATATTATGCATTTTTCCATGAACATGCCAAAGATTTATTTATTTAAAAATTTTTTTGAAAGTTAGAATTACAGAGAAAAGAGAGAGACCTTCCATCTACTGTTTCACTTCCCAAGTGGCCACAAGGGCCAGGGCTAAGCCAGGCTGAAGCCAGGAGCCAGGAGTTTCATCTGGGTCTCCCATGTGGGTGCAAGGGTCCAAGCTCTTGGGCCATCTTCCTTTGCTTTTCCCAGGCACATTAGCAGAGAGCTGGATGGGAAGAGGAGCAGCCAAGACTTGAACTAGTGCCCATATGGGATACCTGCATTTCAGGCAGTGGCTTTACCTGCTGCGCTACAGCACTGGTTCCCTCCATGAACTTTCTGAAGACCCCCACATTGGTCAGAGCTGTCACCCCCACCACCCGGTGGACTCCACAAGGGATGGGAGACAGAATCACCCCCCAACAAGGACATGGCACACATGCAACCTTGGCACGTGTCTTGTAACAGTGTGTGATGCAGAATGACTGAGTCGGGCCTGCCTGGACATTGTCTAGGGCCATGTGACTAGCCTTGCGCTGGAGAACACAGTCTCACTAACGAGGCTCGCAGGTGAAACACCAGAGAAATACTTGCTAGACCAGGCATCAGGCACTCACCCCTGTGAACCCTGTTTGTAGAAGGGACCTGTTGGGAAAACGGTGAACCACCAGGACAGCACAGGCTACGTAAGAGTGACACAGAGTCTACAGGGAGAGGTCTGCCTCCATGGGACTTACTGAAAACAGTCTTGCCCAGTCAATCACATGTGTTCAGAGTGCACTCGCATGGTTGTCTGCTTAGTAGTACATGCAAATATTAGAAATGACAACAGACCGCTCTGACATGTTCTGTAATTCACTGCTGCTTTTCCCCGGATTCTGCATTGGTGAGTTCTTTCAATATGTAAAGTATCCTCCTACAGATGATGCAAGTGGCGTAGGAAAGGACACCATTTACTCCCACACCAAGTCCTTTCACAGTGGGAGAAGGTAGTCTCATCATTACAGGTTTTTGATATTCTTGTTTTTTAAAGAAAGAAACCCTACTGTTCATGCATAAATATATGTAGTTCATACAATAATGTAATACAGTAGCTTTGAAAGCAAACATCAGACTACCATGTAGAACTTCTCCTTTCAAAGTGGGAATCTAAAAACAATACTGGAAAGAAAACCCTGCCAAATAAGATACTACGTCTTCTCATTCTTCATTGCTTGGCCTTAAGTATTTTATAGTATTATCAGAGGAAACCATTTTTTATTTATTTTTATTTTTTATTTTTTTTTTTTGTTTTTGACAGGCAGAGTGGACAGTGAGAGAGAGACAGAGAGAAAGGTCTTCCTTTGCCGTTGGTTCACCCTCCAATGGCCGCCGCGGCCGGCGCGCTGCACCTGGCGCACCATGCTCATCCGATGGCAGGAGCCAGGTGACAGGTGCTTTTCCTGGTCTCCCATGGGGTGCAGGGCCCAAGCACTTGGGCCATCCTCCATTGCACTCCCGGGCCACAGCAGAGAGCTGGCCTGGAAGAGGGGCAACCGGGACAGAATCCGGTGCCCCGACCTGGACTAGAACCCAGTGTGCCGGCACCGCAAGGCAGAGGATTAGCCTGTTGAGCCACAGCGCCGGCCCCAGAGGAAACCATTTAAAAAAAAAAAATTACTTATTTTTATTTTTTTTTGACAGGTGCGCTGCGCTGATCCGAAGCCAGGAGCCAGGTGCTTCCTCCTGGTCTCCCATGTGGGTGCAGGGCCCAAGCACTTGGGCCATCCTCCACTGCCCTCCCGGGCCACAGCAGAGAGCTGGACTGGAAGAAGAGCAACTGGGACAGAACCTGCGCCCCAACCGGGACTAGAACCCGGGGTGCCGGTGCCGCAGGTGGAGGATTAGCTTAGTGAGCCGTGGCGCCGGCCATTTTTTTTTTTTTTAATAAGCTAACAAGGGTCCAGATTGTATTATAGCAGGTAAAGCCACTGCCTGCAGTGCCAGCATTCCATATGGACACCGGTTCAAGTCCTGGCTGCTCCTTTTGTGATCCAGTTCTCTGCTATGGCCTGGGAAAGCAGTAGAAGATGGCCGAAGTCCTTGGGCCCCTGCACCCATGTGAGAGACCCAGAAGAAGCTCCTGGCTCCTGGTTTAGTATGGGCACAGCTCAAGCCATTGTGGCCATCTGGAGAGTGAACCAGCAGATGGAGGATTCCCCTCCCCGCCACCTCTCTGTAACTCTGCCTTTCAAATAAATGAATCTTAAAAAAAATAAGCTAACAATCCTTTTATACAGCTTGGCAGCAATCATATTTTCTGTTTAAGTCAAGTAATGAAGAGGGGTATGATATTCAATTTCTAACCAGCAACTATTTGCTCCTGCAAAAAGCACGCGGCACCAGCTGTCAGTCCCTACCTCACCTGCTTGCCCACTGCTTCTTCCCAGGGTGCTCAACACATTTAGCTCTACTCTCAAATTTAAAAATAATAATAATAATAATAATAATTTAAAGTTAGTGCTCTGTCTTGCATGGACATTTGATAGTGCTCTAAAATTTTGCTCCTAATCAAGACCAGGATGAACAACAGCAGTATTACCTAACAAAAGTCATGTTGTTCGTTGAAGAAAAAAGCGACAGGAAAACTTGGTGCAGGCCATTTCTTTCCGACAGTCACTCCTTCATTCCTCTTGTATGTGCCACTGCTTAGGAGGCACAGGGGGCTCCCACGCTGTCCCAACAGTATGGTGGTGACTGCATTCTTTGGCAACTGGAACTAAGAAGATAAGGTTTTCTCTAGATCAGAAGGGAACGGAAAGAGAACATCAGAAGGGCAAAAGAAAAGAGGGCTATCTTTGTGATAGGATCTCCAAACAACTCTCAAAGCCAGAGTTATTTTCTCACTGGGGACTCTGAGCACTAACCCTGCAAAAGCCACCCCCACCCCCCACCCCAGACTTTATCTGACCCTGATCACCTCTGGCTGTGAACACACTACACTGGTGGTTAGGGCTCCAACTGGGAGGACTTCAGAAAGTTCCCGGAAAAATGGAATTAAAAATATGAGCTTATTTTGTACAAAAAAACTTGTAAAAATCTATGCAGACTTTTTTTTTGTCACAATACCTATTTGTCACATATTACAAAAAACAATTTTTTGGCACCAAAATAAACTGATTTTTTTCTTTAAGTTCCATTTTTCCCCCCAGGAACTTTTCAAAGCAGCCTCTTATATGAATTTTGGGGAACACGGACACTCAGTCCATAATGGGGAGCTCTGAGGGCTTTGTACAGGGTCTGTGTCTTCTGTCTCCAGGAGCCTGTCTCCCGGGCCTCCTCACTGTGACCAGAGCATTCAGGCCCCTTCAGATTCAGGCCCCCTCAGATTGCTGGGCACAGGAGAGCCCAGCCTTACCCACAGGACATTCAGGCACGGCAACTTCAATACATGCAGTTGGAGCTGGAATGGTTACTCCAGGCTTGCCCTCCTACAAGCCTTAAGCTTTTGCTAGGGGCCAGTGCTGTGGCGTAGGAGGTAAAAAAGCCACCACCTGCAGGGCGCCGGTTCGTGTCCTGGCTGCCCCACTTCTGATCCAGCTCTCCGTGCCCGCATGGGAGACCCGGAAGAGGCTCCTGACTCCTGGCTTCAGATCGGCACAGCTCCAGCCGTTACGGCCAATTAGGGAGTGAACCAGCAGATGGAAGACCTCTCTTTCTCTCTCTGCCTCTCCTTCTCTGTAATTCTGACTTTCAAATAAATAAATAAATCTTTTTTTAAAAAAAACGCTTTTGCTAAAAATTTTTGTTCATTTATTTGAAAAAGGCAATAAGACATACAGACAAGACAAAGATCTATCCACTGTTCACTCCCCAAATGCCCAGAACAAAGCTAGGAGCCAGGAACTCCATCCGGGTCTCCCAAGTGGGTGGCAGAGACCCAAGCACGTGAGCCATTCCTGCTGTGGCCTCCCAGGGTGTGCATTAACAGGAGGCTGGAACCCAGAGCAGAGCCAGGACTTGAACCCAGGCACTCCAACATGGGAGGCAGGTCCCCCAAGCAAGGGCTTAACCATTAGACCCATAACCCACTCCTTTAAGAGATTCTAGGGACTGGCACTGTGGCTCACTTGGTTAATCCTTTGCCTGCGGTGCCGACATCCCATATGGGTGCCGATTCTAGTCCCAGTTGCTCTTCTTCCAGTCCAGCTCTCTGCTGTGGCCCAGGAGAGCAGTGGGGGATGGCTCAAGTGCTTGGGCCCCTGTACCCACATGGGAGACCAGGAAGAGGCACCTGGCTCTTGGCTTCGGATCGGTGCAGCAACAGCCATAGCGTCCATTTGGGGAGTGAACCAACGGAAGGAAGACCTTTCTCTCTGTTTGTCTCTCTCACTGTCTGAAACTCTACCTGTCAAATAAATAAATAAAAAAAAGAGATTCTAAATGCACTGATTCTAGTTTACCAGAGAGTCTTGAGTTATCACAGATCCCTCTTTTAAAAAATCTCTGTGCTTTTATGCACACTTTCTTTCCACCTGGAGTTGAGCCAGTTCCTTCCCTTGAAAGTTTTCCATTTGGACTCAAATCCAGGCACAGTGATGTGGGATGTGGGATTCCCAAGCAGAACCTACCCACTGTGCCAAATGCCTGGCCCTGCTCCCCACATCCCTGTGACCCAGGCCAGCTGTGCACTCGCCCCTCCTTTGAGTCAGGATCAGTTCTTAAACAGACCTTTACTGCTGATTCTCACTCTCTGCACTAATTATTTTTTTAAACGTCTGCCCATCCTACTGGAGTGTGAGCTCCTGACCATGTTTATCCATCTTTTACCCTATTCATAGCAAGGTCTATACAGTGAACAGGTGCTCAGTAGACAGCACTCACTTATTTTATGAATATTACTTTCCCCCAAACACACAATGTTTTAGGCCATGTGGAGAGGAAGGGAAGTGACAGCTATGGAGCACCTGCTAGGTACCAGGTTCTCTGCTAAAAAAAATTATTCTTTTTTTTTCTTTAATAATATTTATTTATTGGGTTTAGCGCTGTGGTGTATCTAGCAGAGCCGCCCCTCTCGGTGCTGGCATCCCATGTAGGGGCCGGTTAGAGTTCCTGCTGCTCCACTTCCAATCCAGCTCCCTGCTAATGTGCTAGGGGAAGCAGGGGAAGATGGCCCATGTCTTTGGGCCCCTGTACCCATATGGGAGACCTGGAAGAAGCTCCTGGCTCCTGGCTTCAGCCTGGCCCAGTCCTGGCCATTGCAGCCATTTGGGAAGTAAACCAGATGGAAGATCTCTCTCTCTCTCTCTCTCTCTCTCTCTCTCTCTCTCTCTCTCTGCCTCTCCCTCTCTGTAATTCTGACTTTCAAATAAAAGTCAGAAAGGCAGAAGCATGAGTACATCTTCCATAGGCTGGTTCACTCTCCAAATAGCCACAATGGCTGGGACTGGGCCAGGCCAAAGGCAGGAGCCTGGAACTCCATCCGGGTTTCCCCCATGTGTGTAGGGGCCCAAAGACATGGGTCTCTTTCATTACTTTCCTAGGACGTTAGCAGAGAGCTGGATCAGAAGTAGAGCAACCAGGGGCTGGCGCTGTGGTGCCCTGGCCTGAAGCGCCAGCATCCTACATGTGTGCCAGTTCAAGACCTGGCTGCTCTACTTCCGATCCAGCTCTCTGCTGTGGCCTGGGAAAGCGGTAGAAGATAGCTCAAGTCCTTGGGTCCCTGCACCTGCATGGGAGACCCGGAAGAAACTCCTGGCTCCTGGCTTCTGGCTCCAGCGGTTGCGGCCAGTTGGGAAGTGAACCACTGGACGGAAGACCTGTGTGTGTGTATGTGTGTGTGTGTAAAACGCTGACTTTCAAATAAATAAATAACTCTTTTTTAAAAAAAAAAAAGAAGTGAAGCAGCCAAGACTCATATCAGCACCCATGTGGGATGCTGGCACCCACAATATTGGCTCCCCCATTTGATTCTTAAGACAACTTGGCAAGACAGGAATTATTAGTGAATAAACAGAGATCAAAAACTCATTAGAAATAAGAGTACTTCCCCCAAATGTCAAGAGACTCTCCTGATTTATTTTGGGTTGGTAATGTTTTTTGGAACTCAGTTAATACTGAAAGAGCAAAATGATTGAAAATGGTGCTTTTGAAAGGAACATGTATATATGTGTGACTGAAATTCAACATAGTAGCGTAGCTTGTATGTACCAAAACACGTAAGTGACCAAGAGCCATCAACAAGGTATTAACAGGAAGCCGCTCCCCATGAGCCACTCTACCCAGTCTGCACTTGGACTGTGCTGCTGGGACACCACCCACTGGTCTTTGCAGCTGGTGATCCAGAACATCACCGCTTGTATTGTTCCGGGAGCAAATGTTCTTCAACTATCATGTTGGCATGACTTCCTGAAAGTTGGATGAGACAAACCTTTAAAAATAATCCTATTATTTGAATGCTCTTGCTGTTTAGATTCCCAGATAAATGATCTTCTATAGTTCTGCTTGTGTGGTTTCCCAAGGAAAGTCTCAAATCTCTCAGGAGTCAGTTTTCGACATGCTCTCCTGGCTCCAGTCAGCGCTTACATGATCGGTCGCAGTGGCCAATTCACTACCTTCACCTCCATGAACTCTGCTTGGGTACACATTGTGAAATGTGCTATGCCATGTGTCTGGCCTAACTAATTTTGGAGGTTAATACCCACAAAGCAGGTAAACAACCATGAACTGGCAGACTTCCCAAAACCCTATGTGCTCATTGGTTGGTTTGTCAGCTTTTTTCTGAGGCTTGCTCGCGACTGTCACCATCCCCTTACTGATCACCCTCACTTGGAGGTTACATGGGGAGAAGGGCAGAAGGACAAACAAGGAAGCAGGCTCAAGCTTCTGGGCCAGTTTTCTTGCAGGAAAGTGGCTCAGGTTCCCGTGGACCGAAGAAACGGAGCTTTGGTCCACTGGGACCCAATGGGGCTCTTATGGTCACACCACTGGCATTCCCCACCAAGGCACACCACGCACCACGTACTCCAAGTCAGATGCATCTGGACAACGGGGAAGGTGTAAGACACAGGTGAGTGGAGCTGCAGAACAGACTACTGACAAACCTTCCATTCTTTGCAATAGAGCTAACATTGGGTTTCAACATGTGTAAGGCTATTCACAGACCATCCTGATATTATGAGTTCATTGCTTGATAATGTAGAAAGCATATACAGGGGCCAGCGCTGTGGCACACTAGGTTAATCCTCCTACATGGGCGCCGGTTCTAGTCCCAGTTGCTCCTCTTCCAGTCCATCTCTCTGCTGTGGCCCGGGAAGGCAGTGGAGGATGGCCCAAGTGCTTGGGCTCCTGCACCTGCATGGGAGACCAGGAGGAGGCTCCTGGCTCCTGGCTTCGGATTGGCACAGCTCTGGCTGTTGTGGCCACTTGGGGAGTGAACCAACGGAAGAAAGACCTTTCTCTCTGTCTGTCTCTCTCACTGTCTGTAACTTACCTGTCAAATAAATAAATAAAATCTTAAAAAAGAAGAAAGCATATACGTATTTATATAATTACTACCCATCAATCTGTGTATTAGTATTTTCACATTTCATACACTTTGACTCTTATTAGTATATATTATAGTCACTGCTCAGTGACTATGCACCATAAACACCAGACTCAAGGGTATATTAGTTCTTTGGCTAAGTGGGTGGGATGTCCACACCTCATATAGAAGTGCCTGGGTTGCAGTCCCAGCTCTGCTCCTGTTTCCAGCTTCCTGCTAATATGCACCCAGGGAGGCAGCAGATGATGGCTCAGGTAGTTGGGTCCTTTCTACCCTGTGGGAGACCTGGATTGAGTTCCTGGCTCCTGGCTTCAGCCTGGCCCAACCTCAGGCACTATAGGCACTTGAGGAGTGAATGAGTAGATGGGTGCTCACTCTGTCTTAGTCTCTCTATGCTTATCTGTTTCGCAAATAAATAAAACACATATATTTTTTAAAAAGGTATATCATTTCTGAAAGAAACCAAACTGTCAATTAATCAAAAATTTGTATTGAATGCCTAGTACAATGTGGTTATAACACTGTGCTAATGTAATGTTGATGAAATGGATTATGGAGGTGAAGAACAAGTTAAATTGTAATCTCCCAGATCCCAGAAGTTAAATCAACAAGCAGAAAGGAGAACTCGAACCAGCTGATTTTCAATTTTATTTGCTTCCTCAAACACTTACAAGAAATAACAAGCAACATTAAAGTTCTAGATTTTTTCACAATCCTCAGACTCAAAGAATTTGCCATCAAAACCAAATATGCTAGGGCTGGCACGCTGGTGCAGCAGGTTAAGCCACAGCTTGCAATACCAGCATCCTATACTAGAGTGCTGGTTCAAGTCCTGGATGCTCCAGTTCCAATCCAGCTCTCTGCTATGGCCTGGGAAAGCAGCAGAAGATGGCCCAAGTCCTTGGGCCCCTGCACCTGCGTGGGAGACCAGAAAGAAGCTCCTGGCTTCACACTGGCGCAGCTCCTGCCACTGTGGCCAACTGGGGAGTGAACCAGCGGATGGAAGATCTGTCTCTCTCTCTCTCTTACTGTCACTTTGCCTTTCCAATAAATAAATCTTGAAAATAAATACACAGATGTCAAGAAATTGCTAGAGCAAGGACAATTTTCTCCATGACAGAAATCTACAGGTGGATGTGGGCCAGTGCTGTGGCGCAGTGGGTTAAACCCCCAGCCTGCAGCGCCAGCATCCCATATGGGCACCGGTTCCAGTCCCGGCTGCTCCTCTTCTGATCCAGCTTTGGCTGTTGCAGTCATTTGAGGAGTGAACCAGCAGAATGGAAGACCTCTCTCTCACTCTCTGGCTGTACTTCTCTCTGTAACTCTGTCTTTCAAAATAAATAAAGTAATTGCTTAAAAAAAAAGGTGGACGAAGGGTGTGCATTTGGCCTGCATCTCACATTGGTTCAAAACCTGGCTCCTTCACTTCTGATCTAGCTTCCTGCTAACGGGCACTGTGGGAGGCAGCAGATGATAGTTTGAGTATGTAGGCATTTGCTATCCACATAGGAGACCCAGACTGAGTTCCCAGCTCCCAGCTTCATGCTGGTCTAACTCTCTTTGACACAAAAATAGATAAATCAATACATAAATTTTTTTTATTTTTTATTTATTTATTTTTATTTTATTTTTTTTGACAGGCAGAGTGGACAGTGAGAGAGAGAGACAGAGAGAAAGGTCTTCCTTTGCCGTTGGTTCACCCTCCAATGGCCGCCGCGGCCGGCACACTGCGGCCGGCGCACTGTGCTGATCTGAAGCCAGGAGCCAGGTGCTTCTTCTGGTCTCCCATGCGGGTGCAGGGCCCAAGCACTTGGGCCATCCTCCACTGCACTCTCGGGCCACAGCAAAGAGCTGGCCTGGAAGAGGGGCAACTGGGACAGAATCCAGCACCCCGACTGGGACTAGAACCCGGTGTGCCGGCGCAGCAAGGCGGAGGATTAGCCTAGTGAGCCGCAGCACCGGCCTCCATTTCATTTTTAAAACAGACTCACCGCACCTCGCTAATTGACTCACAGCCCACTCCTGAAACCCACAGCGTGAGAATGGCTGTTCAGCACCCTTTTGCCTCCCACCCCAACCAGGGCTGATGGCAGCAGAAATGTTGAGTGACATCACAGAAGCTAAGGAGCGCACTTCGGGGTGAGTTTAAGTCCTGAGCATAACGCCATACAAAGCAAAGCCTTGGACCAAATCATGCCCCAAGGCCACATGGAAGCAGAGCGCACAGCAGTGAGTCACTCACGGCTGCCATGTGTCTCTGGGGACTGAAGCCATCTTTGCTGCCCGGTTCTCCCCCAGTTAAGGTATGGAAAAAGATACATGTGCACTTCACATTGGAGAATATTTTAGCTGTTAATTCTAGAGTTGCTGTAGCTTCACATGGCAGGAGGACTGGGCACACAGCCTGAAGCGAGCAGCCCTGCACCTGCACACCTGCTCTAATGTAATTCCTGCAGACAGAGGTAAAGCGGGAAATTATTCCTCTGAGTGGGAGTTATGCAATATGACACTGAACATCTCGCTCAGCAGAAAATGGCTTTGCTGGCAGAACTTTGGGAACTCACCCTGGCAATACATCGCAGACCCCGAACATACGCATTCCTCCTTCCTCCAAGTTCATGGGAAAAATAATTTTAACTTTAAAAAATTATTTAATTCAAGAGGCAGAGAAGAGAGACAGAGACAGACAGAAACAGGCATCCCATCTGCTGGTTCACTTCCCAAACACCTGCAGTAGCCAGGGCTGGCCCAGGCCAAAGCTAGGGAACCCGAACTCAATCTGGGCCTCCCACGGGGTGGTTGGGCCCAAGTACTTGAAGCCATCAGCTACTACTTCTCAGGGTACACATTAGTTGGAATCAAGAGGGAGTTGGGGGGCTGGGCTGTGGCATAGTGGGTAAAGCCACTGCCTGCAGAGCCAGCATCCTATATGGGTGCTGGTTCAAATCCAACTGCTCCACTTCCAATCCAGCTTTCTACTATGGCCTGGGAAGGCAGTGGAAGATGGCCCAAGTGCTTGGGCCCCTGCACCTGCATGGGAGACCTGGAAGAAGCTCCTGGCTTCAGATCGGCCCAGCTCTGGCTGTTGCAGCCACTTGGGGAATGAACCAAATAAATAAATATATCTTTAAAAAGAGAGAGAGAGAGCGAGCGAGCAGGATTCAAACTCAGGTGCTCTGATATGGGACACAGACATTCCAGTGTCTTAACCACAACACCAAAAACTCACACTTTATGTTCTCCTTTTTGCCTTCACATATACATTGGTTTCCACCATTAAAAAAAAAAAAACCCTCAGCATGAAGGAATCTGGGGTGTGATGTAACTGGTTACGTCTTGATTGCTGTCATGGTTACATCTTGATAGTTGTCATGGTTACATGACTAGGCATTTATCAAAGCTCACAGAATAGGCGCTGGCAGTTAGCCTGGTAGCTGAGACGCCCAAGTCCCTTACTGGAGTAGCCAGGCCTGAGTCCCAGCTCCAGCTCCCGGAATCCAGTTCCCTTCCAGTGCACACCCTGGGAGGCCGCAGTGATGGTTCAAGGAGCTGAGTTCCTGCCACACCCACGTTGGAGACCTGGATTGAATTCCTGGCTGTCAACTGTGGCTGGGCCCGTGCTGGCCATTGTGGCCATTATGGCCAGTAGTCGGGGTCTATCTATCTGTCTGTCTCTCTCTGCCTCTTAAATACATAAATTAAAATGTTTTAAAAACATACAACATTTGATGCTAGAAAGGGTGGATTTTATAGCATTTTAAGAAAACCTTACTTCTAAAAGCATGACGTTCAGATGAAAGCCCCCCAGACTCTTCTGTCAGTCTTCCCGCCCTGTGACCATCACCACATTCCATTCCTTCCTCCCCATGGCGTTCTTTCTTCCTAGTGTCTTCACTGTAGCTCAGACCAAAGTTTCCCCGAATCGACCCTCAGTGCGTACAGCCTGTCCTCGCACCTTTCTATGACTGCTGGCAACAAAACTTCTGCAGGAAACTTTTTTTTAAAAAGATTTATTTATTTGAAAGTCAGAGTTACACACAGAGAGAAGGAGAGGCAGAGAGAGAGAAAGGTCTTCCATCTGCTGGTTTACTCTCTCCAACTGGCTGCAATGGGTGGAGCTGCGTCAATCTGAAGCCAGGAGCCAGGAGTTTCTTCCAGGTCTCCCACGTGGGTGCAGGGGCCCAAGCACTTGGGCCATTTTCTACTGCTTTCCCAGGCCATAGCAGAGAGCTGACTCGGAAGTGGAGCAGCTGGGACTTGATCTGGTGCCCATATGGGATGCCGGCACTGCAGGCAGCGGCTTTACTCGCTATGCCACAGTGCTGGCCTCAGGAAACTTTTTGCTCCATTTTGGAGGGAGAGAACACCACTGCTTCTCCTCTCCTTTAACTGCTCTTGGCCTCGTTCTTAGCAGTCTCTGGGATTTGACTCTCCAACCCCTGTCTCGGAGGGAGGTCAGCGCGATCAAGTTTCCGGTGGGCTCCAGCCATCTCCACGTGGCTCCGTCATTGCCCCCAGCCCAGCAGGTGCAGCCCCGAATCTCACACCCTGGCCTTGGCTAGCGGGGACATCCTTGCCACGGGTCCTTCTCGCAGGCTGGAAACTGTGAAGACAGCAGCCACTCACCAGGGGCTCAGTCTCCCGGATCAAGGCAGCATGCGTGGAAACGCTGTGTGGACAGCACATTCCACACTCACAGCCGCCTGCTGCAGTCTCACTCACTCACAGCCTCCTCTGAAATGTCTCCAGGTTTCACTTACGGGTTCTCTGTCCCCTCCCTGGCCGACAGCTCCCGGCATCCTCTGTCTTTGGCAGCCAGTTCCCCTTTCCCTGAACACATTTTCCGTCTCCCTTTGCTGCTCAGGACTCTTCAGATGCACCTGTGAGGGGCTGAATTGTGGGCCCCACCCCCAACGTGTGCTGAAAGTCTCCCAGTTCCTCGGCAAGTGACCCTACTGGGAAACAGGTCTTTACAGAGGTAAACAAAGTTAAATCATTAGGCTGGGCCCCACTCCAATAGGACTGGACACAGAGACCTCCACAGAGGGACAATGAAGACTCAGGGGGAACCCCAGTACAGCCAAGGCCACCCAAGGCCACCAGACGCTGGGAGAGTCCCACAGCAATCCCTCACAGCCCCAGGAGCCACTGGTGCTGCACTCACACTCCACGGTGCCCAAAGTCAGTCCAGGACTCTCCAATTCATGCCCATCTCCTTATTCGGCCTAAACACCCAGGCCTTCTTGCCTAGGCCTTCCGGGCAGCCCCAGGCCACCGGCAGGTGTGCCTCCATCCCAGGCCTCCCATGAAATGTGGTTCTCTCCCCTTCTGCACCCCAGTGAGCCCTTCTCCTTCTGTCTTCCACCTGGGTCTTGCACATTCCTCCTAGCTCTAGGTTGCTGCAGCTTCTTTCCTGCAGTTAACACTGCCTGTGGCTTTCTCTCTCCTCTCCGAACCACCCTCGGGTTTGCTACCCATATCGTTAAGTGGACATGTGGTCAAGTCCCATTCACATGGGTCCCTCAGAGTTTCTCACGATGTTCTTGGATCTCGAGTTAAACGTCAGGTGACTCATCTCTGTTGGAAACCGCTTTGCCAGGCACCTTTGGATTCTTCTCCACAAAGCATCCATTTATCCAGAGCATCCCACAATTCCTGTATCATTTTATTGCACGTCAGCCAATCAAGGCTCTCTGAGAACGGGGATGAATCCAGACTCCCCCTTTACTGATGAAAATCTCACTGGACTTCTTAGAGCCTTGGTTCCTTTTCATCTTTAAAAATATTACCTTGCAGCCCAGATGAAGTTCCAGGCTCCTGGCTTCCATCTGGCCCAGCCCTGGCCTTTGGGATGGAAGATCTGTGTGTGTGTGTGTGTGTGTGTGTGTCCTTCTCACTCTGTAATGCTGCCTTTCAAACAAATAAAGTAAAAAATTAAAAAATACATAGTGTCTTGAGACCGGCGCCGTGGCGCAGTAGGTTAATCTTTTGTCTGCAGCGCCGGCATACCACCTAGGCGCCGGTTCTAGTCTTGGATGCTCCTCTTAGAATCCAGCTCTCTGTTGTGGCCTGGGAAAGCAGCAGAAGATGGCCCAAGTCCTTGGACTGCTGCACCTGCATGGGAGACTCAGAGAAAGCTCCTGGCTCCTGGCTTCAGATTGGCGCAACTCCAGCCATTGTGGCCATTTGGGGAGTGAACCAGCAGATGGAAGACCTCTCTCTCTCTCTCTCTGCCTCTCTCTGTAACTCTGTCTTTCAAATAAATAAATAAAATCATATATATATATATATATATATATATAGCCTCTCAGAGTCATTGTAAAGATAAGATGGAATGATGTAGGTGAAACTGATTTTCAAAAGCTAAAGCTTTGCTCAAACATGAGATTAAATCATTGCAAGTCTCTTAGTGCCAAGCGAGCTCAGCGAGTCAGCTGCTGTGTTAACGGGCCTGAACCGAGTGACAGGTTGTTCTGGATTCGCGCCACGGGGCCCCATAAATTTCCAATGGTAGGAGGGATGGATGGAGCTGCAGAGCACAGGGGCCCACAGGGTTGGCTTCATAAACAAAGGTCCAGAGCAGACTGCCACCTCAATCTGCTTCTAGGCACGCGGCATTCCAGGCTCTCGGCAGCAACTGACAGTTCCCAACATAACCAGCTTGCGTTCAATAAATCCATTATGCCTAAGTGAGAGCTTAATGTTTGGAGGGTCTACCTGTGTTAGACTGAAAGCTTACCATGCTTAAGGTACCTACAATACAAAAAAGCGAATCCAGCTCAGAACCTCAATACGATTCATCCTACGAGCATATCAAACCAAGGAGGAGGGGCGGGCATTTAGTCTAGTGGTTAAGATTTGGATTAAGACACTCACCTCCAGGGCCGGCCCTATGGTGTAACGGGTAAAGCCACCGGCTGCAGGGCCAGCATCCCATATGTCCCTGTTGGTTTACTCCCCAGATGGCCACAACAGCTGGAGCTGTGCCAGTCCGAAGCCAGGAGCCAGGAGCTTCTTCCAGGTCTCCCATGTGGGTGCAGGGGCCCAAGCACTTGAGCCATCTTCCACTGTTTTCCCAGGCCATAGCAGAGAGCTGGATGGGCAGTGAAGCAGCCAGGAGTTGAACTGGCGCCCCTATGGGATGCTGGCCCTGCAGACAATGGCTTTACCTGCTACACCACAGCGCCGGCCCCATTTCTATTTTCAAGGAGTTAAATTAACTTACTTTTTGAAACTTCACCTTTGGTATCGTTCAACAAACTGTACACCTTGGCCAACAGAAGACTCTGGCCAGTGAATCATGAAGGGATCATTCTTAGGCTGTGGACACCAAACACAGCACATGCATAAAGACTCTAAGCACCGTAGTGGCCATCATGTATGAAAGTCCCTGAAAGCCAGACCCTGAGTTTCCAGGGGCTGGAAAGAAATAGACGAGCACACAGGCAGGCAGTCTGGGCTGCTTCTCCACCTGCAAGGACAAAGACAGCCTCTCCCTCTGCTCGGCTGGGAGCTCCTGCTGCCCTTGAACCTCATGCACAGAGCAGCTGATGGCTGACCCAGAAGACTGCAGGCTCCACCATTCCCAGGAAGCCCAGGCGGCACCTGGGCAAATGCATTTCCCCAAGGAACCCGATGGAGAGGAAGCGGCTCAGGAAAACACGCATGGAGGAAAAGAAATTAGTTCTACCATTTATTTCTATCAGATTTCGCTTTGGCCTGGTGCCTCTCATGTGGAATAAGCCCCAAACATGCCAAGAAGATTTTGTACTGAATTACAAATGAAAACCGGCTCCCCTGCAGATGGAATTCTGCATCTCATAACCCCACAAATTCTGTCCTCCTCCTATGACAGAAACTGCTTTCCCTCAAGCACATTCTTAGATAACGATTTCCCATCCTTGATGTCTAAAGGTTTTTTAGAAAGCAATATAAATATGTAATGGACGCCTATTACAATTTGAAACCTTTGTTTAAGCAAAAACTCTTTACAAGTAAAATCCTTTTAGAGGAAATCCCCGAGAAATCCAATAGTTTTTTGTTTTTTGTCTTTTAATGAAGTTGTATTAATGATGACTAAAACCTGCTTCCTGTGCCAGATCTGTAGCCAAAGCAGACATCAGAGTTAATGTCAGAAGAAAAAGCAGCCTGCGCAGGCCCCCCTCTCTGGGGAGCTCCCAGATCTTTTCCTGGCTGCGGTGGCAGCCCTGAGTGGGGTTTTGCCTTCAGGCACTAATTACTCAGCTGGCTTGAGCCATCTGCAGGGGAGGAGGAGGTGAGGGTGAGGGAAGGCAAGGACATTCAAGGGGTGAGTGCCACTTGCTGGCAGTAAATAGGGACAAACAACAAGTGTATGGTTCATGCCGTAAGCACGTGGTACCCGGTCACTTCACTATACACTGCCTGTGTGATGGTCCCAAGACCGGGTGCACAGCAGAGAATCTATCCTTGAAGGCTCACTTGCACAGAGTGTGCCCCACCACAGATGGACAAAACCCTGTTCCTACAACATGCAAACAGCGCTGTGGGTAATGGGGCACAAGTCTGCAGTTCACGCTCAGCCACTGGTGCCACGTGTGGCTGGTGGCTGACTCCACTAGTGGCTAGGATTCACAGGAGGAAGACAGCCAGTTCTGATGCTAACCGCCAGGATGGCTTCTCCAAATTTGTATGGACTGAAGTGTGAGCTTTCTGTCAGCTGCACTTTCTCCTCTCTGGAGTTGGTTTTTGTGCTTAAACTTTAAGCCACTGAAAGCTACTCAAGTCTGCTCATCTGGGGCACACAGAGGCTGAGAACCTGTTCTGGAAGCCTCATAGGTACCATGCACTGCATATGGATAGGATGTGAGTGCCGAAGAAATGGGGGTGCTGAGTAGGATTCAAACTTGGAAGGAGAAGGAAGGGAGAGAGTCAGGCAGAGGTCTTGGGGGTCACGGTTAATACACACGATGCTGATCCTGTGCCCTTCAGCCCATTTGAGTACACTTTTTTTAAAAAAAGATTTTATTTATTTGAGAGGTAGAGTTATGGACAGTGAGAGGGAGAGACAGAGAGAAAAGAGAGAAAGGTCTTCCTTCCATTGGTTCACTCCCCAGATGGCCACAATGGCCAGAGCTACACCGATCCGAAGCCAGGAGCCAGGTGCTTCTTCATGGTCTCCCAAGTGGGTGCAGGGGCCCAAGCACTTAGGCTATCCTCCACTGCCCTCCCGGGCCACAGCAGAGAGCTGGATTGGAAGTGGAGCAGCCGGGACTAGAACTGGCGTCCATATGGGATACCAGCACTGCAGGTGGAGGATTAACACATTGCACCAGGTGGTGGCCCCAGAGTACACTTTTTTTAATAAGCAAAAATAAGTAGCTAACAAGGAGAGAGCTGAGGTCACCAGCCTGCCCCTGTGACTCTGCCTACTCTATGTAAACCTCCTTCTTTTTGTACAGTGGAAAACCACTATTTCTAAAAAACCATCACTCAGATTCTGTGCCAGCCAAAAATACCCAGCGTGGCTGCTAACGGTGGCCTTGCAATGACCTATAGCTAATTATAAGAGCACTACAATAAAATTATCATGGTTGACACTTCTACTCCCATGATGCCCTGATGAAATTTCCCAAAAAAGTGAGAAAATGTGTGCACTCAAATCCCACCTCAAACACCACCTTCTATAATATAAAATTAAACCCTGTTCCAAACACAACCCCTATGAATATTCAGTTTCCCCAGATCATATAAAGAGGCCTATGGCCATACCACCCTGAACGCACCTGATCTCGTCTGATCATATAAAGGGATAACAGTACCTCTCACTGGGTATAGTTCACTCTCACACATGCCTGGACTCCCTTTTGAGTGTGTACATCTTTTAAAAAGACTTATTTATTTATTTGAAAGCCAGAGTTACATACAGGGGTGGTGGTGGGGTGGTGGAGAGAGACAGAGAAGGGTAGGATAGTGTTTCCATCAGTTGGTTCACTCCCCATTTGGCCACAATGGCCAGGGTTGAGCCAGGCCCAAGTCAGCCCGGAACTCCAACCAGGTCTGTCATGTGAGTGGCTAGGGGCCCAAGCACTTAAGCCATCTTCCACTGCTTTCTCAGGTACATTCCAGGGAGCTAAGGGAAGTGGAGCCGGCAGGACTTAAACCACCGCTCATATGGGATGCCAGCGTTCCAGATACCAGCTTAACCTTTACTTTTGCTTTGATAACTATAAATCTTACTCCTCTGTTAACCTTAACCTATGTCTTTTTTGCATTGGTGACAACAACCTGGACCCAACCATCTAACACTTTCATCCACTTTGAAGAGGTGACTTCTCACTGGCCATGCTAAGTAAGGAGTACCCAAAAGACATACATCGCATAAAGGGTTTGTTTTTATAATCTGTCTCTAACAGAGTAGTTACTTTGCCTTCCATAAGCAGGATCCAATGTACCGCATGAATGAAAGAAGCCTTGGACATACGCTGAATGAAAGGGAGAGCCAATTGTCCCAAATTTGCAAGATGCCAATACCAGATCACCACATACTGAGATGGCTTTGCTGTTGTAAAGCACCCTCAGTCCTGAGGGAGGCAGCACACCTGCCCTAAGCTTCCTGTCCCTGGAGTACCCTGCGAGTTCTTGCCCTTCCTCTTCCCCCACTGATGCTTCTAGTTCACTATCCTAATTCCCAGCAGAATTATCACTGAGGCAGACTGCATACTAAAAAGATAGACCCTCACCCTCCATTGTGTCCCATGGTCAAGGGCACAGAGGCAGGCTAACAAGATGCAAATTCCATTCAATGTGGCTAATGCCTTTTTTATCTCTAAGGAAAGGCCCAGAAAACTCATGCTCTTCATTGGTTTTATAACATAGCCCTGCAGCCATTGTTGGATGGGCAACACTAATTTAAATAAATTGCATGTAGTCAGCACAAGAGACCAGCACATCTTTGTTTAGTCTGAGTGGCTCTTTTCATGATTAAAGAGATCTGATCTCATCCTCTTAAGTAATGCAAAACTCCAGGGTATCTATCATTTACCCTCAGCGAGGCTCCCTTGGTTGGTCATTTGGTACTGCCCATGACCTCTGTTGAACTGCCCAGTGCTGGGGAAGAAGGACCACTCTAGGCATAGAACCATGAGCCGAGCAGGAGGTTTGCAGGCAGGTAGCAAATGCCACCTCGCTCAGGTCAAGCTGAAAGAGCCAGGAACACACTTTTCAGTGTACATGGCTGGACAAGAGGATCCTGCCACAGCGCTAGACCTGAATTCCCAGCTGAGAGAAGACTTTGAGGAACTGGTGAGCAGGTGGGAGAAGGATGCTCAACACATCCGAAGGTGGCCCCCAAGGCCGGAAAACTCCTTCAAGGCTTAGGCTCCCCATCTGATGCCACATTCCTTCCCAGGTCATGCAGCAGCGGCCTCAAAACACAATCTTGGCCCAATAAATCCGTGTCAGCTGGCAGACTGGGGTATGCACTGGACAGTGTCTTTCCTTCCTTCTGCCTGACTGGGTGGAACAATCTAAGGCAAAACTTGTTCTACTTTTTCACATTTTTAGTCTTCTTATTAGATCTGCCTTTGCAAGGGGTCTTCACCTCACAGATTTGCCATTTTATTTGCTTCCTAGTCCTTGAAGCCATCCTGCCTTAAGCCTTGAGTGCTAGCCCTGATCCTAATGGGCTGATAAGCAGGTCTGCAAGACCTTAGGCCTCTCTGGATATTTAAGTTTAAATCAATGAATGTCTACAGTTAAGCCAGAAAAAGGCATAGATGTTCAAACCACAGTCGTTCTGAAATCAGAAAAACATCTACACGGCTGAGATGTTGACTTAAAAGGTTAATCACCTCCCAGAACTCCGCTGCCTCCAGCATACTTCTATAAATCTCTCTGGTTCCAAAAGGCAGCATGATGTGGGTTGATTCACCTTGCTGAAGTGAGGCACCAGCGAAACCTGCACCCACCGCAACTATTTCAGCACTTCTCATAGCTGTCAGAAGGTAACAAAGATGTTGACAGAATCTTTGACACAAGGACACATTCTAACCCTCCAGGACAGGCAGAAATGAATTTCATCGAGGCACATGGTATGTGACATAAAAAGAAGAATGCACTGAAAGTTGTAGGGAGAGGCTTTCTCTGATCCAAGGTTAAGAGGAGATTCAAAAGCAGGATACACAAAAATAATAATTTCACATAGGAAGGAACCATTATTAGTAAGATAAAATATTTGCCAACAAAAGTTCCGTTTCTGAGATGGCATTTCCACCAAACCCTCCAAAATCACATAAAAGCTGACTGGCCAATCAACAGAAGCTCAGTGTCACCAGACTCAGTCTCCTGATTTTTCTACCTCTTTATCTTCTAGACTGTACTTGCTAATTCTTTAAATTCTTTTTAAAAATATTTATTTTATTTATTTGAAAGACACAGTTACACAGAAAGGTAGAGAGAGAGAGAGAGAGAGAGAGAGAGAGAGAGAGAGAGAGGTCTTCTATCCACTAGTTTACTCCCCAGATGGCTGCAACAGCTGGAGCTGAGCCAGTCCTAAGCCAGGAGCCAGGAGCTTCTTCCAGGTCTCCACATGGGTGCAGGGGCCCAAGGACTTGGGCTGGCCTCTACTGCTTTCCCAGGCATGTTAGCAAGGAGCTGGATCGGAAATGGAGCAGCCAGGACACGAGCCAGTTCCCATAAGGGATATTGGTGCTGCAGGCCAGGGCTACACCACAGCACTGGCCCCACCAATTCTTTAAATTCTAAGCCTAAACACTACCATTTAATCCAGGGAAGACAACATGTTAACCTCATAGATGACATACAAGGGCCTTTTCAGACTTGCCAACTCAGTCTGAGGCCCAGTACAGAAGAGCATAAGAAATACAGTTGTCTATACAATGCCCTCAAATTGCTCATATAAACTAATGTAGTGTTTGCACAGAACCTACGCACATCTGCCCACCTGCTCAAATGTTCTCTGGATTACTATAATACCTAAGAGAATGTGACTGCTACCCAAGTAATTGTTTCACTGTATTGTTTAGGGGATAATGTCAAGGAAAAAAAATCTGTGCCAATTCTTCACCCTTTGCAGGCCTACCTAGGTGGTACACATCAGCAACGATGTAACAACTCTCACCCATTTGTTCAATTTTACCATGTGAATCCTGAGATATGGAGGGGTTATTGGTGATGTGGAAGTATTAGGATAATTTAGCCTTTGCCTCAAGCATTTTAAGACAACACTCTCAGAGAGGTCTCTCAAACAAACGCCTGGGATGTATTTTTTAAGGAAAACTACCGTTCCTGTCTTTATCATTAGCAACAATATAAAAGCATCTGTCCGGCCCTGGCAGCACAGACTGTCAGTACCTGTGCAGATCAAGCTAAAATTGCCTTTGAGAATTCCTAAGCCCAGGAGGATCACAGTGTACACCAAGCAGTATCATTTTTAATGGAGTGGTGAGAAGAGAAAGTCCTAATAATGTCAGCTCCCCGGGATTTCAAGGTACCACTTTCACAGGTTTCTTTGGGCATCACTATGTTACCTGGCTGGGTCAACTCCATTCACTCGGCCAGCTGCTCACCACAGAGCACTCCCAGAGACGGTAAATTACTGCTGCTGGGAGAAGGCCAGCAAAGATCCATAAAGTAACCATCCAGAGTCATCAGTGGACAGAAACTCCAAGGACAGAATGTAACCCAATGGCAGACCAACGAGAAGGTCAAAGCATAAGAGGCTATTTCTCAGAGAGACTCTAACCCGTTTATATTTAGTGTCTTAGAAGAAGTTTCTTCCAGTTCTGCTCCAACATGAGGTAGAAATGACAAACTGACCAAACAACCAGGAACCCACTGAAGTCAGCATTTTTAAAACGATAATGCAAGAAACGGAATTCCAGATATAAGTGGCACATTTATTTTTGACCGCTACAATGGAGTTCCCAATGAGCGACTTAATAGATTTTTCCAGAAACATAAAGGCAGGGACTGGAAAAATGCTCTCAGAGAACACTGATAGGGGACACTGACAAGTAAGCCAATCTTGACAATGAAAGGTTTATTAGAATAAATTCTAGATTCCAGGATCCAAAACAGAATCACAGTAGGTAGTTAAATGTGATTCTACAGCAAAGGGAGGCTGGGAAGAGACACACACACACACACACACACACACACACACACACACGCGGTGTTAACCCTTGGGTAGCCAGCCCAGATGATTGTATTAGTGCAGACAGCCCCGCCCATCCCGACCACATTCATATTTGCCCTAAGGGAGGAGGGAGGTGGGGTTTTGCAACTGATTCTTAATCATTATATGAACCTGAGTTTGAAGGGGAAGGAAATACAGTGTGAGTCATAAAGAATCCCATCAGACGGCTCTGCAGTTAGGTTAAGGTTGTGGCGATCAAAGCATTCTGAATCACTCCTCCTTTTTGCGTCTGGCAGCCAAAGGCCAAGGATAAAATCAAGTGGAAATCTGAGACCAGAGGTCAAGTAGGGCAGGGAGTGAGTGACCCAGGCACAATGCCTCCTCCTCCTCCAGCCACCGCAGGCAAAAGGAACCCGGAAACACAAGTCGTCCTGCACCTAGCTCAGCCACATTCTGTGCACTCCACCTTCAGAACAAAACAGGCTGGAAACTACCGCGGGGGAAAAAAAAAAAAGACGTGGTGCAACCGAAGCACAGCAGCCCCCTGCCCCCACCCCATCCCACTCTCACCTCCGGCCGGATCTCATCACCCCACTGGGGCCGGATCTCATCACCTCACACCTCAGTGTGGACCTCTGAGCGCTCACACTAACTACTGAAAAGCATGTGAATCGCAAGCTTTCTCCATTCCGCAGATTATAGCAGGTGGCTCCCGCGGGGCAGGAGCGAGGTGTAGACGAAGGAAACCGGTTCATCTATGGGGTGGGATTGCGGGTGGCGCCGAATCTGGCTCTGATAGGCAGCAGGGAGGCAAGCTTCCATCGCCAGCCCCAGTTTGTCAGCAGCGTGCAGCTTTCGACAGGGGGCGAACGTTTCCAGAATAAATACACCCAACGCACGAAGCCCCGCCACCCCTTCAACACCAACACCTCCTCCTCCATCGTTCGCGCCTGGATAGTGGGCAGGAGTGGGGACCACCAGGAAAGAAATCTACTGAACAGTCCCGGGAAAGCCACCACAACTTTTTCTGAAAAGAGCTCGTCTTTCCCACACCATTCCTGCCGCCGCTGCTCTTTAAGACCGCCCGGCATCTCTCCTCCGGGGCGCAACGTGACCTGGAAGGCAGGCAGGTCCGGGCCCGCCAGGGCGCGCGGGACCGGGGAGCGGCGCCAAGGCTCGGCCCCTCCGCAGCGCCCGCAGCTTGCGCGGCCGCCCGGCTCCAACCCCGCAGCCAGGATCTGCAAATGGCTCTGGGCAGGCCTCCCGCACGCCTCGGGCCGCCCAGCCCTGGCTGGGAGGCGAGGCCGGGGCAGGACTTACTGCGAGACGGTGCCCGGCTCCGCGGGGATGCGCGCTTCGCAGGGGGCGTCGGGGCGCCCCTGCCCAGCAGCCGCCGCTCGCTCGCTCGCGACCTCAGGCGGCGGCCGACTAGCCCGGCGCCAGCTCCTCGCTGCTCCGCCCGCGCGGGTCCGGAGGGGGAGCCGCTCTAGGGCCTGGCGCTTTGTGCGCGGTTAGCCCGAGCGGCGCACGCAGGCCCGAGGACGAGCGGCTGCCTTCTGGCTGGATCCCGCGGGGCCGCCGCTCGGCGTCCTCGGTTCCAAGTGGCTGTCAGCCTGGTCGCGCCCATGGCGTGCTCGGTCCCAGAGCGGGGAGACATCTGTTTTCCATAAGCCCCGAAGGCAGAGGCAGATCCGGATTACGGGCTGCCCAGCTCTCAGGCACTCCCAGCGCCCAGCAGGCCCGCTAATCCCCCGGAGAAGCGCGGGACGCACTACGCGAGGACTGCCGGCCTCTGGCCAGCCTCCGGGGCGCGCCTATCGCGGGAATCTGGGGGCCCAGTGGGGCCCGGCCGCCCCCCCCCCCCCATAAAGCCTTATCAGAACCCGGCACACTGCTGAGACTGAGCGAGGGGGACACCTCCGCGTTTAAGTGAATTCTAGTAAATGGGTCAACGCTTTATACATCAGCACCGAAAATAATGGCACATCGCTGTCTCTCTAGGCTTTATTTTTCACCCTGTAAATAGCTTGGAGTACAGGGTCTCGGCCTCCCGCCCCTCTTTCCACACTTGATGAGCGCTCCTGTAGCAGCCAGAGGTTTCTCCGCTCTTTACTGCCTGGTGGAGGAAGGTTTGTCGTGGAGACTGCAATTCCAGACACTGTAAAATCCCTAAGTTAGGGACGTACGCCCAGACGCTTATCGAAAACAGAGAAGCAGCTTGTAAATCATGCTGAAAACCACGGAAGGCCTCCCAAAGGAGGCTGCGTTTGCGTTTTTAAATTTTCTTTCTATTTGAGAGAGAGAGAGAGAGAGAGAGAGAGAGAGAGAGAGAGAATCCACTGCTTCACTCCCCAGAGTCCCAAAACAGCTGGGGCTGGGCCAGGCAGAAGCCAACAGCCACATTCAAGCATTCAGTTTAGGTCTTCCGCATAAGTGGCAGGGGTCCGAGTGTTTGAGCCAAGACCTGCTGCCTCCCAGGTACTGTTAGCAGGGAGCTGGATCAGAAGTGGAGCAGCGGGGCCTGGAACCAGCATCCATATGGGATGCTGGCGTTGCAGGCCATGGCTTAACCTCCTGTGCCACAGCACACCCTCTCCCCCAAAGCAGCATCTTAAACCACTATGCCAAATGCCACTCCTGAATTCTGTTTTTGAGAGACAAAGAGACAGCACCTATCTGCTGGTTCCTTCTCCAAATGTCCGCAGCAGCTAGGGCTGGGCCAGGCTGAAGCCAGGAGCCAGGAACTCAATCCTGGTCTCCCACATGGGTGGCAGTGATCCAACTAAATTGTCACTGCTGCCTCCCAGGGTGCACATTAGTAGGAATCTGGAATCAGGAGCAGAGCGAGGCATCAAACCCAGGTACTCTGATATGGATGCTGGTGTTTTCAATCACAGGGCAGGTAGATTTTTCAATACTGAGCAGAGAGGCAGGGGTGGGGAGAGCTAACTTTGCCCCTGTTTGTGGGAAGCAGGAGCAAATGTAAGCACTGCTTGGGTCGGGTTACGCCGAGCAGGAGTTACGTCACCTTCCTCCGATGCCATGAGGGTCCTCTCAGAGGTCTGAAGTGGGCAAGCGGCTGGATGAGGTTTGCGTGTAAGGCGGATGATTTCGGGAGGCATGTGGAAAGAGGCTAACCCAGGGAGGGAGCAGAAGTCAGTATAGGAAGGGAGGAGAGGACTCCAAGGACGGGGAGAGGGAGAGCCTTTGGGATTTGACGCCTGGTGCTAGGGAGCTGGGGGGAGTTCAGGCAGTCCTCTAGGATTGTGCCTTGGGCAGCAGGGTGGGTAGATGGAGGTGCAGCTCCCTGAGAGAACAAGGGAAGAGAAGCAGCAGGTGTGACTGCAAGAAGGGAGAAGTTGAGTTTAGACATCTGAGTGGGTGGCTTTATGGGCTATAGAAACATAATGAATACAGACAAGGCAGTCACGTGCCCTGGTGGGGCGATATGGATTTGTCACTTGTCTGATTATAAGTAGAAGAAGAAAGACTGAGAAGAGGAAAATTCGCCGAGTTAGTTTGCCGGGGCTGCCATAGCAACGTGGGCACCCCCCAACTGCATGGCTGGCACTACGGGAATGTGCAGCTGGCCAGTTCTGCAGGCTGTGAGTCCTAGACCAGAGGGCTGGTTCTCAGGGAGGGTCACTTCCCCTGCAGCAGTCCCAGATCTCTAACAGACTCACTGCAATGTAACTGTAACCTTTGCATGGTGCTCTCCCACTGGGTCCCTGTGTCCATGTCCCCATTCAGGAGGACACCCGCCACATTGGACCAGGGCCCACCCCACTCCGGGATGATCTCATCCTGTTTTGTTTTGTTTGTAAGCATGTACTTATTTATTTTGAAAGTCAGAGTTACATACACAGAAGGAGAAAGAGATGTTCCACTTGTTGGTTCAACCCCTAGATGGCCAGAACAGCCAGTACTGGGCCAGGCCGAAGCCAGGAGCCAGGTGCTTCCTCCTGGTCTCCCACGTGGGTGCAGGGCCCAAACCCTTGGGCGATCCTCCACTGCACTCCTGGGCCACAGCAGAGAGCTGGACTGGAAGAGGAGCAACCGGGACAGAACTGCTGCCCCAACTGGGACTAGAACCCGGTGTGCTGGCGCCGCAGGTGGAGGATTAGCCTAGTGAGCTGCAGCGCCGGCCGATCTCATCTTAACCAGTTACACCTGCCTTTATTTCCATTGTCTATTTGGAAATTACCTTATTTCCACATAGGGCCGCGTTGTGAGGCATTGGGGGTTAGGACGTCACCGTATGAATCTGGGGTTGCTGGACCTAATCGAACCCCTAACATTCACACGGTGTGAACTGAGTGCCAAGCGCGGGGTGTTGGGATGGAGAGGAGGAGGAACATCAGCTTCCGGTGGGCAAAGAGAGCAGGTTTGGATGAAGGATTTAGAAAGGTCCAGGAGCAGGGATCCCCAACCAAGGCAGAGGCATTTTTAAGAAAGGAGTGATTAACATCGCCACAGGCAAAATGCAACCAGAACTTGCCAGTCGCCTTGGGCAGTGTAACAGTCATTGGACCAGAAGGTCAGATTAGCCGATAAATGGCCAAGGGCCTGGTTGGTTCCAGCATTCTTGGACTTTCAAACCATTATCCAGGCTAAACCACTGAGGGAGGGACTGGCGGTCACTTCCCAGGCGTTTGAGCAGCCTCGTCTGCAGGAAAAACTGAATATGTCCCAAAAGGATGTGGTGATTAGATAGCTGCCACTGGACCTCACTGTGCATGAAAAGCAATGTGAGGAAACCTTCTAGAGAAGCTACGTCTGTGCTAGGGCATGGTGGACAGAAAGGAAGACGTGGGGCAAGCAGGGACAAGGGCCTGGTGGATGTCTCCCTGAAGTCCTGCTCAGAGAGTCTGCGCCCAGAGGAGCAGTGCTGGAACCATCTGGGGGAGAAATCCCATGTTGCGGGGCTGGCACTGTGGCGTGGTAGGTGAAGCTTCCGCCTGCAACACAGGCATCCCTGTGGGTGCCAGTTCGTGTCCCGGCTGCTCCTCTTTGCTAATGGCCTGGGAAAACAGTGAAAGATGGCCCAAGTGCTTTGACCCCTGTACCCTGAAGAGGCTCCTGGCTCCTGGATTCTGCCTGGCCCAACCCTGACCATTGCAGCCATTTGGGGAGTGAACCAGTGGATGAAAAATCTCTCTCTGTCTCTTTCAAATAAATAAATAAGTCTTTAAAAAAATATGATGTTGTTTTCTGCTGTGTGCCCTCCAGGCCTGGTGTGGCATGTGCTTCGTTTCTCCAGTCCAGATCTTATCTGTCCCTCATTACGAAGCTCAACTGTCAGCCCCCGGCGGGGAGACCAGCCTCTTTCCAGGACTCTCTTACACACTGGATTTCCGCGAGAGCCCATTCAACTTGTCGGATACCCTGGCCTTCACTACCCTGCTGACCCCTGAGTGCCACCTGCCATGTCTTCTTAAGTCCGAATTCCTGCAACACAGTTAGTAGAAACCCAAACATGGTTTGGGAATTGAAAAATGATATAAGGTCATTTAATAACTAGCAAACAAAAAGAGCTACTCTGTAAGGGAAACCAAAGCCTCATTTTAGTTGTATTGATTGCGTTTAGGGTCAGCTGTTCGGTGGAAGTGAAAGAAAGCCACTCTACAGGGAGGAACATTGAGGACTCAATCACAAAGCTCACAGAATTTTGTTGCTATGGTCTGAATGCATCTTCTGAGATTTTATTTATTTATTTTTGAGATGACATTTTAAATTTATCTTATAGCTCCAACAGAAGAATGAAAAGCTCACAGGCCGGCACCGTGGCTCAACAGGCTAATCCTCCACCTTGCGGAGCTGGCACACCGAGTTCTAGTCCCGGTCGGGGCACTGGATTCTGTCCCGGTTGCCCCTCTTCCAGGCCAGCTCTCTGCTGTGGCCTGGGAGTGCAGAGGAGGATGGCCCAAGTGCTTGGGCCCTGCATCCCACGGGAGATCAGGATAAGCACCTGGCTCCTGCCTTCGGATCAGCGCGGTGCGCAGGCCGCAGTGCGCCGGCCGCGGCGGCCATTGGAGGGTGAACCAACGGCAAAAAGGAAGACCTTTCTCTCTGTCTCATAGTCCCACAGGGAAATAGGCATGAGGAAAATTTCTATGTTGAAACTGAATTGCTGGGGCTGGCGCTGTGGTGTAGCAGGTAAAGCTGCTGCCTGCAGTGCTAGCATCCCATATGGGTGCGGGTTCGAGTCCCAGCTGCTCTACTTCCAATCCAGCTCTCTGCTGTGGCCTAGGAAAGCAGGAGAAAATGGCCCAAGTCCTTGGGCCCCTGCACCCACATGGGAAGACCTAGAGGAAGATCCTGGCTCCTGGCTTTGGATCGGCACAGCTCTGGCCATTGCAGCCAACTGGGGAATGAACCAGTGGATGGAAAATCTCTCTCTGCTTCTCCTTCTCTTTCTGTGTAACTCTGCCTTTTAAAAAATAAATAAAGCTTAAAAAAAAAAAAAGAAACTGAAGTGCCAATGAGACCATATTAAGAGCAGGGCAGGGCCTCAGGAGGCCATTAGTGGACCCTTGTCCTTGTGGCCCCAAATCTGTTTCTACTCTACCACACAACGTGGCTTCTCTACAGCACTTTTATGTACTGCTTCTCTTCCAAATCATGGCCCACTGTCAATCCTTCCAATCACCAATCACGTGGGCCACGCATGCTTCACCATCATGAACGGATTTATTCATGCCTTCATCAAAGGGCTGGTGGCCCTTTGTGTCCTTTCTTACCATGGGACCCAGCGCTCAAGGTGCCCTCTTGGAAGCAGAGAGCCACTCTCAGCTGACACTGACCAGGCCAGTGCCTTGAACTTCCCCACCTCCAGAATGGTGAGAAATAAATTTGTTATGTAGAAATGCCCCAGACTGAGTGGCACAAAGGGACTAGGACACTCCTCTGGAGAACTCTGGGGTAGAAACCAAAGGAAGCACTGGGCAACAAGCCTGCTTTATCTCATCAGACCAGGCACAAGCTGATGAAATTTTACAGCTGGCATCCAGGGATGAGGAAGCAGAACAGAAATAAACAATTGACTTTGGATTGAAGATAGAGACAGCACGGGAAAATAAGCATGAGAATCATATTTCAAAAATAATTGGGAAGGTGACAAGGAAATTGCCGCTGGCTTCCATTAGAATAAGAGCATGTTTCCTTGTAACGTCTTCCTGAAATGACGATTTATTGATCTTCTTTGGCTCATCCGTTAGCCATAGAGGTAGGTTCCTGGGACAGGCATTTGGCCCAGCAGTTAAGATACCACCTGGGATGCCCACATTCCATATCAACGTGTCTAGGTTTAAGTCCTGGCTCCACTTTCAATTCCAGCTTCCTGCTAAGGCACTCCTGGGAAGCAGCAGGTTGATAGCTCAAGTAATTGGGTCCCTGCCACAAACATGGGGAGCCCAGCTTGGGTTCCAGCTCTGGCTCTTGCCAGCAGGCATCTGGGGAGTGAACCTGCATCTGGAGATCTCTGTCTCTGTCTCTCTGCCTTTCAAATAATTTTTTTTTTAAATTGAAAAATATAAAAGTAACTTCCTGAGTCTCAGGGGGAGCTTACTCAATACAGACTTAAGGCCGCATCACAGAACCAGACATTCCCTCAAAAGCAAATATTAAGGAAAAACACAGTAGAAAGCCAGGATCCTCCGAAAATGATTGTCTCTGGGCTCTTGCTCATTGCTCTCAATTCCTTGCCAAAAATTTTGCTTTTCATAAATTTTCTTATGGTCAAGATTTCGGAGTTTGGAAACAAAAATCTTGTTTGAATAAAACAATAAAAGATAACAAAACCAGTCAAAGGACCTTTTAGATCTGTATTTCTTTGGGCCATTGTGACTTAATGTCATTCAGTTCTCACATTACTGATGAAAACACAAACAAACGAAAGGAACCACAAATGTCCCTTTTCTCCAACATGTGTATAAAATGACAATTGAGTCATTTCCTTCTTATTATTCATAGATTTCAAAAATGATCTGTAATATCCAAAAGACTATTATATGTAGGGGTTTTTTAAAAGTCAACTTTTAATAAATATAAGTTCTAAGTTACCAGATCAGCAAATTATCCCAAGGGACCACAAAGTAAGCACCTTTCAGGTCAAGAAAGAGGGGGTTCCCAGTACCCCACACCCCACCTCCCAAACATAGCTTTGAGCTAGATGTATTTTTCATAGACATACTATTGATGGTAGTAAGTGCCCAGATCAGCCCACAAAGGTCAAAGAATGCATTTGGTGTGTAACAAAACGGCACCGTATCAACATCAGTGTTTCCATAGGGAAATGCAGTTTCAGTTCTCAGTAGTGGTGTCAGCAGACTTGGAACCTCAAGGGCTCCCACTCCAGGGACTCTGGGTGGGTGGCACAGGGGCATGAGATAGGGAGGAGGAGCTACACCAGGATCCAAGTGCTGCCAACCCACAGGCTCTGCCTCTCTAGGTGCCGTGTATCATCCAATCACGGGTTCAATCAGCAGTGGCGGGGAAAAGATACAATCTGTACCGAACAGGTCCTGACTCTCCTGCTTGTCACTGTTTCCTAAACAATGAAACAACTTACAATTACATTGTATTAGCTATGAATAGTAACCTAGAGAGGATCCAAAGCAGGAGTGTGCAACAACTGCCATAGTGACTACAGTCACTGTGTGAGCCATTGAATGGCCTTCAATTTCAATAAGGCAAAGCAGGCTAATATTTAAATTCATATTAAAATTGAAGTTGATAATTTTGTGTGGCCCATGAACGATGGTATAAATATCCAAATGGCCCTGGGCAGAGAAAGGCTCCCCCCCCCCCCCGGTCTAAAGTACACAGGAGAACGGGCATGGATACACAACAACACCATTTTAGAGCATCCACAGATGTTGATATCCACCCGCGGCCCTGGAACCAGTCCCCATTATCCTGGGGGGAAATTGTAATCAGTTCCCGGTCCATACCAGCTTTAGGATCTCAATAGGAGAAAATGGGGCTGGTGTCGGGATGCAGCCATTTAAGTCACTACCTGCAATGTTGGCATCCCACATGAGCGCTGGTTTGAGTCCCGGCTGCTCCACTATTTTTGTTTTTTTTTTATTCAATTAATTTTCTGTTTTTTTTTTTTAAGTTTTTTACAGATTCAGTATAGTTCATAGATACAATTCTGAGAACATAATCATATTCCTTTCTGCCCTCCCTCCAGGCTGCTTTACTTCTGATCCAGCTCCCTGTTAACGTGCCTGGGAAAGCAGCAGAAGATGGCCCAAGTACTAGGATCCCTACCACCCACGTGGGAGACCTGGAGGGAGTTCCAGGCTCCTGGCTTCAGCCTGGCTCAGTTCTGGTTATTGTGGCCATTTGGGAAGTGAGCCAGAGGATAGAAGATCTCTTTTTGTCTGTCTTTCCCACTTTCAGTCATTCTGCCTTTCAAATCAATAAATCAATAAGTAAATCTTTAGAGAGAGAAAGTGGCATGTTAACTAGACATGTGCCAAGTGTTCTGTTTTAGGAAAAAGATTTTAAACAGGGGGTCTAGCTGGGTATTAGTGCTCTAAGTCTATGTTAGGGTGATTTGCACGTTACATTTGCTTATACGCTAGACATCCTAGAAAATTAAGAGATATATATTGGGAACCTCATGTGTGTGAGGATGCCAAGGGAAGCCACTGATATAACTGCTATTTTTGTTGTAATAACTGATCTTTGTAGATTTTCTCTTTGGCAGATTAACAAAGAGAATTTATTACAAATATTCAATGGTGTTTTCTAAAATTGATCAAAGTTGTAAGAAAATAAAAATCACCAAGGATATTTCTCAAAACACATACTAAGGGCTCCTACCCAGATCTCATGAGTCAGAATTTCCCCTGGGGGAGACCTGATTATCTGTTTCACAATGTACCTAGGTATTTCTTATCTTCAGGGGAGTATGAGAACACTGGCTTGGTCTAAGAAATATACATATGAATCATGTATTTAATTAAAAGTGCAGGGCCCAGGGCTGGCAGTGTGGCACAGCGGGTTAAACCTCTGTCTGTGATGCTGGTACCCCATGTGAGCACCTGTTTGAGTCCCAGCTGCTCCACTTCTGATACAGCTTCCTGCTCACATGCCTGGGAAAGCAGTAGAGGATGGCCTAAGTGCTTGGGCCCCTGTGACCCACATGGGACACCTGGATGGAGCTCTGGGCTCATGGCTTCCGCCTGGCCCAGACCTGGCTATTATGGCCATTTGGGGAGTGAACCATTGGAAGGAAGATCTCTTTCTTTCTCTCCTTCTCTGCCTTTCAAATAAATAAATAAATCTTTTTAAAAAAGTGCTAGACTTGAATAGACCTTAGTTATGGTGATGGTCATTCTAAACAGTAAAATGATGTGGGGTGTTGGCAGTCTGCTCTGGCCAAGCTTCCCTAGGTCGGGCAGTTATGGTTAGATAATTATCTTTATTATTTCTTTTGCTCCCAGTCCTCAGCATACTAGGTAACTGCTCTTAAATAATGCTTATTTTAAAAATGGACTGCGATGGACAGTTTGAATCTCTTATATCATGGTCCCCTCATGCAATACTCCGTGCTATAGGCCCTTGGAGGCTTCAGTGGTTGGGACTTGGAAGGACATTGCCCAGGGACTTGCACCCACATGGGAGACCTGGGAGAAGCTCCTGGCTCCTGGCTTTGGTCTGGCCCAGTCCCAGCCATTGCGGCCATTTGGGGAGTGAACCAGTAGATGAAAGATCTTTCTTCCTCTCTGTCTCTCCCTCTCTCTCTAACTCTGCCTTTGAAATAAATAAAATAAATCCCCAAAAAGAAACAAACAAAAAAAACTTCAAGCATCACTGATCAAATAGTTAGCAATTTAACAAATGTAACTATTATTAGCTATTATTAAAAAACCTTCATGACTACCCTGTAAGAGAAAAAAAGTTTGGGAACAAGCTCAGTGATGCAGTTTCTGTTCTAAAGGAGCAAGGTCACAGCCCATCCAGGAACCCAGGAGGGTACGGGGGCATTTGTCGGAGTCAGTAACCCCATGCCTGGAAAGGGCAAAGGTCAGGGTCCTGACGCTCTTCTTCCACCCAGTCCTGCTCCACTCCAACCTAGCTCCCCCCTCCCCAGGGACCCTGCCCTTAGAAGCCACACCCCGAAGTGTGCAGCACTAACAGGTGTGTTTGCAGACAGCCCACGGTCACGGTCTGTGAGAAAAAAGGACGACTCACGCTGGAGGCCAGACAGCGCGGGAAGGCTGGACCGCCCACCACGGCCCCTTCCCCGCCGCCTCCAGTCCTCAGTGACAGCTCAGACAATGCGCCCCTGGGTTTATTGCCTGTGTTGAGTGTGGGAAGAGAGCTGCTCTTTTCAGTCCTGTCACCGTCTTTCCTCGTCACAGATCCGAGGCGGCTCCTCCAGGGTCACGGCCGCCTTCTGGGGCTCTTTCCATGTTCCTTTTGTAACGGATGGCATTAATATTTATGGGGTGTCCCAGCACACAGAGACCATCCCGAAGACACAGCAGCTATATTTAAAGGGGCCACATTTCTACGAGGTCACGGACTGGTGCTCTTAGGACAATGGGAGCACCCACTACACAGCTCTGGTTCTTGACTCTCGGTGCCAACGGAAGAAGCTGAGCGTCAGTGACTTCACGAACGGGTGCGGCTGTACTGGGCATTCCACAGAGGCTGTGCTCGCCCAGCTGCCCCGCAGGAGACGGCCTTGTAGATTTCACAGGACCTTTCCCATGAAGCCTGCCCACCTGGGCTTTCACTTCCGATGGCTTCAGTGACCCAGGACCTACCAGGGTCCAAAAAAACTAGGCAGAAAATTCCAGAAGCAAACAACCCATATATCTTACATAACTGTTATTACTGAATATAGTTATGATATTCTACTTTAGGATTAGCTATTGTTGTTAATCATTTACTATGCCTAAGTTATAAACTTCTGCATAGGTATGTATGCATGGAAAGTCTTCAAAAACTCATGAAAAATGTGTATTATAAAAAAAACTGCATGGATTTCAATTTTTTTCTGCACCAAAATAAGCTTATCTTCTAATTCCATTTTCCATGAACTTTTTAAAGTATCCTTATATAGGATGCGACAGAGTATATGTAGGGTTTTGTGTTATCTGAGGTTTCAGGCATCCTTGTGACTTGAAGTGTATCCTCCCCCTTTAATTTATTTATGAGAAAGAAAGAGAGAGAGTCAGTCAGTCTCCCATTTACTGTCCCACTCCCCAAATGCCTGCAGCAGCCAAGGCTGGACCAGGCTGAAGCCAGAAGCCTGGAACTCCAGGGGTGGCAGGGACCAAAGCACATGAACCCATCCCTTGCTGCCTCCAGGGTGCAGGTTAGCAGGAAGCTGGGACCAGGAGTGAAGCGGAAATTCAAACCCATGCACTCTGATGTGGCACGCAGGTGTCCCACGCAGTGTCCAACCTCCCTGTCCCTCTCCCACTAATGGGGGGCTACTGTATAGAAAACAAAACGGGGGCCAGCATTGTGGTTAAGCTGCCACCTGCAATGCCAGCATCCCATGTGAGGGCCAGCTGCTCCACCTCCGATCCAGCTGCCTGCTAATGCACCTGGGAAAGCCGTAGAAGATGGTCCAAGTGCTTGGGCCCCTGCCATCCATGTGGGAGGCACAGGCTCCTGGCTTCAGCCTGATCCAGCCCCAACTGCTGTGGTCATTTGGGGAGTGAACCAGCAGATAGAAGATCTCTGTCGCTCCCTCTTTCTCTGTAACTTTGCCTTTCCAATAAATGAAAAAATAAATATTTTAAAATCAAATCAAGTCACCCAATGCTGCAACTAGGACTATCTTGGAAAA
The DNA here is from genome assembly GCA_949820135.1 of Sylvilagus floridanus. Taxonomy (NCBI): domain Eukaryota; kingdom Metazoa; phylum Chordata; class Mammalia; order Lagomorpha; family Leporidae; genus Sylvilagus; species Sylvilagus floridanus. The sequence goes on along the minus strand of OX463238.1, from coordinate 20,161,758 downwards.
CCATGCAATTTGAAGCTGTCTTGGAAAGCCGTTGAGTACGTGTTATGATATGTGGGTCTGAGGCCACGTTACAGCTTCAAAGTTCATTTCACACTGCCAGTTCTTCCCTTCCAGGAAGGGGACAGAAGTAAGAAGGAGGAAATGCACATGGTGAGAGCTGCATCCTTGCAGAGCCCCTGAGGGACCTCCGTTGGGCATATTTAGTATCACAAGCTACGAAAGTGTACCCACAGGAAACTGCTGGGTGTGTTTGCAGGGAGGCTTAGAGTATGCTACAGACCTAGACTCTCCTCCCACACGCTCCTTAAGGGATAGGCACCGTTTTACAAGTTAGTTCCAAACTGGTGTCAAGAGGCAGTTCTTATGTTTGTGAAGTCAGAGATTGGTCCTGTTTGTCCTGTGGTTTTTATTTATTTCTCTTTAAAGATTTGTTAATTAATGTGAAAGGCAGAGTTAGAGAGAGGAGAGAGAGAGACAGAGGGAGAGCTCGATCTTCCATCACCTGGTTTACAACCCAAATGGTCGCAACAGCAAGGGCTGTGCCAGGCTGAACCTAGGAGCCAGGAGCTTCTTACTGGTCTCCCACCTGGGTGCAGGGGCCCAAGTCCTCTGCTGCTTTCCCAGATGCATTAGCAGAGAGCTGGATCAGAAGTGGAGCAGCCAGGACTCGAACCGGCACCCATATGGCAGGCCTACACTCTAGGCCTTGGTTTAACTGGCTTTGCCACAGTGCCAGCCCCTCCTGTAGTAGTCAACAGTTCCAGGAATTTGTCTTACGTTCTATTTGTATAATGACTGAGAAATAAGAAGCTACTGTTCCCCAATTTTCACTTGTCAAGTGTGGTGCAGGAGAGCACGGACTGAGAGCAGGCTAATACGCCAGGCAGGTGCAGACCTGCAGGCCAGGAAAGGCTCTCCTTGAAGGACCTGCCTGGCTGCAGGTGTGATCAGGGAGCCTGGGCCAGGCAGGTGCACGGGGCAGCTGGGAATGGTCTAAGCGGCTCCCACGCTCCCCAGGACGTGCAACCCCAGTCTAGGTTTCCGATTCACTTTTCTTGACTTCTTTCTTTTTCCTTTGGATGGGTCCCTTTCACCCTTTTGGACAATAAAATAGCATGCTTGTTAAGTGTGGGCTTTGGCATGAGTATGGCTCTCTTAAAATGTTAAGTAGACAAGGCCGGCGCTGTGGCTCGCTTGGCTAATCCTCCGCCTGTGGCGCCGGCACCCCGGGTTCTAGTCCCGGTTGGGGTGCCAGATTGTGTCCTGGTTGCTCCTCTTCCAGTCCAGCTCTCTGCTGTGGCCTGGGAAGGCAGTGGAGGATGGCCCAAGTGCTTGGGCCCTGCACCCACATGGGAGACCAGGAGAGGCACCTGGCTCCTGGCTTCGGAGTCCAGGAGAGGCACCTGGCTACTGGCTTTGGATCGGTGCAGTGCGCCGGCCGTAGTGGCCATTTAGGGGGTGAACCAACGGAAAAAGAAAGACCTTTCTCTCTCTCTCTCTCTCTCTCTCTCTCTCTCTCTCTCTCTCATTCTCTCTCTCTCACTGTCTAGCTCTGCCTGTCAAAAAGAAGGGTGGGGTTTTGGTGGCTCACTGGGGCTCTGGCATCCATGCTGCCTGTCCTCAGTTCTTCCTTGCCACCTCCCTGCCTACATCACAACTACCTGAGCCATCACCCCCCGCCTCCCAGGGTCTACTTTAGCAGGATGCTGGGACTAGAAGTGGAGCCAGGACTTGAACCCAGGTGCTGGATACGGGATGCTGATTTCCCAAACAGCAGCTTAACCGCTGCACCACACACACACACACACACCCTCCACCACTTTTCTTGATTCCATTTCATCAGAACCTGAGCTACAAAGTTTGCTTTTCTAGGGTTTTCCACAAAATGAGTCCATTGAAGACATTACTCCATTCTTGTCAAACCTTAGGATGCAGGCATTGATGCTGAACCTTCTAAACAGACACGTTTCAGCCTATGATCTGGATATGGTTCTCGGTCCACGCTCTGCCCCAGGTTTTCTCCCAGCCCCAGACCTCGCCTTCCAGGCCTTGCCTCTGTGACTTACGGGGCATGTCACTGTTTCCTGCACGGAAGCCTCTAGCACATCATGAGGGAGCTTCCGTCCGAATGGACGTGGTGGTCTCTGCGTGGGAGGGGTGACTCCATGCCGAGCAGTACGGAGGGCTGTCTACACGTTCTCCCTTTTTAACAACCATGGTAGCCCACTCGGGGAGACACACTTATGCCCACTTTCAGGTGAGGAAGATGAGAACTAGAGAGGTTAAGTAACTTACTAAGGTCAGCAGCAGTAACCAGAAACCAGCAGGCCTGAGATTCTTTGTGAGCTAAGTTCTGGTTTTGACACATCTATAAATGTATTATGAAAATTGCAAACCAAGATAAATCTTTGACAATAGGGGTACTTTCTTAGTATGTAAAGTAATGGATCTGAGCGTCCTGAGAAATAAGACCTGTATTTTTCAAAGCACACATAGGCATGATCAACAGTGAGCTAGAATTGATATAGGAGGGGCAGCGCTGTGTTATAGCAGGTAAAGCTGTCACCTTCAGTGCCGGCATCCCTTATGGGTGCTGGTTCGAGTCCTGGCTGCTCCGCTTCTAGTCCCGCTCTTTGCTATGGCCTGGGAAAGCAGCAGAAGATGGCCCAAGTGCTTGGGCCCCTGCACCGGGTGGGAAGACCTGGAGGAAGCTCCTGGCTCCTGCTTCAGATAGGCCCAGCTCCGGCCATTGTGGTCAACTGGGGAATGAACCAGCAGATGGAAGAGCCCTCTCTCTCTGTGTAACTCCGACTTCCAAATAAATAAAGAAGTATTTTTTAAAAAATTAAAAAAAAAAGAATTGATACAGGAGAAATAGGCATTAAGAGTAAGGGGGACTAGGAGAGCTGGGAGATTTTAATTCCTGCCTCTAGCCCTGCACTCCTTACAAGTCAATTTAGTGTGCCTACTCTCCCATGATGCACCTGTGTCTCATCCAGAACGAAGAAGGAGGAAATGCCATCATGGCCAGGTGGAAGTTAAGATCCAAGTATGGCACCATTAAGCTAACAGAAATCTTCATGCCCAACAAGCCCCACTCAAACTCTATCGCATTTGTATATTCGGCCATTGCCTGCCCCACAAAGGGGACTGTTACACATAGGAACAGCACTTTTGCTTTTTGGCTTCTGGCCCTTGTTGCTGTCTCTTCTCTCTGGCCTCCCATAAGCTCTCTTCACAGATAACTCTGGCCCACTCATGACAGGTATCTCTCTGTGGGGGATGCCCACACACACCCGTGAATGTATGTTTACTCTCTCACTTTTAAATAAATCCCGCCTTCACTTGTGCACTGCACTTATTCCTGTTTTACATTCTGATCTCCGTGGGGGCAAGGACTTGGGATAAAAATTGAGATACAGGGGCACAGCAGGTTAAAGCCCTGGCCTGAAGTGCCGGCATCACATATGGGTGCCGGGTCTAGTCCCAGCTGCTTCTCTTCTGATCCAGCTCTCTGCTATGCCCTGGAATAGCAGTAGAAGATGGCCCAAGTCCTTGGGCTCCTGCACCCACATGGGAGACCTGGAAGAAGCTCCTGGCTCCTGGCTTCAGATCAGTGCAGCTCTGGCCGTTGCGGCCATCTGGGGAGTGAACCAGAGGATGGAAGACCTCTCTCTCTCTGTCTCTACCTCTCTCTGTAACTCTGTATTTCAAATAAATAAAAATAAATCTTTTTAAAAAAATGAGACGCGAATTCCTATAACAGATCTATGATTTCAAGCCATGTTTAACTTGTGCTCCCGAGCTCCTGGGTGGGAGATGCCTGTAGATCCAGATCCTAGATTAGGAGCTGGAATGGACTTTGAATCAGAACACCATGGTTCCAGGGACATATCCAGAGCCACCCCTAGCCAGAGGCCGAGTGGAGAGCCAGAAGGCCAGCCTGTGCATGCCCTCACCATATTCTTTCCTCGTCTCCCCCTCCAGAAGGCACAGCTGAACGGTTGGCAGGACCCTCGTTGAATGCTGCTAACAGTCACCTTAGAGGAATTCATATGCTGTATGCTGAGCAACGCGTAAAGAGCTTTGACTCCTTACCATATGGAAGCCTGAACACGGTCCAAGGAGCTCGACTGGCCGCCCCGTTATGGAGCTGGGGAGATGGAGTCTAGGGAGATTGTTCACTTGTTCACTAGGGGAGCAGCACAGGTGAGGCCTGCGCTCATGCTGATCTGAATCCAAGCTCTTGCTCAGAACCCCCCATGCCCTTCACCTCCTGCCCCTGTCTGATGTCCTTCAAGGGCTGGCCCTTCTTGGCATCTGGCCCATTTCACAGATAAAGGCACTGGGGCATAGAGCGGTTAAGTAACTTGCACAGAGTTACACAGCTAGGAAGAGACCTGAAGTATGGATTATTACCAGAGTACTTTTATGCTGTATAATAAATGCGGAATAGGTCTTGTTCTATTTCCTGGGGCACATTTCCTAAAGCCCTTGGAAGCTCTAAAGACCAAGTCTTTTTGTATGCTAATGAGATGACTCTGGGCTGGACCCCCCAGCCCCACCCCAGGATAGCCTCAGGAGGGGGGCTGGTTGCCGGGGAAGCAACCCCATGATCAGAGGGGTGGAGTTTTCAGCTCCCTCCTCCTCACTGCTCCCCTCCCCACCTCTAGGGATGGAGAGGGGCTGGAGGTTGATTCCATCACTGAAGGCCAAAGGTCTCATCCATCGTGCAAGTAGGCCTGGATGATGTTGTACATCTCCAAATGGCGCTTGGCAGGAAAAAAAGGCCCCTCACCCTTGAGTCAGAATTGAGTCAAATTCTAGTACATAAAGTCTTCTGGGGAAACCTGAGAAGGCACAGCCTGGATTGGTTAGGGCCTAGCAGTGGGCCTGAGAGTGATGTGCACCTGCGCTTGCCCCGCCATGCCCCAGCCACACCCCACCACGCCCCTGTCATGCCTCCTTCCCTCCCAGAGGGTCAGCAGTTAATTGGCACCTGGCAGAGTCAGAGTTCTGTCCTATAACAAGGCCACACCTCACGGTGGTTGGGGGGGGTAAATTCCTCCCCCTTCCCAACTCTGGGACTGCTCCTGAGACCTCGGCCTCACCTGTAAGTCACCTTGTGCTTCCACAGAGCGGGCGCAAATATTCAGGCTGGGCGTTGGGCGTGGAGGTTAAGACATTCATTAGTATGCCCACATCTCACATGTATGAGTGCTGGGGTTCAAGTCCTGGGTCCAGCTTCCTGCTAAAGCACACCCAGGGAGGCAGAGGTGATACCTACTGGTTGTGCTGTGGCGTAACGAGGTGGCAGTTTAGGTCTGGGTGAGCTGGAAGTCCCCAGCATAATGCTATCCCTCTACCTGTCCATCAGAATGCCCCCTTTCCTGGGGGTACCTGTTTCATCCAGGACCTAAAAGAGGATGTCATGAAAATATGGATATTAAGCTCCATGTGGAACTCTGTAGAGGTATAATATTCCCGGGTGGTTTCGTGCCTGCATAGGTACTGTTGTAGGCAGGCATATAGGGGAGAATTAATCAGGTTTGGGAGCTGGAAGACCACGCCTTCACCACACCCCTGTGTGACCTCATGCCCCTACCTGGCCACTCCTGTCTGCCCACTGGCCAATCAGACTAATTAATTGCTCCCCTTTGGAAGTGGATCAAAGGCCTGGGACACAGTGGGCCCTGTGCTTTTTTTGGCCTTTTGCCATTGTGGGCACTTGCTGCCCTTGCCTCCAGGGCATGTGGCCTTCGGGCCACCCACCCCATGCTTCCTGGCTTACATGCTCCTCCACGTGGCCGGCTCCTGGTACTCGGTATGAATCCAGATTTCTCTCTCTTTTAGATAGGGCCCTCACCCTCCTATGCATTTCTCTCACTGAATAAAAAGCTTAAAAACTTATCATGCTGCCTCAGTCATTTATACTGGTATTCTGAATTCTTCTGTGACTATTAGGCAAGAACCCACACAGGCTTATTAATATTGAGAATTTATTAATAAGCACACAGTGATATAATTGGCACCCGATATCATATGGCACCCCAGATGGGACTTTTAGGGGGACAGCCTCCGGTTTCAGAAACACCCCTACCTCACTCTCTCTCTTTCACAGACCACAGCTGGAGGTGCCGCTCAGCCTCTCTCTTCCCCTCCTCCAATCTTTCTCCCTTCCGGTGGTCCTCTGGCCCACTCAGAAGAGTAGTTCTCCATCTAGGATGGACCAGATGTTTTTTTCTCTCAGTAATAAATAAATCCTGTGCCTATGTGTGTACCTTATACATGTCTGCACTTAGAAATCTTACCTTTGTGTGAGTAAATTAAGATGCTCTCGCCCACATCAGTTGGGCCCCTGCCATCCACGTAGGAGACATGGATTGAGTTTCCAGCTCTTGACTTTAACCTGGCCCAGTCCTGGCTTTTGCTGACATTTAGGGAGTGAACCAGCAGATGGGAAATGTCACTCACACACACACACACAAAATCATGTTGCTTTACGTCAAATTCATCTGAAAATGACTCTTGCCTTCTGATTTAATTACTCCAGGAGTCACAAAAGCATAGTCATATATGTATCAGCTGTTGGCTGCATGTGGCAGGGCGGGACGGGGGGGGGGTAGTTTTATAAAGCACCTAGTGTATAAAGTCCCAGCTTTATCTGAAATCAGACTTCCCTCTTCAGCTTCTCAGCTCTTGTCCACGTCCAACACAGAGCTGAGTTCAATGTCTTACACCAGCAGATCCTCACAAAGAAAAGGACAAGAGCCTCAGAGCACAGCCAGAAATTTCCAAGACACCTTCCAGGACTCCCCAGGGCCCGTGCACCCTGCCTCTCCTGGCACGTCCGAATCACAACACAATCCGTCACTTGCCACTGGTGCCTGGCTCTCTGCCTCTGCCAGGGACAGGTGTCTAACTCAGCACCCAATCGGCCATCCAACGTGATGAAATCAGGCACCCTAGAGCAGCCCCTGGACAGTTTCCAGCGCTCACTCATTCACATTCACAGCCAGGAAGCACCCCCATGGCGTGCCCGGTCAGCCCCTCTCAGCTCTCACCCCCACCCAACACGGGGTGCCCCGGGGAGCCCAGGACTAGTGCTCTGTTGGCCAGCAGCTGTTCCTTCATTCCAGAGCCGAGTGCAGATGGCTGTAGTACCCTTTGAGCGCTTTTATGGGGCTGTAAAACTTTACAACAGCCTGTCACTGAAACCTTCCCACATTTCTGAATGGACCCATTTATGACATCCACCACCACCACTGTTGGCCCTTTGAAAATGCTAGCAGATCTGAGATCCACTGACTCACAGCAACCCCAGGGCAGCAGAGCCAAATCCTGACCCTGAGCGCTGGAAGTGGGACAGAAAACAGCATCTGAGACCCGCATCGTGGCAACAGCCACATCCTGGCTGCTCTGGTGTCGAAGCCCGCTGCATCTCTTCCCCTATATTTCGCTTCCTTGCTCCTTTCGTCCCTGGAGAGACAGGGCTCACTATGAGCGTTGTCAGCAAATCCCAGGGAAGGGGACTGCTCTTTCTCTTTCCACATGTGTTAGCAGGCAAACACTTAAAACCAGGAAGAAGCTGGCAACTTAGTCACAACTTGTGTCTCCCAGTGCCTGCGAATTAACCAGTTAGCCCAGAAAAACAAAAAATCACCGCACACTTAGAGTGTGCTTACCTGCGGTCCATCATGGCCAGTCCTGGGCATCTGAGAGCAGCCCCAGCCTCCTCGGATCTTGGACTCAGCGCCCCGCAGCCCTCAGACAATCGAGCTCATTATAGTCATCAGGCCGCTGAGTTCAAGGGTGGCCTTTACAAAAATATAAACAGCTTGTGAGCACCAGCCAAAGGGGCGGGGCTGCTGTGTCAGGGGACCAGGGGAGCCAATGACCAGCCTCTGTGGGCTCTGTTTGCTTAAGATATTGTGTTTCATTCTGAAGAGGGGAGACAGGGATGGAGGAACACTGAGCGGGAAGAGCCAATGGCTTTTTTTTTTTTTCCAACACTGAAGTTCTCTTTATTTCTGATTGTTTCTTTATACCCATCCATGTGGGGCTAGCTTTCTCACACACTTCTCAAGCCTGGCTCCCGCCATAGAAATTTCCAGTCCAGTTTCTGACTCTGCAGTTGATGTCACTGAAGGTCTCCTTGATTCCCCAAGTCAATGCTTCCCTGTCCAGTCCTGCACCTGCTGCACCACCTTTCCTTTTCCTGTATTCCCTTTAAAATGCACCTGCATCCTAGCTTTCAGTTTCCAAGAGACCAAGAGAAAGCTATTGGTACATGCACCAAAGTAGGCAGGCATAGACAGGGCTCCACACCACGGAATGGCTGGTTGCCACAGTGAGAGCAGGGGCCAGTGCTGACCAAGACCATCTTGGGCTTTTTTCCAACCGCCAGTATCCCCATCAGTCCAGCGTGAAACTAGGCAAGTTCCCTGGCGTGGGGAGCACCCGGAAGATGGCATGACCATGCACTATGGCAGGATCCATCTCTAAGGGTCACTTACGCAGCCTGATGGCGTGGGCGTGGGGAGTTATCCAGGGCAATCGTAGAGACTGGGTTCCCATAAAGGTGGAAGCCCCCGAGTTGGGAGCAGCGGCTCAGGACAGATATGGAGGCACTGAGTGGGGAGTGCATGCACTCATGGTTCTCTAAGTTCAAGGTATAAGGCTGGTTGCAACTTTCTCTGGCAGAACTTGGAGAGGCTCAGGGCTCAGATTGGGGCCCGGCTGCTGCTCCTCTGCCCTGGGCAGCTTCTTCACTGCCCAGAACTCAGCCACAGGAACAGATGCTTGCTGAGTGATTCTGGAAGCAGGCAGGCAGTTGCCCAGGGGATCTCGGGGCACCAGAGCACCACCTGTAGCTCTCCAAGGCAAAGACCGAGTTTCCACAGAGCTCCCAGAGGATGTGCAGCCTGAGCAATTACAAGATGAACTAGAGGACCCCCTGCTCCTCTGACTGGATACCATGGGCAGATGTGTAGATGTGGGAGAGGAGGAGCTTGCCCAGGTCACTGATCTGGCCCAGCTGGGAGGCAAACATCTGGGTGGGAAGTTCCCAGGTGCATTTCACTCCCACCACCTCCATGTAGTCCAGACCTGCCATTTCCAGGGCTTTCCTGGTATCTCAGCTGGCATTGCAAAACCTCCAGCCTCTCACAGCATTCGGCTAGTAAATCCTTCCCCTGCCTGACCCACAGAAAGAGGCGGGTGAGGATGGCATCCATCTTGAGGCAAAGAACTGCAAACAGCTTCATCCCCATCCTTGGAAAGTTCTCTGCTATTTGGCCTTTTGCAGCTGGACTTTGGTGAGCCCACAGGGCTGTGGCTTTGACCACAGGATACAGAGGTTCTGATGAACAAACGGTAAATCCAGTCCCTGCACGTCCCACCTCCTAGGGTGAATCGTCTGGACAAGCCATCCAGGAAGCACACCCAGGGCAGCTCGTAAGACCACCAGGTGTGGCGTCATCATCAAGCTCCCTGAGGGAGGCAGGCCAAGAGCCAGGCACGCACCATCGCCTTCAGGGTTTTGCTGTGTCCCTTGGCGAAGGGCTCTATGAATGGTGTTGGACAAGTTCTGTGGGCAGCTCCTGCAGAGTGGAGATGGCCAAGCCTCAGCCTTCTGGCCTCCCAGTTCCAGGAGTCTGGTGGGGCCTGGATGCTCCTCCTATGGAATCAGATCTGGATGCAGTCACAAGGTGCTCAGACCTCACAAGAAACCAGGCAGTGAGCCCAGCCTCCAGGATTCCGGGTCTCACTGCAACTCCACTGCCCAGATGGATGCAACAATCAGGTCTGGGCCAGGAACTCCACCCTGGTCTCCCACGTGAGTGGCAGAGTCCTCTGCCTTCCCAGAGCCATTATCAAGAAGCTGGGTGGGAGGCAGAGGAGCTGGACTCGAACTAGCACACCCATACGGGATGCCAGCATCGCAAGCTGTGGCTTAACCCACTGTGTCACCTCACAGGCCCGTGTTTTAATTGACACACAATAATCGTATATGTTAAAGGGATCCACTGTGAATTTTTTATAATTATATAGATTGTAATGATCAAATCAGAGTAATCAGCATACCATCTCGTTAAGCATTTGTCATTTCTTCATGGTGCACATTCAAAATCTTCGTTCAGCTGTTTTGAAATAAGTGCTACACTATTGCTAGCTATGGTCACCTTGCTGCATGCTGGAACATCAGAATCTATTCCTCCTATAAAACTGGAACTTTGTGTTCAGGGGCTAGACTCTTCCCCACCTTGCCCAGGCTCTGGGAACCACCCTTCTAGGCTCTAGTTCCATGAGACGAGCCTTTGCAGTTCCCACATTTGAGCGACATCACACAGTGTTTGTTTTTCTGCTCCCAGCTCACTACATTTAGCATAGTGTCTTCCAAGTTCAACCATGTAGCAAATGATAGGATTTCATTCTTTGTTCATGGGTGAACAGTATTCCATTGTGACTGTACACCACATATATATATTTTTAAGATTTATTTTATTTATTTGAAAGAGTTACAGAGAGGTAGAGACACACAGAGAGAGGTCTAGCATTCCATTGGTTCATTCCCCTGATGACTGCAACGGCCAGAGCTGAGCAGATCCAAAGTCAGGAGCCAGGAGCTTCTTCCAGGTCTCCCACATGGGTGCAGGGGCCTAAGGACTTGGGCCATCTGCTGCTTCTTTCTCAGGCCATAGCAGAGAGCTGGATCAGAAGAGGAGCAGCCAGGACTTGAACTGGCACCCATATGGGATGCTGGAGCTGCAGGCTGGGGCTCTAACCCGCTGCTCCACAGTACCGGCCCCATACACCACACAGTCTTTACCCTCTCACCTAGTGATGGACACTTGGTTCCATGTCTTGGCTATTGTGAACAATGCTGCCATAAACATGGAAATGCAGATGTGTCTTCAACAGGCCGGTTTCATTTCCCTTGAATATACACACAGTAGTGGGAGTGCTGGGTGCTAGCATGGTTCTATTTTTAATTTCCTGAGGACTCTCTATGCTGTTTTCCATAATGGCTATGCTAATTTATATTTCCGCCAATGGTGTATACATATAAGAGTTCCCCTTTCTCCACTCCTTACCAGCTTTTCTTGTGTTTTTTTTTTGTTTGTTTGTTTTGTTTTTGTCTTTTTTTTTTTTTTTGACAGGCAGAGTGGACAGTGAGAGAGAGAGACAGAGAGAAAGGTCTTCCGTTGCCGTTGGTTCACCCTCCAATGGCCGCCGCAGACGGTGCGCTGCGGCCGGCGCACCGCGCTCATCCGATGGCAGGAGCCAGGAGCCAGGAGCCAGGTGCTTTTCCTGGTCTCCCCATGGGGTGCAGGGCCCAAGCACCTGGGCCATCCTCCACTGCACTCCTGGGCCACAGCAGAGGGCTGGCCTGGAAGAGGGGCAACCGGGACAGAATCCGGCGCCCCGACCGGGACTAGAACCCAGTGTGCCGGCGCCGCAAGGCGGAGGATTAGCCTGTTGAGCCACGGCGCCGGCCATTGTTTTTGTCTTTTTCTTAATAGCCATTCTAATAGGTGAGGTGCTATCTCGTTGTGGTTTTGATTTGCATTTTCCTGATGGTTAGTGATGTTGAGAATTTTTTTGGTTGATCTGTTGGTCTTCTTTTGAGAAATGTCTCTTTCTCATTTCTTAATTGGACTTCTTTTTTGTTATTATTATTATTGAGTTATTTAAGTTCCTTATGTATTCTGGGGCATAGTTTGTGACTATTTTCTGTCATTATGCAGGTTGCCTTTTCAATCTGCAGGCTGTTTCCTTTGCTGTTCAGAAGCCTCTTAGTTTGTTGTCATCCCATTTGTCCATTTTTGCTTTGGTTGGCTTGCGCTTTTTACTTTTTAAAATATTTATTTATTTGAAAGACAGAGTTACAGAAGCAGAGGCAGAGGGGCAGAGGCAGAGAGAGAGAACTTCCACCTGCCAGTCCACTCCCCAAATGGCAGCAATGGCCGGAGCTGGGCTGATCCAAGGCCAGGAGCCAGGAGCCTTCTTTGGGTCTCCCACATAGGTGCAGGGCCCCAAGGACTCAGACTGTCCTCTGTTGCTTTCCCAGGTGCATCAGCAGGGAGCTGGATCTGAAATGGAGCAGCTGGGACCTGAACCAGCACCCTTATGGGATGCTGGCACTGCAGGTGGCGGCTCTACCTGCTACGCCACAGCACGGGCCATCCTCTGCTGCTTTCCCAGGCTCATTAGCAGGAAGCTGGACCGGAAGCAGAGCAGCAGGAACTTGAACCAGAGCCCATATGGGATGCCGTCGATGCTGGCCGGGCGTTAACCCACTGCCACAGTGCTGACCCCAATAAAATAAATCTTTAAAAAAGAAAAGAAAATCAGTGGGATGTACATGTTCCTTTTTAAAATGCTCATCTTATTAGATCACATGTGTTCCAACAAAGCAGAATCTCTCAGTGCAGTTTAGTATTCGGAAGAAAAAGTAAGGACAGCATGGCTTCCTTCTGTCGCCTGAACTTAACGAAACGCTGCTTTTAAAGTTTCTACATCAGCTTAACCTTTCAATACCCTACGGTGATATCCAAGAACCAGAAAATACACTGTGGCTTTTTTTTCCTTGATATGATTTCTAAATAATACACTGAGGACAAGAAAAAGTTAAGAGCTATTCAGTTGATTGTGTGGCATTATATAAATTACAGGCATACGAACTTAGAGAAGCGTACAATCATTACAGTTTGGAATACTGCCATTATTTATAAAAGAAAGCACAGTAGTTAACCAACATGAACTAGCAGAAAAACAGAAACATATTGAAACACGCTCATTTTCCACAACCTTTGTATCAAGCCCCTCTTTATTGATTATAGAAATGTGAAGATGGCAACATCCCATGTTGAAGCACTGGTGCCCACCCCTGCCTCTAACTTCGGCTTTCTGCTAACGCAGATCCTGGGAGGCAGTGATGATGGTTCCCATAACCCATGGCACTCATGTGGGAGACTTGGTTTTCCTGGCCCCCCGTTTCAGCACTGACCCAGTCCTACGCCTGGTGGGCTTTTGGAGCACGAACCAGTAGATGGGGTCTCTGTCTCTCAAACATTTGTAATGATAATCCAAAGATTCTGTCTTTTATTAAAAATATTCAGTGTTCTGTCACTGACATTTAATTTGTATTCAGTTTCTCTGGTGCCCCTTCCAATTAGTATGTGAGGCTCCTCCTCCTGGTCTCTGCATTTTCTTAATGATTCCGAAGAGCTGTCACATCTATGCTCTCATCGATTTTGATTTAAGATACATATGTGTTCCAGAAAGAACTCAGTTTTTCTCTAAAGTATTAAGATCTTATCATTAAAAATGTTTTAAGGATGTGGGTATTTGGCACCGTGATTAAGATGCTGCTTGGGTTCAAGTTCTGGCTCCATTCCCAGTTCCAGCTTCCTGCTGATGCACACACTGGGAGGCAGGAAGTGACGGCTCAAGTACTCGGGTCCCTGCCACCCTGTGGGAGACTTAGATTGAGTTCCTGTCTGGCCTCAGTCTGGCCCATCCCTGGCTAGTGCAGGCATTTGGGGAGTGAACCAGTAGATAAAGGATCTCTCTCTCTCTCTCTCTCTCCCCCTTTCAAATAAATAAAATTAATTACTAAAGAACTTCAGGATGCCAAAAGAATGAGCGAGAAAATAGAAAAATTAGATTTCATCAAAATTAAAAACTTTTTTGCATCAAAGGACATTATTCAGAAAGTTTAAGAAGGAATATGATGGGAGAAAATATTTGCAAAACATCTATCTGATAAAGTTCCAGTATTAAGGATATATTTAAAAAAACTCTTACAACTCAACATTGAAACAGCACAAAACATAATTTTTCTAAAAAAATCAAAGTTCTTAAATGGCTGATTCTAAAGAAAATCAGACATAAATGGCCAGCAGGCCCGTGAAGACACTCAACATAAGTCACTAGGGAAGTGGAAAGACAGACAATGAGGTGTGGCTTCACATCTATTCTGATGGCTGTAATTTAAAACACAGAAGAACCTTTGGAGAAGGATATAGTGGCACCAGAAGTTTGCACATTATTTTGTGAATTTAAAATTGTTTAGGTGTTGTGGGCAGTGATTTCAGAGTTCTTCAAAAATTCAATGCAGAATTTCCATATGGCTCAACAGTTCCATTTCTGGACATGCCCCCTAAAGAACTGAAAACAGAGATTCAACAAATACATGTGTGAGCAGCAGGTTCGCAGCAGCATTGCGCACATGGCCGAAAGAGAAACTGCCCAACTATCCATCAACAGATGAATGGGTTGACTGTGGTGTAAACATACAATGCAATATTACTCAGCCAATAGGCCCCACGACAGCAATGATGAACTCCCTAAAACACACTCAGGGAAAGAAGCCAGACATGGAGGGGCACATGTTGTAGGGTTCCATTTATATAAAAATATCCAGGGTGAATAAACCCAGGGACACAGGAAGAAGATGATCGGTGGCTGCCAGGGGATGAGGGACCAGGTAACAGGGAGACACTGATCAGTGGATGTGAAGTTTTTCTGTGCAGTGGGGAATGTTCTGGAACTCAATGGTGGTGGTGGTTGTGTAACACAAATGTACTCAACAGCACTGATCCTTCTACAGTGGTTAAGGCTATTTACATAAATGTCACTTCATTACCTTTCTTATAATTTTTTTTTTTTTACTTTTGACAGGCAGAGTGGACAGTGAGAGAGAGAGAGACAGAGAGAAAGGTCTTCCTTTGCCGTTGGTTCACCCTCCAATGGCCGCCGCGGCTGGCGCACTGCGGCCGGCGCATCACGCTGATCTGATGGCAGGAGCCAGGTACTTCTCCTGGTCTCCCATGGGGTGCAGGGCCCAAGCACTTGGGCCATCCTCCACTGCACTCCCTGGCCACAGCAGAGAGCTGGCTTGGAAGAAGGGCAACTGGGGCAGAATCCGGCGCCCCGAATGGGACTAGAACCCGGTGTGCCGGTGCTGCAAGGCAGAGGATTAGCCCGTTGAGCCACGGCGTCGGCTCTCAATTACCTTTTTTATAAATTTTAAAAATATTCTTTAAAACAATTATTTTCGGGGCTGGCAGTGTGGTGTAGTGGATAAAGCTGCTGCCTGCAGCACCAGCATCCCATATGAGCACCAGTTTGAGTCCCAGCTGTTCCACTTCTGATCCAGCTCCCTGCTGATGTGCCTGGGAAAGCAGGAAAATGGTCCAAGTCCTTGGACCTATGCACCCATGTGGGAGACCTGGATGAAGCTTCTGGCTCCTAGCTTCGGATGGGCACAGCTCTGGACATTGTGGCCATCTGGACAAGTGAATTAGTGGATGGAAGATTCTCTCTCTCTCTCTCTCCCCACCCCCCTTAACTGCCTTTCAAATAAATAAATAAATCTTTTAAAAATATTATTTTCATTTTATTTGACAGAGAGAGAGACAGACAGACAGACAGAAAGATCTCCCATCTGTTGGTACCTGTGCCAGGCTGAAGCCAGGAGCTGGGAACTTAACCTGGATCTTCCATATGGGTGATTGGGACCCAATGACTTGAGCCATCACTTGGTGCCTCCCAGAGTGCACATTAGCAGGAAGCTGGAGTTGGAAGCAGAGCCAGGACTGGAACCCCAGGCACTCTGATGTGGGAAGTGGGCATTCCCAGCAGCATCTTAACCACAGTGCCAAACACCTGCTCCTTAAAAGAAAAAAACTCCGTATCCTCTGGGCTCATCAGGACTTTTCCTTGAAAGATCATCCCACACGTTTACTGAAGAGTTTTAGAAAGAAGGTTTAGCTGTTTTACCCATTCATAACAAATGCTTTGCTCAGGCGCTGTGGGGCAGCTGGGTGCTAGGAGGCTCATGAGCGCCCTCTGTGCCCAGGGGAGGAAGAACAAGAGCATCGGATGGGGCGAGGAACACGGGGGACAGGTGAGGACGCAGGTGTCAGGTGAGGGGGTCTGCAAGCTTGACCTCATCCAACAGTCACAGGCACCTGGGGCGTGTGGAGTGGGCGGCGGTTAAGACACTCAGCTCTTTCTATTCTGGCTCTTTCTATCCTGCAGAGCCACTCCAAAGGGGAGGGGGTGATGAGCCCCAGCCATTGTGGGGAAAGCTGCTTCCCAGTGCAAAAGGAAAAATAAAGTAATTGCCTAAAACTTACTAAGGAGCATTTTAGACGTCACAGAGTGGTATGGCTCGCTCTCCAGCGGGCTGGCTGCACAAGCCGAGGAAAAGGCCAAAACCAGTGATGGAACTTTACCCAGAAAGTTTCATTTTCAAAAAAAATCATAAAATCTTAAAAAGTGAGGGGTTTTACTAGGTAATTTCACCACACAGCTTCATTTTTCATGTAGGCAAACCAACGCTTTGCAAAATAAGTGACTTGTCCAGGGCTGTAGGGTAAGACTGCAGGAGAACCAGGCGGGGACCCCCCTCTCTTATTCCTGGGCCAAGGTTCATCCTTTCTTTCTTTCTTTTTTTTAAGATTTATTTATTTATTTATTTATTTATTTATTTATTATTTATTTATTCTTTCTTTCTTTTTTTTAAGATTTATTTATTTATTTGAAAGAGTTATACACAGAGAGAAGTATAGGCAGAGAGAGAGAAAGAGAGAGAGAGGTCTTCCATCCGCTGGTTCACTCCCCAATTGGCCACAATGGCTGGAGTTGCGCCTATCCGAAGCCAGGAGCCAGGAGCTTCCTCCAGGTCTCCCACGTGGGTGCAGGGGCCCAAGGGCTTGGGCCATCCTCCACTGCCTTCCCGGGCCACAGCAGAGAGCTGGATCAAAAGTGGAGCAGCCGGGTCACAAACTGGCGCCCATTTGAAATGCTGGCACTGCAGGCAGCGGCTTTCCCCACTACGCCACAGCGCCAGCCTCCCAAGGTTCGTTCTACTATGCTATTTACAGTGCATCAAGAAATAGATCCTAGGTTAATCTTTTACTGACACACCTCAGATTCTCTGCCTCCTCCTCACAGATGTAATTCTGGCCCTCTATCCATTCCAAGTGAAGTGGAATGACTGACAGTCTGACATCCTCAGTGGGTTTACCATTTCTTTTATCATATATTTATTTAAAAAATCAATAGTGAGATGTTCACAGGCTATGGTCAGGAGAGGGCTATATTTGAACTCAATTTGTTTTAACATCAGTGAACCCACAAGGCTGGTGTTGTGGCGCACTGGGTTAAGCCGCCACCTTTACACCGGCATTCCATATCAGAGCCGTGGTTCAAGTCCCAGTCGCTCCATTTCTGATCCAGCTCCCTGCTAATGTACCTGGGAAAGCAGCAGAAGATGGCCCAAGTGTTTGGGCCTCTGCCACCCACTTAAGAGACCCGGATGCAGTCCCTGGCTCCTGGCTTTGGCCTGATCTAACTCCAGTCATTCCAGCCATTTGGGGATCGAACAAGTGGATGGAAGATTGATCTCTCTTTGTCTTTCTCTTTCTCTCTCTCTCTCTCTCTCTCTCTCTCTCTCTCTCCTTCCTTCCCTCCCCTCTCCCTGTCTCTCTGCCTTTCAAATAAATAGAATAAATCTTAAAAAACAATCCTTGGAACTCCTTGGAAAGCTGGAACAGAAACGAACTGAGAAGGAAAGGAACAAGAAAATAAGAGGCGACTCAGCCAACAATGGAAAAGTTTAGCTGGGCATTCCATCATCAAAAGAAAATGCATAGGGTGAAAGCCCTCTGCCAAGCTGCTCCACACATCCCTGGGGCCCATGTCTTTCCCGACCGTCCTACCCCTTGACATTGGCCGGCTGCCTCCATTAAAAGTAACACACAAAATAATTACAGAGGCAGCCGTACGTTCTTTTAAAAGATGGGGAGATGACATCACTACTTTCTACATTCCGAGCCGTTGGATTATGCAAGTCAGAAAACTGCTCTATGCCCTTTCAGAATGCTCATCATCTAATTAAAATTTTGCCCTTGATCTGAAACAGCGACCTCTTAGTCACCAGCTCTGGGCAACCTGAGGCTTCAATTACTCCCAGCCCAACCCTTCTAAAGAGCTGAAGCCCCAATTAACTGACTTGGCTCAACATCCCATAATGCACTCATTATCAAGTCTCTGATGTGCCAGCATTCAAAGCACTGCACTGCAGGGAAAACGTTCAGTTGTCTGCTGGTATTTTGAAAAGAGTGACTGACACATAAAACTGTGTTCTCGTGTCAGGAGACCAGGCAGTCATATGGCTATGGTTAAGGAAACCGACTCCTGACAGAGGCCCTTTGGAGAAATGTGGATGAGTGACGGGATCTCTTATTTCTTCTCAGATTGATATGGGGTAAGTAGGCAGTTAGTAAAAGTTCAGGTGACCTGGAATTCTTACAACCCTGCAACGTGACCTTATTTCTTTAACTGTCGGCCTGATATGCCCACCTTTCCAGGATGCACCTGTGTCATACAGGACCAGGCTGCATGCTAAGATCCCCATCCCATTTGTATATTTGATTAAAGTGCTACCCCCTGCCTCGCATAAGAGGCTGAGAGGGGCTGGTGTTGTGGTGTAATGGGTAAAGCCTTCAATGCCCGCATCCCATATGGGCACTGGTTTGAGTCCTGGCTGCTCCAATTCTGATCCAGCTCCCTGCTGTGTGCCTGAGAAGAAAGAACAGGATGGCCCGAGTCCTTGGACCCCTGCACTCGCATGGGAGACCCGGAAGAAGCTCCTGGCTCCTGCTTTCAGCCTGGCCCAGCTCTGGTCATTATGGCCGTCTGGGGAGTGAACCAGTAGATGGAGGATCTCTTTGTCTCTCCTTCTCTCTGTAACTCTGTCTTTCAAATAAATGCAATAATTCTTTTTTTAAAAAAGGAAGGAGGGCGATTTGCATCATAGTCCTTTCAAGCTGCTATATCAAAATACCATACACTGTGGCTTATACACAGAAACATTCATTGTGATTTTGAAGGCTGGGATGTCCAGGACCACGGGACCAGCGGATTTCATGACTGGGGAGGACTTGGGTCCTCTTTAATTGACAGCTGTCTTTTTGCTGCGTCCTCACATGGTGGTGGGGGCAAAGAGCTCTCAGTTTTCTTTTGTAGGGGCCCAAGTCCCATGCATGAGGCTTCTCCCTTCGGGACCTAATCACCTGCCCGAGGCTCCACCTCCTAACACTGTCACCTTTGGGGTTAGGGATTCAACATAGGAATCTGGAGGGGACACAAACCTTCAGCCTGCAGCAGACTTGTAGGCCACATGGCTTAACACAGAGGGGGATTTAAACCAGGCCTTCCAAAGACCTAACATCCCTGGAGATTTGACCTTCAGTGACATTGAAAGACTTCATGGGCAGAAGAAAAATAAGCTATGATCTTTTTAAAACTAAATTCAAGTTAATTAAACACTTTTTCAAAAATGATTTATTTTATTAATTTGAAAGACAGAGTTACAGAGAGAGGTAGAGCCAGAAAGGTCTTCTATCCACTGGTTGACTCGCCAAATGACCACAATGGCCAGAGCTGTGCTGATCCGAAACCAGGAGCCAGGAGCCAGGAGCTTCTTCCAGGTCTCCCACGCAGGTGCAGGGGCCCAAGCACTTGGGCCTTCTTCCACTGCTTTCCCAGGCCATAGCACAGAGCTGGATTGAAGTGGAGCAGGCAGGATGCGATGTCAGCCCTGCAGGCTGGGGCTGTAACCCACTGCACCACAGTGCTGGTGCCTAATTAAACACTTTTAAAAACACTGTAACATGATTACGTTTCATTAGCTTCAAGGTTTATGTTGCTCTCAAATCCAGCATAAAACTGGACTTTCAAATCTGCTAACAGCTGCTGACGGATGCCACTCTGGATTCTCAGGCGTCCATTTCTCTTGGAAAGTTTTCTTTGCTGCTTCCGGCATGTCTTGTGTTTAGGGTGGGCATTTAGCTCAGTGGTTAAAAGTGCCTGTGTCCCACATCTGATACCCTGGTTTGATTCCTGCCTCTGGCTCCTGACTCCAGGTTCCTGCTAATACAGCCTGGAGAAGCAGCAATGATGGTTCAAGTGATTGGGATCCTGACATTCACAGGGGAGACTTGAATTGTGTTCCTGGCTCCAAGTTTAGCAGGCATTTCCAGAGTGAAGCAGCGAATGGAAGCTCTCCCTCTCTCTCTCTCAGATAATTGAATGAAAACATTTTAAATTTTCTTTAAAATGGCGAATGGGAACACCAATTTGATAAAGTGTCCTTAAAACAGGTATGATGTCATTACGAGCATCTTCTAAATTTCGAAGCTGTTCCTTTCTTAACTTCTACGTCTTTCTTTAGATCTGTGATTCTACTCATATTTCTGGCATTTTTTCTTACTTTTTCTTTGAAGATTTATTTTATTTACTTCAAAGATTTACTGAGAGAGGTAGATACAGAGAGAAAGAGGTCTTCTATCTACTGGTTCACTCCCTCAATGGCTGCAAAGGTAGGAGCTGAGCCAATTCAAATCCAGGAGTCAGGATCTTCTTTTGGGTCTCCCCTGTGGGTGCAGGGGCCCAAGGACTTGGGCCATCTTCTGCTGCTTTCCCAGGCACATTCACAGAAGCTGGATAGGAAGTGGAGCAGCTGAGACTCGAACCAGTGCACCTAAGGGGATGCTGGCACTGCAAGCTGGGGCTTTAACCCGCTGTGCCACAGCACTTGCCCCAAATTTGCTTACCTCTGCTGATCTTCAAAAGTAACATCAAGGATCCAGTGCTGCAGCATAGTGGGTAAAGCTGCCGCCTGCAGCACTGGCACCCCCTATATATGTGTGCCAGTTTGTGTCCCAGCTGCTCCTCTTCCCATCCAGCTCCCTGCTATGGCCTGGGAAAAATGGCAGAAGATGGCCCAAGTCCTTGGGCCCATGCACCCACGTGGGAGACCCAGGGAAAGCTCCTGGCTCTTGGCTTCAGCCTGGCCCAGTCCTGGCTCTTGTGGTCATCTGGATAGTGAACCAGCAAATGGAAGACCTTTCTCTCTCTCTCTCTCTGTCTCTCTCTCTGTAGCTCTGAGTTTCAAATAAATAAATATTAAAAAGAAAAAAACCCAAAAGTAACATCGACATCTTCTGCAGGTGCCTTTTTCATGGTGTCTGTCTTCTTGGGGCTGTACAGTTTTCTTTGACTTGATCAGGTTTTGATTTTGTTCTGCTTAATTGCTCCTCAATGCTATGTCAATTATGGATATATCACCCACCTTTAGGTCAGCCGGTGGAGATGAGATTCTGAACTCATTCTAACAAACTCATTATATGGATGTTTCATATTTATCAACGTATGTGATTTCTTTGTGTTTCTGTGAGAAAGAGTCTGGTGGGAAGGTGTAAAGTCAGGTGTCTTACGAAGCTGAGCCAGGAAGAGGCCTTGGCCATCCACCCATCTTGTGTCCCCAGCCACGTGGATGGGCTTTCACACCTCCCACAGTCCTTTGCTCCGTCCCCATACCACCAATGGCCCACATTTGCCTAAAGGTGCAGAAGTCAGGCTGAGGCAGTGAATTGCCCTATAAAGTGGACCAAGTAATGGCCTTGAGCCCTTTTCCCCATCACCCAGCTCGTTGAGCTAGGTTGTGATTAACTTCAACATCCGCAGTTGTTCAATTAGTTGGTGGATGCCATGGGGAGGATTTACTGAACATCTAGTTCAGAATCTAACACTACCTCTAAAATAAATAAGATAAATAAAAAAGATTCCGTAGATGAACTCTAACTGGGTCTCCCACGTGGACGGCCAGTACTTCAACTGTCATCTGCATTTCTCAGGCCCGTGCAGGGAGCTGGGTCAGGACTAGAGAAGCCGGATTTGAACAGGAACTCCAGTTTGGGCGTAGGCAATCCACAGCTTAACCCGCTGTACCACAGGCTCCAGTACTTGCCTGTGTGTCCTGTTCTCCAGGTTCCCCCATGTTGTGGGAGGTGATAGAATTTCCTTATTTTTATGGCTGAATTGTATTCCATTATGTACACATCTAGGGGTCTTCAATGCACATTATTAAAAATTAGGTATGAATTTATTACATCCAAATAAACTTATCTTTTAATTGTGCTCACAAATTGTTTGAAGTATCTTTATATCACATTTCAAAAATGATTTAATTATTTATTTGAAAGAGACAGTGAGAGAGAGAGAGATCTTCCATCTGCTGGTTCACTCCCCGAATGGCCACAACAACCATGTTTTCTTTATCTATTCACCTGTTGATGGATACTTCAGTTGATTCTGTATCCCGGCTATTGTGAAGAGTGCTGTAATGAACATGAAAGCGCAGATGTCTCTTCTACATATTGATTTACTTTCTTATGGATGTATACCCAATAGCATATATCCAGTACTTTCTTATGGATGTATGCCCAATAGCATATATCCAGCACTGGGCAGTTCAATTTTTCATTATTAAAGGAATCATCACATCATATTGGTTATCCAAGCTTATATTCCCACCAACAGTTGTAATGGTTCCCTTTACTCCATATCCTCACCAGCCCTTGCTATGTCTTGTCTTTTAAACTTTATGTATGCATGTATTTATTTAAATATTTATTTATTGATTTGAAAGAGTTACACACAGAGAGAAGGAGAGGCGGGGGGGAGGGTCTTCCATCCGCTGGTTCCCTCCTCATTTGGCTGCAACGGCCGGAGCTGCGCCGATCCAAAGCCAGGAGCCAGGAGCTTCTTCTGGGTCTCCCATGTGGGTGCAGGGGCCCAAGGACTTGGGCCATCTTCTACTGCTTTCCCAGGCCATAGCAGAGAGCTGGATCAGAAGAGGAGCAGCCGGGACTAGAACTGGCGCCCATATGGGATACCAGCACTGCAGGCTGCAGCTTTACTTGCTATGCCACAGCGCTAGCCCCTGTATTTATTTATATTTATTATATATAAATTATTTATATATGATTTGAAAGGCATCCTTGGGAGCAGGTAGAGTGAGTGGCTCATGGCACCTGTGTCCAGTGGTGGTTTCAGAAGAGCTGTCTGTGAATAGGTTCAGCGTGAGCTTCCGTTAATTCCACTTGCGCTACTTGCAGTGGGCGACTCTTACCCTTTTTATTTATTTATTTTTTTGACAGGCAGAGTGGACAGTGAGAGAGAGAGACAGAGAGAAAGGTCTTCCTTTGCCGTTGGTTCCCCCTCCAATGGCTGCCGTGGTTGGTGCGCTGCGGCCGGCGCACCGCAGCTGGCGCACCGCGCTCATCCGATGGCAGGAGCCAGGTGCTAGGTTCTTTTTCCTGGTCTCCCATGGGGTGCAGGGCCCAAGCACTTGGGCCATCCTCCACTGCACTCCTGGGCCACAGCAGAGGGCTGGCCTGGAAGAGAGGGACAGAATCCGGAGCCCCGACTGGGACTAGAACCCGGTGTGCCGGCGCCGCAAGGCGGAGGATTAGCCTGTTGAGCCACGGTGCCGGCGACTCTTACCCTTGAAGTACATAATTTTGATAGAGTCGTGGGAGATGGATACTTTGTGAATGCAGTCACTGTTTAGGAGACAGATGCAGATGCCGGTCCCACTGGAATCCAGACGGCCCAGCCTGGCTCTGTGCTTGCACAATCACCACGATGCTGGGGTGCTTGGGAGAGAGCTCGACACTGGGAATTACCCTCCGTGATCTGGAGGTTCACAAGGAGACGGGCCAATGAGGTCTGGACTTGGGAACCAAGATGGGTCGTGGGGAGCTTGAGTTCAGTAGAGAGTAAACGAGGCGATAGAAGGACTGTATGGGCAGGTGTGGTGAAGCTGTTAAGATGCTGCTCGGGACACCTGCACCCCACATCAGACTATCCAGTCCACCCCACATCAGACTATCAAGTGCACCCCACATCAGACTATCAAGTCCACCCCACATCAGACTATCAAGCCCTCCCCACATCAGACTATCAAGTGCACCCCACATCAGACTATCAAGCCCTCCCCACATCAGACTATCAAGTGCACCCCACATTAGACTATCAAGCCCTCCCCACATCAGACTATCAAGTGCACCCCACATCAGACTATCAAGCCCACCCCACATCAGACTATCAGGTCCACCCCATATCAGACTAGCAAGTCCACCCCATATCAGACTATCAAGCCCACCCCACATCAGACTATCAAGTCCACCCCGATCAGATTATCAAGTCCACCCCGATCAGACTATCAAGCCCACCCGATCAGACTATCAAGTCCACCCCATATCAGATTATCAAGCCCACCCTACATCAGACTATCAAGCCCACCCCACATCAGACTATCAAGCCCTCCCCACATCAGACTATCAAGTCCACCCCAATCAGACTATCAAGCCCACCCTACATCAGACTATCAAGCCCACCCCACATCAGACTATCAAGTCCACCCCGATCAGACTATCAAGTCCACCCCACATCAGACTATCAAGTCCACCCCACATCAGACTATCAAGCCCACCCTGATCAGACTATCAAGTCCACCCCACATCAGACTATCAAGCCCACCCTGATCAGACTATCAAGTCCACCCCACATCAGACTATCAAGTCCACCCCGATCAGACTATCAAGTCCACCCCATATCAGACTATCAAGCCCACCCCGATCAGACTATCAAGTCCACCCCACATCAGACTATCAAGTCCACCCCGATCAGACTATCAAGTCCACCTCATATCAGACTATCAAGCCCACCCTGATCAGACTATCAAGTCCACCCCACATCAGACTATCAAGCCCACCCTGATCAGACTATCAAGTCCACCCCATATCAGACTATCAAGCCCACCCTACATCAGACTATCAAGTCCACCCCATATCAGACTATCAAGCCCACCCTACATCAGACTATCAAGTCCACCCCACATCAGACTATCAAGTCCACCCCGATCAGACTAGCAAGTCCACCCCACATCAGACTATCAAGTCCACCCCGATCAGACTATCAAGCCCAAGTTCCTTCTCCTCTGCTTCTGATCCAGGAGCAGCAGGTGATGGTTCAAGCACTTGGGTCCCTGCCACCCATGTGGGAAACCCGGATTGAACTGCCCATTTGTGGCTTCGGCCCGGCCCAGCCCCCAGTAGTTGTAGGCATTTGGGGAGTGAACCAGTGAGAGGAAGATCTCTCTTTGTCTGTTTGTCTCTCTGCCTTTCAAATAAAAAAAAAAGAAGAGAAATTTTTAAAATAACTGCATCCAAATAAATCTTTAAAATAACTTCTGGACTGGACCACAAGCCCAGGGAGGACTTTTTAGGCTCGGAGCATGCAGTTATGTGTGTAGAAGGGACACGTCTCTGTTCCTCCCCCATTGCTTCTGAGAGCAGACTGGGAGAAAACAGGCTTCACTCACAGTCTGGTGGCTGGCAGGATGTTTATGGAAAACAGCTTCCGTTGAGGAACGTGCTCAGTCCTGCGTATTGGGCAGCTCCCAGTCTTCAAGACTTCCGAAGCAGGCGAGGAACAACCTCCACCTGGCACTTTGCAACCGGTAATCAGGCTGCCTTGTTCTCAGAATGATGTCATCATGAAGGAAAACAGTTGTTTGAAAAATAAATACAAGTGACAAAGAGAGAAAGCTGAGCTAATGTCTCTCCACGATTGTGCTAATGGTAGTACACCTCGGTCCATTTTCTCAAAGTGTTGCCTGTTTCATTTCTACTGAAGCCCCCCTAGGTCCCAGTTATGCAACTCTGCAGGTCTTGCTCAAATATTTCAACTTTGAGGTTATCTAGGTTCCTTGGTATGGTGGTTAAGCATCTGCTGGGTGGTACTGGTCAATTTCAGTCCTCTCCTTCTTTAGGATGGTTCAAGACACAGGCATGGCCCCCAGGGCGATGTCCAAGCTGTGTGAACCAGCTCATGGTTAATCCAAGCTGACCCAGCAATCACAGGTGACGGGGCTGGGCGAGATGGGAAGCCTTGCCCAGGCCAAGGCAACCCTTAGGCTTTCTGAACTACAGCGAAAGGGAGAGGGGCAATCCTTCTCGGATACTAGACTCTGCAGGGTGTGCCTCAGTCAGCCACGCTCCTGCCAAGCCATCTCAGGAGGAGCAAATAAAGCTACGACGCACAGAGAAGCAGAGAGAAGACACCGAGAAAGAAGACCCTGCCGCTGCACCTCCATGGTTTTTCTTTTCTTTTTGAAAAGATTCACTTATTCATTTGAAAGGCAGAGTTACAGAGAGAAGGAGAGGGAGAGAGATCTTTCTGCTGGTTCACTCCCCACGTGGCCCCAACAGCCAGGGCTGGGCCGGGCAGAAGCCAGGAACCTGGAGCTCCTGCTGGCTTTCCCACACAGGCGGCAGGGGCCCAAGCACTTCTGCTGCTTTCCCAGGCTCAGCAGCAGGGTGCTGCATAGGAAGTGGAGCAGCCAGGAACTGAACTTGCGCTCACATGGTATGCTGGTGTCACAGTGTCATAGGTGGTGGCTTAACCCACCACGCCACAGTGATGGCCCCACCTTCGTGTTTTCTAAGATGCCTTAATATTCCTTCCCATGATGTCTGTTGTTCTTTTGAGTTTGAGTTTTGTATCTATCCTTGGAAACCAGAAGATGGTAAGTATGGGTGGGCATGGTTGTGCAGTGGATAGAGTGGCCAGGAATGCCTGGTTCAAGTTCTGGCTGGGTGGCTGCTTCTGATCCAGCTTCCTGCTCTGCACCCTGGGAGGCACCAGATGACGGCTCAAGTGCTTAGGCCCCTGACACCCACGTGGGAGACCTGGATTAATTTCTGGGCTCCTGACTTTAGCCTGGCCCAGCCTTAGCTGTTGCAGGCATCTGGGGAGTAAACCTGCAAATAGAAGATTGATCTCTCTCTCCTCCCTCCTCTGACCTTTCAAGTAGATGAAAATAAATAAATAAATAAATAAAAAGAACAGTGAGCAGCAGATTTTGGAATCAGATTCTATAAGTGATAAGCTGTGTGGTTTGGGACCATTGAAATCTTTATCTCAATCTTTAAGCCTCAGTTTCCTTATGTCAAATGGTAACTGTAGGAATGTCTTCGCAGAAGCTTCCTGTGAGGAGCAGTGAGATAAACAGCATCAGCACTCAGCACACGGTGTTAGCTGTTCTGATGATACAGGGCCCTAAGGCTCAAGTCACACAATCCACTCCCTGCCATTTCACTCCATCGGGGTCCTTCAGGCTACTGTTTAAGGCAGAGTTCCTCCCCTCTGCTCTCATTTTCACATCTGTCTAATATTTATTTGAGAGGCAGAGTCACAGACAGAGAGGGAGAAACAGAGAGAGAGGTCTTCCATCTCTTGGTTCACTCCCCAGTTGGCTCAGTCCAAAGCCAGGAGCCAGGAGCTTCTTCTGGATATCTCATGAGGGTGCAGGGGTCCAGGCACTTGGGCCATCTTCCACTGCTTTCCCAGACCATAGCAAAGAGCTGGATCAGAGGAGGAGCAGGCTGGTGCTGCAGCTCACTAGGTTAATCCTCCGCTTTGCGGTGCCGGCACACTGGCTTCTAGAACCGGTCGGGGCGCCGGATTCTGTCCCAGTTGCCCCTCTTCCAGACCATCTCTCTGCTGTGGCCAGAGAATGCAGTGGAGGATGGCCCAAGTTCTTGGGCCCTGCACCCCATGGGAGACCAGGAGAAGCACCTGGCTCTTGCCTTCGGATCAGCAAGGTGCGCCGGCCGCAGCGGCCATTGGAGGGTGAACCAACGGCAAAGGAAGACCTTTCTCTCTGTCTCTCTCTCTCACTGTCCACTCTGCCTGTCAAAAACAGAGAGAGAGAGAGAGAGAGAGAGAAAGAGGAGCAATCGGGACACACACTGGTGCCGCAGGCAGAGGCTTAGCCTACTATGCCACAGTGTTGGCCTCAAACAAATAAGTCTTAAAGAGGGGGATGGTGTTTTTCTACTAGAAAGAAAGTATTATAGGGAAGGGGATTTCTGTGTACAGAGACATGTTAGTCAGATGGAATTTAAATACCTTCTGCGACAAGAAAGCCCAAGCTGTAAGAGAAAGAACATTGAAATGTTTGCTCATCAGAAACTACTGTTAAGAAAATGAAAAGGCAAACCACAGACTGGGAGAAAAGAGTATCAAGATCCAGACATCACACCCTTCAATAGAATAAACAAAAACACTTGGCAAGGTATTTGGACAGACACATCCAAAAGAGAATGTACGAATTCGTGTAAGATGCCCATCATTAATAATCAGGAAGATGCAAATTAAAACTACAACAAGATAGCTTTCTACACCATCTAGGATGGCTACAGTTTGAAAGTCTGACATATCCACGAGTTGTTAAATATTGGGGATCACTGAAATTCTCAGTTGTTTGCAGATATCTAAGTTGGGACAGCCACTGAGGAGTAACAGCTTAGCATTGCTAAAAATGAAGGTATCTATCCTTGGATAGGCACACATCTATCATGCAACCCAGCAGCTGCACTTCTGAATAATTACCTAGGAGAAATGAATGCTTGGCTTCATTAGTAGTAGCCAGAATCCGGAAACCATTCAAATGTCCATCAGTAGGTGAACAGAGAACAAACGATAACATGTCCATTTAACACAGCACCGCTCAGCAAGACACAGCTTATCGACTCAGACAACAACATGGGCATATTTCAAAATCAGTGCACCAGACACGAAAGAGTATATGTGGCGTCATTCCATTTATGGAAAACTCGATAAAATGCTAACATTCTCCAGTGTCTGAAGGCAGAACAGTGACTTGCCTGGGGCAAGCACAATGTATCCATTGGTGGAAGCATACTGATCTGCACACTGAGCCGAGACAGCTCATGGTGTGTAAGCTCCTCTGGTTTAAGGAATAAAGGTTACTTTAAAGACCCCCGCCAGTGTCACAGCAACAGCTCCACCTCTTACTAGGCTTGGAGCTTCTCCCTCAGCTGTTCCAGCTTCCATCCTGGAAGCCAGAGTGGGGGCATGGGAAAGGGCAGCTTTCTCCCCTCTTTCTTCTGGAATCTCCCACTCCTCCTGTGACTGGGGAGGATTCTGACCCTCCAGAGTTGGTCTAAGGGAGGGGAGTTTGGGGGAAACGGACCCAGTCTTTGGGTGTAGATGTCATAGGCCCTCTCTACCTTTGGGAATTGGCGGATGTCTGAAGCAGGTCCTTGGTGTCCTGCAGGGCCTTGCACGTGGCCCTGCTGTGAACTGGCCGGACACGGCCTCAGCTTCTTTGGCTGACACTGCACCTCAATGCCTGGTCACCCAGGGGTCCACCTTACACAGGCTCTGCCTTTGTCAAGGCCCAACCACTCCTCCATGCAACCCTCTCAGGCTGTGCCCTTGAAGTAGGTCCTTATAGGACAATCAAGGGAGGTCTGCCGGGCCACTAGAACCCTCTATGTTCCACTGTCCATGCTGGGGACAGCCATGGCCCTCCACACAGCCTTCTCCCCTCTCCCTGTTCTCCCAGCCCTGTATTCTGCCGGCCTGCTGCACTGGCTTCTGGCTCTCTCAGGGGGCCTTCTGACTTCCCTGCTGTAACTCAGTGAGGAGGAGGCACCTGTTGCCTCTGCTGTGGGTGGAGTGGGACAGAGACATTCACACCCTGACCACCTTTTCAAGATCAAGAGAAGCCTTGAGTTGGGTGGTGGTGGGTGCAGGGTCAGCAAACAGGTACTAACTTGCTATGGAATATGAGCACATGGGCTTGGTGTTGTGGCACAGTGGGATACTCCTTTTTTTTTTTTTGCCAGGCAGAGTGGACAGTGAGAGAGAGAGACAGAGAGAAAGGTCTTCCTTTGCCGTTGGTTCACCCTCCAATGGCCGCCGCGGCCGGCGCGCTGTGGCTGGCGCACCGCGCTGATCTGATGGCAGGAGCCAGGTGCTTCTCCTGGTCTCCCATGGGGTGTAGGGCCCAAGCACTTGGGCCATCCTCCACTGCACTCCTGGGCCACAGCAGAGAGCTGGCCTGGAAGAGGGGCAACTGCGACAGAATTGGTGCCCCGACTGGGACTAGAACCCGGTTGTGAAACAGGTATCCTACTTTGGAGTACAAGTTCTAGTCCTGGCTGCTCCTCTTCTGATCCAGCTCCCTGCTGATGCACCTGGGAAAGCAGCAGCAGATTCTGGGAGCTCTCACACCTACATGGGAGACTCACATGGAGTTCAGGGCTCCTGGCTTCAGCCTGGCCCAGCCCTGGTCATTGCAGCCATTTGGTGAGTGAACCAGCAGAAGGAAGATCTCTCTCTCTGTGTCTCCCCATCTCTGTTACTCTACCTTCCAAATAAAAAAATAAATATTAAAAAAAAACCAAAGAACATGAGCACAGATGGTATCTATTAGTTTTTTCTCAACCTTTGGGTCATCTGTTTACACTGAAACCAATAGGTTGCATCAGTAATCTAATTGCATATATATGATTTGTGACTACAAATCAATTCCTGACACTGTCTAGAAAATATCGCCAAACACTCTGAAATTCAAGATGATCATGTTTATGACACGGTGACAGGTCTTTAATTAAAGTTCTCTTCATATAGAATTTTCTCTTCATTAACAGCCTATTTGAGAAACCTGACTTGAATTTTTAATACTGGATCTTTTTACAGAGGAAAAAAAATAACCTTTACTATTTTGTGGCAAGGGCATTACACAAGGGTACTTCAAAATGTTTATGGAAACTGGAATTAAAAGGTGTTTATTTGGGGGGTGGGTCTTTTGACCTGCCATCTCAGATGCCTGCGTCCCACACTGTAGTGCTTGGGCTCAGTACCTGACTGTGCCCCTGCTAATGTGCACCCAAAGAGGCAGTGGTGATGGCTCCAGTAGTCGGGTTCCTGCCTCCCATGTGGGACCCCTGCCTCCTGGCTGCACACAGCATACTCCAAGCCATTGGCATTGGGGAGTGAACCAGCAGACGGGAGTTCTCTCTCTGTTTCTCGCTCTACCTTGCAAATGAAAAAGAGATAATTTTATTTTGCTGCAAAAAATTTTGAAATCTGCAGGTTTTTGCTAATATACATTTCCTAAGAACTTTTAGATATTTTGTATATTTGAATGTTAATTTTTTGCATGAAAATAAAGTTACGTCTAAAAAGATTTCTTTATTTGAGAAGGAGGGAGAGGGAAAGAAAGAGAGTGAGAGAATCTCCCAAATTCATCCCCCAAATGCTTCAGGTGGCTAGAGACTGAAGCCAGGAGCCAAGAGCTCAGACTAGGTCTCCTATGTGGGTGTCAGGGACCCAAGTACTAGCGCCATCACCTGCTCCCTCCCAGGGTCAGGGACACAAGTATTGGCGCTATCACCTCCCAGGATCCCCCCTAGGATCTGCATTAGCAGGAAGCTGGAATCAGCAGCTGGACTATGACTCAGACCGAGGCACTCTGATAGGGGATATGTATATCCTAACCACTAGGCCAAATGCCCAACTCTAAACTCATCTTCTTCTTCCATTTTCCCACATGGTTTTTGAAGTTTCTGGTACTAGAACTTACAGCCTTTTCTGGAAAGTACTAATAAATGTAGTATCATCATTGTGTTTGGCAAGTCTGATGATGTATGTGTTCTTTGCGCCAGCTTCCCCATGCAAGCAAAGCCTTATTTTTTCTCATTCTTTCCCTTCTGGTCATTGCTTTGGGTCTGGAAGAGCAGACTCTTTGATACCGCCAGCGGCAGGAGGCAGAGAGGTGTGGCTCTGGTTGTGTCGCAGCAGGTGGAATAACCCCAGCTTGGGAGTCACGCTTCTCCTTTCAGGGACTTGGCAGCCGGGACAATCCTTGGAAAGTAGCCCTTGGGTGCCGGCATCTTGGGTCTTGTGTAACTCTAGAAGCTTCTGTCCCGGGCTCTCCCCAGAGCCCTAAGAAGAATTCTTTTCCTTGGTGACAAAGCATGGGAACAAGGTCCCTACAGCTCTGTTTACAGGAGGATGAAATGGCTCAAAATTTGAAGTTTAAGCACCATTTTCTAGAAAACTCCTTTGCAAACTTCCATACTTCTTCTATTTAAAGCATGAAAGTCAAATGCATTCACCTCCCACCTTTAATCTCCAGGCAGGACGTCAGGATCAGAGGTAACCCTGGAGACGGCTGCGTCACAGGTAAAGGAGCTGAGACCCACGGAGGGGGAGGGACCCAGTTCCCACACTCAGCACACACCCCTGAGGTCCCGCCTTCCTCCTCCTCTGTGGTGCTATTATCTTGGGTGAATGGTTCTTTGTTGCGGGGCTGTCCATGGCATGGCCGGCCTCTACCTGCTAGATGCCAGGGACCACATGCCATGCCCTGTGACAGCCACAAGCGTCTCCAGACACTGCCAAGTGTCCCCAGGCAGACAAGAAGTCCTCTGAGCACTGTGACGAGAGCAGCACTCTCCCAGCAACACAGTCCCAACTGGTGGCTGAACCTGCTGCCCCACACGGCCACCCTGAGTCCTTCCATTTGGCCTGCGGTCTCCCCAGGAGCAGACTTCACTCCTTCTTTCCACAAAGACCCTTCTGGCCCCGGGGGCACCCAGCGTGCTTAATTCCTTAAGTGACAGGCTCCCCATCAAAGAGATCCCCATTGGTACATAGAAGAACTCTCAGGACACTTCGGGTTTCACTGCATTGGCTTTGCTACTCCAACGTCACTCAGTTCCAACCACTTTGTTCAAGTAAAGCAAAAAGACTCTTGCTCTCCGAGGTTCTGGCTCCTTGCCTGGATGGTATTTGGCATAGCCCACTGCATGTCTCAATCTGACCAAGTGGGTCTTGAGCTCCAGGGGGCTTCTGGGCTGTCATGCCCAGGGTATACTCCTTTTCCATTTGCTCTGCTATGATCTGACTGTTGCTTTTGAGTTTCTGCTCTGTCCCCTGCACCCTAAGCAGCAGGGATGGTCCTGGATGAATTTTGCCAGTTGGGGAGGGTATACTCCCACCACGGGGGCTCAGGAAGGAGTTAGGGCAGCAGGACATTCTTCTGTACACAGAACACGGCAGGGGGAAAGCTGCTGAACCAGGAGATGATTTCCTGATTCTTGGGGCCAGCTGACCAGATGGGGTTTCAATGAGCAGCTGATTGGGATAAGTGAACTAGGAAGAACGTATTTATATAGAAGGCTGTTGTTGTTGAAACTGTTCATGCCTGGGGCTGGCATTGTGGCACAGTGGTGAAACCACCTCCTGGGTGCCAGCATCCCATATGGGTGCTGGTTCGAGTCCTGGCTGCTCCACTTCTTCTTTTTTTGTAAGATTTATTTATTTACTTGAGAGGCAGAGTTGCAGACAGAGAGAAGGAGAGATAGAGAGGGAGAGAGTGGGAGAGGGAGAGCGAGAGAGGTCTTCCATTCGCTGGTTCACTCCCCAAATGTCCGTAACAGCTGGAGCAGGGTCAATCCAAAGCCAGGAGCTTCTTCCAGGTCTCCCATGCAGGTGCAGGAGCCCCAGCACTTGGGCCATCCTCTGCTGCTTTTCCAGGCACCTTAGCAGAGAGCTGGATCAGAAGAGGAGCAGCCAGGACTTGAGCAAGTGCCCATATGGGACGCCAGCGCTACAGGTGGGTGTTTAACTTACTATGCCACAGTGCTGGCCCTCCTGCTCCACTTCTGATCCAGCTCACTGCTAAAACACCTGCGAGGGCAGTGGAAGATGGCCCAAGTGCTTGGGACCTTGCATCCATGCAGGAGGCCTGGAAGATCTTCCTGGCTGCTGGCTTTGGTCTGGCTTGGCCCAGCCCCAGCCACTGCAGCCATTTGGGGAGTGACCAGCAGATGAAAAATCTCTCTCTCTCTCTCTCTCTCTCTCTCTCTCTCTCTCTCTCTCATTCTGCCATTCAAGCAAATAAATAAGTAAATCTTAAAAAACAAACACAAAACCCCCAAACACCTGACAATGCCTGTGGGCAGGGAGATGAGGGATTTGGAGACCAGTGGTTCTCAGCCAAGAAGATTGTTGTCTTAGAAGAAGACAAACTGGGGAGCCTGCTCACTCTCCTTCCGTGCACACACAGGGAAGGGCTGTGGACG
This sequence comes from Sylvilagus floridanus, assembly GCA_949820135.1. Taxonomy (NCBI): domain Eukaryota; kingdom Metazoa; phylum Chordata; class Mammalia; order Lagomorpha; family Leporidae; genus Sylvilagus; species Sylvilagus floridanus. The sequence goes on along the minus strand of OX463238.1, from coordinate 20,127,925 downwards.
CTCACAGGGAGAAGGCGGCAGCCTGCAAGCCAGGAAGAGAGCCCTCGCCAGGTCTCAAGCTGGCTGGCCCATGACCTTGGACTTCCAGCCTCAGGAACAGGAAGAAGACAAATGTCTATAGGTGGAGTCCCTCAGCCTGGGCTATTTTGTTCTGGTAGCCTGAGCAGAAAAAGACACTTTCACTCCGTCTCTCCAATGTGCTCAAATCCCTGCCCGACATGAAGACCCCTGGTTCACGTGTGGCCTTCTGTAAGCTCATGCCCAAGCGGCACGGCCATCCCCTGGCTGACACAGCACTCTTGAATGGTGCTACCCTCCAAGGCAGGCAGTGGCCTCATCCCCATTTCACAGAGGAGAAAGCTGAAGATCACAACAGCGAGGACGTCTGCTCCATCGAAGACCAAGCAGACAGACAGCAGGGTGGAACTAGAACCTAGGTGTGCAAAGCTTCCTCTGAGTCACACTTGCAAGGGGTCCTGGTCCCTGCTCAGTGGGTTCACACCTCTCCTTCTCTCACTCTCAAACATTTATTTATTTAAAAGGCAGAGTGAGGGAGGGAGGGAGGGAGAGAAGGGGAGAGAGAGAGAGAGAGAGAGAGAGAGAGAGAGAGAGAGAGAGAGATCTTCCATCTCTTGGTTCGCTCCTAGAATGGCTCCCAAAGTCAGAACTGGGCCAGGCTGAAGCCATGAGCCAGGAGCTCCATCCAAGTCTCCCATGTGGGTGCAGGGGCCCAAGCACTTGGGCCATCATCTGTTGCCTTCCCAGGAGCATCAGCAGGGAGCTGGGTGGGAAGCAGAGCAGCCAGGACTCAATAGGCTCTCTTATGTGGGATGCTGGCATTGCAAACAGTGGCTTCACCAGAGTGCCACAACACTGGCCCCTTTTCTTTCTCTTTTTGGATGGTATATGTATGTATTGGACGTGTGTGCATATATGTGAATGTATGTATGGGCATATATGTATGTGTGGCATATTACTATCTTTCGCATTTTAAAATTATTTATTTTTATTTCTTTGAATGACAAAGAGAGACAGAGATCTCCTATTTACTGGTTCACTTCCCCGAATACCTGCAATAGCCAGGACTGGGCCAGGCCAAAGCCAGGAGCCTGGAACTCCATCTGGGTCTCCCAGATGGGTGGCAGGGACTCAAGCAGTTGAGCCATCACCAGCTGCTCCCAGGGAAGCTGTAGCAGGAAACTACCATTGGTGGTGAAGCTGGGACTCAGACCCGGGCACTCCAATATGGATGTGGGCATCCCACGTAGTGCCTTAACCACCATGCCAAACACTCCCCAACTTGTCCTAATCCTCACCTATTTTTGCTTGTCTCTACACTGGGTGATCGTGGCTCTCTCTCACCCACAGGCAAACTCCCAGCACCCTGTGTCCTCTCACCAGGCTGTGCACTGCTCACTGGTGCAAACCCAGAGACACCATGCTGGCATCTTGAGTCCCAGGCCACTCTCTTACTTGAGTTCCACCCTCAGCAATCCCTGCAGAATGACACTCGGGCATCATCTGCTTGGTTCCCAGGCTCAGCTTAGCTGCTAAACCTGATGCCCCACCTCTCCTCCCCCTTTCACCTGCAGCCCTTTGGACAATCTAGCTCCACTCCCCACTTTGGGTACCACTCAGGTTCCCACACCAATGCTGGGGCTGAGCTCAGACAAGGCCCGTATTGCAGCCTCCCTCCCCACCAGCAGGTGGCGGTGTTCTTTGTTTTTGTTTCGTATTCTGCACAATACACGTCGTAGAGGAACGTGTGTCACCCAGCTGGAGTCCTGGGGCTTTGTCCTGGGATTGTGAAATAACGCAACTGGGAAATCATACAAGCAAGTGAGAGCGGGCAGGAAGCAGCCCATGTGTCAGAGCCCAGAGATGGTCCAGACCCCGAATGTGTGTACTCAGCACAGAGAGATGGCCCTGCTCTGGCAGGACAGGGAGGCCCTGGAGGAGGAGGACAGTGGCAGCGTCACACTGGGGGACACGGCCTTGAGGCAGACACACCAGGTTGCCCCTTGCCATTCACCCACCCACGCCCTCACTCCTTCATTCATTAGTCACTTGCCCTTCCCAAGGCCACGCTCTCAGCAGACAGCTGGGTCTGCAGATCCACGGGTGCTGCTGTGGTTCAGCGAGGCACCCCCCTTCTTGGCCCCTCCCCTCTCCCAGCTCTATTTCCACTGATGCCTCGGAACCAGTGAGCTTCTTCCTCCCCTCTTCTCATGGCTTATTAGCTCCCTGAGGGTCTCAGTTGTCCCACCTGGAAGATGGGCTGCTGCAGGCTTTCACTGGCCTAGGTGGGGAGAGGCCAGCGGCACTGGAAGCATCAGCGGTGGACACGGGACGCAGCTGTTGATCAGCATTTGCTCTCCCCATTTCTAAAAGCCAAGCACTCCATCAGCAGGCCCCCAGCGTCGGAACCCCGGGGCTTCCCAGCAGAGTCATGGGGAGAGGATGGGGATCTGGGCTGGGCCAAGAAAGTGGCAGGGTGGGAGCAGGCACCCTAGGAGCCCAAGTCAGGAGGCCGCCTGGCGCCCGCCCACCTCCAGCCAGGCCTGGGCTGCCGGGAGGAGTCCTCACGTCCACCTGCTGTGGGCTGAGCATGTAGGTCCTCCAGCCATACTCCTTGTCCTCGGTACATGAGGCCGGAGCTGTCTTCACACTGGGTGGTGGCAGTGTGCAGGGCCCAGAATCTCCCAGTCTAGAGGCCTTTGTCTGCTGTGAAGCCACCTGATCTGTCCCCAGGGGCAGGGAGGGCTCAGGTGGCTGTCAGTGGCCTGACCCAGAACCTGGCTGTCACCCGATCCCCTGAAACCCTGATCAGTGCACCTGGGCCTCCAGAACTGCTGTGTTCTCCCCTCACCTGCCTTTGCAAGGCTTCCTAGAGAGGAAGGGACAGCGCTGACTCCCACCCAGCCCATGAGACCTGCTGTGGGCCTCAACTCCCCCATCTGTAAAATGGATTCGATAGCAGCATCCACCTCAGAGGGCTGGAAGGAAAGTGTGTAGGGTAGAACTGGGAGCAACCCAGGCTTGTGCATCTGAGCGAGCTCTTGTTATCATTCTCATCCCAAGTAGAAATCCTCCATCCCCAGAGGTCCTCCTCCCCAGCGGTCCTCCTCCCCAGCCCTCTTGCTTTTTGGAACTCCCAGTGGGCCCAGAGACAAGTCACCGGGCAAGGCTCACCACCCCTCGACAGGCTCTTTGTGACACTTCTGTGAACAGGCACCTGGGTGGGAGGGCAGGGGTTTCCCCCCAAATTGGGACAAAGGCTGGCCCAAGCAGGCACTAGGTATATTCAGCCATGTGCCTCGAAACATCAGTGGACCGCAAATGCGATGGGGTGAGGGTGGAGCTGAACGATGCCCCTCCCAGTGACCCCAGGGTGCATGACCTGTGTGTTTGCAGCGATGCTGGCGCAGGCACACCCGCAGCGCCACCAGCCCTGCATCACACACATTCCCTGGGACTTGATCCGGGACACAGACCACTCTGGTACTGGCTGATGTGTTTCCACACCGCGCTTCATCGCTGTCCGAGAGCACACGTCTCTACTTTCACGAGCTGTAAAACACTGTGCCGCGATACCCCGACAGCAGCTCCCCCGCCCCGTGTGTGCTGCGGATCCTGACGGTGTGGAGAGAGCATGTGGAGTGCCTGAGTCTGATCTAATGCTCGCATAAGAAGGAAATCGCCTAAGGGTGAGTTTCCCAGGAAGCGTCCTCACACAGGAATGAACGAATGAATGAATGAGTGGTGGCCCCACAGCAGGGAGTAGTTAATATTTTCCCCAGGGGATTGTTTCTTTAATATTTCTGGGTTGAATTGCAACACCCAAAACTCGCCTTTCCAAGGCTCTGTGCCCTGCAGGTAGGACGTAAGACCAGGGAGCCCTGGGCTCTGCTTCCGGCCACGTCCCACTTAGCTGTCGAGAGCCTCGTTTTCCTGACAAGCAGCTGCTGGTTGCTCTCATTTCGTAGGCTGGCTGTGAGCATTGACTACGACAGGAACAGGTGCATTCCACTATTTGCCTGGGCTGAGCAGGAGGAGTCCACAGTGCCAGCTCCCATTGCTGTCTGGTTGGGCAGCCACCAGCCGCCCTTTCTCAGCACTAATACAGCTGTGAACTGTCCCCAGGGTGGGCTCCCCTGTGTAAGCTCCACCTGTACGTCTTAGGTGGGGCCCCTGGGAAGGCTTCTCAGGCCCACCTGGACCTCCAGCAAGTTTCCCAAGAGGAATAAAAGCCCTAGTGTTTGTCTGCACGTCAGCATGGGAGTGAATGAGCCCAGCCCTCAACAAGGTGCTGCTTGATGACCATCAGTTTTGGCTTGGAGGTTGCCGTGGCAGGACTGCAGGTGTTTCTATTACTTAACTTATTTATTAAGATTTCTTTGAAGGGCACAATCTTTTTTAAAAATTTAATTTTTATTTATTCAAGAGGCAGAGACACAAGAGAGAAAGATAGAAAGACCTTCCATCTACTAGTTCACAGCCCCCCAACCCCACTCCAATGCCTTAAACAGCCATGGCTGGGCCAGGCAGATGCCAGGAGACCAGAAACCCATCCAAGCCCCCATGCGGGCAGCAGAGACCCAAGCACTTGAGCCATTACCGCATCTTCCCAGTGCGTTGCCAGTTAAAAGCAGAGCCGGAACTTGAACCCAGGTACTTGTGATATGGGCTGTGGGCATCCCAAGCAGTGTATGAACCCTGTGCCAAATGCCCATCCCAAAAGGCCAGATTGCAAGCAGGCAGCAGTGCAGGGGAGTCTCTGCAACACAGCCCTGGCAGTGTCTTCCCTAATGGGTGGTGACAGGGGTGGTGACCAAGTGTTAACGTAAGTTAATCTGCTTGTTTGACTCAGAATGAAATTACTATATTACTGGAGTTGATTAAACCTATTCTTCCTCCCCTCTCTTCCTTCTCTTCTCCCCCACTCCTTTTCAACTCAAAGGGTAACAATGTTAGTCCCAATAGTCCAGCCCTTCACTTCAGCCTGTATTTTGTTACACCGTGGAAGCACATGTCCCATCCACACCCCAGCTACATGCTGGCCCCAAAACTCCATGGAGCCTGCACAGTGCGCATCTGTTTGCAGATGCAGACAAAGTGTGAACATTCCCGTGGAAGAGGTGGCCACTGCTGGGGGGAGGCACTCGCTCATGCACAGGCGGCACTAAGCTGCAGGGGGAAATGCACTTGGCTCAGGAGTGGCACACCTGAGCTTGGATGGATGCCCCATGTAGACCATCCGCCATCACTCAAAATGCAAATGCATTCTGGAGATGGACTAGAGGAAGAATTCCCAACCTTGGTTCTCTGTCAAAGTCACAGGGAAGGATCACAGGGAGTTTTATTAGTACTAAAATCTTCACCAATGCTACGGTTTAAGAATCTCTTTTCTGGCCCAAGTGCTTGGGTCCCTGCACCCACATAGGAGACCTGGAAGAAGCTCCAGGCTCCTGGCTTTGGATCGGCACAGCTCTGGCTGTTGCGGCCATCTGGGGAGTGAACCAGTGGATGGAAGACCTCTCTCTCTCTCTCTCTCTCTCTCTCTCTCTCTCTGCCTCTCCATCTCTCTTTGTGTAACTGTGACTTTCAAGTAAAATAAATAAATCTTTTTTTTTAAAGAATATCTTCTAATAAAACACTACATCGATCCATGTACACGGGGACTTCAACAAGTTTCTAGAACATGGAGTTAAAAGAACGTTTATTCTGGTTCAAAAATATTCTGAAATTCATGTTAGTTAATTTTTTTTTAATATAATACACATTTCCAAGAACTTTTTGAAGACCTCTCATATGCATGGATTTCCAAGTGTTTGGATACAAAAATAAAATTATCTTTTAATTCCACTTTCTAGAAACTTATTGAAGTACCTTGATTTATACTCTTTGTGGTATAATAATATACTCAGACAATTATATGCATTTATGAAGCTTGAATCACACCAGAAAAGTGAAAAGTCAAAAAATGCTGCTTTTTTTTTTAAGGAGGTTGGATGAGCTCCTCTTTTTTTAATTTATTTTGATTTAATTTTATTTTTGACAGGCAGAGTGGACAGTGAGAGAGGGAGAGACAGAGAGAAAGGTCTTCCTTTTCCGTTGGTTCACCCCACAATGGCCACTGTGGCCGATGCACTGCGGCTGGCGTACCGCGCTGATCTGAAGGCAGGAGCCAAGTGCTTCTCCTGGTCTCCCATGTGGGTGCAGGGCCCAAGAACTTGGGCCATCCTCCACTGCACTCCCTGGCCACAGCAGAGAGCTGGCCTGGAAGAGGAGCAACTGGGACAGAATCCGGTGCTCTGTGACTAGAACCTGGTGTGTCGGCGCCGCAGGTGAAGGATTAGCCTAGTGAGCTGCTGCGCCAGCCAAAAAATACTGCTTTAAATAGTCAAGTGACATTAAATCAAAATGCACAGACCAAGGTAAACCGTCATCTCATCTTGGAATAACCTGGTAACTGAGGCTGTTGTACCCCAGGCTGCACAATCCAGGAGCACTAAGCAAAGCACAGGGTGCACTACCTCTGTCCATTAACGTGTGGTGAGTGAGCTGGGTGCAGCCACAACCGCAGCTTTCTTCAAGAACCTGCCTGAAGTACGGGCCCCACCAGGAACAACAGCTCCCCACTCCTCGACTCACTGTCGATTTCTGGCAGAGAACAAAGTGCCTCCGCGGATACAGCAGTTACATCAAGGGAACATGGCTTCCAGCATTCTGAGTGAGTGCTACATTAGGGCTGGGAAGTCAGGACTCTGCAGATGCGTTTTAAAGACCTTTTACCCTGCAATGAAATCAACCCCTGTAGCCACTTCACTTTCTAATTGAAGAAATGCTATTGTATACCTTTATGCCTGTTCAAAGGCATCTCCTCTGTTGAGGAGATGGAAAAAATTAACCTTTGGGGTTATTTCTAAGTCTCTACAGTGCTAATCTCAATCAATCATGATTATCCATTCTGTGGATTAGTAAGATCATTTCCTTCTAATTCTGTGCTTCCCACTACCTGCTTCTGATCACTCAATAGCTACATATTTTTCTGTAGTTTCCGAAGCTATACAGGCCCTTTGCAAAAATCCAATTATCACCTGTCATCTTACGGCACAGAAATGATTACTTAACAAGTCAGCATCATACCAGTGCATAAACACATCATTTAAACAGTGCTATTAAAACAGAATAATGCATGACATTTATCATCTCTTTGGCATTCTTATCAATAATATGTCATGGGTAACTTTCTATAGAAGGTTAAAAATGTTTTGTTCTATAAGCCCGTGTGTGTGTGTGTGTGTGTGTGTGTGTGTGTCTGCATAACGTGCTAGTTCATGGATGCAGCATAATTTATTTAACCAATGACTTACGTGAGTGAATTAATATCATAAACAAATCTAACCAGAAGCATCCTTGCACATACACCTCTACAAATGTTTCCTATTTAAAATGTTTGCTTACAAGTAGCTGCCTTCATTTTCCTTATTTAAAAAAATTATCCTAGATAAGCCATGGGTTAAGTAATGACAAAAGGTTGGCAAACAAGCCTTGCAAAGTACATGTGTTTATGCTTTGTGTTATCTGCAGGCTATATCTGTGCTTCCGGCCAGGAGGTCTGAGGAGGGAAACGGTGGATGGTGGGATTCCGATCGCCTTCCTCAAGCCTGCAAGCCTTGTTGTCTCACTGGGACACTCAGCCCCCGCCCACCTTCTTCTTCCTAAATCAGGCCTTGCTGGGAAGCGTTGACCCACAGCTGCGTGTCTCCTGCAGTTTTCATCAGGCACTTGCTCTTCTCTGTTCAGTTATTATGGGAGGGGTGTAGGGAGCGCTGCACCCCGCAGCCTTAGACTTATCCCAGAGGCAAAGAGAATTCAAGAGCTGAGAGACAGCCCATGTTTGTTCTAGAAGCATCAGGGATCTGAAAGCGACTGGTTAAAGACCTCCCTGGGAAAGTCAAACATGAAAACTGAGATGGGCTTCAAAATCAACGTTGTTTCTTTGCTGTTTTGTGGACACCTTTTCATCCGCTGGTAGCACAAAATTTCCATTCAGGACTTCTTTCCATGTTGCAATTTGCCATGGCGTCATACTCAAGTTATGGTATATTTTTCAATGGGCTGTTTGTCTAGAGACTTTTTCCTTTTCTGAGTGCCAAATGCTGTGAACAATGACTTACTTCAGCGGGAAACTCCACACCAGGTCCGCAGCAAGATCATGTGTGCAGTCGTGTCCCTTTGTGCCTACACTGGTTTGGCTGTGTGTTATAAAAGAAAGCATTCTTCAAGAACCAAATCCACAGCCCAGCATAAAGGGTAATGAGATCCAAATGTGCTCCTGCTGTCCCTGTTCACCTTGACAATGCATCACCACCTGCACCTGCAGGGAACTTGGCCAAAATCATGCAGTTGAATCTAGCACGGCCAAGGTTTGAACCAAACGTGCTGGCTGCAGAGTCCGTATTCTTGATGTTGCTATATGGCTAATTTCTAAGAAAAGATTTGTTTATTTGAAAGGCAGAGTTGGTGGGGGGGAAGAGAGAGAGAGAAGAGACAGGGAGAGATCTTCCATCTACTGTTTCACTCCCTAAGTGGCTGCAATGGCTGGGGCTGGACCAGGCCAAAGCCAGGAGCCAGGAGCTCCACTCTGGTCTCTCACATAGGTGGCAGGGGTCTGAGGACTTGGGCCATCTTCTGCTGCCTGCTGCCTTCACAAGCACATTAGCAGGGAGTTGGACTGGAAGTGGAACAGTCAGGACAGGAACGGACACCCATATAGGATGCTGGCGTGCTAGGTTGAAGCTACTGTGCCATAACTCCAACCCCTATAGCTGATTTCACCGTACATACCCAGCCAGCCCTGTGCTTCAGTAAAGTGGAAAACCAACAACCTCCACTTGGGAGGAAAAATGTAATCTGAGGTCTCCAGAGAGACCTCAGGGAGGTGGGAGCTGGCTGAACGGAAGCCGGGGGTCAAAGTGAAGTCTGCACACTGAATGTGAACATGGCAGATTCTGCTTCCTCTCACGCCCTGATGGTGGAAACCAGTTTAACCCAACAAAGAAGTATTCTTAGGAGACATCTCAGCCTTGGAAGAATTACACAGCCCCAACCTATGATATGATATGACTGTCTCCTACCCAGCTCACATTGAAATGTGATGGGCATTAAAGATGCTTGTAAAGATTTTTAAAAATTTAATTATTTGAGGGGCTGGTGCTGTGGCATAGCGGGTAAAGCTGCTGCCTGCAGTGCCGGCATCCCATATGGGTGCCAGTTCGAGTCCCAGCTGCTCCACTTCTGATCCAGCTCTCTGCTATGGCCTGGGAAAGCAGTGTAAGATGGCTCAAGCCCTTGGGCCCCTGCTCACATGTGGGAGACCTGGAATAAGCTCCTGGCTCCTGGCTTCAGATCAGCTCAGCTCTGGCTGTTGTGGCCAATTGGCGAATGAACCAGTAAATGGAAGATCTCTCTCTCTCTCTGCCTCTCCTTCTCTCTCTGTGTAACTCTGACTTTTAAACAAATAAATAAATCTTTAAAATATTTAATTATTTGAGAGGCAGAGTTACAGATAGGGAGAGGGAGAGACAGAGAGATAGAGGTCTTCCACCTGCTGCTTTGTTCACTCCCCAAATGGCCGCAATGGCCAGAGCTGAGCTGATCCAAAGCCAGGATCCAGGAGCTTCTTCCAGGTCTCTCACATAGGTGCAGGGGCCCAAACACTTGGGCCATCCTGTACTGCCTTCCCAGGCCATAGCGGAGGGATGGATCAGAAGTGGAGTAGCTGGGACATGAACCAGCACCCATATGGGATGCTGGCACCACAGGTGGAAGCTTAGCCTACCAAGTCACAGCACTGTCCCCAAAGATGATTTTAAGAAGTGATTAGAATGGACTGATGCTGTTACAGAGGGAGTGAGTCAGCTGTGGCAGGAGTGAGTGAGTTATCACGGGAGCGGGTTCCCAGTGGAAAGGACGAGTTGCTCCCACTTCTTCCTCTCCACCTCATGCTCACTCGCTTGCTCCTTTGGCACATTATGACACAGCAGGAAGGCCCTCACCAGATGTCAGCACCTGCTCTTGCACCTCCCAGCCTCTGGAACCATGAGCCAAGTCAACGTGTACCGCTTATAAATGACTGAGTCTGTGGCATTCTGTTATAGTAGCAGCAAATGGACTAAGATACTCCATTAAAGAAAAATCCTTTCAACATAGCCTTTTGGGGTCACTCAAAGGAACACCTGACTCATGCCAAATCACCCTACAAGGATCTGCCAGTTGCCAAAGCTGCCAACTGCACAAAGACTCCAACCAAATGACTCAGAACCTCAATCTCCAAGTATGAGCAGACGTCCCAGGTCACCAGACAGAAAAAGGCTAAGACAAATCTCACACAAAATACATATATCTAGATAAATAAATAAATAAAATCCAGGTGATACAGAAACTATACAAAGAGGAGATCAAACAATGTCTAAAGTCCACTGTGTTTAATGTCATCAGAGCAAAATGGGGGGGGGGTAGTTATTGCATTCATGAAACGACAGGGTTTTTTGGTTTGTTTTGTTTAAAGAACAGGAATGACACCTCAGAATTTTTAAAAGTGGAAGCAAAAGACCTTAATGGTATTAAAAGATCAGAAAACTAAAAGATGGAGCCAGGGGCCAGCACTGTGATGCATCAGGTAAAGCTGCCGTCTGCAGCACCAGCATCCCATATGGGCACTGGTTCAAGTTCTGGCTGCTCCACTTCCAAACCAGCTCCCTGCTAATGTGCCTGGGAAAGGAGTGAGGATGGTGCAAGACCTTGGGCTTCTGTACCCACATGGAAAATCCAGGTAAAGCTCCTGGCTCCTGGCTTTGGTCTGACCCAGCCCTGGCCATTGCGGCCATCTGGGAAGTGAACCAGCAGATGGGAGAACAATCGCTTGCGCTCTCTCTCTCTCTCTCTCTTCTCTCAAACAAATTCTTAAAAAGAGAGAGATGGATCCAAGTGATAAAGTTCCAGAAGAGAGAACAGAAGAAATAGAAGGGGGGAAATCAGCAACATAAACACAGAGAGCATTTTCCTAGAAATGAAAGTCACGGTGCATCTTAGAAAGGCCAAGTGATCAACATAATTAAGGGAAAACGCTGAAGTCCCAGGCAATCACATGAACTATCAGAGTGCACAGAGGGAAAGCCCAGCTCACAGGGAGGGAGTGGAGGATGGAAGAGCAGGTGCCCAGCAGCAGCAGTCCAGACGGGCAGAAGTAGTGCAGCCCATGAGTAAGGAGCGTGGTGGGCACCAGTGGGTCAACTACAACATTCCAAGCAGAAAGATTTTACCTGGCGGTCCTAAAACGGCAAACTATGAAATGTTCGAGTATAATAAAGATATCATCAGTGATTCAAGGACTCAAAATGACCTTTTCTGTATCCTTCCTTCCTTCCTTCCTTCCTTCCTTCCTTCCTTCCTTCCTTCCTTCCTTCCCTCCTTCCCTCCTTCCCTCCTTCCCTCCTTCCCTCCTTCCCTCCTTCCCTCCTTCCCTCCTTCCCTCCTTCCCTCCTCCTCCTTCTTCTTCTTCTTTTTTGACAGGCAGAGTGGACAGTGAGAGAGAGACAGAGAGAAAGGTCTTCCTTTTGCCGTTGGTTCACCCTCCAATGGCCGCCACAGCCGGCGCACTGCGGCCGGCGCACTGTGCTGATCTGATGACAGGAGCCAGGGGCTTCTCCTGGTCTCCCATGGGGTGCAGGGCCCAAGCACTTGGGCCATCCTCCACTGCACTCCTGGGCCACAGCAGAGAGCTGGTCTGGAAAAGGGGCAACTGGGACAGAATCCGGCACCCCAACTGGGACTAGAAGCCGGAGTGCCAGTGCCGCAAGGCGGAGGATTAGCCTATTGAGCCGCAGCACTGGCCTGTATCCTTTCTTAAGAAACTATTTGGGCCACTGTTGAGGCACAGTGGGTTGAACCACCACCTGTGTACCAGCTGAGTCCCGGATGCTCCAGATCCAATCCAGCTTCATTCTAACGTGACTGGGAAAGCAGTGGGAGATGGCCCAAGTGCTTGAGCCCTGGCCACCCGCTCAGGAGTCCTGGATGGAGTTTCTGGCTCCTGGCTTCGGTCTGGCTCAGCCTCAGCCATTGTGGCCATTTGGGGAATGAACCAAAATTTGGAAGATCTCTCTCTCTCTCTCTCCCAATGTGTAATTCTTTCAAATAAATACAATAATTTTCTTTTAAAAAGAAACTATTGGAGGAGATAGTATTTTTCCTACAAGTTCTTAGAAAAACTAGGTTTTTATATATTTCTTAGAATTTTACCTTCAAAAAAATCTTACCCCATTAATGGATCCGTTCTTTCTTTCTTTCTTTTTTTTTTTTTTTAGATTTATTTATTTATTTGAAAGTCAGAGTTACACAGAGAGAAGGAGAGGCAGAAAGAGAGAGGTCATCCATCCGTTGGTTCACTCCCCAGTTGGCAACAATGGCCTGAGCTATGCTGATCCAAAGCCAGGAGCCAGGGGCTTCTACCGGGTCTCCCACAAGGGTGCAGGGGCCCAAGCACTTGGGCCATCTTTTACCGCTTTCCCAGGCCATAGCAGAGAGCTGGATTGGAAATGGAGCAGCCGATGCTTGAACTGGCGCCCATATGGGATGCCGGCACTGCAGGCGGGCGGGGGCTTTACCTGCAAACCACAGGGCCAGCCCCCATACTTCGGTTCTGGAGAGCATGGTACCTGGCCCAACTGATTTCTTTAGTTTACTTAGTCCAGTGGGAACTGGTCACTTGGGCACCAGTGGTCAAAGGAAGATTTGAATACCCCTGGCAGCCTCATACTCTGGGGAGAGCAGCCCTCCCTGTTAGCAAGGCCCTGGGTGAAGTGAAGCCTGCAATGAACCGCAGCCTGAAACCAATGCCTGTCCTGCCTTAGCTCTCGCTCTGCCATGGTCCGGGAACTCTTGCTCTTCATCCTCTTGTCCTCTCATTGGGATGGCTAATTGTTTATGCGCCACTTGACTGGCCATGGGGTTCTCAGATATTTGGTCTAGCATTGCTCTGGGTGTTGGGATGAGATGGAGACTTAGGTAGGGTTAGTAAAGTGGATTGCCCTCCCTAATTTGGGTGGGCCTTAATCAGTTGAAGGCTTGGCTATCACCGAAGACTGACCCTTCCCTGTGTAAGAGAGGTCGCGCCACACTTCACCTGCAGCACCAGCTCCTCCTGCCCAAAGACCTTCAAAATGGGAACACTGGCTCTCCTTGGGTCTCCAGCCTGCCCACCCACCCTGCAGACTAGACGGGTCCATTTCCATCATCATGTAAGCCAATTCCTTTCAACAAATCTCTTTGCACATCTGTATCCATGTCCTCTGTATCACTTATATCCATAGCTATATGTCTCCCATTGGTTCTGCTTCTCTGGAGAACCCTGATACAGGCATTCAGACAAATATTTATTGAACGTGTGCTAGATGCCAAAGCAGTCAGTTAAAAGACAAGGGATTAAAACCACAGTCCTTATGCTTCAGGAATTTGGCAATGGGATCCACAACAAACAGTTGCTCCTGAGAGGGAATGGGCCCGTGCTTTTCACTTGGGATTTGCAGGTTTCCTTACCGCGTATCCATGAACACAGCCTGACCACGTCCACTTAAGCATCTGACTTCCCCATCTTGCCTTATCTGGTTTTTTTCTTTTTCCCAGTGGATGGAAGTGAAATCTCCTCCAGTGGAATACAGCAACTTTCTAAGTCAGCTGTGGAGGACAACAGTGCACTGACGTATCAGTGGTCCGTGGAGCCACGCTCACTGATGCTTTGTCATGTGTCTCTCACGACGTCTGCCGCCTTGGAGTCCTGCCCAGTACTCAGCCATCTAGGAACCTGGTTGGATCTGCGCATGTGCAGTGGCAAGGGTGATACTGGTAGTGCATAAGCGCGCACGTTTGATGTGTGGAGTTTGCCTTTTAGCACGAAGCATGGGTGTAACTCTGATCCACCTCGGTGCTAGTAAAAGCAGTGGGGTTACTTACAAATATTTGCTTGCAAAGTGTTTCTGTACAAAGGAAGGAGCATGATCCCCCTTTCAAAATTTTGTATTGCACGTTTAGAACAAAGGTGCTGATTTCATTTCAAGGACAGAAAAATTTTGTTCCTCAGAGCACCTGAGAATGGGCAAGTAATGGCCCTACAATGAGTCTGGCCAGTGAAGACTTAATCTACAGTGCAGAGGACTGTGCCTGGTCTTCCTCTCACTCCCTCCTAGGGAAACGCAAAAACATGAGTGCAAGCACAGAATCTGAACTCATTAATGTTTGTGGGGCAGAGCTACCCCCAACCCTGCTCTAAAGCCTGAAAATCGACAATCCTCTCCTAAAAGTCCTCTTAGTAACTCGCAAGATTAATTGACTTCCCATTGGGGACACTAATGAGATTAGTGATTTATCCGGAATATCTCTTGGAACCTTGATGGGCGAGGGTCAGATAACATCCCCTCCACTCCACTACAGGGTTTAACCAAGCCAATCGCACTGGCTGGTACTGTGGTGTATCGGGTAAAGCCACTGCTCAGGATGCCAGCATCCCAGATTGGAGTGCTGGTCTGAGTCCCTGCTGCTCCACCTCCCATTCAGCTCCCTGCTGATGCTCCTGGGAAAGCAGTAGAGGACAGCACACGTCCTTGGGCCCCTGTACCCATGTGAGAGACCTGGATGGAGTTCCTGGCTCCTGGCTTTAGCCTGGCCCTGACCTGGCTGTTGTGGCCATTCGGGTAGTGAACCAGTGGTGCAAGATCTCTCTGTCTCTCCCTCATTTATATATATATTTCTCTGCCTCTCAAATAAATAAATCTTTTTTTTGTTTGTTTAAAAAAGCATACAACAAAGGAATTAAGGAAAGGGGAGAGGTGGGGGGTTGAGAGAGGAATTTCAGGGAGACATTTAATTCGGAAGGGACGTAAAAAGCTATTTCAAAACCACAGTGTGAAGACTGCAACTGTCTCCTGTTCCAAGAATTGTATTCAACAGCTTTTGGGGAAGTTGTAAAGCAGAGACACAACAAAGGAAACATCACTCATCACCAAATCAGAAGCTTAGTGAAGCTTTTACTGAAAACAGTGGGCTGTGCAAAATACGTGAAAAGAATAAGATATGAATGGAAATAGACGATCCCATCTATTTAATAAAAATTCTCAAGGACTAAATTTCCTCAGCTTCTTCTGTCATGGCACTGGCTAGCGGGCAGCACTTCTGCGTGGTTCAGCGCTGAGCCACCGTGAGTCTCTGACATGCTGCTGACCGCGGGTCACACAGGGCGCCGACAAGCTGTCCGGGGGACGCCTCCTCACAGACGCAGAGAAGTCTGTTCAAACCGTTCAATACTAAAGTTTGAATTACAGACCGGGGTGGGAGGGCGTAGAAAAAAAATCCAAGCAGAGACTTGAAAGGTCAGTTAAGAATTTGTAAAAATTCAGTGAGCTTTTTATACAAGTGGCACAAGATTCTGGAAGAGTCCTAAAGACTCGGGCTCCAGTAACGTCTTGGGGACAAGTCCAAAGTCGTCATTGTGATACTGAAGTAAAACGGAGCTCCATCTTACACCATCTTTGACCTGATAACAATGCTCATTCATCCAGATTCATCATCCGTGTGCAGTGAACCAGGCTGGACCAGTTCTTTGGAATCTTTAAAACCACCTGAAACCCTGCTCCCATTTACAGAGGAAGAATCTAAGTCTGTGTCCTTTTTTAAAGATCTATTTTATCCACTTAAAAGACAGACAGAGAGACAGAGAGAGTTATTCTAGCCATTGGTTCACTCCCCAAATGGCTGCAATGGTCAGGGCTGGGCTAGACTGAAGCCAGAAGCCAGGAGCTTCTTCCAGGTCTCCCACATGGATGGCAGGAATCCAAGCACTTGGGCCATTTTTCACTGCTTTCCCAGGTGCATTAGCAGGGAGCTGGATGGAAAGTGGAGCAGCTGGGAGTTAAATGGGTGCCCACATGGGATGCTGGTGTCACAGGAGGCAGCTTTATTGGCTAAGTGACAGAGCCAGCCCCTGAGACTGCGTCTTAAGCAAATCGCTGAAGGTCACACACCTGTGGGGTCAAAACCCAGTCATCTGTCTGTAGAACCAAGGCCTTGTGTGTCTTCTCCTGCAACAACCATCAAGAAGGGGATTGTCAAGTCCATGTCGCTCAGCCCCTTGGACTACTGCTCATCTGGTTTCCTTAAGGGAAAAACATCTCTACCTTCTCTGCTTACATTCTCAATCCTAACCATTCCCTGCAGCCCGAGAGCCACTACTCAATAATCCATGTCCAAAAATAGTACCCTCTCCTCCCTCGCCTTGGCACAGAATGAGCTGTCTGCACCACTTCTCCCAGGGTGAGCCAGTCCAGCCTGCCATCCAACACTGCCTTTGTTTTATTCTGTTTATCTGTTGCTTGTGTGTGTGTGTGTGTGTGTATGTAAATCTTTCTTGTAATTATGATGGCAGGGTTAATTGTTTAAAATCATCATATGCAACTTTTAAAATAATTTTTAAAATTTAACTTTTGACTGTAAAATTGCACTTATTTATGGGGTTCCATGTGATGCTACAAAATATGGATACACTATGTAATATATATCTCACTTTACATTTATCATTTCTTTGTGGTGAAGACATTCAAAAATCTTTCAAAAAACCAGTGCATGATCATTATCTACGGACATCTTAGTGTGTGGTAAAACACCAGAACTTCTCACTCCTGTCCAGCTGTGTAACTTAGTATCCATTAACCAATCTTTCCTTAACTCCCCCCTATTCTCCAAAGCCTCTGGCAATCACCAGTCTACTCTCAACTTCTACGGGATCAACATTTTTAGATTGTACATATGACTGACATCATGTAGTACTTGCTATTCTGTGCCTTTTCTTTTTTAAATCCTCACTGGGAGAAGTAATGATTTAATAGATCCCTCCTTACCTCCCTCCACTCCCCCTCTTCCTTCCTTTCATCCTTCAAAAGACTGACAGAGGGAGAGAGACAGATAGACAGACAGACAGACAGAATATTCCACCCACTGATCCACTCTCAAATGGCCACACAGCCAGGCCTGGCCCAGGCCAAAGCCAGGAGTTGGGGACTCCATCCCGGTCTCTCACATGGGTGGCAGGAGCCCAAGTGCTTGAGCCGCCCATCACCTCTTCCTCTCAGGGTGCTCGTCAGCAGGAAGCTGGAACTGGACGTGAACCCAGGGCCTTTAGTGCAGCAAGTGGCATCCCAAGCAGTGTCTTACTGCTGCCCATGCCTGCCTCTACTCGGATTTCATTAACATTGTTCTGCATCGTGTCGCCTCGTATACTCACTCACATGTAACTATGCATTAGAAGATTTACTTTTTGGATTTTGAAGAGAATAATCTTCTTTAAAATCAAATAAATTTTCCAACAGAATGGTTGTTTTTTTAAAGCTGATCATAATTCAAAGTATTGCATAATTTAGATTTTACTAATACTCTTTTTTTTTTTTTTTTTTGACAGGCAGAGTGGATAGTGAGAGAGAGAGACAGAGAGAAAGGTCTTCCTTTTGCCGTTGGTTCACCCTCCAATGGCCGCCGCGGATGGTGCACTGCGGCCGGCGCACCACGCTCATCCGATGGCAGGAGCCAGGTGCTAGGTGCTTTTCCTGGTCTCCCCATGGGGTGCAGGGCCCAAGCACCTGGGCCATCCTCCACTGCACTCCTGGGCCACAGCAGAGGGCTGGCCTGGAAGAGGGGCAACCGGGACAGAATCCGGCGCCCCGACCGGGACTAGAACCCGGTGTGCCGGCGCCGCAAGGCGGAGGATTAGCCTGTTGAGCCACGGCGCCGGCCTAATACTCTTTCAAAAAATTTATTTGAAAGGCAGAGAAGCAAAGAGAGGGAGAGACAGAGAGAAAGAGATCTTCCATCCGCTGGTTTGCTCCCCGAATGGCTGCAATGGCCAAGGCTCGGCCAAGTCAAAGCCAGGATCCTGGAACTCTATCCTAGTCTCCCACATGGGCGGCAGGGGCCCAGGTCCTTGAGCCATCCTCTGCCGCCTTCCCAAATGCATCAGCAGGATGCTGGATCTGCAGCAAAGGAGCCAGCATCAAGTCGGCCTCTGATATGGGATGTGGGTGACCCAGCAGTCCCTTAATCTCCTGCACCACAACGCCCACTCTTAATGTTCTTATTAATTCAATGTAACAAGAACCTTTGATCATCCAGGACAGGAATGAATGGACTACTTAGGCATTTTAGACCCGGGTATCAAAGTTCCCCTTTACCATGGAGAAGTTCAAAGGAATGGACTGGAATTTTACCTTCTCTCTCTCTCTGTCCCTGGACGCCTGGGAGTAGATATTCTGTTAAGCAGTGAACTTGCCAAAAGGAAAGAGCCAAGAGCAAAGTTCTAGAATGGAGAGGCCATCAGATAAACTACCTCAGAGGGGAAGAAACACCGGGTGTGGCATCCAGGTGGACGAGCCCGTTGGCCCGGATGCACCACGGAAAACCTATCATTATCAAGCCAGAAAAAAGGGCAGTGCTTGATGTTCTGGGTGCTGGTGCAAGTTCACGGTTCTTCAAGATCAGCCTGGGCACAGCAGGAGGAGACACAGACATCAAGGAAGCCCGGTGCCCGGCTACGTGCTGCAGCTTTGGCCCCATGACTCAGAGGAGCAGGTAGGCAGGAGCCCTGGGGGCAGCCCGTTCCCGGGTCACAGCCCACAGGCTGCTGGTTTTCAACAGGCGCTGTCGGAACATCCATCAGGCCTCACGCCACCCACCCCTCCTGGTCCTCAGGAGCTGGGTGCAGCTGGCACAGACACTGAGAGGGTGAGATGTGTGACTCTAGGCCTCCAGGCAAAGAATCAACCACCTTTTTCCATGGAGGGCACCCCGGTCCCAGCCTGAGGCCTTGGTAGCCCAGTATTAGGGCCATTGTGGCTTCTGCCCCTCTAAAAAGCACATCTCTGCATTTTTGCATGCCAAGAATCCAACCACACATCTGGTTCCTATTCCTTCCCTTCCCTCTGGGCCATTTCCACTCTGTAACTCCAAGACCTTCCCTGCTTCTCACTGACGGGGAAATCCGTACATCCCAAGCTCTGCCTGCTCCGGTTTGGAGAACCGAGGGGGTGGCCCCAGGACTGGAGACCACAGAGCCGTGGCTTCAGGAAGGTGTCCGGGGCCTCGGAAGGGGGACCTGCTCCCTGCTCCTCATCACCGAGGTTTTGCTGCTTTTCCAGAGCCTGTGGGAAGTGAACACAGGCAGCTGCTAAAGAGAGCGATGGTCATTTATGGGCAGCGCAACCCTGCTTAGCAAAGCTGTTCTGATCAAGAGCTGGTTGTGTGTGTGTCAGCGCTGGGGCAGTGCCGGCCCCTCTGTGTGCTCGGCCACCTTTGCAGTGCAGGTCCCCGTGTCACCCTGGAGTGAGCTCAGCACCTCATCCTGGGAAAGGGAGGGAGATACCACCCGGGTCTTCACATGTAGCGGGTTGCAGCAGAGACAGGCAGCGCTCTGCCTCCCTGCTGCTTCACCACCCGCCCCCCCATCCCGGTTCCCTCCCCCAACAGCAGGCAACAGCCCTGATCCCGAGAGGAGAGGCAGGGAGGATCCACCTGCTCCCCGTGTCCAGCTCTCCTGATCGCTCCACCTCCAGCAAGGATGCTCTTGTAGGTGCAGAGTGGTGCTGCCTGCTTCCCTTCTGCTCATGGACACACACGGTTGCCTGGTGCTTCTGTATCTAAGAGGGGTGTGAAGCAGGGGTTTGGACTCTCAGTTGTAAAGATCATCCCTCAACCTCAGTACTGCTTGTGGCATGGGAATCCAGGTTTTCTGTCATCTTTCACCCCTAACCCAAAAGACAAGGCACCAGGAGGCCCACTTCAGGGCAGTCCCCAAACGTCACCACCCCCATTTCTCCCAGGGTCGGGGGAGCCCTCTGAGTGACACATGTCAGGGAGAGGTGGGTAGGGTGACTCTGACTGGGGACTCTCCAGGGATGCTGTTTTATGGCTGGGGATGTTTAGGGAACTGGAGAATGTTCCTTTGTTCCAAAGCTCCAGAGAGTTCTGTGGAGGAGCTGACACTCAGCCTAGGAAACCCAAGAAATGGGCTGTCAGGTTAGAACTAAAGCCAGGGCCCTTGCTGTGGTGTAGCGGGTAAAGCTACCGCCTGCAGTGCTGGCATCCCATATGGGTGCCACTTGAAGTCCCTGATGCTTCACTTCCGATCCAGCTCTCTGCTATGGCCTGGGAAAGCAGTAGAAGATGGCCCAAGGCCTTGAGCCCCTGCACCCATGTGGGAGAACCGAAAGAAGCTCCTGGCTCCTGGCTCTGGGTTGGCATAACTCTGGTCATTGTGGCCATTTGGGGAGTGAACCAGCGGATGGAAGATCTTTCTCTCTCTTTCTGCTTCTGCTCTCTCTAACTCTGCCTTTCAAATAAATAAATAAATAAACCAAAGACAGAGGATGCCCCAGGAGAGTCCAGCCCCCACTGAGGGCATCCCCCACTCCAGGAAAAAGTGCAGCTGGGGTGGCCCAGTCTGGCCTGGGACCAACTTCAGCAGAGATGGTTTGTGTGGCAAACATGGTACATTTTTATTTCTTTTAAAATGTTTATTTATTTATCTGTATTTACCCAAAAGGCAGAGAGAGAGAGAGAGAGAGAGAGAGAGATCTTCCATCTGCTGGTTCACTACTCAAATGCCCATAACAACTAATGCTGGGCCAGGCTGAAACCAGGAGTGCAGAACTCCACCGTAGTCTCCATGTGGGTGGCAGGGGCCCTAGCACTTGAGCCACCACCTGTGGCACCAGCAGGAGCTGGGTCGGATGCTGGACTCCAACCAGCACCCTGCTATGGAATGCAGGTGTCCCAAGATGCAGCTGGAGCCACCGTGCCACAACACCTACCCTGGTAAGCACGATGCATTTTTAAATGTTTGACTCTTAGTAAGTTGCCAACCTTGAAAGATCTGGAGATTGCACATTAACAAGTAAGAAAACCAAATGTCCAGATTCCACTGACACATCAGAAGATCTGGCACAACAGGCTGACACAGAGTGTGGCCTTAGCGAGCCCCCATCAGGCCCGGGCCCTCCCTGCCTGGCCTCTGCAGCCATAGATGCTGCCATCTCAGCACACATGGATAGTTCTCCACCTTGTGCTTGGCCTGAGGGACTCTGAGAAAGTGCCCACACCCAGGCTCAGACCGGCTCAGTTAGAATGAGGGCCCAGGGAGGGAGGTGGACTCAGAAGGTTTTCAGTCCTGGGTATCCCACTGCAGCCATGGTTATGGATGGCTGGGCCAGGGCCATGAAAGGCGAATGATGAATTCTTCTTGAAGTTCCAGAGGGGTTCAGGCTGCAATTTCAGAAGTGCTTCTTTGGGGCTGGCGTTGTGTGGTGGGTTAAGCCACCTTCTGCAGCACCCACATCCCACAGGGGTGCCGGTTCCAGTCTCGCCTGCTTCACTTCCAATCCAGCTCCCTGCTAATGTGCCTGGGAAAGCAGTGGAAGATAGCCCAGGTGCTTGGGGCCCTGCACTGTTGCAGCCATTTTGAGAGTGAACCAGCAGATAGAAGACTTGTCTATCTGCCTCTGTCTCTCTGTAACTCTGCCTTTTAAATAAATACATCTTTTTTTAAAGTGCTTCATTATATCCAATATGAATCTGTTTTTCTGTTACTCCATCCATCTAAGCATCTCACAAGTTCATAGTCATTTCTCTCCCTAAAACGGCTTCTGCTCTGCTGGCTTCTCTCCTTTCTACTTCACTATTTTGGTTGTTTTGTTGCTTTGTCCTGAAATCCATGGCCCCACTCCAATTTCTCCACATTCCCTTTAAGTACAGGCGCAAAAGCGGGAACAATGTCCCAACCACGATTTGACTAGAGAATTCAACCGAAGTCTTTGTTTCTGGTTCTGTAAGGCCATACTTAATATCTCAGAGTCAAATTAATTTCTTTTCAAAACATTTTTACTCAAAGCGTAATCTGGTTTTTATTAACAAGGACTTCGTTTGCAAAATCTAAGGACCCACATTCCAAGATGGAAAAATCAAGATTGGGGGCAGATTCAAGCACCAAATATCAAGACTCAGTTTTTGGGGTAGGGCCAAGACCTGACATATACAATGAAAGGAGCCATGTCATATGTCCTTAACAGCTTTAGTTCTTTACCCGTCTAATAATTTATGATTAATTGATTATTAGTCTGTTTGCAATTTCTGAGCTACAATAGATTACTGCTTTTCTGAGGATTATTTAAAAAATTTGCCTATCTTGTAGGTTTTGCCTTTCTTTCCTACTTGTTCACATTAAACCAATCCCCTATCGCCAGGTTAACAGAAACGCTGTGTAGCAGGAGATGGGAGGGGGTGGACCAGCACTACTGACTGTTTTGATACTTTGTTATGCAATTCTGTGGATGAGAAAGGGAAAGCCGCAAACTTTAAGCAGCTGGTTCACAATTTCTTGTCCACCCTCCCACACTGGATGGGTCCTGGCTCTGGCAAGCACCTGTCGGGATGGTGAGGGCTTCCATGGCTTTTAGACCCTGACCGCGGAGACACCACATCAGGAAACCGGGCCGCAGGGGCGGTGCGCACCGGCTTCTCTCTATCACACCCTCCGCTGAGACAGACGCACACGGACGCGCACCGGCAACCTTGAACGTGACATTGTGGAGCCACTTGACTGTTGACCATTCCCCGAGACCCCGCCTAGGAAAAAGCCGCGGCTCCTCACGAAACGTGCAAACCATGATGCCAGCTCTGGAAAGCCGGGAAAATAGTCCGGAATTAAACATAAAAACTAAATTGAACTTTCCAAGATCTCCTGTAGCCATCAATAGGAAGCCGAAAGATAACGCACTCCGATCTCACTCACACGCTGGGGAGACACTGAGCGCAAAGCCGCCTATCCCGCGAGAGCAAACGCAATGCGAGGGGATGCGCAGGGAAGAAGCGGGCCCACGAGGCTTTGGGATCCCGGGGACGCCAGCACCCACAGTCCCAGGGGCGCACCGCCGCCACACCCGCGGCCCCGCCGGACCTGCTGCACAGCCACAGAGGGAAAATGAGCCTTGCCCCATTGTTTCAGGCCAGTCGCAAAACACGCGGCGTCTCCCATTCCTCTAAAATCACTCCAGGGATTGGGCACAGAACCGGGTCGGCGCCTCGCGCCACCGAGGCCCAAGGTTCTTTTCCTTTGTGTGTTGGTCCCCAAAGCAGCTGCAGGTTCCCCAGTCCCTCCCGCGGCCGGCCGAGGCGTGGCGAGGCGCGCACCGAGGGCCCTCCCGCAGCCCGGCCCTGGCGCGCCCGCCCCTCTGGCCACCGAGACTCACCCTTGCCGGGGGTTCCCACAGGGCGCTCGCTCCCCCAGCTCGCCCGGGCAGTCGGAGGGACGGCGCGCGCTCCCGGAGTCGCCTTTCAGGCGGCGAGAGGGGGTAAGCAGGCGGCCGGCTGCAAGCCCCTCATTTCCCTCGAGCTCGCTTGAAACGCGCCCCGGTGCCGCCCCGGCAGCTGCGGGTCTTAATAGCTCTGGGGCCAGCCCGGCCCTCCCCCGGAGAGGCGCGCAGACGCCAGGCGGGGGGACCCGGTCTGCCCGCCGCTGTCGCCGCCGCTAGGGTGACTGCAGGAGCAGAGCAGGCAAAGGCTGAAGAGCCAGCCAAGAATTCTCCAGAAACCGCCGCTCTTCTCCGCGCGCTCCGAGCACACATCTGATCCCTCCCCAGCAGTATTTTGGAAACAAAACGTGAGGCAAACACTCGTGCAGTGACCCCAACGTGCCGCCACCCTCAGCCCTATTTCGATTTCAGTTTTCGGGGCACAGGCGGGATGCCCTGGGCGCCCAGCGCGAGAAGCGCCTAGGGCGC
This sequence comes from Sylvilagus floridanus, assembly GCA_949820135.1. Classification (NCBI taxonomy): domain Eukaryota; kingdom Metazoa; phylum Chordata; class Mammalia; order Lagomorpha; family Leporidae; genus Sylvilagus; species Sylvilagus floridanus. Next base: position 20,104,049 of record OX463238.1, on the reverse strand, counting down.
TTTGCTTGGCGCGGCGGGCGCGCGCGCCTGCCCCCAGCACTCAGGACCTTACTGTCTCGGGGAGCTCCGTGGCAGTGCCTCGTTGGCCCGGACCATTTCCAGCGCAGGCTGCTCTTCCCTCGCAGGCCGCGCGGTATTACCAAGCTGGGAAGAACCGGTGGTCCTGTCTGGCCGATGGCAAGTCAAAGAAAGCTATTCCACCGAAAGTAGTGTGTGAGAGCAAGTAGAGACATTAGCAGGCCGATCCTGGCGCAGGGCGGCCCCCCAGGGACCCGGCCCCGCCTCCGGCGAGCCGGGTCTGGCGTGCTTGGCTCGCTGCACCTGCTTCTGCCGGGGGTGGTTTCCGTGGAAACCCAGGAGAGCAGGTTCTTCCTCCAGACGCACGGTTTCTCTGACAACTGAGACTCAGCGCTCTGCATTCCAAGGAGGATGTCGGTGGGTGCCGGCTTTGAAGCACAGACTTGGGGAGATGCGCGAGGGTAGCCGGGCAGCAGTAGGAAAGCTGTGATGTTGAGGAATACAGTCGGAGCTGCAGGGGCCTGGGAGGGAGGCAGGGGTGTTGGTAGCATGCACCCCTTCCCACCGAGTGAGTTTATTTTTAAAAATATTCATTTCTTTGAAAGGCAGAGAGACAGGGTCTGTCTGTGGTTCACTCCTCAAATGCCTGCAGTAGTCAGGGCTGGCCCGGAGGAAGCCGGAGCCAGGAACTGAATCGGGGTCTCCCGTGTGGGTAGCAGAGTACTTGAGCCGTCACCGCTGCCTCCGCTCTGGAATGCAGAGCAGAATGCAGCCTTGTGCCCAAGCACTCTGAAACAGGGGCAGGCGTCCCAGGCGGTGGTTTAACCCCTAACACCGCCGCCCCGCCTCCCCATCCGCGCCACGATGCTTTAAAAATGGTGAAACGTTGAAATTTATGTTCATTTTATTTTGCAAAGAATGTGAATGAGTTTTTCAAAATGATAAAGTACACAAGTGAAGGACATGATGTTGAGTGAAATAAGGCAGGCCAGAGACAAACACCGCATGTTCTCCCTTCCATGTGGAGCTAAATTAAAAAAAAGAAAAAAGAAAAGAAAAAAGGAAATGCCTGTGTGTATCAATATTACTGCAAATACCATTTTGTAAAAAAATTTTTTTAAATTCATTTGCGAGGTAGCGTTAGAGAGAGGGAGAGACAGAGAGGTTTTCCATTCCCTGGTTCACTCCCCAAATGGCCACATGGCTGGAGCTGAGCTCATCTGAAGCCAGGAGCCAGGAGCTTATTCAGGGTCTCCCATGTGGGTGCAGGGGCCCAAGCACTTGGTTCATCCTCTACTGCTTTCCCAGGCCATAGCAGAGAGCTGGATTGGAAAAGGAGTAGTCAGGACTAGCTGGCGCCCATATGGGATGCTGGTGCCACAGGCAAAGCCTTAGCCTACTACATCACAGAGCCGGCCCTGTAAAACTTTGTTTCATGTGTTTGTCAAGGCAATGGTTAAGAATGTTATATTACTATAGTTTTAATGATCTGTGATTACTTTAAAATTTCCTGCATATGGGTGAGATGGCCATTTTCCCACTCAATTATTGTTTATAGCCATTGTATGTATTCCCACTAAACTAGGGTCTTTTTTGTTTTTAACTTGCTAAACTTCTTATTTGATAAAGTATTAAGCCTTTTAACTATAATGTAAATCTAAAATGTGCTATCTCAAAAACTAAAAAAAAAAAGGGGGGGGAGGATGGGAAGAATAGAGAGGGTGGAAGAGAGGGAATATCATTATGTTCTTAGCATTGTAGCTACAAATCACACAGAATCTGTTAAAAACTAATGAAAAATTAAAATTTTAAAAAAATTTTTAAAAATTAAAAAAATTAAAAATTAAAAAAAGAGGATCACTTTCAATGAATGATTCAGTACACCATAGGAAAAGAGAATTGTGCATTGTAATCTTAGGTTTACACAAGCACACAGAGCAGCACGTGCAAACTTTTGAAAATACTAAGGCTCACTTCAGTGACAAAATTAACTTCAACGTGATGAAGTTTTATCATTTATCACAGTCTCATGAAGTGCAAGAGCTTATGAAGAAGCTGTTACTGACAGTAGCTGGTTTTGCCTGAAATTATGAACCACATGCAGGCATCTTCTGAAACATTCAAGTTTGAAATTCTACCACGTTTCTTTTGCAAAACAGACCAGCTACAACAAAATTGAAGCCATTGGCTAAAGGATGAGGAAAATAAAAACACACAAAAAAATGCAACAACAGTAAAAACCCCTGGGTTTGTTCTCAAGATTTTCCACACAAATATTAATTTCATTTCACATTTCTGCTAAAATTCACAGCCATAGATTAACAGCCACATGACAATGGGACTTCAGAAGTGCCAAACCATGCAACATTTGTATTAATGTCTTTAATTATTTACCATAGTCTGCATTTACCAAGGGAGATTCCACTGGCTTTCCAATGACTTCCAACAGTCTCTTCAGCTTCTTTAAAGAACAAACCCAGGGGGACTTCATGGGAGTTATATCTAACTGTGGGTGATCTCCTAAATAGAATAAGTCAACAATTGTTCTGAATATAACCGCCCACCATAAGGCTGTGATGAACATATAGTAACAAAATTTTATTCTTTACTTTAGATGAAGGTTTGGGTAGGGGAGATCAGAGGTGTGGATGATAGTTACATAAAATGTAGATGTTCATAGGCTACTTTGTTACTCCTGGGTATGGATATGTCTGCAGTCTGCAGAGGGGTACCAAAAGGCAAAAAGAAACAAATTAATGAGCTTGCATGCAAGGCATAGCAGGGCTATAAATGTACACATGCCCCATAGTGGTTTTTCTTTATGATAAATTATTAAAAGGCATTCCTGAAAGTTCATGGAAAATGGAATTAAAAGATAAGTTCATTCAAGACCCCTACTTTACATCTTATATAAACAACTCAAAATGGACCAAGGATCTGAATTTACAACCTGATGCCATCAAATTACTAAAGGAAAACATTGCGGATACTCTGCAAGACATTGGCATAGGTGAAGACTTCTTGGAAAAGACCCAAGAAGCACAGGCAATCAAAGCCAAAATTGACAAATGGGATAACATCAAGCTAAGAAGTGTCTGTATTGAAAAGAAACACTCAGCAAAGTTAAGAAGCAACAGACAGCATGGGAGAAAATATTTGCAAACCATGCAGCTGATAAAGGATTAATATCCAGAATCTATAAAGAGCTCAAGAAACTCAACAACAACAAAATAAACAATTCAGTTAAGAAATGGGCAAAGAACTGAACAGGCATTTTTCTTTTTTTTTAAACTTTTTTAAAAAGATTTATTTTATTTATTTGAAAGCAGAGTTACAGTGAGAGGTAGACACAGAGAGAGAAGTCTTCCATTCTCTGGTTCACTCCCCAGATATCCACAACAGCCGGACCTGGGCTAATCCGAAGCTAGGAGTCAGGAGCTTCTTTTGGGTCTCCCACATGGATGTAGGAGCCAAGGACTTGGGCATCTTCTACTGCTACCCCAGGCCATAGCAGAGAGCTGGATCAGAAGAGGAGCAGCTGGGACTAGAACTGGCACACATATGGGATGCCAGTGCTTCAGGCTAGGGTGTTAATCTGCTGCACCACAGTGCTGGCTCCTGGGCTTTTTTCTAAGGATGAAATTCAGATGGCCAACAGACACATGGAAAAATGCTTAGGATCACTACATATCAGGGAAATGCAAATCAAAACCACAAAGAGGTTTTACCTCATCCCCGTTAGAATGGCTATTGTACAGAAATCAACAACCAATAAATAGTGGTGAGGATGTGGGGAAAAAGGTACCCTAATCCATTGTTAGTAGAAATGTAAACTAGTATAACCATTGTGGAAGATGGCAAGGAGATGTCTCAGAAGCTGAAAATAGATATACCACATGACCCAGCAATCCCACTCCTGGGAATTTACCTAAATGAAATGAAATCAGCATATTAAAGACTTATCTGTACCTCCATGTTTATTGCAGCTCAATTCACAATAGCTAAGATATGAAATCAACTCAGATGTCCATCAACTGGTGACTAGATAAAGAAATTATGGTGTATATACACTATGGAATACTACTCAGCCATAAAAAGAATGAAATCCTGTCTTTTGCAATAAAATGATGTTACTGCAAGCTATTATACTTATAAAAAAGAGCCAGTCCCAAAGAGACAAATACCATGTGTTTTCCCTGATCTGTGGTAATTAATGAAGTACCAAAAAATGTAATGTATATGAGTGAAATTGACATTTTGAGATTTGATGATTGTTTACAACCCTTATCTCTACTGTTGAGGAACAGTTTTTTTCTCTCTTCTTTTTTTCTTCTTACTACTTGTTGAATTATTTACTTAGTGTAGGGTTAATATTATGAAAATATTATATTATTATATTATAAAATATACTGGGGGAAGATCATTGTAAAATTAGATTTTTAAAAATTTACTTGAAAGGCAAAGTTAAAGAAGTTGAGGAGGAGGAGGAGGAGAGAGAAGAGAGAGAAGAGAGAGAAGAGAGAAGAGAGGGAGACATATCTTCCATATACTGGTTTACTTCCCAAATGGCTGCAATGGCCACAGCTGGGCCAAGCCAAATCCAGGAGCCTGGAGCATCTTCCAGGTTTTCCACATAGGTGCAGAGGCCCAGACACTTGGTCCTGCTTTCCCAGGCACATTAGCAAGGCTCTGGATCAATAGTGGAGCAACTGGGTCTCAAACCAGTGCCCATATGGGATGCTGGCATCCCAGGTGGAGGCTTAACTTGCTATGCCACAGCTCTGGCCCCACTGTAAGAGTTAAAGGAAGGAATGGAAATGAAGGAGGATACAGGGCAGGATTGGAAGTATCATTATGCTCTTAAGTCAGTATATATGAAATATATGATATCTGTTTACCTTTAAAAAATTAGAAATTGAAAAAATATTTATTTACAAAGTTTTTTGTAAAAGAAAAGTTTACTTTGGTACAAAAAGTTTTTTAAAATATTATTATTTATTTATTTGAGAAGTAGAGTTAGAGAGAGAGGGAGAGACAGAGGGAGAGAGATCTTCCATCCACAGGTTCACTCCCCAGATGGCCACAATGGCTGGAACTGAGCTGATCTGAAGACAGGAGTTTCTTCTGGGTCTCCCACGGAGGAGCAGGGGCCCAAGCACTTGGGTCATCTTATGCTGCTTTCCCAGGCCATAGCAGAGTTGGATCAGAAGAAGAGCAGCCAGGACTTGAACCACCACCCGTATGGGATGCCAGCACTGCTGGTGCAGGCTTAGCCCACTACTCCATAGCGCTGGCCCACAAAAAGTTTTTGAAACCCATGCATAGATTTTTCATAAACATATTTCTAATATAATTTTTGAATACTCATGTATATTCCATATCTAATCTTTAAAAAGTTAAAAATCTGTGGTAAATTTGAATTAATAAGATTTTACTATACATATTATGATCATATGGTGATATTCCTTAGCCTCTGAGTTGAGACCAATAAATACAAAATACATCTTTTAAAAATTTTATTTATTTGAAAGGCAGAGTTACAGAGAGACAGAAAGAGAGAAATCTTCCATCTGCTGGTTCACTCCACAGATGGTTGCAATAGCCAGAGCTATGGCCAAGCCAAAGCCAGGAGCTTCATCTGGGTATCCTGTATGGTGGCAGGGGTCCAAGCACTTCAGCCGTCTTCTGCTGCTATCCCTAGGCTATTAACAGGGAGCTGGATAGAAAATGGAGCAACCAGGACTCGAACTGGTGCCCAGTGGGATGCTGGTGTTGTAGGTGGCAATTACCCTCCATGCCATGACACTGGTCCCAAAAAGTATCTCTTTAAAAGGTATACATGCATTTCTGAAAAGTGCCATATGCTACCAGTCTTTCATAAAGTAAGTGATAGTTCCATATTCTAAGGAAATGGCTTATGTAAAAGAAATAGACAGGAAAATGTTTTCATAAAGCAAAAAGACCTTTTCAAGCTGAAAAGGGTAATCTATGTTTTGAAAATTCACATTGTACCCTGGGTCTTCTTTGAAGCATGTAATTTTTTTAAGAGTAACTCTTTATTTAAAAATTTATTTCTCTGAGAGGCAGAGAGAAAGAGAGAGTGAGAGTGAGAGCGAGAGAGAGACAGAGAGAGAGAGAGCAAGAGCGCTTCCACCTGCTGGTTCATTCCCCCCAAATGCCTGCAATGGCTGGGGCTGGGATCCAGGAACACAGAACAGGTCTCCCACGAGAGTGGCAGGGACTCAAGCACTCGAGCCATCACCCCCGCCTCCTGGGGTCTGCATTAGCAGGAAGCTGGCGTCAGGAGCCAGGCTCCCCCACCCTTCTTTGGCTTTACAGCAAGCTTAACAGTGCTTTGAAAGAAGACAATTTTTAAAAATGGACTTAAGATGCGGACAGATATTTCACTAAAGAAAAGCTATGGAAAGCAAATAACCACAAGCAAAGATGTTTAGCATCATTGATTATTTGGGAAATGCAGGTGAAAACCACAGTGAAATTCTACTGGATAAGAATGGCTAATGAATGAAAAACAAGACTGAAAATGCCAAGTGCAGTATTTGCAAGAACATAAGACACCTGGAATGCTCACACATTGCTGGCAGCAGCGAGCCAATTTGGGAAACAATGGAGCTGTTGCTCATGAAACTAAACATACATGTCCCACGCGTGTCCATCTGCTATTGCCGTAACAAACCACCGCGACTTTGGATAAAGCCACGTGCATTTGTCAGCTCACAGTTCTAGAGACAGGAAGTCTGGAGCAGGGTGGCTGGGTTTCATGGAACCGAACTGTGGGCTGGGCTGTAGCCTCCCCTGGCTCCCCTGTAGCCACTGCCAAGTTCACCCAGGTACTTAGCAGAACTGAGTCCGGCGCTGTTGAAGGACTGAGGTCTCCCCTTCCTTGCTCGTCAGTGGGGAGCGGGGAGGCCTCTGGCATCAGGCCAATGCATTGGATCCCTCTAGGCTTCCAGTCTCTCTGACTTCCTTCTTTGCTTACTGGCCTTGGTAAGACTCACCTGATTAGATTAGGTCACACACAGAACCCCCCCCCCCCAACCTTTGCCATGTAGGACAACATGCTCCTAGGAGTGACATCCATCACATCATTGTCACACATTTCACTGACACTCATAGATACTCAAGGGCCAGAATCATGGGGGGGTCACTCTTGGAATTCTGTTTACCAAGCCACGTGACCCAGCCATTCTACTCCTGGGTATATGGTGACCCAAGGGAAATGATACTGCATGCCTACCCAAAGACATGTAGGTGACTACTTGCATCAGTTCTATTTTTTTAATTTTAATTTTTTTAAAGATTTATTTTATTTATTTGAAAGACAGACTTACAGAGAGAGGTAGAGACAGAGGGGTCTTCCATCTGCTGGTTCACTCTCCAGTGACCAGAGCTGAGCAGATCAGAAGCCAGGAGCCAGGAGCTTCTACCAGGGCTCCCATGCAGATACAGGGGCCCAAGGACTTGGGCTATCTTCCACTGCTTTCCCAGGCCATCTTCTATGGCTTTCTTAGGCCATAGCAGAGATCTGGATTGGAAGTGGAGCAGCTGAGACTAGAACCGGTGCCCATATGGGAAGCCAGCCCTTCAAGCCAGAGCTTTAACCCACTGTACCACAGCGCCCGCCCCATCAGTTCTATTTATAAAGGCTAGAAACCAGAAAGAATTCACATGTGCACCAGCTGGTGAATTGAGGAAAAAATTGCAGTTTATACATCTGTTATGTAGGAAGTCAGATATGAGCTTATGTGTGTGACAAAGGCCTAAAGAGAAGACGTCTATGTCCAGCATATGCATCTCAAAGTCATCGCAATAACGTTTCAGGGGCAGCCAGTTTTCGCATCCTGCCCTGCTCCCTCCTACCTGATAACCTGTCAGGTGGGGGTCCCTGCCCCTTCTACCTGATAACCTTCCAGGTGCAGCCCAGTATCTGCACTTCAAATGCCCTCCCTGCCCTTCCTCTAATGGGGGCAGTGCCAGCCAGACTTCCCCCTGTCTGATAAAACTCAGATAGAAGTTTTTCTATTTACATCCAAAAAGCCCTTTGTTCCAAGAGGAGCAGAGGCAGGAGGGCAAGGCCCATCCCCTTACAAACCCCCGGCCTCAACCGAACTGCATGCTCAGCCCTCTGCCTCTCTGCTGAGCCACCCGTAATCTCTCCACTCAACCATGTAACCTCGCTCTTCCCCAGTCCGAGCGACTGGGCACTCTCTCTCAGGTTCTGTCTGGAGAGGTGACCATCCGTTCTTACGGATGTCCCTTCCCTAATAAACTTTGCTATTTTACTCTCCACTACCCTCTGTCTCATGCCTGAATTCTTTCTTGCTCGAAGACAAGAACCCTGCCATTCACCGCTAACACATCTGAATGAACACTCTCAACAACAGAGAGGCTCCTGGTGGACACCAGATCTCAAAGCACATTGTTGGGGGCAGCACTGTGGCGTGGCGAGTAAAGCTGCCGCCTGCAGTGCTGGCATCCCATATGGGTACTGGTTCAAGTCCTGGCTGCTCCACTTCCAATCCAGGTCTCTGCTATGGCCTAAGAAAGCCATAGAAGATGGTCTAAGACCTTGGGCCTCTGCACCCATGTGGGAGACCGAGAGAAACTCCTGGCTTTGGATCTGCTCAGCTCCCAGCCATTATGGCCATTTGGGGAGTGAAGGAAAGAGGATGGAAGACCTCTCTCTCTCTCTCTCTCTTTCTCTCTCTCTGCCACTGCCTTTCTAATAAATAAGTAAATCTTAAAAAAAGAAGCACATTGTTGAGTGAAAGAATTCAGACACCAAAGGTTGTGCACCATGTAATTTAAATCATATGAAATTCTAGAAGAGGAATTCTAGAAGCAGGAGCAGATCAGTGGTCGCTGGTCCCAGACAGTGGCAGGAAGCACCCTGGTGCAGGGACACAGTGGATCGGAGGTGAGGAGCAGGTGTCATCTCCTGACTGCGTGGTGTCTTCACACCCACACATTTCCCAGTACTCCACTGTGCTAGTAACATCAGTGAATACAGTCTATGCAAATTAGACCCCTGCCTTAGGCCATTTCCGGTTGCCAGCACCAGGTAATTTACAAGGAAGCAAGGTTCACTCAGCTCACAGTTTGGAGACTGGGAAGTCTGAGGTGGGGGAGCTGCCTCTGGTGGGTTCCCCACAGAATCCAGAGTTGGTGAGGGGCCTGTGGGGTGAGAGGGGTGTGGGGGTGCCCTGGGGGGTGGTATTTTGACGCTTGGGGCTTCCTTGTAGCCAACTGGGGAGTGAAACATCCCACGGAAGATCTCTCTGTGTCTCTTCCTCTCTGTCACTCTGCCAAATAAATAAGTAATTAAATCCTCTCCACTGACTTGGGTTTCAGTTCTAGGACCTGAGGGCCCCAGACAAACGTCCCAGAGCCTGTGTTTTCCTTGTGCCTCTTTCCCAAATTCCCTATTGCACCCCTCCTCCCCTTCCCTTTAGGCTTCTATGAGCAGAGGCTGTCTGGGTGGGGGTGGGGTGGGCGGCATGGGGGCAGGAGCTATTTGCCATTGGAGCAGAGCGCTGCCCCTGCCATGTCACTGCACATGCGACATGATGAGCCTATTTGTTGGTTGATGACGCTCCATGCCTGTGTGGAGCCACTGGCAGGGCTGGCACTGCTAGGGCAGATACACAGGGTAAAATCACTTTCCCTGCAGCTGCAGGAAGTAAGTACTGAATTCTTTGCATACCCTGACACATGGCAGGAGGTGCTGCTGGGGTGGAGACAAGGCCCTGCACAGCATCGAGTTTCTTCCTTTCACTCAGGGCGCATAAGCAAGTCCTCCGTCCTTACTGCCTGTGTTTGCATTTACTGGCTTGCAAACATCAGAAATGGACTCAGAAGAGGCAGAGAACCGCAGGGCTCTGGAGACGATTCTGTATTGTGGATATGGCGAATACTCTCAGACACAGGGAAGAGACACAGCAGTGCAAACACATGATGACGGCTAACACAGCTGTTTCTCTGGCCCAGTTCTGGTCCCGAGCTGTTTTTGCACGCTTTAGCTCTGAAGGTCCTGAAGGTGTCACTGGAGAAAAGAGCCATGGAAACCATGGGGTTCTTGTCTTCAGGCAAGAAAGAATTCAGGCGTGAGACGGAGAGCAAAGTAATAAGGCTTTATTAGGGATAGGGCATCGTTCAGAATGGAAGGGACAGAGAGAGAGAGAGTGAGCGCCCAGTCTCTCAGACTGCGGGAGAGAGGTGACATGGTTGAGTGGAGAGAATGCACCTGGGCAGGCCAGGTGGGCGGCTCAGCAGAGCAGAGAGCTGAGTGCAGTCTGTTCGGACTCCCGGCTTTTAAGGGAGTCTCCTTACCCGTCCCAGGACAAAGGATGGGGAGCCCTGGGCAAAGGCTTTGTTTGGTGAACATTAGAAAATTCCTACCCAGATTTGCCAGCACTGGGCAGAGCAGAGGGGCTTCCCTGAGTGTCTGGGAAGGCTTACTGCCCCCGTTCGCAGGTCAGGTGACCTGTTTGGTCCTGAGGAGAGAGAGTTCTCCTGGGAGCTTTCCTCTGGGGAAGGTCAGCAGGGTCTGAGCAGGACTTGAAGAGCAAGATGCAGGGCTTCTGGGGCTTCAAAGCAGACGGTGGTCTCTTCAGGCCCTTCACACACACACACACACACACACACACACACACACAGGCTGATTCTTAACTTCCTACCTAACGAGATACCTTCTTAGGCACTGAAGCGATGGTGCCACGGTTCTTTGCGTTGTGCAGGGTCAGCTCTGTAGTGATCAGGTTTGAAGGGTGCCTCCTTTTCACACGGTTCACCCAAGACATCTGGTGGCAGATCTAACACTTCAGTGCCAAACCCATGCGGGGCTTAGCACTTGGGAGAGGAGCCTATCTGTGAGGATTTCACATTCTCTTGCACCAAAATAAACTTATCTTTGAATTCCTTTTGGCACGAACCCTTTGAAGTACCCTGGGACATGCGATGCCTTGCAGAAACTAAGAGAGAAAAGAAAATTTCTGCTAGCAATGGTTTTGTTTAATGGGAGAAAAGAGGCATTTAACACGCCTAGGCACAGGAAGGCTTCTGTCATCTCAGATGAGCGGCCAGCCACCAACCCGAACCCACCCACGGGCACCCTCGGCCAGACAAGGCCTGCAGCAGGGAGTAAAACCAAACTCAAAGGCCCGTCTGAGGGGGACGATAGAGCTGCTGGTGCGGATGAGCCCAGCGGGCACTTTCTCCTGCTAATCACGCCAGCTGTAGCGGCTAGGGTGCGTCCTGGGAATCCGTGTGCTGGACACTGAAGCCCTAAAGTGATCCATTAATGCTGTTGGGCTGTGGGGTCTCTCGTGGGTCATTCAGATTAGGTAAGGGCATTAGATAGGGGCCCTGTGATGGCATCAGTGGCTCCGCAGGGAGAGGAAGGGTGACTTGAGCCGCCGAATGCATGCGTGTCTGTCTCTCCCTGTCTCTCCCGCAGCAGCAGGGCCCTCACCAGAAGTCAGCCCTGTGCCCTGGGGTGTCTCAGCCTCCAGCGCCTGAGCTAAAGAAATCTCCATTCCCTAGGAATTCCCCTGTTATGGCACAGGATATGGAACGCTTCATCCAGGGCACCTGTGGTCAGCGAGTCTCAGCCAGAACCCAATCCTGGCTGTTCTGGGCAGGTGGGGCAGGGGTGGGACTCCAGGGCCTGGCCCCTGGTCTCTGGGAGCAGCTGCTGCCTCCTGCAGGCCATGGATGGCTTTGCTCAGAGACACAACCCAGTTCTTCCGGTCAATTCAGGCCTTGTGTCATTTTCTTTTAAATTTGAGAGGCAGACAGACAGACAGACTGGGAGCTCCCATACTCTGGCTGATCCCTCCAAGTGCTCAAGACATCTGCAGGGCAGAAGCTGTGAGCTAGGAATACCATCCAGGTCTCCCACGTGGTGGGCAGGGAGTCATCACCTGGTGCCTCTCAGGGTCTACATTAGCAGGAAGCTGGAGTCAGGAGTGGAGTTGGAGCTGGAGCTGGGTACAGAACCCAGGCGTATCCACGTGGGGCGTGTGCATCCTAGCTGGAGGCTTAGCCTGCCCTGCCCTGCCCACCCTGCTGCTGTCACCTTTACCCTCACACTTGGAATCCTCTCATCCTTTCCCCTAAAACATCCCTTCCAGTAACTCAGACTGAAGTACAAGGTCTTCAAAGCTTTCCTGGAAACTGCATGTTATATGAGAACACTATACATGATTTTCATTTTTTTTTGCACCAAAATTCACTTATCTTTTTTATTTTTTGACAGGCAGAGTGGACAGTGAGAGAGAGAGACAGAGAGAAAGGTCTTCCTTTTGCCATTGGTTCACCCTCCAATGGCCGCTGCAGCGGGCGTGCTATGGGTGGCACACTGCGCTGATGCAATGGCAGGAGCCAGGTGCTTCTCCTGGTCTCCCATGGGGTGCAGGGCCCAAGCACTTGAGCCATCCTCCACTGCACTCCTGGGCCACAGCAGAGAGCTGGCGTGGAAGAGGGGCAACCGGGACAGAATCCGGTGTGCCAGTGTCACAAGGCAGAGGATTAGCTATTGAGCCGCAGTGCCAGCCCACTTATCTTTTAATTCCATTTTTTCCCACTAACATTATACAGCTGCCTTATTACCATGGATGTTCAACTCTTGTCATGCTCTATCAACACTCTGCCACTAAATCCATCTAAAGAAAAGCTCCTTTAAAATAGGGGCTGGCATTGTGGAGTAGTGGGCAAAGTTGCCACCTGTGTTGCCAGTATCCTGTAAGGGCTCTGGTTCATATCCCGGCTGTTCCATTTCCGATCCAGCCCCTCGGTAATGGCCTGGGAAAAGCAGTGAAAGATGGCCCAAGTGCTTGGGCTCCCACACCCACGTAGGAGACCTGGATGAAGCGCCTGGCTCCAGTCTGGCCTAGCTCTGGCCATTGCGGCCATCTGGGAAGTGAGTCAGTGGGTGGAAGATCTTTATCTGTCTCTCCCTCTCTCTCTGTAACTCTTTCAAATAAATAAATCTTTCAAAAAAAATTTAATAAAGGAGAGAACCCACCCCTTTGAGACCTTCCCTTCCTTCTTTCTCCTATTTTAACATTTAAAAAAATACAGGGAGCTCCCCTAAGACATATTAACTAGAAATCAATGTACAAGGATTCTGTTCTCAGACACACAGCGATTCTTCATCTATGATTTGGCGGGTTGGATGTCAAGTTAACACCTGACTCTGTCTAGCAGGCTCAGAAACATTGCCTGAGTCACCTGCGTGACTCCGCAGCCTTAGCGCTGGGGAGGGGCCGGGGACGTGCGCTGGGAGCCACGGGGCTCGCACAGAGTCAGATCCAGAGGCTTCCAGACCTGCTCTCCTGGCTTGAGACAGGGAGGGGAGTTACCTGCTCTGTTTTCCTGTGGTTTCTCTTGGGGGTGGGGGAGGGCGGATCTGTCCTGACACAGTGGCAAAGGGGCCAGGGATGGAGCACCAGGCAGGCACCAGGGGATTTCTGGGACACTATAACGACCCCCTGGACAGCTGCAGCTCCTGGTGCCGTGCAGCTGACAATATTCCAAGAATAATTGAATAGCTCCCCTTTCTTAGGTAGCTCGAGCTCTTATTCTGTCTGCGTGCAGAAGGGAAAAAGGTCACTTTCTCCAAAACACAACTCTACTTCTGTGCCTTTTTAAATCTCCATCCTCAGCAGGTGATGGCTCAAGTACCTGGGCCCCTGCCACCTACATGGGGGTCCAGGATGGAGCTCCAGACTCCAGGCTTTGGCCAGGCCCAGCCCTGGCTGTCGTAATCATTTGGAGACTGAGCCATTAGATGGAAGATCTCTGTTTCACACTCTGTTGCTTTTTCAAATAGATAAAAATAAAATTAAAAAAAAAAATCAAGAGGGCAGATGTATCAAAAAGAAAAAGACAAACTCTCCATCTTTTTCCTTGCTTGGTGCAGCCAAGGGGCCTTGGCAGACTCCTGGGGTAATGGCACCTGTGACTTCCCAGACAATGAAGCACAGAGCATCACCCACGGCCACTGCTGCTGCTTCGCACCTGTGGCCATTTCCTGGGTGTCTCTTCATCAGCAATGACACAGGCGAGCCAGCCTCATGATTCTAGAAACATCTGCTGGCCATTTTCCCTCTGTCGTTAGCTGGTTCAAAGCAAACGTTAGCTGGTTCAAGTCCCTGTTCAGGGACTTGTGCCACAATCATTGTCCTGCTCAGCTTTTTTGACATCCCACTCTTGAAAATCATAATGATGGTGAAACACTTGAAATCCCACAGTGTTTTCCAACTAGCACAAAGAGCTGGGGGAAGAGGAAGAAATCCCTCACAGGTGTCTGCCCCTGGGGCCAAGAGCTTCGTCTCATCTACTCATGCGATACCACCTAGGTGCAGCCATTATGGCACAGCAGGTGAAGCTGTGGGCGCCTATATCCTATATCGAAGTGTCTGGATTGAGTCCCAGCTACGCTGCTTCTGATCCAGCTGTCTGCTCACATGCATCCCGGGAGCAGCAGGTGATGGCTCAAGTGCTTGAGTCCCTGCCACTCACACGGGAGACCCAGAGTTCCAGGCTCTTGACTTCAGCCTGGTCCAGCCTTGGCTGTTGCAGGCATCCCATAAGGGTGCTGGGTTCGAGTCTTGGCTGCTCCACTTCTGTTCCAGCTCTCTGCCTATGGGCTGGGAAAGCAGTAGAAGATGGCCCAAGTACTTGGGTCCCTGTATCCACATGGGTGACCCGAAAGAAGCTCCAGGCTCCTGGCTTTGCCTAGGCTCAGTTTCAGCCATTGTGGCTGTTTGGGGAATGAACCAACAGATGGAAGGCCCCTCTCCCCGCCTCTGCCTCTCTGTAACTCTGCCTTTCAAATAAATAAATAAATAAATAAATAAATAAATAAATATTTAAAAAAAAAAAAAGTAACTAGAGGGTCAGCAGGTTAAGCCACCACCTGCAACGGTGGCATCCCATATGGGTGCTGGTTTGAGTCCTGTCTGTTCCACTTCTGAACCAGCTCTCTGCTAATACTCCTGGGAGGGCAGTGAAACATGGCCCAAGCATTTGGACCTACATGGGAGACCCAGATGGAGTTCCAGATTCCTGGTTTTAGCCTGGCCTGGCCTCAGCCGCTGCCAGCATTCGGGGGGAGTGAATAACTGGATGAAAGATCTCTCTTTCTCTAACTCTGCCTTTCAAATAATTTTTTAAACTAATTACAATACAATTAACTTTGGCAAGAAAAATACCACCTATTATTGTTTTACTAATGTGAGAACTATTTTCATGATGGTGTTTTCCATTCTCACCTTTGCCCAATGCATACTTTTATATACTGGGTTATAGAAGGCACACGGTTTCATTGTCTGACATAGGAATTCCAGTTTTGACAGTTGCTTCTTTCTTTGCATCCCTTTCCCTTTGTTATATCATATGATCTGTATTTATAGCTTAGCAATTCTTTCCCTGCACTATGGTTATTATTTGCGTATCAATCTCCCCCCTCCCTGGAGAGACTGGGTCACAGTTACCTTTATGATCCCAGCCTCTGGCATGGTGTCTGGTACAGAGCTGGCACCTGGTAAGTGCCTGTGGAGTGTGGGGCTACAAGCACAGTGAATCAGAACAGGTTAGTGCAGACTGGGGCTTTTCCTGTTTCAGGGGCAGAGTCCAGGGTTCACAAAATCCTGGATGTTCAGCAAGGGGAGAACCTCATTTGCAAAGATGTATAAAAAGCATTCCAAAAACACAGTACATTCTCAGTGAGACAGAGCTGTCAGCTATACAGAAGACGTGCAAAGGCCCTGAGGAAGGAGAGTGCTGGGTGGATCTGGTGTGCCCGGCCCTGGGTCAGAGGCCTTTGGGTTCTTGCTGAATCCCTGGCCCTGAGGATTGCTGATGCTGAATGGGACTGAGAGGACCAGAGCTCCCAGGGCATTCAGCTCTCACCAGCTACAGCAACCAGGAGTACACGACACAATCCCTGAGACGGCTGTCAGCCTCAGCCAGAGCCTGCACTACACGAATGGATCAAGTTCAAAGACAGCAGCTAAACTAAAGGCAAGTGCGGTGGTCTCAGGGATTCTGGAAGATGGCCGTGGTGATGCCCAGTCTTTTATTTATTTATTTTTTATTTTTGCCAGGCAGAGTGGACAGTGAGAGAGAGAGACAGAGAGAAAGGTCTTCCTTTGCCGTTGGTTCACCCTCCAATGGCTGCCGCAGCCGGCGCGCTGCGGCCAGCGCACCGCACTCATCCAATGGCAGGAGCCAAGTGCTTTTCCTGGTCTCCCATGGGGTGCAGGGCCCAAGCACTTGGGCCATCCTCCACTGCACTCCTGGGCCACAGCAGAGAGCTGGCCTGGAAGAGGGGCAACCAGGACAGAATCTTGCACCCCAACTGGGACTAGAACCCGGTGTGCCGGCGCAGCAAGGCGGAGGATTAGCCTGTTGAGCCACGGTGCCGGTGCTGGCCCAATCTTTTAATCCCACCAATTCCATCGTGAAAACAGAGCAAAATGGAAAACCCATGGACAAGCTTTCTAAGGCAGTGAGAAGTTCAGCCAACCCCACAAACCCCAAACCACAGCAAGTAAGAGCAAACCACCAACACCCACCATCTGGGGAGAGAACCAGAGGATGGGAGATCCTGCTAGCGCGCGCTCTCTCTCTCTCTCGCTCTCTCGCTCTGTAACTTTGACTTTCAAATAAATACACAAAACCTTTTTTTAAAAAGAAAGTTTTTAAGAAAAGAAATGTAAAATAGCAATAGTATAGAAATTGCAAATACATCAAGACAAGAAAGGTTCCACCAAAGAGATCCCAACTATGACTTTTTATTTTAAAATGAGTGAAAAGACATGGAGAGAAAATTCAATTGACCAGGCATTTCTCCAAAGAAGACATATCAGACAAATGCCCACTAAACACATTAAAATACGCTCCACATCATTAGTCATCAGAGAAATGCCAAAGATACAAACCACAATGACAAGCTCCACCCGCTCGGAGAGCTATAATGAAACGATAATAGCAAGTGCTGGCAGGAAAGTGGAGAAGCCGCAGCCCTCATGCACGGTTGCTGGGGTTGGAAATGGTGCAGCCTCCCTGGAAAACAGCTTGGCAGGTCCTCAAAAAGTTAAACTTTCCCATATGATTCGATGATACATTTCTACTCCTAGATATACATCCAAAAGACTGGCAAACACATGTCCACAGAAAACCTGTGTGTGAACGCCCCTAGCAGCATTGTGGATAACAGTCCCAAAGCAGACCCAGCAATGCTGGATGGATGGAGAGATGGTGCTGTATTCACACCTGGAACACCATTTGGCTATAAAAAGTAATGACAGTCTGATGCATGCCACAACACAGATGAATTCTTGAGAACAACACAGTAGGCAAAAACAGCCAGACACAAAGACCATCTAATGCGTGATTTCATGTAAGTGTCTGAATAGGCAGCTGTAAAGACAGAGTCCATTGGTGGCTGCCTTGGAATGGGGAAGAAACACGGAGTGGCTCCCAAGGGGCTTAGGGCTTGTTTTGGGGGTGATGTACTAGTGAGGCTGGTTGGGCAGAACAACATTTTTACATGAGGCTAACAGGTCCGTGTGAACTGAGCCTCCACAGAGTCCCTAGGACTTCCTCATTGTCCAGTTTTCCTCTCCCGTCTCCTCTTTCCTGTAATCACAAACTTGTATCTTCTATTGTCACACATGTCTGTGAATGCACTAAAAACCACTGAGTTGTGCACCTTAAATAGGTGAATTGAGGGGCCTGCAGTGTAGCATATGGGGTTATGCCTCCATCTACAGTGCCTGCATCCTATATGGGCACAGGTTCCTGTCCCAGCAGCTCATCTTCTGATCCAGCTCTCTGCTATGGCCTGGGAAAGCAGCAGAAGATGACCCAAGTGCTTGGGCCCCTGAACACATGTGGGAGACCCGGGGGAAGCTCCTGGCTTCAGCCTGGCCCAGCCCTGACCATTGTGGCCATTTGAGTGAACTAGTGGATGGAAGATATTCTCTCCCCCCACCCAGTAACTCTGCCTTTCAAGTAAATAAATAAATCTTTTAAAAAATTAGGCAAATTGGATGGCATGTGAGTTTTATCTAAAAAAGTTCTCATTTCAGAGAAGGAAGTTATAAAAGTCAGAAGAGTACAACATACATCAGAATTCGACAAACTCAGAAATGAGGCATCAGAACTCAGAATTAGAAACAGAAGGAAAAAATCATTTCAGGCATGAGAACTAAACTAGAAGAAATGATACAGTGAATAAAAATTACATATTCTGCTTTAAGAGAAATAAAAGGTAACAGGGAAAAGTTAGAAAAATTGAAAAGAACTAAAAAATTTCAAGAGAAAGTTGAGAAATACTGAAAACTCAGGAGATCTAACATATGGATAATAGGAGCTTCTAAAAAAATAAGTGAGGTAGGGGAAAAGAACAAATTCTGAAAATCATAATGCAAACAAATTGCCTTAACAAATTGCCAAACAAATTGCCGCCGCCGCAGCTCAATAGGCTAATCCTCCCCCTTGCGGTGCCAGCACACCAGGTTCTAGTCATGGTTGGGGCACCGGATTCTGTCCCGGTTGCCCCTCTTCCAGGCCAGCTCTCTGCTGTGGCCAGGGAGTGCAGTGGAGGATGGCTCAAGTGCTTGGGCCCTGCACCCCATGGGAGACCAGGATAAACACCTGGCTCCTGGCTTCGGATCAGCGCAGTGCGCCAGCTGCAGCGCGTCGGCCGCAGTGGCCATTGGAGGGTGAACCAACGGCAAAGGAAGACCTTTCTCTCTGTCTCTCTCTCTCACTGTCCACTCTGCCTGTCAAAAAAATAAAATAAAACATATTTGTGAGTACACATCCAAGGAACACAACATGCATCTTGAATGTTCACTGAGCAATTGACACCAAGATAGACAGGTGTCCTAGTAAAATCATTGGGCATATTTAAAAAAGAAATTCCTAAGAAAAACCATTAAGAGATTTATGAGAGAAAGAAAATGAAATTTTGTTCAGAAGAAAGTGGAAAAATAGCAGTGGGCATTTGTACCGCGTTGAGGCAGTGATGAGATGCTTAGGTGTGAGTCCTGGCTCCAGCCTCGATTTCCAGTTCCTGCTACTGCACAGCCTTGGAGGCAGCCGGGGATGACTCAAGGGGTTGAGTCCCTGCCACTCACGTGCACGACCTGGATTGGGTTCCCAACTCCCAACTTCCGCTCGGCCCAGCCCTGACTATTGTGAGTATTTGGGAAGTGAACCGACAGGTGGAAGATCTTTGTGTGTCTTTCTCTGCCTTTCAAACAAATAAACAAAAAAGAAAATGGAAAACCATTTTAAGATATTCAAGGAAAGAAGATGTGAGCCCGAAACTTGGCATGCAGCAAAACTGAGTTTTGGTGAAGGATACGGACTGTCATCAACACGTCAGGATGTATGGACTGCTGCTTCCATAGCCTTTCCTGAGGAATCTGCTGGAGAATGAGTCTCGGACAGCCAGAGTGATTAGAGCTCAGTCGATAAGCAGACTGCTGGGGGAGCATCAGGTACAGATCGCCCGTACAAAGGTCACAGGAAATGCCTACTATGAGAAGCTTCTTTATGACAAAAAAAACTTTTAATTTCACTTTTCCATGATCTTCTTTTTAAAGAAAAGAGTTACTTCTTTATTTGGCAGGGGAGAGAGAGAGAGAGAGAGAGAGAGAGAGAGAATCTTCCATCCTCTTGTTTACAAATAACTGCAGCAACCAGTGCCAGACCAGCCCAAGCCAGGAGCCTGGAACTCCATCTGGGTCTCCCATGCCAGTGTAGATGCCCAAGGACTTGGGCCATCTTCTGATGATTTCCCAGGTGCATTAGTGGGGAGCCTGATTGGAAGTAGAGTAGCCAAGACTTGAACCGGCACCCATATGGGATGCTGGCATTGCAGATAGTGGCTTAACCTGCTGAGCCACAACACTGGCCCCTCCAGGAACTTTTTGAAATATTCCCCATAATTAAAACTAAATGAATGTTAAAAAGGTGAGTATGCACTATGTCCAGGCTATATGTACAGACACTGTAGATACAGAACCAACCTAAAATATAAATGGGGGAGAATGGAACCAGCACATGCTGAACACTCTAAGATATTCTCAGTAACTTTATTGATGTCGGCACTGATGTGATGCTGAGACTGCTATCTTGTGATGCCAGCTGCAGTAAAAGAGTAATTATGGAATGTACACATTTTCTCATCCCTTGAGAATCAAGTGTGGCAGTGTGTGAAGAAAATAAGCACAGATCCACAAGCGATTACAGTTAAGAAAGGTACAAGAAAGTCACCCAATAAGCCCCAACTTTACAATTCTGTGAATATTTCAATGCCATGTTCTTTATTTCAAAGTTAGCACACATGGTATATTTATAGCTCTATTGAAGTCTTTATATGTGCCCTATATATAGGATAATGGAACATAATGGGTTAAGCAAAATAGCTGATATCCAGGTTTGAATCTGTAAGTATTTTATCTGTCTACTGAATCTATCTATCTACAGCTGAAGCCCAGGGACAATCACCAATCTAATTGCAATGAATGATTCCTGCAAAAAGAAATGAGGCCAGGTCAGGAAGCCTTAAGGGCTGATTCTGAGGTCAGAATGTTACTTAAAGCAATTGTCATTCTATGAGTCTGCTGTATGGACTGCATTTCAGGCATGGAAAGCCAAGACACTGTGGCAAAAAATATTCTACATGAAGGATCTCTGTGAGTGAGACCCCAGCAGAAAGAAGTGGTCATCAAAGAAGGCTGTACTTTTCTCTAAAGGGAGGAGAGAATTTCCACTTTGCTTATGGCCTTGTCTAAAATACTGATGGAGTTTGTGGACTCAAAAGGCTTCCATAGCCTGGGCAGATCATGTCCAGGGCCTCAGGTGGTCACTGACATCATACATATGAGTGTTAATTGTTAAATCAACAACAGGAGTCATTGTGCATTAACTCCCCATGCAGGACCTCTGTCCTCATTGAGTTGTATTATGAGAGTTAACTGTAAAACTAGTTCTCAGTTTGTGTGTGTGTGCAAACTGTTGAAACCTTTACTTAGTATAGAATCAGTCTTCTGTGTGCAAAGTTAATTGGAAATGAATCTTAATGGAGAACGGGACTGGCAAGGGGAGATGGAGGGGTAGAGGGGTGGGAGTGTGGGTGGGAGAGCGCGTATGGTGGGAAGAATAACTATATTCCTAAAATTGTACTCATGAAGTTTGTATTCCTTAAAAAATAAATTTAAAAATGTCAAAAAAAAAGAAAGAAAGAAAGATAAGCGAGAGAGAGAGAGAGAGAGAGAGAGAGAGAGAAAGAAACAAACAAACCAGGGATTTCTGGAGAAATGATTGAATCCCTGATCATCTTGTCACACCAAACACCAACCTAAAGAGGCGCTATTGGTCAAGTAAGGGCAAACAGGAGCATTGAAAATACGGGGAATACTCAGTGTTGAAATCATGGGCTTTGTTAAGTCCATGAACTCATAAGGACACTACAGCATCTCATCTACTGTCTTCAGGAGGTGCTATGGGACTGTTCTAACTACCATGGACAGCAAACTCCCCCAAGACTCAGTAACACAAAGCAACAATGGTCTGATGCTGATGGATTCTGGACTTCAGGCAGGGCCTGGTGCGAATGGCCCCACGACTTCTGGGCCCTCATCTGGGACTACAATCATGCGGAAGCTGCTTCCCATCAAATCTGGGGCTGGGTTGAGGGTGGGCGATGAGTCAGCGGGGGCCATTAGCCAGTATGTTTGTGCATGTGCATGTGTGTGGGGTGTGTGTGTGTGTGTGTGTGGCATGTCCGCAGTGGGTTCTCAGGCCCTTGGATTTCTCACAGGCAGCTCTGGGCACCAAGATCAGGTGCTTCAGCACACAAGGCAGAAGCTGCGTGATCTATGATATTACCCGGAAGTCACAAATTGCCATTCCTTATACAGTCACGTGCCCACCGAGATTCAATGACAGGGCACCCAGAGTCTACCTCTTGAAGGCAGAAGTGCCTAGAATTTGCAACCATGTTTTAAATTCACCACGGGGATGCATTCACTATCTTGAAGATTGGGAAATTAAAGCAGAGAAAATCAAGCTTTTTTGTTATGACTCCAACTACTGGGCACTCAAATATAACACGAAGGGCAGCAAGCCTTTATAGAAGTAGATGAAAAAGAGTGACATTAGAATAGCTCCGTTTTGTATACCCCACAAAGTGATGGGTCTACAGCATCTGGTGACGTCACAAAAAGCTGTGGCAATGCGCCTCCTGAGGAAAGGACACAGCGCCACCTACAGTCTTGCCAGGGAAATGAAACATGCATCTGATCCAGCTTCCAGCTTCAGATAACCAACATGCAGTTTCCTGTCCAGGGGATGGAGGAACAGGCAGAATTGCACCCACCAGACCACACTCAGCAAAACACAGGCTCCGTGATGTTCTGTGGGAAAGGATAAAAGCCATAAAGTATAAGAAGTGGAAGACATAACTAAGCCTGCACGTGCGGTTGCTAAAGCCATAAAGGAACAAGGAACAGATTGCAATCAAAGTCAGGACATGGGTTCTTTGTGGGGAAGAGAGGGGGTTGAGGTTGGGACAGGCAGTGGAGGAGTTTCTAGGGTGGCTAGCACTTTTGGTCACAAGGGCATTCACCTATGACAGCTCACTAAGTTCTACATTTATTTTGGAGAGTTTATTTTTATAATCAAAAGTGCAAAGCAGAGGAGCAGAGATGGATGGAAAGTGATTTTGGGGTGCTAACATTTATTGGACATTTACTATGAGGGGGTCTTCAAAAAGTTCTTGGAAAATGCATATTATGAAAAAACTACCCATGGATTCAAAATTTATTTGCACCAAATTAAACTTTTTTTTTTTTTTAATTTGAAAGCTAGAAAGAGACAGAGACTCTAATCTGCTGGTTCCTTCCCCAAATGCCCACAACAGCTGGGGCTGGGGCTGGCTGAAGCCAGGATCCCTGGAACTCCCTCTGGGTCTCCCATGTGGGTGGCAGGGGCCCAAGCACTTGGGCCATCTTCCATTGCTTTCCCAGGTGCATTAGCAGGGAGCTGGATTGGAAGTGGAGCAGCAGGGTGGGGGTGGGGGTGGGGCTGTGGCACAGCAGGTTAAGCTGCTACCTGCAGTGCCAGCATCCCATATGGACACTGGTTCCAGTCCTGGCTGCTCCACTTCTGATCCAGCTCTCTGCTATGGCCTGGGAAAGCAGTAGAAGGTGGCCCAAGTCCTTGGGCCCCTGCACCTGTGTGGGAGACCTGGAAGAAGCTCCTGGCTCTTGGCTTCAGATCAGTGCAGCTCTGGCCAATTGTTGCCAACTGGGGAGTGAACCAGTGGATGGAAGACCTCTCTCTCTCTCTCTCTCTGCCTCTCCTTCTCTCTCTGTGTAACTCTTTCAAATAAATAAATAAATCTTTAAAAAAATAAAAAGGAAGAATGAAGTGGAGCAGTGGGGACTCCAGCCAGCACTCATACAGGATGTCAGCACAGCAGGCAGTGGCTTGACCCCTGTACCACAGCGCCAGTCCTGGCAAGTAGCATTCTGGAAGGGCTGAAGATATTGTCCAAGAACTCTGTGATAAATTAGTGGCACACAAGAGAATAATTTGATTTGGTCTTCACAGGGATCAATTTATCTTCTTATGGTGGTAATTAAGGATCCAGTCTCTCTCCTGGAAACATTCTATACATCTTTGCCACTAATCTTGTTTATACTCTATTTTTCAAATTTTTATCTGTTTCTTTGAAAACAAGAGAAACAGAGAGACAGGAGGAGGAAGAGAGTGACAGAGAAAGAGCTACCACATATGCTGCTTCACTCCCCAAAGCCCACAACGGTTAGAATCGGGGCAGCCAAAGCCAGAGCAGGGAACTCGATCAGATCTCCCTCAATTACTTGGGTCATCCCTGCACCTCAGCAGGAAGCTGGGGTCAGGGCCAGCGGCAAGGACTCAATCCCAGGCCCTCCAGTGTGCACAGCAGCTGCCTTAGTCATAGGTCACTCGCCCGCCCCGCTCCCACTCTTCAGAAAGGAAGGGGTTTGGAACCATTAAGTAAACACATTTAAATAGAGAAAAACCATAAACAATTAGATTTTTTTTTTTTTTTTTTTTTTTTTTTTTTTTTTTACAGGCAGAGTGGACAGTGAGAGAGAGAGACAGAGAGAAAGGTCTTCCTTTGCCGTTGGTTCAACCTCCAATGGCCGCAGCGGTGGGCGTGCAGCGGCCGGCGCACCGCGCTCGTCCGATGGCAGGAGCCAGGAGCCAGGTGCTTTTCCTGGTCTCCCCATGGGGTGCAGGGCCCAAGCACCTGGGCCATCCTCCACTGCACTCCTGGGCCACAGCAGAGGGCTGGCCTGGAAGAGGGGCAACCGGGACAGAATCCGGTGCCCCGACCGGGACTAGAACCCGGTGTGCCGGCGCCGCAAGGCGGAGGATTAGCCTGTTGAGCCACGGCGCCGGCCTAAACAATTAGATTTTAAAAATGCAATGTGGGCTATAAATGGAACAGGCCATCACATTTTAAGAAGCAGGATTAGATAATAGATTCCCTGTTCTCCCCGATTACTTGGAAAACCCCAGAGTCAGCTATTCGATCCTCTGACATGGAAGCTGGCTCTCTCAACACAGGCTCCACCACAAACGTCTTTGCGGTCTGTACCAAGAACAAGCTGCAGAGCTGGGCCTCCATCAAGGATTCCTGAATGTGCAATCACTGGATTGTCCAGGAGAGGGCACTCGTTCCCCAGGCGCCTCAAAGGCGCCCAGACCAGCTCCCCCTCCCCCCAGTATGTCCATCCTGAGTTAGAGATCACGGGACACAGTTCTCTGTTGTTTTCTTTGGCTTTTGAGAAATTTAAATCTTTTCTCAGTCTTCTGGAAGCTGAATATTGCATTGTTTAAAAAAAAAAAAAAAGGAAAGCATCTCCCCCTCCCACCCCCCCCACCCCCCCGCAAAGAAACCTTTTACTTAAGGGATAAAAACTTCATGCACGTTTAGGAATATAGTGATTCTCCCACCATGCTCATCCCCACCCCTCCTCCTCCTCCTCTCCCATCCCCAGTCCCATTCTCCACTAAGATCCATTTTCAGCTGAATTTCTGCACAGAAGAGCAGCTCCACACTAAGCAGAGTTCAACCATCTGCACACACGCAAACCTGTTCCTCAACAGCCCACACAAGGGTGTTGGCATCTCCCACTCAATACACGACGACGAACTGAACCCTGGAGTTTTCCAGTTAACTCTCCTAACAGCTCAGTGAGGGCAGAGGTCCTGCATGGGAAGTAGTGCACAAGACTCCTGTTGTAAGCATCTGGTTGTTAAAAAAGATGTTGCTTGCCCGGTGTAAAAACTCCTATCCTAGGAATCCCTCTTTATGCAATGGCGCGTTTTGCCTGAGCTGAGTTTGCACGATACGCATAGACAAGCCAGATGTTGGAAGGGGAAAAGCACAACTGCTCCTTTGCATGACGGCTGTCAGCACTTCTCCCAGCAAGGCCCCACGTTCCCACCCTCACCTGGCGTCCTCTTGTTTACTAAAGAAAACTCATCTCCACCCCTAGGAACAGCTCTACTCCATCTTGGTGCTTTTTAAAAACGTAAGAGTTACCTTCGTGGTCTGCTTCTAAGAAAACGGCGAGTACTCCTCATCCAACACCAAGAGAGCAAAGTCTCCAAGCGGACACGCAGAGAAAACGCAGCCTTCGAGCGCGCTCACGAGGTCCTTAAGATCCTAATATTGACATTGGTTTCTTCGTTCTCTGTGCACTTCCTTTCTGATAGCAAACAACAGGCGGGCGTGGCTGCTCCACGAAGGTGGGCTCATGCGCCCACAAGGGCGGTGCCCAAGAGCAAGAAGCAAGAAACGTCTTAGCAAACGCAGCTCCTGCGCACTGGCTGCGCTGGTGCACCGCGGCGTGCCGGGGTTGGGGGAGAAGCAGCCAGCCGGAGCTGAGTTTGCACAGCCTACTGCTTGCTCTCCGGGGTCTCTCGGCAAGTGTTCCGTTCAGCTTCAGCAGCCCTTTCTGAAAGGTATTTTTGGAAGTCCTTCTGTTCAAAGCCTTGAGCGCCTTGGAGTTTTATCTATGCGGTATCTCGGGGCCTTCGGGGTGTCGAATTCAGCCAGTCCGCTCATAAAGAGAAGCCTCAGCTCCCGCACGCACAGCCGGCCGCCGGGTTCGGGCTCGTGCCCGCAGCTGCCAGGCATTTGAGGCCAGGTGGGCCCGCGTCTGAGCCATGGACCAGGGGACACCTGCCTCCCAGCAGGTGTCTTCCATGCCGGGGCCAAGTGTTCAGGGCCGGGGCACCTGCGGAGCCTTGAGAGGGGCTCACACATGCTCTCCTCTCCCAGGAGGAGACGCGGAGGCGACACCTCAGGCTCAGAGCCCTCCCCGGCCAGGCCGCCCGTCTGCGTCTGCGTCTGCACCTGCGTGGTCTCGGTGGTCTGCTTTCCAGCGCGCGGCCGGCTGACCCTACCCCGCAGCTTCCGCAGAGGCAGCTGGCGCTCTCAACTCCACTCACTTCCGGCCTCGTTTTCGGGTGCCGGAGATTTTATCCCGGGGACTTCCGGATGGCACAGGCCTCAGTGACACTGGAGCAGCCCGGAGTCACGTGCGCAAAGGCGCGGTGCTACCCAAGCAGGTGCAGGTGTTCTTCCCGGAGAGGATGAGCCTCCACTTTGACCGGCTCTCAAAGTGGGGTTCGCGGCCCCCAGAGGCCTCGGAAGCCACTCCCGAGGGGTTGGGAGCCCACTGAGGTGGGGGAGCGGCTGCAGACAGGCCCCAGTCACCAAGGTTGGCCAGAGCCTTGCATGGCCCAGAAGCACAAAGGGGAGACCATCTGGTCGACCTCCCTGTCCCTCTTATCTTATAAACAAGGAGCTGGGTCTCGGCGTCACACAGGCCCAGCACCAGTGACTCCTGACTTAGCCAGGAACCCTTAGGACGAGTCCTTCTGGTTCCTGCACCGGTGGGAGCTCAGAGCAGTGCGAGAGGCCGCCTCTGCTCCCGCTGCCGCTGCCTTAGACGAGTTCCGGGTTCCCTGCAGTAGTGCGAGGAGCATGCTGCGGGGGGTGCCGTCTACAGCGTGAGCTGGAATCCTGACTTGCCTCTCATATGTGGTTTAGGACAACGACTGCTCCACGTGGCTCAGTTTCCTGATCTGTGAAGTGGGGAGAATAGTAGCAGTCAATATGTAACGCTGCAGTGTTGTCTACCACACATACAGCTTAGAAAGGGGTCTGAGGAACTGGCGTTGAGGCGCCCTGAGTTAAGCTGCCGCCTGTGGTGCTGGCATCCCAAATCAGAGTGGCAGCTCATGTCCTGGCTCCACTTCTAGTGCCGCTCCCTGCTAATGTGCCTGGGAGAGTGGAGAAGGTGGTCCAAGTACTCAGGCCCCTGCCACCTACCCACGTGGGAGACCTGGATAGAGTTCCAGGCTCCTGGCTTCAGCCTGACTCAGCCTTGACCATTGTGATCATTTGGGGAGTGAACCAGTGGAGAGAAGACCGATTTCTCTCTCTCTCTGCCTTTCAAACAAACAAGTTTTAAAAGAATGTAGTCTGACACATTAAGCCCTAATCTTCATCCTCATCTGTTTTTTTTTTTAAAGAGGTATTTATTTATTTGAAAGTCAGAGTTACACACAAAGAGAAGAGGCAGAGACACACACAAAGAGAGGTCTTCCATCACTGGTTCACTCCCCAGATGGCCACAATGACCAGAGCTGGCCGATCCGAAGCCAGGAGCTTCTTCCGGATCTCCCACACAGGTGCAGGGGCCCAAGCACCTGGGCCATCTTCTACTGCTTTCCCAGGCCATCAGCAGAGAACTGGATTGGAAGGGAAGCAGCCAGGACTTGAACTGCGCCCATATGGGATGCTGGTGCCACAGGCAGATGCCTAACCTACTACACCACAGCGCCAGCCCCCAGAATTTCTGTTATTCTCCAGAGGCAGAATTCCTGCCTATTCCCATCTGAGGCCACAGGAAGTCAGGAGGGATGGTAGAGGCTTTTGGTTTCAAAGCCCCAGTGAATGCGAACCTTTTCTTCCAACGCCCAGTCCATGTATCACTTCTTTCCGAGAGAGTGCAGGCCTGGCAGCCAGGGGTCACATGCCCCACCCTCCAGAGAGAGTGCAGGCCTGCCAGCCAGGGGTCACATGCCCCCCACCCTCCAGAGAGAGTGCAGGCCTGCCAGCCAGGGGTCACGTGCCCCCCACCCGGCCCAGAGCCCTGCCATTGCTGTGGTGTGACCCAGGGTTTATTTTTCCAACTCTGTCGTTCACCCTTGCACTCCCATAGCCTAGTTTTTCATTGCACCTGCTGTACACACGTACACAGTAGGCACTCACTCACGAGTTTCTTTGGTGATGAAGTTCCTGCTTGTGGAACTCTGCCTGAACTTACACGCAGTGAAGAGCGCAGCTGTCTGGCAGACACAGAAGCCGAGACGGCCCCAGCCTGGGCGATGGCAGACAGCCTGTGTGTTTGTGCTAAACATGGAACTTAGCCAAACACCATCATTCCCCAGGGATGAGGACAGCGTTTGCATGGAACGGGCTAATAGAGACACATGCCAGTATGTCTCCCCTGCACCATCAGATAGCAGCCACGAGTCCTCAGGAATGGGGGCTCCAAGCAAGACTCCGGATGTGGAAGTTTCTCGGCCAGGCCTCTGGGCTCCTCTACTCTCATTCCTTCTTCTCCCCTGAGCACTGGTTGGGGCTGACTACATGTATGAGATAGGATTGCACAACTCCAGGAATTCATGGCCCCGGGCTCGAGTTTCACCTGCATGATGTAGAGGTGCCGGAGGGGCTTGACATTTTGCCATTGGAAAGGCAGGGAGTCTTGGGTTAAAAATGTCCTGAGTTTTCATGACCTTGTCTCAGACTCTGACATCAGGTCAATGCTGGGGCCGTTGTGAGGGGCTGGGCTGCTTCAAACCCTGTGCCACTTCTTCTCTAGCAGAGGATATACACGAGAGGGACCCAGGTAGATTCTGTGTTTTTTTTTTTTTAAAGATTTATTTTATTTATTTGAAAGACATATTTACAAAGAGAGGTAGAGCAGTGAGAAAGAGATCTTCCATCTGCCAGTTCACTCCCCAGATGGCCACAGTGGCCGGAGCTGCACCGATCCAAAGCCAGAAGCCAGGAGCTTCTTCTAGGTCTCCCAGGTGGGTGCAGGGGCCCAAGGACCTGGGCCATCCTCCACTGCTTTCCCAGGCCATAGCAGAGAGCAGGATTGGAAGTGGAGCAGCCGGACTTGAACTGGCACCCATATGGGATGCTGGCACTTCAGGCCAGGGCTTTAACCCTCTGCGCCACAGTGCTGGCCCCAACCCAGGTAAATTCATAACTTGTTTTCAACTTATTTATTTGAGAGGGGAAGGAGAGAGAGAGCAAGAGAGAGAGAGAGAGAGAGAGAGAGAGAGAGAGAGAGAGAGATCTCATCTGCTGGCTGATTCACTCCTGCTAAGGCCTTGGGCCAGGCTGGACACTGGGCTTGGTCCCTGTCTCCCACAGGGATGGTAAGAACCTGACTGCTTGGGTCGTCCCTGCTGCCTCTTCTGGTCTGCATTAGCAGGAAGCTGGTCAGGGCAGGAGGTGGGTGTCCCACCCAGGTGGTCCCGTACGGGGTGAGTGTCTCAACCGCTAAGCCGAAGGCCAGCCCCCAGCGATCGTTTTGGCCCTGTAGCCACTGCAACCTCAGAAAAACCAAAGGCAGTGAAGAGAATCCTCTATTTCCTCTTTTTGGTGGTCACTCCCTCAAAACTGGACCTGGCAAGCCAGCGCAGAAATGGAGAACGATTTCCTTTGTAATTGTAAAGTTAGCATATGTACAGCTTTAGATTATAACCTAAAAAAAAGAAAGAAATTTGTCCAGAGTGAGCCTTTATGAAATGTAGTCTGTCTCCAAGGACAAAAAGTCTGCCATTGGCATATCCCCCCCCCTTTTTTTTTAAAGATTTTATTTATTTATTTATTTGAGAGGTAGAATTACAGATGGAGGGAGGAAGAGACAGAGAGAAAGGTCTTCCATCCACTGGCTCACTCCCCAAATAGCCACAATGGCTGGAGATAGGTCGATCATGAGCCAGGAGCTTCTTCCAGGTCTCCCATGTGGTGCAGGGGCCCAAGGACTTGAGCCATCCTCTACTGCTTTCCTAGGCCTTAGTAGAGAGCTGGATGGGAAGAGGAGCAGCTGGGACTCGAACCGGTGCCCAGATGGAATGCCGGCGCCACAAGCAGAGGTTTAGCCCACTACGCACAGTGCCCGCCCCTGGCATCTCCTGTGAACAAGGCTTTCAGTGCCAAGACCACTCTGGAGGCCCCTCTTCTGCTGGCGGCACCAGGGACCTCGCAGGTGAGGGCTTCCTGTCCCTATGGTGACACCAGAGCATTTGACAGCAGGTCTGCAGGTTTTCCATCTTGTGCTTTTTGTTCCTGTGTGTGGCTCAGCAAGGGGCACCCACACCGGGCCACAGCGAGCACGGTACAGGAAGGAAACCAGCTTTGGAATAGAGATTTTATTAGCTGATGTACCACATTGATCTATCTAGGTGTCCCAAATGCGAGCTGAGATGTTTGATTTCTCTGAAACCTTAAGTCAGTAGAATCTGGGGAGCAGCTTTTTAAGAGTTATTTTATTTTGAAAGTCAGAGTTAGAGAGAGAGAGAGAGATCTTCCATCCAGTGGTTCACTCTCCAAATGGCCACAACAGCCAGCGCAGGGCCAGTCTAAAGCCAAGAACCAAGAGCTTCATCCGGGTCTCCCACATGGGTGGCAAGACTCCAAACACTTGGACCATCTGCTGCTACTTTTCTCAGGCCATTATCAGGGATTTGAATTACAAGTGGAGCAGCCGGGATGCGAACTGGTGCCCACATGGGATGCCGGCATTGTGGATGGTGGCTTTAGCTGCTATACTACAACCCTGGTCCCTGGGGAACAGGTTTTAAAAAGTCATTTATCTATTTGAAAGGCAGAGAGACTGAGGGACAGACATACAGAGATCTTCCATCCACTGGTTCACTCTCTAAATGCCCCACCGCTTGGTGTAGGCCAGGCTGAAGCTGGGAGCCCAGAACTCCATCCAGGTCTCCTACATGGGTGGCAGGGGCCCAACAAAGTGAGCCGCCACCTGCTGCCTCCCAGGGCATTGTCAGGGTATCGTCAGGGAGCTAGATCAGGGCTCGAAGCCAGGCACTATGGGAGTGCAGTCTCCAATGGTGGCTCAACCGCCGCCTTGGGAACAGTGTTGACAACGGGACAGACTGAGAGAGGGTGACTCCACACAGAAGGGTGCTGGCAAACGTTTAACAACCAGCTCTTCCCAGAAAAAGCCATGTCTATTTTTTATCATACAATTTCAAAGAGCATGTATAACCTACAATTTACAACTAATAATTAAGTTCATAATATTGTTTCTTGTAAATCGCATGTGTCCATTGATTGTCACAAAGGGGTTTTCATTGAGTTTTTTTTTTTTAAGATTTATTTATTTGAAAGTCAGAGTTATATAGAGAGAGGAGAGGCAGAGAGAGAAAGAGAGAGGTCTTCCATCTGCTGGTTCACTCCCCAATTGGCTGCAAGGGCCAGAGCTGCACAGATCCGAAGCCAGGAGCCAGGAGCTTCTTCCAGGTCTCCCATGTGGGTGCAGGAGTCCAAGGACTTGGGCATCTTCTGTCACTTTCCCTAGGCCATAGCAGAGAGCTGGGTGGGAAGTGGAGCAGCCGGGTCTCGAAATGGCGCCCATATGAGATGCTGGTGCTTCAGGCCAGCCAGGGCATTAACCCGCTGTACCACAGTGCTGGCCCCTCGTTGAACTTTATCATCTGAGCAGAGTGCTGTCCAGGAGAGGCCTGGCTGAACAGCTGGTGGGAGTGATCATGTAGTGGATGCCCGTATCGGGTGAAATGAATCCAGCAGATGTACAGCTGCAAACGGAGATGTGTTTGAAGATATTTCCAAAAAGGCACAAAAGGCACAGGATGAAGATACAGTATTTATAAAAACACTAACCCACAGGTCTGGCGCTGTAGTGTAGCAGGTAAAGCCACTGCCTGCAGTGCCATATGCATCCCATATGGGCACTGGTTTGAGACCCAGCTGCTCCATTTCTGATCCAGCTCTCTGTTATGGTCTAGGAAAGCAGTACAAGATGGCCCAACCCTGCGTGGGAGACTTGGAAGAAGCTCCTGGCTCCTGGCTTTGGATCGGCACAGCTCTGGCTGTTACGGCCATTTGTGGAATGAACCAGCAGATGGAAGGCCTCTCTCTCTCTCTCTAACTCTGCCTTTCAAATAAAATAAATAAATTTTTTTTTTAATCTGTGATGGAGACATCACAGATGGTTTCAATGTGCTCCGTGCTGGTAGTGGGCATGGATGTCGGTTGCGTTATTTTTGTAGTTCTGTGCGTGTGTTTGAAATTGCTGTGCAGATTATTGGGGGGGGGGACCACTTCAGAAACTGGAGGAAACTGGAATTAGAAGCCCCTCTCCATCCAACTACTCAGCTCCCTTATTTTCAAAGAGAGAAAAACAGGCTAATTCTCTCTTGCATGCACACTCTCTTACTCTCCCCCCAACCCAAATCTCCCCATCTCTCTATCAAAGGCAATTTTTAAATTGAGAATTTCTTGGCATGGATTTTGCACACCCTGGACAGTCGTCAAATGCTGTGAGATGGGTGGGAAGTACCCCCAAGTGACCACTGGCTGCCCATGGCATTCTCCTCCCATCAGTCACCATGGAGGTGCAGACGGAGGGCTGTGCCCAGTGTCACTCGCTGCTCTGACCCCATGCTCCTCTGGGCCAGTGATTTTCAAGTTAGAGCCCACCTGGGACTCACCAGAAGTGTAGTTTGCTTGGTTCTGCTGCCAGTGATGCCAATCAGTTGGGTGGGGATGGGATGGAGAGAGGTGTGTGTGTGTGTGGGGGGGGGTCAGTGTAATTGTTTTCTTATTTATTTGTGAGTGATACAGGGAAAGAGGGCTCTCCCATCTCTGGTTTACTCCTCCACTGCCTGCATTGGCTGGGGCTGGCTGTCTTGGGCGGAAGCCAGGTGCCGGGAACTGAATCCAGGTCTCCCATGTAGGTGACAGAAACTCAGTTACTTGAGTTATCCGCACTGCCTCCCAGGGTCTGCACCAGCAGGAGCCAGGGAACAGACCAGCACCGGCATGAGCATCTTAGCCACTAAGCCAGTCGCCCACCCCTGCAGTTATTAGTTTTTTAAAAATTTATTTATTTGAAAGGCAGAGTGACAGAGCAGGAGAGACAGAGGAAGAGGTCTTCCATCCACTGGTTCACTCCCCGAAATGGCCACAATGGTCAGAGCTGAGCCAGGAGCCCGGAACTCCATCTGCGTCTCCCATGTAGGTGCAGGGGCCCAAGCACGTGGGCCATTCTCCACCGCTTTTCTGGGAGCATGAGCAGGGAGCTGGATGGGAAACAGCCAGGACTCTAACTTGGCGCTTATATGGGATGCTAGGCCAGCGCTGTGGCTCACTTGGCTAATCCTCTGCCTGTGGCACTGGCACCCCGGGATTCTAGTCCCAGTTGGGGTGCCGGATTCTGTCCCAGTTGCTCCTCTTCCAGTCCAGCTCTCTGCTATGGCACAGGAGGGCAGAGGAGGATGGCCCAAGTGTTTGGGTTCCTGCACCCCATGGGAGACCAGGAGAAGCACCTGGCTCCTGCCTTCGGATCGGCGCAGCACTGGCAATGGCGGCCGTTAGGGGAGTGAATCAACAGAAGGAAGACCTTTCTCCCTCTCTCACTCTCTAACTCTGTGTGGCAAATATATGTGTGTGTGTGTGTGTGTATATATAATGCTAGCATCTCTGGAAATGGATTAACCCGCTGTGCCACAATGCCAGCTCCTTGGAGTTACTTTTTATAGGCACTTCAGGTTGCCGGCGCAGAGGGCCTGTGGGCCACACTCAGAAAAACAGCCTGCCTTGGTTTCTTCTTGGAGAATAAAACAGAGCTGGGGAGAAAAGGAGACCCAGCTACAGCTGGTGAAGCTGAGATTAAAAAACCAGGCAAGGCTGCACACCTAGGTGTGTGGAAAACACACACACACACACACACACACACACACACACACACACACACACATACACCGGGGCAGGCAGGGGCCAGAGTGAAAGTAGATGACCTGTGTTAGCAAGGGAAGCGCAGGTTTCCAGTGTGCGTGCCAGCGGTGGTGGGCAGTGGCGGGACAGTAACAGGGGGAGAGAGCCCTCCCCTCTCCTCCCCTCCCTTCTCCTCTTCTCTCCCTCCCCCTCCCCCTCCTGATGGACAGAGGGAGAATATGGAGCAGATTCCAGCTGACAAGCGCCTGGTTTCTTCACACTGGAATCTTCTCACTTCCTAACCTTTGGCAGGTGCTCCCAGCCAGCTAAAAGACAAAGCCTCGGAGACGGCATATTTATCATCACGACCTTGAAGGGGAGGTCCTGCAGGAGACTCCTGGCTGGCAGTTTGGTGTGGACAGAATCCTCAGGACGGGCTGAGTTCCGGCCCCCTTCATCCCCACATGGTCCAGGCTCCCCAGTGGCTCTGGGAGCTGCCCCCGTGTCTTTTCAGCACCCCCCCCCCCACACACACTTAATTAAGAACCCTGGCTGACTCCGCAAGACCTCAGCAGGGAGGGAAGTCCCAGGTAAAGGAGACCTCCTATTTAAAAGAAAAGTCCCCGCAGCCTCAGAACTGCTGGAGGGTCAGCAGCTCAGAGATCCTGATAAGTGTGGAAGTCCTTGGCAGACGGATACTGATGCAGACCCTGGATGCAAACCTCGGGACAGGAAATTGACAGGGAAGAAAGAGCGTCACAGCTAGAGATCAGGGAGTCCTGGCCTGGGGGCGCAGGCTGAGTGGCGGTGTCTGGTGGGACAGGGGAGAGAGAATGAACTCCATCGAGAGCAGAGGATCCAAGCGGCCACTGGGCGACTTCTAGGCTGGTTCTATCGGGTGAGGCTGGACAACCTGGCCGTCACCCATGGCCTTGACCTAAGGAGTTGCAGGCCAGAGGTGCAGACAGAAGCCGGGTTGGAGGGGGTTGAAGAGCGGGTGGAGAAGCAGGGATACCAGTGCGTTGTCCGCCCCCTGCTGGAGAAGTTTTGCAATGAAGCAGAGCGGAGAAAGGAGGGGACAAGCCTAGAGCCCAGGGAGTTCCGGAAATCCGCTGTTAATGAATGATGGGCGGCTTCAGCACCTGTGCGAGTGGTGGGGTGAGCCAGAGGAGCGGGATTGGTGGTGCAGGACTCACTTAACCGGGGGAAGCAAGTGCTGCACGGGGCGCTGCTCCGGGTGTGAGTCACAGAGCGCAGGGGGCCCTCACAGGGCCCGTTCTCAGGAGGCTGCAATTGCACAGCCCCAGCCTAGGAGCGCCTGGGGTCTCCAGGAGGACTGTGGTCCTGCCCAGCCTTCATTATGGATGCCTAGCTTCTAGAACCGAGAGAGAACACTTTCTGAAGTCTTGGGGCAGGGTAATTTTTTCTTTTCCTTCTCTCTCTCTCTCTCTCCCTCTCTCTCTCCCTCTCTCTCTCCTTCCTTCTCTCCCTCTCTCTCTCCCACTCCCGCTCTCGCTCTCTCTTCTTTTCTCCCTCTCCCTCCCCTCCCCTCTGGCATCCAACCAGTGTTGCACCCACTGTGTCAGACGCCCGCCCACTCTTCTGCTCTCTTAAGCCACCAGTTTGGAGTAATTTGCGACAGTGTCCCTGAGACATGCATAGAGGAACCTGCAGCTATGGCATTGGCTGCTCCTCCCTGAGGTTGTAAAAGTCTCTGGAAGTGCTGAGCTGACCAGAGCTGTTGAAGGGGTTGGTTAAGGACAGTGAGGAGCAAAGCTGGGACATGACGGGGCAGGTCGGCACAGCTCTGGTATTAAAGAAGGGAGAGGGAGGGGCCAGCACTGTGGCATAGTGGGTAAAGCTTCCCCTACAAAAACCCCATCCCATATGGGTGCTGGTTCGAGTCCTGGCTGCTCCACTTCCCATCCAGCTCCCTGTTAATGTCCCTGGGAGGGCAGCGGAAGATACTCTGAGTGCTTAGGTCCCTGTACTCATGTGGGAAACCTGGAAGAAGTTCCTGGCATGGCATGACCCAGCCCCAACCACTGTGGCCATTTGGGGCGTGAACCAGTGGATGGAAGATTCCCTCTCTCTCTCCTTCCCTCCCTCTCTCCCTTCCCTCTTCCCTCTAACTCTGCCTTTCAAAAGAATGAGAGGGAGAGGGAGAGAGAGTGAGAGAGAGCGAGAGAGAGCCAGCTTAGAAGTGGCAGTCCCAGCAGCCGTGAAGGGAGCTCACTGAGGGGAGATTGAACGTGGCCTCTGCTGACCGTACAGAGCCGGGTGAGGGAGGGGACAGGGCCTTGAGGCTTGCCCCTCTCTGGTGCCCGCATGGACAGGTTCTCGAGCCCTGTTAGGTGCAGTCCTGGGTTCAGAGAGGCCAGTGGGCAGAATTAGGGGCTGTGCTGCTCCACACAGGCCTTGGGGTCACCCCGTGTGCCAGCTGAGGGTCTCTGCCCCCCTGCCACCTCCCCACCCCCTGCCCCACCAGGCAGCACACACACCTGCGAGCTGCTGTCTCTGGTGCAGCTGGCTTTATGGCTTCTGACAGGGACGTCCCCGGGGCATAGCAGAAGGCGTGCAGCATATTTGTCAAGATTAATGTCCAGATTGTATCTCGGGATTTATATCCATGTGCGTCTAAGGATGGGGGGGGTCTCTTCCATAAATTATGATGCATTGCTGTGTCGGGATGTTGTGCAGTGACTCCGTCACATGGTTGAGGAATGAGGCAAAGGCTTGAGGAGGTAGTGTCTGCACGGGCTCAGGTAACAGAGCACCATGGACCCAGGGGCTGATGGGTAACAGCGGCCTCTTGCTCACAGCTCTGCAACCAGGAAGGCCATGCTCAAGGCCCAGCAGACTCTGCCGCCCAGGGCGTCCTGGCTGGCAGGTGGCGCCCCACCCTGTGGCCTCAGAGGGCACAAGGGTGCAGGGACTCCTCCGGGGGACTTGTGAGGGCACTCGTCTCACTCATGAGGGCTCTGATGGCCTCTCAGAGGCCCCACCTCCTCATGCCTCGGGGGTGGGGCTTCCATGTAGGACACAGGGAGATCAGAAGAAGGTGGAACGCAGCAGAGAGCTAAATGCACAGACACATCCGATAGGATCCCGATCTGGCAGAACAGACAAGGAGAAGTGCATGTGGGCAGAAATATGGGAAATTCAGGGCCGGCACTGGCTGTGGTGTAGCAGGCTAAGCCCCACCTGCAGTGCTGGCATCCCATATGGGTGCTGGTCTGAGTCTGGGCTGCTCCACTTCCAGTCCCGCTCCCTGCTGGTGTGCCTGCACAGCAGTGGAAGATGGCCCAGGTGCTTGGGCCCCTGGGGGTCCCATACAGGCCCATAGGGGACCCACGTGGGAGGCTTGAAGGAAGCTTCTGGCTCCTGGCTTCAGACTGGCCCAGACTTCGGATCAGCTCTGGCCATTGCGGCCATTTGGGAAGTGAACCAGTGCATGGAAGACCTCTGTCTCTCCCTCGCTCGGCCTGAAACTCTGCCTCTCAAATAAATAAATAGATGTTAAAAAATGAAATATGGGAAATTTTAATTTTCTCCTTTCTTTCATGTATTTTCCGAAAGCAATGATGAGTGTCTATCATTGTCATGATCTGAAGACAAGAAAGAGAATCCGAGCCAACATGCTCCTCAAACCCCCACCACCACCTCTGTGAGGAATATTTCGAGAGACGCTCATGGTTTCTGACGCTCGCCATGTGGTTTTGCCTTTGCCTCTCGCGGCCTGCCCTTCCTACCCCTGCTAGGTTGAGCCAGGTCCTGAACCATCCCTCCGACAGTGAGTTGGAGGATCCACGGGCACCACAACCATGGGGCACACCCCACCCAACCTGGCTCTGTGGGTTTTCCCTACCGTGTACCTGAGGAGTGGGTCCCTGGACGAGGGCAGATCCTGTTGGATGTGAGGAGTGACCCACCAGTCCTCACCTCCTCCCAGCCAGGACCTGCTCCTCCCCAGCAAATCCATCTCCTCCTGGTCCCTGGCTTTGCATGCCCTCCCAGGCCCTGCCTCTGCCCCTTTCTGCTTCCTTGATTTAGATTCCATCTCTGGCTCTTCCTGCTCTGTTGCCACCGCAACAGGATGCCCCACCCCCTCCTTGGAGCCCCCGGGACTGTCCTTCTCACCCTTTCCCAGCTTGGGCCTTTGGACCCAGGAAGGGGTGGAGGGGGAGACTTGGACCAAGTGCCTTCCATGTACCCTCAAGGGATTTGCATTTGGTTCAGATGGGTCCACCTGTTAAGATTTTCCTAACCGGCTTCTGTTCCAAGGCACTTACAAATCCAATTTGCTTATTGTCTCTGCCCTTGCTAAAAGACATGGATGGACTCATCGAATGGGCTCAAGTCAGAGCCACAGGTGCAGGTCTCCAGAGAATTCCTGTAGGCGTCCAGCTGCACATAGCTAACTTCTGCCATTCAGTTCACGATGCTCCACGAGGCTGAGGTCCAAGGCTTTGCTGAAATCCTGGCACAGATACCCGAGCACGCCCACTCTCCCAGGCCTCTGCACTACTGAGTGACTTGGGGCCTCACTCTACATGCTGTAGGGTGGCAATGACAATGCTGCTGTGAGATGATGCACCTGGACTCTTGGTAGCTCCTGAGTCCCACGTCATGTCCAAATGGCAGTGCTTGGCCAAACCCTACCAACGCCGAGGGTCCAGCGTGAGTTGTTTTTAGTAAGTAGGTCCCTCCCCATGAACTTGACTTCCCTTCTCAAGGGTCACACATCACCCACTAAATGACCTGTTTCAGAACCTTCCTGACAGTTGGGCTGAAACCCAACAGCCGGTAGTTCATAAAACTTGTTCTTGTCTCTCATTTGAAAATGTAAGTAGAGCACCATCCCCTGATGTGCAACTGACATGACAACGTTGTCCAGCATATGCCTGGGGCACCTACACATCAATAAGGAAGAGGTGACCCCACAGGAAAATTGGCACAGCCCATGAAGAAGCAACTCACAGGGGCTATCGTTGTGGCATAGCGGGTAAAAGCTGCTTCCTGCTATGACTTCATCCAACATGGGTGCCAGTTGGAGTCCTTAGAGTCCTAGCTGCTCCACTTCTGATCCAGTTCCCTTCTAATGGCCTGAGAAATCAGCTGAAGATGGCCAGAATGCTTGGACCCCTACACCCATGTGAGAGACCTGGAAGAAGCTCCTGGCTCCTGGCTTAAGCCTGGCCCAGCCTTGGCTGTTGTGACCATCTAGGGAGTAAACCAGCAAGGAGAGGTCTTCCAACTGCTGGTTCATGCCCCAGATGACCACAATGACCTGAGCTGCATTGATCTGAAGCCAGAAGCCAAGAGCTTCTTCTGGGTCTCCCACGCAGGTGCAGGGGCCCAAGGACTTGGGCCATCTTCTACTGCTTTCCCAGGCCATAGCAGAGAGCTGGATCAGGAGTGGAGCAGCCAGGACTGGCAGTGCTTGTTCCAACAGGCAGAGTTTACCTGTTATGCCATATCGAGCGCCCAGCTTTTGGTCTCTTTACATGAGAAGGCTGCTCCTTCAGGTTCTAGCCTATGTGGATACATCTCTCTTTCCCCGATTGTAGCCATTTGTATTTGTACCTGAGTCATCCTGGAGCCTTGCTGAACTAGAGATTCTTTGCTTCCCAGTGCACGTAAGTCAGCCAGGCTCACGTAAGAGAGAGAAAGCACAGAGAAGACCTATGTGGGGGGAAAACTTCTGGTGCTGCCTTAAATGCAAACTGCAGGAGAGATACAAAAGCAATTTCAAAAGAACTTCAGAGCCAAGTCATTATGCCTCGGTTGCCCATTTGTTGAGCCGGCATCCCATGTGGGCACCTATTTGAGTCCCAGCAGCTCCACTTTCTATCCAGCTTCCTGCTAATGTGCGTGAGAAAGCAACAGAAGATGGCCCAAGTACTTGGGCTGCTGCACCCATGTGGGAGACCCAGAAGAAGCTCCTGGCTCCTGGCTTTGGATCAGCCAAGCTCTGGCCATTGTTGCCATTCGGGGAGTGAACCAGTGCATGGAAGATCTCTCTTTCTATGTCTCTAACTCTATTATTCAAATAAACAAATAATTTTTTTTTAAAAAAAGAACATTTACTTAAACACACACACACACACACACACACACACACACACAATCTCCCAGCACAGTTAAACACACTTTAAAAAATGCATGCTGTATTTATATGTTAATTCATTGCAAAGAAATTTACTATTGCATTAAGGTACTTAATTAATAGCATTTTTAAAGCATGAACTATGAAAACTCTCAGCTACGTGCTTCACCCTTACCATTTATAAATGAGATGGAAATGAATCCAAAACAAGCTGATCTTACCTGGGTTTCATAGCTCATGGGTGGGAGAAGCCCTCTGAATCTGGAGTGTGACTGGCTCCCACACTGCCCACCGAGACGTCCCATCCCATCCGGGAAGAAGCTCCCAAAGAAAACCGATCAGCATCGCCACCCCCCACTACATCCGGTCTCCAGGATTCAAGCCTGGGGCTTAGCTCACCAATCAGGGGGCTTATGGAGTTGGTGTGTGGAACACATTTGAATTTTGACTGTCCCACACCAACTCATGGGAAGAACTTGAAAAGAAAGTCACCTAACGGAAGATGGCAATAAAGGAAATGACCCGCGCTGGTGCCACGTAGAGTGTAGATCCTTTAAAAAGTTCATGGGAAATGGAGTTAAAAGGTGAGCTTATGAATGGGAAATCCACGCATAAGTTTTTTCATCATATGTATTTTCCATGACCTTTCTGGAGAGTCCTGCTAGGTCAGTGTCATATGTCAGAGCTGACCCCGGGGTGCTGCTTCTGCATTTCATTCTGGCCCATGTCCACGTTCTACGTGTTGCCAAGGAAATGCCCTCAAAGGCTGCTGTTGTGTCTCTCTGTCTTCCCCACGGCCCAGGGCCCTCCTGTGGGCTCTTGCTGTGCTGCAGGTGTGGCACTGTCATGGGGGAGGGGGCTGTCTCATTGTGGGGTGAGCTGAGGTGACATGGACTGTGAGATCGCCGTCAGCAAGGCATGCATGTTCACCAGTACGAGGCATGGTGCCTGCACCAATCACGTATACAATAGATAGTAATGGGTGCTGGTGTCGTGGCACAGAGGGTAAAGCTGCCATCTGCAATGCCGGAATCTCATATGGGTGCCAGTTCGAGTCCCAGCTGCTCCACTTCCGATCCAGCTCCCTGCTAATGGTCTGGAGAGAGCAAAGGAAGATGGCCCAAGTGTGGTAGCTCCTGGCTCCCGGCTTTGGCCTGGCCCAGCCCAGCCCCTGGTCATTGCAGCCATTTGGTAGGTGAACCAGCACTTGGACAATCTCTCTCCCTCTCTATAGCTCTTTCAAATAACTAAATCTTAAAATAAGTCAATAATAACAAATACTGATGAATTAAGTGAGTGGCTCCATGGCCAGGTGGCAGTACAGGTCATGGCTAGGATAGCTCCCCCCCTCACCCCGGGTCTCCCATTCCGTCCTGTTTTCTCTTTCCTGCTTCAGTTCTCCATAGACAGGGTGCTCCATAGAACACCCTGAGGTTGGGGGATGGGGTAGGGTGGAGAATGTTCTAGAAAGGCACACTTATCTTCTAAGCACTTTCATAATAATCCCACTCATGTTGGATGCTGAGTAGCAGCCACCACAGAAAGAGGAGAAGAGTAGAAGAAGGGCCTTCAGAGAGCTGAGGGGGAAAGAACGCAGGTTATTTTGTAGCCTGGGCAATCCCGGCAAAGAACCTGTTACAAAGTCAGATGAAAGAGGCAGAGGTATGAACAACTCAGGCCAGCGGCCATGCTCACGCCTCCCCACTTCCTCCCTCAGAGCCCTGTGCTGTCCTGCTCTGGGCCCTGGGGGGCGCCATCCACTTACTGGCTGCCTGCCTCAGGCTCCGGGCCCCCTGCCTCCGACCTGGGTCCTGGCCTCAGAAGCCCTCATTAGCCAATGAGAGGGAAGGTGGACAAAGCGAGGGCATTCATTTCTCCCTGCCTCCCCCTCACCTTGTCTGCCTGGTTTATTGCAAGATTCAAGCTAGGTTCTACTTAAAAAAAAAAAAAAGAATACTTATTGAGATGCAGAGAGAAAGAGACAGAGGGAAAAATGGGGAGAGAGGGTAAGACAGAGCACTCCCATCTGCTAGTTCATTCCCCAGACGCCTGCAGTGGCCGGGACTGGGAGAAAGCTGGGAGCCTGGAGCTCAGGGCAAGACTCCCACGCAGGTGGAAGGAACTCAATCACTCAAGCTTTCACCGCTGCCTCCCAGGGGCTGCACTGGCAGGAAGCTGGAGCCAGGAGCCACAGTGGGGCATAGAACCCAGGGACCACGATGTCAGGTGTGGGTGTCTCAACTGCTAGGCTACTTACTCAGTTCTATTTTTTAAAAAAAGATTTTATGTATTTGAAAGGCAGAGTTATGTGAGTGAGAGCAAGAGCGAGAACCAGAGCAAAAGTGAGCGAGAGAGAAAGAGGGAGAGGGACCATCTACTTGCTGGCTCACTCCCCAAATGGCCACAGCAGCCAGGCTAGGCGAGGCCAAAGCCAGGAGCTTCCTTCGGGTCTCCCTCGTGGGTGCAGGGGCCCAAGCACTTGGGAGTGCAATGAGACGCGAACAGTGTCGCCCTCTGCTGGCCAGCGGAGTCACCAGCACGGCTGGCCAGCTGCGAGATGACCAGGGAGGCCTCTCAGAGACGCACTTCTTCCGGGGGTCAGGCACAGCGCTAAGCGCTTCCACATGCACCGCCTAATTTAATCTTCTTAACATCCCTGATCTGATAGATAAGAAACCCGATTACTGAGAGCTTACGTAATTTGCCCAAGGTTACAGTGGCTTCTGACTGCCAAGGCGGGATTCAGACACAAAGACGCCAGGACGCTTGTTCTTAACCACCAGACTCCACCACTGTGAGAACTCGGACGAGCCCGTCAGCCTCTCCAAACCTGAATTTCCTCCACTGAACAATCAGGGGGCATGATTATAAATCCT
The DNA here is from genome assembly GCA_949820135.1 of Sylvilagus floridanus. Classification (NCBI taxonomy): domain Eukaryota; kingdom Metazoa; phylum Chordata; class Mammalia; order Lagomorpha; family Leporidae; genus Sylvilagus; species Sylvilagus floridanus. The sequence goes on along the minus strand of OX463238.1, from coordinate 20,060,929 downwards.
TGCTCCCAGCCGGCGCGGGTCTCCTCGGGACGCTGCTTTACCTTCATCTGCCGCCAGGTGGCGCGCGGCCAGCTGTGCCTTCAGGGCTGCGGCCCGTGTGGGCTGAGGGGTGGAGGGCCCTGTTTCCCTCTCAGCCCACGACTGCGGCGTGGGAATGCAGCGGACACTCATTCCCAGTGGCAATTGGTGCAGAGACCCACAGATTCCATTAACCAGTTGCCCTGACCCCAGAGGGCACGATATTTCCAGCAGCTACGGAGCGGCTGCTGGCTGGGCCCCAGACCCTGGGTTCCTGTAAGTGGCCTGTTAGCAGCTGCACTCGCAGTGAATAGAGATGAAGTAGATGCATCGCCAGCCTGCGGTGCAGGGGGAGAATTGCACACCAAACCCACTGTCTGAGACCCCGGTGAGGCCGCGGACCCCTACCCTCTGTGGGTTTCACGGAATCCACTGACCCTGGCTTTCGAGTCTTCAAATGGCACCTCTGGGGAGACCACGAGTAAGTCACAGAAGCACGGGAGGTGCACCGTGTGTGTGCTCCGACAACCCCCCACCCCCACCCCGGGCAGTGAGAGGGACAGGAACGGCCCCAGTGTGCCGACTTTCCTGGCTGGTAGAATCAAGAACACCCTGGCCACCCCCCGCCATGGCCTGCCTCTTCCCGCTGGAGGGTGGAGATGGGCACTGAAGGCTGGGGACCCAGGGAGTGGAAGAGGAGAGGTGGGGACGAGGACTCTTCGGGGTGTGTGTGTGTGTGTCTGCACGTGCACACACACCCCGAGTCTCCCGAGGGTGAACAGGACCATCTCGGGAAGGTACGGGGACCCCCGGTTCTCAGATCAGCACAGCTGCCGCTTTCCTTGCTGCACACCCCAGTCTTTCCTTGCTGCACACCCCAGTCTTTCCTTGCTGCACACCCCGGTCTCCAGACGCCGGAAGCATCGCTGGGGAGAGCGCACCAGGCAGTTCTGTTTCCCTAGAGCCCTGGGGTGTGGGGGAGGGGGGAGTGAGATCTGCAATCCTGGCGACTTGGGGTCCCTGGGGAAAGCAGTGGAAAATGCTGGAGAAGGCAGCTGGGACGCTCACGTGCCCGTTTGCGGCCGGGTTTTCCAGCGGAAGCGCCTGTTCACCACCGTGAAAGCGAAGAATGGCTCTGGACGTCTTTTAGAAGTTAAACTGACTGCCTTAGCAAGCCCGTGTGATCTGTGGAGGCGATTCCACGGGAACGGAGGGTTTATACCCCCCCCCCCGGAGCAAGGTCACCCCGACTCGCTGAGAGCTGGAAGTCAGCGGGGGACCGGCATCGGCCGGCTGCGTGGGGGTCACTAGCGCGGAGTCAGGCTCCCCAGCAAGTTGGGAGCGGATGGGACTCCCATTGTGACACCCCGCTCTGTGAAAACGCAGGCACCTCTGTGGGCCCCGGGTCGGGGCTGTGCGCCCCCAGCCTGGGAATCTGCACTCGGGTCTGGATGAACAAACAGCACTTGCAGCTCCGTGGGGCGCACCGCTTTTCCCGGGAGTGACCGCTTGCTTCAGCCGAGAGAACAAAGGAGCCAGGGTAGCGGCTCCAGGAGAGCCGAAGCGCCATCTGGTGGCCACTTGCCATACATCTGGGCCTCTGGTGCAAATCCCTTGCACGGAGGGCCATTTGGAAAGACCTGGAGAAGCCTGGAGAAGCCGGCCCCTGCACACCTGCGGGCCTCCTCCTCACTCTTGTCCCAGTGTGGGGTGCTGAGCCCCACGGTCTGTACCAGCGTCCAACGCACAGAGCCCAGAGCACGACCTCAGCGTGAGAAACAGACTCCTGGGCCCCCACGTGGTACCTCCGTGAGCATCCTTGAGAGGAAAAAATGCCCAAGACGCTCTGATGTTTTTTTCCTCTGAATGTTCTGAAACACAAGAGAAAAAAAATACGCCGAGCCCGTCTGTCAGGTTCCCTCTCATTTAAAACTTGCCTCATCGCCGGCCGAAGACTGATTTTACAGGGTGAGTACAGACCCGGCCCGAGCCCAGCCTCTCGCCTTGGGCTCCCTGACCGCAAACTGGCCCCTTGTCCCCGGCGGGAGCTGGCAGTGCCTGCGGTGACCCCAGCGTGACATCTGCGCCCAGTGGCCACAGAGCAAGATCCCTGAGCGAGTGAAGTTCTCTCCCAGGGTTCCCCGGGGTCCCTTGCTGCCCGCTTCTCTCCCTGGCTCCAATTTTGAAGTCGGCCTGCCTTGCGGAGATAAAACTCCCTGAGAACCTTCTCTCCAGTCAGGGGGCTCTGAAAACCTCAGCAGCCGAGGACAGCATGTCTAATGTGTCCTCTGGGGGAGGGGTGACAGCTACGGAAAGGCGCGAGAGGAGCCACTCCCCGGCCTCCAGGGGGCGCTCCCACACACGCACACCCTTCTTTCCCCTACCCCGGGCGCCGGAGCCCCAGTACCCAGGGCCGTGGTCCACAGGGCCAAGCCCTCCGTCAGGACTTCTTCCTCCTGCTGGGGTGGTGCAGCTGTGTTCAGACTTGCCTGTGCTGAAGTAAATAGCTGGGCACCTCTCCGAAGCGGGTGCTTCACGTTAATTAGCAGGAAGAAGATGAGGCAGGAACTGAGCTCAGAGGAGCGGGTGGGGGAGGGGGAGGGCGTGGAGCAGGTGGAAGTCTCAGCACTGATTGGCCGGTTTTTCCTTGTTGGAGACTGGGAAAGGGGGTGGGGCCGAGCCCCTATCACTCCCATGCAGGGAGGCTGTGGTTAACCTACAGTGTGTCCGCATTGGCAAAGGTCAACGTCTGGGACCACTGCTCCGGGTACTGTTTCAAGATGCCCAAAGCACCTGGGCCCTAGGTACCTGGGAGCAGAGAGAGACAGAGAGCACCAGACAGGCCACCCCAGGGTGAGGATAGTCCTTTCAACTAGAATAACCCAAAGCACCAAGGGGAGGCAGCGCCTGGCCACCTGCTGCTCCCTAGCCTCCAGGAACACCAAGGCCATGGGCCCCGCCGGCTCAGAGTCAGGCCAGGAAGAGCCGCAGCCTGGAACACTCCGTTCCCTGGGGGCGGCTGGGGACGCCTTCCTACCTCCCAGGGCCACTGGCCCTGAGCTCTTGGAAGAGGCAAATTTCCAGAGGTCCTCATGCGCCGTGGGTGGGAGAGTGTCACAGGCGCCCAAGCACCAGAAGATTGACAGGAAACTCAAGGTGTCAGGACCTGCGAGAGCCACAGGGCGAGTGGGGTGGGGGGAGGACTAGAGCGCTCCGGGGGTTACCATGTCGCCCCTAGAACATACACCCCGCCCTCCCGAAGGTGACTGTATCAGGACAGGGAGTCTTTACAGGGCCGGCCCTGGCCAGGATGACGGCTGTCCCTGGAACAGGGGGAATGCAGACACACACACACACACACACACACACACACACACACACACACGAAGGGCCCCCAGCCGCAGAGAGGCCTCCCAGCCCCACACCTTGGTTTTGGACATGAGAGGCGACCAGATCCGTGACATCCGTGACAGCAGCCTGGGAGAACAAAGCTCGGGCTCCACGTCTCTGCCGAGGCTCCCCCACTGCTTTGGGAAATCAGAAGTTCAGCTGGACACGCTACAAAATGTCATCCGGCTCTACTGGACTCTCGCTTTCCTGGCCTCTGGGCATCAGAACAAGGAGGAACTTCCGGTCCCCCCAGAACTTAAGGCCGTGGCTGGGCTGAGATCCTTTTGGTACAACACGTCCCAAGGATGCCACTTTTCCGGAGCACAGCTGGGTGGGGATTGCATCTGGATATGAAGCATGTTCTAGAATAGGACAGAGCTGGGATTTGCAATGCGGCTTTAATAAAAGGAATCAGTAAGTAGGTTAAAGAGCCCTTCTCGCTTCCCCACAAGCCTTGATCTCCTCCGGCCGGGCCTGCCTTCAAGTTCGGGACGTGTCGGCTCTGCACGCTATTATTGCACGGCAGTCAGGAGGAAGCCCACGCCTTTGAACCACCTTGGTAACCACACTCCCTCTTCCTTCCTCTTTCCCACAGCCTGCACCATCAATTTGGTTGGGTTTTGCATGGGAAGGTAGCCGTGTCAGGTGAACTCTGCACTGCAGGTGTGGGCTTGTTGGGCGAGGTGGTGCCCGAGGGGTGTGCCGAGGGCGGAGACCGAGGCTGGCACCCATGCCAGCCACGGCACACTTTGGGGGGTGGGGGGTGTCTATGGATTTCTGGCAGGTGCCTGCTCCTGCCCATCTGTGGACACCTTGTGGGGAGCAGACAGCTGCTGTGGAAGCCAGAGCTGACATTGAACTGGTCTATGCAAGAGCTTGTCCTGTCCTGGCACCCCAAGCTGGCTGTGCTGGGTAGCTCCGCTCCAGCTGGTGCAGTGAACTCACAGAAGGGACCCTGGGCTCAGACAAGGCCTCATCGGAGGTTGACCAAAGGGAGGGCCGGGGAGGGGATGGAGCGGCTGTAAGGGCCCCTTTGAGGCTCGGTGGGCATGCAGCTAACATGGGGGTGATGTAATGGATAACCGGCAGACTTGGCAGTTGCTGCAAACCTGGCTGAACAATCCTGATAATGACCCTTTACTCAGCGAGGGTGGCATCCAGATAGGCAGATTGCCACAGCTCTCCTGTCAGCTCCCACTGACAGTGCCTTCGATTGCCATCTGCTGTGACGTAACGCCCGGCCATGATTGACATGTCCCTGCTGCACCTGCAGGACCTGCAGGAGAGCCAGCCACCGCCCGCCCGGGCGAGGTGCTGGGGGCTGTTCTTGTCCCTTCGCTCCTGCTGTTGGCAGCCGTCCAGAAGCGACACGGGAGGGACAGAGGCGCTCCAACTCGGTAGAGGCGGGAGTAGAAACTCCTGCGTTCCAGCCCACGTGTTCTGGGGAGGCTTCCTCTCCAGCCTCAGCCCCAGAGGGGAGCTCAGAGCGCAGGCCTGGCCAATGAGACACCTGCCCCTCCCAGGCACCGGGATTGGTTCAGGCAGGGGCCGGTCAGGGCCACTTTTGAGATGTTTGTCATAGTCCTCGGCAAAGAGGCCAGAGCTGCTGAAAGGCTAAGATGAATCTAGAACAATCTGGAACAGCCAGCGGCGCCTCTGCATCCTGGCAGAAGAGGCGGAACAAGAACTAAACCAACACAGAACAGAGCCGGGCAGAGCTGAGAGCAGAGAGAGGCAGACGGAGATGACTATTTCTGCTATCTGTCCGGGCCCTTTGACCCAGCTCGGCTTGAAAATGATCCCGTATTTGTCAGGCGTCTAAGCCGATGCACTCTCCTCTGTTGCCACTTCGGGCTGTGTTTGCATCGTTTTCAACTCACAGTGTCATCACCAAAACACAAAGCTCATCAGCTCCCCAGGGCCAGCATGAAGCCCACTGCCAGCTCTCGGGGGCTGCACTCTGCTCCCTGGGGCAGGGGACAGGCCAGCCTGCAGGAGGCGCCGATGAGCTGCGTCTGTGCCAGCCAGTTCCCTACCTTGGCCTCCCCATTCCTCTCCTGATTTTTTAATTTCCTTTCTCCTGTTTGCTTTATTCCTTCCTCCCTCCTCGTTCTGTTTAGAACTTTAGAAAGTTCCCAAAGGGCCGTGCTGTGGAGCAGCGGGTTAACGCCCTGACCTGAAGGACCGGCATCACCTATGGGGGCCAGTTTGAGACTCGGCTGCTCCACTTCTGATCCAGCTCTCTGCTATGGCCTGGGAAAGCAGTAGAAGATGGCCCAAGTCCTTGGGCCCCTGCACCCATGTGGAAGACCCGGAAGAAGCTCCTGACTCCTGGCTTCGGATTGGAACAGCTCAGGCCGTTGCAGCCAACTAGGGAGTGAACCAGCAGTTGGAAGACCTCTCTCTCTGCCTCTCCTTCTCTCTGTGTGTAACTCCGACTTTCAAGTAAATAAATAAATCTTGAAAAAAAAAAGATGGACACAGAAGCAGCTGGAAGGGGCTCCCAGCAGTCAATTCTGAAACAAACTGACCACCGTAAACAGTGGGGAGGGGTGTGAATGAATGACAGACCATTGAAAATAAGAATTTAGGAGTCCGTGAATCCATACGGATAGTACATGGATGGATGGACAAACAAGTAATAATCAGAGAACAGAAGAAAAAGAACAGGAAGTAGGTCTTTTGCTTCCAGCAGACACTGATGCCAGAAAGTGTGGAGAAAATCAGTGTTAAAAATGCTTTAATTTTTTCACGTGGAAAAATCATTTTTAAGCTATCTTAGTAAGGATTTTGATAGAAATTGCCTATATATATTGCTTGTGGAATTATGGAAACTGTAACAATACTAATTTGGGGCCAGCACGCTGGTGCAGCAAATTGGGTTAAGACACTGCGTGCCACCCGGTCATCCCATATCGGAGCACTGGTTCAGGTCCTGGCTGCTCTCTTTCTGATCTAGCTCCCTGCTACTGTGCCTGAGGAAGGCAGAGGAAGATGGTCCCCGTCACCCAGAAGGGAGACCTGGATGGAGTTCTAGGCTTCTGGCTTCCACCTGGACCAGCCCTGGTGTTATGGCCATTTGGGGGAGTGACCTGGTAGATGGAAGATTCTGTCATTCTGTCTTTTAAATCAACCAATCAATATTTAAAAAAGCAAGATAAGGCTGGTGCCCCGGCTCACTAGGCTAATCCTCCACCTGTGGTGCCAGCACACCGGGTTCTAGTCCAGGTCGGGGCACCAGATTCTGTCCTGGTTGCCCCTCTTCCAGGCCAGCTCTCTGCTGTGGCCTGGGAGTGCAGTGGAGGATGGCCCAAGTGCTTGGGCCCTGCACCCCATGGGAGACCAGGAGAAGCACCTGGCTCCTGCCTTCAGATCAGCATGGTGCGCCAGCCGCGGCGGCCATTGGAGGGTGAACCAACAGCAAAAGGAAGACCTTTCTCTTTGTCTCTCTCTCACTGTTCACTCTGCCTGTCAAAAAAATTGAAAAAAAAAAAAAGCAAGATAAATTCTCCCCATGCATGAACGTGGGGTGTCTTCCCATTTATTTGTGCCTTAATTTCTTTCAGAAACGTCTTGTAGTTTTTCGTGTACAAGTGTTTCATATGATTAGTTAAGTTTGCTCTTCCTATCTTATTATTCATTTTATATTTTTGATGCTATTGTAAATGGTATTGTTTTCTTAACTTCCTTTATTAGTATATAAAAAACTGATTTTTGGTGTGTTGACTTTGTATAAAGGAATTTGGGTTTTTTGTGGCATATTCAGAGGTTTCTATAAATGAATGTTTTATTTATTTATTTATTTTAACTTTTATTTAGAATATAAATTTCCAAGGTACGACTTATGGATTACAATGGCTTTCCCCCCATATTTTCCCTCTCCCCCCGCAACCCTCCCCCCTTGCCCGCTCCCTCCACCCTTTCGTTCACATCCAGATTCATTTTCAATTCTCTTTGTATACAGGAGATCAATTTAGCATGTGTTAAGTAAAGAATTCGTCCATTTGCCCTCATATAGTAACACAAAGTGAAATATACTCTTTGAGTACTCGTTTTAGCATTGAGTCACATTGTACAGCACATTAAGGACAGAGATCCTACATGATATCTATCTATCTATCTATCTATCTATATATATATATATATATATTTGAAACTAATTAATTTTTTGATGCAGTTTCCAATGTAACACTGAGTTTTTCTTTCTTTTTTTTCATTTTCGATGATCTTTATATAGAGAAGATCGGTTCAGTATGTATTAAGTAAAAATTTTCATCAGTTTGCATCTACACAGAAACACAAAGTGTAAAAATACTGTTTCAGCACTAGTTACAGCGTTACTTCACATTAGATAACATATTAAGGACAGATCCCACATGGGATATAGGTACACAGTGACTCCTGGTGTTGATTTAACAATTTGACACTCTTATTTATGGCGTCAGGAATCTCCCTAGGCTCTAGTCATGAGTTGCTGAGGCTATGGAAGCCTTTAGGGTTCACCGACTTTGATCCTATTCCGACAGGGTCACAGTCAAAGTGGAGGTCCTTTCCTCCCTTCGGAGAAAGGTACCTTCTTCGTTGGTAGCCCTGTTCCTTCCATTGGGATCTCACTCGCTGAGGTCTTCCCTTTAGGTCGTCTTTTTTTCCTTTTGCAGAGTGTCTTGGCTTTCCATGCCTAAAATACTCTTATGTGCTCTTGAGCCAGATCTGAATGCCTTAAGGGCTGATTCTGAGGCCAGAGTGCTATGTAGGATATCTGTCATTCTATGAGTCTGCTGTGACTCTGCTTCCCATGTTGGATCATTCTCTCCCTTTCTGGTCCTATCTGTTTGTATTAGTAGAAACTAGTCTTGTTTGTGTGTTCCTTTTGACTCTTAGACGTTTCAGTGTGATCAATTGTGAACTAAAATTGTTCACTTGGGCCGTTGAGATGACATTGGTATATGCCATCTTGATGGGGTTGTATTGGGATCCCCTGGAATGTTTCTAACTCCATCATTTGGTGCAAGTCCAATTGAGTTTGTCTCAAATTGTACCTATCCTCCCTTTCTTTTTCCCTCTCTCAAAGTTAACCGGGATCACTTTTCAGTTAAACTTTAAACACCTAAGGCTAATTGTGTGTTAGTTGCAGAGTTCAACCATTAGTACTAGTACAAAAACAAACAACAAAGAGAGATACTTAAATGGGTAAAGATTTACATTGTACATCAACAGTCCAGACAAGAGCTGATCAAGTCTTATTTTCTCATAGTGTTCATTTCATTTCAACAGGTTTCCCTTTTGGTGTTCAGTTAGTTGTCGCCAATCAGGGAAAACAGATGATATTTGTCTCTTTGGGACTGGCTTAGTTCACTCTGCATGATGGTTTCTAGATTCCTCCATTTTGTCGCAAATGACGGGATTTCATTGTTTTTGACTGCTGTATAGTATTCTGTGGAGTACATATCCCATAATTTCCTAATCCAGTCTACTATTGATGGGCATTTGGGTTGGTTCCAGGTCTTAGCTATTGTGAATTGGGCTGCAATAAACATTAGTGTGCAGACAGCTTTTTTGTTTGCCAGTTTAATTTCTTTTGGGTAAATTCCAAGGAGTGGGATGGCTGGGTTGTATGGTAGGGTTATATTCAGGTTTCTGAGGAATCTCCAAACTGACTTCCATAGTGGTTTAACCAGTTTGCATTCCCACCAACAGTGGGTGAGTGTCCCTTTTTCCCCACATCCTCTCCAGCATCTATTATTGGTAGATTTCTGAATGTGAGCCATTCTCACTGGGGTGAGGTGAAACCTCATTGTGGTCTTGATTTGCATTTCCCTGATTGCTAGTGATCTTGAGCATTTTTTCATGTGTCTGTTGGCCATTTGGATTTCCTCTTTTGAAAAATGTCTATTGAGGTCCTTGGCCCATCTCTTAAGTGGATTGTTTGTTTTGATGTTGTGGCGTTTCTTGATTTCTTTGTATATTCTGGTTATCAGCCCTTTGTCTGTTGCATAGTTTGCAAATGTTTTTTCCCATTCTGTTGGTTTCCTAATCACTTTCCTTACTGTTTCTTTTGCAGTACTGAAACTTCTCAATTTGATGCAGTCCCAGTAGTTAATTTTGGTTTTGAGTGCCTGTGCCTTTGGGGTATTTTCCAAGAAGTCTTTGCCAGTACCTATATCTTGCAGGGTTTCTCCTATGCTCTCTAATAATTTGATGGTGTCGGGTCGTAGGTTTAGGTTTTTAATCCATGTAGAGTGAATTTTTGTGTAAGGTGTAAGGTAGGGATCTTGCTTCATGTTTCTGCACGTGGAAATCCAGTTTTCCCAGCACCATTTATTAAATAGACTGTCTTTACTCCAGGGGTTGGTTTTGGATCCTTGATCAAATATAAGTTGGCTGTAGATGTTTGGATTGATTTCAGGTGTTTCTATTATGTTCCTTTGGTCTATCCATCTGTTTCTGTACCAGTACGATGCTGTTTTGATAACAACTGCCTTGTAGTATGTCCTGAAATCTGGTATTGTGATTCCTCCAGCTTTGTTTTTGTTGGACAAGATTGCTTTAGCTATTCGAGGTCTCTTATTACTCCATATGAATATCAGCATCATTTTTTCCAGATCTGAGAAAAATGCCTTTGGTATCTTGATTGGTATTGCATTGAACCTGTAAATTGCTTTTGGGAGAATGGACATTTTGATGATATTGATTCTTCCAATCCACGAGCATGGAAGATTTTTCCATTTTTTGGTATCCTCTTCTATTTCTTTCTTTAAGGTTTTGTAATTTTCATCGTAGAGATCTTTAACGTCCTTAGTTAGGTTAATTCCAAGGTATTTGATTGTTTTTGAAGCTATTGTGAATGGGGTTGATCTTAGAAGTTCTTCCTCAGCCATGACATTGCTTGTGTATACAAAGGCTGTTGATTTTTGTGCATTGATTTTATATCCTGCTACTTTGCCAAACTCTTCTATGAGTTCCAATAGTCTCTTAGTAGAGTTCTTTGGATCCCCTAAATAAAGTATCATATCATCTGCAAAGAGGGATAGTTTGAGTTCTTCTTTCCCAATTTGTATCCCTTTGATTTCTTTTTCTTGCCTAATAGCTCTGGCTAAGACTTCCAGCACTATGTTGAATAACAGTGGTGAGAGTGGGCATCCCTGTCTGGTGCCCGATCTCAGTGGGAATGCTTCCAGCTTTTCCCCATTCAGTAGGATACTGGCTGTAGGTTTTTCATAAATTGCTTTGATTATATTGAGGAATGTTCCTTCTATACCCAGTTTGCTTAGGGTTTCATCATGAAAGGGTTTTGTATTTTGTCAAATGCTTTCTCTGCGTCTAGTGAGATGATCATATGGTTGTTTTCTGCTGTCTGTTAATGTGGTGTATCACGTTGATTGTTTTGCGCACATTGAACCATCCCTGCATACCAGGGATAAATCCCACTTGGTCTGGGTGGATGATCTTTCTGATGTGTTGTTGGATTCTATTGGCCAAGATTTTATTGAGGATTTTTGCATCTATGTTCATGAGGGATATTGGTCTGTAATTCTCTTTCAATGCTGCATCTTTTTCCGGCTTAGGAATTAAGGCGATGCTGCCTTCGTAGAAGGAATTTGGGAGGATTCCCTCTTTTTCGATTGTTCTGAATAGTTTGAAAAGGATTGGAGTTAGTTGTTCTTTAAATGTCTGGTAGAATTCAGCAGTGAATCCATCTGGTCCTGGGCTTTTCTTTGTTGGGAAGGCCTTCATTACTGTTTCAATTTCTGACTCACTTATGAGTCTGTTTAGGTTTTCTATATCTTCCTGGTTCAGTTTAGGTAGGTTGTCTGTGTCCAGGAATCTATCCATTTCTGATAAGTTTCCCTGTTTGCTGGCATACAAGTCCTTGTAGTAATTTCTGATGATTCTTTTGATTTCTGTGATGTCTGTTGTTATGTTTCCTTTTTCATCTGTGATTTTATGGATTTGGGTCTTTTCTCTTCTTTTTTTTGTTAGCTGGGCCAATGGGGTGTCAATCTTGTTTATTTTTTCAAAAAACCTGCTCCTCGTTTGGCTGATTTTTTGTAATTTTTTTTGGATTCAATCCTGTTGATTTCTTCTCTGATTTTAATTATTTCTCTTCTCCTACTAGCTTTGGGTCTGGTTTGCTGTTGATTTTCTAGATCTTTGAGATGTACTGTGAGCTCATCTATTTGGTGCCTTTCCAGTTTCTTGATGTAGGCACCTATTGCTATAAACTTTCCTCTTAACACTGCTTTTGCTGTATCCCACAAATTTTGGTATGATGTGCTGTTATCCTCATTTACTTCCAGGAAATTTTTGATTTCTCTTTTAATTTCTTCTATGACCCATTGTTCGTTCAGGAGCATGTTGTTCAGTCTCCATGATTTTGCATGTGCTCTAGGGATTCCTGAGTTCCTAATTTCCAACTTCATTCCTTTATGGTCTGAGAAGTTGCATCATATGATTCTAATTCTTTTGAATTTTCTGAGACTTGCTTTATGGCCTAGTATGTGGTCAATCCTAGAGAAGGTTCCATGTACTGCTGAGAAGAATGTAAATTGTTTCTCTGTAGGATGGAAAGTTCTGTAGATATCTGTTAGGTCCATTTGGGCTATGGTGTCATTTAAATCTACTGTATCCTTTTTGATCCTCTGTCTTGGTGATCTGTCTATCTCTGAGAGTGGAGTATTGAAGTCCCCCAGTACTATTGTGTTGGGGTCTAAGTCTCCCTTTAAGTCCCTTAGCAAATCTTTCAAATAAACCGGCGCCTTGTAATTAGGTGCATATACATTGATAATCGTTATATCTTCCTGTTGAATGGATCCCTTAATCATTATATAGTGTCCCTCTTTGTCTCTCCTAATAGTTTTTGTGATAAAATTTATGTTATCTGATATTAAGATGGCTACGCCCACTTTTTTTTGTTTCTGCTGCCGTGGTATATCTTTTTCCAACCTTTCACTTTCAGTTTGTATGGATCTTTGCTAGAAAGGTGTGTTTCTTGTAAGCAGCAAATAGACGGATTTTTTTCTCTAATCCAGGCTTCCAATCTGTTTCTTTTGACTGGGCAATTCAAACCGTTCATGTTCAATGTGACTATTGATAAGTAGGAATTTTGTCCTGCCATTTGCCAAAGATTTTCTTATATCTAGTTTGAGTTTCCTATGATCTTTTGCTGTGAGGTTTCCTTCCTTTAGCTTCTTTCAGCTTGATGACCGTGTTTCTGTGTTTCTGTGTGTAGTACATCTTTCAGGATCCTTTGTAAGGCTGGACGAGTGGTACAAACTCTTTCAGTTTCTGTTTGCTGTGAAAGGTCTTTATTTCACCCTCAATCACAAATGAGAGCTTTGCAGGATATAATATTCTGGGCTGGCAGCTTTTCTCTCTTAGTACCTGGGCTATGTCTCGCCATTCTCTCCTAGCTTGCAGGGTTTCTGATGAGAAGTCAGCTGTGATCCTAATTGGAGATCCTCTGAAAATAATCTGACGTTTCTTTCTTGCACATTTTAGGATCTTTTCTTTTTGTTTCATTGTGGTGAATTTTATTACAACATGTCGTGGTGAGGTTCTCTTTTGGTCATGCTTATTAGGGGTTCTATGGGCTTCCTGTACTAGGATTTCTCTGTCCTTCTCCAAACCTGGAAAGTTCTCTGCTAGTATCTCTCCAAAAATGCCTTCTAATCCTTTTTCTCTCTCCATGCCTTCAGGAATTCCTAGAACTTGAATGTTGGGTTTTTTAATAGTATCCTGTAGATTTCCAACAATATTTTTTAGATTTCTAATTTCCTCTTCTTTTCTTTGGTTTGACTGTATATTTTCCTGTGCTCTGTCTTCTAAGTCCGATATTCTCTCTTCTGTTTTGCTGACTCTGTTTTTGAGGCATTCCAAAGTGTTAGTCACTTGATCTATGGAGTTCTTCATTTCTGACTGATTTCTCTTCACTATTAGACTTTCATGTTCTACTAATTCCTGCATCGTATTCTGGTTCTTCCTTAAAGTTTCATTTTCCCAGGAGAGATTTTCTATCTTGTCCAGTAAGGATTTCTGTAGTTCAAGAATTTGCTTTTGAAGACTTCTAAATGATCTTATCATAAATTTTTTGAAATCCATATCTTGCATTTCTTCTATCTCGTCATCTTCATATTCTTGGCTTCGTATGTTTTGTTTGTTTGGAGGTATCATAATGTGTTCATTATTCTTGTTTCCTTGACTTCTGTGTTTGTTGTTTCGCATTTTGGAGGGATTCTTTTAATTCTTCTTCCCTTACTGTGATCTTTTTTTTCTTGTTATACTATGGCTTTGTTAAGTGGGCTGCCTGCTCTTGGTGGAGCCTTGGAGGTTTGAGATGGGTGTAGCCCAAGGGTTCTGCTTAGTTCTTCAGGGTTAGTTGTGGTAGATCTCTATTTATTTATTTATTTTTATTATTTTTTTTTCTTCCCTCCGGAGGGAAGTAATACCACCCAGTTGCACAGAGTTGATGATAGTTATAGCTTCTAATCTCTGGCTTCTATCTGTATAGCGTCGCAGGCGCTTTTCAGGAAAAAAAATTTTTTTCCCCTCCTCTGATAATTTGAGTCCTTTGGCGGGAGGGCTTTCCCCTGGATTAAGAGTGTATGGTTGCACCACTCTCGGTTAGTGCTAGATGGCAGCAGCGCGCTGCCGCCGCCGCGTGCCACCGCGTGAGCCGCTGCGCTCCGTCGGCGCCGTGCGCCGCCAGCTCCGCGCGCGCTTCCGCTGCCGCCACAGCAGATCTTTAGGCCCGAATGTAAACAAAGAAAATGGCCACTTCCCGCCCACTGCCGCTCCGATATGGGGGGGGTGGAGGTGCCGTGGGCTCTTGTCTTATTTAGTCCTTCATTTAGTTTCCCCCCGTTGCGCTCTCTTCCCGCAGGGTGTCCCACGCTTTGTTCCCTTTTACACTTCCTCTCCCACTCAGCCATGCACGTCCCAGTGTCCGTCCCAGGGCGGGTTGGGGGAGGGGTGGCGGCTGGTGCCGCGGGACTGGGCGAATGCCCTGTCTCACCTCGGTATCCAGCACTGATGTGTCCGAATTTCCATTAAATCATCCGTTGGTCTGACCTAACTGTCTGGCTCCCCTTGGGCTGAAGTGTGGGGCTCCACACGGGTCGCCCACGCCTTCCCTGTCGGCAGCCCACGGGATCCCTATGAATGTTTTATTTTTAAGAGAGAAAATGGTGGGGGCCAAAATGGCAGAGTGAAGATTAAGCCACCACCTGAGATGCTGCCATCCCGTATCAGAGCACCATGTGGGTCCTGGCTGCTCTTCTTCTCACCCCGCTCCCTGCTAATGTGCCTGGGAAGCAGCAGAGGTGGCCCAAGTACTCAGGCCTCTACCACTCACGTGGGAGACCTGGGTGGCATTTCTTGCACCTGGCTCTGTCCTGACCCAGCCCTGGCGTCTGGGGAGTAAACCCACAGGTGGAAGCACTCTCTGTCTCTGTCTCTCTCTTAATCTACCTTTCAAATGAAATTGTAAGTTATTCCCTAGTGATGCTGTGCCCTTGTGTAATCTCAGTTGGGTTACGAACGTCAGCAAATTAAGAAGGGATACTGGGGCCTGCGTTGTAGTGTAAGAGGTGAAGCCGCCATCTGAAACACTGGCATCCCACATGGGCACTGGTTCGAGTCCCAGCTGCTCCACTTCTGATCCAGCAGCAAAAGATGGCCGCGTGGGAGACCTGGGTGAAGCTCCTGGCTCCTAGCTTTCTGGTCATTTGGGGAGTGAACCAGTGGATGGAAGATCTCTCTATATATATCTCTCTTTGTAATTCTGCCTTTCAAATAAATGAAACAAATCTTTAAAAAAAAAAAGAAAGAAAGGATGCTATTCCTCCTCCCTTTGTTATTTTTCCCAGTGATGCTGGTCATTGCATTCCCCTCCTTTGACAGAGGATACTGTCCAAGACCAGGGATTGCATTTAGTTGTTTTGTTCCTTAGTCTCCTCTACTTCCATAATTAGAATTTTTTATTATATCAACATTTGTAAAGAATATAGCTCCCTTTAAAAAAAGGAGATTTGTTTAATTGAAAAAGTAACAGAAAAAGAGGAAGAAATGGAGAGAGAGAGAGAGACATCTTCCAACCATTGGTTCACTCCCCAAATGCCTGCAACAGCCAGGGTTGGGCCAGGTCAAAACCAAGAGCCAGGCACTCCACCTGGCACACGGTGGCAGGAACCAAGTATGTGGGCCATCGCCTGCTGCCCCCCAGGACCTTCAGCAGGAAGCTGGCTTGGAAGTAGAAGAGCTGGGGCTCTAGCCAGCACTCTGGTATGGCATCAGAGTGTCTCAAAGAGTGGCTTAGCCTGCTGTGGCATAACGCCTGTCTCTACACAGTGAAGATGCAGGGGTCTCAGCGGGCTTTGCTGCGTGGATGCTCCCTGGCTTCCACGATGTTGCATCCTGAGCAACCCCACTGCAAGCTGAAAAAGTGTAAGTTGAAAATGCATTGAATTCACCTCATCTGCTGACCATCTCAGCTTAGCAAAACAATCCGCTTCCCCCTTGTAACTGGGGGCTGCCCTGGAGTTGTGGCTGCTACCCCTGCCCAGCCCTGGGAGAGGGCCTTGTCATACATCACACATCACTAGCTTGGGAAAAATAAAATCAAACTTCAAAAGTCAAGGTACAGTTTCTACCGAACGCACTTGGCCTTCGCGTCATGGTAAAGTTGAAAGTCACGGGTTGTCCGTCCTGAGTTGGGAAGCATCTGTATGTGACTTACTCTAGAGTGGTTCAGGAATCAAAGAGGGCAAGAGCGTGGGAGGGGGAGACACAGGGAGAGACAAACGATAAGACTCCGCGGAAGGCTGGCCTGAGAGAAGCGTGGCCGGCTGGCTGTCCCTGCTCTCCTAACTGCCCTGTGGGTTTGCAGCATTTCCCAGGTGGGGGTGGTGCTGACGCTGGTGCCTGGCAAAGGGCTGTTTCCACTTGCCTGGGGCCAGTGGCTCCTGCAGCCGTGGCTTCTCTGGACAACGCCGCAGGCTCTGCTCTAACAGCCGGGGCAGCACACGGGGCTTCCTTCCACATGGGTTGGTGGTTTTGTCAAGTGGGACTTAATCCTTCCAAATCAAGAGGAGTATTTTGGATAAGCCATTAAGATGCTTCATTAAAACGTTAGTGTCTGATTGCCAGTGATTCTGTTTGCAAGCGTTCTCATAGCCCGTGGTGGGGGAGGGGGCACCTCTGCTCCCCTCCCCCAGCCCTGCCGGCTGCAGGTACCCTCAGTGCCCTGACATCCCCAGCACTTCTGCCTGCCCCCGAGGAGCCTCCCAAGGGTGGGTACAAAGCATAAGGAGTGAGGCATTTCAGACATACTCTGGGGTGGGCGTTTGGCCTGGTGGTTTATTTAATTATCTTTAAAATTAATTTTAATATTTATTTAATCTTGAGAATAGGACAGCTTATTTAATTAACAGTTTTCTTTTTATTTTTAGAAAGCTTTTATTAATGAATACAGATTTCATAGGTACAGCACTTGGAATATAGCGGTTCTTCTCCCCATACCTGCCTTCCCACCCCCGTTCCCGTCCCAACTCCTACTCCCTCTCCCATCCCATTCGTCATTAAGATTCATTTTTAATTATCTTTATATACAGAAGACCAACTCTATACTAAGTAAAGATTTCAACAGTTTGCACCCATACAGACACACACAAGTATAAAGTACTATTTGAAGACTAGTTTTACCGTTAATTCTCATAGTACAACTCATTAAGGACAGAGGTCCTACATGGGGAGTAAGTGCACAGTGACTCCTGTTGTTGATTTAACAATTGACACTCCTATTTATGATGTCAGTAATCACTCAAGGCTCTTATCATGAGCTACCAAGGCTATGGAAGCCTTTTGAGTCCACAACTCCATCAGCATTTACACAAGGCCATAAGCAAAGTGGAAGTTCTCTCCTCCCTTCATAGAAAGTACCTCCTTCTTTGGTTGGCCAAGTGGTTTAGACAACAGTGTTTCATAGTGAAGTACCTGACTTTGATCCCCAAGTCCAGTTCTGGCTAATGCAGACTCTAGGAGGCAGCAGGTGGTGGCTCAGGTGACTGGGTGCCGGCCTCTCCTATGGGAGACCTGGAGTGAGTTCCCAGCTCCCAGCTTTGGCCAGGTCCCATCCTGGCCATTGCAGGCGTTTGGGGTGTATACTAGCAGATGGGAACTTTTTCTCTCTCAAAGAAATAAAACACATAATTAAAAATTTTATAAAAAAATAAGATTTAAATCTTTAAAAAAAAAAGACACCCAGTTAAGAGAAGGTTGAACATTTTGGAATGACTATTTCTGGAGCTTCTAGCAAGACCAAGGTAGCTTTGGTAGAGAAGAGCAAGACGTGGTCATTGTCCTCAAGCAGCTTAGCGTCGAAATTGAGAAAGCAAGAAAGCTCACCAAAGGTGACATAGGAGGTCCCCAAGGGAGAATCATTGCCTGTTCATGGGAGCTGATTGCCCAGCAAGGGGCCAGACTGTGTGGACCCCAGACACTCAGGAAGGGACAGACCCTCTGTAGGCAGAGTCGGCCAGCAGGCTGGGGAGCACCATGGCTGCCCTGTGGTGGGCTGTGTATTGAGGAGAGGGGCTCTTTCCCAGCGGGGCAAATCCACTGGCCAGAGAGGGGAGCTGAGAGGACTGAGGCCAGTGAGGGGACCTGCTCGAGGAGGAGGAGGTGGAGGAGTAAAGGTGAGTCTCTCGAGTGAGTTAACAATGGCCCAGGGTCTCGAATTCCAGCATGTTGGGCTTTGGGAGTGATGGAAGATCAAAGAAAAGGCCTTGGAGCAGAGGCTGGGGTAGGAGGGAGCCTCTGGGGGTGTTGACTATTGGAGCCCCTCGTGGTGCGCCCTTGTGAGCCAGGTGCTTCATATATTTACTGTAATCCTGACACGAGCCTGGCAGGTGTAAGGAGTGGGTGTTGGGACGCAGTGGGTTAAGCCGCCACTTGGGATGCCACATCCCATACCAAAGCACCTCGTTTGAGTCCTGGTGTTCTGTGCTTCTGATCCAGCTTACCGCTAATGCTTCTGGGAGGCAGCAGCCACGGCCTAAGAACTTGGGTTCCCACCACCCATGTGGGAGACCTGGATGGAGTTCCTGGCTCCTGGTTTTAGTCTTGCCCAACTTCGGCTATTGTGGGCATTTACAGAGTGAACTAGTAAGTGGGCAATCTCTCTCTCTCTCTCCCCACTTCCCCCATTGCTCTGCTTTTCAAATGAATAAAAGCACATCAATACAACCTACAACTTTAAACATAGACTATTAGAGAGCAGAAAAGTCTAAGTGGTAAAAAAAAAAAAAGTATTCACTGAAGAAGAGAAAAAAATTGCTGTAGATTTTCAGAAGTGGAGATGGCTTTGAACAGCAGAGGGAAGAAGGGAGGGGCAGGGCAGGCGTCAGCCCCAGCAGGACTGTCATCCGGGCTGGGCTATTCCTTGCTGTGGGCTGCGGGGGCCGGGTTGCCCTGGGGGCTGAGGATTGTTCGGCAGCATCCCCAATTCTGCATCGTTGGGCACTGGGGCAAGCAGCATGTCTGCACGCAGAGCAGGGTTTCCCTGGGGAGGCTAATGTCCAAGAATGATGCAGGAAGCGGAGCGTGCTTGGGGAATAAAGAGGCATCTGTGTGGGCCTGCTGGAAAACGTGTTTCTTGGACCATTTGCGTCTTGTGAGCCAAGTGCGGGTCCTGTAAACAGGATTCGTGGTCACACGGAGTTAGGAAATCCCGCATACTTTTTCCCTCGACTGGAAGTTTACAATGCATATTGGAAGAGTGACGGCTTTGAGAGATTGTGCAAGCAAGCTGCCTGAATTTGATTACATTTAAATACCGCAGGACTTTTTTTTTTTTATTCAGAAACACTGAAACTTGAAAAAGGATGTGACTTGGAAACTGACAGTGCATTTCACTGACCACAGTGTATGGGGAAGAGTTCAAGGTGGAAAAGGCTAGAAGCAGATTCAAAGGAATTGGAAGTATGCTCAACAGCCTGGATTTGCTTAGTCAACAACAGGGAGGAAACCAGCAGGTAACATAATTGAAGCAGTGCGTCGGTTATTCATTCAACATATGTTAAGCAACATGAGCCTGGTGGCAGTGAGCCAAACAGATTAGAAGATGTGCAAACAAGAACCGAAGCATCTTGTTTTTACAAAAGTAATAATTTATGAGTAGGAATGATGGCAGGAAGGGACACATGCAAAAACCTTTCCAGAGATCAACAGAATATAATGTCTGATTTGTTGGAGGGTGGGACAGGAAAAGGTGTCAACAACAACTATCCACTTCCCAGCCCCAACTCACTGGGAGTTTCTGTTTTTAACTGGAAAGGATACTCAGGAAAGAAGCAGAGTTAGGGAGAATTGAACTCACTCTGGAAATGTTGGGTTTGACATGTAGGTAGGTCATCGAGGGGCAGAAACCCAGGAGGGAGCTGGAATTACAAGTCTGGAGTGAACACGGAGAGGGCTCGGGGGATTTATGGAGAAGGCACGAAACAAAGACCTGGAAAACATCTAAACAAAGAGTGGAGTGAGGACGACGATGGAGCCAGAGACAGAGGAACCCATGGAAGAAGTAGAAGGTCCAAGAAAATTACGTCAGAGAAGCCAACGCAGGAGAGGATGTTTAGATGCTGTTGGCTACATGTTCTGGAAGGGTCGAAGAAGGCAAAGCCAGCAAGAGGCCCTTGGGCTTAGATCAAAGGAGACTCTTGGAGGTTCCAATGCACTGGCAGGGAGAGAAACAAAACTGCAAGCAATGAATGGGTGGTGAGCGAGTGGAGACAATGAATACAGGTTACGTTTTAAGAAATTTGGTCATCAGCGCTTGGGAGATCACAGCAAGATAAGGCAACAGGATTGACGCAAGAATTTGATTTTGGAATGGGCAGAACTGAGCATGTTTACTAACAGGAGATAAGGAAGCAGAAATGTTAAAGAGATTCAATTGATGGAAGAAAAAATTCCAAGATGTCCTAAATTTAGTACAAGTTTGGAGGATGGAGGAGAGGAGAGATAAGAGAAGCTATTCAGTTGATAGCTTCAAGCCAAACCAATGATGACAAAAAACAGCTCCACATTCCTGAATGAGTGTTGAAACCCTTGGCTCAAAACCTCAGGAGGACAACCATCAGGGTACCATTGCATTCTGCTCACCGCTCCCACCTGTGAAGAAGCAGTAAGTACTTCTCGGGGACTGTCTTCTGAGTCCAAGGTTTGCCTGCTTTATGTTGTCCTGCCCTCTTATCTACAGCCAATGTGAGTTCAATATAAATAGTTTCTTTTTAATGTCTCCAAATTTTAAAACATGGCTGTAACTCCAGATCCAGTAGGCATTGTCCTGCTTTGGCTCACCCCTGCTGCTGGTGGTCCAGGGCCCTTGTCCCAGGACCTGGCATTTTCTCTTTCTGGCTAACCTCTGTTTGGGCTCAATAAACCCCTTGGTTTCAGAGATCCTTTGACCTTAAGAGCTGTGGTTTAACAAGAGAGAGAGAAGTAACAATCAGTAGGGCTTGACAGGAGTTGAGTGAGATGAGACCCATGAGTTTCTTTGACAGAAGATGTGTTTTCTTCTGAATTGGAAGCAAAGGAAGAGAGGACAGATAAGAAAATCCATCATTTTTGAGGTGGAAATCTAGATAAATTCAGACCCAATGAACTTGGACATCCAGGTCATCGGCTGACAGCGAGGGAGGCAGGATTGGGAGGCTGGAACCTCCAAGGGTTGGCGTTGCAGTGGGGAAGGACGCAGGAGGGTTCAAAGGAGAGACGCTTAAGATGCGGTCCAGGTTGGAAGGAGGCCTACAATTTGCTCCATGAGCTGGTAACTTCCCCTGCTAGTATAACTTGGTGATTTTCTTCAGGAGTCCTTAGAAGCAAAGGACATCAACTGAGGTTAGAATTGGCAACTGAGGTGAGAGGGGCCACAAAGGAACAGAATGGAAGTTTAAAAGTTGAAGATTTCTGCTCCTGGCTCTGACAAAGCAGCAAAAACCAATCAGTCCTCCCTTGGAGAGGCCTGTAGTGCTGGCTTCCCATGTGGGCACCACTTTGAGTCCTGGCTGCTCCACTTCCCATCCAGCTCCCTGCTAATGCTCCCCGGGAGGGCAGCAGATGACTCAAAGTTGGATCTGGAACGTCACAGGAATGTACTTGCTTGGAGCGGCCCCTCCCTGGTGAGGAGCGGGGTTTCTTGTCCTGTTGTGTCCCTGGCTCCGACACTGTTGTCCCAGGGACCCGGGTCAGACACAGGTCTCTGGATGTTGCAGAATCAGGAGTGAACCAGATCTGCCTCAGCCTGGAGAGACAGGAAGTGGAAATTGGTGGCTCAAGCTAACAGGGTGGCAGGCCCGAGCCACAGGAAGGCCACAGTAGGGCAGGGGGTCCCCATGGCTACTCAGTGACCAAAGCGTGGGGCTCTAGCAGTATTTTAAACCCCAGTGCCTTTCAAAATTCAAGCCCACACACCACCAGGTCATTAGCTGTCTCCTCACCGCCTCCTCCCTGGCCCACCTGGCTGTGCCCTGCAGAACTGCACCGGGGTCTCTGGTGCTCGGTAGAGTCTGGCTGACCCCTGGCTGCACACCAAAGGGTCAGGAGGATGTTGTGGGTGCAGCAGCGAAAGAGCTGCTCTCCTCTGCCTCCAGGCTGACACCAGGCTGAGCCGGGCCCCACACAGGCCTGCCTGCCTCTCAGCCCCAGGCTGCAGAGGAAGGCGGCTCCTCTGAACCCACAAAGAAAGTCTTTGCTGTCAAAGCCGCCCTTGCCCCAGATGCAGAGTGGAAGCCCCTCCTCTCCCTTCATCCCCACGTTCTACTGTCTCTCCCTTCCTGGCGTTTGCAGCCACACTAACCTGCTTCCCCCAAGGCGCCCTCACTCTCCACACCCTCCCTGCCTTCCTCCCGGCAGGCAGAGCTCGGGCAGGGAAGTCAGGAGCCTGAATCTGAGCCTGAGCTTTGCTGTGTAAGCGGGACTGAGTCCTTAGCCTCTCTGAGCCTCTGTCCCCTCCTCTTCCCCAGGCTCCTCACTGGGAGCAGGTGTCAGTTCACAGCTCGGCACCTTGTCTGGCTTGTGACAGGCTTCAGCGAATGGCAGCTCTCCAAGCAAAGGAGGAAAGGGGTCAGCAGTGCCCTGAAATCCCTGGGCAGCTCAGCTTTGAGACTGGGCATCGTTAGACTCAGGGGCTGGCTCTGGAACATCTCCCTTCCCGCCCCACCCTGCCCCGCCCTGCCCTGCCCCAGGTGCAGGATTTGCATCAGGACCTCTGGGGTGGGGCCCAGAGATCAGTCTTTCTTAAAAGCTCTCTGGTTGATTCCAGTGTGGGGGCAAAGTGAAGAAGCCCTGGCAGTGGAGCTGAGAGCTAAGGCTGCCCAGGGCTCGCAGAGAAGGCCCCCTCCCCACCTTGGACTCAGACATCTGCCAAGGCCACCGTCTGTCGCCCAAGGTCAGGTGCAGGAAGACAGCACAGCATCTGTCTTGGGCCCTGCCTGGAGGTCATGCTCCTGGGCTTCTCTCTGCCACATTCTCTGGGGGCTTCCTTGGTAGGGCTCAGCTTCCCGCTCAGTGCCAGCAGGGACCTTGGCTGCTCTGGCTGACCAGCTCTGTTAAGCTCACAGCTGCACAACAACAACAAAAAACAACCCAGTGAAGAAATGGGCCAAGGACTTACACAGACATTTTTCAGGAGAGGAAATCCAAATGGCCAACAGACTCATGAAAACATGCTCAGGATCACTAGCTGTCAGGGCAGCAAATCAAAACCACAATGAAACTTCACCTCACCCTGGTTAAAATGGCTCTCATACAGAAATCTACCAACAGCAGATGCTGGTGAGGATGTGGGGAAAATGGTACCCTATCCACTGCTGGTGGGAATGTAAACTGGTACAACCACTGTGGAAGACACTATGGAGAAACCTCAGAAATCTGAATATGGAACTACCATATGACCCAGCCATCCCACTCCTGGGAATTTACCCAAGGGAAATGAAGTCAGCAAATAAAAGAGCTATCTGTATCTCCATATTTATTGCAGCTCAATTCACAATAGCTAAGACATGGAATCAACCCATCAACTGAAGATCGGATAAAGAAATTATGGGATAAGCGCTCTATGGAATACTACATAGCAGTAAAAATAAAAAGTAAATTCAGTCATTATTTGCAATACAATGGATGAATCTGGAAAACATCATACTTAGTGCAATAAGCCAGTCCCAAAGGGACAAATACCATATGCTCTCCCTGATCTGTGATAACTAACAGAGCACCTAAAAGGAAATCTGTAGACATGAAATTGAGACTTTGAGAAGCAATGACTTGAACAGCCCTTGTCTTGACTGTTGAGAAACAGGGCTTTTTTTCTTGAATGGATATGGGACTGGGAATGGGAGCGGGAGGAGGAGATGGGGTGGGGAGTGGGGGTGGGAGGGTGGCTATGGTGGGAAGAATCACTATATTCCTAAAGTTCTAATTTTGAAATTTGTACTCATTTAATAAAAGGTTTCTTTGGGAAAAAAAAGCAAAAACCAAAAAAAGCCATGGCTGCTGGTCCCCAGCCCTGCCTGACCTCACCTCGGGACACCCGGCTGTGTCTCTTTTCACACCACCACTCACACACAACCTCAGGGAAATAGCCCGTGGGGCCCACGCCATTGGCTTTTCCACTCAGGAAGCCGGGAGTTCGGCAGGCCCAGTGTGCGCTGGTCCCCAGAGGCTACTGACACAGGTGATGTGTCTGAAAAACAAGCCAAGACACACTGCCCCCCACCCATGTCCAGTCCTGGCGGGGGCTTCCAGGGGCCACCGGATCCTGCCCTCTGCTGCTGGCCCAGGGATGGGGATTTTGCCACGGCCCCCCAAGCCCACTGGGGGATCTCCAGACCTGGAATTTGGGTGGGGGCCTTTCCCAGAGGCCACCTCTTGCTATTCCCAGCAGGAGAGCAGAATAAAGAAGGATGCAGAAGTGCACCCTGGCATTTAGAAGGACACCAGGAATGGAAAAATGGAAGACAAATTCCAAAGGGAAAAACACGGTGAAAAAGCACCAGAAGCCAGGATGCACCTTGAGGTCGCTGAATGTGAGATGATGGGTAAAGCTTTGCATTGAAATACGTATTTAATGAATACAGATTTCTTTAAATAAAACATTTTGAATTAAAAAAAAAAAGATGATAACTTTGGGTGAGACAATAGACCAGCAGAATTATTTTGGAAAACAATATGACCGCCCATTCAGCCCCATCAAGGATTGTAATTGTAGGTGTATCCCCAGGCACCAAACACACAGACGGGAAGTTCACAAAGATACTGCTCATCATCACAGCCCAAGCCCAGAAACCCCTCAAATGTCTGTGCCAGGACGCTGATGAATTCCTGGATACGCAGGACCAAGAGGTAGTGAAAGGGGCAGGCATTTGGGGCAGGGGCTAAGTCACCAGCTGGGACACCCACATCACATGTCTGGGTCAAGTTCTGGCTCTGCTTCCCATCAGGATTCCCGCTAAGGTGCACCCTAGGAGGCAGCAGGTCATGGCTCAAGCACTGGGGTCCCTGCCACCCACATGGGAGACCTGGACCAAGTTCTGGGTTCCTGGCTTGGCCTGACTTGGCCCCAACTGTTGCCAGCATTTGGGGAGTGAAGGGGCAGTTGGGAGATCATCCTGTCTTTCTCCCTGTGTCTCCCTTACTTTCAAATAAAATGAAAATAAATAAACAAAAACTTAAAAAACAGTAAAAGTGAACTACAGTTGCATGTATCAGCAAAATTTAAAAAAAAATTCACGTATTTATTTGAAAGTCAGAGTTACACAAAAAGAGTGAGAAGAGAGAAAGAGAGAAAGAGAGAGAGAGATCTTCCATCTGCTGGTTCACTCCCTAGATGGTCACCACAGCCAGGGCTGGGCTGGGCTTAAGCCCAGAGCCAGGAGCTTCTCCCGGGTCTCCCATTTGGGTGGCAGTGGCCCAAGCATATAGGCCATCTTCCACTGCTTTTCCCAGGCCATTCAGCAGGGAGCTGGATCAGAAGTGGAGCAACCAGGACTCCAACAGGCACCAAAATGGAATGCAGGCATTGCAGGCAGCAGCTTTACCTGCTATCCCACAATGCTGGCCCTTTTTTTTTTTTTAAGATTTATTTTATTTGAAAAACAGAGTGATGGGGTGGGAGTGAGAGTGAGGTCTTCCATCTGGTGCCTCACTCCCCACATGGCCACAATGGCTGGGGTTGTACTAGGCTGAAGTCAGGGGCCAGGAACTTCATCCAGGTCTCCCATGTGGCAGGCAGGGATCCATGTACTTGGTCATCTGATGCTTTCCCAGGTGCATTAACAGGGAGCCAGATCTGAAGAGGAGCAGCCAGAAGTCAAACCAGTGCTCATATGAGATGCTGGTGTCATCGGCGGTATCTTAACCCCAGTAGCCACAATGCCAACCCCAGAAAAATGAGTCTTGCTGAAAAGCAGTATCAGTAGCAAAAGGCTGACACACACACAAAAATACATCATTTCTATAAAGACCTCAAAAGTGGCGAGGCCTTACTTAGTGTTATCACATGTGGTTCAAAAATGCCATGGGGGAGGGGGAACCTACAAAACCCAACACACAGGTTATCACCTCTGAGAGGAGTGGGCAGGAGAGAAACAGTTGAGGTTGTGGAGTACAGTGCACGTGTTGTGGTTCCTCCACTAATAGATGCTTTGCATTGAGAATAGATGCACCTGCATTGTATGTCCTCTTTTAATATGTAACCTATTCTGTAATAACACAAAAAATGTAAAGGGGCAAGATGATGAAACAGCACAGGAAACAGGGGAGGACTGAAGGAGGAAGAATGACTGTGAGGGAGGAGAGGATGAGAGGGAAGACGCTTTGTTGCACAATTAGAATCAGACTTTGGTCTGAGCTGCAAGCATTGCTCTGGTGGTTGCTACAGTCCTTGTGCCATGCTTCTGATGGTTGCTGCAGTCTGGGCACCTGTTGTTCTGGTACAGCAACAGTCCATGTGCCCATGGCTCCAGCAGTGGCTCCAATCTGTGTGCCCCTGCGTTGGAAACTGGTGTTGTATCTGGTCCCATCTGTGGTTCCTTGCTCTTCCCTAGCTGGAGGCTCCCCTTGGGTGACTGAGCACCCTTAAGGTTTGGGCAATCACTAATATGCTGATGACAACCAAGGATTCACCACTAATTGGGTCCTTGACAGTGAGCCTTTGTTCCTCTAGCCAACTGCTCGTTGGACAGCTCTACTTGGCCATCTGCACAGACACCCGACACCCAACATTTCCTTTCCTCCTGTGCTTTCTCCTGTGATCTCCTCCCACCAAGGGCATTGCCACTCAGATCACAGGCGCTGACTGTCTCCTTTCCTCATCCTCTTGCTCCATTTTATATCCAGGCTGGAATTTCCCAATGCTCCTTCATCTCTCTCTTGTCCTTTGTATATTTCTTCCCACCCCCGCTGTCACTCTCAGAGGGAGGGTCTCACAGCATCTTGCTTAGATAACTAGAATAGTGCCTAAACGAGGCTCCTAGTTCAGTGGGGAGCCCTCAACTTCTTGCTGCACAAGCCCCCACAATGCTCTGGCTGGATAGAACTCTGACCATGGGACTCACCTGCTTAAAACACTGCTGGCTGCTTGGCACCTTCATGGTCAAGTTCATCATGTCCAAAGCCTGAGGAAATCTCACCCATTTCAACCTCTCCAGCCTCATCTCTACTTCTCCTGGATCAAGTTCACACTCCTACCCCATGGGATCACACACACACAAATGCACCTCTTACAATACTCACTTTGAAATAATGATCTCCATCCTTGTTAACTTCAGCTGCTCACCTTTTGAAGGCTGACTCAGCAACTCATGAGGGGCAACACCTGTTCAGGCCAGCAAACTGTTGCCCTATCCAAAATACTGGCCATCATCACGAAGCATTCCATCTTTCTCCTAAGAATTTCATTAGTTTTCATATGAAATTTCCAAGTCTTTCAACATTGCCTCAAGTATCTTGCAGACATGGAGGAGGGTCAACCCAGCACATCTGGAGTCTGAATTCATATCATGAGCTACTTTGTTCGTTGTAAGCTTTGGTTGAAGCATCCCACCCTAATTTACCCAGATTTGATTTTAAATAAGTCAACTAATTATCACACATTCTCATGTCTCCAATAGTAATATTCACAGCTTTCTAAACAGATTTAGCCAACAGACTTCTCAAAACAGAAATCAGACTAAGTCCACATATTCGGAGAAAATAGATATATTTTAAGGCATTTGTGCAAGACTTTACCACCTAGAAATACACTAGCCACAGTGGTCTGTGTTGGATTATCTGCTATAAGATGCTGAAGAATGTCTTCAAACCATGAAGGTTTAACTCCTGGAATAGATGAAAGAAGTGATGACTTGGTTTAAATTTCCTTACCTTACCCTCAACTCTATTTTTACAGGGAAGTTGACTCACATGTCTTTTTCCTGCCTCCATAATTCTCTTAGACCAGTCTTCCCCTACGTCTACCATGTTGTTCTGGGTTTATCTGTTTATGTGCTTGTCTCCTTCAAAAAACTATACGTTCTTAATTTAACTGAAAAGTGATCCCTGTTAAATATAATAGTGGGAATAAGAGAGGGAGGAGATGTACAATTTGGGACATGCTCAATTGGACTTCCCCCAAATGGTAGAGTTAGAAACGTGCCAGGGGATTCCAATTCAATCCCATCAAGGTGGCATGTACTAAAGCCATCTTACTAGTCCAAGTTCACAATTGATCACAATTATAGGACTAAGAGTCAAAGGGATCACATAAACAAGACTATCTGCTAATACTAACTGATAGAATAAAAAGGGAGAGAATGATCCAACTTGGGAAGCGGGATACACAGCAGACTCATAGAATGGCAGATGTCCTAAACAGCACTGTGGCCTCAGAATCAGCCCTTAAGGCATTCAGATCTGGCTGACGAGCCCATGAGAGTATTTTAGGCATGGAAAGCCAAGACACTGTGGCAAAACAAACAAACAAACAAACAAAAAAACAAAAAACAAAAAAACCCCAACCTATATGAAAGATCTCTGCGAGTGAGATCCCAGTGGAAAGAACAGGTCATCAAAGAAGGAGGTACCTTTCTCTGAAGGGAGGAGAGAACTTCCACTTTGACTATGACCTTGTCTACTCAAAAGGCCTCCGTAGCCTTGGCAACTCATGAAAAGAGCCTATGGTGATTACTGACGACATAAACAAGAGTGTCAGTTTGTTAAATCAACAATAGAAGTCACTGTGCACTTACTCCTCATGTAGGATCTCTATCCTAAATGTGCTATACATTGTGATTTAATACTATAACTAGTACTCAAGCAGTATTTTACACTTTGTGTTTCTGTGTGGGTGCAAACTGTTGAAATCTTTACTTAATATATACTAAATTGATCTCCTGTATATAATGATAATTGAAAATGAATCTTGATGTGAATGGAAGGGGAGAGGGAGTGGGAGAGGGGAGGGTTGTGGGTGGGAGGGAAGTTATGGGGGGGGGGAAGCCATTGTAATCCATAACCTGTAGTTCAGAAATTTATATTCATTAAATAAAAGTTAAAAAAAACTGTAAGCTCTTGGCAAGGATGAACAAAGTACCTCGAGTATGGGAGTGTGGGTTGGTGGTGTGATATGGAACAGTATGCGGAAGAGCCTGGCATGAGAAGGAATGTGTGAGTGATGTAGGCAGGCAGCAGTGCCAACAGGGAGCACTGAGGATGCCAGCACTGCCCTGCCTCCCTCGCCCCTCCCCTGCCATCACTCCACACAGCCCTCCATGTACCACCCACACCCCTCGCACCATCAAACCTCCCTCCTCTCGTGCACCAGAAAACCCAACTCCTTGCAGGTTCACCACTTAGAACCAGTGCCAGTTAAACATATCCAATATGACTGCCAATGACCTCCTGGCAATGAAGTTTTAGTTCAATGTCTTCAAAATAAAATTTACCATGATAAAATAACACTACTCCACCCCCGACAAGCACCTGATGCCATGGCATTTGCAAGGTTTCCCAAAAAAGGGTGAGAAAATAGTTGGCGCTCAAGCCTTGCCCGAAGCCCCACCCCTTTGACTACTCAGTGCAGTTGCACCCACGCACGACCTCTGCGTCTGCAGACCGCACAAAGGGACAGCACAGCCCTACACTTGCTGAGGATGCTGTCTCCTGAGCTTGCCCACACTTGTTTCTGAGTGTTTAACTTCGCTGTTTATGCAAATAAATCTTGCTTCTCTGCTGACCTGTAGCTATGTCTCCCCTTTGAATTCCTTCTTGCAAAGGGGGGAAGAACCTGGGCCCAGCCAAGTCACAACACAGTGCTTCTCGAATCATTTTCTGTAAGAGAGGAAGCTGGCACGGTGTCTACTTTATAGGGGTCGTGACCACGGAGGGGTGGCAAAATAGATGAGTGAAGCCAAAATTCCACTGAAAGCTGCTTGCCATGATTTGTTCCCATATGTCCCGGCAACAGCCACAAACCAAAATAAAACCATCTATGAAAATATTCCTCAAGGATTCCTAAACGTAAGTCAAATCCCATCAGAACAAACCGGAGGACTGTGTAATTGCTGTTGTTAAGTGGGTCACCAGCTGGGGCTCGGAAACGTTTTATTACATGGAGTTCTTATTGTTGTTGTACGTGTTATAATTGGGTTTAACTAAGAGTTCTTCTAAAGCAGCTCCAAACACAAAACCCACGCGAGTGAAAAGAAAAAAAGTCCATCTTTTTCCATTGATAGAATCGGAGTCCATGCAGCAATTTTCAAGATACCTTAAGGGCCTACAGCCTTTGGCTTCTGACCCGGCCTAAAACCAAGAAGACAATTTCTGGTTTTGAAAACTGTCCTTGCACATTATTTCTGATTCAGTGGCACGCCAGCCTGCTCCTTGTGCCAGAAGTTAGGCCCTCAGGGAACAAAGCAAGGTGTTTTGAAACATGACTTGCACCCCCCCTCCCCAAATCCTTTCGCTTCACAAATTAAACTACTCAAGCATAATCCAGAAAAGTCAGAAAAAGCCATAGAATGTACAACTGAATTTCACCCCCCTGTAGCATCCCAGGACATTTTCCACAGAATGAATGGTAGAACAGCCTGGAACAAAAAGCTCTTATCCAATTGATTAGCATTGCCCCTTCGTCAGCTGGCTATGCGAGATTCACTCATTCAATAAATAACCGAGCATCAGTTCTGCACTTTTCATGCTGGCAAGTAGGGAATCTGCAGACCCAGCCCCTGCCTACAAGGAGCTTTCCCAGGGAGACACCCACAGGTGAACAGACCACTGTCACACACTGCCCCTGGGCTCCCTCAAGCAAAAACCGGAGAGCACACAATTGCGCCCCCTGTCTAGTTACAAGTGAAAATCTATCAGGTTCTGTGTGAAAGATTTGGGCAAATCCCTGCTCCGATTTTCCCAGGGGGTTTCGTAATAAGACACAAACCTTTCCCAAAAGAGAATCAAAATAAATAAAACAACAAACACTCCCACACCTAATCACCTCTTACTGGGATGTCATCCTGATTTGAGTTAGTGACCATTTACCACTTCCAAGCAAAGGGGTTGGCACGGCTTTCCCTATTTGGACAGTGTCTGATCTCGTTCCTACCCTGGCTTCGTTATCCGCTGTCATAATAACTTGTGGCAGTGAGCTCTCCTGGGCTACTATTCACTGTAAGAGGGAGAGAATGCTGCATTTCATTGATTTGGATTCACGGAGAACCATTACGCTTCCAAAAGGAGACAAGCTAAGTATAAGCTGGTTAACAGCAGCTGAAAGGGGCCATTCATCGCTCTGCTGGGGACATGGATGGGGAAAAGGGTTGGAGGTCTGGCACCTGCTCCCCATTCTGCCTCCCTGTAGAAGCCGTTTCCATCTTTCAACTTCCTCGTCTGTAAAAAGAGAATAAAGCCTCTATAAACAGTGCTTGAAATGTTGCCTCTTGGGCCTGTGTACTAACAGAACAGTCTGTTTTTTTAAATTATAAATTAATCTATTTAAGAGAGAGAGAGAGAGAGAGAGAGAGAGAGAAGCAGAGTGCACCCATTGGCTGGTTCACATCTCATATGCCCACAATGAAACCAGGGGCTAGAAACTCAGTCATGTCATCAGTAGATACCCTACTTGAGCTATCACCTGCTGCCTCCCAGGGTTGACAGCAGCAGGGAGCTGGAATCAGGAGCAGAGCTTGGACTTGAACTTGGGAAGTCTGATATAGTCTGATATAGCCAGTGTCGTAACCTTCCAGGACAAACGTCCACTCCCAGTCTTCCTCTTTGAGGAACTGCTATGCCATCAAGGCACACAGATGGGGGCCACTGTTGGGGGAATAAAAGAGGCCAGGGCCATGTATTCTGTTGAATATGTTTGCTGTCTTACTTCCACCAGGGAGGCCGTCTCCTTCCCTCCAATTGTTTTATTTGTTCACATTCTAGATAGTCTTTGGAACCAAGGGTTTTACATTCCATCATCCAACTGGTGCATTGATTGAACGCCTCTCTCAAGTCTCAATCCACCAATGCTAGGGCAATGGTTGTCGAAGTGTGGTCCTGGAACCCACAGACCAAAGACTCTTCGTGGGTTCCACAAGTGAAGCACAGGCAAATGTCCTGTGTGTTGTACAAGAGATGAGCAGATTTCAATGTTAATGAAGGATGACAAACACATCGATATAGTTTCATATTACCCATTGCAAATCATCTTCAAAAAACTGTCACTTGTCAGGCATTTGTACAGTATCAATATAGAATGCCTACAAACATCTGAAAAAGGCTATGAAAATATTCTGTTCTTCTCCCAAGGCGGGGCCTAGATTGTCCTCAACCAAAACAACATATTGCAAGAGACAGAATTCACGAGCAGATGGGAGAAGCTGGCTGCCTGTGATGGAGTCATATGTTTCAGAGAGCCGACAAAGGAGAAACAATGCCCTCTTCTCACTAATTTCCCTTTGTTTTGAGATACTTAGTTGATTTTAAGGAAAATGTGCAGATGTGTTCAGTGCTTTCCAGTGAAATAAGTAAATTTCAAGTGTATGTGCGTATTTATTTAACTCAGAGGCAGACAGGATATGGAGTGCTCTCATCTGTTGGTTCAGTTTCCAAACACCCCCAGTGCTGGTTGACCCAGGGCCAAAGGTGGGAGCCAGGAATGCAATCCAGATCTCCCTAGTGGGTGGCAGGAGCCCAGTTACTGGAGCCATCCTTATGGCCTCCCAGGGCTTGCACTGACAGGAAGCTGGAGTCAGAAGCCAGAGCAGGGAATTGAACCTGGTACCCCCATATCAGATGTGGGTTTTTTTTTTTTTTTTGTCAGGCAGAGTGGACAGTGAGAGAGACAGAGAGAAAGGTCTTCCTTTTCCATTGGTTCACCCTCCAATGGCCGCTGTGGCCAGTACACTGGACTGATCTGAAGCCAGGAGCCAAGTGCTTCTTCCTGGTCTCCCATGTGGGTACAGGGCCCAAGAACCTGGGCCATCCTCCACTGCACTCCTGGGCCACAGCAGAGAGCTGGACTGGAAGAGGAGCAATCGGGACAGAATCCGGAGCCCCGACTGGGGCTAGAACCTGGTGTGCTGGCGCCGCAGGTGGAGGATTAGCCTATGGAGCCGAGGCGCCAGCCCAGATGTGGGTATTTTAACTGCTAGGCTAAATGTCTGATCCCAACGTAAATGTTTTCAAATGTCTGTTTTTTTTTTTTTTTTAAATGATTTAACTATCAATAGGTATAAGGGACAAAATCCAGTAATTCTTTAAGTTAAACTTTGTGCCACGAGACCGTTGCAGATTCACTAGAAACACTCCAGAGCTTGCCCGTGAGTTGTCCTCCGTTCCTGAGAAACGGTGGTCATATCTTGTTAAGCTGTAACACAGAATGTTGACTCCGGGACCCTCAGGTCACAGGGTCCCTTCTGCTGCTCTTGGAGCCACAGCCGTGCGCTTGTCATTCCCTACTTCTTCTTTAACCCTGGCAAACACGAGTCTGCACAGTCAGGTCATGTTATCACTTCCTGAATGTTTGACATTCAGGGTTTTGTATCAACGCCTCACTATTTTTATTGCCGTGTAGTATTCCACGGAATGGATATACTACAGAGGTCGATGATTCACTCACTGAAGGACATCTGGGTTATTCCCTGTTTTTGTGCTGTTACAAATAAAGCCACTGTGCACATTCTTCTATGGGCTTTTGTATTAACAAAAGTCTCCATTTCTCTGGGTTAAGCTCTCAAAATTGCAATGGCTGTGTGATAGCATGGTTGCATGTTTATTTTTGTTAATTTTATTTATTTTTATTTACTTGAGAGGCAGACACACACACACACACACACACACACACACACACAATGAGAGAGAGAGAGAAGCGTGCTTCCATCCACTGTCCCCAAGTCCACAACGGCTGGGGCTGGAGCAGGCTAACACTAGGACCTGGGAACCCAAGCTAGGTTTCCCACATGGACAGCAGAGGCCTAACTACTTGATCATCACCTGCCACTTTCCAGGGTGCAGATTAGCATGAAGCTGGAATGGGGAGAAGCAGGACTTGAACCCAGGCACTACATAACGAGATATAGGAATTCCAATCAACATCTTAGCCACTAGAACAAATGCCTGCCCTTCATGCTTAGTTTTTGAGAGAAACTGCCAAACTGCTATCCCAGTGGCCTGGTTTTCCTTTGCAGTCTCATCAGCAATGTCTGAGGGATCCAGTTTCCCCTCAGCTCTCGCTGGGGACTTTTATTCCGCCATTTGATGTTGTAGTGCCCAGATCGCTGGGTCCCCGAATGCCGCCAGAGACTTGAACACACCGAAAGGCAAGAGCAAGGTTTATTCCGGAAGTACAAGCCGCAGCAGGGACGCCCTCTACTCAGCTGCGCAATGGAGGGCAGAGGAAGGCCCCGAGCCCGGCCGGGGAGCCTCTTTAAAGCCGGGTTACGTCGTTGAGGGGTGTGCGGTAACAGCGGATTGGCTGGGGTCACCTCTGCTACTTCCTGATCAGTCACGGCTGTTCCTGATCGGTTCGGACCCCGGGGATTTCCTTATATGGTGAACGCTGGGAGCTGTTCCGTCGTAACTTCCGGTTTCCCCAGAGTGAGGCGGCTTTTACCGGAAGTCCGGCCTGCCTCTCTGAATGGAGGCGCTTTTTCCATACGTGGGTGCTCCTGCCCTTCAGTGTGTTTGTGGCCATGGCTCATTGGGGTTTTAGCTAGCATTTGCCTGTGGCTAATGCTATCGCACGTCTTCAATGTCCTTATTTGCACCTGTAGCTGCTCTTCGGTGAAGCATCTCTCCATGTCTTTTGTCAGTGTTCTAACTGGGCTGTTCCCTCTTCTGTTAAATTTCCAGGGTTCGTTATATAATTCTAGATAAAGTCCTTTGTGGGATGAGTGGTTGGCAAACATTTTGGCCCACTCTGCAGCTGGTCTTTTCATTCTCTTAATATTGCCTTTCTCAGAGCAGAAGCTTTTGGTTTGGATGAAGTCCAATTTATCAATTTTTCGTCTTATGGATTTTCCACTCTGAATCCTCAAGATTTTCCCTTATGATTTTCTCCAAAAGTTTTATGGTTCTATGTTTGTATTCATGATCCATTTTTGAGTTACTTTTTAAGTAACACGTGAGACTTAGGTCAAGGCTCTTTTCTTCCTTCCTTCCTTCCTTTCTCTTCCTCCCTCCTTCCTCCTCCCTCCCTCCTCCTCCTCCTTCTTCCTCTCTCTCTCTCTCTCTCTCTCTCTCTCTCTCTCTCTCTCCTGTTGGAGTACAATTGCTCTAGCAGCATTTGTTGACAAGGCTATCATTCCTCCACTGAGTTTCTCTTATTATACCTAGGCAGAAATCAGTGCAGTACTTGTTTGGGTCTATTTCTGGGTTCTCTGATAGTTACCATGGATCTTAGGTGTTGATTCCTGATCAGTAACATGTAGTCTCCCTTTCTCTGGCTACACAGTAAGTCTTGAACTCAGAATGATGAATTCCCATCATCTTATTCTTTTACAGAATTGCTTTTGCCTATTCTGTCTTTCCAAATAAATTTTAAAATAATCTTGACTATAATCACAAAAAATGTTGCTGGGATTTTGGTAGGAATTGTGCTAAACCTGTGCATAAATTTTGGGAGAGTTCATACCTTTACTGTATTGAGTCTTCCAACCCATGACTACAGGATGTCTTTCCACTTCTTTAGATCTTTTTTATTTCTTTTCTCAGCACTGTGCAGTTTTAGCATACAAGTCTTATACACTTTTTAATATATTTAGACTTAAGAATTTGGAGTGGGTGCTTGACTTACTGGTTAAGATGCCCACGTACGATACCAGAGTACCTGATTCAATGCCAATCCTGGCCCTGGGCTCCAGTTGTCTGATGATGTACATCTTCAGAGAGAGCAGTGACAGCTCAAGTAATTGGATTCCTGCGGACCACGTGGGAGACCTGGATTGCGTGTCTGGTTTCTGACCCAACCTTGTTTGTTGCAGGCATTTGGAGAGTGAACCAACCAGCTGGAGCTCTGTCTCTTTATGTCTTTCTCTGTTTCTGTATCCCTCTCAAATAAATGTAAGCTCTCTCCCTCTCTCTGCCTCTTCTCTCTCTGTGTAACTCAGACTTTCAAGTAAATAAATAAATCTTTAAAAAAATAAAATAAAGGAAAAGCAAAACTAAAAAATAATTTATGGTATAGTTAGGGCATTTATATTTAATATAATTATTGATGTGTTAGGGCTTCAGTCTGCCATTAAATTTTTGCTTTAAGTTTGTTCTATTTTTTAAAAATTTGTTTTGAGAGGCAAAGAGAGAGAGAAAGCAAGAGTGAGAATAAGAGAGGGAGAGAGAGAGCTCAGCTACCTTTTACTCCTCAAGTGTACAACAGCCCCAGACTGGGCCATAACCAGGAGCTGGGGACACAGGCCAGGTCTCCCACGGTGGCAGTAGCCCAGCCACTCGAGTCATCAGTGCCGCCTCTCAGGGTCCACACAGAAGCTTACTACACCTTACCTCTGGGCCTAGCTCCTGCCTCAGCTCAATCTAGAAACTCACCGCCATCACTCTGCCCAGGTGTTCTGGTGTCATCTGCCAGCCATGCCAGCCCCTGGCACAGCCCTGGGGTGCAGGCAGCTGGTGTGGACCCCTGGCTCCCAGCCTGCAGGCCTGGGGCTGACCAAGCCCTGCTCGGGACACTCACTCCCACTGTTTTAGTGTGGACTCTCCGTACAATGCGAATTTTGTTTGCTGCAGCTGGCAACGTGAACGGCTCAAGTGTCCAAAGGGTGTCACTTCCTTCAGTAAGGGAGAGAAAAGTGTGTCAGCCTAGGTGCTGAGTGAGTCACGCCGCGCAGGTCCACTTCGCCGTGATCCGCGATGCCCTTCCAGGCAGCTCCCGACAGGCCCCGGGGCCTCCATGGGCATGGCCTTCGCGGCTGCCCGATGGGCGTGGCCTCTGCGGCTGCCCAATGGGCGTGGTCTCTGCGGCTGCTCTGGGAAAACACGCTAGGCACATGCAAGTGGCGAGGACACCCCGAGCTCTAAGGCGGTCTTGATGTCTGTGGGACTGTGTTCGGGTGTGCAGAGGGCTGGTTTACCGACAACACCCGTTGCCAGGGCGGGTCCAGGGTAAGCAAGCCCGGTAAGCCGCCGGCAGCCAGCCACTGAGCAGAGCGCCACGGTGCAGCCTCCCAAGGAAGCCCAGAGGCCCGGTCCCCAGACTCAGCCACGGCCTCTGTCAAATACGGACCTGGACCACGCGGCTCTGCTTCCTGACCCGGGGGTGGGGGAGCCCCTGCCGACGGCTGGAGTCGCCTACAGACCTGAAGGAAGTCTTCCATCTGCTGGCCCAGCTCCGCGTCCCGCTGCATGTTTTCCTGGAGCGACCGCGTCCTGACGAACAGGGAGCGCAGCTCTGCCTCCGTGCTGTCCAGGGATAATCTGAAAGGAGACGGGGCGAGCGGGCAGTGGGCACGAGGGAGCCGCGTGGCACGTCACGCAGGAATGACCGTTTGGTCGGCTCTGGGAACGGAAGGGATGGCGCCTGCGGGACGCCCCCTCCCCACCCCTGTACCGAGGGCTCCCGAGTTCCCGTTTGCTGTGTTAAGAGGTGATCCCTTCCTGCAGACAGGTGCGGATTCAAAGAGGACGGCGGTAACTTCGTTTCTGCCGGTGAGATGGTCAGAGCCCTGGGACCTGAGCGCTTTCATAACTAGTTTCTGGACGGCTGCATGCAGAAGGCACTACACACCAAGAGCCGAGGGCGGGCCGCTGAGCGCCAGGCTAGATTCTCCCAGCTCCAGCTTCCTGGGTGCGGGGCAGTGGCCAGGCTCCAGTACTCGGGTGACACGGGGTTACTGAGCTGGCCTCCTCTCCCCACAGCCAGCCGGGGCAGGCTCCGCATATTTGATGGAGAACTGAAACACAGCTCCCACTTGTGCAAATAAACACTTGGATTCATGGCAATGCTTCTGTTACAGACATCCAGTCCAGACTGGGAAGAACAGGAATGATGGTTTCATCACCTTGGAAAGTGGGGAGGTAAACATCTAAAATCCAGGTGAGATTCATACATTAAGATGCACTAACGCTTCCACTGTGGATTCCAAATGTCTTTCTTTGGACAGTAAAGCTGTCTACCTTCGAAGGTCCCCGGCCCATCTGTGATCGTCTGTACTTTAGAAGCTTACTGTACCTCCCATGTCCAACCAACCAACCAACCTGACCAAACAGGGCGCTTCTCAGATGGTATCTAGCCAAACTTCTCAGTCAGCCCTGACCAGAAATGCCAGTTCAAAACCAATCAGAATGGCAATTTCTCTCTCTATATCTCTACTAGTTATATTTCCATACTAGTTAAGAGGAAAACTGTTCCCATGTAAACTTTGTGCATTCAAAACAAAAACAGTTCCTGGCCTGCAAGCTGCCCACTCTTTCGGGTGGGCACTCTCAGCCATCTGTAAACATGAATTATGAATGGGTGACACCTCTGAGCTGACAGTCCCATTTTCTGGGGACTTAGGAACCTTCAAATAGCTGCTCCTGTTTCTCAGCTTGCAGCACGCGAAGCGACTGCTGGGACATGAACCCCGAAAGTGAGTCAGCAGAAATTCCCGACCCTCAAGATCCAGTTAGCTTGCTGGGCAATTGATGGGGACTGGAAGCCCAACCCGTGTGCGTGCGACCCCGGTGGAGGGAGGTGCCAGCTCCGCAGAGCCCACTGTTGCTGGGGGAACCCAATCCTCCTGTTGAATGCCGCCCACACCCGGGAGCCTGCCTCTGAATGGCCGAGATGCCTTCAGCTGCTAAACCAGTTTGCAAGCTGAGTGTAACCAGAAGGTGCACAAGCCGTGGGGGTGTCTGGATTCTTCACCCGTTCAGAGGGTAAGAGGGAGGTGGGGGGAGGGGAGCCACGATGGCCTGGGGAGATGTCCCAGCACGAGCAGGGACCAGGTCACACAGAGTGACTGGACACATGGGTTGGAAGCAGCCCTGCTCTGTTATGCCCCTGGAAGCTGACTTTCCAATCAGGTGGGGAGCTGGACACGGCTGCTGCCTTCCGAGGGTACAGCGACACAGGTGCGTGTTGTCGAGGTGGGCTCCCTGCGCACCACACTCGCTCTGAGCCTTCCCAACCCTGTCTCAGCACCTGATTCTGAGGGAAGTCACCACCCCCCTGCACTCGGGGAAAACTCGAGGGTCTGAAGGCCTGAGCCGCTTGCCTAGGAAGTCCAGGCGCCACAGGACGCTCAGACCTTCCCGTTCTGAAGCTCCTGCCCAGCACAGCAGGCGGCGTGGCTTCCTGCTCGGGTGAGGGTTCCGTGCGTGTCACCGGTGTCACACGAGGGGAGCCAGTGGAGGAGAGGCAATCAGTGTAACCAGGGGGCGACTCAGCAGAGACAGCGGCTCGGCTGCTCTGTCGCCCTGAACCCAGCTGTCATGGGGTTGCAAAGACCTCCTTGAAAAAAAGCCAGCCACAGCCTCCAGACCTGCAAAGCACAGTTCACAGACAAGTTTTCTCTGCAAAAAACAATCAATTCCACATCCTCTCCTCTCCGCCCTCGAGTCCCCACCACAAGCCAAGATGTACCCCCAGCCTTATTTTTCCAAAAACAAAACACCTGGCGATGCCATCACGCGGCACACACACTTCTGTGGGCTCCCCATGGCTCTATGTGTCATGGTGAATGGACCATGGGTAGCCAGATGGTTTGATGTTATCATGGGTGAATCTGTGAGAGTGTTT
This sequence comes from Sylvilagus floridanus, assembly GCA_949820135.1. Classification (NCBI taxonomy): domain Eukaryota; kingdom Metazoa; phylum Chordata; class Mammalia; order Lagomorpha; family Leporidae; genus Sylvilagus; species Sylvilagus floridanus. Next base: position 20,021,271 of record OX463238.1, on the reverse strand, counting down.
CTGGAAAAGATTAATATTTGTGTCCACGGCCTGAGTGAAACAGATTTCCCTCTCAGCCTGGGCCTCATCCAACCCACTGAAGGCCTGACTAGAACCAAAGCCTTAGTTATGGAGAAGTTGCTCCCTCTGCCTGTATTCTAGCTGGGACAGCAGCATTCTCCCACCTTTGGGTTCAAACTTGAACTGAAACTTACACCGTTACCTCTCCTGGTCCTTCAGCTAAAGATGGACTAAGCCATCTTCTCTCCTTGAGGTTCAGATCTTGAATTACACATCCTGGGACTTCTTGGCAGTCGTACTTGTACAATCCACATCCTATAGCAAATCTCTTTATATTGATTTTATCTTTCTGGAGAATGCCAACTGTTACACAGAGTCTCCTAAATCTGTACCAGAGGAGAAAAGATTCAAATACCGTATGACCTCAAGAAGATCCACAACCAACTTCAGAAGTGGCCATGGAGAATAAAGCACAGAGTAGAATGTTTTATGGAGCAAAGCAAAGGGACAAAGAAATTCTAGAGAGAAAAGCCAGGGATCAGCAAAGACAACACTGAGGGCTTTTGTAATGCCTTTCCATTCTTTTTTTCACGTGAAGTTTTAAATTTGGTTTTTCCTTTCCTGGATCACATTATATGTTTTCTGTGTATATTAGGCAACATGAAGATAATGTCTTGCCCATATTTTAGGTTATACATTTCTAGACCATAAGGAGCCACTGTGGACCCTATGGAGAAGTGGCTCAGCTCTCAGATATCTTGAATTAGGACTGACCACAGTAACTAGACAGGACTTCGAGTCTTTCTTGGGGATGGGTGTTGTGTTGCATACATGGAAGGAATGGTGTGCAGGATTTTTGGGTGGTCAAGGGGGCAGATTGTAGAAGATTGATAGTTACATCTTTATTCCCGGGGTAGTCATGCATGTAGAGACTATATTTCTCAGTCTTCCTTGCAATGAACTTTGATCATGTGATTAACATTGGATCAGTCTCCACTTAAGGACTAATCATTTTCCCCAAATGCTTGAGAACTGAAACACAGGCATGCCAGGGCCCTGGATATGACCATGAAGACAAGAAAAATGCTTTGGGGCACGATCAAACACAGGTGGAAGACACATGGATCTCAGAATGTCTACTTGTAACAGATCAGGCTGTGAGCCGCATTATAATGTGATACAGAGATAATAATCATCCTACTTAAGCCATTGTATATTGGGATTTCATTCATCTATCCTGTCAAATTTAAAATAATTGACAAATATTTATAATGGATGCAATTTAAAATAATAAAGTGATTTCACCACACAACAAATCTAACTGTAACCTTTTAGACCTAGAAGTCACTTTAAAGTTTGCAAGTCCATAACATTATACTTGAAATTTTTCATGGTTCTGTTTCATATGAATTCTCCTAATCCTATATATCCCCTAAGTTCCCTGAAGAGTAACTCAGATAATATGAATTCTTTTTTCATGGATTATCTCTACAACAATACTAAGGGTAATGTGGAAGCTTGATAAACATCCTCTGGTTGACTAAAAATCATGCACATACAACAAACACTGGGGTATTTTGAAAGGAAAAATATTTTTTAAAATTACTAGAAAAAAAGATAATCTTCATCGTCAAGTTTAAATGAAATCACTGATTTTGGCTAGTAGTTCGAAGTTCCTGAATGAATCTCTTCTTTCAGCCATAAAGAGGTAGCGAGTTTTTCACACTGACACATGTTGGAGTCTAGTCTTTCTGGTCATGAAGAAGTTTTTGCCATCAGTGTACTGTTTTCTTTCTTTCTTTCTTTCTTTCTTTCTTTCTTTCTTTCTTTCTTTCTTTCTTTCTTTCTTTTTGGTCAATTGTGTCAACTTTTATTTAGGCATCATCGGGCATTACCATGCTACAATATGAAAACACCAATTCTTTGAGAAATAGAACAATGAATACAGGTAACTCTTTTATAATCATTATATACCTGAAGATTTAAAAACAGGTTCAGGATGGGGAAAGAGAGGCTCAGCAGGGTTTATAAAAGGACCATAACAAGAAAAACACCATTTCGGCTTAATATAGCCACCCAGGCCTTCTTGTCTTATCAGTATTCTGAAAAAAGTTAAGATTTTTTTTTTGGCTATAGCTTTTTAGTCATCAGTTACTACAAACATTTGCCTCCAATCAACAATGATAGCCAAAGAATATCTAAAGACAATAAATAGCTTATAGGTATACTGACTCAATTCTGGATAATTCAGTTAAATAATTCTGCTTACACAGCACTCTTTAAAGGGGACTAATTCACTGAAAAATGATCACCAGTTTTGGGTACTGTAGAATACACTATTTAACGATAATGAAACCTACTTTAACATTTACAAACATATTAAGTTCAACAACTGTAAAATAAAACAACTTCTATATAGTACTTGAATACTCAAACAATCATGTTGGCAGAGAAAAGATAAATACAAATTTAGAATGAAGTCAGCTTCTCCAATTACTTCCATATCAGAGGTAGTGAGGACTGGCCAATTTACACTGAAGTATAATGTACAAATAACAGTAAATGGCAAAGGTTTTGCAAGATGAATTTTTACAGCAATCAGGAAGGAGCTGGCACTTCTAGAGATTCTCGAGAAACATTCAATATACATTGTAATATTAGCTTCGATGAGTAAGAGATTCTGATGGAATGAGGATGTTTTTACCAGTAATTCCTCAATGATTTGAATTTTCCCAATATATATCTAAAAACAGCTGGTTGAGCTCTTTTCTATAAAAAGAGCAATTAAGAATGGGTCATTATATGAGCAAAGCAAGACATCAAATGAGAATTCTGAAGTTACAGTTTCACTTCCAGGGTTGTGTAGAATATGCACCTGTTTTCAACTTTGTGTTAAAATATCTACAAGACTGTAGTTGGGAGCCTCCAAAGAAGGCTATGCGGTAGTCACGTTTCTTTCTTCTAGGCCTGGTGCCATCTACGAGTTCTTCTTGATCCTCTGGGGACAGGATGGTACCTCATTCCACTTATCACCATCTTAAGGCATTCAGGATTGTCTTGAATAAGCGGTTCAGCTTGTACCGTTTTACTTAAGAAATTCTTTGATATAAGAGGAAACCTGACTTTAGCAAGGATATCAACCACAAATGGCTGGCGATTAGGTTCATCATATTTCAGCCACCTGACTGCAGCATCATAAATCTGATGATCCTCTGCCCTCACAGGTAGAGTGTCCTGGTTGAGAAGATGTGTTACGCGCTTGACATCAAGCTGGAGAAATTCATCAGTTTGGTAAACTTCAGTAAAATGCTGATAAATAAAGTCATCTGCAGTTGCTTTCAATTCAGGACAGTCCAGACACTCCGCCAGTTTCTTATGCTCCACCCGGCAGGCTGCCATGGTCCCTCAGAGTGGGTCACACCCCAGAGCTCCTCAGGCAGGGCCAGCGAGGAGGGGACGGTGTCACTCTCTCCCGGCTCGCGGCAGGTGACGCCGGCTCCATCTCTGTAGCCTGACGAGGCCCGAAGCCCTCTCAGAAACTCCACAAGAGGGAGGAGCCCCGGCCGCCTCTGAGGCTGAGGCTTCGCGGGCAAGGACCCGAGCCCACCCCAGGAGCCTGCCACTTCGCTGTGTGTGTCGTTGTACTGTTTTCTACACAACAGAAGATCTTGAAGTTGGTAGATCAGAATTGTATATAGTAAGATGCCTTCCGTCATTTAGTTTCCCTGAGCTCTTTTATCTTTTTGGTTTTAATGTTTCTACTGGTAATAGCTCTGAGCTTGCTTTCTCACCTCTCCATTACATTCTTTTCTTTTGAGATTTATATTTTTCAGAGGAAGAGTTACAGAGAGAAAGGGAGAGGGAAAGAGAGATCTTTTATCAGCTACTTCACTCCCCAAATGACTGCAATGACAGGGGCTGGACCAGACAGAAATCAGGAGCTTGGGACTTCATCCAGGCCTCCCAGGTGGGTGGCAGGGACCCAAGGCCCCGGGCCATCTTCTACTGCTTTTTCAGGAATATTAGCAGGGAGCTGAATCAGAGGCACAGCACCTGGGACTCGAACTGGCACACAGATGGGAGTGCCAATGTGCAGGTGGCATCTTAACCCACTATGCCACAGCACTGCCAGTTCTGTTGAATTCTTAAGAGCAGATTTTCACATTCCAGGCTTTATTGAACCAGTGCAATCGCAGCTAGTTGGCTCTGATAGAATTGTCTAGACACTGAGGAGACACATCCAGTGCATGTGACCACTTGGGCTCAATGTAGTGCTTCTTATCTTGCATTCCTACATCATACCTTAGTTTAAAGCCTTATCTTTTTATATGAATAGCTAACATTTAGTTACTACTTTCTCTTGCCAGATACTATTATAAAAACCTTATGCTATTTTAATTGTATAATTAACCATTCCCAACAATATGAATTGGATGTTTTGGTTTTATGAGCTATGTGTTTATTTATCTCCATTCTGTGATACTGAGGCCTAGAGGTAATTTGTCAGGTCCACACAGCTGGTGACTGGGAGAATTGGCGTTCACATTGGCCGTCCTCCTGGAGAGTCTGTGCTCTCAACCAGTGCCCTGTTAGGCGGTTGCTGCTTTGTTCTCCCTTTCAATGGCTCTCTGTTGAATCTAATCCCTTGGCAGTCAGCGCTCTCCGTAAGCTGGCATCATCCTGGCTTCTGTCACATCTGCCAACAACCACTGCTTTAACACTAGGCTTCACTAAAGCGGCTACTGCTGCTTGCTTCCCGCCTATTTCGTCAGTGGTAATTTACTTTCAAAATCCTTCATGAGAGAAAGTGTGATAATGTAGGAGTGTGCTAATTAGTTTTAATCCACATGAGTGTGGATAGTTGCCTGAAGAGGGAATACACACTTTAGGGGTGGTGATGCGGCATTTAATTGAAAGGGTTCTCTCAGAGGAAAGAGCTCCTATGAACTCTTCAACTGTCTTTAGCTCTAATCAACACCAGATGCTTTGTCAATTAGCAAAAGGAAGTTCGCAATTCATTTTCACTAATGAAATAAATTGTGTTAAAGATATTTGGATTGGTCAAAAATAAGATCCAGCATGTAAGCATCTAGCAGGCTCAGTAGGCTTTACCTTCCTAAGTGGTGCCCACGGTTTGATTCTGCCATGTTGCTTATGGGCAGCCTCATGTTCAGAGATCTCTGGTTGCCTAATGCTGTACACGAGCCAGTGTACTCTGCCTTTGGAATACTCCTGCTTTTGTCTCTAGCAAATCTTTCGTGCCAGGTATGGTCAGAGCACCTGAGAAGACAGAGAGCTGGGATTTGACCTCATGAAGTATGTTTCTGTTTGCTTGCTTGCTTGCTAGAGGATGTTTGTAGGTGTACACAAATTCAGTCTAACAGTAATTTTTATTTGAAACAGTGAGATTACAGAGAGACTCCCTAGGTCTGTTACTTATATCTGATAGCCTTTACCTTTTAGTGATTACTGTTATCTTCCATAAACTTCTGATAATTATCAATGATTTTGCTGGCTTAAGCAGTTGGCTACCACTTCCATTCCAGGTTCATTTCTCCTCTTCAAACTCTAGGCATGATGGTAGCTCGTCACTGAGATAGTGTTCTCAGGGAATATTGTGTCTTTTCATTCCGTGGCTCCCCTTGAAATTCCACATGTTCATGAAGTCTTTGCTCACCCTTCCAACTCTTTCTGGCCATTGTAATGGACCTTTAAGGCCTTATGGATGGCAACATGTATAAAAGCTTTTGATTATATATATAATTCCTTAATAGCTTTCATTATGTGATTTAGACACAACTTAATTAACCAAAGAACTGGGATCCAGTTGGTTATAATGCCAATCACAAAAGGGAACTATTCCTTTGCAAATGGAAAAGCAAAGTTGCAGCCTTTTGCTCTCTTGCATCTTTGTTCTTTCATTTTTGTGAGACTTTGCTAATGATTGTGTACTTTTGTTTTTCTGTTTACGTTTGAGATCTTGATAAATGCAAAATAAATACGAAATACGATAAAGAAAAGAACAGCTCCTGTATATGTGGGTTAAAGATCAGGGGAGGGGCTGACATTGTGACACAATGAGTGAAGCTGTTGCCTGGAATGCCGGATCCTACATGGGCTCCTGTTTGAGTCCTGACTGCCTCACTGCTTATCCAGTTCCCTGCTAATGGCCTGGGAAAAGCTGTGGAAAGTGATCAAAGTGTTTGGGCCCCTGCTACCCCTGTGGGAGACCCAGATGAATCTCCTGACTCCTGACTTTGGCCTTGCTCAGCCCTGGCCATTGCAGCCATCTGGGATATGAATCAGAGGATGGAAGATCTCTCTCTGTCTCTCTCCCTGTTTCCTCCTCTTTCTCTGTAACTCTGACTTCCAAATAAATAAATAAATAAACAAATCTTTAAAAAAATAAAAATCAAGACAGAAACATTTTTATTTGCACTTTTCCCAATTTTAATTTGTCAAGTTAATATTTTTATTTTAAAAATATTTTTATTGATATAAAACATTTCAGGTATTTCAAAGATACAATTCTAAGAATATAATGATAACTTCCTCCCTCCCATCCTCTTCCTTCCTGCCTTGTTTTTTTTTTTTAAATGTCTGTGATCACATACTTTCAATTTACTTTTACATGCAATGACAACATGTGCTTTTGGAACATCTTGCCAGAAAGACCATGTTTGTTATTGAGATTCGTGCAGGGTAAATAATTTCGTATATCAAACCTGCGGTTTAACTCCTTTCCTTCCTTTTATTACTTTTTATAAAGTTTTTGATATTTTATGGTTTCTCAGGATCTTATTTTGTGTGTGTGTGTGTGTTTGCATTATCACAGAATAGACCACATGTCATTGTGATGAAGTGTTTGTTTAGTGGCTGAAATATTATTCAATGGATTAAAAAGTCCTTACAGGATGGTAACCTCTTGAATGATTCTTGGGGGTTTTCCTTCTGCCTAACACAGTCCTCAAAAAGGAGAAGACAGGAAGAAAGAGAAGAGATTTAACATCAGTACTGATTGATTAAAACCCATCAAGAATATTAAGTAAATTCACTGAGAGAAGGATCAATTCTGTATTTGTAATTGTTCTTCTAAATATTTTATGGACCCAAGAATTCATTGCAATACACCTCACAGTAAAGCGTGTGAACATACAGAATTTGAGAAACCAGAGTAAGAAAATTCACCATGAGATAGAACCAGGTCCAAATAAAACATTCAGGTAATTGAATTTCTGAAGAAATACAGAGTATAGGTGTTCCTAGATGTTGTAGTTACTGTGGGGTCAACTACTTGATCAGAAAAAGCTCTCTCAATTTGTTTTACCAGATTTCATAAATGATTATATTGTTCTTACTTGAAGCTAGAGATAATGAAAAAATAAAAGTATAGCACTAACCCTTACCAGCTGAGTGATGCAGGCTAAATTACTTACTAGCTCTAGATTTAATTTTCAACATTTGTTACGTGGGAAAACCAATATTCTATAAACTAATGTGAGTGAAAGTATCTGGCACTGTGACTGGTATATAATTAACAATCAACAACAAAAGCTTGCTGGGTAACAGGCTGAAATAATTTATTCTGAAAACTTCTTTGAGTTGTATCAGCTAATCAACTACTGAAAATTAAGTAGAAGCAGCATTGCTTGACAGCATAGATTGCAAAATTGCCATCTACACTCGGTAGTACCTGTGACCTTGGACAAGGCACTTATACTTTCTGTGCCCCAGTTGCATCACTTATAAAATGGAGATTAGAACTCCCTTTGGGTAAGGATTAAATCATCTGTTGCATGGCGAGCATTTAGAATGGTGCTTGGCACTGGCAAACACTCAATAAATTTCGGTGCATATTAAATTACATGCAAAGGACTGTGCTACGAGTTGTAGAGGATAATAACTCTCAAAGATGAATGCGATTCAGTTCTTTTTTCAAAGTGTTTATAGTCAATTGGTGGGAGGGAAAGGAGCTAGCCCTTCATTCTACATGAATGAATTCTAAGCCTTGCGTGCAAGATTCCCCCTTAGCAGATTCTGATATAGCCTCCCATCATCTTCTACAGCGACATTTTCCAGTGCCTCCTATGGTCCTTGAAATAGGAATCCCACGCATCTCTAAGACTTATTTCCCTTCACAACTTCTAGCAGTGAGAAGTTTTTAAAAGTTTGTTCTGATCAAGAGAGTAACATGGTCCATTCTGTGGTTAAGGAGGAAAGGTACGGGTTGTAGCATGTGAATGGAGGAAGTGAAAGATTGGAGGAGGGAGAGCAGTTTCCTCATAATTCCTGCTTGAAGAAATTTTGTCATTGTTAGGGACCAATGACAATTTCTGTGAGTATTTCCTCTTTCAGGTGAAAACGTGTGTTGTGGCTGTCTCTGTCACACATATACTGTAGATGTGAGTGAGTAAGCGAATGTGTGTCTCTGTGTGTGTGCTGAGCAGTGGTCAGACAAATTTTATTTTTGTTTGAAGTCACTGGACCATGAGAAGACTTGCTGGTTAATGACATGCCTCACCCAGAGACCCTAGGCTTTGAGCTGGTCATAACAACTGAATGAGACTTTGGCTTCTGGCCCTCATAGTGGGTATGGCTGTGTTTCTTGTGTGAAAAGAAGAGCACAGTGGATATTTGAAGAGCTGAGGGTGGACAATGAAGAGCCTGACTAGCCTTTTGCCAGACCTATTTCCCCTTCACCCTGGGAACACAGCTAGGTTGTATTTCTGTTTGCTAATATGGACTTGATGCTCCCTCCAAATTCATGTTTTGAAGTCCCAATTTCCAATGGGACTATGTCTTAAGATAGGATCCATAATAGGAAATTAAGATGAACTGGGGTTATAGAGATGCTTCTCTGATGGGAATGTGACACTATGGAGAGGAAGGGAACAATCTCTCTCTCTTTTTCTCCTCCATGTGAGGACATAGGCAGAGCAGGCCCTTTGCAATCCAGGAAGAGAAATGTCAGCAGGAACAAAGTCAGCTGGCATCTTGACTTTTGAATTCCCAGCTTCTAGGACTGGAAGAAATAAAATTCTGCTTTCGAAGTCACCCAGTCGATGGTATTTTTTGTGGCAGCCCAGCAAACTAATATGCCTTCCCTTGGATATGGTCATGTGAATGAGTCTTAGTTAACAGATTATGAAGAGTTTTCAGAATTACAAAACAAATCACTTGCCTAATTTCCCATGCTCTTTTCCCTTCTGATGTCTCAATGAAGACACAGTCAGTGAACTTGAAAGCCAACTGTTAAAGTTTTCAGCGTTGTAAGGTGGAAGGTGCCTGAGTTTGAATCAATGCTGGCACAGTACGGTCCATGGATTAGGAACCTTTATTGGAACTACATGTGTGCGAGTGATGAATTTCCCTATGCCAAGCTACTGGGATTTCAAGACGTTGTCTATTACAGCAGCTTGCATCATCCTTATGCAATGGCAAATCACTAGATAACTGGTTGAAAAAGGACCTTTCAAAAATATGTGCTGGCCACCGGTGTCAAGCTCCACCCCCATCCTGATGGGATTCGCTGCTCCTACTTCCCTGCCCGCCCCCTGGCAAAGTTTTAAAAAGATCTGTTCCTGCACATGTGTCTCTCTCTTTCTCTTCATCTCCTGATCTCTCCTCTGTCTCTCTCTCTCTTACACTCCCCTTCTCCCTCTTTTCCTTCTTCGTCCCTCCCCTCCAGTCTGTCGGGTTTCCCCAATAAACTCTTTTCCTTAATATATATATTAACATACGTATTTCCTTATATATAATATACATTATATATATATTCCTTATATATATTTCCTTAATATATATATCAATATGTATATGCTGGCATCATATTTGATGTTGAACAGTCAATTGAAAATTCAAATCAGAATCTCCAGAGAAAACAAAACGAGAAGGTGTTCAAGGGCACAAATGTGAGGCATAGCTGTACCTAAGGAGTCTGAAAATTACGAAGACACGAGAGGTTGAGATGAGAAACACAGCAAGGCAGAGCACTTTAGGAGCCAAGAAAGGAAAGGGATTCAGGTGGGGAGTGAAGAAAGACCTTGCAGAGAAGTGGATTCATGAGCGAGACTGCTGCTCTGGGAAGCTGGACCATGGGGGGAATGACGTGTGAGGGGGCAGCTGCTGAGGGGAAAAGACTGCCGAGGATTCATTTGTTGATTCTTTTTTAAGGTGGAGGAGACTTGGGCTTATTTATTTGTCATGGGGAAGTAATTATGGGTGTGGGAGTTGGTAGGGATCAATATTGTGAGAGAGGGGAGGAGAAACAAGAAACTAGTAGCTGCACAATGCCTAATGAATTTTTTAATGAACTTGGAACTTCTTAGCTTTCACATCAGCAGAAAGGTACATTTTATGATATTTACCATTGTTTAATTTTTTTCCAACTCATTCAAATAGAAAGTGAGTATTTCTGTGTTTCTCAGCTGTTATGAGTCGAAATTACATTTTCAGTGTATTTCTTACTGCCATTATTTCTTTTTAAATTATCTTATTGAAAGCATATAAAATCCTTGATTAACTCTGGACTTAGGAGACTGTGTTGTTAGGACTAAAGCTTTGCTTTATATCTTTTAAAATAGGAGTAGCAGAAATAGCTTCTCTATTTACAGATTTTTTAACTTAATTTTCTTTTCATTCTCCTAAAGTAAGAAAAAGAATTATTGTAACAAACTACTTTGTATTGTATCAATACCTACTGTGAGGATAAAGTTAGCATGAAGTGGTATGCATTCATTCATTCCTAGCTTAGCTCATGTGTCTTTATGAAAATGAGGAGAAATGAGATGTTGGTCTCTGTGGGGATTAGGTGGGAAAACTATGTGAGATAATATAAGCATCATCTATGAAACCTCTTAGTACAGGGCACATCGTGGAGAATCACTATGTAGGTTTTCTTTCATGATTTTTTTTAGGTTTTAAGGATTTTATTCAGTGAAAAAAATGCAAAAGAGTGAGGGCTTTATTTAGGGGAGAAAGAGAAGTTTAGAAATTGTTAGAAAGCTGGGTCCATACCAAACAGAGAGCAGGCCAGGAACATGTACAGCAAGTATGCAGGTGGGAAAGCAGGGAGCAGATGGCTTGAAGGCCACGTGCCCCAAAGGCACAGGCAACAAGCGCAACAAAAAGGCTATGATTGTTCTTCATTTTTTTAAAAAAGTCTATGATTGGCCAGCGCCGTGGCTCACTAGGCTAAGCCTTTGCCTGCGGCACTGGCACCTCAGGTTCTAGTCCCAGCTGGGGCACCGAATTCTGTCCCGGTTGCTCCTCTTCCAGTCCAGCTCTCTGCTGTGGCCCGGGAGTGCACTGGAGGATGGCCCAAGTCTTTGGGTCTTGCACCCGCATGGGAGACCAGGAGAAGCACCTGGCTCCTGGCTTAAGATTGGCGCAGCACGCTGGCCGCAGCGGCCATTTTGGGGGTGAACCAATGGAAAAAGGAATACCTTTCTCTCTGTCTCTCTCTTACTGTCTAACTCTGCCTGTCCCCCCCCCCCAAAGTCTATGATTATAAACATATTTTCTAGCAGTCTTCATTTTCATCACTGCACTTTCCTAAGAATGTCCAATGAAAAATGATTATTCATTGAAATTAGCATGGTGACATCCCTGGTTTATATTCTGATATTGTAAGAAGGGCCCTAACAATTCGCTGAATCAGCATCCATCTTGGAATTTATGTTCAGGCAACAGGGAACTATTGATAATTTAATTAATATTTAATTGTCTTTCTGTAAATCAAAAATAACCCAACTATGATGGCTTTCTGTTATGATAATCAAACTCAGTCAATTCAGTCTGGCAATAATGGAATTCAATCTCACAGTGATAGAACTTTTTTTTTTTTATGTGGAAACAATAGGTTTTCTCTTGATTGTTTGAATGTTAATATAGGGATGTGATAAAAAAATTTTAAAATGCTTCTTGACTTTGCATTTAGAAACATGTCTATCTCCATCTTCATCTCTATCTCTACCTCTACCTCTATATTCCTTATGTCTTACATATGCAAGTGTCATCAATAGTACACTGCTTTATATACGACATAGCTATTTTCAGAAAATTGAAATGTTAGCAGAGAATTATATTAAGAGCTAGAACAAGCTAACATTAACCTTTTCAGGATGATATATATTTATTTGGTGAGAAATGAAACAAAACAAGAAAAATGACCACACAGCTGAAATTTAATTTAATCAAAGACATACAGGCAAAGACCAAGGTCATGATGAATTCAGTCATTCTTTGCATTAGGAATATGTCAACTTGAAAAAGGAAACTTAAATGGATTGTTTTTGTTTAATACAAAATAAATATCTAACACCAGATCTGCATTTCAACATTTCCATGTAAAATTTTTCTTTTTTCTTTTTTTGACAGGCAGAGTTAGACAGTGAGAGAGAGGAAGGGAGAAAGGTCTTCCTTCTGTTGGTTCACCCCATAAATGGCCACCATGGCTGGTGCGCTGCAGCTGGCATGCTGTGGTCGGCGCGTTAAGCCCATCTGAAGCCAGGAACCAGGTGCTTCCTCCTGGTCTCCCATGCAGGTGCAGGGCCAATGACCTGGGCCATCCTCCACTGCACTCCCAGGCCACAGCAGAGAGCTAGACTGGAAGAGGAGAACCAGGACAGAATCTGGCGCCCCGACTGGGACTAGAACCCGGGGTGCTGGCACCGCAAGCAGAGGCTTAGCCTAGTGAGCCGCGGAGCTGGCTACATGTGAAATTTTTCTATGAAGTTGCACTGTAATTAGGATTCAAAGGATTTAGGATTCACTTAGCATTAGGAAATTACCTGACTTTTAAAAAAAGCTTTTATTTATTTATTTGAAAGGTAGAGAGAGAGAGAGAGAAAGAGGGAGAGAGAATCTTGCATCCACTTGTTCACTCCCCAAATGGCTGTAAAGGTAATGCCCATGTAGAATGCTGGCATTGCAAGCATCAGTTTAGCTCACTATGCTGCAATGCTGGCCCCATAAATTCATTGATTGAAAAAAAATCTTGAGCATTCCCATTTCTGTCTTAAAGACAGCAGCTGTGTATTTTCTCTCTCGATATTCATCTTAATGACTCCTTGGACCCTCACCCTAATAAATGCACTAAATCTCTATAGCATTCTTGTTTTTTTTTTTCCTCTTTGACCTCACATTTGTGTTTAATAGCTAAACCTGTGTCTTGGTTATAAGGCTAAATAGGCATATTATCAAGAGGGTGATAGTAAAATGACTTTTTAAAGGATGATGAAGCTAAGATGTTTGTAGTATAGGTACTCATAGGACCTGCAGACACTCAAGTTTCTGTGAACACTGTTTATATTGTTAAGACTCAATTTTCTGTTTCAGTTGCTGTACATCTAGGTGAAGTCATTCAACCCAACATGTTATTGGAAGGAGCCATACTGAGGAATAATTTGAAATAGGTGTTAATTTCTTTGGTGTCCCATAGAAAAGCTGCACAAGGACCCTCAATTTTCCTGATGTCTTGTATTTGGTTCTGCATCCTGAACCATGATTACACTAACAGAGAACTGACCAATGGGTGCAGTTATTAGTGAAGTCTAAAGTCAACAAGGGACTCCTGCAAAGGAGAGAATATAAAGGATATTCCTGGTCAATGGAGAGTAGCTGAACACAGAGAAGTGCTAATATAGATCCATAAAGGCACACGCTTACAGAAGTTCACCATAGTAGCATTTATGACATCCTTTTATGACATTCATTTAGGTTGTAGCTTCATGTTATAAGCATGGAAGCCCTTTGAGATTCAGAGACACTGGATGGCATTGTAGGGTAAGTCGTGGTTCAGTGAGCTCAGTTCTTCATTGACACAAATCTGCCAGTAGACCAGTTACAGGTGACACCACCTTCTGCATAGATAACTTGGACAAACATGTCAGGATGCTGGTTCTGCCCGCCTGCTGCTGTGGATAACAGTTAGACATATTATGGCCCCTGTTGTTTGTCACTATTCTGTCACTAATACTGCTGCTGTTGCCTCCCTCTATCCTGTCCTACAGGACAAATTAATTATCTTCAAGGATGTAGGCAGGCAGGAAGTTTTCCCAAAATCTCAGGGGAACATCTCTGAGTGGCTGGTAGAAAGCTTTTAGCAGGGACTTGTTAGGTTATTCCATCCCTTACAACATTCTTAATAATTCTTATAAACAGAGATATTCCTATTTTTGTCAATGTTATCAGAACTTCAAAACAGACACCATGTGAGACTGCTCTTAAATGCCTCTGACTGTCAAAATTATTAGTTTTTTTTGGGCAGGAGTATTAAAATAGACTTCTTAAGAGCCTATGCTTGGTCTTCTAGATGCTCTTTAATTAGCTTTAGTATGCTATGGTGTCATTAGGACTATGAAAAGATTAGTAAAGTTGAAAACTGTCAGCACTAAAAACTATCCAAAAGGAAGCACACAGAGAATTTAAAAAGAGGTAAATAAGTATTGAAAAAACCCAATTGTTCTAACATATATGTAATTAGAGTAACAAAAGGAAGGAAAGGATGCACAAAATGTACTTGATAACAACTGAAAAATTTCACAATTTGGTGGAAATTCACATATCCAAGATGTGCAACAAGCCTTAAGCACAGAAACATGAAGAAAACTCCACCAAGACAAAGTGCATCAAATTGCTCAAAACCAGTTATGAAGAGAATATCATGTGAACAGCTAGAAAAAAATTAATCTCCTTATTAAAGAGGGCAAAATAGATAAGAACGATAGCAGATTCATCATGGGGAATAATGCAATCAAGGTGACAGTAGAGCAATATCACATTGAACCAAACCAAACCAAAACAAACACCTGTCAACGCAGATTGCTATACCTAGGAAAAATACACGACCAAATGAGGATTGAAAACCCCTCCTCCAGCGTGTCCTCTACTCTTTTCTTCCTCCTTCCCATGCTTCCTGTTTCTCAGACCTTGTTCCAGTTCACATGTGCCAGTGAGTACCTGGGAGTGTCGCTTTGTAATCACTGAGGAGCAACATCCAACCTGGAAGAGCTGTCAGATTAATCATCCCCCGGAATGATGGGCGGTTTTTACATCACCATAAGAGCCCACTGCTGGTGTTCAGGCTGAGGGAGAGCAGATTCCAAAAGCAAATGTCAGATTCTATCTAAGTCACTGGCAGTGTCCTGGAATCAGAAGCTCTAAGTTCCTTTCTCCCATGGACCTTTGATTTGCTTTACCTGCCTTTCCATGGCCTCTGGCTGCCAGTGTTCTCTCTGTGCCTTTCTCCATCTTTCTGTCCAGTTTCTATGATGAGCATCTTGCTGTAGCATTTGGTTTCCTACCAGCAGAAATTTTTTTCTTCAGATCATTGATTCAAACGTACTCATTAGCTTTGCATAGGCCATGGGGTTCAGTATTTGTTTCAATTATGACACAGAGAGAGTGGGTTTGAAAGGGAGGAGAAGCAAGATATTCCCAGGCATTTCTTCCTTCTTCCGCAGACTCAAACCACAATGCATCATAATATTAGAATTACTCTTTGTCTAAATGCATACATTTGTCCTCCTCATTCTCATCCAGATTTTGTTAACTGCTAGTCTTTACTTTTTCAATGATGTCATGTTTTTGAGGCAGGGAATTTCTAAGCTCAATGAAATTTAATTTTAAGCTAACTTTTTTCTGCTTGGATGAGGACCATTTTCTTCTGGAAACAATACTCTGTGCTTCCATTTCCATTTCACAGAGTCACTTCCAAAGCTCACATTCTTTTCTTTTTTTTTTTTAAGATTTATTTATTTATTTGAAAGGCAGAGTTACAGCAAGGCAGATAGAGAAAGAGAGAGAGAGAAAGAGAAAGAGAGAGAGAGAGAGAGAGAGAGAGAGAGAGAGAGAGTCTTCATTCCGCTGGTTCACTCCTCAGCTGACTGCAATTGCCCTGAGCTGAGCTGATCTGAAGCCACGAGCCAGCAGCCTCTTCTTGGTCTCCCACATGGGTGCAAGGGCCCCAAGGACTTGGGCCATCTTCCACTGCTTTCCCAGGCCATAGCACAGAGCTGGATCGGAAATGGAGCAGCTGGGACTCCAGCTGGCACCCATATGGGATGCTGGTACTGCAGGCGATGGCTTTATCTGCTACGCCACAGCACCAGCCCCCAAAGCTTACTTTCAGATTTCCTCTTCTCTCTCTTTTCCTCAGGCCTCAGATTGGCAGCTTAATGCAGTGAGTAATATTTTTCTTAGGTTGGAAATAAGTGACTAATGGCAATTTGTGTCATTTCATTCAAATTAACCAATACCCAGGGAAGGCAGCAACCCTTAAGATCTAAATTTTCATTCCGAATTTTGTATTGGACAACTCTGAATTAAACATTAGTTACCAGTTGGGAAATAAAATCCATTTATGGATACTGGCTATAATCAACCCGGGTTTAATTGACTATAATTTTTAAAAGATTTATTTATTTATTTATTTCAAAGGCAGAGTTACAGAGAGAGGGAGAGACAGAGAGAGGAAGAGAGATCTTTCATCCGCTGGTTCACTCCCCAAATGGTTGCAACGGCTTGAGCTGGGCCTATTTGAAGCCAGGAGCCAGGAGCTTCTTCTAGATCTCTTATGCTGGTGCCTGCACCCAAGTTATTGGGCCATCCTTTACTGCTTTCCCAGGCTGTAGCAGAGAGCTGGGTTGGTAGTGGAGCAGACAGGACTCTAACCAGCATCCATATGGGATGCAGGCACTGCAGGTGGCTGCTTTACCCACTACGCCCCAGTGCTGGCCCCTTGAATATATTCTTATAGTTTATTTTGGTGAGGGGTAGAAAGAATAGTGATGCCTTTATTTTGCATTATATGTGTGCACCTGTCTGCCTTATTTGTGTGAGCTTCTTGATATGCTCAGAAACGTGTACAGGTTCCAACAAGTAGTAAGTGCTAAATAACTGTTTATTAAATGACACTGAGCAAACAGAAGCATATTTTGAGGCAAACAGGTTTCCAGTGAATCTGGGTATGATTATTTCTATGTAGTTTTATTAGATTTTTGAGAAGCTACTTTAAAGTGAAATGCTATACATGGCTTTCTCTGTGTATGACCTGACAGATGTTGGGTCATACATACATTATTATGCTTTTTTTTTTCCTTTGTTGATGCCATTCTTTCCGTTGTCTTTGCTTTTAAGTAATATTCTATGAATTTTTAGCAGTTCCAGGATTAGAAAGTTGTTCAGTTGCAGGAAGAATGTGCATCGGCTTAGCAGTGCTATTTATTTATTTTTTGCTATTTTTTAATTTATTTATTTTGCTGTGATGTAGGTGAATAGTCAAAAAACTGAAGTGCAGTGATTCATTTGTTAATGGTATTTGCATAGGTGAAGACATTTTCATTTTAAACAAATCTACATGGCAAAAAGCAAAACAAAAAGTTCTTGCTTTCTCTTGCATCTCCATTTTCTTATAGTAATCCTAATGTATCCGTAGCTGGACTCTGTGTAAATTGCTTATTCGTTTACTTATTACCCCTTCAGGACTGGAGATAAAAAGTGACTAACACGAAGTCCTTACTCCCAAAGCATGATTTTTTTTTTTTTTTGACAGGCAGAGTTAGACAGTGAGAGAGAGAGAGACAGAGAGAAAGGTCTTTCTTTTTCCGTTGATTCACCCCCAAATGGACGTCATGGCTGGTGCGCTGAGGCCCGTGCACTGCGTTGATCTGAAGCCAGGAGCCAGGTGTTTCCTCTTGGTCTCCCATGTGGGTGCAGGGCCCAAGCACTTGGGCCATCCTCCACTGCTTTCCCGGGCCACAGCAGAAAGCAGGACTGGAAGAGGAGCAACCGGGACAGAATCTGGTGCCCCAACTGGGACTAGAACCCAGGGTGCTGGCGCCGCAGGTGGAGGATTAGCCAAGTGAGCCACAGCGCCGGCCCCAAAGCATCATTTTCTATAAGGAGTGTGTGTGTGTGTGTGTGTGTGCGTGCGTGTGTGTATATATATATATATATATATATATATATATATATTACAATGGAATCAAAACACTCAAGCACCTTAGTTTAGCACTGGGCAAGTAACACTCACTGTCTATGTGATATGCTTGATTTGGACAAATCCAGAGTGGAATTATCCCAATGAAGTACATATTTGAGTACCACTTTATTAGCAGGAAGAAACTACTGAATATTTCTTTTTTTTTTTAACTTTTATTTAGAATATAAATTTCCAAGGTACGACTTACGGATTACAATGGCTTTCCCCCCATATTTTCCCTCTCCCCCCGCAACCCTCCCCCCTTGCCCACTCCCTCCACCCTTTCATTCACATCCAGATTCATTTTCAATTATCTTTGTATACATGAGATCAATTTAGCATGTGTTAAGTAAAGAATTCGTCCATTTGCCCTCATATAGTAACACAAAGTGAAATATACTCTTTGAGTTCTCGTTTTAGCATTGAGTCACATTGTACAGCACATTAAGGACAGAGATCCTACATGAAATATATATATATATATATATATATATTTGAAACTGATTAATTTTTTTGATGCAGTTTCCAATGTAACACTGAGTTTTTCTTTTTTTTTTTTTCATTTTCGATGATCTTTATATAGAGAAGATCGGTTCAGTATGTATTAAGTAAAAATTTTCATCAGTTTGCATCTACACAGAAACACAAAGTGTAAAAATACTGTTTCAGCACTAGTTACAGCGTTACTTCACATTAGATAACATATTAAGTACAGATCCCACATGGGATATAGGTACACAGTGACTCCTGGTGTTGATTTAACAATTTGACACTCTTATTTATGGCGTCAGGAATCTCCCTAGGCTCTAGTCATGAGTTGCTGAGGCTATGGAAGCCTTTAGGGTTCGCCTACTTTGATCCTATTCCGACAGTGTCACATTCAAAGTGGAGGTCCCTTCCTCCCTTTGGAGGAAGGTGCCTCCTTCTTTGGTAGCCCCGTTCTTTCCACTGGGATCTCACTCGCTGAGGTCTCCCCTTTAGGTCTTCTTTTTTTCTTTTTGCAGAGTGTCTTGGCTTTCCATGCCTAAAATACTCTTATGGGCTCTTGAGCCAGATCTGAATGCCTTAAGGGCTGATTCTGAGGCCAGAGTGTTATTTAGGACATCTGTCATTCTATGAGTCTTCTGTGACTCTGCTTCCCATGCTGGATCATTCTCTCGCTTTCTGGTCCTATCTGTTTGTATTGGTAGAAACTAGTCTTGTTTGTGTGTTCCCTTTGACTCTTAGACCTTTCAGTGTGATCAGTTGTGAAATAAAATTGTTCACTTGGGCCGTTGAGATGGCATTGGTATATGCCATCTTGATGGGGTTGTATTGGGATCCTCTGGCATGTTTCTAACTCCATCATTTGGTGCAAGTCCAGTTGAGTTTGTCTCAAATTGTACCTATCCTCCCTTTCTTTTTCCCTCTCTCAAAGTTGACTGGGATCACTTTTCACTACTGAATATTTCTTTGACTTCCATTTTCATTGTAGAGGACATGATGACTTTCCCACTGACGACAACTAAAAACACTGGGGAAACATTCTGAACCCATCTTCTTGGGCACATGGTTAGCGGGTTAGCTAACCACGAAAGGAATTTGCAGAGATAAAGATCATGTGAAGCAGAGTGCAGAGAGGTAAACACTGAAGCCACATGACCTTAAACTTTCATTTTAATTGTCTTGGAATACTCAACATTTGCCAAAATGAGAATATAGTCTAATGTAAAAGAAAGATTTTCTGTTTGTAAAGCCCTAGCCTAGGAGATACCAAAACTCAATGCTATTTCCTTCCTTCCTTCCTTCCTTCCTTCCTTCCTTCCTTCCTTCCTTCCTTCCTTCCTCCTTCCTCTCTCTCTCTCTCTCTTTCTTTCCCTCTCTTTCTTTCTTCCTTTTTTTTAAACTAAAACAGTTTTGAGCAGTAATCATTATTAATACTTGAAGCAACCCATCAACTATGGCTGCAAAATGGTAAAGTAACCCCAATAAATTTACTTGACAACTCATTCCCGAATGCATAAAGGAAACCAACTGACTATACTTTTCTGGTTCAGTCTGCCTAATCCAGAGCACAAACCTCATCCATAGTTAGCACAACTACAATGGACTCTCTAGAATCTAAAAGCTTCTGTATTTCATCTCCCACAGTGATGTTTGATGAAGTTTTCCACTGACCATTATATTCTTGTCTGGAAAAATACACTCAACACTCATTTTGTTGATGGCTGTATTGGTTATTTTCTTTCCTTTATCATAGATGACTTCGTATTCAAAGGTAGGATGTTGAAAAGTGGCCCACTCAATGAAAAGATGAACTGGAAATATATTTGCATGCCCAGACCTCTTCATGATATGTTGGGGAAAAATCATGCATCTCAAACACAGTTACAAGTTCATGCCGTTCCCTGAAAGAGCAAAACATAGCACAGCAGAATGCACAAGGCAATATGGTGCCCTAAGTGAGAGCCAAGAGAAAAACTAGAAAGCAAAATGCAATCATAAAAGTTCAAATATATTTATATAATTGATTCTGTGACATAAACTTGATTTATATTATTAAGGAAAGAAAAGACAGGCCTGAACATATGAACAAAGGCAAACAATATAAAATGACAGCAAATTTGCATAAGAATGGAAAAGTTCTGGAAATAACAATATAATTAATGTTAAGAGCACATTGTATAGGTTTAATAGCAAATTAAAACTCTCAGAGAAATTATTCAGATAGAAGTAGAGAGGGACAACTACACTGAAAATATCAACTAGATATTAAAACACATAGATGAGAGAGAAAATCTTACTTTAGCTGGCCTCAGGGGAAGGTCTTTATCTTTGGAAGCCCCCATATCTCAAGGGACCTAATTTATTCAGCTTTTCTCTCTGGATTTAGTCACTTGTCACTTAAGGGTAGTGATCTTGTCATTGTACAAACATCATGGAGTGTACATACACAAACCTATGTAGTATAGATCCATCACTGGATATGGAAAATGGGAGATCAGTGAGGCTGCTTTTGTGTAACATGGCTTAAAGTTTCATAGTACGCATTGTTTATATATATATATGTATATACGTATATATGTATATATATACATATGTATATATGTGTATATATACTTTTAAATAATAATAAAATTTTAGTATAGTAAATGCCTGAACCTGTAACATAGCCATTTATTATCATTGTTGCATATCATACACTCTACATAATTTTATGTGTTATATTTTTGTATAACTTACAGAACAGTAAGTTTATTGTCAACAGCATCAGCACAAACACAAGTAATGTGCTACCCTATGATGTTATTAGCTGTGACATCACTAGACAATGGAAATTTTCAGCTCCACTATAATCTAATAGGACCACTGTTATAGAGGATACTTCAAACAGTTCAAAGAAAATGGAAAGAAAAGATGTTTCTTTTGGTGCAAAAAATTTGAAGCCTATGCATAGTTTTTCCATGACTCTTCATATTTGTGATTCATTGTTAACTGAAATTTGTTAAGAGGTATGTGACTGTAGTTGATCACTTCAGGTTCTCATTCCTTCCCATCACAGCTGAGCCAGGGCAAGGGTGGGGGATGCAAAGGGGACTGAATCTGCACTGGTAATCAGTTTTCTTCTTACCTCTCAACCTCATATATATTTTTATTTAGCTCTTACTCTTTCTTCCACTCATTGAAGCAATGATCAGAGAGGCAGGGTAGTGCATTTTCATTGCCTCTCTTAATTGGAACAACTGTTAACTAATCCTGCTTTTTCCTCTGTGCTATTGAATGGGGACATGCTGATTATGTGTGTTTAGAACAGCACCAAGAATATCCCCAAGTAAGTGCTCTTTCTCATCATTCTGTTTTCCAAGTTTTATTTCCACCATGGGCTCTGTTGCTGTAGGGATCCATGGACTCCTTTGTGCTTAGACATGCTCAACAATAAAGGCCTACCTTCATCTCTCTCTCTCTCTCTCTCTCTCTCTCTTTTTTTTTTTTTTTTAAAAAAAAAGCTTCTCCCTCCACAAATAAAATGCACAGTCACTATGGAAAACTTAGAAAATACTAATGCAAGGAAGGCTATTAAAACACTGCAGAGCTGGCGCCGCGGCCAAGTAGGCTAATCCTCTGCCTTGCGGCGCCGGCACACCGGGTTCTAGTCCCGGTTGCCCCTCTTCCAGGCCAGCTCTCTTCTGTGGCCAGGGAGTGCAGTGGAGGATGGTCCAAGTGCTTGGGCCCTGCACCCATGGGACACCAAGAGAAGCACCTGGCTCCTGCCATCGGATCAGCGCAGTGCGCCAGCCACAGCGTGCCAGCCACGGCGGCCATTGGAGGGTGAACCAACAGCAAAGGAAGACCTTTCTCTCTGTCTCTCTCTCTCACTGTCCACTCTGCCTGTCAAAAAACAAAAAAACAAAACAAAAAAATCACTGCAATCCTGCCTTCTGGAAAAAACTTCTCTATTTGTTGTATGTCCTTCCATTTTTTTAAATAGACATACAGATGCATGTAATTTATTTTTTAACAAAAATGTAATATAATGTTGGTAGGTTTTTTTTTTTTTTGGTCATTGTATGCTTTATGGTTATCTCCTAAATGTCTTCTACAAATCATGTTTACTAGCTACAGTCTATTTCATTATAATGCTGTCAGTGTTCCACATCTTATTTCTCCCCAAGAACCTGCTATTTTGCTTTCTCTGGTGACAGGTATGAGCTTGGCCCATCAGGAGAGGCAGGATGAGGCCTTAAGAATAGACCTCAGGCCAGTGCCCCAGCTCACCAGGCTAATCCTCCACCTTGTGGCACTGGCACACCGGGTTCTAGTCCCGGTTGGGGTGCCGGATTCTGTCCCGGTTGTCCCTCTTCCAGGCCAGCTCTCTGCTGTGGCCCGGGAGTGCAGTGGAGGATGGCCCAAGTGCTTGGGCCCTGCACCTGCATGGGAGACCAGGATAAGCACCTGGCTCCTGCCGTCGGATCAGCGCGGTGCGCTGACCGCAGTGCGCAAGCCGCGGCAGCCATTGGAGGGTGAACCAATGGCAAAATGGAAGACCTTTCTCTCTGTCTCTCTCTCTCACTGTCCACTCTGCTTGTCAAAAAAAAAAAAAAAAAAAAAAAAAAAAAAAAAAAAAAAAAGAATAGACCTCAACTAACAACCAAATTGGAGTTGTAGGCTAAATCCCCCATTTTTGTTCTTCTCTGGTGGGACTACTCTGTAGTCTTGCATTTCCCCAGAGATCTCCCTTAGCAATATTCTCCTCTTGCTTTCTGTAATGGTTCCCTCTTTTCTGAAGCTTACCTCCTGGTGATTCTTATTCATATAAAATGCTTGGTCCACGTGTACCTCTGGGGAACTAAGATAACAGTTAAACTCCTGTAGTATTGTCTGTTTTTCTTAAAGGCCATATCTTTCACTTAACACTGGTATGGCCTTACTGGTTTTCAGTTGGATGTCAGTAGGGAAATTCTAAAATCAGTGTACAAAGCAAAATTCCAAATGCTGAAAATTACCCTTAGATAATTTTATCATGATGGAGGGTGGTTGATTGATCAGGAGAGGAGTGTGCATGCAACTCCAGCAGAGGCCACCTCTCTAGACTCTGTCTGTCTAATTGGACACCACTTCACCATCTCTCAAAACATCCACACATCCAGATTCCTGACTGACCAAATTGCTACTTCCCCAGGCGATGTCAGAGACAATAATTGTGTTTGTGTGTAGAGAATATTTTTATTTTAATTATTTAATTGTTATTGCTTTTTGAAAATATTTATAATTTAAAATGTTATTTATTTGAGAGACATACAAAGAAACAGAGAAAGAGAGCTCCCATTCATTGGATCACTTCCCCAAATACCTACAATGCCCAGGGGTCGGCCAGACCAAAACTAGGAGCTAAGAACTCAATATAGGTCTCCCATGTAGGTGGCAGGGACCACTTTAACTATCACCTTCTGACTTGCAAGTTCTGGAAGGATTTGCTGGAATCAGTAGTCAGGCTGGGACTTGAACCCAAGTACTTGGATACAGGATGTGGGCACTCCAACTGGCTTCTTTCTTACCTGTTATGCCAAACACTCACCCCAAGACATTTATTTAAACATTACCTTCGCCAATAGTGAGGTGAGTTTCTTATCCCTATTTCATGAGGGCCTGAGACTGAAAGGCAGACTGACAGAGCCCCTCTCTGGCTCATTCTGGTGCACATGCTCACTGAGCGTATTGCCCAGGAAATAGTCCAAACTATGTATATTTCAGGAGAGTCTTCTCTTCCTTATTCTGTTAAATTGTACCTGTTGAACCTCAATGTATTAAATTTGTCTTAGCTAAAATTCTACCATACTCAGATTATCTGGTTTATTTTCTTCTTATAAAGGTAATAATTGTTTCTATCTCAAGGAGTTTTGGGGGAGACTCAGATAATATGTGAAATTTCTCTGTGTAGCACAAAGCTCCAAGGAAAGGTAGGAACTTATTTTTTATTTTTTTATTTTTTAAAGACTAGTTCTATCACTATGGACTACAGCCAAGGTTGCTGCTTGTCAGGCTGTGGGTGGTGATTAAATTCTTAGATGAGGTCATATTGATCAAACACAGGTTCCTATTTCATTTTTATAGACTTGGGTATCAGGTCTGAGTAGGAAGGAGCTTCGCATGGAAACATGGGCCTTTGAAGTTAGGAGACCTTTGTTACTAATAACCAAAGAGCCTTTGGTAAGCTCTGAATGTCTCTAGGATTTGTTTCATCATTTGTAAAACAAGCCAATTTGATGTTACAGGATGATCTCTAAGGCCCCTACAAACTTAAGTTCATGAGTGCTTCTCAAAATACGATCTCAAGAAAAATCAACTCCATTAGAATCATTTACAGAACTTGTTAAAAATGATTAATTTTCTGGACTTTATCTTAAATTTAATGACTCAGAGTCTCCTTGGGTGGAGTCCCAATATCTACATTTTAATTAAGTGTGGGAAAAGAACATTTTAAGCTCTTTATCTTTTACTTCAGCTTTGGCTTTAAAATATAATTGGAACCAGCCTTAATGAGCAATTTAATCAGGAGGCTTGACAGGAATGTGAACATTCTTGACACTGATTCCTTGGAAGGCAAAACCATGACTAACCATTACTTGTTAGATAGATCAGTGAATTTTTACACACCCATTACCATAAAAGTAGCCTTATTCCATATGATGTCATCATAAAATTGACCTTTTTGGTCTGAAAACTTTTTGCTAAAAATGCTAATAATTTTCCTTTAATAATAAAAGCTTTGCTTTAATAGGTTCAAGGGCTGTTGACATCATCTTGGAATTAGATATTAGGAAACATACAACTTACCCAAACAGGAAATTTATTCCAAAGGAATGAAAAACCCCCGCTTGTTTAAATACAACGATGAAAACAAAAATCCCCACACTGTTTCTATACTTACTGTTCCTGACCTAAGTCTAAAGGAATCAGTTCCTTCCTTGTCATCAATTGATCTCCAGAGAAAATTCTTGTTATCTCACAGATCAACTTCTCACACAATTGCATTTATCTGTTAGGTTTGCTTGCTTCCACGCATTGCAGTGATGATCAGAGAGAGAGAAAAATGTATTTCACTTGCTCTGGCAACCATCAATGTGTCCTGTGGGTCACCAGTGATCCACTAAGTGGGACTGCTTTTCCCATGCACCACTGAGGGCCTGGATTCTGATCCTGTTTGTCTAGGACAACAGATAAGGGCATCAGAAAGCAAGGGCAGCACAGGTCTGGTTCTCATATTCTAATCAGTTTCCAAGCATCCCAACACCCTTTCCAGTCCTAGCCTTTCAGTTAAGTTGAAATTCTCTCTTTTCCAATGGCTACCAAAAACCATATTTGTGGAGACAAACAGTATTTGTTCAGTTCATTTATGTATGTCCAAAGAAGTTTGATTTTACCCAGTGATCTTGGGTTAATAGACTCGCCATCTCTAGCATTATCATCCTAGTTTTGCAAGCTCATTTATAGAGCTGTTAAGAGAGAAGACAGAAAGGGTTTTAAGTTCGCAAGCAGACTGGGCAGGAAGATCTGAGCCCCTCTTTGCAGGCTGTTTTCCTGGAAAACCCTCGGTTCTCAGGAAGTTAAAGGGCACTGGTAGCAAAGGTGCAAGCTGCCAGAAATACGAAGAGTCCCAAACAGCAGAAAGCATCTGGCTTAAAGCCAGAGACCCCCATTTAAAAAAAAAAAAAAGCAAACAAGATGTAGGGCAACAGCTAATTAGCCTGATGATTGGCTGCTTACTTTCAGGATTGACATGTCAGACAGCCAATCAAAAGAGGTTCCCCCATTCAACAGGCTAACACTGTGCCCTGAAGCAGGTCAGGCTTCCGGCTTTTGGATCCATGCTGAGGGTCTTTTCAGCCCTTTTTTAGACCTGCTTTTGCCTCACTCCTTCCTGCCCGCGCCCTTCTTTCTCACGCGGGATCACTGGGAGGGTGAGTGAAAGCAGAGTGCTTTCACCTCTGTTTTTCTGGGGAAAACTTGATACCGCTGTCAGCCGATTGCACGTTGCTGAGCACGGATGCTGGTCTTAAGACTGAGGAGCTAGGCTTGTTGGAAAAGACTGGCTCAATTTCCCTCCACCGATGGGCTTTGGAAGTGTTGGCCCTGTTCTGACTCTTCAGTTGACTTTTGTGGGGACTGGGAGACAGTCTGGGAGCAACTGAGGAAGACTCCCGAGGTGGAGCCGGGACTCCAACAGCCTGTCAAGGTATTGGCTGAAAACCCCTATTGCCTCCTGTGTCTCCTGTGTCCTTCATTCTTCTTCAGGTGGGATTAAAAACCCAGTCAGGTACCAATCCCAAAATTTCTGGGTCAGCTTGACTAAACATATCATTCGGAAAGCCTGGATACATATATTAAATTTTATGATAATGAAAATAAAGTACATTTAAATACTGTGTAGCTATTGTCATGGATTCATTTAATTTAGGCAACATTTAACTTTTTTTATATGTAGTCTAAATTCTGTGATAAGTACTGATGATAGGAGATTCTTTCTTAAAAAAATTGAGAGGTACAGAGAATGCCTGCAACAGCCAGGGTTTGGCAGGGCAGTAGTTGCAAGTCCAACACAGTGTAGGTCTCCAGATGCAGAGACCAATTACCTAACTCATCACCATTGCCTACCTGGGCTTGCATTGGCAGGACGCTGGAGTGAAGAGCTGGAACTGAGAATCAGTCTCAGATACGCTAATGTAGGACACAACATCTTAACCAGTAGGCTAAACACCAGCTCTAGGACTCATTTTTTCCCCTTAGTATATACGTTATATCGAGGTCCTCTTTTATACTTTCCTGGAAAAAGGAAGAAACGCTATGAAAAAGCAAGAAGGAGTAAATTAAAGCAAATTGATAGACTCAGCAGGGTGTTGATAATAATGCATTAGTGAAAATGAAAAAAAATAATCTCTTCTGTTTCAGATGTCCACTGGAATTTATATTCTCATTGTTAGCCTGGAAAACCTATTTGAAAAGCTGGAGGTAAGAAGGAAACCAGCTGTGTATCTGCCTTAAAAGAAGTTCTATACAGTGGGCATTGTTGTGCAGTGGGTGAAGCAGCTCCATGGGATGCAGGCATCCCAGATCAGAGTGCCCTGCAAGTCCTGGCTACTCTGAGCTTTGGATTCAGCCTCCTGTTAATACACCTGGGAGACAGCAGATGATGGCTCAAGTAATTGGGTTCCTTCCCCTCAAGTTGGAGACTTGGAAGGAGTTCCTGGCTCCTGGCTTAGGCCTGGCCCAGCCTTGGCTGTTGCAGGTGTTTGGAGAGTAAACCAGGCAATTGAAGATCTGTCTCTGTCTCTCCCTTTGTCTCTGTTGCTCTTTCAAATGAACAAACAAATAAATAAATACAAATAATAAATACATTTTATAAAGAAGTTCCTGTATTGGTTTTGCAGAGAAGATTAACAGAATACAATGAGAGATTTAGCAAATATCTGTAAGGAAGCAGTGTACGTTTTTGTAAATGAACTGCAAAGCATATGATCTGTAGAGTGCCGTACCCAGTTATCTGACTGCTCACCCCATGTCTCCATGTGGCTGTGTAGTAGCTCACTTAGCAGTAATGAGTGGACTCAGTGCTGTTTCCTATTCCCAGCTCTGCTGCTTTCTTAGATTTCTCCTTCTCAGTAAACGGCAGCATCACTCACCCTGTCCTGAGGCTGGAGTCCCCTCCATCTATCTCATCTGAGATTAGAAAGATCCCCTATCTGACCTCTCCTTACCATGCTGTTGCCTCTACCCATGGCCAGGCCAGCATCACATCTTGCCTTAATATAGCCTTCTGATTGTTTCTAGTCCCGCTTATCTCTGAAGCTGTGCTCTCTCCACACAACATTCAAAGTGCTCTTTCAAAAACGGTGCGTAGATATAAATGCTTTGTTTAAAGCTTTTACTGGCTTCAGATTTTAATTAGAATAAAATAGAAATCTATTGCATGGCCTACATGGATCAATGCGTAACCAGTATCCTCCTTACTCCTTATCCCCACTTCTTGTGATCTTTCCTCTTACTCGTCCTACACCAGCTGCACTGGCCTCCGTCCCAGTCCTTGACAACTCTGAGCTTATTCCAGACTGAAGGGCTTTGCACCTACTTTTCTCCATACCTGGGATTCTCTCCTTCCAGATTGTGTCTTGGCTGACTCGATTTATCATTTAGAATAATTTTCTGCTTGACTGCTTTAGGTATAGTATCTATCAGCCTGTCACTCTCTCTCGTATCACCTTCTGAACTTGTTCCATAGTCTTCATCACTCTCTGAAATTGTTCCCTTTATTAATTTGTTTGCCTATTTCTATCTTCCCCAGTGAGAAAGTGAGCTTCATAAGAGCTGCAATTTTCTCTATGCTTCTCTCTATCCTACCCTAGAACAGAATGGAATATATAATGGCTTTGTAGTGAATATTCATTTACTACATCTCAGCATTTCATTAGGAAGAAAAATGTAATGGTTTTGGGAAAATACATATACTGATATAAATAAAACTTTCAGCATTATTGCATTGTGTCATAAACCAAATAATGTAGCTTAATTTTATTTTTACATAATGTTAGTATACATGAGAACTACTTTAAAAAGTATGATATGAGAATAACAGTGAATATTCTGAGTGCTTCTTTTCTGCTGTTTAAATGATTAAATGCTTAAACAGTTATTTTCCACATCACTTATAATATAGGTGATTAATATGGAAAATCGCACAGATTTTTCGGTGAAGCAATAATTTACTGATCCACTGACATTTACCTTTCTTTTCTCTTCAAACAGCTATAAATCATGACATCAGAACCGCTGCACAGATCTAATGATATCAGAAACATTGGATAAAAATGTACTTTTAGGAACATTCTGGTTTATTTAAGGGGCAGAAGATGACAATAAATGTTAAATAATTCTTTAATATTCAGTTGTAGTATAGGCCAATTCAGCATGAATCAACAAAAACAAAGTTCAGTGGTCAGGCATCTATTAACAGTTGTGAAAATTAGTAAGCCCTTACCAATTTTAGCACGTGTTGTTTGGTCTGTGCTTCATAAACTTATAAGGATGTGTGATGTTGTTAAGTGACTGTATTTTCAGTGTTCTAGTAAAGTACTAAAGTAATCAAGACTCCAATAATTTTTACTTTTGTGATTTTCAGTAACTTTGTCTCAGTAATTTCCTTACAGGGATCCTGAGGGACAAAAAGGGAGGAAGATCAATTAGGCTTGAAATTGTCCCTAAGATAAAATATGTACAATAGTAACTGTAATCCAAAGTAATAAATTGTAAACACCATAAAAATGAGTATAAAAAATGGTCCATGAATGCCGGCGCCATAGCTCACTTGACTAATCCTCCACCTGTGGTGCCAGCACCCCAGGTTCTAGTCCCGATTGGGGTGCCAGTTTCTAGTCCCGGTTGCTCCTCTTCCAGTCCAGCTCTCTGCTGTGGCCCAGGAGTGCAGTGGAGGATGGCCCAAGTGCTTGGGCCTTGCACCCGCATGAGAGACCAGGAGGAAGCACCTGGCTCCTGGCTTCAGATCAGTGCAATGCTGGCCGTAGCGGCCATTAGGGGAGTGAACCAATGGAAGGAAGACCTTTCTCTCTCTCTCTCTCTCATTGTTTAACTCTGCCTGTCAAAAAAAAAAAAAAAGTAAAAATAAATTTTAAAAAATGGTCCATGAAATTTGAGGTAGATTTGGTTTCTATCTATTGCAGGATAGCATAAGTAGTTTGTTCCTGAAGAGATGGGGGCAAGGAAATTGTAGGTGAGAAAACCTACAGCCTAAGGAACTTGAAAAGAGGTGGGACTTTTGGAGGCAGTGGACCAAGGCCAGAGGGTGAGGCACTTAACAATCCTAAACTCCTCACTGGGAATCATCTTTGGGAAGATGATGGCAACAGCAAGGAGGCAGAGGAAAAGAACTTTGAGGACGAGGTTAGTTAAAAGACTACTGCAATAGAACAGGTGATGGGTAGTGCAGGTAGAAGTAGCAGGACCTGAAGGGCTGAAGGGAGGAAAGACCAGAGCTATGTGGTAAAGGTTGACGTTAAGACCTAGAAAATTAATGTGGTTGGGAGAAGAAAATAACTTCAGTTTGGAAATGTTGGCTTTGTGGCCTCAGAAGGACACCACGTGGAGCCTTCCAATTCAGATGGCGTGAGAGACTTGGGAGTGACCCCAGCAAAATTGGGACAAAGCATCTGTCCTGGGGCTACAGATTCTCTCATAACACTTCTTCAGGTTGCTCCATTGACATCTCACCCACTCCACTAGATGTAAACCAATCCGTTTCCTTCCTACTCTCTTTTGCAAAGACCAACTCTGAGACCTTCATTTGGGAGTGCGCAAGGCTCTAAGCTGCTAAGTAATCAATGGAAAAGCAACCCCTCAAATTAAGAGAAATGCAAAACTTTTACATTTTGGTCTGCTGTTTCTTGTGATTGCCATCATTGCTATACTCTCTGGAATGGGCACAGCAAAGCAAAACATAGGAAACTAAACCACCATAAGAGCACCTCCCTCCTGTAGGGCACAGGCCACATGGCTTAAACTAGTGTGTGCACCCAAAGACAAAATGCAGGATTTAAATGATAGTATTGAGAATGTCAAAAGGACCTAGAGTGCATGTAGTTAATGCTTATTACTTTATGGTGAAAGAAACTGAGACCTTAGGAGGTAAGGTAACGTGTTCAAGGTTATAGACCTAGTTAATGGCATACATGGGACTGTGCACTCAATATGGACTCTCTCAGGAATGATCCCAATTATACTGGGCCTTCTATTAGTATGTAATGAAAAAAGTAATCATAGGCCCATAAAACAAGAAATCACATGCAAAATGCTTTCATTGGTTTTTGAGGCACTAGTTACATTATTGAAATGAAAACCAATGTACAAACATGGAAGGGATGAGCAAATTGTGGAAGACTTTCAATCAGGGAGAGACAGAAGGCCCTAAAGTTTTCATAGAAACCTACAAACTTGGTTATTTTGGAGTGAAAGCAGACTTTCAAAGCACAACAATGAAAAGAACCCTGGGGCCAGCACTGTGGCACAGTGGGTTAATGCCTTGGCCTGAAGTGCCAGCATCCCATATGGGCGCCAGTTCTAGTCCTGGCTGCTCCTCTTCCAATCCGGCTCTCTGCTGTGGCCTGGGAAAGCAGTAGGAGAAGGCCCAAGTCCTTGGGCCCCTGCATCTACATGGGCTTCAGATCAGTGCGGCTCCAGCTGTTGTGGCCAATTGGGGAGTGAATCATTGGATGGAAGACCTCTCTCTCTCTCTCTCTCTCTCTCTCTCTCTCTCTCTTCTTCTCCTCTCTCTGTGTAACTCAGACTTTCAAATAAATAAATCAATATTTTTTCTTTTTTTTAAAAAAGAACCTTAAAAAGAGATTTAATCGTTTCACCTCTAAAGGTGGACTGACACTGAGTGTAGTTGATCAGATACAGGGAGCTGCTATTTGTGCGGTTCTGGCCAGAGCTGAGGGCAATGGGCAATGTCCCAGAGATTAG
The DNA here is from genome assembly GCA_949820135.1 of Sylvilagus floridanus. NCBI lineage: Eukaryota > Metazoa > Chordata > Mammalia > Lagomorpha > Leporidae > Sylvilagus > Sylvilagus floridanus. Next base: position 19,989,281 of record OX463238.1, on the reverse strand, counting down.
GTATTTCCATTCAAATGCATGATTTTTCAGCACTCAATAGTTCTACCTGAGAAATTGGATTGAAATTTTGGAAAGGACAGACTTTCTATTAAAGTGTCCAGTGTGTACGTCTGCCAAGTAGCATGAGCTGCAGTCCTAGTCCTTGGTGTGGGAGGTAAATTCTCCACCTCACTTCTGCCCTCTGGTGAAGTGGTTCAGGAGCTACAGGGCACTTTAGCACTGTAAGCAATGCTTTCTGTGGCAAGCTTATTTTTCCCTTAGTGATCCACAGTGGAGACTTTTTCTTTTAATTAGGTTCATGTCAATGTGACCTTGAAATCTTTGAGTATTATTCAACTTTGAGTCTCCTTTAGAGATGAGAAAATTAAAAGAAACAGACATTTTTAAAAAGTATTTTCACTTTATTTGAAAGGTAGACAAAGAGGGAGATCTATAGATAGATAGATCTTCCATCCACTCTCTCACTCCCCCAAATGCTGCAGCAGCCAGGGCTGTGCTGGGTTAAAGCCAGGAGCAGAAACTCCCATCTGTTTCTTCCACATGGGTGACAGGGACCCAAGTACTTGAGCCATCACCGGCTGCCTGCCAGGTGCACATTAGCAGGAAGCTGGTTGCAAAGTAGCTGGGACTCAAACCAGGCATTCCAGTGTGGAATGCAGCTCTCACCCACTACGACAAATGCTCAACCCCAAAACAGAAATCTTAACACCTTCATATCATTTCCTACTTACATTTATTAACCTTACAGATATTCCAAACCTAGGCAGATGTGAATGTGACTCTTGTTCATACTTAGCTGATAGCTTTTCCTCTCATTTCATCTAGAAAAGGGGACATCAGAAAAGAAGCTCCATGATCCGCACTCAACAAATCTCCCAACCCTCTTGCACATTTCCTGTTAGCTCTGCCTTCCTTCCTGTCTCAATGAGTGAAAATGTCCCTGCTCTTATTTAAGGCTGATTCCATCCCTAGCTCTGGATCCCAGCCCCTCTCAGCTTCTTAAATGTCTCACCTGTAAATTTCTCCTTTCATTCCTATACCATCAATTTTCTCTCTGTGTTTGATCACACTCTTCCTTGTTCGAACACATTGGGCAGCAGCCATCTTTGAAAAGTCCATTTGTTGAATCAGTGGCTCATCTTGTGACCTCCTCAGTACTTTGCTTCCCATTGTGATTGTTAAAAAAAAGAATGACTAATCTGTGTCTTTATTAGGATTGTGATTCTCAAACTTGGATGCACTTAAGACTTGCCAGGTCTTTTTTTTTTTTTTTTTTTTTACAGGCAGAGTGGACAGTGTGAGAGAGAGACAGAGAGAAAGGTCTTCCTTTTGCCGTTGGTTCACCCTCCAATGGCCGCCTTGGTCGGCGCGCTGCGGCCGGCGCACCGCGCTCGCCCGATGGCAGGAGCCAGGTGCTTTTCCTGGTCTCCCCATGGGGTGCAGGGCCCAAGCACCTGGGCCATCCTCCACTGCACTCCTGGGCCACAGCAGAGGGCTGGCCTGGAAGAGGGGCAACTGGGACAGAATCAGGTGCCCCGACCGGGATTAGAACCCGGTGTGCCGGCGCCGCAAGGTGGAGGATTAGCCTGTTGAGCCACGGCGCCGGCAAGACTTGCCAGGTCTTAAAAAAAAAGTCAGTCCCAGTGTATACCCTAAAGTCTATTGTATCAGAATTTCAGCATTTTAAGGCCCTCCCAAATGATTTTATCATGCGGCCAAGGCAAAGAATCATCCATTAGCATGTCAGCTCCATGAAGCAGGCATTGTATTTTTTTTAAAATTTTATTTACTATTTGTGAGGTAGAATTACAGACACAGAGTGGGAGAGGCAGAAAGGTCTTCCATCCATTGGTTCACTCCCCAGATGGCCACAACAGCCAGAGCTGAGCTTATCTGAAGCCAGGAGCCAGGAGTCTTCTGGGTCTCCCACATGGGTTTAGGGACCCAGCACTTGGGCCATCTTCTACTGCTTTCCTAAGCCATCAGCCGAGAGCTGGATCAGAAGTGGAGCAGCTGGAACTAGAACTGGCGCCTATATGGGATTCCAGGACCACAGGTAGGAGCTTAGTCCACTCTGCCACAGTGCTGGCCCTATTGTATTGGTTTTTAAAATGTTTTCTCTTAAGAACATAGATTAGAGCCTTAGTTATTATGGCTGCTTTTAAAAATATTTGTGCAAAATAATTACTTTGAGCTGAATGTGTATGATTAGCATTGGAAGTAGGGGAAAGGGAAAAAGTCTGGTATCCTTTTCAATCCAGAATGGGATGTTCTTGTAGCTCTCTTTGGCCTCCTGCCATTTCTCCCTACTTTGGGCCATCTTTAGTGTCATGAGAAGATTGGGTTGCAGTAAACTTCAGCATTGACCAAAAGTTTAGGAGAGCAGATCTCTCTAGCTTCATGGTGCCTGCCTGAATAGAAAGCTGGTTAACATGTTCTTATCTTTGTATTTAATTTATTACTATTTTTAGACAAAGAGATTTAACTTGTATAGTTCCTGCAGTTGCTATAAAATGATCTTACTATTATTTACCATGTGATTTCAGTGCAAAACTTTTAAAGTACGTATGAAAACAAAAACCATCACTATCTTCTGTCAGCCTTTAAGGTTTATTTTTTCTGCACACTTCTTATCCTGCTTTTATTTGGCCCAAATATTCTTGAGAGAATTCTGGGCAGAAGGCACCCAGCTTTCATTCTACCCACCCCTTCCTGGCTTCTTCCTCACTTCCAATGATGACTCACTGGTTCAACTGGGTCTTGGACTTCATCTCTCAGCTCTGTCTAGGTGACTGAATAATTGTTAGGCATTTACTATTTGTCAGTCACAGAACTATCCCCAACCCTCGGTTCAGACAAATCCCAGTAGGGGGTTCTGGTAGATAAGAACGCATCAGTGAATACTGGTCAATGACAAAGGGAATGAAGACAAGCTCCCCGCTAACATATGCAGGGTTTGAGAAAAAAAAAAAAAAAGCCCATGTTTAGAGAGTGAATGTCTAGAAAGCAGGCTAACAGACCTTTGAAAAGGAAGATATGTCCTGTCCTCCTATCTTGACACATAGATCTTTCTGGCTATGAAATTGGCCAGCCTTATTAATAATTTTAAATATTAATGATTTAGTAGGTTTTTGCCATCCATTCAGATAAGAATTCTGAATATTGGCTCAAAATAAACCAGGTTATATGTCAAGTTTTTAACATTTATTCAATGAAAGAAATGCACAGGAAAGTGAGGGCTTTATTTAAGGTAGAAAGAAGTCTAGAGACACAAGTTGAGTCCATCCCAGGCAGATAGCAGACCAGGAGCCATGTGGAGAAAAATGTGTGGGCAGGAAAGCAGAGGCAGAGAGCACACAAAAGGCTGTGTGCTGAAAGACACAGGAACAAGCAAGGGGCCCACCGTGCTCCAGGCCTTTTATTCACCTCCAAAGGGGAGTGGTAACATAGTCTAATTGGCAGGTGGGTGTACAGGTGAGATCAGGTAGGGGCATGAGTGAGGGATGAAGGCATGGTCTCCAGTTCACAAATCTAATCGATTTAATCCTATCTGCTTGCCTATATAAGCTAGATTTCAACTATAATTATGAGACTCCTTGGAATTCTACACCAAAGTATTGCAGTGCAGGGAAAACTAGTTGGCAACCAGCAGCCCAACTACTCTTTCTAATCCAGCTGCCCCCACACTATAAGGGACCTTACAAGCTTGAATGTCCAGAGCACATCTTCATGGACACAACAAGTAGCATTGGCCTCTCCTCAGCCTAGGAGTGCATATCCTGAGACCTTTTAAGCAAAGCTCTGTGCTATTTGGACAGAGAATTCTGAGCCCAGATACCTCTAGTATACTCTGGAAGGGCTGTATGGGGCTGTAGGTGGGCATCTCTATTTGATCTGAGGAGTCCTCCAGGGGTATGAGGGTCAGAGTCCTGGAAAGTTAGCACCCAGGGTGCTGGTTTCTGAGCCTGGGTCATAGAGCAGCAAAACAGACAGCACATGGAGAACAGGAAGTGATAGAAATATGGTCTCCTACATGGGTGGAGTAAACCAGCTATCTGAGCCATCACCACTGCCTCCTAGCGTCTGTTTTACCAAGAACTTGGAGTCAGGAGCCAGAGGTGGGACTTAAACCCTGGCACACCAATGTGGGATGTGGGCATCTTAACCATTAAGCCATGTGCTTGACCCAGAATGTGGATTTTGGAGTTTCCAATACTGACTTGGTATCTTAGATCTCTCATGAGGGCAAATCACCTCTCTGCGATGTAAATTTTCTGTCTTCCAAGTGCATATCCTCACTTTTCAGTGCAGGATGCTAAGTGAGATGATGGGTACAACATAGTGACCACAGGGTTCAGTAGACAGAAGGTCTACTGTTCTGTAGACAGAAGGCCTGTGGATGAATTTCTCTTTCCATTTACCATTGATCCTCATAACTGGCTCAATCATCTCTTCCTGGACATTATCAATGCATGTTTGTTTGTTGGTTTACTTATTTATTTATTTGACAGGTAGAGTTATAGACAGTGAGAGAGAGAGACAGAGAGAAAGGTCTTCCTTCCATTGGTTCACTCCCCAAATGGCCGCTAGGGCCGGTGCTGCACTGATCTGAAGCCAGGAACCAGGTGCTTCTTCCTGGTCTCCCATGAGGGTGCAGGGGCCCAAGCATCTGGGCCATCCATCCTCCACTGCCCTCCCAGGCCACAGCAGAGAGCTGGACTGGAAGAACAACTTGGACTAGAACCTGGTACCCATATAGGATGCTGGCACTGCAAGTGGAGGATTAACCAAGTAAGCCATGGTGCCGCCTTCCCAATGCATGTTTTACACACAGTGAAAGGCATGGATCTTAAGTGTACAGAGCAAAATTTTCCCATTTTTACATGCAGATTTGCTGTTTGAACTGGGTGTCTCAATATCTGAACTCTCAGATCTAGTATTTATCAATGTTGGAGTTTAGGAGTGTCATTTTTGTGAATCTCCATTCATACAAAGGGTGCTGCGTGAATCTAAGTCCAAAGTATTGAATTTTTATACTTGTGAAGTGTTGCTTAAGCATTTTTGTTCATAAAATTCTTTCCATATTCTTATTATCAATGTAAAGACTTGGATTTTCTATCTTTGACAAATCTGTGACTTGTTTATCCAGGCATGCACAGCAGCCTATGTCTGTGCGAAGCACTAAGCAATCAGCAACTTGCAATTCAAAATCAGCAGCTCACTGGAAGAAGACTCAGAAATGTGAATCAGTCACCCAAAGCTTGTATTTTTGCCTCAAACTGCCATGAAATGAGCAATTAGCCACCACTGGGTGCATTTCCACAGCTGGATCTTGAACCATGATCAATGAGCAGTAGGCATCAGGAATTCTGCTTAAACTAACCATGCTTATACAACAAGTTGCCGAAGACCAGCTCAATCCATCTATCAACAAAAGTTGTCATTTGATTACTATGAACCTGGTGATTTGTGTACCACTTCTTCCAAACCCTTTTTGACTAAAGTAGTCCTCCTCCACCCCTTTTCTCTGACTCCTGCATTCTTGGGCATGTGGAGTCTTTACCCTCATAATGATGAACTCTGCACCATGAGCCACAGCTTCATGAGGGCAATGGATAACAATGGGAAACATTATGTCTTACTGTTCTGTTTGGGCCATAATTTATTCTCATTCATTCTACCCCCTAATGGTCATATAGAACTATGATAAATTCAGTGAGTGTTTTCAGAAAAAATTCCTACTTTACATAAGAAGGAACTTTCTCTCAGTCAGAAATAAATGTATACCAAGAAGATGGCTGCCCCAGGAGAGTGCATGGGTATTATTCTAGCAAAGGCCACACAATCTTCTAATAGCAATGATATAGATAGGAATTGGGAAGTTTAGATGAGCAACTAGTTTAGGTGAACTCCAAATTGTTTAATGGCGATTCTGTCATGCCTTGTATACCAAATGGTTACCAGCTCCAGGAATAAACCAAAGAATTAGGGAATCAAGATCTACAAGCCTAAGTAATTCATAAATAAGCCTTTGTAAAAACCAGCATTCTCCACAGACCTGCTAATAAAGCACAGAGCTAACTACTGTATGTTAATTATTTACTTGGAATACTTCATTATAGGCTGGGGAATTACATGTAACTTTATTAGTCAGGTTAAGCTACAAGCCAGATAGCATTCTAGTTGGATCAGCAGGCATTCTTTCAGGAAACTTCCACAAAAAATGCTTCTGAGACCCAGAAGGGCAGGAGACTTGCTAAGACCCTGAATCCTGGAATCAGGCCACCTATATCTGAATTATGGCTCCACTGTCTACTGTTTGTTACATCTCAGGAACCTAACTTATTAACAATGCTAGTACCTCTTTTATTGCTTTTACAATGCTAGTACCTCTTTTATTGATGGCTATGATGATTAAATGAGCTAAAATGTGCATTGCAGTGTCACATAATAAGTGTTATATAAGTGTTTATTAAACAAAATCAATTTGGATCAATTTGAGATCATCTGCTTTGCTTAACAACACTCTAATGTCAGAAATGGATAATTACTGGTGAAATTGAAGGTATTCAACTTATGTGGGCTGAAGAACATAACTTAGAGACACTCCTCCACTCTTCCATACTTGCTTGTACTGGATATAATAGTCTAGCAAAGCCAGTAGGGATGGCATCCAAGATTTAGTCTTTAATCATCCTGGGCCCAGAAACTAGGTCAGAACATGCTGATTTCCTCATGCCAACTGTCAGGGAACAAAATCCTGGAATATTTCCTGAATTATTACCATTGTGTCTTGATTAAACATTTTATGGATAGTGGTAACTGTTATCTTTTTTTTTTTTTTAAGAGAAAGAGTTTATTGGGGAAAACCCAGCAGACTGGAGGGAAGGGGCCAAGAGGGAAAAAAAAAAGAGAAGGAGAGTATAAGAGAGAGAGAGGAGAGGAGCTAGTGAGGAGAGAAGTGAGAAGAGATAGCGAGCAGGAGAGAAGATAGCAGACAAGAGGAGCCAAGAAGGGGAGAGCAGAGAGTTCAGAGAAGAGAGAGGGAGAGGAAAGAGGAGAGAGGAGCCAAGAGCTGGTAACTGTCATCTTAAAAGCACAGAAAGCTAGAATTCCTGGAGCTTGCACATAGATTGTGTGAATATTTATGTGCCTTCTTGCTAATGAACATGTTTGATAAATATATTTCCATGAGAAAATTTGACATGTCTCACTTTTATTATAGTGCAGTAGATAGATTGTGGAGGAGAAGCTAACACTTACCCATCTCAATTTTTATTCATTTCTTTATTTGAGAGCTGGAGTGATAGAGAGAGTGGTAGAGATAGAGAGAGCTCCTTCATACTCTGGTCCAACCATACTGGTTTTTAGAGACTAAGATTATCTACATAAACTGCCTACCCTAAGAACTGCGTACAGTCAATTTGAATTAGATTCAGTTCAGAACAAGAAGGAAATAGACTGGAGAATGCCATGGAGCAGGATTCCAGTAGGATTTACTGTGTTAAGCAATTCAGAAGGTTGTAAGGAGAGAGAAGTAGGGGAGAGTGAATTTGAGCTGAGCGTACAAAGACAGGTGAAACAGTGATAACAGTAGGGAAAGCAAGAAGAAAAAATGCAAGCTGGACTGAGATTCTGTGCTACTGAGGAGTGGGGATAAAACAGGTTAAATGAGAAGATTAATGTCAAAATATGGAAAGGCTAGAAGTTAAGCAAGTAGTTTCTTTTACTTTTTAAAAGATTTTTATTTATTTATTTGACAGGTAGAACCACAGACAGTGAGAGAGAGAGACAGAGAGAAAGGTCTTCTATCCACTGGTTCACTCCCCAGATGGCCACAACAGCTGGAGCTGCGTGGATCTGAAGCCAGGAGCCAGGAACTTCTTCCAGGTCTCTCACGTGTGTGCAGGGGCCCAAGGACTTGGGCCATCTTTTACTGCTTTCCCAGGCCATAGCAGACAGCTGGACTGGAAGAGGAGCAACTGGGACTAGAACCCGGCATCCATATCGGATGCCGGTGCCGCAGTCAGAGGATTAGTGCACCACAGCGCTGGCCCCATGCACGTTGTTCCTTTTGGGCCAAATGGATAATACACAGCTTCCTAATATGGCTTCTTCCCACACTTCACAGAAAGACTTTTCTGCTACAGCCAATGACCTGCTCAGCCATGATACCAGTGGCCTTGTTTCCATGCTTCCTCTGGTCCCCCTTTCTGTAGCATTTGAGCTCTGAATCTACATTCCTTTTGGAAGGAGTCACAGTGCATTAGAGACCAGGAGCTGGAGATTCAGATTTGCAAACAGAGAAGTGTTTCTGGCAGAGGAGAAGCTCACTGGGTGGGTGCTCGGGTGCCCCTCTTCTGAGAAATGCAGAGGGCAGGGAGAGAGGTGGCTAAGGGAACAAGGAATAGGGACAGGAGGCAATTGGGGCTCTCAGAGAGAGAGAGAGAGAAGCCAAAGGACACTGGGCACCCAACTGTGTATGGTGTGGAGTGAATAATGGCACGGTTTGTGGGTGGCACTGAGAAATACCACCCACAATAATGGAGTGTATAAGAGCATTTTAAGAGAGAAAAGGAAGAGCAGTGAATAAAGTGTTGGAGGCAGCATGAGGAGAGGAGGTGCACCAGAACTGCTGTCAATTCATTAGCTCCATCCACCCAGAAAAGATCAATGATTCACCGAGATAATGATTTCTTTACCTGCCTCCGTTTTCTTTTTTCTCTTGTCCAGTAGTTCCTCTTCCTTGGGACATTCATGAGTAAATTGTTTTTTTTTTTTAATTTATTTTTTATTTAGTAAATATAAATTTCCAGAGTACAGTTTATGGATTACAATGACTTTTGCCCCCCATAACTTCCCTCCCACCCGCAACCTTCCCATCCCCCACTCCCTCTCCCATTCCATTCACATCAAGATTCATTTTCAATTATCTTTATATACAGAAGATTGATTCAGTATATACTAAGTAAAGATTTCATCAGTTTGCACCAACACAGAAACACAAGTGTAAAATACTGTTTTAGTAGGAGTTATAGCATTACATCACATTGGACAACACATAAAGGACAGATCTCATATGAGAAGTAAGTACACAGTGACTTCTGTTGCTGACTTAACAATTTGACACTCTTGTTTATGGCATCAGTAATCTCCCTAGGCTCTAGTCAAGAGTTGCCAAGGCTATGGAAGCCTTTTGAGTTTGCTGACTTCGATCTTATTCTGACAGGGTCATAGTCAAAGTGGAAGTTCTCTCCTCCCTTCAGAGAAAGGTACCTCCTTCTTTGATGGCCCCATTCTTTCCACTGGGATCTCACTCGCAGAGATCTTTCATTTAGGTCCTCTTCCTCTTCCTCTTCCTCTTCCTCTTCCTCTTCCTCTCCTTCTCCTTCTCCTTCTCCTTCTCCTTCTCCTTCTCCTTCTCCTTCTCCTTCTCCTTCTCCTTCTCCTTCTCCTTCTCCTTCTTCTTCTTCTTCTTCTTCTTCTTCTTCTTTGCCACAGTATCTTGGCTTTCCATGCCTAAAATACTCTCATGGGCTCTTCAGCCAGGTCTGAATGCCTTAAGGGCTGATTCTGAAGCCAGAGTGCTATTTAGGACATCTGCCATTCTATGAGTCTGCTGTGTATCCTGCTTCCCATGGTGGATCGTTCTCTCCCTTTTTGATTCTATCAGTTAGTATTAGCAGACACTAGTCTTGTTTGTGTGACCCCTTTGACTCTTAGACCTATCAGTGTGATCAATTGTGAACTGAAATTGATCACTTGGACTAGTGAGATGGCATTAGTACATGCCACCTCGATGGGATTGTATTGGGATCCGCTGAGACGATTCTAACTCCACTATTTGGGGCAAGTCCAATTGAGCATGACCCAAATTGTACATCTCCTCCCTCTCTTATTCCCACTCTTATATTTAACAGGGATCACTTTTCAATTAAAATTTAAACACCTAAGAATAATTGTGTGTTAATTACAGAGTTCAACCAATAGTATTAGAACAAAACAGAAAAAATACTAAAATGGATAAAGTATTACATTGTACATCAACAGTCAGCACAAGAGCTGATCAAGTCACTGTTTCTCATAGTGTCCATTTCACTTCAATAGGTTTTCCTTTTGGTGCTCAGTTACTTGTTGCTGATCAGGGAGAACATATGATATTTGTCCCTCTGGGGCTGGCTTAATTCACTCAGCATAATGTTTTCCAGATTCCTCCATCTTGTTGCAAATGACCGGATTTCATTGTTTTTGACTGATGTATAGTATTCTATAGAGTACATGTCGCATAATTTCTTTATCCAGTCTACCACTGATGGGCATTTGGGTTGGTTCCAGGTCTTACCTATTGTGAACTGAGCTGCAATAAACATTAAAGTGCAGACAGCTTTTTTGTTTGCCAATTTAATTTCCTAGGGGTAAATTCCAAGGAGTGGGATGGCTGGGTTGTATGGTAGGGTTATATTCAGGTTTCTGAGGAATCTCCAAACTGACTTCCATAGTGGCTTCACCAGTTTGCATTCCCACCAACAGTGGGTTAGTGTCCCTTTTTCCCCACATCCTCTCTAGCATCTATTGTTGGTGGATTTCTGAATGTGAGCCATTCTGACCAGGGTGAGGTGAAACCTCATTGTGGTTTTGATTTGCATTTCCCTGATTGCTAGTGATCTTGAACATTTTTTCATGTGTCTGTTGTCCATTTGGATTTCCTCTTTTGAAAAATGTCTATTGAGGTCCTTGGTCCATCTCTTAAGTGGGTTGTTTGTTTTGATGTTGTGGCGTTTCTTGATTTCTTTGTAGATTCTGGTTATCAACCCTTTATTTGTTGGATACTTTGTAAATATTTTTCCCCATTCTGTCGGTTGCCTCTTCACTCTCCTGTTTCTTTTGCAGTACAGAAACTTCTCAATTTGATGCAATCCCAATAGTTAATTTTGGCTTTGAGTGCCTGCGCCTCCAGGATCTTTTCTAGGAAGTCTTTGCTGGTACCTATATCTTGCAGGGTTTCTCCAATTTGATGGTGTCAGGTCGTAGATTTAAGTTTTTAATCCATGTTGAGTGAATTTTTGTGTAAGGTGTAAGCTAGGGGTCTTGCTTCATGCTTCTGCATGTGGAAATCCAATTTTCCCAGCACCATTTATTGAATAGACTGTCCTTACTGCAGGGATTGGTTTTAGATCCTTGATCAAATATAAGTTGGCTGTAGATGTTTGGATTGATTTCTGGTGTTTCTATACTGTTCCTTTGGTCTATCCATCTGTTTCTGTACCAGTACCATGCTGTTTTGATAACAAATGTCCTGTAGTATGTCCTGAAATCTGGTATTGTGATGCCTCCGGCTTTGTTTTTGTTGCACAAGATTGCTTTAGCTATTCGAGGTTTCCTGTGTCTCTATATGAATTTCAGCATCATTTTTTCCAGATCTGAGAAGAAGGTCTTCAGTATTTTGATAGGTATTGCATTGAATCTGTAAATTGCTTTTGGGAGAATGGACATTTTGATGATATTGATTCTTCCAATCCAGGAGCATGGAAGATTTCTCCATTTTTTGGTATCCTCTTCTATTTCTTTCTTTAAGGTTTTGTAATTTTCATCATAGAGATCTTTAACGTCCTTGGTTAAGTTTATTCCAAGATATTTTGTAGCTATTGTGAATGGGATTGATCTTAGAAGTTCTTCCTCAGCCATGACATTGCCTGTGTATACAAAGGCTGTTGATTTTTGTGCATTGATTTTATATCGTGATACTTTGCCAAACTCTTCTATGAGTTCCAATAGTCTCTTAGTAGAGTTCTTTGGATCCCCTAAATAAAGAATCATATCATCTGCAAAGAGGGATAGTTTGAGTTCTTCCTTCCCAATTTGTATCCCTTTAATTTCTTTTTCTTGCCTAATAGCTCTGGTTAAGACTTCCAGAACTATATTGAATAGCAGTGGTGAGAGTGGGCATCCCTGTCTGGTTCCAGATCTCAGTGGAAATGCTTCCAACTTTTCCCCATTCAATAGGATGTTGGCCGTGGGTTTTTATAAATTGCTTTGATTGTGTTGAGGAATGTTCCTTCCATACCCAGTTTGCTTAGAGTTTTCATCATGAAAGGGTGTTGTATTTTATCAAATGCTTTCTCTGCGTCTATTGAGATAATCATATGGTTTTTCTTCTGCAGTCTGTTAATGTGTTGTATCACGTTGATTGCTTTGCGAACATTGAACAATCCCTGCATACCAAGGATAAATCCCACTTGGTCTGAGTGGATGATCTTTCTGATGTGTTGTTGCATTCTATTGGCCGGAATTTTATTGAGGATTTTTGCATCTATGTTCATCAGGGATATTGGTCTGTAATTCTCTTTCAATGCTGCATCTTTTTCCAGCTTAGGAATTAAGGTGATGCTGGCGTCATAAAAAGAATTTGGGAGGATTCCCTCTTTTTCAATTGTTCTGAACAGTTTGAGAAGAATTGGAGTTAGTTCTTCTTTAAATGTCTGGTAGAATTCAGCAGTGAATCCATCTGGTCCTGGGCTTTTCTTTGATGGGAGGGCCTTTATTACTGTTTCAATTTCTGTCTCAGTTTTCATGAGTAAATTGTATCACAAGATGATGGAACTTGTTCATCTCTTCTTGTCAAATCCCAGGCCCTGTTGCCATGGGACTTCTTGCTGTTTTCCATTCAGGGATTTTATATAAAGTGTGCAAGTGCAGCAGATAAAAGGTCTCATTAAAATGAATGTGCAGTTACTTTTCATTTTAATGATGCTGCCTTCTAATCTGTGGGAAAAAATGCACTTACGGCATTTGGAATAAAGATAATGAGCCAAGTGTATACTGTGATTCTTTTCCAGGCTCTGGACATATCCTATTGATAATATTTTTTCAGTTTTTCAATGTAATGCATGTGAAAAGCTTTATTTGGTAAGGTCATTCATTCCTCTGGTGGATATGGACTGAAAGCCTTGCTCTGCTGGCAAGTGTCCTAGGCTCTAGACTTAGAAAAGTGAATGTGACTAAATGTCTCTGCCCTCATGGGACTTGTATTGGACAGCCTACGAAGGATACAGATAGCCAATTCTGACTTAGTGCACCTGCTGCTTTTCTTAGCTATGTTTATAAATCTCTCTGCTTCCATTTTATCATGTGTCAAATAGGGTTTCTGTGAAGACCAAACACCTAACAACAGAAATAAATACTCAACAAATGTGTTGAGGCCAGTGGATGATGCACCCAAGCTGTTATGAAGACTACAAAGCAGCACAGCTATTGTAATTTGTCAATTACCAAGGGTAGGACCACCTGGGAGACCATTTGCTCCATGACGTTTAAGCTGTTTGCACTTGGCGATGGAAGAGGTAGGTTCTTTTAAAAAGTATTTATTTATTTGAGAGGTAGAGTCACAGAGAGGGGGAGAGACAGATAGAAAGGTCTTGCATCCGCTGGTTCACTCTCCAAATGTCTGCAACAGCCAGAGCTGGACCAATCTGAAGTCAGGAGCCAAGAGCTTCTTCCAGGTCTCCCATGCAGGTGCAGGGGCTCAAGCACTTGGGCCATCTTCTACTGTTTTTCCAGGCCATCAGCAGGGAGTTGGATCAAAAGTGGAGCAGCCAGGACTCAAACTGGCACCCAGGTAGGATGACGGACCACAGGCAGATGCTTAGCCTAGTATGCCACAGTGCCAGCCTGGTAAATCATTCTTAACATTGGCTTCATTCCTTGCACATTGTCCCATCATGTGGTGGGTATGAATTGCAGAGAGGGAAGCTCTGCCTGTTCTTGGTACAAAGATCACTTAGGGACTTCAAAGTCTGTGGAAAAAAAATTGCAGTAGGCATGATGCCTTCTGGTATTTGTGAGTAATGTTCACAAAGAATATAATAAGTATGTTAGGGCTGACACTGTGGTATAGTGGGTTAAGCCACAGGCTGTGGCACCAACAGTCCATGTGGGCTCCTGTTAGAGTCTTGGCTGCTCCACTTCCAATCCAGATTCCTGCTGGTGTACCTGGGAGGGCAAGCAGAAACCAGTCCAAGTGCTTGGGCCCCTTCACCCGTATGTGAGGCCCCAGTGAAAATCCTGGCTGTTGGCTTCAGCCTGGCCCAGCCCTGGTTGTTATGGCCATTTGGGGGAGTGAACCAGCAGATGGAAGGTCTCTCTCTCTCTCTCTCTCTCTTTCTCTCATTCTCTTCCTCTCTCACTTTCCTTCTTTCCCTCTGTAACTCTGCATTTCAAATAAATCTTCAAAAAAAAATGTTAGCTTCTATGATCAAATTAATCTTGAACAAAGGATAAATGAGACTTGAATAGGGTGTGTAAAAAGCAGTAAAGGGGCCGGCACTGTGCTGTAGTGGGTAAAGCTGCCACCTGTGGCACCAGCATCCCATGTGATCGCTCTCTGTCTCTCCTTCTCTCTCTCACTGTGACTCTGCCTTTCAAATAAATAAATAATCTTTAAAAAAGTAGGTAATGTAATATTGCAGTCACATGTCCAACATAAAAATCACCATCAGCATTACTATTCATTATTAGCCTATTTAAACTTTTTATTTCACAATACTTTTACATTCATAAAATGAAAATTGTGAAGTAGTAGTACGCAGTTCTCATAAGCCCTGCATCCAGCTTCCCCCATTATTAACATCTTACATTAGTATGATGTTTTTGTCACAATTAAAGAGTCACATCCAGTTTCTCCTATCTTTTTAAAATCCAAACTCTCTTAAATAAAAGCTTTATATATATATATATATATATATAAATTAAAAAAAAAATCCAAACTCTCTCCATCCCTTTCACCCCTCCCAATCTCTAGTGATACTCTGTGTTTAATCTATTTTTAGCGCTTCCCTATGAGGGCGAGCATGTGGTATTTGTCCTCAGAAATGATTGCTTACTACCTTACTACCAGTGAAGCACATGTTACTTGTGGCCTGGTGACTTTCTGTAAAAACTAAAAAAATTGTGACATTAAAAATTGAACTAGTGAAAAAACATAGTAAAAGCTTTAAAAACTTTGTGACATTAAAACATTTTGAATATCGTAAAAATAGTTAAAAGTGTAAGGGAGAAGATGAAAGCCACTTAAAGAGCTGCCACCTTGAAGTAACAACCATTAACATTTTGAACAAGGTGTATGTATGCTGTAAAGTATGCTGCAAATTTTACTTAGATGATATATAATACATGTTGAGTCTTTGACATCTAAAATCTTTGTTTTTACGTCTTCCTTTTCCCTTGTCATTATTTTTTTTTTTTTTGAATTTCAAAAGCTGTATTTATTTATTTTTTTTATAACGCTTTTATTTTAAGAATATAAATTTCCAACATACAGCTTATAGATTACAATGGCTTCCCCTCCCATAACTTCCCCCCCACCCACAACCCTCCCCTTTCCCACTCCCTCTCTCCTTGCTTCACATCAATATTCATTTTCAATTCTCTTTATATACAGAAGATCAGTTTACTATATATTAAGTAAAGATTTCAACAGTTTGCCCTCACATAGCAACACAAAGTGAAAAATACTGTTGGAGTACTAGTTATAGTATTAATTCACAATGTATAGCACATTAAGGACAGAGATCCTACATGATATATTTTTTTAAAAAATTGATTAGTTTTCTAGGCAATTTCCAATTTAACACCAAGATTTTTTTTCATTTTTAATTATCTATATACAGAAGATTGATTCAGTATATACTAAGTAAAGATTTCATCAGTTTGCACCCACACAGAAACACAAAGTGTAAAATACTGTTTCAGTGCTAGTTATAGCATTACTTCACATTGGACAACACATTAAGGACAGATCCCACATGAGACGTAAGTACACAGTGACTCCTGAAGTTGATTTAACAATTTGACACTCTTGTTTATGGCATCAGTAATCTCCCTAGGCTCTAGTCATGAGTTGCCAAGGCTATGGAAGCCTTTAGGGTTCGGTGACTTCAATCTTATTCCGACAGGGTCATAGTCAAAGTGGAGGTTCTCTCCTCCCTTCAGAGAAAGGTACCTCCTTCTTTGATGGCCCCATTCATTCCACTGGGATCTCACTCACAGAGATCTTTCATTTAGGTCTTCTTTTTTTTCCAGAGTGTCTTGGCTTTCCATGCCTAGAATATTCTCATGGGCTCTTGAGCCAGATCTGAATGCCTTAAGGGCTGATTCTGAGGCCAGAGTGCTATTTAGGACATCTGCCATTCAATGAGTCTGCTGTGTATCTCGCTTCCCATGTTGGATCATTCTCTCCCTTTTTGATTCTATCAGTTAGCATTAGCAGACACTAGTCTTGCTTGTGTGATCCCTTTGACTCTTAGACCTATCAGTGTGATCAATTGTGAACTGAAATTGATCACTTGGACTAGTGAGATGGCCTTGGTACATGCCACCTTGATGGGATTGTATTGGAATTCCCTGGCACATTTCTAACTCCATCATTTGGGGCATGACTGATTGAGCATGTCCCAGATTGTACATCTCCTCCCTCTCTTATTCCCACTGTTATATTTCACAGGGATCACTTTTCAGTTAAAATTTAAACACCTAAGAATAATTGTTTGTTAATTACAGAGTTCAACCAATAGTACTAGAATAAAAAAATTACTAAAATGGATAAAGTATTACATTGTACAACAACAGTCAGCACAAGAGCTGATCGAGTCACTGTTTCTCATAGTGTCCATTTCGCTTCAATAGGTTTCACCTTTGGTGCTCAACTAGTTGTCACCGATCAGGGAGAACATATGATATTTGTCCCTTTGGGACTGGCTTAATTCACTCAGAATGATGTTTTCCAGATTCCTCCATCTTATTGCAAATGACCGGATTTCATTGTTTTTGACTGCTGTATAGTATTCTATAGAGTACATGTCCCATAATTTCTTTATCCAAATGTATGCTTTGAATTCCCTGTGATCTTTTGCCGTGAGGTTCCCTTCGTTTATCTTCTTTCATGTTGATGGCCGTGTTTCTGTGTTTCTGTGTGTAATACATCTTTAAGTATCTTTTGCAGGGCTGGACGAGTGGCAACAAATTCTTTCAATTTTTGTTTGTTATGAAAGGTCTTTATTTCACCTTCATTCACAAATGAGAGCTTGGCAGGATATAATATTCTGGGCTGGCAGTTTTTCTCTCTAAGTACCTGGGCTATGTCTCGCCATTCCCTTCTAGCTTGTAGAGTTTCTGTTGAGAAGTCTGCCGTGAGTCTAATTGGAGATCCTCTGAGTGTAATTTGACGTTTCTCTCTTGCACATTTAAGGATCTTTTCTTTCTGTTTCACTGTGGTGAGTTTAATTACAACGTGTCGTGGTGAGGACCTCTTTTGGTCATGTTTCCTAGGGGTTCTATGAGCTTCCTGTACTAGGATGTCTCTGTCCTTCTCCAAAACTGGGAAATTTTCTGCTATTATCTCACTAAAAAGGCATTCTAATCCTTTCTCCCTCTCCATGCCTTCAGGAACTCCTAGAACTCGAATGTTGGGTTTTTTAATAGTATCCTGTAGATTCCCAACAATATTTTTTAGATTTCTAATTTCCTCTTCTTTTCTTTGGTTTGACTGTATAGTTTCCTGTGCTCTGTCTTCTAAGTCCGATATTCTCTCTTCTGCCTCACCCATTCTGTTTGTAAGGCTCTCTAATGTGTTTTTCATTTGATCTATTGAATTCTTCACTTCATTGTGATTTCTCGTCACTATCACAGTTTCATGTTCTACTAGTTGTTTCATTTCAGCTTGATTTCTCCTTAATATTTCATTTTCACGAGAGAGATTTTCTACCTTGTCCATTAAGGATTTCTGTAGTTCAAGAATTTGTTTTTGAGTACTTCTTAGTGTTCTTATCAATTTTTTGAGATCTGCTTCTTGCATCTCTTCTATCTCATCATCTTCGTAATCTTGAATTGGGGTGTCTTTTTCATTTGGGGATGCCATAGTGTCTTCCTTGTTCTTATGACCTCGGTTTTTGCATTTGTTGTTTGGCATATTGGTTTCTTCACTGTGGTGTTTTTTTCTTGTTATACTATGACTCTAGATTAAGTGGACTGTCTGCTTTTGATGGAGCCTTAGAGGCTTGAGATGGGTGTGGCCTGAGAGCTCTGTTTGGTTCCTCAGGGTTGAGAGTGTGTCAATGGAGACACTCCCAGGTTAGGCGTGGTAAATCTCTCTCTGTTACTTTTTTTTTTTTTTTTTGGTTCAAAAGGGAAGTAATTCCACACAGCTGAATGGAATTGGGGGTGGTTAGCAGGCGAATGATATACCCACGGGAGCCAGAGTTCGGAAGCTCTTTCCCAAGGACCAGAGAAGGAATCTTTGCGGCCCTTTGTGTGGGCTCAGATTCTCCTGTAGTCTCCCACTGGGCTGCCAAGGCTACTGAACTGTAGCGTCTCTGGAGAGTACTCACATGAATTCGTGATTTCCGTGAGTTCTCTCCCCCACCGTCTTTTTTTTTCACAGTCTCAGTTCATTAGCACCACACATTCATTAGGTTCTAATCTCCTGTTATTTCACCCCTCCCACCCAGAGTCAGGTTTTTCTGCTAGGCTCGGGGCCGGTGCCGACCCGAGGTCGCCCTGCTTATGACGTATTCCAAAATGGCGCCTGCTCTTTGTCTTGCTCACCTTTGAGAGGTGAGCAGAGAGAGAGAAGCTCGTGTCCGTATGGGTCACTTTTTTTTTTTTTTCCCTCTCTCTCTCTCTCTTCTAGTTAGCCTGGTGAACTTTTCCCCGCAGGGTTTCAAGCCTTGTTCGCTCTAGGCTCCCTTTTCCGCTTCGCTGCTGGTATTTCGGGCTATTGAGTTTCAGCTCACCTCGCGTTCCAGCGCTGGTGTGTTGAATCTGCTGCTGGTGTCCCAAACTGCGGGCTCCCACGCTCTCCACGCAGGTCCACTCTGAATCTCCAGTTCCGGAAGGGTTTTCTCTGCTGTTTCTTCCCCTACTCTTCCTTGAACCTGCAGTATCTCCACTTTTATTAAACTGTCTCTCCCCAGACTGTCGGTGTGCTCCCTTCCTATTCCGCCATCTTGCCGCTCCTCTCCCTTGTCATTATTAACCATGGAGTGTGCATCCCTGTGTATATTTATCAATACAAGTAATTGAACATCAACTCAAATTATCGGGCATTTTTAACTCATTGTTTCACGAAGTGGAATTCATTACATGTTGCCTTTATCAGTTGGTGTATTGTGGTAATTCAAGTTAAAGGGTTAAAGCTAAATCGTTCTTTTAAATGGTTCTTATAAACCATTTCAGGTCATGAATGGACCACCATGTATTCATTCATTTTCCCATGGATGACTATTCCTTTTATGTTCAGCTTTTGCCTCCACAAAACAAGGCCACAATCCATTTTATTTATTTATTTATTTTGCATCTACATGTTTACAGGTGGGATCTTCATTCCAGGGGAAAGATTCACAGAAGTGAGATTTACTGTCCTGCTCTGACTTTGGGCTGGAGAGGCAATTCACCAAAATGGAATTGGGTTACTTTCTGAAAAGGGGTAGGAGCAAGAAAACTAATGACAAAATAAGGTCAGGTGAGCATCAGACAGTCTCCGCCGTGCTCTGAGAATCGTCTGTGCCTTGAAGATACAGGAATTATTGCAGGAATCCTTTCTGCTTGCTATCATTTGGATCTTTTTCAGCAAAGTGATAAGAACTGACTGTCTAGTTCTGTTGTATAGAACTCAGTGCAATCACCTGTCACCTTGAATGACTTGGAGATGACCGGTCCATTACGTTGTCACCATTTCCCGTTGCCTTTTATATGCTTTAAATGCTTATCAGCATCACCTGTGCTTCAGGTGGCTGGGACTTCCAGGTCCACCCAGACATGCGTCTTCAGCCATTCATTCTATGAGGCTGAAATTCTACTCAGAGCACCCATCACACAAGCTTAGTGTTGCAGTTAGTAACACATTTTCCCCGATATGTATTTTTAAAAATTCTGTTACCTTTTGTTCTAATTGCATTTGCAAGTGTGCCAATCAGCTACCAGAAGTCCGCAGGGTTAATTGCTGTGGTTATCTTATGGCCACTTTCCAGATTTTCACTTCAAGTATTTGCATCTTTATATTAAGAATCTCTCATTGTGAGGGGAGTTTTTATGCCCCCTCCAGATCTGGATGAGTGACTAGAGATGCGTTACTCACACAATGAAAGCACGGTCTAGTTTGATAGAATGAAACCTTTACATTTAGGTGTTTTTTTTTTTTTTTTTTGACAGGCAGAGTGGACAATGAGAGAGAGAGACACAGACAGAGAGAAAGGTCTTCCTTTGCCGTTGGTTCACCCTCCAATGGCTGCCACGGACAGCGCGCTGCGGCCGGCGCACCGCGCTCATCCATGGCAGGAGCCAGGTGCTAGGTGCTTTTTCCTGGTCTCCCCATGGGGTGCAGGGCCCAAGCACCTGGGCCATCCTCCACTGCACTCCTGGGCCACAGCAGAGGGCTGGCCTGGAAGAGGGGCAACCGGGACAGAATCCGGTGCCCCGACCGGGACTAGAACCCGGTGTGCCGGCGCCGCAAGGCGGAGGATTAGCCCGTTGAGCCACGGCGCCGGCCTACATTTAGGTGTTTATAACTGAGAAACCGAAGGCTGGTTATCTCACTTACTGGCTAATTTCTAATGCCCACCTGGTGTGCAAACTGGAAAACTCGAACAACTTCATTATCCATGAATGATTTGATGAAAAAAGCAGCAATACTTCATTTCACAAATGCATCAGGATCTGTGTATGTTTCCATATTTTAATGTTTTTATTATGAATTCTATATTTTTGTGATCACATTTTGTAAATGTGTCAATGTTTCCTTTGAAATTACAAACAAATCTCACAATGAAAAGTTGTTCATTTTTCTTTAACTGTTTTTAGAGTTTAGTGTGGTTCAGGAAATGATGAGGCCATTACCCCCACCACACTTCAGCAGAGGGAGCCCTTCCTTGAGCTGTCCTCTATTAGCCCTCAAGAACCCCTCCCAAAGGCCTGAAGCCACAGACTTGTTCTCTGTGAATAAATTAGAGTAAAATTAAAAAGCAAAAACAAAGACAGGTAAGGCTTCTTTTAAACTCAAGAGTGCAAAAGAGAAAATGAGAAGGAAAACAACTGGGGAGAAGAGATTAAATGCAATTATAACAGCAATTCATACCTGTTGAGTGCTTCCTATTTGGTAGCAATTACATGTCTATTTTACTTACCTGTATAACTTTGCAAAGTTGATACCTTACCATTTTCTTAGGTCCTGACACATAAGGCCAGCCTCCCTGGTTACTTGATTGGTAAGTGAAAATGGTAGAATTCAGGTATCTCTGGCCCAAAAGTCCTTTATTTGAGGGACCTTGAAAATAGTTTATGGAAACATGCATATTATGAACGAACTATGAATGGATGTCAGTTTTTTGCATTAAAGCAATCTTACGTTTTTAATTCCATTTTTCAGTGAATGTTTTGAAGTCTCCTTACATCACAGCCTCCCTCTGAAGAGGAAGACGTCATAAAGACATCCCTCGCATGTTTTCTGAGCTGCCATCCTTGGGAACCTTACTGAGCAGCAGGTAGTAGCCCTCTGTTTCTGTTACTTGCCATCTACCTTTGTCTGCCTCATTTCAAATATCTGAATACCTGGCCTGGAGTGTGTGCTGGTTGGAGGGTCAGCTGGCTCTGACCTGTTCTTATCCTGCCTCTTTGCTTTGTCTTGTCTTGTCCTGCCTAGCCTCACCTTTGTCCAGTCTCTCCCCTCCCCTGCCCAGCAGTGATGCCTCTTGCCATGATCTCATTTCAAAGACTGATTTGACCACAGAGTTCTCTTAAGCTTGTGCTGGTCCACGTGAGGGAAGAAGGAAGACTCAGAGCTGGGTGCAGTGCAGGAACCCCAGCTCAGGCAGCCCTTGGCATGACTCAGGGCCCGTGGTAACCTTGCTGCTTTCACAAGTAGGACTTCTCCTTTGGGCACGAATTGAAACTATGCATGTGGTTTTCTAGCCCCAGAATTGAAATCTGTCTTCTTGGTAGGAAATACACCAATATAATTTAAATATGGAACATAAATACAAAACTTGATCTCTGATGCAAAATTAGAGGTAATCTAATCCAGTCAGACTTGCACACACAAGGAGGCTTTAGTAACCATTTTCTTTTTTTTGACAGGCAGAGTGGACAGTGAGAGAGAGAGACAGAGAGAAAGGTCTTCCTTTGCCATTGGTTCACCCTCCAATGGCTGCCGCGGATGGCACGCTGCGGCCGGAGCACTGCGCTCATCCGATAGCAGGAGCCAGGCGCTAGGTGCTTTTCCCTGGTCTCCCATGGGGTGCAGGGCCCAAGCACTTGGGCCATCCTCCACTGCACTCCCGGGCCACAGCAGAGGGCTGGCCTGGAAGAGGGGCAACCAGGACAGAATCCGGCACCCCAACCGGGACTAGAACCCGGTGTGCCGGCACCGCAAGGTGGAGGATTAGCCTGTTGAGCCACAGCGCCAGCCGGCTTTAGTAACCATTAAAAGACCCAAATCATGTATCTATATTCTGAAGATGGCTATGGCAAATGTTCAAATCTCATTACTAGATCCATACCGAAGTGCTCCTTAAATAACACAATGATTAAGAGGAACAGCTTTTCCTTGGAGAAATTCTATGTAGTTGGTATAAAAAGGTATGGAGATTGATGACCTTGCTTTATCAAAGAACAGGAAGTAGCAAATCCTTATCCAATTCCTCCCCCATCTCCCATTAAAGGGTACTCCAGGTTCAAAATTCCTCTAATTAATTGAAAACTTAGTCACTTAATTCCACTAGAGAATTAGAGAAACCCATCATTGAAGTATCTCTTCATCAATCCTGGCTGGAAAAAGCTCCTGCCAATAATGTATAGGATTTCTTTAGGATGGAAAGCAGGGACTTTGCTAAGCTTGTAGGCAAACTTGCTTTTGTGACTATGTGCTCATAAATGCTATTTTACTCATTTGTAGTGCAAGTTTTAGAAAGTTGTGTAACCTTTCTGAATCTCAATGTCTTACTCTAAAAATGGCGATAATAATATCTTTCTAGTAAGATTTAGTAAGTATAAAATGAGATAATATGTGTAAGGTTTTAGCTTGAGTAGAAGCTCAGTAAATTTCCTTTCAGAAAAAAATTTCCCTTTCAGAAAATTGAACAGACTTTCAAAGGAGTCAACGTGCCAGGACATCCTTTTGTCAATTCTTGCACAGATCAGCTCTATTTAGCTCCCTTCTTATGTACTCTTAGAGTGTACAAAGTGAAGGATCAGTGGAGCTATGTTTCACATGGAGATCATATTCTGATATTAGAACATAAAGCAAATGTAATATATGAGGTGTATTCAAAAAGTTCACAGAAAATGCATGTTGTAAAAAAATTATGCATGCATTTCAGTTTTTTGGATCAAAATAAATTCCCTTTTAATCCTATTTTCCCAAGAGTGTTATGAAGTAACCTCATATAGTCACAAATAATATTGAAAAACCTATTACTTCACTGATAAAAGATAATACTTATTGATGGAACAAAGACATAAGCCTCAGCCATTCTCATTTATTGCCCAAAAGATAGATAAAAATTAGAATGTATTCCTTGCCCTTGAATCTCAATTGGGTCTCACACCCTATCATTTTCATACTCCACCCCCCACAGCCAGCTCAAAGACCAGTTCCAGGAGTTTCTCTCTGCCTGCTGCCCCACCCCCACCCCCATCCCTAGCTCTCATAAAATATAAAAAGGCCTGGCCCCTGGGGTTCTGGGCTTTCTGCCACGTGTCCATCAATGTGCATGTGGGCATTTGGTCACCCACCTTTGTGGATTTATTTTCTCTGAATGAATTCAGTCTGACTGTAAATTTGAACATGGCCTTCCCTCTATTCTGCACCTCTTTTCCTAACATTTATGGTGCCCCATGTGAGGAGGCACCACTCTGTAACTCTTTTTCCTAACACATGCTTTGGGGTATACGGTTTTGTACCATAAACCATCTAGAACTATATAAAATATGACATAATATATAGCATAAAACTCTGTAAAAGGCTCATACTCAGAAACTAAATCAGGTTTTACTTTATGCTGCCTGAATTTTGTGTTCCTCTCTTTGTATTTCCCTTCATTGCCTATGATTTTATTATTTTCCTGAATTTTGTTCAATTATTCACTTTTCATTCCTTGAATGAAATCAAGTCCACCCACTCATCTGGAATCCTAGTCAAATTCTTCCACTTCTTTTTCATTGGTCAGGAAACTTTAAAAAAAAAATTATTTATTTGTTTGAAAGGCAGTGTTGAGAGACAGAGACAGAGAGAGAGAGAGAGAGTTAGATCACCACTCAAATGGCTGCAGGGGCTGAGGCTGGGTGAGCCAAAACTAGGAGGCTGGAATGCCATCCAGGTCTCCCTCATGGGTGCAGGAACTCAAGTTCATACGTGTCCAGGCAGTTATCACATGACTGTCTTTTTTGTGTTTGTGAAAAGCAAGTTTGATGTAATATTGAGTGGGGAACATTGGAAAAGAGGTCAAGGCATGGCACTGGCATATAAACAGATGCTTGTAAGAGGTAAAGGTGATAATCATACTTATTATCCCAGAGGTAAAGATTTAGACCAATCAGTTCTTGAAGAGATTTTTCCTGCTTAGTTACAGTTATATTTTTAGAAGCAGTTTCTTAGAAACAAATTTACAATGATCAATCTTGAGTATAAGATTGATAGTATAACATTCTCAATAAGTTAGTTAGGTTTCATATATTGATTTTGTTTATTAATTACAAATACCATTTTATGAAACTATTTGAGCCCATACAAAGTAAAGCTGTAAAATGAAAGAGAAAAAAAACAAACTGAGTAGCTAAAATATTTAAAAAAATTAACATGCTTTCATAAATCAAATAAATTATGGAGCTTTTAAGGAAGAATCATGTGGCTTAGGTACTCTTTATTTGGGAACTCTTACACTAGTAAAAAGAAAAAGGGATTTAAAACCTAGAACTCTATATTGGTAGAAAAACAGCTTGTTATCTTGCAACTTGCATAACTGAATGTTTAGTATAAACACTAGCAGTAGTCCATTAATCCATGGTCTTAGCACTGGTCAGTAGAAATATAATGCAAATTTAGTGTCTGATTTTGATTTTTCTACAGCTGCATTTAAAAGGACAAGGAACAGGTAAAACTAAATATATTTCTATATTTCTTTTTTTTTTTTTTTTTTTTTTTTGACAGGCAGAGTGGACAGTGAGAGAGAGAGACAGAGAGAAAGGTCTTCCTTTTGCCATTGGTTCACCCTCCAATGGCTGCCGCGGACTGTGCGCTGCGGCCGGCGCACCGCGCTTGTCCGATGGCAGGAGCCAGGTGCCAGGTGCTTTTTCCTGGTCTCCCATGGGGTGCAGGGCCCAAGCACCTGGGCCATCCTCCACTGCACTCCTGGGCCACAGCAGAGGGCTGGCCTGGAAGAGGGGCAACTGGGACAGAATCCGGTGCCCCGACCGGGACTAGAACCCGGTGTGCCGGCGCCGCAAGGCGGAGGATTAGCCTGTTGAGCCACGGCGCCGGCCCAAACTAAATATATTTCTAACCCGGTATGACTAGACTATTATTAGTGAGATAACTTACATTTCATTCTTAGTCTTCAAAACCAGTTGTACTTTATAGTTAGTTATATATATATATATATATATATATATAAACACACATACATATATATAGTTACATATGTTGATTTGGATCACACTAAAAGCTGTTGCTATGGAGAGAAATGATGGTTTGGGGATACATTTTTATTTTTAAATTTTTTATTTGAGAGATGGAAGAGAGAAACAGATGCAAAGAGATCTAATTCCTCTGGTTACACACTTTATCTTGGAGAGGAGGAGACACGCCGTATATTGCCTGGATGCCTTCCAGGGTTGAAGTTCCAGCTCCAGTCCCAATTCCAGTTTCCAGCTAAGGTTCCCACTGGCATGTTTAAGTGGTGGCCCTGCCTCCCATGCTGGGGACTCAGGCTGAGTTCCCAGTTCCTGCTTCTACCTGTTCCAGTCTTAGCTGTCAGGGACATTTGGAGAACAGACGGCAAATGACAGAGCTGTTGCTTTCTGCCTTTCAAATAAATGAATCATTCTAAGCTAATTAAAGGAACAAAGACTATTCCAACCTTATAATGGCCATTTTAAAAATGGACAGGTTTATAAAGTGATAAGTCTTGAGATTGTTTACCAAAATTATTTAGCGACATCATCAATGGGCATAATTCACTAGGCTGTTTTATGATACCAGCATCTTACATTTTACTTACATGAAAAGGTTATTACTGCAACCCAATTAAAAATTTCTATATTTAACTGAAGACTGATTTATTACAATAACATTTAGATATAAAATTTTTCTCCAATTGTTCCAAATTGTAGGGATATAATTCAAATCAGTTTAAGTCATGAAAGTAGTAAGTGCAGATTATTTAGTTTTCAAATTCATTGTCTTTAACATGAAAAATGCTGGTAATATGGGGCCAGCATTGTGGTACAGCAGGTTAAACCACTACCTGGGACACTGACATCCCATATGGGTGCCAGTTTAAGTCCTGGCTGCTCCACTTGTGATCAAGCTGCCCTGCTAATGTGCCTGAAAAGACAGTGGAAGACGGTCAAAGTGCCTGGACTCTTGTCACCCACATGAGAGACTGGATGAAGCTCCTGGCTCTGTCCTAGCCCAGTCCCAGCTGTTGAGGCTATTTGGGAAGTGAGCGGGGAATGGTAGGCCTATTTCTAACTTTGCCTTCCAAATAAATAATCTTGAAAAGAAAAACATGCTGGTAATACATCTACTATTTAAAAGGTAAATTATTCTAAATTTAAAATAAATTTCAAATAGAAGTGTAGAAAATTAAAAAACGTTTTAAACTAGACTATGCATAGGAATTAATTGTTTTCTCACTAGTCAGTCTTCAAGCTGAATAACTGAAAAGCCAGCTGAGAAAAACATCTCCATTGAAGGCCATGAAACAAGAAGTATTAACTTGAATTAATGAGATTGAATTATACATTGCTGTAAAATTATGAGGCTACAATGAAAAATTTTGAATTGAAAACCTAGCTGACAATCTTAAAACTGAATTAAGGCTTGTTCATGGACTTTTTCATTTACTGAACTAACAGAACAGACTTTTCTACATATTATTAGATAAGGAACTTACCATTTTCCCCAAGCATCACCATGATTTCAGAATCCGTAAACTTTCCAGCTACAATGGCTAGCTTAAACTCTCCCATCTTTTTCTTCATCCCTGGATATTTATACATACACATCTTTTTAACTTCTTCATTTGCTGTCTGAGCCACTTTAAAAACAAGCGATGCATCTCTGAATCTCAAGTTTTCTGTTGGAGCATAGCCATCCAAGAAAATGTTTATGCCTGTTGGAAGGAAAATTGTTCACAGACTAGTAAAGATCAATTGAAAACCAAGCTTTCCCAAAATTCTAGGCTCTCCTGGGAACAATCTATGTATAGACTTTAAATTTCTGGCAGGTGCTGTGGCACAGTGGACTAAAGCCCCAGCCTGCAGCACTGGATTCCAATAAGGGTGCCAGTACAAGTTCTAGCTGTTCCACTTTTGATCCAGCTCTATGCTACAGCCTGGGAAAGAAGTAGAAGATGGCCCAAGTCTGTGGGAGACCCAGAAGAAGCTTCTGACTCCTGGCTTTGGATCAGCTAAACTCTGGCTGCAGTGGTCACTTGAGGATCCAGAACTTTAATGTGTGGGGAAAGCAGTGGAAGATGGTTCAAGTAATTGAGCCTCTGCAGCCCATGTGGGAGATATGGTTGGAGTTCCAGTCTCCTTGTTTCAACCTGCCCAGCCCTGGCCATTTGCAGCCATTTGTGGAGTTAGTGGATTGAAGTTCTCTCTAACTCTGCCTTTCAAAAAAATAAACAAACCTCAAAAAATAAAAATTCTGCAAATTACAGAAGCACCATATATAAATAAAGGGTGTTGTGATTATTGACTAGAGGTTATTAAGAATTCTGCTTTGCTCTGCAAAATTCTAAACAAGAATTACTCTGGGGAAGTCCATACATGTTCAATATTTATTGTGTATGTGGCTGAGAGGAGAGAGAGAGGATGTGGTAAAAATTAAAGAGACCTGCTTTCTAGAAAGACACACATTTTATGGAAAGTTTACATAAGATTTCAGAGTATTTCTAGGTTCTTTAGAAACAGGGTTGTTAATAAATAAATGAGAATCTCTGTTCTACCCAAAGGCAGGTAAAATCAGGTGAGATGAAAAACATGAACATGTATATGACATCAACAGACCCAGTGTTTAATCTTTAGAAATTTGTAAAAGTACTCAAAGGAATATTATAGATTTGTACTTACCGATCTGGGTTTATTAAAGATCGTATAGTAATAGCAGCCTTTAATCTCTGCTTGACATCTAAGTAACTAGAAGGTTCATCAAACATTAAACTGAAAAAAAAGCAAATATAATAATTTTGAGACAAATGTAATTCTACCTTATATGTTATTTGAAGACATAGTTATTACTGATTTAGTAACAAAAATTGCCTCACGTACAGTCTACCACTACAGTAAAAATGTTTGCATTGTTTGGCAGTAGAAAGAAGGAAACAATTATGCAGCACTGTGTTTTTACCAAACACAGGGAAAACTTTCCAGAGAATAGCTTGACATCAGTACTTTCTTATGAAAAATACTCTGATAGAATCTGAAACAGATCAGAGCCTTTTCTCTTAATTAGCTAAAGTCAGCTGCATAAAAGCAAAAGCCTTTTGCACAGAATTAGAGAACAATTTGGGGAGAAGGGTGGTGAGCACTGGATGCCAAAGAAGAAATATGGAAAAAGACTGCAGCAATATATAGCTGAGATGAGAAGCTAGGAAGGAAATTCGCTGTTCCACTCTCCAATTCTCCTTTATGTGGCATGCTGCCTTGATCTGAGGTGAGCAAAAAGATCTCATGTTTTGCTTGACATATTTACAAAACCTGCCAGCCTGTATGAAGAGCTTGTCCTAAATGTCTTTGACATGGAAAAAGATAGCTTAAATCATAAACAACTGATTTTATATTAAAAACTTTTCAAACTTCATATAAATTACTTATCTAAATAAATGATAGCTTTTTCATCTGCAGGAATGACAGAGAAAATAGGTAGTGCATGCACAATTACTTCAAAGACTCAAAATTATAGAGATTTGAAACTATTTCTATTTTTTTTTAAAAAACTACTGCTTTTATTAGCAGCATTATTAATAAAAACTTGGAATAAGAATTAAGATATACAAAAATTATAAAGTAACGTGCATATCAGCTTTCTGTATACAAACAACAGCACAAGCAAATCTCTGTACTTCTCCTCCTGAATGATCTTCAACATTTCGTTCTTTTCGGTGGGTTAAATCTCTAAAGAACATAGAGGCATTGTGTTCAATGTTATTAAATTTTATTTTAACTCTTCCAGGCAAAAAATAAGCAGACTAAGTATACCTAATCTAAAATGCTTGGGACTAGGAATATTTCAAATGTCAGTTTTTGCATTTTGGAATGTTTACACAGACTTTACCGGCTTAGCATCTTTCATCCAAAAATCGGGCTAGTGCTGTGGCACAGTAGGCTAGGCCTCTGCCTGTGGTGCTGGCATCCCACATGGGCAGTGGTTCGCATCCTGGCTGCTCCTCTTCCAATCCAGCTCTCTGCTTATGGTCTGGGAAAGCAGTGGATGACCGCCCAAGTCCTAGGGTCCCTGCACCCACAGAGGAGACCCAGAAGAAGCTTCTGGCTTCACACTGGCCCATTTCTGGCTGTTGTGGCCATTTGGGGAGTGAACCAGTAGGGGAAGACCTTTCTGTCTCTCTGTCTGTCTGTAACTCTGCCTCTCAAATAAATAACAGTAAAATCTTAAAAAAAGAGAAAAATCCAAAAGTTGGAAACCTCTTTCTGTCATGTTGATCTTCACACAAAGGGCCTTGGAGCATTTCAGATTAGGGTTGCTCAACCAGTATCACATGTCACCCCTCTGGGCTTGAATGACATTTCATTTGAAAATTGTATCATGTAGAAAGTATATTAAAGAGTGGTATTTCCCCTTTTATTTCAGGAATCCAAATAAAAATGTATACCCTATCATTTAAATTCAAGGCCTATTAAAATGCACACAAAATAAACTCTTACTGAGCTGTTGAAATACAATTGCTTGTGTCTTTGTTTCATCTTTTCTGTCCAAAATAGACCCCACTGTTCCCTATCATAATGTACCAGAAAAGTTATTACTATTTTCCTTTAATATTAAAAAGAATCCCAAAGTCAAACAAGCTACTTGATAAAATCTTTTAAACTTCCACCAATATCTATAGCACATAAATTCCTCTAAAAAGCAAAAAACTGACCTTTGCAGCCTTGGAAATCTGATCTACACACTGAGTTTTGATAATGGCTTTCAGGTCATCTTCCAGAATCTTGGTAAAGTAATTCTGTAACTCAGAGCCACGGAAGTAAGTCAAAATTTCTTGCCAGTCAGGAGGATCCTAAAAATATACATATAATTATCTGAATTTCAATTATTGATACAATTGCAAGCAGGATGAATGTATGTTACACTACATAGAACATATATCCAAGTTGAATACTTCTAACTTAAGATTGCTATGCCATTATCAAGGTATACCAACTCATAACAGTTTGGAGACAGAATTTTCACTTAGGTAGTACTAACAGATTTTAATTAAAAACGAATAAGCTTCATCTGTATAATTTTAGAGCACTAATTCTAAAAATAATCATGAAAATAAGAACATTTAAAAAACATTACATATACACCCCCAACCTTATAAAATTGGCCCAAGACATTAATTTTTTATAAGGTTATATAATGCAAACATCATACTTTCCAAGGTTTGGCTTTTGCTTCCCTGCTAAAATTTTTAAAGCTAGGAGTGTTTCTAAAGTAACACTCCTCCCTTACATAGAAGCTCAGTTTTAGTGCACAACAAAATGCTTTGGTACAAAATTCCATAGCAGGTGCAGCCTCACACTCTTTTTTTTTTTTTTCTGGCCTGCCATCTACTTACAAGGAGGAAGTGCCAGATCAACCAGAAATATTCCACTTCATTCTCCCTGCTGCAGCAGGCCCCTTAGTGCTGGCAGGTTAAGAAATACTTTTTTATTAGTAAAATCTATAATCCCAGATTAAAAATTGTAACATTTGGCAGCTTAAAATCTAAGACAGCTAAGAACTTATGTATGATTTAATAACATATGTTCAAGTTCAGAGTGATGTTCTCTGTAGATCATTTAAGGACTAAGAAAGTCAGGGCTGGTGCTGCGGTATAGTGGGTAAACCAGCTTCCTGGGATGCCAGCATCCCATAAGGGTGCTGGTTTTTGTCTCCTCTGTTCCACTTCTGATGCAACTCCCTGCCAATGTCCTGAGAGAGCAGGGTAAGATGACCCAAGTGTTTGGGTCTAGGCCACCACGTGGGAGACCTAGATGAAGCTCTGGGTTCCTGGCTCTGGCCTGTTCAGCCCTGGCTATTGTGACCATCTGGGAAGGGAACAAGAAGACGGGAAGATCTCTCCTATCTCCCCCACTCTCTCTGTAAATCTGTCTTTCAAACAGCTGACTACATCATATTAAAAAAAAAAGAAAAGAAAAGAAAGAAGAAAAGGCAAGTTCCCTTAGGTTACTCTGGGGAGAAGGTGGTATGAACAGCAGTAAATAACAGGCAAATATCACAATCCCCAGGGACTCACTCAGCTTATTGAGGATCACACCCTGAGTGCATAAATTCAGGAATTCAACTGGGCTGAAACATGGGCATTAGGTTTGAAAGTCACCAGTGAACAGACATTCCTCTCTGTCTTTCCCTCTCTCTGTCTGGAACTCCACCTCTCAAATAAATAAATAAATCTTTAAAAAAATCTGTTGGAAGTAATTTCCCTGTTTTTATTTTCAAAACAACAGAAACTCCAGATATTTGTGAAGTCCTTCTGGATATTTAACCAATGATTTGGAAACCAAAGTAAAATATACATATGATTTATCTGAACAATTAATAGAGTGGGATCTACATGCTTGTAAAGGTTCCTTTAATACTAAATTATCTACAATAAAAATATCTAAGTTAAGAACTTTCCACACTGGCTCCTAAAGTTATTTTATGAACTACAGTTGGAAATTTCACCACTCATAAGTCAAAAGCCTAATCAAACTGTTCAATGCAACAAAAGGTTTGCCAGTCAAAAAACCAAAATCACATAATTGAGATAAAGTCAGTAGATGCATTCGTCATGCAGCAGCAGCAGCACTTAAGAATTAAATTGTACAGTTTTTGGCTGATACATCTCTGTTTAAAACGTGTGAAATGGGGGGGGGGGGCTTTTTGCGCAGCAGCTACGACGCTGCTGGTGATGACCATGCTACATGCCAGAGTGCGCGGTTGCAGTCCTGGCTCCTGTGCTTCCGGTTTAGCTTCCTGCTCATGCGCACCCTGGGAGGCAGCATATAATGGCTCAAGTGCTTGTGTCCCTACAACCCACATGGGAGAATCCAGCCTCCTGGCTTAGCCTATTCAGCTCTGGCTGTTGTGGGCACCTGGGGAGTAAGCCAGCAGATGGAAGATCTCTGTCTCTCTGCCTTTCAAACAAAATGAAAATAGTTATAATATGGTCAGAATTTTCTGGTTAAAATTTGATGTAATAAGTGAAATAATATCATTTACCTTTATACAGATACCACAACCAATACAAAGAGTTTCAGAAATCCATGATATTTTGCTCTGGTGGGTAACCTCTACACATAATTTTCCTGGTAAAGGAAAAGATACCATTAAGTCATTTTCCCTGATACTTTTATTTTTTTAACATTGTTATTTAGGTAATGCTGGTTCCAAATTTCTACACAGAAGCAGATTTTCAGAAATAATGGCCACAGAAAGAAAGACATTCACTACAATGTCTTAAGTCAGTGCTTTCTGAGGGGCATAATCCTCAATTTTAAATTTATTACTACTTTCATGAATATCCTTATCAGTTATTAGGGAGATGACTCTCATGCATAATTTATTTTGTTTAATTTACTACTTAAATATAGCAAATCTTAAAATGTGTTTACTTTTTAAGCAGATCTGAATGTTTAATTAATAGAACAAAACATACCTTTGAAATGGTAAGGCACACCACAGAATGGAATCAATGTTAGGTATGTTGGTGAAATTCAAAACCATTATGTAATCTCTTTTTTACAAGTAAAAACTAAACTTTTTTTAGGGATATTAACATGGAATTTCAAATGGCATGGGAGACAATAACACATGAAATCTAATGTTTTTTTTTTGTTTGTTTTTTGTTTTTGACAGGCAGAGTTAGTGAGAGAAAGAGAGACAGAGAGAAAGCTCTTCCTTCCAATGGTTCACCCCCAATCCCAAGCTAGGAGTCAGGTGCTTCCTCCTGGTCTCCCATGTGGTTGCAGGGCCCAAGCACTTGGGCCATCCTCCACTGCCTTCTCAAGCCACAGCAGAGAGCTAGACTGGAAGAGGAGCAACTGGGACAGATTCCAGCACCCTGACCGGGACTAGAACCTGGGGTGCCAGCCCTGCAGGCGGAGGATTAGCCAAGTGAGCCATGACACCGGCCTAAAGTTTCTTTTAAGGTTCATTAAGTCTATATAAGTACATGTAAAGTAACAACTACTTAACATAGCCCATAAGGACTACTAACTACCCTGCATTGTTGGAAATTTATTTAATCTTCTAAACACAACATTATAGCTTATTCCTATTACGTTCTTCATTCTTTCTGAAGAAGTGAACATTTACAATTTTTGGTAGCTCTTCCCCCATGACTTATGGTAATTATTGGACTTTGCAGAACAGCAAGACTCTCAGCAGCCTGAACTCTAGTTTGATCTCACATTCTATGAACTATTAAATATTGATACAGTCAGCCCTACATATCTAGGGGTTCCATATGCATGGATTCAACCAACCAAGGATGGAAATACCTGGGGGAAAAAACAAATACAGAATTCTTGTCATTAGTTCCTAAATACTGTAATGACAACTATTAACATGGCACTTAAATTGTGTCAGATATTGTATGTAATCTACAGATGATTTCACGTACATAAGAGGACACGCAGAGGAAATATACACATGCTCTGCCATTTTATATAGGGAACATGAGTATCACTGGATTTTGCTGTCTGTGGAGGTGGAAGTAAAGATAGGGGTCCTGGAACTAACACCTCCCAGATACCAAGGCATAAGTGTACACTGTGTATGATTTGGTTTTGTTTGATAAAATTAGTTCACTTAGTCACAAAGCAATAAAAGAAATTGAGAACAAACTCTGCATTTCTACATTTTATTATTCAAAGAAACTAATGGAGAAAATGGAGTATATGATAACCCCCAGATCAAACTATTAAATTGCTTTCTTTCTTTCAAAGCCTATTATCCTTACTTATCAACAGAAATGGCTTACCCACTTGAACCACAGGGCAACTCTTTTTGCACTCCTGTCGACATTTCTTAGGTTTACACTTGTCGTGGTTGACAATAGCAATTCTCATTAATTTGTCCTCCATAGTTGTAAGAAATTAAGAATATCCAGCTTCTATTAAAATAAAAATAAGCAAAATTATAGCAAATTCTATATAATTAGTTTAGAGAAATAATTCATAGATATAAAGTTATGAGGACATTAATGAGCATTACAGGTGGATGACATAATTATCTAGAAAACACTAGATCTAGACACACTAAACACTAAACACTATCGCTAGGTCACATGCCAGTCCTCCAAACATATCTTTGCACATCTTCCTATCACTTTCCTAATTCAGAGCATCATCTCTGGGATTTTGTACTAGCACAATGACTTTCCCTGGTGTTGAAGAATCTATCTAAAGGTTCTGGTCTTAGTGTTTCCACGTCCTGTGGCTCACCCAATAGAAATTCTTCTGTAGGAAGTCATGTTTTTCATCTATTGAGAACATAGCATTTATAGTAACAAAACATTGACAGCGATCTAAATGTCCTACAAAGAAGTGGTTAAACAGGGTTATTGTCAGCATGTGCTACATAGCCTTATAATAATATATATTTTAATAAGCTTCATTTAAAAGTATAAAGTTAACTGAGATACTATACGAGTTAATCGTTATTAGATGACTTGAAATACTCAGCAAAATGCATAAACGATGACGTCCCCAGCTCTCCTGGGCGGGCATAGGGGAAGAGGAAGTGGGTGGAACGCAGGGAGCCTCTTTGCTCACTTGGAATGTAGGGCCTCAGTCGCTTTGACTCCCAGCGAGTTGGCAGCAAAGGGAAGTCTCCCTGCGCAGCCGCCCCTCGACTTTCTACCCTTGTAGGATATTGAACTCACCCAGTCACGCCCCATGGGCAATGACCTGGGCCGGCCTGTCCCCTCGCAGGAGGGCAAGGACCAGCGGGAGACGCCTGGCCGCCACCAACCGGGCCGCGCCCCGTTGCCTACGGACCGTGTGCTGGGACGGCAGCCCCAAGAAGCCTGTGCTATCTGTTGGGAACTCCAAGATGGTGTGTCGGTCGGGGACCGTGAGGGTCCCCCCTCTTGACCGCAGGCTGGCTCGCCGCCCAGGACCTGGGCTGATCATCAGCTCCACCCTGCCCTCGCAGTCGGCTAAGGCTGGGGACCCATGTGCCCCGCAGAGTGGTGCCACCGCCCTCCCAGAGAGGAGGAGGAGGAGGAGCCCCAATCCTCCTGGCTGGCCCGGAGACTGAGGGAGGGTGCCCCGCTGGCCCTGGGCAGGGGCAGTCAGCCGTCTGGGCCCCGCTGACCGGTTCCCGAGCCTCAGACGCCCACCCGAATAAGAGACCCCGCCACTCTTCCGAGAGCTCCCCGGAGAGCGCCACCACGGCTGGCGTCCCTGTGCCCGTCCGCAACGCCATCAGCAGCTCCTACAGCTCCACTGGTGGCGTGTTGCGGCCCAGGAAGCGGGGCCGGCCCACGTCGAGTGCCTTCTGCGGGCCAGCCCCCTCCTGCTCCAGAATACCAGAGAGGCCAGCAAAGGGGACTGGGGAGGAGGCGCTGGGGCCTCCGCCAGGACCTCACCTCCCAGCGCGCTCCGGCTGCCTGCAGCCAGCACTGCGCCCTCATCAGCCGCCTTCTGGGGCCCGATGAAGAGGCAGACTGCTCCGGGGTTTCCAGCCGGCCCGGAACACGCTGGAGTAGCAGCGAAGGTGGCCCCTTCGCCAGCGAAGGTAGCCCGCCGAATGGGCCCTGTTGACTCTGAACGGCCACAGCGTCTTTCCAACTCTTTAGGCCTCAAGCCCGCAGCCCCTTGTGTGGGACTGATCGCTGCTCCTGTTACCATACTGGCCAGTGACGCCAAGTCCCCGCCAGCCCTCCGGGCTGAGACATCTGCCAAAGTCACCATGGCACAGGGCCCGCTCGCTACCTCCTCTCCACGGATGCTGCTGGACAAGCCACGCACCCCACCTCCTGACGCTGTCGGCCCTGGTGCTGCTCCTGAGAACTTCACAGCCTCAACTGATCCAGCCTCCACTAACTGGGCCCCAGCCTCAGCTGCTCCAGCCTCCACTAGCTGGGCCCCAGCCTCAACTGCTGCAGCCTCCACCTGCCGGGCTGCAGCCTCAACTGATCCAGCCTCCACTAACTGGGCCTCAGCCTCAACTGCTCCTGCCTCCACTAGCTGGGCTGCAGCCTCAATTGCTCCTGCCTCCACTAACCAGGCCTCAGCCTCAACTGCTCCAGCCTCCACTAGCTGGGCCCCAGCTTCAACTGATCCAGCCTCCACTAACTGGGCCCCAGCCTCAACTGATCCAGCCTCCATTAGCTGGGCTGCAGCCACAAATAATCCAGCCTTCACTAACTGGGCCCCAGCCTCAACTGATCCAGCCTCCACTAGCTGGGCTGCAGCCACAAATAATCCAGCCTCCACTAACTGGGCCCCAGCCTCAACTGCTGCAGGCTCTACTAACCGAGCCCCAGCCTCAACTGCTCCAGCCTCCACTAGCTGGGCCCCAGCCTCAACTGCTCCAGCCTCCACTAACCAAGCCCTAGCCTCAACTGCTCCAGCCTCTACTAACCGGGCCCCAGCCTCAACTGATCCAGCCTCCACTAACTGGGCTCCAGCCTCAACTGCTTCAGCCTCCACTATCCAGGCTGCAGCCTCAACTGCTCCTGCCCCCTCTCACCAGGCTCCTGCATCCACCAGCTGGACTCTCTCCTCTGGTGGTGGTGCTGGTGATGACGACATGTTCATAATGTTCAATGCGATGTGTCTGACAGCACCTGGAAGTAAGAGGAAGGGCCCTTTGCCATCTGGACCCATACTCACACCTCCAACTTTTTCCAGCTCTGCCACCATGTTGACAACAAGTTTAAAGCCAGCACCTGTGCCGTTGGCCAAACTCATCAAGCGGAGCACTGATTCAACAACCACACCAGTCTCAAGTGCTCCAGCCTCCACTAGCCGGCTGCAGCCTCAACTGCTCCAGCCTCCACTAACCGGGCCCCAGCCTCAACTGCTCCAGCCTCCACTAACCGGACCCCAGCCTCAACTGATCCAGCCTCCACTAACCAGGCCCCAGCCTCAACTGCTCCAGCCTCCACTAGCTGGGCCCCAGCCTCAACTGATCCAGCCTCCACTAACTGGGCCACAGCCTCAATTGCTCCGGCCTCCACTAACTGGGCCCCAGCCTCAACTGCTCCAGCCTCCACTAGCTGGGCCCCAGCCACAAATAATCCAGCCTCCACTAGCTGGGCCCCAGCCTCAATTGCTCCAGCCTCCACTAACTGGGCCCCAGCCACAACTGATCCAGCCTCCACTAGCTGGGCCCCAGCCTCAACTGATCAGCCTCCACTAACTGGGCCCCAGCCTCAACTGATCCAGCCTCCACTAGCTGGGCCTCATCCTCAACTGCTCCAGCCTCCAGTAACCAGGCTGCAGCCTCAACTGCTGCAGCCTCCACTAGCTGGGCCCCAGCCTCAATTGCTCCAGCCTCCACTAACTGGGCCCCAGCCTCAACTGATCAGCCTCCACTAGCTGGGCCCCAGCCACAAATAATCCAGCCTCCACTAGCTGGGCCCCAGCCTCAATTGCTCCAGCCTCCACTAACTAGGCCCCAGCCACAAATGATCCAGCCTCCACTAGCTGGGCCCCAGCCTCAACTGATCAGCCTCCACTAACCGGGCCCCAGCCTCAACTGATCCAGCCTCCACTAGCTGGGCTGCAGCCTCAATTGATCCTGCCTCCACTAACTGGGCTACAGCCTCAACTGCTCCAGCCTCCACTAGCTGGGCCCCAGCCTCAACTGCTCCAGCCTCCACTAACCAGGCCCCAGCCTCAACTGATCCAGCCTCCACTAACCGGGCCCCAGCCTCAACTGATCCAGCCTCCACTAACTGGGCCCCAGCCTCAACTGCTCCAGCCTCCACCTGCCGGGCTGCAGCCTCAACTGCTCCAGCCTTGTCTAGCCAGGCTCTTGCCTCCTGTGCAGCTGCCTCTGCCACAACTACGAGCACAAGCAAAAACTCTTTTTGGCTTTGGTGTCAGCGATATGACCAGCGCCCTCAAAAGAAAACCCACTCTTGGCTCTGGTGTCAGCGATGTGCACAGGGTCCTGGGCAGCCTGAGTCCTTTTGGATTTGGGTTCAACGTAGTGACCCACGCCCTGAGCTGTTGGGCTAACAGCACAGCCTTTCCTCTTTGGGGCTCCCCGTGCCTTCATTGCCTGCTTTGCCCCAGCTGTGGGGCTCTATATTCGAGTTTGCAAGCTTCATACTAGGCCAGCATCAACCACAATCACTGATTTGGGCCAGTCCCTCCTCAGGGAAGCTAAGAGAGTTTCCTGGTGCTGCTTTTCTTCCTTGCCTGGGATCCGTGTAGGGGAGATCACCCCTAATCTATGTTAGGGAGTCCAGACCAATGAGCCATACTTTCAGATGGTATTTTAGTTCTTCTTCTCAGGGTTTCTCCAACCCTTCCCCATTCCTCCCTTTTTTCCAAAACTATATACCCCAGGCCAAAGAGCCACTCTTTTTGGGAAAAATATTTATGTATGTGTAAATTAAAAAGCAAACATTATTTGAATGTGTTTGAATAAAATTATTTTTAATTTGATATACATTGTCTTTGAAATTCCTTCATGCTGAGCTTATGAAAGTGGTTATGTGTAAACACTGTGAAGGAGAAATTAGCTGTAAAGGTATGCGTGTGACGTGGATGTAACTGGTCTCCTGTGTTGACGGGAGTTGGATGTTCTGTGGTAGGGACTGCTCCTCGTGCCCAAGAAGGACCCTGAGGTCTGACTCGTTGATGCTTGGCTGTGCCTAAACCACAAGTTCTACTGTGCCTATCAGGATCGGAGGGCCGGTGGTGAGACACGGGGATGGAAATCAGGCTGGTATGTACTCAGGTAGAGCTTCTTAGGTTAGTACCCTGAGCTAGTTCACTCCAGCTCCACGGGCAGAATGATTAATCTAGCATCCTCCTGCAGATGGTATCCTGGTAGGGCCTGAAGGAGTGTAGGTGTGAGCGTGGGTTTGGCATGCACTGGACAGGAGCAGGAGACTGGGACTTCCCTCTACAAATCAAATACAGACTTAATTCCTGTTGAGTGGAGTTGGAATTTTTAGTATGAATTTGAGATTTTGCTTCGTGTTTATTTCATTAAGAATTTTTAAAAACCTGTGTTCTTCAGCAGTTGCATGGAATATACCTGGCATATAGTAAATGTGATATCATTATTTGCTAATCTTATTATTGTGCTGTTAACTTGTTGATATGAAATAGCCTTCCAGATGGATGAAGAGAAAAAAGGAAACCACCGAAGTGCAGAACTATGGAGAGTCTGCAATTGTTCGTGTAATGAAGGGGGAGAAAGGATTCCTATGTGCCTGCTTGTGTATATTATGTTAGTCACCTTCTCAATACTTTAACCAAAATACCTGACAGGACATGCTTGAGACATAAAAGGTTTATTTTAGCTTACAGTTTGGAGGTTACAGTTCAGGATCACGTGGCACCTGTGGAGGCTGCCCATGGCAGGTGTGGAGGAACAATCGCATGCTGAGCCAGGAAGCAGAGAACTAGGCAGAATTTCAACTCAGAATGATTAACTGGGGCCGGCACTATGGCATAGTGGGTAAAGCCACCACCTGCAGTGCCAGCATTCCATATGGGCACCGGTTTGAGTCCTGGCTACTCCACTTCCCATCCAGCTCTGTGCTATGGCCTGGGAAAGCAGTGGAAGATGGCCCAAGTTCTTGGGCCCCTGCACCTGCACAGGAGACCCAGAAGAAGCTCCTGGCTTTGGATCGGTGCAGCTCCAGCCGTTGTGGCTGCTTGGGGAGTGAACCAGTGGGTGGAAGACCTCTCTCTCTCTCTGCCTCTCCTCTCTATAACTCTGCCTTTCAAACAAATAAATCTTTAAACAAACAAAAAAAATGACTAACCCTCTTTGGAGGACCACTCATCAAGGACACCCACTTAATAATCTAAGTACTTCCCAGCAGACCCGCCCGGTGGTTGCTGTAATTAGATCAAGTCTCCACCCTGAACCTATTAGCCATTAACATTCAGGCATAACAGTGGAAACATCTGCAGGAGTTTTGGGGAAAGAAATCCTATTCTACCTGAAATAAATGCACATATAGTAGCTGAAAAGATACAGGTGAAACCAATAAATTTGATTACATTTGCAGAGAGGAACAAGATAATGGGAAATAGTGACTTTTTATCATGTTCTTTTTGTGTCTTTTGAATAGGATCCATAATTAATATATCGTTCAGTCACCAGAATGTAAATTCAATTTCGTGCCTTCTTTTGAAAAATCTGCCCTTTACCATTAAATCAGGCTCATTTCTAGAATTAATATGAATTGTCATTTTAGTCTGGAAAAAACAGTATAATTCAACCTCAGTTATCTACAATGGCTGGAAGGTATGGATTTCTGGTGTGAATTTAATTTTGATTAATCAGAATTTTGGGGCCAGTGGTTGTGGCATAGCAAGTAAAGCCACCAACTGTGATACCATGATCCCATGTGAAGCTGGTTTGTGTCCTGGCTGCTCTACTTTTCTTTTCTTTTTTAAAAAAATTTTTAATTTGAGAGGTAGAGTTACAGGCAGAGAGAGGGAGAGACAGAGAGAAAAGTCTTCCATCCTCTGTTTCATTCCCCAAATGGGCACAATGGCCGGATCTGGGCTGATCAGAAGCCAGGAGCCAGAAGCTTCTTCCAGGTCTCCTACATGGGTACAGGGGACATCTTCTACTGCTTTCCCAGGCAATAGCAGAGAGCTTGATTAGAAAAGGGGCAGCTGCGATGTGAACTGGCACCCATATGGGATGCCAGCACTGCTGGCGGAGGCTTAGCCCACTACGCCACAACTCTGGCCCTAGCTCCACTTTTGATCCAGCTCCCTGCTAATGGAGCTTTCTCACCATTTTAGCTTCTCCTACTTATGATGGCCAAGCTCTGCCTTTCATCTGTGGCGGGTGTTTTGTGGGAGAGGGTTTTCTGCTTCCCCACTCTCTGCAGAGCAAGGACCATGTATTGGGTCTCTCTCGGGTACAGGGTTGTTGTTGTTGTTGTTGTTGTTGTTTACTCTTCTGTCAGTGAGGATGGATCTGTCCCTGGGCCCTGGGTCAGCAAGTTTGATGCTTCTCTCTTAGTAGCTTAAGTCCTTTGCTCTGCAGGAGAGAAGGGTATGGGGAGGAGGATGGAACTTTTTATTTTTAATTCAGTGATGGTCCCTCCCCTCCTCTGTGTTTGTGCCATTGAGGTAGGCTTTCCAGTCTCCTGTTCTCCTACACTCTTATCGTGCAGAATAAAGGCCCTCGGAAGAGTCAGAGGCAATATGCATTTGGCCTATTTGGGGCTTCGAGGGCCACTTGGCCTTTGACTTTAAAAAAAATTTTTTTTTAAAGATTTACCTATTTATTTGAAAGTCAAAGTTACACATAGAGAGAAGGAGCCCCGAGAGAGAGAGAGAGATGTCTTCCATCCACTGGTTTACTCCCCAGATGGCTGCAATGGCTGGAGCTGTGCTAATATGAAGCCAGGAGCCAGAAGCCAGGAGCTGCTTCTGGGTGTACCATGTGGGTGCAGAGCCCCAGGACTTGGTCCATCTTCCACTGCTTTCCCAGGCCTTAGCAGAGAGCTGGGTTGGAAATGGAGCAGTCAGGCCTGGAACTGATGCCC
This sequence comes from Sylvilagus floridanus, assembly GCA_949820135.1. Taxonomy (NCBI): domain Eukaryota; kingdom Metazoa; phylum Chordata; class Mammalia; order Lagomorpha; family Leporidae; genus Sylvilagus; species Sylvilagus floridanus. Next base: position 19,947,093 of record OX463238.1, on the reverse strand, counting down.
ACATAGGATGCCGGCACTGTAGGTGGCAGCTTACCCACTATGCCACAGTGCCGGCCCCGGCCTTTGACATTTTATTAAACTTCGACTTGATTTTCTCTATTGCCTTTATTTGGTCTCTGCTGTTTCCTTCTTTTCCCTGCCACAGTTGGAACAGCCTGTAGATCTTCTTGCTCCTGGGTGTGAGTCTGCCCCTTTTCTGAATTCTGGCTGTTTGGTTGCCACATGGTTTTAAGTTCTCATGTTTTTGCAGAAAAATTACGTGTTTGTTGTTTATCATTTTGTTGTTTGAATGAGGGGTACGCAAATTTCCCCCAGCTTTTCAAAGCTTCTCCAGTTTTTTAAAGGCTGCTTTACAACTTCCTAATGTTCTTTTTAGCATCAAATATTCCTGTGAATATGCTGAAATAGAACATCTTTCATTACTTGGCCTGGTAGCATGAATAGGCCGATGCCATAAAATGTCAATAAAAGAGTGCCTCTTCTCATCCTTTATGCTCTGGGGTTTGAATGTCAGTGCCATGAAGATAATGATACCCTGAAGATGGCCCACTGTTCTGACATCTTGTGGGGGTACAGGAGAGGTCAGGAGTCAATGCCATCAGAAGAATGTTAGAATCATTTAAAATGTGTTGAGTATGGAGTTCATAAAGTTTGTCAGTACATGTCATACATCTTACTTGATATGATTTTGAGGTTTGGGTCCACTAGTGAAGTCTTCATGGAAAAGATACTTACTCTGTAAGATGTAGCAAGAGTAGGATTTCATTGAGTAGGGGCATAAAAGCAAGGGGGATAGGATGTGGAACCATATATGCAGCTTTTCTTTTTCCTTTTGTAAAAGGACACCTTTCTTCAAGCCACAAAAGACGAAATTAGAAATATTTGAACTGAAGTGAAGATGGGGGAGGAAGACCCCACTGCACATCTCATGCCATGACCTGCCCCTCCAACACCCCAACCCCTGGGTTTTTACCAGGTGCATTTTGCAAACCACTCTCCTATGGTGTGTTTTGTTTTAAATCACTCAGAAAATAAATCTACTGCTAGAGGAACATTTCCATTTGTGTTTCGTTTGGCTTCTAAGCCAGTTTTGAGTACTCAAGGATTTAGTCCCTATATTCAGCTTTCTCTCCCTAAGTTTGTGGCTACTTTAAAAACAATCCTTTTTGAATGACCAATCAATGAACTGATTTCTCAAACAAAAGTTCTCCTATTTTAGTTAGAACAGGGACACATTACTTCAGAGTTGATGCAACTCCAGGGAACTGACTTGTCGCTTCTTTGTGTTTTTACACCTTCTCAAAATATCCTGACTTTGTGTGCTCTATTTGTACCTTTCTAAGTTCTTGTGGTTTTCTACATCATCCTTTGTCTGTGGTATCCCTTCACCTAGTATACTGTGCATCTGGGAAGGCTGTTGTTGAATTAAATACACAAGGAAAACAAAACTACCGTGAATCTCCCAGAGTAGCTGCACCATAGTTTCCACTCTTACCTCTTTAGTCATTGATTTCCAACCCATGCTGTGTAAAATCTTTATATCTAAATAATGAAATTTCTTTCCATTAAAGTTTTATGTTTATGCTCTTAATATAGATGCAATTTCTCTTAACTCTGTAATCAGCAAAAGTAACCTGCTTTGTGTAGTATAATTTGTTAATAAAGAAATGATGCATAAAAATATATATATATATATACAGCTTTGAGGAATCACAGCTCATTCAATGCATTGCAATTTCTAATCAGTAAGACCAGAACATAGGAATATGGTATAGGCAAAGCTAGACAGAGGGGGGCCTGACTAGATAGTGCTTTATGTAGTAGGTCATGCTATATTATAGAGGCAGTATGAGCCACCAGAAAAAGAAAAGTAGCAGTATAGAACAATCAGTACTTATTCATGTTTGAGAATTTTGGGAGATGGATTGAGGTTAAAAAAGATATCAGTAGGAGGTTGTGAAATATTTCAGGTAAGAAGTGAGACAAGGAGAATGATTTAAATTTTCAAAATACTAAATCAGTTTTTGGGGAGTATAGATTCATTTGCCTGCTACAGGTGGGTAGCTTGGTAGATTTATTTTTTTATGTTTGGAAATACTGGTTCAATATTTCACTTGGATTAAAGTTAGAATGTATTTAGTTGTTTTAGCTTAGTTGAGCACACATCACAAAACAATCCCACAATACAGTACATTTGTCAATCTCTACCCAAGAGAGTGGAAGAACTAAAGGCCAAGTGTGTGTAGTGACTGCTAGCATTATAATAGGGTGCTAATATGATGCTCATTTTACTTGCTTATTTCATAAGCACCAAATTCATATCATGTGGAAAAATGAAATTAAGAAAAATAAATACATCATCTATGTTTAACTCTATATTTGATACAAGTAAAGGATTCACTAAGGCTAGATCTTATGAATATTTTACAGATATTTGATCTGTATGTTCTATTAAGATACTGCTTTGATGAATAAATTTGAGAGGCGTAATAGGATGTTCTAGTTTCTGTTTTTCTTAAACAAAAACTCATTAGGTTTTGTTTAAGATTATGCTACAGATGATACTTATGGTATTAATTTGGAAGATTTCTGAATTGGATAGTGATATGTACTCTGGAGAAAATAAAACAGCAATATAATAAATAGTGATTTTGAGTGGAACACTAGATTGTGGGATCAAGGAAAGACTCTTTGACTCTTTAAGAAGTGAAATTTGCAATGAGATGTGAATATTAAAAAGAACTTTGTACAAAGATTTCACAGAAGAACCTTCCTAACACTGGAACAGCTAGTTTAAGCTAATGATTTGGTGTGTTTGAGGTTCAAGAAGAAAGCTAATGTGCCTAGAGAGTAGTGAATAAAGAGAGGAAGAGGTAGAAGTTAAAGCCAAAGATATAAATAGACGTGGTCCAGATTATATAAACACTTGAAGGCCATGAGAAAGTATTTGGGTTTTAAGTACAAAGGAAAACCACTGATGGTTGTGTTGTGCAGGAGGGTATGCCAATCTAATATAGAAATTGAGGTCATTATGGCTATGATGGTTAGTGGTTAGTGGTGGAGACCAGTGGAGGAAAGGCTATGATAGTAATTTAAGTTAGTGATGATGTTGATTTGGATCACACTAAAAGCTGTTGCTATGGAGAGAAATGATGGTTTGGGGATACATTTTTATTTTTTTAAATTTTTATTTGAGAGATGGGAGAGACAGATGCAAAGAGATCTTCTACCCACTGGTTTACTTCCCAAATGCCTGAAATAGCCAGGCTAGGTCAGGCTGAAACCAGGACCCTAGAACTCAATCTGTGTCTACACAAGGGTGACAGAGACCTACATACTTGAGTCATTAACCTACTCCTCAGGGTGCATATAAGTAGGTAACTGGAATTGGAGGCAGAGCTGGGACTAGAACCTAGGGATTTTGATAAGGGATGTAGGCATTCCAAGTGACATCCTATCCACTGTACCAAGTGCCTGTCCCCAGATATATTTTTAGAGGTGGACTAATGATGACTTACTGAAAATGAAAGATTCAAGAATGACTCCTAGGTGTGTGGCAGAGCAAGAACACTAATTCCTCATTTGAGGAAGGAGTTGGTGGTAGGGGATGAATATACTTGGGATTGAAAAGTAAATAAATTATTTTGGATATATTAATTTTGAGATACCTAACCAGCATTCTAGTGATAGTGGTGTAAAAGACAATTGGAGTTCTGCTTGAAAACTCTGGGCTGGAGGGTCATCAGTATGTTGATCATATTTTAAATCAGGGAACTGGATTAAATCACTGACAGAAAATATATTTGGAGAAAAGAGTAAAGTTTTGGGTACTTTAAGATGCAGAGAGATGATAGAACAAAAGAAGACTCAACAAAGGATACTAAGAAGTGGCCAGTGAGCTGGAAGGAAAACCAGAAGAGTGTTTGAAGACGTTTCAAGAAGTTAGATAACTCTTCATTTCTTTATTACAGCACTTACCACTTTATAGTGTAGTTTATCTGCTTAATTCCATTAGCGCTGTCCTTTGAAATTATTGCACTATGCAGTGAAGTAACCACTAGTTCCCTTAGCTCCTGAACACTCACATGGCTGTTGTACCTGAGAAACCAAGCTTTTTCTTTTTAAAAGTTTTTTAATTTTAATTTTAATTAGTTTTAACAGATTCATTATGCTTTGTGGATAGAATTCTAGGAAGGTAAAGACATTCCCTTCCTCATTCCCTCCCTCTCTCCCCCTCTCTTCTGCCCATCCTCCTTCTGTTTCTCTTTTGCCTTTTTGTAGCTTTTAAGATAACATGTTTTAAATTTGCATTACAGTGAAAAGGCTTAATACTTCATCAAATATGAAGTTTAACAAGTGAAAAGCAAAAAGATCCTAGTTTAATGAGAACATAGACAATGGCTATAAACAAGAAATCCAGCTTTTGATATTACTTCCTTTAAATGTCAGTAGCCATAGCAAAGGTCTAGGACATGGTGTGGAATTGTAGATGAACTTCTTTAGAGAGAGCCTGTGTTAACTCTCTTCAGGGTTAAATGTGAAAATAGTTAATATGTATGATAGGGAAGAAAATGGCTGTTTATTCATAAAGACAATCTTAGTTAAGCTGTTCATATCTATCTTTCTCATTGGTATGATATTGGTAGGTCCCTACTGTACAACTATGCATAGTGTTGTGACTCTAAAATTTCAATGGCATGAAACAACAACATTTATTTCTTGCATGACTATGGCTCAACTTCATGCTGTGATTTTTGAGTATAATTCTGCTTCATGTGTCCAGGTGTATTCTCTTAGTGGAGTGCAGACATGCAACAGCCCAAGCCAGACCTTGTAAGCACAGGTAAATTTTCTGATTATGTTAAGACAAGTTAAACTGCTGCTTGGGATGCCTGAATCCCAAATTATTAGAGTGCCTGGGATCAAGTTCTACCTCGTCTGATCCAGCTTCCTGATAATGTGAACCCTGGAGGCAGCAGATGATGGTTCAAGTACTAGGGTCCCTGTTGCCAATGTGGAATACTTGGATGGAGTTCCTGGCTCCTGTCTTTGGCCTGGCCCAATCCCAGCTATTGTGGGCATTTAGGGGAGTGAACCAGAGGGTGGAAGATATTTCTCTCTCTTTCTTTCCCTCTCTGGGTCTCTGTGCCTTTCAAATAAATAAAAATAAACAAACACTGAAAACAAGCTTCTTCTTGGGTCACAGTCACTTACATTGTATTGACCAAAGTAATGATTTAGCCCCAATATAACTGAAGTGTAGAATTATATTCCTCCTATGGAGGATGGGGAAGAAGACTGAATATTTATTAAACAATAACAATAAACATGGCTAAGGTGGTTTCCATTGGTATCTAGTGGGAAAAGGCTTGCATAGACACTCTACAAAAAAGAATTGTTCAGTTGCAATATTAATAGTAGCAAGGTTGAGAAACTCTGCCTTAGAGCAGTACTTCTAATGTTTTAACGTGCATGATAATCACCTGGAAGATTTATTACAACAACACAAACTCTCAAAGAAGCTAAGCTCCCAAGGTTTCTGATGCAGTAGGTCTAGAATTCCTAACAAGTTTCTAAATGTTGTTGCTGGTGGTCCAAGGATCACACTGGAAGAAACACCTGCTTAGAGCATGTATCATACTCTTTCCTTCTAGATGATGGTACAATTTGGGCCATCTCTCACTTTTTTCCCAGGTGCATTACAGGAAGCAGGATTGGAAATGGAAAATCCAGGACTCATAGGGGATGCCTTTGTCTCAGATTGTGGCTTAATCAATTGTACCATGATACCACCCCTGGTCAGGAAATTTTTGAGATCATTCATGCTTTCTTTCTAAAGGTTTCTGGAACATGGATTTTCTGTTTCCAGCTTGACTGCATCAAACATTCACAAGTAGAGGTTTGTTTTGTAGAATGGTGGGCATAATTATCAGCCTATTTAAATTGTCCCCTACACTTTTTCTGTTCAATTGTGCATAAGTGGATTTGCTTAAATTAAAAGTATAATGCCCTTTATTGATGTAAGAATTGTTATTTGTTGATGCTATTATTAAAGGTCTTACTCTGAGAAAAGAAATGGGCCTCCTGGGTGTCCAGATTTTTAGCATGAGAAAATGCTTTTGGTTGATGGAAAGCTGAAGCATAGAGAGAAAATGCTGTAGCAATGTTGCTTTTCTCTAATCTGAACCTGGAAGCACCAATTCCCTCCCCGGGAAAGGCAGAACCTGGGGCTACTAACTAGAGGAAAGACATGGCGGTGGTGGGGTGATGTTATGGTTTGAATATTAGCTTGGATGTCCCACAAAGATCCATGTGTTAAAGACTTGGTTCCCAAAGTCTTAATGATGTTAAGAGAGTGAAAGCTAAATTCAGTTATAGTATTTAGAGATGGGACATTTGGGAAATGAGAGGTTGGATTAGGAAGTTAAGGTGGAGCTCCTATAATCCAGTCATGGTGGCTTTATAATGGGAGACGTAGACTGACACTCTCTAGCCATGTGATGCCCTGGACTAGCCAGGGTGCCATCATCACAGGCTGAGTCATTGAGGCCACCCAATCTTGGACTGTGAATCTCTAAACCATAGGCCAAAATGAACATTTTCTCTGTATATAGTTAGCTCCTGTCAGGTATATATGTATGTATATATATGTGTGTGTGTATATATATATGTGTGTATATATATATATATATATATATATATATATTTGAAGTGATGAAAAGCTAACACAGGAGGGTGTATTAGTTGAGTCCTCTGGAGAGCGAGCATTGAGAAAGAGTCAACCCAAAGCAGACTCATCTGAGAAGCCTCTGCTAGTAACTAAGCAGGGTGAGGCTATTGGGTCTGGCCTCTGCTCAATACAAGCCTCCTCTAATGAGCAATCTTTGCTATGAAATCTCCCTACCCCCACTTGGATTATCTGAACCTTGATGGCTCTGTATTTTGGTTTGAGACTCTCCAGGTAAAGATGGATCCTGAATGCACTGTGGCTGGAGGCTGTTGGTTAACTGTCCTCTGCATTCCCCAATGAGCATCAAGTTCATTTTTGATAGGAAGTGGGAGTGGTACACGCTAATAACTGACACAGTGGGGTCTCAGCCCAGAATTTGGGTGGATGTCAGGGCTTTGGTTCCTAAGAATTGTGTGGTACTGATTGGGTAGCTGCTGCTGACTGAGTGGCATAAATGATTAATTGAGATGAACATTCACTTATATATGAGACGGAGAACCATTTAATAAGCACTTGACTTAAAGGGAAGTGTCCAAACTGTGTCTTTAGTTCAGGGCCATATCAGAAATAATTAAATAATTGAATGTTGACTTAAAGCTTCTTTACTTTCTTCTCACATTGGGAAAAGGTGGTGCATTAACAGAGCTAGGGCAGAGACTTTAGGGAAGAGCAGTCAAGTTATCTAACTTTTAGTCAGGCAGTGGGGGGATGTATTAATGGAGAGTGTTGGGGGACCCTCACTTTGATATAATCTGATTTATAATTGCTCCAATTCCCCGGCCCTCAAACAGACCTCAGGTCTCATTCCCACAGCCACTGAGAGACTGGCAACTGAAGGCTGCCAAGTGGAGATCCTCAAAGTGGCTATTTAGATCAGACGAGACTCCATTACTATTTCTGCACCACTTTATTTTCCTCCAAGACGCACTTACATGCTTGTTTGGAACAAGCGCTACTTTTTTATTTCTTGTTTTTAGAAGAAGATGATGATTCATAGCAGCGGTTTCCTTTGATATTACAAGGGTTTTCAAGTTAACCTGAGTGGCTTTCCTGCCACTGCCATGCCTGAACGCTTGTACCCTCTGCTCATGTTCCTGTGGTGCCCACTAGTGGCAACCACGGTGAAGGACTTTCTCAGACTTACATAGGATTTTGAAAGTTTCTGAACAATGGCAAAACAGTATTGTATCACCAGAAAGAATACATTTATTCTGAAAATTGAAGGTCATGCAAGAGATATTTTAAAATGCTGACTCCAATATTTATTTATTACTTGATAAATAATATTTTAAAGAAGTCTGTCATAAAACAGCCAAATATACTCACTACTGTTTCTAAATGATAAGTAATATTAAAATCCAGTGGTCTTTCAACATCTACATTTTCTAATTTTGCAATATTCCTTTTTTAGAAACCTTTTATTTAAAGTAATGAACTTCATGCATTTCATATATACAAATTTATAAACATAGTTGTTCTTGGGGCCAGCACTGTGGCATAGTGGAAAAAGCCACCGTCTGCAGTGCTGGCATACCATATGGGTGCCAGTTCAAGTCCTGGCTGCTCCACTTCTGATCCAGCTCTCTTTTATGGCCTGAGAAAGCAGTGGAGGATGGCCCAAGTCCCTGGGCCCCTGTACCCACAGGAGAGACCCAGAAGAAGCTCCTGGCTCCTGGCTTTGGATCAGATCTGCGTGGCTTTGGATTGAGTCGGCGCAGCTCTGGTCGTTGCAGCCATTTGGGGAGTGAACCAGCAGATGGAAGACCTCTCTCTTCCTTTCTCTGCCTCTGCCTCCTTGTAACTCTGCCTTTCAAATAAATAAACAATTTTTTTTTAAAAAAAGAAGCAGTGATTCTTACCACCCTACCCTCCTTCCTACCTGCACTTCTACCCTTCTTCCTCTTCCCTCTCCTAGTCCCATTTTTATTTTATACAAATATCTCTTTTCAATTAATTTTATATTCATAAGATTAACCATACACTAAGCAAAGAGTTAAATAATATAGAAAAAAACAAAAAAAATAAAATTCTGTTCTTCAACAATCAAGATCGGGCTGTTCAAAATCATCGCATTTCAAAGTACAGTATCACTTCTACAGATTTCCCAGGGATAATCTTTAACATAGGGGCCCTGTTAGTCCTTGTCGCTGCAGTGCCTATCAGCTAACCTTGTTCCTAATAGCACAGGGAACAATACACTTCAGCATTAGAGACCTGCTTCTCCACTCTAAGCTCAGAGGGTGGGAAGTCACAGTCTGCACCTGGCTTGGGCATGGGGAGGAGACGGGCAAACTTCCCCATGGACCAGATGCTTGCTTTCTTGCTTCAGGAAGGGTAAGCAGCACAGTGCAGAAGGAAGTGTGTTTCTTTGTCACATGGCCTACAGCTGCTTTCATTTTGAAACTACCATTGTCTCTTTTTTTAATTAATTAATTAATTAATTAATTATTTTTTTGACAGGCAGAGTGGACAGTGAGAGAGAGAGACAGAGAGAAAGGTCTTCCTTTGCCATTGGTTCACCCTCCAATGGCTGCTGTGGCCAGAGCGCTGCAGCCGGTGCACCACGCTGATCTGATGGCAGGAGCCAGGTACTTATCCTGGTCTCCCATGCAGGTGCAGGGCCCAAGCACTTGGGCCATCCTCTACTGCACTCCCTGGCCACAGCAGAGAGCTGGCCTGGAAGAGGGGCAACCGGGACAGAATCCAGTGCCCTGACCAGGACTAGAACCTAGTGTGCCGGTGCCACAAGGCGGAGGATTAGCCTAGTGAGCTGTGGCGCTGGCCCATTTGTCTCTTCTAAGGGAACGGCTTTCAAGGGCGATTGTTTTGTAGCATACAACCAAGATGTTTTCTCTGTTTCTGTGTTAGTAGAATTTAATAGATTGTCTTTGCTGTTGCCCACTTGGGTTGTCAAATGTCCATCAGTTTTTATGCATTTGTTTGTAAAAGTTATCCTAAGAAGCTCACAGAGATCCATGGGTGGTGTCTGTGCCACCTTCTCAGGGAAATGGAGTGCCTCAAATGAGGGCTGGTATCTCAACAACACCTTAAATCTGCCCACCATGATGCAGGCATCTTTTCTGAGAGGTTGTTACTGTATGGTAGATGCTTCAAATGTTTCCCCGGCCCTCAAACAGACCTCAGGTCTCATCCCCACAGGCACTGAGAGACTGGCAACTGAAGGCTGCCAAGTCAAGTTCTTCTCCAAGAATTGTCCTTGGCTAAAGAGGGCATCCAGGCTCAAAGCCATGCCCCGCCCACTGCCGAGTCAGCCTGCACATAACAACTGCTCCATGGGGAAACAGAAGGGCTTGGTTCCTTGCCTCAGTCTGAGGAAACCTGAGGGCCATCCCTGGCCCAGTGTTCTTAGTGGGATCAAGCGAAGTCCCTGGGAGATGCCATTGCAGTCCATGTACTTTCTTTTTTTTTTTTTTAAGATTGATTTATTTATTTGAAAAGCAGAGTTACACAGAGAGAGAAGGAGAGAGAGAGAGGGAGAGAGAGAGAGAGAGAGAGAGAGAGAGAGAGAGAGAGAGAGAGAGAGAAGTCTTACATCGCTAGTTCACTCCCCAATTGGCTGCAACGGCTGGAGCTGGGCTGATCTGAAGCCAGGAGCCAGGAGCTTCCTCCAGGTCTCCCATATGGGTGCAGGAACCCAAAGACTTGGGCTATCTTCTACTGCTTTCCCAGGCAATTGTGGGGATCTGGATCAGAAGTGGAGCAGCTGGGACTCTAACCGGCGCACATATGGGATGTTGGCACTGCAGGCGGTGGCTTTACCTGCTATGCCACAGTGGGTCTCCTCCATGCACTTTCTATGCCCTGTCCTAATGCCCTCATACTCCCCAGCTGTTGATCCCAAGAGATCCCAGATAAACTTTCTCAGCACACGTTTCCCAGGCAGCTAAATCTGTGTGGTTGACGCAAGCTGACAGCTTTAGGAAAATAATCTCAACAGCAGCATGAATACAATAAGGTCTCAAAATCACATAGAACAACTCAGTTGAAAGTCCCCATGGGAACATTTGTGACATTGTAGCTAAGTGGAGTAGAAAGAAAATGAAAGGAGAAATCACATCACATCCAAGAGACACACAGCTACTTCTTTTCCCCAGCTTTATTGAGGTATGATTGACAAATGACAATTTTATAAACTTAAGGTGTAAAATGTGATGTTTGACATGTTGTGATTACCACTGTCAAACTAATTGACATATCCATAACTTCACAATGTTATATATATGTGTGTGTGTGTGTGTGTGTGTGTGTGTATGTGTGGTGAAAGCATGTGAGACACTGTCTTAGAAAATTTCAAGTACACAATATGGTATTATTATTAACCATAGCCACTAAGACAAGCATTAGATATCTGGAACTTAGTCATGCTGCACAATAAACTCTGTATCTTTTGAACAACATCTCTCCTGGTTTAAGATGTGACCCTTCTCCCTGCACACACTCTGTCACCCTCAAGGTGGTCTTTGCCACAGATGGCACCATGTATGCCATTTAGATTTTCAACCTCCAAAGCTGTAGGCTAACGAAACCTCTTTTATTTACAAAGTTTAGAAAGACTGTCACTGCTTGATACAATGAAGCTGTTAGATGCTGAGGTGCTTTTGCTGGGAAGTTCTTGAATGCTGACTCAATCTCCTTATTCATTATTGTCTTGTTTATTTTTTCTATTTCTTCATGATTAAGTCTTAGTGGCTAACATATTTCTAGGAAATTACCAACTTTTTCTGGATTATCTAGCTTGTTGGAGCATAATTGCTTTTAGGAGTGTTTTATGACCATTTGTTTTTCTGTCATATCTGTTGTTTTATCTCCTGCATCACTTACAATACTGAGTCTTCTTTTTTTCCTTTGTCTACTTAGGATCTGCTAATTTTCTTTGTCTTAAAAAAAGCCTCTTAGTTTCATTGGTCTTTTCTACAGTGTTTCTAAGCTTTATTTCATTTATTTCTGCTCTGCTCTGTATTATATCCTTCATTCTGCTAACTTTGGCCTCAGTTTGTTTTCTTTTCTGGTTCTTTGGATTTGATGTTAGGTTATTTGACATGTTTTGCTTTTTAAACTTACAGTATGGGCTCTTTTTATTGGTACTGCTTTTCCTGCATCCATTGTGTTAGTAGGTTGTGTTTCTGTTTTTATTTCATGACATTTTTCTTTTTTCTTTTGGATTCTCCTTTGGCCCAATTGTTATTTATTCAAGAGCATGTGATTTAGTTCCTACAAATCTGTGAATTTCAAAGTTTCTTCCCTTTATTGATTTCTGATTTTATACCATTATGGCCCAAAAACACACTTGATATGATTTTAATTTTCTTAAACTTGCTGAGAGTTTGCAATGAAATGTATGATATATGCTGGCTAATGTTCTGTGTGTGCTTGAGTATAATGTTGAATGAAATGTTCTGTCAAGATTCATTTGGTCTGAAATGTAGCTGAAGTCTAAAGTTTCCTTGGTCACTTTCTTCCTAGATGGCCTATCAATTGTTAAAAGTGCCATGTTGAAGTCCCTATATATAATTATTGTATTGCTGCCTATTTATTCCTTCAGAATTATTATTTATATATTTACATGCTCCAATGTTAGGTGCATATGTAATTATAATAGTTATGTTCTTGATGAATTGACCCATTAGAATTATTCAATGTCCTTGTCTCTTTTTATAGTGTGTGACATAAAGTCTGTATTGTCTCATAAATACAGCCACTCTTGCTCTCTCTTGTTTTGGTTACCATTTACCCATTTACATGGAATATCATTTTCTATTCCTTCACTTTTGTTGTGTCTTTAAAACTAAGATTGTTTTCTTCCAGGAAGCATACACGTTTTTTTTTTTTTTTTTTTTTTTTTAATACAGAGATTCATTTATTACTTTTTGGTTTACAAAGGCACCCAATAGGTTTTTTTTTTTCCCCCAGAGTGTCTTGGCTTTCTATGCCTAAAATACTCTTATGGGCTCTTCAGCCAGATCCGAATGCATTAAGGGCTGATTCTGAGGCCAGAGTGCTGTTTAGGACATCTGCCATTCTGTGAGTCTGCTGTGTATCCCGCTTCCCATGTTGGATCATTCTCTCCCTTTTTGATTCTATCAGTTAGTATTAGCAGACACTAGTCTTGTTTATGTGATCCCTTTGACTCTTAGACCTATCAGTGTGATCAATTGTGAACAGAAATTAATCACTTGGACTAGTGAGATGGCATTGATACATGTCACCTGGATGGGATTGAATTGGAATCCCCTAGTATGTTTCTAACTCTACCATTTGGGGCAAGTCAGCTTGAGCATGTCCCAAATTGTACATCTCCTTCCTCTCTTATTCCCACTCTTATATTTAGCGGAGATCACTTTTCAGTTAAACTTAAACACCTAGGAATAATTGTGTGTTAATTACAGAGTTCAACCAATAGTATTAAGTAGAACAAAAAAATACTAAAAGGGATAAAGTATTAAATTGTACATCAACAGTCAGGACAAGGGCTGATCAAGTTACTGTTTCTCATAGTGTTCATTTCACTTCAACAGGTTTCCTTTTTGGTGCTCGTTTAGTGGTCACCGATCAGGGAGAACATATGATATTTGTTCCTTTGGGACTAGCTTAATTCACTCAGCATGATATTTTCCAGATTCCTCCATTTTGTTGCAAATGACTGGATTTCATTGTTTTTTTTTTTTTTTACTGCTGTATAGTATTCTTTTTTTTTATATATAACACTTTTATTTAAAGAATATAAATTTCCAAAATACAGCTTATAGATTACAATGGCTTCCCCCCCATAACTTCCCTCACACCCGCAACCCTCCCCTTTCCCACTCCCTCTCCCCTTGCATTCACAACAAGATTCATTTTCAATTCTCTTTATATACAGAAGATCAGTTTAGTATGTATTAAGTAAAGATTTCAACAGTTTGCCCTCACATAGCAACACAAAGTGAAAAATACTGTTGGAGTACTAGTTATAGTATTAATTCACAATGTACAACACATTAAGGACAGAGATCCTACATGATATTTTTTAAAAAATTGATTAATTTTCTATGCAATTTCCAATTTAACACCAAGTTTTTTTTTTCATTTTCAATTATAGATTCAGTATATACTAAGTAAAGATTTCATTAGTTTGCACCCACACAGAAACACAAAGTGTAAAATACTGTTTCAGTACTAGTTATAGCATTACTTCACATTGAACAACACATTAAGGACAGATCCCACATGAGACGTAAGTACACAGTGACTCCTGAAGTTGATTTAACAATTTGACACTCTTGTTTATGGTGTCAGTAATCTCCCTAGGCTCTAGTCAGGAGTTGCTGAGGCTATGGAAGCCTTTAGGGTTCGCCGACTTCAATTTTATTCTGACAGGGTCATAGTCAAAGTGGAGGTTCTCTCCTCCCTTCAGAGAAAGGTACCTCCTTCTTTGATGGCCCCATTCGTTCCACTGGGATCTCACTCACAGAGATCTTTCATTTAGGTCTTCTTTTTTTTTTTTTTTTCCAGAGTGTCTTGGCTTTCCATGCCTAAAATACTCTCATGGGCTCTTGAGCCAGATCTGAATGCCTTAAGGGCTGATTCTGAGGCCAGAGTGCTGTTTAGGACATCTGCCATTCTATGAGTCTACTGTGTATCTCGCTTCCCATGTTGGATCATTCTCTCCCTTTTTGATTCTATCAGTTAGTATTAGCAGACACTAGTCTTGTTTGTGTGATCCCCTTGACTCTTAGACCTATCAGTGTGATCAATTGTGAACTGAAATTGATCACTTGGACTAGTGAGATGGCCTTGGTACATGCCACCTTGATGGGATTGTATTGGAATTCCCTGGCCTGTTTCTAACTCCATCATTTGGGGCACGACTGATTGAGCATGTCCCAAATTGTACATCTCCTTCCTCTCTTATTCCCACTCTTATATTTCACAGGGATCACTTTTCAGTTAAAATTTAAACACCTAAGAATAATTGTTTGTTAATTACAGAGTTCAACCAATAGTACTAGAATAAAAAAAATACTAAAATGGATAAAGTATTACATTGTACAACAACAGTCAGCACAAGAGCTGATCAAGTTACTGTTTCTCATAGTGTTCATTTCACTTCAACAGGTTTCCTTTTTGGTGCTCGTTTAGTGGTCACCGATCAGGGAGAACATATGATATTTGTTCCTTTGGGACTGGCTTAATTCACTCAGCATGATATTTTCCAGATTCCTCCATTTTGTTGCAAATGACTGGATTTCATTTTTTTTTTTTACTGCTGTATAGTATTCTATAGAGTACATGTGAAAGATCTCTGTGAGTGATATCCCAGTAGAAAGAACGGGCTATCAAAGAAGGAGGTACCTTTCTCTGAAGGGAGGGGAGAACTTCCATTTTGACTATGACCTTGTCTAAATAAAATCGAAGTTGGCAAACTCAAAAGGCTTCCATAGCCTTGGCAACTCATGACAAGAGTCTAGGGTGATTACTGACACCATAAACAAGAGTGTCAATTTGTTAAGTCGACAACAGGAGTCACTGTGCACTTACTCCTTATGTAGGATTTCTGTACTTAATGTGTTGTTCAATGTGAAGTAATGCTACAACTAGTACTCAAACAATATTTTACACTTTATGATCTGTGTGGGTGAAAACTGATGAAATCTTTACTTAATATATACTAAATCAATCTTCTGTATATAAAGATAATTGAAAATGAATCTTGATGTGAATGGAATGGGAGAGAGAGTGGGAGCTGGGAAGGTTGCGGGTGGGAGGGAAGTTATGGGGGGCAAAAGCCACTGTAATCCATAAACTGTACTCTGGAAATTTATATTTACTAAATAAAAGTTAAAAAAAAACAAAGGCACCCAATAATGCTTCTATTTACTTCTTATAAAAGATGATAAGTTTACATTTTTAAAAAAACAAAGAACAAAAATCCCAAATCAGTTTTATAGACAAACACAAAAAAGGAGAGTGCTGAGATATTTCCTCCCTGCTTTCAAATTTTATTACAATTCTCGCAACAGCTGGAACTGGGTGAGTGCTGAAGCCAGGAGCTGCGATGTGGGACTTCAATCCAGGACTCCCCTGTAGGTGGCAGAAACTCAATTACTTAAGTCACTACCACTACATCCCAGGGACTGTATGTAGCAAGAAGCCTGAATCTGAAGCCAGAGTTGGGAATAGGACCCACTGGGATACAAGCATGTTAACCATTAAGATAAAACACCTGTCTCTGCACTGTGTGTGACTTATCAATGTTGCCCAGTCAAATTTAAATTTAGTCACAATGACATCACAATTTAAAATGCATATGCCAGAGTTAAGAGTGAATGGGGTAAAAGACCCATATGTTTCAGAATATAGCTTTATTGGATGCATTAAATAAAGCATGAAATTTTTCTATAAGGCTCTCCTGTTGTATATTTGTATAGAAAACCCAGTTAAAGTATGAATAGTAAATGACACCAACAAAACTGATGTACAAAACTGTTAAGTTTGACTTAAAGTTGAGTTGGTGGGAATTAACACAATCTATATACTTCTAATGCTAACTTCAGAACTATAAGTCCAGAATGACAGACATACTTGCTTAGTTTATTCATTAGGCTTATTTTGACAACAGAATTCTGTAGAAACATACACACAAAATTATAACAAATGGCCTCAACATCCTCTTAGCTAGCATTTCTTTAAATTAGATTACATGAATAAAAAATCCAGAAGAAAGACATATACTTGTGTGTATCTCAACACCTACCCAAGTTGTACCACATTCTTTGCAAGACAGACAATTCACCTGAATCTAGATATAGTCAGCAGAAGTAAAAATCATACAAACATTAGCATGTTTTCTTGGAGAGAGTATTCGTGTATCTTACATGAGCCACTGTAAATCAAAGTCATCATCATTTACTCCATTTTCAGACATTGTCATGGTCTCTCATACCTTATACAAGGTGTGGTCCTAGACCAGGGGCTTTAGTATCATTCCAAAGAATATGTAGATATTTATATACATATTTCTTTCAAAATAATTTTTAAAAGTTTTACTACAGAAAGTCTGGCTTCAACATGGAAGCATTTTTCCTTTTCAAGATTATACATCTGCATGGAAGAAGGTCCATTCCTTTACATTTAGTTTTTTCATAATAGTAAAATAAACTTCTTATACACTGCATTTGACAAAGAAAAATAAGACGTAAATTTCCATGTAACTTTTTGTATTGTGAACTGACATCTGTAAATATATTGAAGATAGACTGGTGGTGATTAAATATAATACAATTGGATCATTTTTCATTAGGATAGTGTGTGTTATACTTAACAATTTGTTAAACCAAATGTATGTTAAACAAATAAGTAGTGTTTACCTATTAGCATTTAAAGGGCATTATAATTATTAAAATATACATTAATTTTCTTTCTATACTATTTCTATAATGTGTTTTTTGCTAAAGCTAAAACCACATGCAGAAAAAAATAAATGGTATCTTCAAACTCATTCAACAGTTTACTATTTTATGTGGTATGTAAATAAAGTCCTTTATATAATTTTATACACAGTATTTATTCATTATTTTATTTTTCTTGAAGGAATTCAGCTTTTAAGGTCAAAATTAGTATGTGTTTACACATGAGGGTATTGTCTTACTGTTATTACTAACTGCAAATGCATTCTTCAGTAATAATGTACTTTCAGATTTCATTTAAAAGACAGTATAAGTGTTTTAAGAGTCCTATGAATAAAATTTATAAAGGGAAGTGAGTACAAGCATGGTGACTCAGTCTCTGCTCCCACTTCTTACAGGAAATCTTCCTGCTTCAAAACATGAACACATCATCACAAGACTGGCTCTTATTTGATCATAATGAGAACAAGAAAAATGTATTTCTATTCTTTCTGATACTAACAGTTTGACTGATTTTATTTTATTTTCACTTTCCTTTAAAAAACACATAGTACACATTCATACAGATTCTCAAACCCATTTAGAGCAAGTAGGTTCTTCAGAATAATAGGTGGCCTTCAGATGATGACGCTAATCAATTGCCTATAGAAAAATGATACGTACCAGATGTTTAATCAGAAAATAAAAGATGAGAACATGTCTGTCATGTTTTATGCACTCAGAGCTTAGAGGATGATGTGAAAATAGTGCAAATATAATTTTAACAAAACTAAAACCCACTTTAGCAGACTGAAAAATCAAACATTGAAGAATCAACTATCTACCCACTTATCTAGAATCTCTATCCAAATAGACACTTTCCCTTGTAGTGAATATTTGAATTAGAAATTCACTATCCCTTAAGGCATATTTTTCTTAATATGTTCCAGAATTGCACAGTTAGACTGGTCAGTGTTCCTATTTTCCCATTCCTGCTCTCATCTCTACTTCTTTCTTCCAAGGGTCAAAATGTTGAGTCATGGTTTTGATGGCAACTGCAAATCTGAGCTGGCATACAACAGTGTGTTCACTAGGTTTCATGAGTATAAACATTAACATGTTACATAAAATGTACCATAATCGATCTAAGATGGGTTAATGTCTTTACGAGAGGTGAGATGACTTAAGTTCATTTTACATTTTGTGCATTTAGACCATCATATACATAGATGTTCTAATGCTAAATTCTTTTTTTTAATAACGCTTTTATTTAAAGAATATAAATTTCCAAAATACAGCTTATAGATGACAATGGCTTCCCCCCCCATAACTTCCCGCCCACCTGCAACCCTCCCCTTTCCCACTCCCTCTCCCCTTGCTTCACATCAAAATTCATTTTCAATTCTCTTTATATACTGATCAGTTTAGTATATATTAAGTAAAGATTTCAACAGTTTGCCCTCATATAGCAACACAAAGTGAAAAATACTGTTGGAGTACTAGTTATAATATTAATTCACAATGTATATAATGCTAAATTCTAAGTCTTCAGTATCTCATAGTGTCAAATGATCAGGAGTATGACAGAAGTTTGTAACATAGACTAACCACAATGTACCAGATGTTTCTTGCCATTTGTGATCTTGCAATAAAAATGTGCCAGATCAGAATCACAAGAATAGTATTAAAGCCATAATGTATGTTCTGCAATTTGTTAGATGCTTTCTAGCAGCAGGGAGGCCAGACATTTCTTCATTCAGCACATATTTCTTAGTTCCCATGCAGTAGTTCTCTATATGTGCTGCTAAATGTAACTGCCGTACATCAACATTGAAGGTCTTTTTGTCTTCAGGGTTTAGTTGATTCATTAACATTTTCACATTGTCAGTGTTCCAAACCCAAGAATTACTTGTGAAATAGTCAAGAAACACTATAGCTTTATGAAGACGAGTTATGGTTTTCATCATCCTTGAGCTTCTTACAGTCATCCTGAGGTGGATATCATTCAGGAATGCTGGGGCCTTATGGCTTATAGCAATCCAGTAATGATATGAGAGGTGATTGGAGGTTAGATTTACACTGGGCCATCTGAAGGCCTGTTCGAGAGGATTCATCCTGAACTTGGAAATTACATGGTATTCCACTTCACTCCAATGGGAAGACTTAGTGCTGCCTGTTGTGCAATTGTACACCATGATGTTTCTTGGTCTGTTAACTCCAGAATACTAGGCTGCCACAAGACTTGTGTTGACAGCTACATCTACAGGAACAAGATCTGCAAGGGCATTGTGCAGGCACACATTGTTTAAAGAATTCTTTTTCCTGATGCAATGAAAATACTTGGTCGGTCCATCAATCCACCCTGGAAAAGGTTCTTCCCAAAACCACGATCGATGGCATTACAATCACCGCTTTTAGCTTTGCTCCTTCTTGTTGCCCAACATATTCTGCCAATGCTTTCTCATATATGTACATATTAGGTCTATCTCCTATCAATTCTGTGTGATATCATTTACTAGACCATCATCCCTCCACTCTAAAGAATCAATCAACTTCTTGGGGTCCAAAGTAGGTGGATACTTCATCAATATGTTTTTGATTGCCATAGGCAAATGCTGTTGATACATGCATAAACACCTCCAAGTTCTTCATTTGTTGTGCAAGGAGAATAAGCTGTCTTGTAGCAATCACATTTAACAGAACGGCATCTCGTAAATTTTCATTACACCTACTGTGGCTGCTCAGTGGGAGAATCTACAATCACCTCATAGTCTTTTTCACTTAAGAGCCAGTTTAGATTGAGTGAGTTCACTGTTGATTGCTCTCATTTTCTCTCTAAAATCTGGATTCTTATCTCTCAGTTGATCACAGAGCTTGCCGCTCACTTCTTCCACTCCTTCCTGAGGGGTCCCCAGCGTCCTGCCTCACCAAAACATGCACTGAGTTCACCTTTGGGCAAGACCTCAGCAACTTCCCCAGAAGCACTTTACCTAGGAAGCCAGTAGCTCCAGTTAGGAGAACAGTATTGCCTTCAAGCTCTTCTGGTATTGAAACCATTTTGACCGTAGGCCTGAGGCTCGGACCTCACTCTCCTCTGGCCGTCCAGTGATGGCTGTGCTGCTGCCGCACTCTCCTCACTTGCTCTTCCACCACACCCAAACTACTGTGCCTGACCGGCTGCTGAAGCCATTGAACTGTTTTTTTAACCATGCATCTGTCACTCTGTTTAGACGGGAGAATCCAACCCATTGATTTTTATGGTAATTTTGCTAGGTAAGAACTTCTATTTTTGTTAATTGTTTTCCAATTGTTGTGTAGTTCCTTTTTTTTTTTTTTTTGTACGTGATTTAATGACTTAAGATGGAATGGGTACTGGTGTATTTTGACTCCTTTCTCTTACTTTTTAAAAATTTATCACAAGGCTTTTCTTTGTGGTTATCACAAAGCTTGAATGAAGTATATTATATATATACTTGTGTGATCATATACACAGGCTCTACACTTAAAATCCTTTTCCTCCCAATTTGTATTACTAATGTAGAAATTTATTTTTATATTGTGCATCTACTAACAGATTGTTTTGACTATAGTTACTTTTAGCAGAAATTATAAAACTTTTATATTTATTCTTTAACATTCATGCTAGAGTTAAAAGTGATTTAGATACCACAGTTTTAGTGTTCTGAATTTGACTATATTCTTACCTTTACAGTGAATCATGACCTTTCATAGTCTTTTGTGTTGTTAGTTGGCGTCCTTTTATTGCAACTTGAAGAACTACCTTTAGCAATGTTTGTGAAGCAAGTCTAGTATTAAAGGACTGCCTCAGGTTTTGTTTGGGAAAAATCTTTATCTTTCATTAATTTCTTTTTTTTTTTTTTTTATTTTTTGACAGGCAGAGTGGACAGTGAGAGACAGAGAGAGACAGAGAGAAAGGTCTTCCTTTGCCGTTGGTTCACCCTCCAATGGCTGCTGCAGATGGCACGCTGCGGCCGGCACACCGCGCTCATCCGATGGCAGGAGCCAGGTGCTAGGTGCTTTTACCTGGTCTCCCATGGGGTGCAGGGCCCAAGCACTTGGGCCATCCTCCACTGCACTCCCGGGTCACAGCAGAGGGCTGGCCTGGAAGAGGGGCAACCGGGACAGAATCCGGCACCCCGACCAGGACTAGAACCCGGTGTGCCGGCGCCGCAAGGCGGAGGATTAGCCTGTTGAGCCACGGCGCCGGCCTATCTTTCATTAATTTCTATATGACAACTTTCCTGGGTATACTATTCTTTGCAGGCCATTTTATTTATTCATTTTTTTCCAGTGGTGTGAGCCTCCTGGGCTCTGAGAAATACATGCTCATAGTCTTTTAGGAGTTCACTTGTGTGTGATGAGTTGCTTTTCTCTCATTGCTTTCAAAATTCTTGTTGAATTTTGAGTTTTATTATTATTATTATATATTTTGGTAACTTTTTTGATGTTAAATTTATTTTGGATTTTTTTAAGATTCATGGATTTGAATTTTATTTTCACCTCTATATTTGCCAAGTTTTTGTCATTATTTCTTTTTGTTTTTAAAGATTTCATTTATTTATTTGAGAGTTAGAGTTACAGACAGTGAGAGGGAGAGTCAGAGAGAAAGGTCTTCTGTCTGCTGGTTCACTCCCCAATTTCCCGCAATGATCGATCGGAGCTGCACCCATCCGAAGCCAGGAGCCAGGCACTTCCTCTAATCTCCCATATGGGTGCAGGGCCCAAGGACTTGAGCCATCTTCTACTGCTTTTTCAGGCCACAGCAGAGAGATGGATCGGAAGTGGAGCAGCCGAGACTTGAACTGGTGCTCATGTGGGATGCTGGCACCGCGAGTGGAGGATTAACCTACTGTGCCACAGCACAGGCCCCTTTAAAAAACTGTCTTCTATTTATTTCCCTGTGCTCCTTCTATGGCTGTCAAAATCCATATATTGATTCATTTGGTGGTGTCCCAGAAATTCCATAAAGCTTTCTTCACTGCTTTTCATTAGTTTCCTTTTTATTCCCCTGACTGGTAGTTTCAAATGAACTGTGCTCAACCACAGATTCTTCTGCCTGATTGATTCTGCTGTTGAAGCACTCAATGGAACTTTTCATTTCAATTATTTTATTCTTTAACTCCAGAACTGTGCTTGATCTTTCTTTATGGCCAAAATTTCTTTAATGAATGTCTAATTTTGTTCATGTACTGCTCTCCTAAATTAGTTTACTTATTTACATTCTCTTGTAGCTCACTGAACTTCTTTAAGGCATTTCTTTTGAGTTCTTTGTCAGGTAATTTGTAGATCTACATTTTTTTAGGGTTGTTTATTAGTGCTTTATTCCTTATATGGTCATGTTTCCTGAATTATTTGTGGTCCTTGTGCCTTTCATTAGGTCTATACATTTGAATAATCAGGCACCTCTTCCAGTCTTCAAAGGCTGGCTTCAGCAGATAAATTCCTTCACCATTTTGCCTGTCCAGATTCTGGGTGTGCTTACTGGCAGGGTTCATGGACAGCCCTGCTGTTGGAATACTCAGCTGGGTTATCCTTATTCCTTATTTGGTGGGTAGCCTTGGTGTCTGGGTCAATGGGTGCAGGCTTAGAGCCTGGTTCCATAGGAATAGTACTGGATCTTGTTGATTCAAAGGTTGAGATGACTGGGATGCCCCAGGTGACTGGATCTATGGGGAATGAGTCTTAAGCCTGGGTCTATGGGAGCTGAGCTGATACTAGATAGACCTGTCATCTGAATCCACAGGAATGGATTCAGATGAATCTGCCTGGGTCCTTGGTGATCAGCCTGTTGCCTGAGTTATAGGGAAAGGCTTGGTGCTGGGGGATGGGAGTGGCTGGAGCCTGGGTTCCCAGAGAGTGTCATGGAGGCTGGAGAGGCCCTGGAGCCTGGCACCATGTGGGCTGGCCTGGTGCCTGAGGTGGGCTCAGGGCCTGGTTCTATGTGGGCTGGCTTGGCATTGGGGTTCACTAGGGGTAAGCCTGGTACTGATGTCCACAGTAAAGTTGGATGCTCATTTCACTTGTTCTCATCCTTACAGAGAATTTCCCTTTCTGCTCTGTGCTGTGAGCTTGTGGGAGGAACTAACTTGGATAATGTGAAGCTGTCCCTCCTCTGCTCTTTAATGACTTTTTTTTTTTTTCACTTTTACTCTGGTGCCTAATCTCTCATCTGTATTCCTTAACTTTTATGAAAGTACATTTTTCTGTGGGTGATTGTTCAAAATATTTGTGTGCTAGGGATCACTGGAAACTTTTATTCTGCTCTCCTGGTTATTGGCACTCTTGATGTACAACTTTTTTGTGAAATGATGGGGAAGACCTACTGGCTACAGAATATTGGGAGACCATGTGGTCTCACTGGTTGGGCTTCTTTTTATTTAAAAGCCTCTGTGTTTTTCTGTTTCTTATTATGAACATCTATGCAGCACTTGTCAGAACTCATCAAGTGGACCATGACATGGAAAGGACTCTGTAGCTGAGTTTGACAGTCCACTTCTTATTTTTGTCCAGAGAAGTTCCTCCCTCTCCATTCTGGTGAGAAAGAAAACATTGGGCTTATGATCTGTAATGGCAACATGCTTTCAAATAGTGAAAAGAGATGGAGAGATAGAGAATTATTTTCCACTTCTATTTGTGTGTCTTTTTTCCTACTTTTTAAAAAATTTTATTTAAGTTATACTAGTTTCATGGATTTTTATATATATAGATTTAGGTCAATTGTATTTCTAATGAGGGAAAAACAATCTAGCAAAGGTCTTTCAACTCTCTCCACCAAGGAGTCTCCATTTTTATGTAAATTGCATTTATGTAATGAGATTTATTCTCTATGTTCTCTTCCAGACTCTGCTATGATTTGTCTCATTTAAGATATAGAAAAAATGAAAAGGAAAATATCATTATGTACAGGAGGAACAGCAATGATTTTTTCTGTTCTTGATCACAAAAATAGTATAGATGCATATCAGTGACATGCAGAGCAGACACTCAATGTGTGGATTTAATGGATAATTAGAAGTAAATGTAAAGTTTGAATTATATCCTAATAAAGCTGCTTATCTTTGTAGCATTTATTCTTCCAGATTTTTCAACCACTTTGGATTTATTTCATGTTGACCTTCAGTCAAGAGGCACATCTTTTAGACATTTGTCTCTGTTTTAATCTTGTGACAGGCTATGTTATTCCTGAAAGATGCCCATATTGTTATAATGTATGAGATAGGATTTGTATTGGAATAACACAGGACTAAATGTCTCTGCTAATCAGTAATCAGAGTCTGGTACTTATGTCACATAGCTTCCTCCTTTTATGAAGGCACAGTACTGTCATAAACATCTTTTATTCTGTTACCTTTTCTTAGCAATAAGTTGAGGAGATATAACTTTCTTTTCACTGTGTTGTGATCACAGTATTGATTGTGCTGGTGGTAACCGGAAGAGCAGGGGCGTGGGGATGACAACAGAAAGACCTCTCTGAAGTCAGGACACAGAGCAGAACCCCGAAGAAGCTAGCTTTAGCAGTTTTCTCTTTGTGATCACTAGACTTGGATGGATTTGAAAGTTGGATATTTACAACTTTATAGACACTCTTCTAGGAACCTAGTTCTTAGGGACACATTGAACTTGCCTAAGAAGAAACATTTAAAACATTTGAAATACACCTTGATAAGTACAAATGAATCTCATGTGTTCACTAAGATGATCTGTCACAGAGTGTACCTGAAACTCTAAGGTGAGCAGTGTGTTCTAGTAGCTGGAATATATTACAGATACATTACAAGCAAGGCTTAGAAACAAATGAACAAAAAGTGACTTCTCAGGTCTATGAATAATTTTGTCTCCAGTATCCTTTGGAAGGAAAAGAAGTCCCTAATGGTAAAGAACCTCTTGGAAATTACTAAGAGTCTTGGGAGCCTGCACAGAAATGACGATCTCCCATCATTAATGCTAAATGTATGCAGCAGGAAGACAAGAAAGACCGATCCACCTGGTGAGGAGTCACTCTGTTCTCCCAGTTGGCTGCTGCTGGAGTTTGTAAATTTGTGCTTTATGTGGAAGTAACTCAGTAAGTTGTGTAAGCAGACAGAGACCTCTGAAAGGAAACTACTCTACCCTGTGGTCAAGGCATTTTGTTTCATTTTGTACCAACTGTTCTTTTTCTTTGATCATGGACAAGCATTTCTCGTGGGTATATCCTGCCTCTGATGGCTCTGGTGAGACTTTTGGCAGAGGAACAGTGAGTGGAGTCAGAGTGCCTGGGTTACTTCAGTGAGCGTGAACAGGAGTTCTAGTAACTGAGAGTTGTATTACAATCATACTTTAGCCACATGAAATCTACACCCGCTAAGGCTCCTAGGAAGTACAACGCTACACTCTGTTGCATGTAATAAACATTGGCAATAGCTAAGAAAGCCTCCCTAGTTATAGTTAACATCTGGAATGCTTATGTAAAGAGCAAATTAAAATTTTCTGCACCATGAAACTCCTCTAATAACTCTCTTCAGAGGAATTAGGTCCAGAAAGTCCATTTCTCAAAAGGAGAAATTTTGTGCAAAAGTGAGTATTATGTACTAGTGAAGTTGAGGATGGGCTTGGCTGTATTGTATCATGATCCAGGAAAGAGAGAATCAGATGGGCCTGGGTCTGCACTGTCATAAAGGAGATAAGCATCTGTTCCACCTAAGCCTTAGTTTCCAAACCTGTATACATGATTTTGTTGTGAGCATTCATTGGGATTAAAAATACATCCATGATAGTGTGAGACATAGAACATGCAGATAGTCAACTGTGGCTACAATTATGGAAACAAAGAATGAAGCAAGCACATCCTAGGTTAAGAAAACGTTCTGGCTACCATGAAGCTTATGATTTAGAACTGTGACTCCTGTGTATCTGTAAGTGTCTAATGTCCTGTTGGCAAAACACATGGTGAAGTATTACTCAGGGATGCAGCAGCCTGCAGGATGAGGAGAAATCACAGGGGGAGGCCTGAAGGACTGGGAAGTTCACTTGGAACAAAAGCAGACAACAGAGCAGGATAGCTTTGTGGAGTCACGGAGGTTGAAGTGACCAAGTGGGACTATATATTAAGCCCCAGTGATGAGACCAAGTGGAAACATGAGAAGGAACAGTTAACAGTGGGATTATTTTCTGTTATTTTTAAAAAACATTTATTTATTTATTTGTAAGTCAGAATTACACAGAGAGAGAAGGAGAGGTAGAGAGAGAGAGAGAAAGGTCTTCTATCCGATGGTTTACTCCTCCATTGGCCACAATGGCCAGAGCTGCACTGATCTGAAGCCAGGAGCCAGGAGCCTCCTCTGGGTCTCCCATGTGAGTGCAGAGGCCCAAGGACTTGGGCCATCTATTGCTTTTCCAGGCCACAGCAGAGAGCTGGATCGGAAGTGGAGCAGCCGAGACTTGAACTGGTGCCCATATGGGATGCTGGCACTGCAGGCAGCGGCTTTACCTGCTATGCCACAGAACTGGCCCCTCTGTTATGTTTACAACCTGCTGACAGTAGGTGTAAGTGGTTTAAGTTATTCAGGACTTAATAGACCTGTGGAAATATTAAAGTCGCCCTCCTAGATAATCCCCAGGAAGCACGGTGTTGGGCTGCTGATCTGGCACATGTGGATTTCCTCTGGTAGGGGACAATGCAAGTTCTTCCGCTCATCAATGGGCCTCGCTCATTGTGGAGTTTGACAGGGATTTACTCCATCCCCAGCCTGACTTGACATAAGCCAAGCAGGAAAACCCTGTTCTTCTCATCATTCTATGGCTGTTTCTATTTAAGCCAGTTCCTGCATGATGTTTCTTGGCTAGCGAAACTAATTTGGGGTAGCCTAGTTACTGAAAATCTAAGGACATCTATTCAATGACTGTCAGTATCAAGTCCATCTGTGTCTAGTGAGATGGAGAAATGGCAGTTAATTTCCTATGGCCATGGCCAGCTGGCTATAAGGTGGGGCTGACTGTGAGGAACACTATCTTCTTTATGACAGCAGATTAGAGATCAACTCTGAAGCTTACCCTGATTCTGAACTTTCCAATGCTATAGGCTAATACATTTCTGCACTATTTAATGCAGCTTGACATTCGTATACAATCGCAATTGTGAACATATCTTAATGCTCCCAGTGGGTGTGTTTTTCTAAGCAGACAAGATCTCAGGGACTATATCTACCCAATGCATCTGAGAGTTCTGGTTTACACTAATGGACCACTGGTAGGGCTGTCTCAAAGAGAAATGAAGAGGCACGCTGCCCAGGGTTGAAGAAGTTGTAGGGGGAAAAAAACCCTCACTTTTGCAAAGATGGCAGCTAGTTCAAGGGCTTAGTAAGGAACTTGATTTTGGTAATACACCAAAGCAAAAGAGCAACAACTATAACTATTTGTGAGGAAAAGAAAAGGTATTTTAATATCTGGTTTTATATCTAACTCTATCTATCTATCAGCTATATCTACCTACCTATCTATTGTACATAGAGACAGAATGAAAGAGCTCCTAAACATTGGTCCACTCCCAAAATGCACTCAACAGCCAGAGGGTTGAAGCCGAGAGCCTTGATATTTATATGAGTCTCTCATGTGGGTGGCAGGAGCCCAACGTCCTGAGTCATCAGAGCTGCATCCCAGGTTTTGCCTTAGCAGGAAGCTGCAGTCAGGATTGAAGGCCTCTAGAAATCCAGCCTAGGCACTCAGATGTGGGGCGCTGGCATGCTAGTGTCTTAGCTGCAAGGCCAAATGCCTGCCCTTGGCCTTGCAGTTTTAAACTGTAATCCCCTATTTTTCACCAAAGTTTCTGTATAGTGCTTCAAACACAAAAGCCTTGGAGTTTTGGTGTCACAAAAGGAATACTTTCGAGTTTTACCTCTGGGTTGACATGGTGCAAAATAAGATTAAAATGATCCACAGGCTGAAACAGCAGCTCAGAGCCAGAGCTGAATTGAATCATGAGATCCCACCCCTTTGAATGCTTGCAGTGATGAGCTCGCTCCCCACGGACAGGTGCACCGTGCAGAGTCAAGCCTACCTTATTGGACTGACCAAAGACAGGTTTGTTTGTTTTTGGTGAAAACATTTGGGTTACATACATTTCAGTGTACATATTTTTCAACTTAAATGGATACCAATTTCCAGTTTCAATTTAGAGTTGGCAAGAAATATTATTAAAATTAAAACTAGCAATTTTTAAAATATTTATTTGTTTATTTGAAAGGCAGAGTTACAGAGAAGCAGAGAGAGGTCTTCCATCTGTTGGTTCACTCCCCAGATGGCAGCAAAAGCTGGAACAGAGCTGATCTGAAGCCAGGAGCTTCTTCTGGGTTCCCCCTGCACCTGCATGGGCCCAAGGACTTGGGCCATCTTCTACTGCTTTCCCAGTTCATAGCAGAGAGCTGGATTGGAAGTGGAACAGCCAGAACTCAAACTAGCGCCCGTATGGGATGCCGGCACTGCAGGTGGCAGCTTGACCTGCT
This sequence comes from Sylvilagus floridanus, assembly GCA_949820135.1. Lineage (NCBI taxonomy): Eukaryota > Metazoa > Chordata > Mammalia > Lagomorpha > Leporidae > Sylvilagus > Sylvilagus floridanus. Next base: position 19,918,480 of record OX463238.1, on the reverse strand, counting down.
ATGCCACAGTGCCAGCCCTGCAATGTTGTTTTTAAATACTTTATCAGTCATGCTGTTGTTCTTAAACCTTGTGACTTATGGTGTGGATGGCACACGTTGCCTTGTATAGGGGATACACATTTGTCTGTGTTCTCATTCTGACTGTAAGCCCAATTTCTGTGTTTCATATTGAGGAAAGAAGCTACTGCTTTGTGATCCTAACCCTCTGAAATTGGGTTTACATCATGCTAGAAGTAACTGAATTTATTCTGTTAAGTATAAGAGGGCTAGTTTTTAACTAGAACCAAAAAGTCAGAAAAGGGAGATGTCAGAGTTTCAAAGTACAGCTTTTCAAATTTATTTTTAGGTTTGATAAAGAAAAGAGAAGTCAACTATAATTTGCTATAGAAAAGAGAAACCAACTCTTTTTTTTTTACATTATTGACATGACACAATGTATTTTTCCATAGCAAAATGTACGTTAAAATAGAAATGAAAGTTATTTATTAAGCAAGTCCAAATTTAGACATTGTAGCAGGAAATAAAGAAAAAAAGAGACAAGACTAAGCCCTGGTTATAGGTAGTCCAGGCCGAAAAAGTACTCAAATTTCTTTTATGCAATCAGGATTGTACTCTGGGTGCTACAAGGGTGGTGTGAGTGGTAAACTGAGGCCAGAGGGTGGTCCCATCTTGTCACCAGAGCCAGCCTGAAGCTGCTTCTCTCATTATTTCTAGTACCTTTGGACTCTTCTGCCTGATCCACAAGCCACTTCGCCCTGATGGGTGGAGAGAGTGGAAGGCAGGCAAGAGACTGAACACCACACAGAGATGGATTAAACAAGTGTTACTGCATCCATTCAAGGACTCTAGTGAGCCTCTGAAATCCAAATCCCCAAAAGAAATCCAATCCCCAAAAAAGCCAGGGAGTCAAACCTGTGGGTCTGGAACTCAATCTGGGAACTCAATAAATAGAAAAGGCTAAAATAATAATGTAGAGAACATTTGTGTCCAAAGCACAGATATTAATTAATTTTGTTTATTTTAAAATTTTTATTAATGCAAAAAGAACAAATTTAATGTATTTCATAGATACAATTTGTTTTAAATTTTTTATTTTATTCATTTGAAAGAGTTACAGAGAGGGAGGGAGGAGCCAAGATCTTCATGTACTAGTTCACTCCCCAGTGGCCCCAGTGCACAGCTGAGCCAGGCCAAACCCAGGAGTAAGGAGCTTCTTCTGGGTCTTCCACATGGATGCAGAGGACCCTGCTCTTGGGCCATCTTCTGCTGCTTTCCCAGATGCATTACCAGGGTGCTGGACTGGAAGTGCAGTGGCCAGGACTTAAATCGGCACCATGTGGCATGCCAGCATTGCAGGTGGCAGCTTTACCTGCTGCACCACAGTGCCAGCCCACATGGATACAGTTATAAGATATCCATACTTACCCCCTTCTTGCTCCCCTTTTCTCCCTCATCCCACCCTCCTTCATTCCTCTCTTTCTTCCTTTAATGAGAATATTTTCTTTTTTTTCTGATTTTGGAATTAAGATGATGCTGGCCTTATGGAAGGAGTTTAGGAGGATTCCCTTCCTTTCAGTTGTTTCGAATAGTTTAAGAGGAATTGAGATTAGTTCTTATTTAAGTGTTTGGTAGAATTTAGCATTGAAGTCATCTGGTCTGGGCTTTTCTTTGTTGGGAGGGTCTTTATAATTGACTCATTCTCCATCTTGGTTATTATTCTATTTAGATTTTCTATGTCTTCATGCCTCTATTGTGGTAAATTGTGTGTCTCCAAAAATTATACATTTCTTCTAGGTTTTCCAATTTGTTGGCATAAAGTTACCTGCAATAGTTTATGATTTTTTTTTTATTTCAGTGGCATCAATTTTAACAACTCTTTTTTTATTTGCAATTTTATTTACTTGGTTCTTCTCCCTCCCCCCTTTTTTTGGTTAGTTGGGCCAGTGGTTTATGGATTTTGTCTGTCTATTTATTTATTTAAACAGACCAGCTCTTTATTCCTCTGCTCTTTTTATAATTTTATTTTTATTAATGTTTCAATTTCTTCTCTAATTTTAATTATTTCTTTCCTCCTACCAATTTTGAGTTTTGTTTGTTCTTTTTTTTCCCCCCCACGAGGAGGCGGGCAGTTCATTGGCCCGCGCCCCGGCCCCTCTCTGTCCAGCACCCGCTGCAGCCACAGGTCCGCGCCATCTCCGGCCGCAGGAAGCACCAGGCGACCAGCAGCGTGAGCGACGGGCTCACGGGCAGCACCTTCCACCACGGCCGCTGCCGCTGCGGCCCGGCGACTGCGCCACCGTCCAGCGGGACGGGCTGGCCCTGCTGCGGGAGAACCGGAGGGGCGGCCAGGCGCGCCCTCGCCCCCGCCCCCGCCCCCACCCCCGCCCTCGCCACCCTGGGCCGCGGAGGGGCCGAGCCCGCAGACCGGGCGGAGTGCAGGCTTCGGCTCGCCCGGCCCACCAGCCTCATTGTCCTGCCGCCAGTGCACCCTGCACGCGGCTCATCTGTTCCTGTTTTTATAAGCCTTGAGATGTGTTGTTAGATTATTTATCTCGTTCAGATTTCTCGATGTAGAAACTAATTGCTATAAACTTTCCTCTTAACACTGCTTTTTCTGTATCCCATAGGTTTTGATGTGTTGTGTTGTCATCTTCATTTGTCTCAAGAGATTTTTAAATTCCAATTTGGATTTCTTCTATGATCCACTGTTCATTCAGGAGCATGTTGTTCAGTCTCCATGTGTCTGTATATTTTCTAGAGCTTCTTTTTTTACATTTAAAAAATTAAATTAGCTTTTTTAATAGATTCAGTGTACTTTGTAGATATAATTCTAAGAAAATATAATAGGTTGGCGCCGCGGCTCACTAGGCTAATCCTCCACCTGCAGCACTGGTACTCCAGGTTCTATTCCCGGTTGGGGTGCCGGATTCTGTCCTGGTTGCTCCCCTTCCAGTCTAGCTCTCTGCTGTGGCCCGGGAGTGCAGTGGAGGATGGCCCAAGTGCTTGGGCCCTGTACCTGCATTGGCGACCAGGAGAAGCACCTGTCTCCTGGTTTCAGATCAGCACAGCACCGGCTGCAGCGGCCATTGGAGAGTGAACCAATGGAAAAGGAAGACCTTTCTCTTTGTCTCTCTCTCTCACTGTCCACTCTGCCTGTCAAAAAAGAAAAAAAAAAAGAAAACATAACATCGCCTTCCTTCCTCTCTCCCTCCATCCCCTTCTCTCCTTTCTCCTTTTCCTTCTCCATTTCCTTTTTTAGTTTTTGAGGTATATATTTAAAATTTATGGTACAATAAAAAGTCTTAATACTTCGCTGAATAAGAAATTTAACAAGTGAAAAGCAAAAAGTACTTAGTTTACTGGGAATATAGACACGGACTTTAAATAATAAGTAAATGGAAAATGACCATTTTACCCAAATACAGTAAATTTTAAAGTAATCACAGAGCATTAAAACTATAGTAGTGTAACATTCTTAACCATTGATTTCACAAAGGTATAAAACAAGGTTTTACAAAACTGTATTTGTAGCAACACTAATACACACAGACATTTCTTTCTTTTTTTGTTATTTTGAAATTTTAGCTCCCACATATAAGTGAGAACATGTGGTATTTATCTTTCTGGGTCTGGCTTATTTCACTCAATGTAATGTCCTCCAGTTGCGTCCATTTTGCTGCAAATGGTAGAATTTCATTCTTCTTTTATAGCTAAATACTATTCAACTGTATATATAATATATATATTATATATGTAGTCTATATATATACAATTGTATATATATACACCACATTTTCTTTATGCATTCATCTGATGATGGACACCTTGGTTGATTCCAGATTTTGGCTATTGTGAACAGTGCTGCTATGAACATGGTGGTGCAGGTATCTCTTTGATTCATTGGTTCAAGTCTTCTGGGTATATGCACACTAGTGGGATTGTTGGATCATAACGGCAAATCTATTCCTAGTGTTCTGAGAAATCTCTGTACAGTTTTCCACAGTGGCTGCACTCATTTACATTTCTGCCAACAGTGTGTAAGTGTTCCCTTTGTCCACATCTTCACCAGCCTTTGTTACTCTCAGGGTTCTGGATTTTAGCCATTCTGACAGGTGTGAGGTGATATCTCATTGCTTTTGATTTGCATTTCCTTGACTGCTAGTGATGTGAGAATTATTTTCGTATGTTTGTTGGCCTTTTGTATTTCATCTTTTAAGAACTACCTGTTGAAGTCTGTTGCCCATTTCTCAACTAGATTGGTTTATTTTTGTTCTTGAGTTTTTTAAGTTGCTAATATATTTGGGATATTAATCCTTTGTCAGTTAGGAGGTTTGTAAATATTTTTCACAATCTGTTGGATGTCTCTCTCTTTTTTTTAATTTGACAGATGGAGTTAGACAGTGAGAGAAAGAGAGAGACAGAGAGAAAGGTCTTCCTTCTGTTGGTTCACTCCCCAAATGGCCGCCACGGCCAGTGCTGCGTTGATCTGAAACCAGGAGCCAGGTGCTTCTTCCCACACTCCCATGCGGGTGCAGGGGCCCAAGCACTTGGGCCATCCTCCACTGCCCTCCCAGGCTGGACTGGGAGAGGAGCAACCAGGACTAGAACCCAGCAGCCATATAGGATTCTGGGCACTGCAAGCAGAAGGTTAACCTTGGTGCCGAGGGAGAAAGGCATGGCTGCCCCCCTTGCCCTCCTGGCAGGCCCGAGTGATTCGGGGGCTCATGGAAGCAGTTTCTGTGGCTCTAGAACTGTGTGATACAGAGGAACCCTTCTGCAGGTCCTTCGAAGAGAGTCTGACTGGTGCTGTGACTTATAATACCAACAGCAACAGCCCTAGTCCTAGGATTAGAGGATGTGAACTGGACTGTGTTCAGTCCTCTGAGGTGACTATAAGATACAGCAGATATTTTACCTGGAGGGTCTGGATCCAGAGAGTGGAACTCAGGAAGGTTCTTCCTTCTGTCCCCCAGGTAGATTCCAGTGGCACAAGATATTTAGAATTTTGAATTGTTAAAGCTTGTATAGCAGGGTACAGTGATGTCATTACCTAGATCTCTCAGGGTAGGAGTGGATTTTTTATGGACTGCTTCTGGTGTTAGCCCCCAGGAGCTTGGGCGAATCCCCCAGCTCGTGTAGAACATAGCTCTGAGGCTAATACCCCCAAACTACCACAGTTGCAGGATGTAGGGAATCTGTCCTACAGAGATAATCTGTCCGAGAGAGAGAGAGAGAAAGAGAGAGAGAGAGAGAAAGATAGAGATCTTCCATCTGATTGTTCAATCCCTAAATGGCTGCAATGGCTGGAGCTTGGCTGATCAGCAGCCAGGAGTTTCTTCCGGGTCTCCCACAAGGGTGCAGGGGCCCAAGCACTTGGGCCATCTTCTTCTGCTTTCCCAGCTGAGAGCTGGAAGCAGAGTGGGCAGCCGGGGTTCCAATCAGCACTTCAGGCAGGGGTTTTACTCACTATGACACAGTGCTGGTCCCTATCAATGGTATTTTCAACACTTCCAAATTTAAAATATTAGTGTCTGAATCATTTCCTGGCTTCCAGGGTGGGTGATGTCATGAGTTGGAAGATCAGAGAACAGCAGACACTTGGAGTCTTGCAGCAACATAGCTGCCTCCCAGAACCTTGCTCCACCAACTAATTGATTTTTTAAAAAGTACAGTATGAAAACATATCAGCATATGACCAGTAATTTTCTTTGAGGTGCTGAGAATGTAATTTTAAAAATAAAATTCTTTATTTGTTGTTTTTATATTCTTAATGGTTTCTTCATTGAAATAAGTATTGGTTCTGTATTCAGCAAAATATGTAAATGCCATTTGGTTGAATAAAGGATATTGAGGATAATTATATATTATTTGAAAAGACAACCAACCTTAGGCTCACCTAAATCAGAAAATAGACACACATTCCACATATGTATTTCCAATCTTGGACAGGGTCTTTCTTTTTTAAAAGATTTATTTATTTAATTATTTGATAGGGACAGAGAAAGAGAGGGAGACAGGAGAGAGAGAGAGAGAGAGAGAGAGAGAGAGAGAGAGAGAGAGAGAGAGAGGGAGAAAGAGAGAGATTCCATCCACTGTTTCACTTCCCAGATGACTACAATGGCCAGGGCTGTGCCATGCCAAAATCAGGAACTGGGACATTCATCTGGGTCTCCCACACGGGTGGCAGGGGCCCAAGCACTTGGGCCACCTTCCACTGCTTTTCCTAGGTCATTAGCAGGGAGTTGGATTGGATTGGAAGTGGAGCAGCCGGGACCTAACCTGGCACCAACATGCTGAAGCCACAATGGTGGCCTCTTTTTATCATAGCGTTTTTGTCTTGCTTTCAAATGAAAATAAAACTGGCCTCATAAAATGTGTTGTCTCCAAGTGATATGCAGTTTCACAGTCTGTGCAATGACAGCTGCTCTTAGGGTGCTGGAATGAAAAAGTGTGGAATGCATTAGGTTTGTCCAGAGGAGGAGAACCAGTGGCATATTATAAGGAATTGCCTCATGCAATTATTAGAAGCTGAGAAGTTTTTCTGTCTGCCACCCGTAAGTGGAAGCTACAGGAAGGCTGGTGGCATAGTTTGAAGACTGGAGAGCTAGAAGGCCAAATGGGCAAAGGGTGACCAAAGTCGCAGCTCCTCTGGTCAGGCAAAGGGAGAGCCAGTCCCTCAGTCCTCCACTTTCTTGTTCTCTTCAGAGCCTCCGTGGAGTGGGTGATGCCTGTCAACAGCGGAGAGGAGGGCCATCAGCTTTCCTCAGTCCACAGACCAAATGTGGGCCTCTTCCAGAAACGTCTTCACAGGCACACTTAGGATCACGCCCACCGGGTTTCTCTCTGCTGTTTTCTTCAGGGCTTATGGAGTAGGAGAGGCCAGCAACACTGGATGTTCTCCATCGTGGTTGGCTTAGAAACCTGCACGTTCTTTTAAAGTGCTAATCGCTACACTAAAACCATTATACATGCACTATTGCACTTGGTAGTAATTATTTCTATTTCGGTAAACATGAAGCAAGATTTTATCCTAAGCCAGAAACCTGCAATCACCTTTGATGCTGCAATTCATGTACGAATAGTCATTAAATCTCACTGGCTTCACAGAGAGGTGGCAGGGTGGTGATTTGGGACAGTGGCTAGCATGTCTAACTGTCTTGGTTTGAATTCTAGTTCCTCTACTTATTAGTTCTTTATGCTGGCAGGCTCACCTAAATCTTTTCTAGCTCAATTTCTGGAACTACTCCATGGGAACAATACTGTCAATGACAGTGAGTCTTATGGAGCTTGTTTTAGGCACTGAGCTAATACATAAAAGGCAGTTAGAATAGGGCGTGGCACACTGCAAAGCTTGAGCTGTTGATCCCATTCTCCAAGATATTTTTGAATGCATTTATTTTCCATCATCATCATCCTGCTCCAAGAGAAAATCTGAAACCTTTAAAACCATATTATCCTATGCTCCAAGAACCAAAAAAAAAAAAAAAAGCTTTAAAAATGTTCCAGATAAAAAGTAGATTTTAAGTAATTTTTGCAGCACATTTCAAGCTTTAGGATGAAATTAACAATGTCTAAAGGAAAATTTAAAGGTAGCAGAAGGTCAACATCGCCTTTCAATGGCTCTCAGACTTCGTGGTGACACACAGAACCAGCTAAATCAGTGATCCTAGGGCCAAGGGCTGAGGCTAGGAATCTACAATTTTAACAAGCATACCTCATCATTTGGATGCAGATGTTTCTAGAAGTGACCTCCAAAATCAATGCTGCTTCTCTACCAGGATGACACAAGTTGACCACAGAGGCTACATCACATGGGAAGTTGAATTCTTTTGTTGTTTTATGAGGAGGACCTTTTATAACATCACCTCCTGTCTAAGGACACAGAAATGGCCCCAATGACTCCAGCATTAGCATCTGTTTTTCCCAGTAACTTGCAGTGCTTGGCCTGGCGGGACATAATCTGTCCATAAGTAATGCTAACCTTCTGCAGCTCCTTCTGAATTGGGAGCAGTGTACATTTTGTCCCCGATTGCACACCCAGGGCTGTTATTAGCAGTCTCTTGGCTTTTGTTGCTTATCACTCTCACCAGCTTCACCCTGCCTGGTGTTGCAAGTGGCGTTTCAGACCCTGATGTGACTTACTGTTTCTCTCCGTAAATGCACTATCCACATTGCGTTCTGCTCTGAAGGACGGAAGGTGGATCAGGGTCAGGAGAGCAGAGCTAGCTGGCTTTCCACTCACTCTTAGGCTGATTTCTCATTAGTCAACTAATGGGCTGCTGCCACACAAAATGACGTTGTTGGTACCATGCAGAATTTTACTCTTTTCTTTTCTTCTAGTCTGCCTTCCTTCTCTTGTTGTCTATTCCCATAAACTTGAATTTGAAACCTCAAAATTGTGATAATAAGCTGAAAGTGTGCTTCCAGTATGTCACAATTTTGAGTGCATTTGACACTGGATAAGTGTGGCTTAAATCGTAAATCTGACACTTGTTATTAGGTTAGGATCCTTTTTTGGGTTCAGTAGCCAGATGGCAAGATTGCTAAAAATCTTGTTTAATGAAATTCCAGTTTGAAGGATGTCATATTTAGTTTTCATGTTTTCAGATTTTTTTAACACAGTCTGAAGCTCTCTGGCAGTACCTTCAAGGATGTTTGACATCATAAATACAGCTGCCATAAATGCAGTCTGCCAAGCGTAGCACATTATAAACACCTTGGCTGTTGGATTCACTTCCTGCCATATCCTGTGGGTTACAGTAGCCAGTGTGTTCCCCACAGTCCTCAGCAAGAACTTGGCAGATTGAGACAGTCCTGTTTTGCTGAAGGGATTCATTTTGACAGCAAGTGATGGAAATATCCTCATACGTGTCTAATAAAGCCAGATTCAGTATAGAGGCATGGGAATTTCAGAGACTTGGATAAGGCAAACAGAAAACAAATTACCTCCCCACCCTTAAAAGTCTGAAGTAGCTAACATTGCCATACAGTTAAGAAAATAGCTTGTAAGAAATACAGGGAGTTGTAGTGATTTGAGAGAAAGTGTCTGTTCTACTTCACAACTTTCACAAAATCTTGTTTATAAGATTTCCTTTCGATTTCAGTAACTGGATTTTTATTATCAACTCTTTGTTATCTAAAAATTTTTTTATATTGAGACCTTATTATCAAGATTTAGCTAAGAATTCATGGACACTTTTTGAATGTTCTATCTTTGGGTTATTAAGTTAATTCTATAACATTGAATTCCAATTCTCTGTAATGGGTAGTGTTTCTATTCTCTGATTTTGGATTTTTTAATGATTTACATATTTGAAAGAGTGACACAGAGAGAGGGAGACTCAGAGAAAGAGAGAGCAAGTACCAGTTATAGTATTAATTCACAATGTATAGTACGTTAAGGACAGAGATCCTACATGATATATATATTTTTAAATTGATTAATTTTCTATGCAATTTTCAATTTAACACCAAGATTTTTTAATCATTTGCAATTATCTTTATATACAGAAGATCAATTCAGTATATACTATGTAAAGATTTCATCAGTTTGCACCCACACAGAAACACCAAGTGTAAAAATACTGTTTCAGTACTAGTAATAGCATTATTTCACATTGGATAACACATTAAGGACAGATAATATATACTAAACTGACCTTCTGTATATAAAGAGAATTGAAAATGAATCTTGATGTGAACGGAAGGGGAGAGGGAGTGGGAAAGGGGAGGGTTGCGGGTGGGAGGGAAGTTATGGGGGGGGAAGCCATTGTAATCTATAAGCTGGTTTTTGGAAATTTATATTCTTTAAATAAAAGCGTTATTAAAAAAATAAAAAAAAGAAAGAGAGAGCAAGAGAAATCTTTCATCCACTGATTCGTGCCCCAAATGCCTACAACAGCCAGGGCTGGTCCAGGCTGAAGACAGGAGACTGGAACTCCATCTGCATTTTTCACATGGGTGACTGGGACTCTAGTGCCCAAGCCATCATCAGCTGCCTTCCCAGGTGCAGAGTAGCCAGGACTGGAACCAGGTCTGTCAATTGGTGCTTGACCCACTGCCTCACAAAGTTCATCCTTGGACATTAGTTTTTACCTGCTTAAGATGAAAGTTTTAAATCTGATGGAGCTTCAATGCATTTTAAGATAAATGGATGTTTTATTGGCTTCAGAAATAAACACTATGATGAAATATTCAGGTTATGTTGTTATACTGATCAATTAAACTGGGTGCAGTCAATTTAGTTTACAAAATGAATGAAGATCTAATAAATTAGGGATGAGCTAATATTTTAATGAAACAATATAGCCTAAAATATCTGCATATATAATGCATTAAACTAATGATAGCTCAATCTTGCTATTAATTATTAACTACAATTGCCTTGTATTTATATAGCACTTGGTTTTTTCAAAGTTATCTCTTAAGAATTTGAGATTTGCAGTTTGAATATTATCAGAGACAAATATTAAAGAGCACCATATGGTTAAATAGCCTCCATCTTCCAGTTTCCAGTACAGCATGCTGGGAGCTTAGATGTCACCACTTCATCCTAACAAGTAAAAAGTGGAATGATCAGAATAATCAACAAATCTTAGATCTATCAGGGAGGTGAGGTCGCAAGGCAAATGACTGTCCCCAGGACTTGGGAGACAGGTGCGTCCAGAGAATCACAACTGACTAAAGCCAAACAGATGGGCAGAAACCTCTTTGGGAACCAGTGTCAGGACAGAAAAACCCAGACTGTGCCTGATGAGTGTCTGGAGGCTCAGTGTGGATGGACTAAGGGTTAAAACTCCAGGTATCCAGCTGATCCCTGAACGTTGCTGAGTTTTCCCTTCAGGAGTCCAAGCTAGTTCTCAGTTCCTATTGGAGAAAAATTTACTTGTGTTTCAGCAGACCAAGGTGGAAGGAGAACCATTTTGAAACACACCAGGGCATTCTTAACAAAGCCTTCTCTCCTTGTCACTGCTTTTCCAAAGCCTTCTTATCTGCTGGGTTTACCAGAGCCTAAGCTGCCTGTGGAGAGGGAAATACTGGGTTACAGCCCTGGCTACCCTTGGGCCTCAGGGGAGAAGTCATCTCTGAGAAGCATTTATAAAGTTATCCTTTTTTATTTTTATTTTTTATTTATTTATTTTTGACAGGCAGAGTGGACAGTGAGAGAGAGAGACAGACAGAAAGGTCTTCCTTTTGCCGTTGGTTCACCCTCCAATGGCTGCCGCGGCTGGCACGCTGCGGCCGGCGCACCGCGCTCATCCGATGGCAGGAGCCAGGCGCTAGGTGCTTTTTCCTGGTCTCCCATGGGGTGCAGGGCCCAAGCACTTGGGCCATCCTCCACTGCACTCCTGGGCCACAGCAGAGGGCTGGCCTGGAAGAGGGACAACCGGACAGAATCTGGCGCCCCGACCGGGACTAGAACCCGGTGTGCCGGCGCCACAAGGCGGAGGATTAGCCTGTTGAGCCACGGCACCGGCCAAAGTTATCCTTTTTTAAAAAATAATGTTTTATTTATTATTTGAGATGTACATTTACAGACAGAAAGAGACAGAGAGAAAGGTCTTCCATCTGCTGGTTCACTCCCCAAATGGTGGCAACAGCAGGATCTGGGCTGATCCAAATCCAGGAGCCAGGAGCTTCTTCCAGGTCTCTCACATAGGTGCAGGGGCCCAAGCACTTGGGCCATTTTCTCTTGTTTTCCCAGACCATAGCAGAGAGCTGGATTGGAAGAGGAGCATCCAGGAAACAAACAGGCACCCATATGGGATGCCAGTGCCACAGGCATAGTCTACTGTGCCACAGTGCTGGCCCCAAAGTTACCTTTGAAAAGTGAAAGAGAAATCCCGATTGTTTTTCCTCCAGAGAAACACAACTGAAAGAACTTGGTTAGGTACTTCTTCTTCTTCTTCCTCTACTATACTTTATCTCCTCCATCAGTTTTCTATTACTAACTATGTAGCATCTTAAAATAAGTTGCATTTATTATCTCACATTCTTGAATCAGGAGTATGTGCATGGATGAACTAGCTCTTCTGCTAGGGGATAGTTAAGGTTTTGGCCATATATGGGTTTCAAGGCAAGTCTGGGAAAAATATACTTTCAGGTCATAAGGTTGTTGTCAGAACACATTTACCAAAAGTTCGTATTGCTTTCTCCCTCAGTAGAATATCTGCCAAATCACGCCAATCTACCAAGACTCAGCAGATTCCTCAGGGGAAAAGCTCACCAGTGACTGCTGCTCACGTGGGAACTGAATGCTGCAGGGTACTGGGTTGAGGGCCTTCGTGTCTTGCTGGCTGTCAGTCTGAAGTGACATTCAGTGTCCAGCCAGTTGTTTGTTGGTGGCCACTTACAGTTTCTTATCACTTGGGCCTCCCCGACATGCCTGCTTGCCTCCTCAATGTCACCAAGGTAGATAATCTCTTAGAAAGAAGTATAGTATAATATTATGTGGCATAATGATGGATGTGGGATACTATCATCTTTGCCATATATTATGAGTTAGAGGCAACTCACAATTCCCACCTGTACTCAAGGGAAAAGGATTATACGAAGGCATAGATACCAAAACGTGGGGATCAAGGTTTTACCTTAGAGTGTGATGGCCATAAAACTAAAAATATTTCATTTTACCTTTCTGGCTCAGCATCTCAGTCTGTCCACTATCCACAAACTCAGGAAAAATCCTGTGGGTAAAAAGAGCTGTGTGTGTGCCTGTGATTCAAGTTCCAGTCTATCGTGATAGCGCATGCATTTGCCAAAAATTCTATTGCTTTCTTTCTCTCTCAGTAAACTATCTGCCAAATCACACCAATCTAGCAAGACTTAGCAGATTCCTCAGGGGCAAAGCTCACCAGTGGTTGCCTCTCACATTGGAAAGGCTCTTCAGTTAGCAGGCTCGCACCTCATTCTCTCTTTGTTTCTCTAAGCTGGGTATCCTTAGAAATATAAATATTTAATTTTTTAGTTTGCAATAGCCATTAGAACTTGCTCCTTCTACCTGACTGTGTTTTAGTTCCCCTTATCCAATTCCTCTAAAAAGAGAACCTTTATACAAATCAGCATATGAAAGAGTTATCTGCATTCCCATGTTCATTTCAGTACTAACAATAGCCAAGACATAGAATCAACAGGATATGGGCAATGAATTGATTAATTTTTCATCCAGGCTCTTGTCTTCTGCAAAGATAGAAATACTAAGGGGAGACTGGTGTTGTGTGCAAACAATAGGAGTTTATTTGGCAGTTAGGGAACAAACACATATACATACATAAATATACCACATGAATGGACTTAAGAATCATCCTTAAATTAGGGAAGAAAGGGGAACTGAGAGCAGTACCTGAAATAGGAAAGGCCTGTCCACGAACAGATAGGCAGGAGTGTGAAAACATTCTGTTTGCATGCTGAACTTCACATTAGAAGTTTGCACTTAAAGAAGAGGAAAACAAACAAACAAACAAACAAAAACAAGCACCAAAGAGACAGGCACAATGGCCTGATGCAAGGTCCAGGGTGAAAAGAAGCCACTCTCCCACCTTCCACTCCTTTTATGGCTTCTGTGTGCAGGTCTTGAATATAAGGTGCATGATGGGAATGTGGGTGTTTTGATTGACAGATAAGGGATGGGTACTTTCAGCTCTGCAGACCTAACTAACTGCTTCTCTATTCAGATCCCACATCAAACCCAGGTGTCCGTCAGTTGATGAATGAGTAAAGAAATATGACATATAGTCATGATGGAATACTATTCAGCCCTAAATAGAAATGAAGTCTTGACATTTGCATAAACATGGAGGGAACTGAATGTTAAGTGAAATAAGCCAGACACAAAAAGATAAATACTGTATATTCTCTCTCATATGTGGAAGTTGAATTTTTTAAAAAGTAGATCTAAATTTAGAAAAGCAATTACTAGAGTCTGAGAAGGGTGTGGGAGGGGAGGTTGAGAAAAGTCAGTTCTTACAGCCTTCCAGATGTAACTCTTACAGCTTATCCAGTTTACCACTGCCTACCACCTCCCTCTGGTGGATGGTATGTTTCCCAGAAGTAGTGATCTCTCCAAACAAATGTTAAACTACTTGAAGGGTTGTTGTACCTTGTGTCATGCTGCCATGATGGATGATGGTGAAATAGCCCTTGGTACACATGTCCTGTGGCTTGGATGTTACATTCCCCACACAGATCCAGGTGTTAAAGGCAGGGTTGCCAGGGTGGTGCTATTGGGAAATGGTGAGGCCTAATGAGAGGTCCTCAGGTCATTGAGGCTGGGCCCTGATATGGAGCTGTCAGCATCCAGGCCTTCTTCCCCTCTCTCTGCTTCCATTGGGGTGCTTCTTTCACATGTGCTCTGCCAGCCACCCTTGGACCTGCATTGTGCCATTTGTACTTCCAGCCTCTAAAACTGTGAGCTGAATAAGCCTCCCTTTCCTACAAAAATATCTTGTCTTAGGTATTTTACTGCAGAATAATAAAAAATTGGAATAATAAAATACATATTTAAATAATATTTATGGCCAGCGCCATGGCTCACTTGGCTAATCCTCCGCCTGTGGCACTGGCACCCCGGGTTCTAGTCCTGGTTGGGGTGCTGAATTCTGTCCCAGTTGCTCCTGTTCCAGTCCAGCTCTCTTCTGTGGCCCAGGAAGGCAGTGGAAGATGGCCCATGTGCTTGGGCCCTGCACCCACATGGGAGACCAGGAGGAGGCACCTGGTTCCTGGCTTCGGATCAGTGCAGTGCCGGCCATAGCGGCCATTTGAGGGGGTGAACCAATGGAAGGAAGACCTTTGTCTATGTCTCTCTCTCTCTCTCTCACTGTCTAACTCTGCCTGTCCAAAAAAAATTAATATTTACATGAGTAGAAAGTTTTATTCCTAAGACTTTAAAAAAAATCTGTGATGAAATTTTATGAGATTTTTGTATTACATAAAACAAGGTACTTCCATAAATAAGCCTTTGTATAAAGGAATTCTGTTTGGCATGGCCTGTGTTTAGAAGACACATGAACTTATTTCTTTTAAAATGGCTGTACCAACCAGAACCCTACGTACAAATACATAGTGACAACAATTCCTAAATGGGATGCATGAGACTAAATGTGAAATGATTCTAGCACAAGATAAGCTTGAAATGGTTCCTTCTGGATGATAAACTCCATAGAAGTGATCGCTTATTGCATTTTAAATGACAGATTGTATTCACCCTATGCTTCACTGGGCTATTTTTGCATATTTGAAACCATGAATTGGAAAACAAAATAAGGATTTCCTAGTATTCCATTTGCCTTTAAGATAAAGAAAATGGGTTCGACATCTTGCCTTTTAAAAGGTATTCTCATGATTATGGGCAAAGTGAACATCTTATTTCATATATCATTCTAAAAAACAGAACACTTTTGAAAGGGTCTTTTTTTTTTTTTTTTGACAGGCAGAGTGGACAGTGAGAGAGAGATACAGAGAGAAAGGTCTTCCTTTGCAATTGGTTCACCCCACAATGGCCGCCGTGGCTGGCGTGCTGTGGCTGGTGCACCGCGCTCATCCGATGGCAGGAGCCAGGAGCCAGGTGCTTCTCCTGGTCTCCCATGGGGTGCAGGGCCCAAGCACCTGGGCCATCCTCCACTGCACTCTCAGGCCACAGCAGAGAGGTGGCCTGGAAGAGGGGCAACCGGGACAGAATCCGGCGCCCCAACCGGGACTAGAACCTGGTGTGCCGGTGCCACAAGGCGGAGGATTAGCCTGTTGAGCCACGGCGCCGGCCGGAAAGGGTCTTGAGTTGTTATGCATTATTCAAGAACATAATCTAAATTATATGATGCAGAACTTAATAATGTTAAAAGCATACACATAACTCTTACATTCTAGGTTTATGATAATCACATAGAGTATCCTTTAAAATATAAGTAACATACAGATAAATATATTTGTTATTTGATAAATATACAGCTCAGCTTCTCATGTAATGTTTCTTTGAAATAGAAAATTTAATTGAGTTGCTTCGCATCCTTTAAAAGTCAATCACTCTGACAAGCCTTGCCAACACACTAATCATGCAAGTTAAATATTGACTTATTCACTTATTTACTTCTCATTCTCAAGGTTGAGTTAATGCTTTCTTATAATAAATTAGGGGACAATAAGAAAATACAAGTTGGCTCTGCTTTTTAAGTGTGTGTCCTCTTGGGAGAAGAATTATTATAGAACTCTGGCAATTTGAAACAGGTTACTGCCTGTGACCAAGGCTTGCCTTGCAGAATTTAAATTTTATTTGAAGGCTTTGTTTTCTGTACAACATTCAAAATAATCATGCTAAATGTGAAAGTTCTCCATAGTGTGTAGGATTAGAACCAAAGAAAAGGCGATGGTATTACTTGGTGAAAACATATTTTCCCTTCAACTCCAGTAAAATTCCTATTAAAGAATTAAATAAAAGAATTAAAGAATTCCTATTAAAGACCTTTACATGGCCAGATCCACTGATAAATTCATAACCTTCACTACTGATATTTTTTCTTTGTCCAGTAAAAATTTTTGAATTAACATGTAAGATTTGTACATTTTTGTGGGATACAGTGTGATATTTCGACACATATATGTAGCATAGACCAATCATACTAGACAATTAGCCCTTCCATTTCTTTGTTTGAAGCCTGCCAGCTCCTCTCTTCCAATCCTTTATACAGAATATAATAGATGATCATGAAGGGTAGTTACCCCAGTGTATTGTCGAGCTCCAGAACCTGTTACCTTCATCTGTGTTTTGGCACTCACAATCCAACTCCCCCACCACCTCCCAGCCTCTACTTATTCACTGTTTTTAAATTCTTTCTTTGTAAGACTGAATAGTATTCAATAATATCTATATATCATATTTTCTTCATCCATATATCAATCAGTGGACACCTAGGTTGGCTCCAGGGCTTAGTTATTGTAAGCAGTACTGCAAAGGACATGGAAATGCAAGTATCATTTATACGGATCCTATGGAAGATCTACTTTGAGTTTTCTGAGGAACCTCCATCTTGTTCTTCATAATGGCTGTATAATTTACATTTCAATCAACAGTGGCCAGCAGTTTTTATTTTTTGTTTTTTGATACTAGCCTAACTGGAGTGAAATGAATCCTCATCGTAGCTTTAGTTTGTATTTCTCTGATGGCTATTGACACTCAGCATTTTTTCATGCATATCCTGGCCATTTTTACTTTTTTTGATAAATATCTATTGTTGTCCATATAACTGGATTATTGTTGACGTTTTTAGTTCCTTTTATTTTCTGGATATTAATCCTTTGTCAGGTGAACAATCTGCAAGTGTTTTCTTCCATTCTGTTCATTGTATCTTCATTCTGTTGACTGTATTTCTTTAGAGTGCACAAACTTATTAATTTGATACAGGCAGAATTGTCTAGCTTAGCTTTTTGTTGCCAGTGTTCTTAGGGTCTTTTTTAAAAAGCTGTTGCCTGAATCAATGTCAGGAAGTATATATCCTATATTTTCTACTAGTGGTTTTATAGTTTAACGTCTTATACTTAGATCTATGGTCTATGTTGAGTTCAGTTAGCACAGATGAGAGGTGCAGACAGGGTGCTTATTTCCATCATCTGAGTAGGGATATCATTGTCCCCATGAGCCATTTGTTGAGTAAATAGTCCTTTCTCTATTTATGATAACTTCATTGAAGATGAATTGGCCACAGATACATGGATTCATTTCTGGGATTTCCATTCTGTTGAACTTCTAAAAGAATTGGTATCCTTTAGTCTTCTATTCCTTCTTCTTCTTCTTCTTTTTTTTTTTATTTGACAGGGAGAGTTAGTGAGAGAGAGAGAGAGAGAGAGAGAGAGACGGAGACAGAGAGAAATGTCTTCCTTCCATTGGTTCACTCCCCAAATGGCCACAGCTATCTGTCACAGTTCATTTGTGCAACTTTAACACAATACCTGAGAGTGGGCTACTTGTGAAGAATAGATATTTATTTCTTAGAGTTCCAAAAGTTGGCAAGCCGAAGGTCAAAGTGGAATAGGTTCATTTTCTGATGAGGATTGTTCTCTGCTTCAAAGATAGTGCCTTGAGTAATGTATCTGCACAGAGCAAATGGCAGCAAATTGAAAGGGATCAAACTCTCTCCTTTGAAGCTCCTTTTTAAAGATGAATTCCTGGAAGACCTCACCTGTCAGCACTGTTGCACTGGAGATGAACTCTCCAGCACACTCAAATGCAAAGTATTTTCATTCCATCTAGATAGCCAGAAAATCTTATTCCAGTGCCGATTCAAAAGTCTAAATTCTCCTCTAGGTATCATCTAAATCAGATGTGAGTAAGACTCAAATATGAGTTACCCTAAGGCGACATTCTATCCAGGAACGGGCCTATAAAATCAAAGAAGATATATATCTAAAATACAATTATTGAATATTTATAGGATACACATTTCCATTCCAAAATGGAGAGCTAGACAAGACGAAAGGGGCGAGTTTCCAGGTAAGTCCAAACAACATTAAATCTTAATATTTGTAATCCATGTCTCACCTCTTGGACATAAATTTTTTTAATTTTTATTTTTTTATTTTTTTGATAGGCAGAGTGGACAGTGAGAGAGAGAGACAGAGAGAAAGGTCTTCCTTTGCCGTTGGTTCACTCCTCAGTGGCCGCCATGGCTGGCGCGCTGCTGCCGGCGCAGGGTGATGACCCGAAGGCAGGAGACAGGTACTTATCCTGGTCTCCCATGGGGTGCAGGGCCCAAGCACTTGGGCCATACTCCCCTGCACTCCCGGGCCATAGCAGAGAGCTGGCCTGGAAGAGGGGCAACCGGGATAGAATCCGGTGCCCCGACTGGGACTAGAACCTGGTGTGCCGGTGCTGCTAGGTGGAGGATTAGCCTGTTGAGCCGTGGTGCCGGCCACCTCTTGGATATATTGAAGGAGGGGTTGGACCCATAGGGCCTTGGGAAGCCCTAGCCCTGTGGCTTTGCTGGCCCTGGCTCTCGCTTCTGCTCTCCCACATTGAAGGTGTCCTCCTGCAGCTTTCTCAGGCTGGTGCCACATGCTAGTGACTGCAGTTAGGGAGTTTGGGGGAAAAACCCCTCCTCTTCCTACCCCCCTGCCCCTAGCCACTCCATGGCTCCATTAGGCAATCTTCTAGTTGGAAATACCTGTGATCACCCATATGGACTTACTTCAACTCAGTTCTTTCCCTCTTTATAAAGGAGTGAGCGTTTCTCCCGTTTCTAATACCTTGTTCCTTATTTGTATTTAAGACATAATACAAATGGCTTTAACTCTCCATATTTTCACTAACATTCTGTTTATGAGCAATTAAGTAATCTCTAAGAACAGTAAGGCTTTCTCTCCAGCCCTTTTTCTTCTTCTTATCCCTCAACAGAAAGGCCCTTACTTACTTTTCTGTGCATATAAATGCGTATTTTCCCAGCATTTGCTCCAAAATCCTTCCTTTTCTACTTATAACCCAGTTCCAAAATGCTTTCACATTTTTAGGTATTTGTTATAGAAATATCCCACTCCTGATACCCATTTCTTAGCCAGTTTTTGCTGCTGTAATGGAATACCATAAAGAATATAAGTTTATATTTCTAATCAGGAGGCTGGGAAGATTGTTCTCAAGGTGCTGACATCTAGTGAGGACCTTTTTAGTGCATCCTTACATGATACAAGGTGGAAAAGCAAGAGAACTTCAGTTTCCTAGATCATTCCCTTCTATAGTGATGTCAGATGATTCATGAGGCTTCCACCCTCATCATCTAAATCCCTCCCAATGTTCTGCCTCCCAGCATGCCTGCAGTGGTAATTAAGCCTCCAATAGACAAAGTTAGGGGGATGGAGTCAGACCACAGAAGTATCCCACGATGAACATGGCTCACAATGAATGAGTCCTCTTACAATCAATACACATATACTTTCTTTTTTTTTTATTTGACAGGTAGAGTTATAGACAGTAATACACATATACTTTCTCCAGAAGCCTCATCTTTGTCAATGATGAAAATTTCACTGCACCAAGAATGGAGTCATTACTGGATCCTGTTCTCTCATACTCAACAGCCAGAAAATATGTCGACTATTTTCATAACATACTTTCATGAAACAATGTTTTTCTTCTACATTGCCATGGAAAAAGTCTGTACCGTGTTTTTCTCTTTAAATCCATTTTTTGTGTGTTTGTTTAGTTTTCTTAGAGCTTATTTCTTTTTTAACACTTTTATTTAATAAATAAATAATAAATATAATAAATATAAATTTCCCCAAATGATGGAGTTAGAAACAGGCCAGGGAATTCCAATACAATCCCATCAAGGTGGCATGTACCAAGGCCATCTCACTAGTCCATGTGATCAATTTCAGTTCACAATTGATCACACTGATAGGTCTAAGAGTCAGTCAAAGGGATCACACAAACAAGACTAGTGTCTGCTAATACTAACTGATAGAATCAAAAAGGGAGAGAATGATCCAACATGGGAAGCGGGATACACAGCAGACTCATAGAATGGCAGATGTCCTAAATAGCACTCTGGCCTCAGAATCAGCCCTTAAAGCATTCAGATCTGGCTCAAGAGCCCATGAGAATATTCTAGGCATGGAAAGCCAAGACACTCTGGAAAAAAAAGAAGACCTAAATGAAAGATCTCTGCGAGTGAGATCCCAGTGGAACGAATGGGGCCATCAAAGAAGGAGGTACCATTCTCTGAAGGGAGGAGAGAACCTCCACTATGACTATGACCCTGTTGGAATAAGATTGAAGTCAGTGAACCCTAAAGGCTTCCATAGCCTCGGCAACTCATGACTAGAGCCTAGGGAGATTACTGAGGCCATAAACAAGAGTGTCAAATTGTTAAATCAACTTCAGGAGTTACTGTGTACTTACGTCTCATGTGGGATCTGTCCTTAATGTGTTGTCCAATGTGAAGTAATGCTATAACTAGCACTGAAACAGTATTTTACACTTTGTTTTTCTGTGTGGGTGCAAACTGATGAAATCTTTACTTAGTATATACTGAATCAATCTTCTGTATATAGATAATTAAAAATGAAAAAAAAATCTTGGTGTTAAATTGGAAATTGCCTAGAAAATTAATCAATTTTTTTAAAAAATATATCATGTAGGATCTCTGTCCTTAATGTGCTATACATTGTGAATGAATACTATAACTAGTACTCCAACAGTATTTTTCACTTTGTGTTGCTATGTGAGGGCAAACTGTTGACATCTTTACTTAATATATAGTAAACTGATCTTCTGTATATAAAGAGAATTGAAAATGAATCTTGATGTGAAGCAAGGGGAGAGGGAGTGGGAAAGGGGAGGGTTGCGGGTGGGGGGAAGTTATGGGGGGGGAAGCCATTGTAATCTATAAGCTGTATTTTGGAAATTTATATTCTTTAAATAAAAGCATTATAAAAAAAAGAAACTGCATTCTAAAATAAAAAATAAAAAAATAAAAAAAAAAGAAATTATTCATTAATTTCTTCTTTGAATTAGTATTCCTTGATCTATTTTTGTACTGGTGTATTTATAGATACATTTGGTTGTGAAGCTTTCTAATGTACTAAAAATAGCCATAATTGTATTTCATATATGTTGAAACTATTTTGTCTCAACTTGCTTGCTTAGAATTTGCATATGGTTTTAGACATGATTTTAGTAAGTTCAGACTCCTATAACACATTACCACACACTGGGTTGTTGTATCATAAACATTTACTTCTCATGGTTCTGCAGGCCGGGAAATTCAAGGATAAGGTGCCAGCTGCTCTGGTGTCTGGGGAGGACCCACACTCAGGTTTACAGATGGCTTTCTTCTTGCTGTGTCCTCATATCCGGGAGAGCAGAGAGAGAGAGAGATGGGAGTGTGGGGAAGCTAACTATTATTCCAAGGGCATCAATCCCATCACTGCAGTCTCGATGACATAATAACTCCCCCAGACCTCCACTTCCCAGTAGCATCAGCTTATGGATTTGGGTTTTAGCATATGAATTGTGAGGGGCACATAAACACATAGTCCAGAACAGATACACTGACATTTAAACTTGGGGAAGTTAGATGTATCCCTTTTCTTTGGTGACTCTTCCTATAAAAATGGCAGAGTTTGGTTTTCCAATAGAAGTGTAAAAAGAAAGGAGATGGTTTCTTTCTTCCCTCCAGTGTGTTCCTACAGAATTACTTGCCTCTGCCCAATTTAGAGTCAATTGCAATGAATAAGTTTTACCTTGTTCAGTTCTACATATCCCAAGACACTTAGGCAAGTACTTTTCAGGTGGAAACAACTCAGTCAATATTTGTTGAATTAAGTCACTAGACATATGCAAGGAAATTATAGCAGGCTCAAGTCTCTTGAATTAATTTGAATATCTTCTTTGGAAGCTTATTGGTCCCTAAATTAATGTGTTTTCAAAGTTTTCTGTTACAGCTCCACAAAGAATACACAATCAATTTAGAATGAATAACCCAGTCCACCTGAGAAATACTTGGCAAAAAATTAACTCTAGGCAAACAGAATTCAAAGGATCACTATATATAGTTGAAATTGCCTAGTCATTCTCCTCATGCTTCCAAAGCCTCACATTTTAAGGTAATAAAGTGTGTTTAGATGCTGTCTAAACCCAAAGGAGATGGTTTAGTGAGCAATCGTGTTGCCAGTGAATGCAGCTGGGTTGTATCTGATTATTAACAGCGCTTGTCAGGATGCTGTTAACCACTGCCCCCAAGGCAGAAGCTTCCCGAGGATAAACTGGGCAATCCTTCATAAATCCCTGGATATTAGTGTGTTTAAAACTTGTTTTGGGGCTGGCATTGTGGTGTAATGGGTAAAGTTGCTGTTGGTGATGCTGGCATCCCATATGGCAGTGGTTCATGTTCTGGCTGCTCCACTTCTGATGCAGTCTCCTAATGGCCTGGGAAAGATATTGGAAGTTGGCCCAAGTGTTTGGGCCCCTGCACCCACCTGGGAGACCTGGATGAAGCTGCTTGCTTCCAGCTTTGGCCTGGCCCAGCCATAGCTGTTGCAGCCAAATGGAAGTGAACCAGTAGATGGAAGGTCTCTCTCTCTCTCTCTCTCTCTCTCTCTCTCTCTCTCTCTCTCTTTCTCTCTCTGTGTGTGTGTATGTCTCCCTCTGTCTCTGTAACTCTTTCAAAATAAATAAATAGAAAAAGTATCGGGAATCAGTCAGCGGGAGCAGCGAAGGGAGCGGCAGGGATCCTGTGGGCTGCCAACGGGGAAGGTGTGGGCGACGCGTGTATGGCGTGCCCGGAGCCCCGCGCTTCAGCCCCAGGGGAGCCAGACAGCCAGGGCAGACTAACGGATCAAAATTAAAGTTTGGACACACCAGCGCTGGAAGCCGAGGTGAGACAGGGCGTTTGCCCAACACCGCGGCACCAGCCGCCGCTGCCGCCCCTCCCCCAACCCACCCTGGGACGGACACGGACATGCACGACTGAGCGGGGGAGGAAACAGGAAAAGGAACAGACTGTGTAGCACCCGCGGGAAGAAAGCGCAACTTAGGGAGACTAATTGAGGAACTAAACAAAATAGGAGCCCACGGTACCTCCAACCTCCCCCATATCGGAGTGGCAGTGGGCGGGAAGCGGCCATCTTCTTTGTTTACATTCGGGCTTGGGGAACTACGGCTGCTGCGGTGCGCTGCTGCCGCGGCGTGCTGCTGCCACCTAGCGCTAATCGGGAGTGGTGCAAAGCTACACTCTTAATCCAGGGCAGGCAGCACAAGCCATCCCGCCAAACGACTCAGGTTACCAGAGGGGGAAAAAAATTTTTTTTTGAAAAGCGCCTGCGATGCTATACACATAGAAGCCAGAGATTGGAAGCAAACTACCATCAACTCTGCTTAGCTGTGAGGTATTACTTCCCTCCTGAGGGAAAAAAATAACAATAAAAATAAATAAATAGAGATCTACCACAACTAACCCTGAAGAACTAAGCAGAGCTCTCTAGCTACAACCATCTCAAGCCTCCAAGGCTCCTCCAACAGCAGGCAGCCCACTTAATAAAGTCATAGTATAACAAGAAAAAAATCACAGTAAGGGAAGAAGAATTAAAAGAATCCCTCCAAAATGCGAAACAACAAACACAGAAACCAAGGGAACAAGAACAATGAACACATTATGAAGCCTGCAAACAAACAAAACACCCCAAGCCAAGAATATGAAGATGATGAGATAGAAGAAATGCAAGATATGGATTTCAAAAAAATTATGATAAGATCATTTAGAAATCTTCAAAAGCAAATTCTTGAACTACAGAAATCCTTACTGGACAATAGAAAATCTCTCTTGGGAAAACGAAACCTTAAGGAAGAACCACAATATAATGCAGGAATTAGTAGAACAGGAAATTGTGATAGTGAAGAGAAATCAGTCAGAAATGAAGAACTCCATAGATCAAGCAACGAACACGTTGAAGAGCCTCAAAAATAGAGTCATCAAAACAGAAGAGAGAATATCAGACCTAGAAGACAGAGCACAGGAAACTATACAGTCAAACCAAAGACAAGAAGAGGAAATTAGAAATCTAAAAAACATTGTTGGAAATCTACAGGATACTACTAAAAAAGCCAACATTCGAGTTCTACGAATTCCTGAAGGCATGGAGAGGGAGAAAGGATTAGAAGGCCTTTTTAATGAGATACTAGCAGAGAACTTTCCAGGTTTGGAGAAGGACAGAGAAATCCTAATACAGGAAGCTCATAGAACCCCTAATAAACATGACCAAAAGAGAACCTCACCACGACATGTTGTAATTAAATTCACCACAGTGAAACAAAAAGAAAAGATCCTAAAATGGGCAAGAGAGAAACGTCAAATTACTCTCAGAGGATCTCCAGTTAGGCTCACAGCTGACTTCTCATCAGAAACCCTGCAAGCTAGGAGGGAATGGCAAGACATAGCCCAGGTACTAAGAGAGAAAAACTGCCAACCCAGAATATTATACCCTGCAAAGCTCTCATTTGTGAATGAAGGTGAAATAAAGACCTTTCACAGCAAACAGAAACTAAAAGAATTTGTAGCCACTCGTCCAGCCCTGCAAAAGGTGCTTAAAGATGTGCTACACACAGAAACACAGAAACACAGTCATCAGTATGAAAGAAGCTAAAGGAAGGAAACCTCACAGCAAAAGATCATAGGAAACTCAAAGCATATATAAGAAACTATCTTTGGCAAATGGCAGGGCAAAATTACTACTTATCAATAGTCACACTGAAAGTGAATGGTTTGAATTACCCAGTCAAAAGACACCGATTGGCAGACTGGGTCAGGAAACAAAACCCATCTATTTGCTGCTTGCAAGAAACACATCTTTCTAACAAAGATCCATACAAACTCAAAGTGAAAGACTGGAAAAAGATACACCATGACAACAGAAATGAAAAAAGCGGGCGTAGCCATCTTAATATCAGATAACATAAATTTTACCACAAAAACAATTAGGAGAGACAAAGAGGGGCACTATATAATGATTAAGGGATCCATTCAACAGGAAGATATAACAATTATCAGTGTATATGCACCTAATTACAAGGCACCGATTTATTTAAAATACTTGTTAAGGGACTTAAAGGGAGACTTAGACCCCAACACAATAGTACTGGGGGACTTCAATACTCCACTCTCAGAGATAGACAGATCACCAAGACAGAGGATCAACAAGGAGACAGAAAATTTAAATGACACTATAGCCCAAATGGACCTAACAGATATCTACAGAACTTTCCATCCCACAGAGAAAGCATTTACATTCTTCTCAGCAGTACATGGAACCTTCTCTAGGAGCGACCACATACTAGGCCATAAAGCAAGTCTCAGCAAATTCAAAAGAATTAGAATCATATGATGCAACTTCTCAGACCACAAAGGAATGAAGGTGGAAATTAGGAACTCAGGAATCCCTAGAGCATTTGCAAAATCATGGAGACTGAACAACATGCTCCTGAATGAACAAGGGGCCATAGAGGAAATTAAAAGAGAAATCAAAAATTTCCTGGAAGTAAATGAGGATAAGAGCACATCATACCAAAATCTATGGGACACAGAAAAAGCAGTGTTAAGAGGAAAGTTTATATCAATAGGTGCCTACATCAAGAAATTGGAAAGGCACCAAATAGATGAGCTCACAGTACATCTCAAGGATCTAGAAAATCGGTAGAAAACCAGACCCAAAGCTAGTAGGAGAAGAGAAATGATTAAAATCAGAGAAGAAATCAACAGGATTGAATAAAAAAAATTACAAAAAATCAGCCAAACGAGGAGCTGGATTTCGAAAAAATAAACAAAATTGACACCCCATTGGCCCAGCTAACAAAAAAAAAGAAAAGACCCAAATCCATAAAATCAGAGATGAAAAAGGAAACGTAACAACAGACACCACAGAAATCAAAAGAATCATCAGAAATTACTACAAGGACTTGTATGCCAGCAAACAGGGAAACCTATCAGAAATGGATAGATTCCTGGACACATACAACCTATCTAAACTGAACCAGGAAGACATAGAAAACGTAAACAGACCATAACTGAGACAGAAGTTGAAACAGTAATAAAGGCCCTCCCAAAAAAGAAAAGCCCAGGACCAGATGGATTCACTGCTGAATTCTTCCAGACATTTAAAGAAGAACTAACTCCAATCCTTCTCAAACTATTCAGAACAATCGAAAAAGAGGGAATCCTCCCAAATTCCTTCTATGAAGCCAGCATCACCTTAATTCCTAAGCCAGAAAAAGATGCAGCATTGAAAGAGAATTACAGACCAATATCCCTGATGAACATAGATGCAAAACTCCTCAATAAAATTCTGGCCAATAGAATGCAACAACACATCAGAAAGATCATCCACCCAGACTAAGTGGGATTTATCCCTGGTATGCAGGGATGGTTCAATGTTCGCAAAACAATCAACGTGATACACCACATTAACAGGCCACAGAAGAAGAACCATATGATTATCTCAATAGATGCAGAGAAAGCATTTGATAAAATACAACACCCCTTCATGATGAAAACCCTAAGCAAACTGGGTATAGAAGGCACATTCCTCAATACAATCAAAGCAATTTATGAAAAACCACAGCCAGTATCCTATTGAATGGGGAAAAGCTGGAAGCATTCCCACTGAGATCTGGTACTAGACAGGGATGCCCACTCTCACCACTGCTATTCAACATAGTACTGGAAGTCTTAGCCAGAGCCATTAGGCAAGAAAAAGAAATCAAAGGGATACAAATGGGGAAGGAGGAACTCAAACTCTCCCTCTTTGCAGATGATATGATTCTTTATTTAGGGGATCCAAAGAATTCTACTAAGAGACAATTGGAACTCATAGAAGAGTTTGACAAAGTATCAGGATATAAAATCAATGCACAAAAATCAACAGCTTTTGTATACACAAGCACTGTCACGACTGAGGAAGAACTGCTAAGATTAATCCCATTCACAATAGCTACAAAAACAATCAAATACCTGGAATAAACTTTACTAAGGATGTCAAAGATCTCTATGATGAAAATTACAAAACCTTAAAGAAAGAAATAGAAGAGGATACCAAAAAATTGAGAAATCTTCCATGCTCATGGATTGGAAGAATCAATATCATCAAAATGTCCATTCTCCCAAAAGCAATTTACAGATTCAATGCAATATAAATCAAGATACTAAAGGCATTCTAAGATCTGGAAAAAATGATGCTGAAATTCATATGGAGGAATAAGAGGCCTTGAATAGCTAAAGCAATCTTGTACAACAAAAACAAAGCCGGAGGCCTCACAATACCAGATTTCAGGACATACTATAGGGCAGTTGTTATCAAAACA
Organism: Sylvilagus floridanus; assembly: GCA_949820135.1. Classification (NCBI taxonomy): domain Eukaryota; kingdom Metazoa; phylum Chordata; class Mammalia; order Lagomorpha; family Leporidae; genus Sylvilagus; species Sylvilagus floridanus. The sequence goes on along the minus strand of OX463238.1, from coordinate 19,890,651 downwards.
GCATGGTACTGGTGCAGAAACAGATGGATAGACCAATGGAACAGAATAGAAATACCAGAAATCAATCCAAACATCTACAGCCAACTGATATTTGATCAAGGATCCAAAACTAACCCCTGGAGTAAAGACAGTCTATTTAATAAATGGTGCTGGGAAAACTGGATTTCCACCTGCAGAATCATGAAGCAAGATCCCTACCTTACACCTTACACAAAAATTCATTCAACATGGATTAAAAACTTTAACCTACGACCGACACCATCAAATTATTAGAGAGCATAGGAGAAACCCTGCAAGATATAGGTACTGGCAAAGACTTCTTGGAAAATACCCCAAAGGCACAGGCACTCAAAGCCAAAATTAACTATTGGGATCACATCAAATTGAGAAGTTTCTGTACTGCAAAAGAAACAGTCAGGAAAGTGAGAGGCAACTGACAGAATGGGAAAAAATATTTGCAAACTATGCAACAGACAAAGGGCTGATAACCAGAATCTACAAAGAAATGAAGAAACGAAACAACATTAAAAAAAAGAACCCAGTTAAGAGATGGGCCACGGACCTCAATAGACATTTTTCCAAAGAGGAAATTCAAATGGCCAACAGACACATGAGAAAATGTTCAAGATCACTAGCGATCAGAAAAATGCAAATCAAAACCAATGAGGTTTCACCTCACCCCGGTGAGAATGGCTCACATTCAGAAATCCACCAACAATAGATGCTGGAGAGGATGTGAGGAAAAAGGGACACTAACCCACTGTTGGTGGGAATGCAAACTGGTTAAACCACTATGGAAGTCAGTCTGGAGATTCCTCAGAAGCCTGAATATAACCCTACCATACAACCCACCCATCCCACTCCTTGGAATTTACCCAAAGGAAATTAAATTGGCAAACAAAAAAGCCTCTGCACACTAATGTTTATTGCAGCCCAATTCACAATAGGTAAGACCTGGAACCAACCCAAATGCCCATCAACAGTAGACTCGATAAAAAAAATTATGCGACATGTACTCTACAGAATACTATACAGCAGTCAAAAACAATGAAATCCGATCATTTGCAACAAGATGGAGGAATCTGGAAAACATCATGCTGAGTGAATTAAGCCAGTCCGAAAGAGACAAATATATTTGTTTTCCCTGATTGGCGATGACTAACTGAACACTAAAGGGGAAACCTGTTGAAATGAAATGAACACTATGAGAAAATAAGACTTTATCAGCTCTTGTCTGGACTGTTGATGTACAATGTGAATCTTTGCCCACTTTAGTATCTCTCTTTGTTGTTTGTTAATGTTCTAGTACTATTGGTTGAACTCTGCAACTAACACACAATTAGCCTTAGGTGTTTAAATTCTAACTGAAAAGTGATCCCGGTTAACTATAAGAGAGGGAAAAAGAAAGAGAGGATATGTACAATTTGAGTCAATCTCAATCTGACTTGCCCCAAACAATGGAGTTAGAAACATGCCAGGGGATCCCAATAGAACCCCATCAAGGTAGCATATACCAATGCCATCTCAATGGTCCAAGTGATCAATTTTAGTTCATAATTGATCACACTGATAGGTCTAAGAGTCAATGGGAACACACAAACAAGACTAGTGTCTGCTAATACTAACTGATAGAACCAAAAAGGGAGAGAATGATCCAACATGGGAAGCGGAGTCACAGCAGACTCATAGAATGGCAGATGTCCTAAATAGCACTCTGGCCTCAGAATCAGCCCTTAAGGCATTCAGATCTGGCTCAAGAGCCCCTGAGAATATTTTAGGCATGGAAAGCCAAGACACCCTGGAAAGGGAAAAAAATAAGACCTAAATGGCCGGCGCCGTGGCTCAACAGGCTAATCCTCCGCCTTGCGGCACCGGCACACCGGGTTCTAGTCCCGGTTGGGGTGCCAGATTCTGTCCCGGTTGCCCCTCTTCCAGGCCAGCCCTCTGCTGTGGCCCGGAGTGCAGTGGAGGATGGCCCAAGTGCTTGGGCCCTGCACCCCATGGGAGACCAGGAAAGGCACCTAGCACCTGGCTCCTGCCATCGGATGAGCGCGGTGCGCCATCCGCGGCAGCCATTGGAAGGTGAACCAATGGTAAAGGAAGACCTTTCTCTCTGTCTCTCTCTCTCACTGTCCACTCTGCCTGTCAAAAAAAAAAAAAAAGACCTAAATGGAAGACCTCAGCGAGTGAGATCCCAGTGGAAGGAATGGGGCCACCAAAGAAGGTGGTGCCTTTCTCCGAAGGGAGGAGATGACCTCCACTTTGACTAAGACCCTGTCAGAATAAGAGCGAAGTCAGTGAACCCCTAAAGGCTTCCATAGCCTCAGCAACTCATGACTAGAGCCTAGGGAGTTTCCTGACACCATAAACAAGAGTGTCAAATTGTTAAATCAACATCAGGAGTCACTGTGTACTTATGTCCCATGTGGGATCTGTCCTTAATGGGTTGTCCAATGTGAAGTAATGCTATAACTAGTACTGAAACAGTATTTTTACACTTTGTGTTTCTGTGTGGATGCAAACTGATGAAATCTTTACTTAATACATACTGAATCGATCTTCTGTATATAAAGATAGTCAAAAATGAAAAAAAAAACTCTGTTATATTGGAAATTCCATAAAAAATCAGCTTCGAAATATATATATATATATATATATATATATATATATATATATATGTATATATATATATATCATGTAGGATCTCTGTCCTTAATGGGCTGTACAATGTGATTCAATTCTATAACAAGTACTCAAATAGTATATTTCACTTTGAGTTGCTCTATGAGGGCAAATGGATGAAAGCTTTACTTAACACATGCTAAACTGATCTCCTGTATACAAAGAGTATTGAAAAGGAATCTGAATGTGAATGAAAGGGTGGAGGGAGCGGGTAAGGGCGAAGGGTTGCGGGGGGGGGGAAGAATGGGGGGAAAGCGATTGTAATCCATAAGTTATACCTTGGAAATTTATATTCTAAGTAAAAGTTAAAAAAAAAAAGAAAGTATCGGGGCAAAGAACATACAGAAAAAAAAATCTTTTAAAAAAGCAACTTGTTTCATGATGGCAGTAGATAGAAAATGATTTCTTTCCGTTGTGCTGAAATTCTAAATTGCACATTTAATCACAGCTATGCCTGTTCCCATTAAGACGGCACTTGGCTTGATACTATGTTTAAAATAAAGGCTAAATTCCTACATGTCCTGTACCATATTTGATGACTTTGCACCTGCAGACCCCTCTAGCATCTTCCCTCCCTGTGTCATGGGGGTCTCCTCGCCATTGCCTCAGCAGACTTCTCTCTCTCCTTTCCTCAATTCCTGCCACTTGGTTAAGTAGTGATTCCTCCAGCCTGGTTAACTAGTAAGTTAACTCTGAAGACATGGTTAGTGGATTCCTTTTTAGAGAAAAACTGGACCCATGCCTTCAATACACAGCAACCAGGTGTTCTCTTTTATTCTGGAAATAGTGTATCACTTTCTGAAACTTAGAATCTTTATGTTAGTCAAACCTCATGCTGGTGACAGTAAGTATCAGCACTAACTTATCTTAGTGCATTCAATTTAAATTTGCCTTTAGTGAACTTTAGTACTTCCTGTGAGAAATATTGATTACTCTCATAATCTGGGTCAATTTATTCCATTACATGGGTGTGGATTTTTGAAAGAGCTCATTTATTTTTTTAGAATATTCAAAATACAATTTTATTTAGATCATTCCATATTTTCCATCATTAATTATACCTAGAAAAAGATTGTTATAAACTGATTTCTTGTGCTTAGATATACTTTCTTTACATTTCAAAACTTTATATTCTTAATTTAAATATTTTTATTTCAGAATTAAATTAGGTCATCTGGAGGTTGGAATCATTTTTCATCATCCACATTATACTGGAAAAGGGAACTAATGACACGCATTTGAATAGTGATGAATGGCACTTCAACTCATCCATCTTAGTTCTCTTGGTCGACAATATGTAAAACAATTTCATTTCTTTTGTGAACCAGGACTTATTTCAACATGATCTTTGGGACAGCAGGGCTTAAGGTATATGCAGGGTAGAGGCCATCAGAAATGGTATAAGTACCTGTCACAATCAACCTTCTCCTTGTCATCAAAAAATAGTCCTGGGTATACTCGGCATGAACTGTTTAGGTAGTTTCTTGAGATTCTAATACAAGGAAGATGAACATGTCTTAGGGGAATATAAACAAAATTTATCATGCTTATGCTTTACCAGGACTCATTTTTATCTTTCTAGGTGAAAGCCAGAGTCAGAGAATTTAATAACTCTGAGCCTATAGACGAAATTGGGGCAATCACAGTTGATTCCCAGTTTCCAAGTCTGAGTTGAAAGTGATGTCTCTGAGAGCAATAGACTAGCCTGAGAGTGGTGATTCCTGGAGAAGGGTTTCTGTGCTTTTTTAAAAATTTTATTTATTTATTTATTTATTTTTAGGGAGCTCATGTGCTATTTAATTATGGTGGCTGGGGGCTGGACCCCAAGAGAAGCATCTTACAAGTGCATGCAAAACTCAAACAAGGACACAGGGCTCTTTACACTGACAGCTACAATGTCAAGATCTGAGCAGCAACCTGAAGAGTTTTTGGAAAGGAACACAGACACACACACATGGACCTGGTGCCGTCCACAGGACCCAGAGCCAGGGTGCAGCGGGGCACCTGGGATGAGGCCTGGGGGCTCCAGTGCTTTGGGGATGGGCCCATCCCCTCCTTTCCCTACTGAGGGCAAAGACCAGGCCTGGGCAGCCATTGGCATCCACAGTGGCTCCAGGTGAGTGCAGCACAGGCAGGACCACACAGGTGCAACTCAAAGTCTGCCCTGGAGTGGCTTCTGCCATCTTCATTGAGGGGCCGAGCCTGGGGTGGAGGTCTTTCCTAGTGAGGCAATAAATATGAGGATTCAGAGCCCCCAGCCCTGCATGAAACAGAGGGCTCAGCCCAACTCCTGCAGGTCCCAGCTCTTCACAGACCAGGTATCCCTACGCCAGTGTCTCTGGGGCTCCCAGCACCTGTGTGGGATACGGCAACTGTCCTGCTTCTGCCAGCCACAGGCAGGTCCTACCTGCAGGCCCCACCCCAACCCCTGTGGCCAGGAGTGGAGCCAGGGGGGCCTCACCCTCATGCATGAGGAGCTTAGTTTTGCTGGGAACACAGAAGCATGTAAGGTTTGATGAACTAGTAGTGTCACACTTGCGTTCTCTGAGTATTGGGCACGAAACAGAAAAAGCTGCCTGTGAAAATTTCCTAGACCCAATGATTTCTCTTATATTATATGTTGTAGAGTTTTCAGCTCTCGACTTCTGAAAGTATTAGAGTGAACTCAGAAATCATTTTAAAGGATTCTGTCTATGGGTAGTGCTGAGGTTTCTTTGATAGAGAAGTGTCTGAAGCCTCACTTTGGGTATGAATATAAGTTATAGTCTTAAACTTAAACAATTGGAATTCAACCCTCAGATAGAAAATTTCTTTCCAGGTTCCAAATGGGGGCTTTTTACCTGTTACCCCACAACCTAACTATCTCCTGTGCTGTATTCCAGCAGGGGGCATAGATAAGACATTCCTAAATGGGGATCCTCTCACCCATCCTTTGCTCTCAGAACCATGATCGTATGATAAATTTAAAATATACACGTTTGTTAAGCTGGAATTATCAAAAAATTCAGTTGTGGAGAAGAAAAAAACCTTTTTTTTATTTGTTTGTAGGTAGCTGTCATATTTTCCACATGAGTTATTAGTTGACTCATAATTGTCAGGAAGGAATTAAAAAAAGAGTTCAATCTTTTTTGGGTGAATGTTGACTCTTGGTGATATCAGAGTAGATACGATGAATACCAAGCTGGTGGCTGGAACTGAGTCTTCTACAGGGGAGCTTCGCAGATGCTCTGGTGCCCCTAACCTTCCTCTTTAGGGGCAAGGCTCTCACAGCCCCAGCCCCTGAGATTTGCTGCTGACAACCCTCAGCTGTGCGGTTCCCAGGACACTTGCCTAGGCTTAGGGATTCTCAGTCAGGGCTACACTTCCTCCCAGGGGCAGCCCCATCAGGCCCAATGGGCACACAAGCCGGGACTTGTGGGGGATTTAGAGGATCCGACCCAGCACCAGAGCTGCCACTGGAGTGGTGGAGCCTGTCTGTGCACTGTCCGGATCTGCTTCTGTCTCCCCTCACAAGCACTGTTCCTGTGGTCACTACCCAGTCAACAACCTGCACTCAAACCTCAGCCTGTGTCCTGGGAGCTGAATTGAGACAGAAAGTGCATTTCCTACACTACAGCTGTTCCTGGAAAGAGTGGGAGTCGTTTGCTGTGTTTCTTCTTTGAAAAGTTTTATTTTTATTGGGGTAAGCAGGAGAGAAAGAGAAAGAGAGGCAAACAAACAAAACCCCTCAAAAAACAAGAGTTCCCAATTACTGGTTCACTCCCCAAATTCCCTTAATGACACCTGCCTGGAGCTGAAGCTGGGCTTCGGAAATTAAACACAGCTGTCCAAAGGGGTGGACGAACCCAATTACTTAAGCCATTACCACTGCCCCAGAGTGTTAGCATCTGGAAGAAGCTGGAGCGAGGTACAGGAGCAAGGAACTGAACTGAGGTGGTCCACTTAGGGATGTGGGCATTAGGACACAAAAGGGTAAATGGCTTCATGACACACGAAAGAATTTGAAACCTAATGAACAGGTGAGTTAGTCCAAGTGAGTTTCCTTTGTGTAACCTGACATGAAACTTGCTGTTCACATGGAACGTTGGCTTAACAGCCCTGGAAGTGCTAGCTAACAGAGTGACCCTCTTACAGCTTAGGGGATTAGGGGTTTGTATTTTTATGATTTCTTTCCTCCCTTCCTTCTTCCTTTCAAGATTTAGGGAGTTGAAAACCAATTCTTGAAAGACAAAGGAGCACTTTCTTATAATGGCTTCCTGATTTTATGTATAAAATATTGAATTAACATTCACATTAACCTGTTTCTTCCATTACTCAAAAACTCCTTGAAGAAAAGAACTGAGTATTTTTCTCTCTTATTTCTATAATGACTAACACAAATATGTATTGATAATTATCTCTGTATTTAAATATCTTATAAACAATGCAAATGAAGAGATGTAATTTTTATATTGAGGAATGCCTTTTCTTTAAAAAACATTTGCAAGCTAATAACTATTTGGCAGCATTTATCTTGATCAATAGCTTGTAAATTTTTGTAACTGTGATCTATACTAAGAAATACTTTTTATATTGTGACACAATTCACATAATCATGCACTCATTACTTGTGTTGCACTTTGGTATTTCCTACTCTATTTAATTTCATTTTAAAAAGCCTGGATTGCCCCACTAAATTAATATTGTCCCTTGCAACAGATGTCAGACCAGCAGTCTGAAACACTACTGGCAATGCATGTCCATTGCTATCCTGTAGAATCTGATGTCCACAAATCAGAACATGCACACACAAGGGAAGGAGGCATGCAACTCAACAGCCTGGTGGAATTCAGAGCAACGGAATATATATAGACTGAAGAAGTTGCTTTGTAAAGGAGAGATTTATGTCAACATTTGAGGAAATGAGTTTGAAACTAGATTTTGATAGAGTGGATGGCACTGAATTAACATCAATATAAGAGAATGGAGCATGAGCAAAATTTTAGCATCCAGAGTTCTCCCAGTCCTCGAATGCTGTAATATTGAAAACAGTGAGAAAACTCCAGCACATTTGGGAGAAAAATAATTCACAAGCCCAGATGGATTGCCATCAGATAGCCTTATCTCCATCTTCTAAGTTAACAAAGTTGGCCCAATATCAAAAGATTAGTGAGTGAATGTACATTTAGATGTCTGAAGTTTGTGTCCACAGTGGTTTTTAAAAAATGATTCTCCACTTTGCCATACATTTGTTACTTTGGATGAGAAGCTATCTCTGTAATGGTTAAAGGTCCAAGGACAATGAAATAGAGAGCAGTTTAAATATAAACTTCAATCAAAATTTCAAGGGTGGATTCTGAATTGCAGACATGTCTATGCAAGTGAGTTTCTTTTCACATGGGCAACTCCATGCATGCTAGTTTTGGCTGTACTCAACTGGTGCTTCTTTTTTAAATTTACTTTAAAGTTTTGAATTAACAAGTTGTACCTGCACATTTTTTAAAAATATATTTTATCTATTTGAGAGGCAGAGAGAGATAGAGACAAAGACAGAGACAGACAAGAGCTCCCACCTGCTGATTCAGTCTCCAAATGCCCACAAGGGCTGGGGCTGGGCCACGCTGAAGTCAGGAGCCAGATACTCAGTTCAGGTCTCCAACATGGGTGGTAAGCACTCCACTATTTGAGTTGCCTCTGCTGCCTTCCAGGGTGCATAGAACAAAGCTGGGCCTTGAACCTAGGCACTCTGAAACGGATACAGGTAATCCAACCAGTGGCTTAACTGCTACACCAAATACCTCTCCCAAATACTGCTCATTTTGAAGGTGTACTATGCAACTTTTCAATAGTATACACAGCTTAAACCAACCAGGCCAAGCAACCAACCTTTATATTTCCTCCTCTCCCTTTTGTGTTTGACGCCTACCAGCTTCTCTGTTTCGGTTCTTTATATAGAATAGATATATGTCATTGTTACCCAATATACTGCAAACACCAGAACCTCTGACTTTCACACTACTGGGTTTTAATATCCAACCTCTCCACTACCTCCTATTAATCACTATTTTAGATTCTAATTGTAGACATATTTTGTAATATATTATTATATATATATTATATATAATTTGTTCAAGCTCTACTGGGGATGATAGAGAATAAGAAATGCTGTTGGAAATACCTGAGAGCTGGAGACTGGAAGAAAGACACTAAGTACAAAGCAGTTAGTATGGATGTGTTATGAAATGGAAACAGAACAGCAACAACAAAAATCCTTGACTAGACAGAACCATGTAGAGTGGCTCATCTGCTCATTTATTCTGAGTAACATAGTTTTAAAATTATTTCTTTTCTATGTCAGTGTCTGGGAGGATTCCTGACTTGGACTTTATAAAAGACAACCAAAGATTAATTTGGAAAGTCCACTTTCTTGAATTAGAATTTTGAACAGTTAATGAAACAGCTAAATGAATTATGATGATTATATCAATCTTCTATGGCTCTGAAGTTAATTTATAATTTCATTTTACCAGGAAATTGTTGTGTCTTCACCAGGTGAAATTGATAGAAATCTGTTTTTCCTGGTCTGCTGTCTATTCTATTGTGATCTTGTTATTCTATTTCCTTGATTGTTTTTTTCTTGCCCTGCACTGTTCTTGCTTCATGCTTTTTGGCACAGGGAATGCCTGTTGCCTGGTGTTAGGGCCTGCATTACCAGTTTCAGAGAATTTGAATTCTCAGAATCTATCTTCAATTGGTTAAAGGGTAGGGTTTTGAGTAGAGTTGTAGCTACTTGTTCCTGTTGAACAGTTTTGAAGCTGTTTTTATCCATTTGGCTAAGATGTTAGAAACCTTAAAAAAATATTCAAGACTTGAAAACAAGTTTAAAAAATAAAAGAAATTGGAAGACAGACATTGACCACAGTTAATACTGATGTATTTTATATTTAAAAATTGCTAATATAATAGATTTTAATATTCTCAACTCAAAAAATGATCAGTTGGTGATGTGATGGGTACATTAACCTGATTGACTCTTTCAATGATATATCCATAGATCAAAACATCACCTGGACCCAATAAATATAAAGTTATTATGTATTAATTAATAATGAAAAAAGTTGCAAAATCAAAATAGATAATTTCAGAAACAAAATTATAAAAGCTTTTTCATATTTTATAGAAAATAATGTAGAATATGGTTGCATTATAATATATTTAATTATAAAATAACCAGGATAGTAAATATTTCTTCTTTCTGAAGCCAAGAAGGAGTTCTTGCCTGGAGGCAGGGACTGAAAGTCCGGGGTATTTAATAACAGTGGGGCAACCCTTGACCCATGAGGGGGGAGTCAGTGTGCTTCTCTGATGTCCTGTATTGTCAAGCCCCTTTGCTCATGGCAGCACCTCAACAGCACACCCTTATTTTGGTCCTTCCTCCTTTCTTTCATTCTCTCTACTCCCTCATCCTAGTAAACATCCTGCAGTCAAGTCCAGCTCCCAGGCCTTGCTTCCAGAGGAATTTAAACCAAGATACTTAGGAACTCATCTTTCAACTACAAAAAGAGGCATAGCTTTTCCCCTCTTCCCGAATTCTCAAATGTTTGTGTAGATCAGAGTTTCAGAACATATTTGGCATCTTTTCTATAAAAAGAAATCATTTCTCATTTTGATACTCAAATGGAGACCCAAATGCCCATTTGTGCCAAGGTGCGTGGAGTCCAAGCCATTTACAGAGTGTCAGTCACCTACATCCCCTTGTGAGAGGCATCTTTCTGAGTTTCATGGATGATCACATGTCTCCACCACAGAGGACTTTCAAGTAACTGGACATGGAAAGAAAGTGGAGTGGTGAAACTTCTTCAACTTTCATGAAATATGAATTAGGAATGGTTAATACTTCAGGAATACTTGAAAAAATAACATAGCCTCATGAAAAGTAGTTTGATGCATAAAGCCAGGAGGTAGAGAATTATTAAGATTCTGGAATGTGAGGGACGTTTGCATCAGGGTGATGATGGTTGTAGAATGTTGAGACTGGGAGGCATTACAGGGCAAATTTGTGTAGGATTTAGTATGAGCATATGATGAAATATGTTTTGCAAGTCAGAAGAAAAATGCAAAGTAATAACTTGTGAGGAGGCAGCCTATATAAATGGTGTTACTACTAATGGCAGTAGATAAATTGGTGGCAGCAGTGGTAAGATCAATCCCTAATATGCTATTGTTTAATAATTTTGGGATAGTCTACCATGGTATACAGAACATAAGTTTTGGTACCTGTTCTGTTCTCTGTCTGGCTCCCTTGCAAGTGATATGACTTCAGGCTTAATTACTTAATTTGGTGACCCTCAATTGAAGAGATGATGATTACTCTTGAGTAATTCCAAGGACTACTAGTTAGCCACCAGTTCCAAGTGTCTAATTCTTTCAGCCTAAAAACTCCAAAATGGTAGTCATTACCAACAGCCAAGCAGAAACAGGTGGGGCAGTTGGAGAATGGGGCATTAGTGAGGAGCAGTTCCCAGAGATTTGACATTTTCTGGCATGTAGGTATGAGACAGGGTTAGAAAGGAATGTGAGGGAGAGGCATCAGGAGACCTAAATAGCACAGGTCTGACACATCTTAAGTTCCCACAGATGTTTGGTGCATGAAGAAATAAAATGCAGAAGTGAGACAGGTGCGGGGACAGGGAGAAGAGGAGGAGCTAGGAGATGAGAGAAAAGCTGCCATTTGGAGAGCAGGAAGGGGGCTCAGGCTCTACATGTTCAATGTTTGGTGTAAAGATATTATTAGTGGCTAACATTTACTGAGGGCTTAACTGTGCACTGGGCTTCACATATGTGAACTTATCTATATCCTATGAGATAAGAATTATGTAACATAAGGAGAAACTAAAGTACAGAAAATTGACACAGCTGATAAGTTAGCTGTTATCCACTATGTGACACTTCCTCTAGTCTAGCTAGCAAATATAGCTGATAAATATTTAGATGATTTTCCTGCTATTTTATATTTATTAAGGTAAAAACAGTACTGGCCCACTTAAGATTTCAAATACAATACTAGTATTATTAGTGTCTTCCATAGAGATAATTATATCATTATGAAACCTGCATTAATAATGGTCATTGAAAAAATATTTAAAAATAATGCAGGTCATTGAAATAATATGAAGGGAAAGAACTTTGAGCTTTCTGTTCCACCATTAATGTGATCTGATGCTTTCACTAACAATTAGATTCTTGGTAGAACCCTGAGGATGACATCTTGAAAAAAGTAAGGGGGGGAAAAACCATGAGAAAGTATAATTGAGAAGTATTTTTTGTTGAGAAATAAACTGAAGAGCATTGAAATGAGAATGAAAGACTGTCAGAGAGTGAACAACCAGATACTGTTTTTTGCCTTTTCAATCAACTAAAGGTCAAGCAATCTAGTGAAGGCCTCATATGAATTTATACTCATGGGAATTTTTTCCAGGGTAAGGAAGATACTGGGGAAAAGGTTTGATGATCCAAAGTCTCCTAATATAGAGCTCAATTGAGTTTGTTTTGTTTTGTGAGCCTTCAGACTAAAGAGCTGTAAGCACTGACTTTCTACTTTCATGTTTTGATTTACCAGAGCACATTCCAGTGTGGAAGTGTGGAGAGCACACCAGTGCTCACTCATCCCTTCAAAACCCTGCCAGAGTCTTCCTGGGCAGCAGTCTTGTCAGGCAGGTGAAGGCAGCCTTTCTCATAAATCAGGGAGCTGCTAAGTTCTTATGATTAATTGCACTCAAGCTTATCAATCCTCAAGTGCAGGAAAACAAAGAAAGAGGAAGTGCAATTTAAAGAGAATGACCATTTTCCCAGGAAATAATATAACACAGACATTTGGGAATATAGCAATTCAAGGAGCAACTCGTCCATATTCTGATCATTGGTTTATTATAGAAGCCATTTTTAGGCTAAAATTATTGACATTTGCTCACTGTAGGAATGAAGTAACATCAAGACTGCTGTTGGAATTGGTTATTAATCTAGATCTATTTGTGTAACACAGGGATTCTAAGGTCAAACCTTTGGGGTTCGTGTGAAGTTTCCCACAACTCCCTTGTCTTCCCAGTAACCAACCAGCGTCTACCAGCAGCACCAGAAAGGCCTCACATACTTGATGTTACCTATGTGTAAGGAATGAGGGTAAATTAGAGACCGAGTGGGCTGCCAGCCAGCAGGGAGAGCTGAGAAGCCATGACTTCTGTATTCAAGCCCCATTTCCTTGGGATTTAGAGCAACAAAGAAGAATCTCGCACAGAGGTTCACATGAGCTTCTGGCGGTCAAGTTCAGCTCAACCTTCAACAGCTAAGTTGTCCTTGAGAGGGTGGCATTTCTCATGAATGACACTCATCTCCAAAGGCAAGAGTTTATTCCTGAGACAGAGAGAGTGCCCCAGAGTCCTATACTATCAGTGTTGAATAATGGCTGGGACAAAACCTGGCCAAGATGTGGGGTGAACTTGTCTCCCAGCTGGGGGGCAGTGAGGCAGACTTTTTGGTGGCTAGTGACCTGTGCCAAGAGGATGCAGGTTTGCAAAGAATTCCTCTCCAGGGGACATCTGGAAATACTAACTGGGGGACACCAAGGGATGTGGGAAGTTGTGAGACTTTGTGTTGCTCCTGCTTTTCTTGGTTGTGTAGCAAGATGGGACATTCTATCACCATATTGTATCTTCTCTTCCTCGCTTGAGATGGAAAGGGAGTGTTTTCATATAACCATGTGTTGGAGTTACTTTGAGAGACAGTGCCTGTAAGAGCAACATTTTCCTTCTTGATGGTCTACTATAAAGAATGTGAAGAACTTGCCATCTTTGGCACTTCCAGGATAGGACTAGGAGTAAATGTTCTGTCTTGGCCACAGGATCAGAGGCAGTAAAGTCGAGGGGAAGGGGAGAACAAGTGAGTTGAGACCTCTAAGTCTGGTTTCCTGAGGACAGAGATGTGACCTTGTAAGAACTAAAAATAGTACTTTGCACCAAGCCTGTTCATGATGAGCTAGTATCTGCCTCATAATGTGTTGTAGCCGTGCACGCTTTCAGAGGTTGCCAGTCATGAAGGCAAAGGTGGAAGCAGGTGCTCTCCTTTCTTCCTCTCCTTTCCTTCTCTTCCAGGAAAACTTCCCTGCTGCACTGCAGTTTGCATTCTGAGGAATGGATGTGTGTGTCCTGGGAGGGCTCTTGGGGAATTTTCTTGCTTTTTTGATAATAGAAAGAGTTGTATGTCCATGCATAACCCAGGTCTTTTGTGTCATGATTATGAGTATTTCTGGGGCCAGGGCTAGAGAAATTCGAGTCAAACTTTGCTTTAATAATAGTGCTTGAACATGAAAGGAAATGAGTTGCTGCAGCACATAAAAGGCATGCACAAGCACAGTACATTTTAATTTAATAACCTTCACCTCTTCAAAGTTGCATTTAGAAAGTCCTTTGGTCAGGTGACATTTTACCTACCTTCAAAATTAGGACTGTCCTGACACACATTTTCCAGATGAAATCCCTTCATCTTCCCACATAAATCTATTCCCTCCTAATGTGCCTAAGAATTGAGTGTCTTCCTCCTAGGTCTGCTTTTAATGAATCACTATACTATTTACTGTCTGCTCAGATGGGAGCAGATCCAGAAGGCAGACGCACTATGTGCCGCTCGTGGGTGCACACTGTCTCCCCAGGGAAGACTCTGAAATCCTGTCTTCTGATGTTTGATGGGGACAGCTTATTGCTCCTCAGGTCACCTATCTGCAGCTACCTACTCTATGGAAAACGAGCCACCTGCTGTGTCCCATTGTTCATTAGTCTTGGAAAGTCCCCGGTGGTGGTTCCACCTGTATTAGGGTTTTTCAGATTTTTTTGAACAGTGGGAGCCAAGTTGCCCTGTTTGCCAGACTTGGCATTTGCAGATAGGAAGATGATTAGGAGATATTCCCTCCCATATTCCCCTTTTTAGATCCTTTTTGTTGTTGTTGTTTTTAAGATGTATTTGCTTATTTGCGAGTTGAGAGTTACACAGAGATAGGGAGAGGCAGAGACAGAGAAAGATAAAAAGTGAAAGAGAAATCAACCTTCCATCTGAGGGTTTCCTTCCCAAATGGCCACAATGGCAGCACTGGGTTAGGCCAAAACCAGGAGCCAGGAACTCCATTCAGGTCTCCTACATGGGCAGCAGGGGCACAGCACTTGGGTCATCATCCACTCCTTTCCCAGGTGCATTAGCAGGGAGCTGGATCAGAAGTGGAGCCGTGGAACTGGTACTCTTATGGGATGCTGGCATCTCAGATGGTGGCCTAGCCTACTGCACCATGGTGCCAGCCTCCCTTCTATGATTCTTGAAGGCATCTTTCCCCCAGTGCAGCTTTACATCTGAGTGAGAAATTGTAGTGGCCTTTTGCTACCCCTCTCTGTCACACAGGTAATTGAAATGCCTTTGTTTAGCTGCTCTGGCCCTTTCTATGGCACCAAACCACGGCTTTGTGATTCAGTATGTTGTTACTGAAGTCCTATGCCTGGCCCAATTCCCAGTTCTATCACATGAGTAGCTACATAACCCTGCAATGTACCGACTAGCCCTTACCCTAGGAGGAAAATCGTGTCGATGATAATAGACCATATAGTCCTTAGCCTTTTGTTTCTATAATGAGACACATAAGGCTACTAACTTTATAAAGATAAAATGTCTATGTAATTCAGTGTTGAAGGTATCAGTCCAAGATCAGGTGGCTCCATTTGTTTGGCATCCAGTGAGGGCTGCAGGTGGTAATGGTAAAGCATTTCCCGAGGAGGGAACACAAGGCAAACCCAGAAACGGAAGGTGATTGGAGCCAGCTTTGGCTTCTATATCAGTGCTTTACTTCCTTCTCATATCATGTCTCCAGTGACTAATCATTATAATTGGATTAAATTTCTACCCTCTTAGCATCATTAACTTATGACTTTGGGGCTTGACATTCTGCATGAGCTCAGGAGGCAAATCATATTCAAACCATAGCAGACCACTTCTTTGTGTTATTTTGATGATTAAATGGAACACAATCTTCACAGTTAGTAGTAAACCTCATGGGAAGCTTTCTATTTTTATGTTTTTGATATTTCATGTGGGTATGTGTTGTGTTTCTCCTCTCATTGTCCTTACAATCTCTTCAAGCCCATTGTCAGGTTGTTATAACAAAGTCTCAGGTAGACATAAGGGGGAAAAAAGGAGATGGAGAGGATGAAGAAGAATGGAGAGACTGTGTAGGGAGAGCTTAAATCCTATTTCAAAGAGACTGTCATCTTTCTACAGTACTCAAGTGGACATTCACTGTGGGCTCCAGGGCAAAGGTTGCCACACTGAACTCCCTGGAGCGCTGAGTAACAGGTGCCAGGTGAGAGTTTCTGAACTTACGGGGGAGCCCTGACAGTTTCAGGGACTGCTTGCTGAGGCTGGTCAGCAGATCTGGGTGAGGCACATGCATCTCTATTCTAAAATGTTTCCGCCCTTGACTTTGATGCTAAATCCTGCTTAGAAATCCTTGACTGGCCATGTTAACAATAGAATTTGGGGGTGAATGCTTGGTGAATTTGAATGCCATGTGGCAGTTATTCACCAAAAATATGAAATGCCATTTCCTAATACCATTGTTTTGCATAGAAAAGTCTCATTGTGGCCCAAATAAAGTTGACTTTGGGCATTAGCCTGAAGAATGCATTCTGCAAAAAGTCCCTTATACAAGGGACTGAATGTGGAAAGTAAGAACAGGGACTGGATATATTGTGTTATTTATTCTATTTCTGCAACTTTGATGTTAAGTTTCATTACTTGGTGGACAAGTGCACTTTGCAGAAAAAAAAAAACCTACAAATCAGAATGAAGACTGAAATATATGTTTTCTTAGAACAACTCAATAAAGGACTGGCCCTGTGGCATACGAGGTAAAGCCACTGCCTGTAGGGCCTACATCCCATATAGAAGCCAGTTGGAGTCCCAGCTTCTCTGTTTCAGATCCAGCTCCCTGCTGATGTACCTGGGAAAGCAGCCGAGGATGGCCCAGGTGCTTGCACCCCTAAATTCATGTGGGGAGCCCAGAAGAAGCTCCTGGCTCCTAGCTTTGAATTATCTCAGCCCCAACTGTTGCAGTCATTTGAGGAGTGAACCAGTGGATGGAAGATATCTCTCTGTCTCTGTAACTCTATCTTTCCAAATAAATAAATAAATCTTAAAAAAATTAAAAGAACATACTGAATTATAATTGATGACATCTCCCAGCCACTATCAGAAATTTTACTCCCCTGAGAATATTCTTTCCTTCTTTTTACCTTTTTGCTGCACAGCAAATGACATTTTATTTTTTAATTTTTTAACAGATTCAATGTGCTCTGTAGATACAATTCCAAGACATAATGATATGCTCTCCCTCTCTCCCTCCCTCTCTCTCCTCCTCCTTCCTTCTCCTTTTCCTTTATTAAATTTTAATTTTTTTTTTGCATTTTTTTTGGACCGGCAGTTAGACAGTGAGAGAGAGAGAGAGACAGAGAGAAAGGTCTTCCTTTTTCTGTTGGTTCACCGCCCAAGTGGCCGCTACACCCGGTGTGTTGTGGCCGGTGCGCTGCGCCAATCTGAAGCCAGGAGCCAGATGCTTCTTCCTGGTCTCCCATGCAGGTGCAGGGCCCAAGCACCTGGGCCATCCTCCACTGCACTCCCGGGCCACAGCAGAGAGCTGGACTGGAAAAGGAGCAACTGGGACAGAATCTGGCGCCCCAACTGGGACTAGAACCTGGGGTGCTGGCACCCCAGGCAGAGGATTAGCCTAGTGAGCTGTGGTGCCAGCTTAAATTTTAATTTTTAAGATAACATTTTAAATTTATATTACAGTAAAAAGGCTTAATTCTTTGCTGAATAAAAAGTTTAAAAAGCAAAAAAGCAAAAAGACCCTAGTTAAGTGGGAATATAGGCAATGGCTATAAACAATAATTGAATGGAAAAATGACCATTTAACCCATATACGGTCCATTTTAAAGTAATCACAGGTTATTAAAACTATAATAGTATAATATTCTTTACCATTGGTTTCACAAATGTGTAAAACAATGTTTTACAAAACTGTGTTAGTGGCAATACTGATACACACAGACTTTTCTTTCTTTCCTTTTTACTTGTTTTTAAGATTTTAGCTCCCACATATAAGGGAGAAAAGAGGGAAAGTAGAGCCTTTGAACGTTAACCAGCCCAGAGGTGAATGTGAGTGGGCAGCTTATTTTCCTCATAGCTAATGAACAAGGAAACTGAGCAAGATTATAGGGAGTAGAGAGATATAAGAAAAATTTACCTTCATCTTCTCTTTTGCCAGATCTTAGAACAGGTATTTAGAAATCATTTGAGGAATTCAGTTCATTGTGCTTCTAAGGAGTGAAGAAGACTCCTTAGAAGATAATTAGTTATCTTCAATGATAAGGTACCCAAGTAACTGTTCAAGATTTTACTAATTCTGCCAGCCTAAGTGAAAATAAAAAGCAGTGATATGAATAAACCTGAATAAATCTTGGCTACCTCAAAACCTATTTCTGCCCGTCAGTGCACCCCCAGTGTTAGTTTGGTTCATTTGGAGGGCATGGGGAGCTCATGCAGCAGGCTTCTTTGCTGCATAGCATGTGACAGGGCTCAACCTCATCACAGTCATCTTTAGACCTCTTTTGTAATTCTCTGCATGTGGGCTCTACCTGCGAGGCCCACACTATTGGGGTGGTGGGGCGACAGTGTTCTTTGACAAGAAGCACCAGAGACAAGTTTTGGTGAACATGTCCATCTATTAACAATCAAGCACAAGCTTTTATTTATATTTTTTAATTAAAAATTTTTAAAGATTTTATTTATTTGAGAGGTAGAGTTACAGACAGAGGGAGAGACAGAGAGACAGGTCTTCCTTCTGTTGGTTTATTCCCCACATGGCCACAAAGGCTGGAGCTGTGCTGATCCAAAGCCAGGAGCTAGGTGCCTCTTCCTGGTCTCCTACATGGGTACAGGGGCCCAAGGACTTGGGCTATCTTCTACTGCTTTCCTAGGCCATAGCATAGAGCTGATTGGAAGAGGGGCAGTTGGGACTAGAACTGGCACCCACATGGGATGCCAGTGCCATAGGCAGAGAATTAACCTACTGCACCATAGTGCCAGCCTCCAGGCACAAGCTTTTAAAGGGCAGGCAAAGAGGAGCAGCTAGTTCAGGGTAACACTAATTCTAGACGATAAAGCAGATACTGGTGCCTCTATACTTCTCCAATCAGCTTGAAGGTCACGTAGCCTACGTAGCCTTCCAGGTGGTCTTTATGGGTCTGAGACATACCTGGGAGCTGGTTACCTAGTTGACAGTCACAAGACCCTTCAACAGGAAGTGGTGGAGGGAAAATGTGCCTGGGGTCCCTGCTGCCTGCCAGCAGCCAGGTCATGTGTATGGGTCCCATTGTGCTGAGTTTTCAACCAGGGTCTTTCCCAGGAGGCATGGTGTGCAATGCCCTCTTAACCTCCTGCATGGGCTAAGCAGGAAGTCTCCCAGCCAGGCACAGGATCACCCACACCTGCATGCTAACTGTGAAAATCACTATTCTCTATCTTCACGGGATCTTTGTACTCTTCCCCTGACTCCTTTCTCTTTCCCCTAAAAGCTGGATCCCTGACATGTGATGATTGCCTTTGCACATTTCCCTAGTGAGTGGTCTTGTATCTCTTACTTTCCTTACTTTATCTTAGCAAATAAATAAAACATCTATGCTATTTCTAGTATAATTACTAATACTATTATTAATATTAATACTATTTTTAAAAAGATTTTATTTATTTATTTGAAAGGCAGAGCCACAGAGAGATTGAGGGAGAGAAAGAGAGATTCACCCACTGGTTCACTCCTCAAATGGCCACAATGACAGAGGCTGGGCCATGCTAAGGCCAGGAACTAGGAGCTTCCTTCAGGTCTCCCATGTGGATGCAGGGTTTCTAGCACCCTAGTGGTTCTCTGTTACCCTCCCAGGCATATCAGCAGGGAGCTGGATCAGAAGTGGAGTGGCTGGGATACGAAACGGTCCCCATATGGGATGCTGGCATCACAGGCAGAGGTCCAACCCACTATGCCACAATGTCAACCCCACTAGTGTTTTGTTTTTACTACCATTATCCTCACCAGTGATCTAGTATTAAGGTTCTCCAGAAAGAATGAACAGGAAGTTGATCGATTGATCAATCTATCATCATCATCATATATTGATTTGTTTTGAGAATTGGTTCACAAGATGATGGAGAACAAGGTCCATGATTTGCTGTATGCAAGCTGGAGACCCCTGAGAGCTAATGGAGTGATTTAGTCCCAGTCCAAAGTCTGAGAACCAAGGGAACCAACGATGTAAATTTCAGGGCAAAGGCAGGGGATGATGAGAAGTACCAGTGCAAGCTGTAAGTTAGGAAAAGGGGCAATTTCTCCTTTCTCTCTATTCAGGCTCTCAAAAAATTGGATGGTGCTCACCTGCCTTGAGAAGGGTGATGCACTAGACTCATGTCTTGTGGAAACACCCTCACAGGCATACCTATCAGTCTGGGTTCCCCATGGCCCATTCATAGATGCAGATATGGATGATAGTAAAATAGCTAACAGTCTCTGACACTTATTCTGAGAGATGCACTTTGCATGTATGTAAGGAAAAAAGTCAACAATTTGCTCAGAATCACTGGAGCCTAAGTGCATGCAGACTTTTATTTTATAGTTCATATATTTTATGTTATAATATAATATGTTTAAAAGTTTATTTATTTTTATTTAAAAGGCAGAGTTACAGAGAGAGGGAGTGACAGAGAAAGATCTTCCCCAGTTGGTTCACTCCCTAAATGGCTGCAATGGTCAGGATTGGCCAGGAGTCAGGAACTCCATCTGGGTCTCCCAAACTTTGGCCATCTTTGCTTCTTTCCCAGGTGCATTAGCAGGGAGCTGGATCAAAAGTGGAACAGCCAGGACATGAACTGGTGCCCATAAAGGATGCCGACATCTCAGGAGGCAGTTTAACCTGCTGGGCTGCAACAGCGGCTCCCATAATGTCATTTTAGTTAGTAGGCTGCATTAGTTGAGTTTTATGAAAATGTCCAAGTTCTTCTAGCTTATTTTAAGTGAATTTTTAGTCCTTTTATCATAATCTTTCTCAGTGAATTTGACATAACAGAATGCAGAGGATACCCCATTCCACTGTCTTTGAGAGAAGGAAGGTAATAAAATTGAAATCAATTAATAGATTTAAAGGGAATTAAAAAGAGGAGCCTACACTCAAGGCCTGTGGCAGCTCAAGAAAGCCAGTGTGCACGTCCTTTCCCACTGTGTGTTTAGGAGCTTCATGTTGGTAGTTTGAAATCAGTGAGATTTATTTACATCACACGAACCAAGCAAAGCTACTGCATTCATTTCTGTAATAAAATTTGAAAATTAAGGTGTTGGCGGGGACCTGCTCCCTCTGAAGTCTCTAGGGGACTGTTTGTTCCATGCCTCTTCTAGCTCCTGGTAGTTTCCAGTGTTCCTTGACTTGTGACCACATCATTACGATCTCTGTCCCCAGGATCACATTGCCTCCTTGTCTTCTGTCTCAAAACTCCCTTTGTCAAGGCTGATTTTGTGGCACAAACTGCTGTTTGTGGCACCAACATCCATGCCACAGCATCCCAGCTGCTGCACTTCCAATGCAGCTCCCTGTTAGTGTGCCTAGGAAGGCAGCAGAGGATGGCCCAAGTACTTGTCCTCCTGCCACCCATATTGGAGCCCTGGATGGAGCTCTGGGCCCCTGCCTTTGGCCTGATGCAGTCTCAGTTGTTGCTGCCATTCAGAGAATGAACCGGTGTATGGTAGGTCTCTTCTCTCTCTCTGTCTCTCTCTCTCTGTGTGTCATGCTACCTTTGAAAAAAATAAAATAAATCTTTTAAAATCAACTCCTTTTTTCTATCTCTTATGAGAACAGATGTAATTATATTTAGGGTTCATTTACTTAATCCACAATAAACTCCTCTTTCCAAGATCCTTAACTTAATCACATCATTTGCCATACAAAGTGATATTCATTCTTTTGTAATATCAGACAATATTCATATACTCTGGAGATTAAAGCTTGAATTTTGGGGGCCACCATTTAGCCACCACTATAGGTACAAAGAAGATCCTCCACCCCCCTGCCTTTCTGGAGTGCTGGTTGCTGGTGGGCACAGAGAATGGTCACGTGGTGGGGCAGGAAGGAAGAAGGAAGCTAGTCTGAACTTGAAATAATCAAACCCCCTCCAAGGTCACGCCCCAGTGAACAAAGCCCAGCTGGCCCCACCTCTCAGGGCACCAGCTGGCACCTCTTAGGGCATCATAATTAGATCAGGTCTCTACCCTTAATGTTGATTAAGTCAACAGTTAATTTTAAGACATCAAAGTGTAAACGACTACATGAGTTTTGGGGAGACAATCATGCTATTCTTGGATTTTCTGTTTCTACATTTCCCTGTACATTGTGTGTTTGATCCCTGTGATCCCAGTGAGGGTCAGGAAAAGTTTATTGACAGTTTGGATAGGGTCTCATTAAAGAAATGAAGCTCAGGGTGTGGTGTCCAATCAGACGTTTAAAAAAGGTGGTAAAGTGCTTTTAACAAACACACAAGCTAGAATTTAAAGCTGCTTTTCTTAGTTATTTTTATTCTTTCCAGTGGATTATTTTAAAGAGAGTAGAAATGTGTTTATGCTATTCATATTATTACTACCAGTGATTTCCAGGAGAACCAGTTGCCACCAAGTTTCATACATTTTGTGACCCTTCTCAGTTAGATAGTTCTTTGGCTAACGTAAGTTGTCTGGAAGATAGACTGACTCTTAAAATCTAATTCTTTTGGTGTGGAGCCTACAATGATCCAGGGAAGTGACTGAGTCTTAAATTGCTTTCCAGATGTAGCTGTTCTGAAGGCATAACCTTCAGTGTCTACTTCCTCCAACACAGTGGTTTTCATCCAAGGTGCAGACTGCGATTTCCTGAGAGCTGACAGAATTACTGACTCTCATGCTAGGTACAAAGGGGCCCCTAAAGGAGATGCCTAGTTTTCAGTATCTTTAGTGCTCTGTACGTGATTGCATTGTGCAGGCAAATTTGAGAAGCAAGGCATTCCTCAGGTAGGAAATAATAGTAATTGTGGTTCCTCTCCCAGGTAAAAGTGGTCCATAGGAATAGTGTTTAACCAGAGACCCCAAGTGTTCAAGGTATCATCACACTACTATAAGACTAGAATCACCTGCTGAAAAATATTAGACCTACAGTTACTTCTGGTACTCACCAAGTTTGTTGCTATCCTACTGGAGAAGAGAATACTTTCTTTTTTAACTTAATTTAATTTTTAAAAATGATTTATTTAATTTATTTGAAAGACAGAGTTACAGAGAGAGGTCTTCCATCTGCTGGTTCACTCCCCAGTTGGCCGCAATGGCCGGAGCTGCTGCGATCCAAAGCCAGGAGCCAGGAGCTTCCTCAGGGTCCCCCACATGGATGCAGGGGCCCAAGAACTTGGGCCATCTTTTACTTCTGTCCCAGGCCAGAGCAGAGAGCTGGATTGGAAGAGGAGTAGCCAGGACTAGAACTTGTGCCCATATGAGATGCCGGCACTGCAGTCCAGGGCTTTAACCAGCTGCACCACAGCATTGGCCCCAAGAATGATACTTGCAAGATCATAGAATTTGTGGCATTAGTCTCTAAAACTCCCTACTATCAGCTCAACATAAATTTGCTTTCATTTTTGTAAGGTAATTGTGTTGAATTTTCCATTTCATCTTCAGCCAGCACATTTTCTCCATCTCACTGCTTTCTAGGATTGTCAGCTGATAATGCTGAGTAAACAATGAAGAGAGGGAGAAAGTTAAATGGATTTCCAAATGTAAATTCTTGAAAAATGTTAAAAGCTTTAAACTAAACATGCTATATATTTCATATAAATGATATATACTCACTATAGGAAGCTGATGGCATATAGAAAACTTAGAAGTAATGCACAAGGAAAAACCTCATTTTATAAAAATTATCCCAGGGGCCGGCACTGTGGCATAGCTGGTAAAGCTGCTGCCTGCAGTGCCAGCATCCCATATGGGCGCCTGTTCGTGTCCCTGCTGCTCCTCTTCCCATCCAGCTCCCTGCTGTGGCCTGGGAAAGCAGTAGAAGATGGCCCAAGCCCTCAGGCCCCTGCACCCGCATGGGAGACCTGGAAGAAGCTCATGCATGATCTTTTAATATTGTAATTTCTTTAATTTTTCTTGAATTAACAGAAGAAAAACAAAGTCAAATATAACTAAAGAAATTGTTGAACTTTAGAGATGGACTTGTTACCTAAAAGAATTTCTCTAAAATGTAGAAAAGATAGTCTGAAAACCATTAAAAATCTAGAGCTAACACATTTCAACTGTATAGAATAAGACTTCTTGGGGCCAGCACTGTGGTGCAGTGGGTTAAAGCCCTGGCCTAAAGCGCCAACATCCAATATGGGTGCCAGTTCTAGTCTTGGATGCACCTCTTCCGATCCAGCTCTTTGCTATGGCCTGGGAAAGCAGTGGAAGATGGCCCAAGTCCTTGGGCCCCTGCACCGGCTTGGGAGACTTAGAAGTTCCTGGCCCTTGGCTTCAGATCGGCGCAGCTCTGTCCACTGTGGCCATCTGGGGAGTGAACCAGCAGATGGAAGACCTCTCTGTCTCTACTTCTCTCTGTAACTCTGTCTTTCAAATAAATAAAATAAATCTTTTTTAAAAGAAGAATGAGACTTCTCTTTTTTTAAAAAAAATGATGTATTTATTTGTTTACTTGAAAGGTATAATGACACAGAGAGAGGAGACAGAAAGAGTGATTTCTTGCTGGTTCATTCTCCCAGATGCCCATAATAGCCAAGGATAGGCCAGGTCATAACTAGGACCCAAGAGCTCCATCCAGTTCTCCCACAAGGGCGACAGGGACCCAGGTACTTTTACTGTCATCTTCAGCCTCCCAGGTACATTAGTGGGAAGCTGGATCTGAAGCTTAGGGTACTTGGGACTCAAACCAAGCATTATGATATGAGATGCAAGTGTCCCAGGTAGGATTAATCTACTGTACCAAAATTCCCACCCTGGAACAGACTTCTCAATATGGAATATATAGGATTAATATTTTAGAAATGTTTTCCAACTTTGTTGCCATGACCCATTGGTCATTTTTGGTTATAGATTTACACTGTTGGTTTAGAGTAGAATTGTCTCTTGATCTCTTGATATCCATAGTGAACTGATTCTAAGACCCTTCCCATACCTGCCATGGATACTGAAGTCTGAGGATATTCAATTCCTTCATATAAAATTGTGTAGTTTTTGCATATAAACTACACATACCTTCTTATATACTTTCCATCATCTTTAGATTACTTATAAAGCCTAATACAATGTAAATTCTATGTAAATAATTGTTATACTGTATTGTTCAGTACAGATACAATTTTCTTTTCCTGAATATTTTCTATCTCCAGTTGCTTGAATCTGCCAATGTGAAACCAGTGGATACAAGAGGGCTGCTGCAGTCACATTTCTGAGGTGCAACCATAATACCCACACTTGTTTAGTGTTTGTTCCCTTTTCCCAAGGTTTCTCCAATAGCTACCATGAAAGTTAGATAGAATTAGGGGCCAGCATTATGGTGCAGGAGGTTAAGCCATGACTTGTGGCATCAGGATCCCATGTTGAAGTGCCTGTTAGAGTCCTGGCTACTCCACTTCTGATCTAGCTCCCTGCTAATGCACCTGGGCAGGCAGTGAAGGTGGCCCAAGTGCTTGGGTTCCTGAAACCCAGATGGGAGGCCAGGATGGAGTTCCAGGCTCCTTGGCCTCAGCCTGGCCCAGCGTTGGCTGTTGTGGTCATTTGGGGAATAGACTAGCAGATGGAAGATCTCTCTCCCTCTCTCTGTCACTTTGCCTTTCAAATAAATAAATTAAATCTCAAAAAATTACTAGCATAATAATTTTATTAAATAAATATGATTCCTGAGGTATTTATGATGATTTATATCTTGGGTTTATAGTTTTTAAAAGAAAGGGCTCACTGATACTCTTTCAATTAAAATTTTTTTAAGTTATACAGTTTTTTTAATTAATTTATTTATTTTCAAATATTTATTTATTTATTTGAAAGTCAGAGTTACACAGAGAGAGAAGAGGCAAAGAGAGAGAGAGAGGTCTTCTGTCCAATAGTTCACTCCCTAGATGGCCGCAATGGCTAGAACTGCGCCGATCCAAAGCCAGGAGCCAGGAGCTTCTTCCCAGTCTCCCACACTGGTGCAGGGGCCCAAGGACTTGGGCCATCTTCTACTGTTTTCCCAGGCCATAGCAGGGAGCTGGATTGGAAGTGGAGCAGCCGGGACTAGAACTGGCAACCAAATGGGAAGCTGGCACTTCAGGTCAGGGCGTTAACATGCTGTGCCACAGCGCCAGCCCCATTTTTATTTTATTTTTTTCAATTCAATTTCAATATAACTCTTTTAATTCAAAATTTTTTTCACTTTTATTTATGGTAATAATTTCTACTTTCCACCATTGAAGTCTATGATGCAGAAGACAGAGACTGTCTGGGTTTTACTCCTTTCCTAAAATGTTGTGTTTTCATTTTCTTTTCTATTTTTCCTGTCTGCCTGTAGTACTTAGTCTCTGTTTTCTCTCTCTTGAGTATTCTTTGTTCTTGAAGTTTAATTACCATGAGTTTTACAGTGTTGGTTGCTCTGTATCAATGTTTCACTAAACATTCGAGAGTTTCCTATTGATCTGTGGTTTCAGATCGTCCTTGATTTTCCATACTTTACCATCCCCGCCTTGGGGGTTCTCCACCTCAAGAATCCCATTTATGCTTATGTTTCATTGTCTTAGTGAGTTCAGACTGACAGAAATGTTACCCTTGATGGGTGGCTTATACATGACAGATGTTTATTTCTGCCAGCTTTGGAGATTGAGCAGTCCCAGCATCTGGTGAGGACCCGCTTCCATACTCACAGGTGTGGCCTCATGTGGTAGAAAGAGTGAGGGAGTTCCTAGTGGTTCTTTTATAAGAGCACTAACTCCATGCATGAGAGCTCTGCCCGCATAACCTAGTTATCTCCCAAAGACTCCACCTTGGGTGGTTAGGATTTGGACATACGAATTTCTAGCTAGGGGTTGGGTGGGAGTGTGGACCTAGACATTTAGTCTATGGCACTGATCATTCTTTCCTGACTTCACTATTCATCTTCTCAGCAATTACTAGAATCTTTGCATTTTTTATAACTTGTTAGCATTACTATAATTCTTCTTTCTGTGCCATTAATATGACTTTTAGCAATGCTTTTTATCCCTTGCTGTTCATGGCTTATTTAGAATCCCTCTAATGTTCATATTATAGTTATCAATTCATTTCATTAGCTTGACAACCTGCCTAAACTTTATTCCATAATTTTGTCATTTTATTTTTAATGCTTATTTAATAAACTTATATTCTTCTTATTTCCATCATTCTAAATAAATTTAGGCAATACCACTCTCTGGAGTGACACTTTTTTCGAGAGTGGGATATTTTTCTCTCTGTATTTCTTGTTGATAGTAGATTGCATGTATGTAATAGATAGTATAAAATATACTATGTTGTATAGTGACTACACTATTTCCATTTTGTTCAGGTCACATGAATAGCTCTCTGCCTCTGCAACTTGTCTTTAATCTCATGTAGTATACATTTATATTTTTCTCTCATGGTTCTATTGTTAGGCCTTCTTTCTATTTTCAAATGATTATTGTAATTTTTGTTGGGGGGGATAAAGTTTGAATGTCAAGATTCTGAGATTGAATTAAGGAAATTAAAGACCTCTACAACAAAATTATAAAACACTCATGAAGGAAACTGAAGTAATATCGCCTGTGTTAATGGGTTGGAAGAATTAATATTGTTGAAATGGGCTTATTCCCCACAAGGATTATTTTCAGATTCAATGCAATTGCCATCAAAGGGTCAGTGATAGTTTTCACAGAATTGGAAAAGAATCCTAAAATTCATATGAAAGCACAAAAGACCCGAAATAGCCAAAGCAATCTTGGACAAAAAGAGCAAAGCTGGAGACATTTGATTTTAAGAAAAACAGATAAGCGTGGCAGTGGCATAATAGCAGATACATAGAGCAGTGGAGCACAAAAGATCCCGGAAATTAATCCATGCATATACAGCCAACTAATTCTTGATAAAGGCACCCAAAACACGCAACATAGAAAGGACAGCTTCTTCAATAATTTTTGCTGGGAAAACTGAATATTCATACACTGAATACTGAAACTTGCCTCCCACCCCAAACTTCTTACAATGTACAAAGATCAACACAAAGTGGACCAAAAACCCAAATGTAAGGCCTGAAACTATGAAACTACAAAATGAAAGGAAGGGATATCTTTCAAGACTTTTGTATAGGCAATGATGCTTTGGATAAGACTCTAAAAGCACATAGAGGAACATAAAGTTCTATTGATTATATAAAACTCAGACATTTCTGTGTATCAGAGGAAACAACAGTGAAGAGACCACTTACAGAATGGGACAAAAGGTTTGGGAAGTTTTCACCCGTCAAAAGACTGATATCCTGTATAAATCAGAACTAAAAACTCAACAACAATAAAACTAAGAATGAAGTAAATAAGTGCAAAAAAGGATCTGAATAGACATGTCTCAGAATAAGAAATACAAATCACCAATAAATACATAAAAAAGTTCCCCATCTCTAGCCATCACAGAAATGCAAATAAAAACAATGGTATGTCATTTCATTCCAGTTAGAATGGCAATTATCCAAAAGACAAAAAAAAAAAAAAAAAAGAAAGATAACAAATGCTGGCAAGAGAAATGGGAACCCTATACACTACTGGTGGGAATTCAAATTAGTACAGCCATGATGGAGAATAGTATGGAGATTTGTCAAAAAAAACCTATTATGATACATCTATCCCACTTCCTGTTACTTATCCAAAGGAAATGAAACAGCACATGAAAGAGATACCTGTACTCACACGTTTATTACAACACTAATTCACAATAGCCAATACATGGAATCAACCAAGGTGTCCATCAACAAATGAATGGATAAAGTATGGTATGCATACATAATGAAATATTATTCAACCATAAAATAATGAAATCCTGTCATTTGTAGTAAAATAGGTGAAATTAGGTGAATACAGCAGAAACAAAATGACAAATGCTGCATGTTCCCTCTTATATGTAGAAGCTAAAAAAAAAAGTCAATGTGATCTTATAGTAGTGATTACTGGAGGCTGAGAAGGTTGGAGGAAGCTTGGATAATGGGTACCAATACACAATTTTATGGAAGGGATAAGTTTTGATTTTATGAGCAACTAGTAGAGGGGTGCTTGAAGGCTCCAATCATAAAGAAATGATGAGGAGAGGCTAGTGCTGAGACGTAGTGGTGTAAAGCCGCCACCTGCAGCACCGGCATCTGACATGGGCACCAGTTTGAGTCCTGGTTGCTCCACTTCTGATTCGGCTCCCTGCTAATGTGCCTGGGAAAGCAGCAGAAGATGGCCCAAGTCCTTGGGACCCTGCACCCACATGGGAGACCCAGAAAAAGCTCCAGGCTCTTGGCTTCGGATCAGCCCAGTTCTAGCCAGTGTGGTTATTTGGGGGAGTGAACTAGAAGATGGAAGACCTCTTTCTCTGCCTCTCCCTCTGCTTCTCTGTAACCCTACTTTTCAAATAAATAAATAAATGTTTTTTTAAGAAATGATATGGAAATGGTAGTTACCCTGACTGATCATGTATACATATGTTAAAATATCACACTATAACCCATAAGCATGTAGAGTTATTACATGTTAATCAGAAATTAAAAAAAAACAGTACTAGATTGGGGATTGATAATTTTTCTCCAAGAGTATTTTGAGCTTTGCCTTTCAAGATACGCATGCACACATAATATTTTATATTAGGTCCATTAGACCCAGCCACAGTATAGTCATTTATAGTGTGCTTGGATCATTTCTGTGATTTTACATAGGGCCTTTGCTTCAATTAGCTTGTTCATGTTATCTAGAGATTTCTTCTGAAGATAGTTTTCTACTTTCTGGAGGGATGAATTACCATGCCTGGTCTGCACCCAAAAGTCTTTGTAAACTTTGAAAACTTTAAATTACTGTCATTTTGTCAATTCATTTTCTCTCCCTCTTATTTTTGTTGATAAAAATCCAGCTGTTTTATCATTAATTAATACCAATGTATATGTATTATAACTTCCCTTGGTCTGTAATCTGCTCAGTTTAAACTTGGTGTAGCTACTTCTGTGTTCTATTGATCAATGTTAGCATGGTACATCTTTCTTCATCAAATTTTTTTTAATCTATGGGTGTCTTCATGTTTGAAATGGTCTTCTGGTAGACAATGTACAGTTGGACCTTATTCCTTGACTGACTCTGACAATCTCTGTCTTTATGTTGGTGCATTTAGGCCATAGAAATTCAATATGGTTATTGACATAATTAGGTTAACTTTTTTTTTTTTTTTACTATTTTCCATTTCCATTTTTGTGCTCCACTCTTTTTCTACCTTTTGTGGATTTCCAGACTTTAGAGCTGCTGTGGTCACCATACAACCTATTTGGGCAGAAGTCTTTGTGCTTTGCAGGAGACCCAAGTGAAGAGACCGTGGCAAGAAGAAAAGAATCTGAAATGGCAGATTTGGAAGATCACTGTGGTCTACAGCCATATCCCCCTGAAGGTACCTGATCTCAACTGAGAGATCACTGTGGTCTATGGCCATACCCCCCTGAATTCCCCAGATCTTAACTGAAGGGTCACTATGGAGGCTGGTGTTCTCATATGGGCACTGGTTTGAGCCCCAACTGCTCTGCTTCCTATCCAGCTCCCTGCTATTGCACCTGGTAAAGCAGTGAAAGATGGCCCAAGTGCTTGGGCCTCTGCACCCACATGGAAGACCTGGAATAAGCTCCTGGATCCTGGGTTCAGTGTGGCTCACTCCTGGCCATTGCAGCAATTTGAGGAGTGAACCAGGGGATGGAAGATTTCTCTCTCTCTCTCTCTCTCTCCCCCCCCCCCTTCTTTTCAAATAAAAATAAGCTACATCTTAAAAAAGATAAGAATGTCTTGTGGTTAAATAGAGGCAGCACTAATGTCACCAGATCATCACGGAAAGGGATTAGGCTCTATCACAGCTGCTGGAGTATCAGCCCGGATATGGTACTTAGTTCCAGTGGTAATGTCCTGTGGAGCGTGGCTCCACTCATACGCCGATATCTACCGTGTCTAGGTGAAGAGATTGAAGTCTGTAGCCAGAGATCTTGGAATATTACAGAAAATTTCTTCCAGAATCAAAACTGGAAATGAATGGAGGGATAACATGTGTCACTTTTTCAACCTGCTTACAAGTGTGGAAATGTGATCTGGTGGCCAGATATTTCATGGACCTCTTGTTATGAAAAGAAGTGGGCAATGCAAAATCAGTTTAGTCTGCTATCATTCTTTAGAATGTCTTATCATAGACAACAAAAAATTTGGCCCTTATTGCTTAAAAGAAGAGAATTTTAATTCCTTTCTCCTGTAACATATAATAATGTCACTTATTTGGCTTATACATAGCAGATAAGTGTATGTGTGTTCCACATCTAAGATTCAGCCAACAAAGAATGGAGAATGTTAAAAAAAGAGATTATATCTGCACCAGATATGTACATTTTCCCTAATAAGTATTCTCTAAACAATACAGTGTAACAACTTTTTGAATAGCATTTCTATGTTGTCTAGAGAAGATTTAAAGTATACTGGATGGGGGGCTGGCACAGTGGCATAGCAGGTAAAGCCACCACCTGCAGTGCTGGCATGTCATATGGGCACCAGGTCTAGTTCTAGCTGCTTTTCTTCCAATTCAGCTCTTTGCTATGGCCTGGGAAAGCAGTAGAAGATGGCCCAAGTTCTTGGGCCCTTGCACTCTTGTGGAAGACCAGGAAGAAGCTCCAGGCTCCTGGCTTTGAATCGGCACAGCTCCAGCCAATGCGACCATCTGGGGAGTGAACCAGAAGATGGAAGACCTTTCTCTGTCTCTCTCTCTCTCTTTGCCTCTCTGTAACTCTGCCTCTCAAATAAAAATAAATAAATCTTTTAAAAAATAAATAAAAAATATACTGGATGGTATGCAAGGGTTTATGCAAAATCACATCATTTTCTGTAAGAAACTTGAACATCTACAGGTTTGCATATCTACTGGGGGTCCTGAAACCGATTAACATGGGTACTGAGATACAACTGTGTATAAAAGCATACAATATATTGCTGCTATTACTTTTTGAATCAATCGTTGCCTTTTTTTGCCAATTAAGAATAAGAAAAATAAAAATTATTTTTATCTTCACTTATTCTTCTCTAATAACCTCCCTTTCTTTATGTAGCTCCACATTTCTAATCTTTATCCTTTTCCTTCTTGCTCTATAATTTCTACAGAAAGCTTTTATTTAATAAATATAAATTTCATAATCAAACTGGAAGTTCTTATTCTATAATTTTTATAACTATTTTATAAGCAGGTCTTGATTGCTAGATATGATGTACTGGTTAAAAGAAAGTGCTATAGAAAGAGCTTTATTAATGCAATGGTGAGATGGGGTGAGAGTGGAGCGTTCTATAGTCCTATGGGTAGGTCTCAGTAGTACTGGACCATGAACTTCACAAGTGTTTCTCAGGCATTTCAATTCCCCTGATATGAAGCAGGATGGCCAAAGGGGGCTGGAGTGGGGAATTTTTTTATTCCATGTCAGATAGTCTCTAAAAAAGCCCTATCAGTTATATTCAGCCTATATTCCTTATGATGTTTAGTTGCATGGATTTATAGTTTTATACTGATTTCAGTTTACTCATCTTAAATGAATAAATTTTTGTCTTCACCAAATTCGAGACATTTTCAGCTATTACTCTTTCTAGATTTATTTATGTGAAAGGCAAAGTGACATAGACAATGGGAGAAGTGCAGGGAGAGGAGGAGGATGAGTTGGAAAGGGAGAGAGAGAGAGTGAGAGAGACATCTTCCATTTGCTGGTTCATTCCTTAAATGGCTACTAATATCAGATCTGGGCTAGGCCAAAGCTGGGAGCCAGGAACTCCATCTTGGACTTCCATGTGGGTGGCAGCCACCCAAGTACTTGGGGGCATGTTCCACTGCCTTTTCAGGCACATTAGCAGGAAGCTGGATCAGAAACCCAGAAATGGGGACTTCAATAGGCATTCAAGTGTGGGATGCCAGTGTCACAAGTGGTGGCTTAACCTCCTGTGCCACGATGTTGTCCTCAGCTACTATTTCCTAGAATACTCTTGAGCTGGGGCTGGTGTTGTGTCATAGTGGGTTAAGCCACTCTGACATCAGCATCGTGTATGGGTGCCAGTCTATGTCCTAGGTGCTCTACTTCCAATTCAACTCCCTGCAGGTGCAACTGGGTAAGCAGTGGAAGATGCCACAACTACTTGAGACCCTGCCACCCACTTGGGAGACCTGGTAGAAGCTCCAGGCTCTTCACTTTAGCCTGGTCTAGCCTGGCAATCACAGCCACATGGGCAGTGAATCAGCAGATGGAAGACCTCTCTCTGCTTCTCCTTCTGTCTCTGTAACTCTGCCTTTCAAATAAAAAATGTCATTTATTATTATTATTTATTTGAAAGACAGAGTTACAGAGAGAGATAGAGACAGAGAGACACAGAGAGAGGTCTTCCATCTGCTGGTTCACTCCCCAGATGGCCGCAATGGCTGGAGCTGTGCCAATCTGAAGCCAGGAGCCAGGAGCTTCTTCCGGGTCTTTCCATGCAGGTGCAGGGGCCCAAGGACTTGAGTCATCTTCTATTGCTTTCCCAGGCCATAGCAGAGAGCTGGATTGGAAGAGGAGCAGCCGGGACTAGAACCTGTTCCCATATGGGATGCCAGCACTGCAGTCCAGGGCTTTAACCCACTGCACCACAGCACCGGCCCCTCTGTCTATACTTTGACACAATTTATATAATTGCTAATGTTGGATCTTCTATTACTATTGCAAAGATTCCTGAGGCCTTGTTAAATATTTCAGTGTATTTTCTCTCTGTTGTTAAAATTGGGTAAATTCTACTGATCTGTCCTAAAGTCCATAGATTCTATCTTTTGTCACTTCCATTTCCATCCTACTATTGAGCCCATTCAGCAAGGTTATTTTTTATTTCTGCTATTAATCAGTCCTATAATTTTTTGGTTCTTTTCAATAATTCCTATTTCTTCAGTGATGTATCTAGTTTTTTCCCCCATTTTTCTCAACACAAATTTTAACTGATTATTGAAACAGTTTTATGGCAGCGTCTTTCAAACTCTTGTCAGGTAACTCTAACATCTGAGTCACCTTGATACTAGCAGCATTTCAGTCGAATTTTGACTTTCTTTATGTAACCAGAACAAATATGTCTTCCCTTCTCTCTTTTCATATTTTCACTAGCACAAACTAACTACTTGTTTGGTGACTTATCCTGTGACTGGTCTTGTGACCTAACTGCTTGCCTAAGTATTTCAGGACCCACTGTCTTCCATGACCACACAACTGCTATTTCACTTTTAAAAGTCTTCCCTTGCTAGCTTGCAAATTGGAGAACAGCATATTTGGGAGCCCAGAGTCTGTCTCCCTTTGGGCAGCCACACTAGCTAAGGCACTGTCTCCTGCATTGGCTCCTAACTGGCACCCATAGGCAGGCCTAATTTTGTTCTGGTAACACTTATTCTCGGAATGACATGGG
Organism: Sylvilagus floridanus; assembly: GCA_949820135.1. NCBI lineage: Eukaryota > Metazoa > Chordata > Mammalia > Lagomorpha > Leporidae > Sylvilagus > Sylvilagus floridanus. The sequence goes on along the minus strand of OX463238.1, from coordinate 19,856,166 downwards.
GTTTTCACTTGTAACCTGGACATTTTATTCTGCCAGGGGACACTCAATCCTATTTCAAGCTTTTACTTGTCCATCAGTCTGCTCAGGTCCTAGAATACTTATGTGACCTGTAATTCCAATGGCAGTTTATTTTAATATTTGTAGCCATTCAACATCATTTTGATGTGCTCTGTTTATCTGGTACTCCTATGGCTGCCAGCAGTCTCTGTCCATGGTCCTGAGAGGGTGGAAGGAGGCAGTTTCCTTAGACTGAATGCTCAGTATAGCTGGCAGGGGTGGGAGGTTTGGAACTCCTATGGGGATGAAGAGGTTTCTTAGGCAGAAGTTTGTTGTAATGAAATCCTTTTTACCTCAACTCCTGGCAACATACGTTTCCTGCATAAAGCAGAGCCTTAGCCCCTCAGGAACAAGAAAGATTCCTGGACCAGGCTCTAGTTCATGGTGGATGTGTCTTTCTTGTCAGCTTCAGTTACTGGAGTGGGTTTTATTAGAGTATGAGGGTATAGTCAGTCGTGTGCATCCGGCTTATTGCTGATAGAACACTGACTTAATGCTGCTTTTTTTTTTAAGATTTATTTATTTATTTGAAAGTCAGACTTAGAGAGAGAGAGAGGTCTTCCATCCACTGGTTCACTCCCCAGTTGGCCACAATGGTTGGAGCTGCAACTGTCTGAAGCCAGGAACGAGGAGCTGCTTCTGGGTCTCTCATGCAAGTGCAGAGGGGCCCAAGGACTTGGGCGATCTTCTGCTTTCCCAGGCCACAGCAGAGAGCTAGATCGGAAGTGGAGCAGCCGGGTCTCGAACTGGCCCCCACATGGGATGCTGGCACTGCAGGCGGTGGCTTTACTCACTACACCACAGCACTGGCCCCGAGTCAAGGCTTCTTGCCCATGGTATAGCAGTGTAGAGCCGGCCATATGTGACAGCAAATCATAGTGATGTCTTAGAAGAAAGCTGACCTGTTAGCCCAAAGACAGTCATCAAACTGTAGTGTTGTCACAAAGCTTACCCATGTTTAAAAGGGTCAGCAAGATGGCTTAGGCGATGATTCCTAGACAATGGCAATAGAAATGTTGTGACATGAGTTCCAACCTCCTTTATTTTTTGTAAAATTATAAAACATTGTTTCTTTTATCTTCTGTATGGAATAAGCTTTGCTGCAGCTATGTCCAGACCACCAGCCACCTACTGCCCAGAACTGAAACTCCATAGATCAGTTGCCCTAACAAGCTCTCTTCTTCCTTTCTTTTTTTTTTAAAGATTTATTTATTTATTTGAAAGGAATAGTTACAGAGAGGCAGATGCAGAGGTAAAGAGAGAGGTCTTCCATCCATTGTTTCACTCCCCAGATGGCCACAACAGCCGGAGCTGTGCTGATTGGAAACCAGGAGCCAGGAGTTTCTTCTGGGTCTCCCAAGGCAGCTGCAGGGGTCCAAGGACTTAGGCCATCTTCTACTGCTTTCCCAGGCCGTAGCAGAGAGTTGGATCAGAAATGGAACAGCCGGAAGTTGAACTGGTGCCAATATGGGATGCTGGCACTGCAGGCAGTGGCCTTACCCGCTACGCACAGCACCAGCCCTGAGCTCTCTTATTTCTGGATGATACTTCCTCTTGTGTCGTTTGGTCTCAGGATCCCCGCTCTGAGTGCCAACACTGCATCTACACATGCTGCTTGCTTGCTGCAATCGCTGAGACGTCCATGCACTCTAGGGCAGAGATAAGTGAGTTTTCTGGGTTGCTTTCTGTTGCTAGATTAGGTATGAGAAAATGTGAACTGTCTTCATTGTTAAGCTTCAGGATTTTAGGGTGTGAAGAAGTCGAAGAGGAGGCTAGTTAAAGTAGAAAACACTATACTTTAGAGGAGATGGAAGGGGTGGTGGTGGTAAAGAGGGTGGGGAAGGAGCCTGCCTGGACAGAGGGTGGGGTTGAAGCCACGCTTCATTCCATCTGAGCAGCAGGCAGAATCTCTTCTAAAGATGCTAGCTGGGGGAGGTGCAGAGCACCACATGGACCCTCATAAGGTGGATGGGGAACTTGCAGAAAGCATCCTTGATGAAGTTTAAAAAGCATTGTCTCAGCAGTTTGGAATGTCCTAGGTGAGGGGCTTTCTCCGCATTAAACATTCCACTAGCCTGTAGATTATCCATCCGCCAGGTCCCAGTGGCCCAACAGATTCCAACATTCGCCTTCGTCTGCCGGGCAGGCATATCACTGGAACAGCATTAGGCACAGCCCAGGAAGCTGGGCAGCCAGTGCATCAGAGACGCGCATCAGTGTGGGCAGACAGTGCCCTCCTTAGAGTGGCCACCTTGAAGAATGCAGACTCTGTGCCCCCAACAGGCTCTTTCCCCAAATTGCAAGCTACCATGAGGGCTTTCAAGGGAGAAAGTGCAGTTATGGGTGGGCAGGGAAGACACTAGGCAAACAGTACAAATCCCAAGAGTCAAAATGTGAAAAGAAAGGGAGTTTTGTTTGTCAAGGTTTCAGGCAGACATAAGACATTATTGCTCACTATTCTTCCAGACTTAGGATCCAAAACCAGTTTCCTTTCTCTGAACACTTTCAGAGTTCTCCACTGGCTGCCTCTCAGATTTGAAGTGATTCTAAACCATCTTGCCCTGGCTGTCCCTAACAATTGCATTTGGGGTTCCAGTGGAGTCCCCAGAGAAAATTCCACATATTGTACTCTTTCTACTTACAGCTAATCTCTGGGGAAGTTCCCGCAGCTTCTGCCACTGTTACTCCCTTACATTGTTGCTCTGGAGTCTGCACATTGTGGAGTACAGCCCAGGGATATGGCTCAGATAGGCCCGCCTCCCAGAACCATCACTCATGGAAAACTCACACACACCCAGATGCAAGACGGAAAGGCAGTCAGTATCCACTGCTCCCTTCTTTCCGTGCTATGGAGTTATGAGTGGCCCCACCCAGCCTCTTCCTTCTGTTATCACCACACTCTGGGATTCTGTAAGCTTCCAAAATCCTAGGACCCAAGATAGGTTCTTAAGGAACCCTCTCATGGGACACTGCTTGGGAAGTCTCAATCTGTAAGCATTAGGAAGTGAATATGAGCCAGTCTGGTCTTAAACACGTCTGGTATCTAAATGTGGTTCTTTAGGCGACTTTATCATTTGCTGTTGAGTTATGGGCGAAGCAACTCCCTCTAGGGAGAGAAAGAGAAGCTAAAGCACCCACTCTTCTACCCACTCTCAATTAAATTTGCTCCCTCATTGAACTTCATTTTCTGCTTATCTGGGCTTTTGGAGATGGCAATTTAAAGTCTTTAATATGTCATACATGGGTGATCTCTTTTTGAGAACATACAGGTAATTGTTGTCTATTGTCAGATTTAGGGATTCATCATCGGGAGAGTCCCATTCAGAACTGTGAGATGAATTTTGAGGATTTCAATAATAAAAATAAGGAAATAGTCATACCGCCATTCCATTTCAGGCCATATTAATTCTTTTAATTTAAAGCCACAAAATGCAACATGGAGAATATGCCCAGTAGTCACTTATACTTCCAGCTTGGGTTTAAAAAATATACTAAAAATCCTAGGATGTGCTTAACAAGATATTGTGGATAGACAGTGCATTGTATAAATCTCATTTGGTTTGATGCATTAGCATTTTCTTTTTTTAAAAGTTTACCAATAATATTTGTGAAGGAGTTTTTGCAAATCTAAGACTCTCCTTGGAAAAACACTACAAATGCTGGTTTTTGGCTTACAGTCAAATATAATATTTTCACAAGACCTAGAAAATACAGTTGCAGAAACTGCTTTTCTGCATTGGATGCAGTTAAAGATTTGTGGCACAAACTCTTTAATAATATTGGGGCCTCTGGGAAGTTGGCCATGGCCGACTATAACCAATGACCGTGTGATACCATCCCATTTTTCTGCTTAAAGAGCCAGCCTCTGCTGATTGGATTAGCTCTGGGGTGTCCTAGCAGGTTCCAAATGAAAGTTGTTTTTGATCTTAGGCATTTGCTGCCTTATCTTCCAAGGGTGAAATTTCCATGGTAATGTTGTAACCATCACAAATGCATCTCTCTTTCTTTTCACATTTTACCTAACAAAAACTAAGTATTAATCTTGTCACTTGCCCCTGTGAGTAGTCTTGTCCTTCTACTATTTGTTGAAGGATTTTGGGACCCATCTGTCTTCCCTAGCCTCCCACAGGTGCTCTTTCTCCTTTAAAAGTCATCCTGCTGGCTTGCGAATTGGGGGAGAGCCTATTCGGGAGCAGAGTCTGCCTTCCCAAAGGTGGCCACTCTAATAAGCACACTGTCTCTCATCTCTGTGTAATTGGGTGGAAAGTTAACAGAAGCAGGCAATGTTACCACCAAAATATAAAGAGAGGCCGATGCTTCAGGGCCGGACTGCTGGCTTTTTGCTTACCCATGTCCTAAAGAATAAATTGCCTTGTTCCTCATTTCAACTTCTTTTCCAGAACAGGAGAGCCTTGTCATGCTAGATATAATTTCAAGGCCTTCAAGGACCACCATGACAAGTGCATTGTCATCAATCCACTGACACCTGACACCAGAGATCTGCAGCTCTTTCATGGTTTTGTTGTGGGAGAGGTGGAGCCTAAATTCCTATTCCAGGTCCTTGCCTTTTACCTAGAGAAGCATTCTAATTACAGACACATATTTGGTGCACAAAATGATAAAGTTAATTTTAATGGTGAGAAAAACATACACATGGGTAGGCATAGAGTGGGTCAGGAAGGGAAAAGGATGGGGGGAGAGAGTAGAGACAGTGCCTCAGCATCCTGAGAGAGAGCGAGAGAGAGCAAGCAAGCCTCTCCCAGTTATCTGCCTCTTATATGAAGTTGGAAGGATAGTGGCTGTATGGTACCTTCCCCAGGCCATGGGTGAAAGGTGATACATCCTGGGAAAGGGGTTACTTGAGTGACAGCTAGGCAGGTAGGATTACATATGGTGGGGCAGGTGTGGCCTCCAGGCTGCCGTATCCCACATCAATTTTGTCATATCACTACTGCCTTCATTGTAGCCCCTTTTTAAGCCCCAAACACAGTCTTTCAGCAGAGCAATAGTCCTTGAGACTCAGAAGCCTGCTATACCCTCATTTGTTGACAGATTGAATATTCTCTCTTCTTTTCTTCCAAACCTTGTCCTCATGATTTTGATTGGCACCAGAGACAGGGGCTGAACTTTTGATAATATCTGGTGTAGTGATTACCCAGCATCCAGCAGCACAGGCCTAATTTTGTTCCATTAACAAAGGATCTTATATAAGTTTTGTCTTGTTTCTATTGAGAGTTTATCGTGTGACTGACAAAGTAAAGCGAAGAGTTCCACCTCAGCCGGGCACCAGAGCAGTAAAAGAAGAGGGCCCTCATCAGGTGAGTGCCAATCACTTGTGAAGTACCAGATGCCCCCTGTACAGGGGAGACCCTGAGGCAAGGCTGTGACATTGGATGGGAGCTGATATTGTTGTCACAACAGGATTAGGCCCAGGCTCTTCAATGCTGAGCAGTCAGTGCACCAGAGAGGAGAGCTGTTACTGGGAGGAAGTACCTTAATGTGAGTGACCACTGGGAGGAAGGCAGACTCTGTGCTCCCAAAAATGTTCTTCCCCAATTTGCAAACCTGCAAGGTGACATTTAAAGGAAGAAGGGCCATTGTGGGAGATCAGGGTAGAAAATGGGTCCTGAAATTCTTAGACAAATGGTGCAAGTCACAAGACTAGTCACAGGTAATTTACCAGACTAGCAGCTTGCTTCTGTTAGCTAAACTATGAAAAGAAAGAAAGGAAGGAAAGATGGGTTTGTTGCACCTCATATCTCTACTGAATATGAAGAAGAGAGCACCCTGCACGCTGGGTAGGAAACAATGCTATTGGATGTAATCAATTATTGTTACATATATAAGAGTCCACAAGCAACAGGGAAGTTGCAGGGCAGACTGAGAAATGCATATTTGCACCTGTGTGCAACCCATGGAAAATTATACATAATCTGCTACATTTGAATCAGAAATAAGATGGATTTTAGAGTATTATAGAATTAAATACGGGGGCCAGTGCTATGGCACAGTGGGTTAAAGTCCCGGCCTGCAGTTTTGGCATCCCATATGGGTGCCGCTTTGAGTCTTGGCTGTTCCTCTTCTGATCCAGCTTTCTGCTATGGCTTGGGAAAACTATAGAAGATTGCCTAAGTGCTTGGGCCCCTGCACCATGTGGGAGACTTGGGAGAAGCTCTTGGCTCCTGGCTTTGGAATGGCCCAGCTCCAGCTGTTGCGGTCATTTGAGGAGTGAACCAGTGGATGGAAGATCTCTCTCTCTCTCTTTCTCTCTGCCTCTGCCTCTCCGTAACTCTGCCTTTCAAATAAATAAATAAATCTTTTAAAAAAAGAATTAATCATGGAAATTCAGTAAATTAAGGCAGACAAGAAATTTCCTAAGTATTGGTAAGATATACACAAAATATAGTATTTTTTTAAAAAGCAATTTATTCAAGAAACCAAGGTCAGCTGAATTCACCAAGGTGAGTTCAATTCTACTTCTCATTTTTTTGTTCTCATAAACAATGTGCCCTCGGAAGAGTATGGGGAAATATTATTTGAAGCGTTAACAGTAGAATAAACACAAGGAAATATTTAAACAAGACCAGTCTTGAGAATTGACACCTAACCCATGTGTTTTAGGCGTCTGTTAAAAATTCTCTGCGAGGTTTAGACTTAGAGTGAGGAGTCATGGTTCCTTGATTCTTAAACAACAGAAGCTCAAATTGAAAGAATGGTCTGCTATGCCAGAGACAAAAAGCTTTCCAATTTTTAAATTAATGGAAACATATAATAAATTAGGAAGAAAATGAAATTCACTCCCAAATAATCTAATTTATACCTCTGTAATACTCGAGAGCATAGTGCATCTGAAGTTCAAATCAGTTTCCCCAGAGTATTCCATAAGATAAGCAAGAATTTAAAAAATATAAACAAGAACGTCTGGAACTATAGGATTAACTATTCTGTAGCCGAGAGCAGAGAAGTCACTGGAACTATAGGATTATTCTGTAGCCGAGAGCAGAGAAGTCACAGTTAAGGCCCAGTTCAGATCCTGTCTACTCTGTCAATTAGGAAGGGCACATGGCAGGCAGCTAGGGCTGGTCTTGGGTCCTCCTCTGACTTCTGCACACATTCAGTTAATCAATTAGTCCGGCTAATCCCACTGATTTAACGTGTCCTAAATATATTGACTTTTTCTCATCCCTTTGTCTAATCTCTACTTTGCAATATTTTTCCACTGTGAATTAGCTCTCTTCAATTGATTAAAACTTTTCAATTAATCCTTATTACTCTCCGAGTCAAGTTCATGACTGGCCTACCACTTAGCTTGCACTTTGTGCCCTGTCCCTCCCCACCACCACCCAGAGCTGGGCTTTTTTTATCCTACATTAGCGTTAGTGTCACCTCACACTCTATCAAATGGCTTTGCCCACTCCTGCCTTGGGCCTTTGCTAAACATTCCTGGCTTCTCCTTCCTCTTTCCTCTATTTGACCTGAGACTCATCCGTCCACACCTGGCATAGATACCATCTCTTGGGAGACTTTCTTTGGGACAGGGAGGCTGTCCCACCCTAGATCAGTAAGGTATTCTTCCTTTGCATTCCCATGACACCCTGTCGATTGCCCTTTCACAGTATAGCCTAGCTTAGCCTAGACTAGCATAGGCTTCCCTTTCTAAAGAGCCCCTTAGGAAAAGGGCCTGTGTCTTGGTGACCAGCCACATCAGTGCTGTCCAGCACAGCATGTGACAGGTGCAGGCATTCCATACATATTAGCTAAGTGAAGTGATTCTTAACTTGCATTTTATAGAAATGGTATGACATTACCACACCAAATAGATAGTGTAGGAAACATAGCACCATATTAAATTGCCAGAAAAATAAGCTCCCAAGGAATTATACTGCAAGACAATCAGGGCTGAAGATGACTTCATAGACCCTTTTATAAAGACTTTAAATCATTGAAGGTCTTCCTAAATGGTGAATGTAATGTTGCTCTTATAATGTCCTTAGATTTTTATTGAGAATATTTATTTTATCCATAATTTTTGAAAGTAATAAAAATAGGAGAACAATTCTGAATGGTTTTCAAAACAGAAGCATGGAGGAAAAAAATCACCTGTGACTGCTTGCACACACCAATTATCTGCCATGTTTTTCCTTCAGTATATTTTTAAAATATGCTATATTTAAATGAAATCCTTCAGATATAATCTGTATGTCCATGGATTTACATATATGAATGTGTGACTATGCACATAAACTCCACAAAGCATAAATATGTTCCTGCTACATGTATTCTTCTACTAACTTGGTGGAAAGGAGAGGAAGGGTCCAGGACAATCATTTCTGCTTGTGGGTGTCACAGAGGAGGTGGTGGATTCATGTGGACAGCAGCTGAGGGAGGATTTGTGGTTCACACAGTCCTGATCATTGCAGGGCAGCAGCTGCCTTGGCAGTCTACTCTCTGCAGTGTGGTTCCTGGGTGTACCCTGGAATGTTTTTTGTTAGTCCTAACAATGATTCAGCAAACCACTTATTCCTCTGTCATTTCTCTTTCTCATTAAACTAGCTAGATTGTTTTCTCTTTTCTGTTGAACTTAGAGTTGTACATTCCTCTGCTTGCTGACTTCCCAAATGTTGGAGTGATTTTCTTGGACCCAGTATTATTTTATTCTGGAATGTGGGAAAAAAAATCCTTTTCTCTTCTCTCCTGGAGAGAAGAGGAACAAGCTGCCTTCATCTTCTCTAGGTTTGCAATCTATTGAATGATTCTCTTCTCTAGTCTTCTAGAGATGGGCAGGATACTTGGGTATAATCAGTTCAGTATAATCACTTAGTGACAGTGAAGTGGGTGCCTGGCCTTCAATTATTTTGGCTCTTTTTATCATGAAGAATATTTTACATTCAGCAATTGATCCAGTTTGCCAACAAGACAAAGAAATTCCATATGGCTGTTTTAGGAACGATTGAAGACGTACTGGTCAAGAGGTAATACAATGTCTTCTTTCTAGAAGTAAATACAAAGAGAGGTGAACTGATGCAGATTGCACAACACTACATGAGCTTTTGTTGGTGGCGGGTGAAAAAGGGAGCTGTGACCAAAATATTTTCCAAGCCTCCAGTTTGAATTAATAGGTGTCATCATTTCTTGATCTGGGGAACAAGGGATGGCTGACAGTGAGGAAACACTCACAAGCTTGAGATGCCTGTGAGATGGGCAAGTAGTGACAAGAACAGAGGCTGGACTGCAGAGATAACATTGGAAGTTCTATGTATATTATTTGAAACTAGTAGATGAGATCATTTCGAGAGAAGAAAAGAATATGAAGGAAGAAAGTTTTCATCCTTCTGTTTGTTTTACATATAACAAATTTATGTCATTTATTTATTATATATGTTATCATAATTAAAATAACCCCACAGTGAGGAAGTGAACTGATCAAAGATATCATGGTCAGATTGAGTTGTCCGAAAACGGAGAAGAAAGAGGATTTAGAATATGTGAGGGAGGATTGGCTTTCAGTTGGAAAGGGCCCAATTTTTCATTGTAACAGGAAGGGAAGTGGGGTGGTTGGCTACAGGTGCAGATGGCTGTGTAGACACAGTTGTAGGAAGTCGAAGTCATTTCCATCTGGTAGCTGGGGTTCAGTAAGGATTCAGAAGCCACTTGTTACTTGCTATCAGAGAATTTCTGTGTCCTTTTTTTCTGAAAGTGTGAAACAGAGATAGTCCATACTTGTATGATGTTTTGAGTAAAAATTTTATCAATAGTTCTTTTTCAACTATTCATTAGAAGCCTGTATTTCCTAAGGTCTAAAAGAAATCCTTCCATATGCCCATGACCCTCAGTGAATCAAAGGAAAAAAACCCTCAAAGGTTGCAGAACTTCATAGTACATAGCACCTTTGAAAATAAAGAAGACAAAAGTACACACCTAGTAGTAATTGTCAGAAAATTTTATTTCAAATCAGAGCAATTCTCATTGGAAGGATATTTAACCTTTCATACTCCTTTATTAAAATTATTCCTAAAAGCCACCCACTCTGAGAATACTGACACGGTCTAGGCAGATAACTAAGAAACTTCCTTTTGTTGTTGATTCCATGCTTAATGTTGAGTTAGAAAAGGTTTCTCTATAAAATTTTTAAAATTATTTATCCTATAGAATTTTTAAAAAATTTTATTTAATGTCTACAAATTTCATTCACTTAATATATACATATTAAAGAACATAAATACCTACTTTACCCTCCTACTATACCCTCCCCCCACCTGTGCTCCCTCTCTTCTTCCTCCTCTCTTTCCTATTCGTTCTCTCAATTTGCAAAGATCTATTTTTCAGTTTACTTTATATTCATAAGATTAACCCTGCAGTAAGTAAAGAGTTCAACAAATAGTATGAGGGGGGAAAAACCGCTGTTTCTCAATAGTAGAGACAAGAGCTATAAATAATCATCAAATCTCAGAATGTCAATTTCACTCCTATGTATTATATTTTAGATTCTCTATTATCACAGATCAAGGAAAATATATGCTGCTTGTCTTTTTGGGACTGGCTTATGTCACTAAGTATAATGGTTTAGAGTTGCATTTATTTTGTTGCAAATGACAGGATTTCATTTTTTAACTGCTGTGTAGTATTCTGTATGACCTTGATAGAAACCCACAGCAAAAGGATTGAGGCATTGACTGAAGGGAGATGAGTTATCTATAAGGGTTTAATTTTCTTGGTGATGCAGGGTCAGAGGGCCAAAGGCACATGGCCAGACGGGTGATGAGTTTGTGAATTAGCTGCAGGGAGGCGCAGCCACTGTCATCATTCTCAGCACTAAGGAGTGGGGGTTGTATTTCACAACACATTTGCTCCACTCAGGTCACTCAACATTAGCATTAAGAGAATTAGCTACTTACCATTAGCAGTAGAGAAAAGGGAAGATCACTTCACACTTCAGTCTCAGACCCCAGTGCACATTCCCTCACTCATTCCCACAGAGCTCTATCAAAGCACCAAAGGGGCTGTCTAGCCACAGGCATCTAACCTTGATAAGTTTATCATGCATTTGCCAACTGAAAATGCGGATCAGTGGAATAACTAAAGAAAAGTTCAAGGCACTTGTTGAATGTGTATTAAATTGGAAGGAGTTAACTAAATGCTGTAAGAATTAAACAAAGTGATGGATCATGGTGGCTTTGGACAGGAAGAAACATTTTGTGGAAGAAATGAGTCTTGAATAAAGAAGCAGGGCTGAGATGGTAAGGAAGGAAGAGGGAAGCATGTCAAGTAGGAGGAAGGGTGTGAGCAGGGTTCCCCAAGTGCAGGTGCTGAGGAAGTCCCTCCCTGGTGATCACCTCCCTGCTGCCGGCCATACCTCGCATGAGGAAAGGGAAGGAAGGAGCGACTGGGTCAGAGCCTATGCACTTTTAGAGGATGCAGTCACCATCCCAGGCAAGTGCAAGCCCAGCCACTGATTTTCTCCTGTCCTTTGTTGTCATTGATTAATCCAGCAGCTAACAAATCTATAATGCTTGGTGATTCATTGTTCATTCATTTCCTTTATTAACAAAAATTAACTATCATCTGAGTCTGTTGAATTTCAAGGCAGGTTGTAGATCAACCTTCTCTGTAAAAGAGGGTGATACAAGCAAAGAGGAGAGGAAAGCAGCTGAAACAATCAACTGAAAGTCCATACAGGGTGGCCTCCTGTGACCTGGTCTGCACTGGAAACTGAAGACCAGGTCATGTGTGTGAAGCTCTGGGTTTGCTTATCAGTTCTTAGACCAAAACTTGAGAATTATGTTTAGGTGCCTGGGAAACTCATGCGTGTCAGAAGCACTGTAGTTCTGAGCATCTAATCAGTTGGTGAGGAGTGAGCAAGTGTTTTCAAGGTACTGCGAGTAATATGCCAAAGTTTACTAATTTCTCAGGGACACTCTATCACAATGAATCTACCTCCATAAATTGGCCACATCTATTGGCATAATTTAATCTCCTAGCTAAGCAAAACCCAAATGGCCTATTTCCTTACAGACTTTTAACCTTTACCTCACCATTCCATTTGAATGCTTCTTTCACTGTAATTTTTTAATATATTTTTGTAATTATATATATGTATGTATATTCTTGTATGTCAGTTCAATTCTTACCTTTTCAAAGATTTATTTATTTGTTTGAAAGGCAGAGTTATGGAGAGACAGACAGACAGACACACACACACACACACACACACACACACACAGATCTTCCATCTGCTGGTTCACTCCCCAAATAGCAGCAACTGCTGGAGCTTTGCTAGGCTGAAGCCAGCAGCCAAGAGCCAGGACCCAGGAACTTCCCTAGGGTCCCTTATGCAGGTTTAAGGGCCCAAGAACTCAGGCCTTCCTCTGTTGCTTTCCAAGAACATTAGCAGGGGAGCTGGATCAGAAGTTAAGCAACTGGGACTCGAACCAGCACCATAGGCAGCAGCTTTACCTACTACACCAACAATGCTGACCATTCAACCCGCCCCCTCAATTCTTACTATTTCTTCTTTCTTTGGAAGGAGATAAAATATTAATACATGAAAAATGCGCCAGCGCCGTGGCTCAACAGGCTAATCCTCCGCCTTGTGGTGCCGGCACACCAGGTTCTAGTCCCGGTCGGGGCGCCGGATTCTGTCCCGGTTGCCCCTGTTCTAGGCCAGCTCTCTGCTGTGGCCCGGGAGGGCAGTGGAGGATGGCCCAAGTGCTTGGGCCCTGCACCCCATGGGAGACCAGGAAAAGCACCTGGCACCTGGCTCCTGCCATCGGGTGAGCACGGTGCGCTGGCTGCAGCGCGCCAGCCGTGGTGGCCATTGGAGGGTGAACCAACGGCAAAGGAAGACCTTTCTCTCTGTCTCTCTCTCTCTCTCACTGTCCACTCTGCCTGTCAAAAATAATTTAAAAAAATAAAAATAAAATAAAATAATAAAATAAAAAAGACATGAAAAATGCTTTATCTTTTTAGTTTAAATAAGAAATTCTGAGAGTAAAATATGTAGATATCATCCAGGGTATTAATCTGCCAAGAGGTAGGATTAAACTAACTTCTGCAGTCTGTTTTTAAAAGACAAATAACTTGTATCTGTGTGATATTTCCTAATATTGACAGTGCTCATGTAAGGCATTTCTTTGTGTTTAGCCTAAAATCGTAGGTTACATTTTTAAAAAGATTTATTTATTCGAAAGGCAGAGTGGGGTGGGGAGGAGAGAGAAGGGAGTGAGAGAGGGAGAGAGAGGGAGAGAGAGGGAGGGAGAGAGAGAGAGAGAGATCTTCTATCTACTGGTTCATTCTCTAAATGGCTGAAATAGTCAACTCAAGGTCAGGTGAAAACCAGGAGCCCAATGACCCCCATACTTGGACCACCTTCTGTTGCCCTCCTAAGTTCATTAATGGGGGACAGGATCGGAAGGACATCAGACAGGACATGAACTGGGGATCTGATATGGGATGCCTGTGTTGCAAGTGGCAGCTTAACCCTCTGCACCACAATGCTGGCCCCTATGGACTACATTTTAATAGGAGTTTCTTTCTGGTTCTGTCTCGGGATGTTCTTCCCTGTTTCCAGCTTGAGGTTGCTCCCATCCAATCTCAAAGTCCACGTATTGGCAGTCTCTCGTCTGATCTGCAAAGCCCTTTAAGGCCCTAGGTTTGGGGTGTGGCAAGGACTACTCTGCAATAGGAAGTTAAATTATTTGGAGTAGACCTGAGACACATCAATCCAACGCACCTGATAGTTAGCTGGTTGTCAGGAGAGACCTGAGGCTTGGAGAGGAAACTGATTCCAGGCCCGTGGGGCTCCGATGGGTTGTCTAGGCCTCCACAGTGCTGGAGTCAGTCCTGGGGTCTTTTGGACCTTTTCAGGGGGTTCTTTCCAAGGCCCTGTATTCCAGTCTATGAGTCTTCCATGGATGGGATAGATATACCCCCCTTTCCCAGTCTTTCCTTCTAGCCCTCTCTCTGGGTTCTCACTCCATTACCCTTTAGATTTTGATCCCCAGTGGTACAAAGCACACCAGACTGGGTGACCTCTCACTGTGATCAAGTGAGGCTGCTTCTTAGAAACACAGGGATAATTTCTTAGAAACTGTTTGGTAGGGGAGATGAGATGCTTTCATTGCATCTTGGTCAATCACTGTTTGCCAAGAAAGGAGAGAATACTTTCCTTGAGAAAATAAAACAGCAAGTGCACACCCCGAGTAATGTTTTTATGAAGTTCTGGCCCCAAGGAAAAGGAACAGAATTGAGTAGCATTCTGATTTTGTTATAACAGCAGATGATAAGGTTAGAGCTGATTCATTATCACAGCTAAACCATAACTTCCTTCTTTTCTGTAGGCACAATTCTTTCAGCCTTTTAAAAATTGGTTATTTCATACTGGAAGATGAGAAAAAAGAATAGATGTTGCCTTGTTTTATGTGTTCTAAATACTTTTTTAAATGAAAAAATATTTTTTTGGTTTAAAAAAATTGGTTATTTCTATTCCTGTTCATCTTTATTGTTGTCCCATATATACAAGGTGTATATTTAAAATTAAAATTTGTGGGAAATCCATATTGTGAAAAACTGTTTTTGGCATTCATTTTCTTTTGCACCAAAATAAACATTTTTAAAAGTATTTTTCCACAAACATTTAAAAGCACACTCATGAAGACCTACCTGCTTCTACAGCCTAGAATTGGGATAATGAGTAATAAAATAACAAGTAATAAAACAAAGAGATATAGATTCACTGGGATCAACAGAGTGTAGGGTAATGTGGCATTGGTTCAGAGAGGCTGTTGGTTCAGGCTGTTGATTCAGAGAGGAAGGGAAATTGACTCTGTGGGAAGAATCTGAGATTGAGTTTCCTGTAAATAGGGTCATTTTGAACCTGTCTTCACCCACAGGCATCTGGACAAGAAGCTAGATCAACGGTCATAAACAGAATGGGCACAGCAACCCACCACTGCTGATGTAAGGTTGTCTATGACCAGAGAGAAAGAGTTAATCCAAGAAACACGTCTTTTCCACTCTCCTCACAGCAGAGACATCAATGTAAGAAAGAGTAAAAGAGCAGGTCTTTCCTTCTCACCTCCCCACCCTGCTCTACTCCAAACTTCATCCTTTAAAGGCGAGGGGAGGAGGGAGGGATTTTGGAGTCACTTTTATTCAGGGATGAGATTGAAGTTTGAAAGTGATCATGACTAAGGCTTAGTAGCTAAATTGCAATTGTCAGTAGTGAAAAGAAAGTGAAGAGTTATCAGATGTTATGAACAGGGTCTGCTACTAGGCAGGAAGTTGGGGAAGGGGTAGGCCTAGCACAGTTGCTGTCAGTTGTTTGAAAGGAATAGTAAAAGTGCATAACCATTCCCCCATGGGTGAGACTCCCCCAGAGAAACTGGTGGCAGAAGAAATGATTGTTGAGGGCAGATGTTTGGCGCAGCAGTTAAACACTGCTTAGGACACCCACATCTCAACTCACAGTGCCTGGCTCAAGTCCCACCTCTGTTCTGATTCCAGGTTCCTACTAATGTTCAGCGTGGAAGGGAATAGGTGATGGGTCAAGTAGCTGGGTTCCTGCTGCCCATGTAGGAGACCCGGATTGAGTTCCTGGCTCTTGACTTCAGTCTGGCCCAGCCCTGGCTGTTACTGGCTTTAGGGGAGTGAACAGTAGATGGGAGATATCTTTCTGTTATTCTCTTTTTCTGTGTCTCTTGCCTTTCTAAAGAATTGATAAATAAAATTTTATAAAATGTTGTTATTACTAGGACCAAGTGCCAATTGGAGCCCTGTAGCCATTAAGAGCTGATGGGTTGCAGAAAAAAGCAGTGACTGATACAGGTGAGAGTAGCAGCCCTGATAGGAGGGGGCTGACTGGCCCAGAGAAATGGGCAAAATGTTGAACTGCTTTTACTCTCCTAAAATACTAAACATTTGAGAAAATAAAGGGAGAAGAGACTAGAGGAAAATGTAAAACATTTTAAATGTTCAAGATTTGTTTTTTTCAAAAAATTTTATTTACTTATTTCAGAGGTAGAGTTACAGACAGATAGAGGGACAGACAGAAAGAAAGGTCTTCCATCTGCTGGTTCACTCCCCAAATGACCACAATGGCCGAAGTTGGGCCAATAGGAAACCAGGAGCCAGGAGCTCCTTCTAGTTCTCCCACATGGGTGCAGGGGCTCAAGCATGTGGGCCATCTTCCACTGCTTTCCCAGGCCATAGCAGAGAGCTGGATTGGAAGAGGAGCAGCCAGGATACAACCAGCGCCCATAATGGATGCTGGCGCAGCAGGCAGAGGCTTAGTGCACTATGCCACAGCAACGGTTCCTCAAATGAAATCTTGTTACTTTTGCATTTTCTGAGTTTCTGTTGATCAGCACTTCTTAATTAATGAGGAAAACTATAATATGTAAAAATCCAGTTCAAAGTCAAATTTCAGGAACTCAAATACAGGCAATGAAGAATGCTGAAATTATTTTGCTAACAGATATAAAAATGGCCAATATTGTACAGAACAATAAAATACATAATATAAAATGTTTGGGGTCACCTCTTCTGAATGATGAAAACCAACTGTATTTCTCCTAGAAGATAGTTCATCTTAGAGCTCCAGGAACAAAACTTATTGTTTAAGACTCAGTTTTTCTATCTTTTAATTTATGCTCCTCCCATGGACTCCTAAAAAAGCCCAGTCAATAGAGAGGAAATCAAAGGTGCATGGCCCTGAAACATTGGTAATTTCCAGAATCTCCCCCTCATGCCCTGCATTCCACTGAGAGGACTCCTATAACCCTTGTAATTTTTTTTTTTTTGCCCATTTATGGATCTTTTTTTCCCTAGTGGATAATTACACACAATTTGAAGTTTGTTGCTGTTGTGATGTAATTCTCCAATATTCTAAACAGTAAAGTTTCCACACACCGAGTGATGTCCCTTTGGATGAATGGTGTTCAGGCAAATGTAGGGGGATGAGCTGACTGGCTGCTCCAGTAGTGTGGAACAAACAGAACAAAATAAGTGTTGGGAATGATTTGTGAAGGAGACCAAGAATTCTGTAGAAGGAACTTAGATCAGTAGAGGTGACCAAAAAGTGGAAAGCACTGACAACAATTAGAAATCTCAGGGAGGGCTCTGTGATTTCTCTAAGATAAGGGGTATTGGGCTGAACAGGATGGCATTGGTTCAAATATTGATATGAAATCAGAAAAACCTCTTGAGGTTTCTGCTTTACCATGCACACAGTGGTTCTTTCTGGTTACTGGGTTAAGGGGTGATTTCTACTTCCATTAAAGTATTTCTTAAATTATTTTAAATCAATTTTCATATTGTGAATGATTGTTGTATAATTATATATAATTACAATTATGCCTGGACTTCTAGAATAACCAAGACTTGCTTTCATAATCTGCACAAATAAAAAAGCTTTTCTTATAATTAAAAAAAAGTCCTTGAAAATGAATTTGTAAAGCTGTATCACAATGTCCTAGCCCCCAAAATATGTGTGCCAAAGGGGCAACTTCATGTTGGCTACGTCACATGCCTAGTGCTCCTGGGCAGCCCACAGCAGTTCTGAGGGGTCTGATCTGGACTTACTGCAACTGGGTTAGAATGTGCTCAGCCTGCAGCTATTGAAGGCTGTCTCAGCTCTTAGAAAATAAGGATCTAATTGTATGCATAACTTATAGTCCTTATTTTGTGGAACTACAGGTTTTTTTGGTCAAAATTATTTCTTGATACTGATACTTTTTCCTCACTCTTTTCCCGTGTAACTCCTTAAGTAGAAAAATCCATCTCCGCTGTCTAAGATAAAGACTAAGTTGATTGAACAGGGATTTCTCAAGACCAGAGACCTTGTTAGGCCTTGTCTCCTTCTGTTCACCACCAGCCACCCTTGATCTCAACTTTCCACAATGAGTTTTGTGCAAAATACTCCTCAGCAACTTAAGCACTATCAGAACCCATCACATCATCTCTCTATCTCCTTTAATTCTGTCTTTTCTCATAGCATTTTTCAAGATATAATGTTTATTTGTTTATTATTTACCTTTTTCAACTATAATGCATCATCAGTGGATCAGTGATTGATTATTTATTTACTTATTTCTCCTATATCCTCAGAGCTTCAAATATTGACTGGTCCACAGTAAATTCTCAATACACATTTATTGAGTGAATGGAGAACTGAACAGAGGATGTGACTGTCCATGTTGTTTCAGAGGACGGAGAAGTTACACAACCCTCGCTCCTTCTGAGTAATGGTAGTTGAGACCAAAATGAAGTTTCCTTTTCATCTTTAAAATTGTGTGCAGTTGTAAACAGTTACTGAGCCATTAGGATACACAAACTTATTATTGTTTGAATTTAACCAACTCTTAAATATCTTCTGACCTAATTGAGGAACAAAAATTATTGAGATAAGATACTAGGGATGATATGAACCAAGGAAGTTTGAAATCTCTATATTGTGTCACATTAGTGCTCCAAGTTCAGTCTTTTAGGTCGACATTCACAAAATTGAGTTCATTTGATTACATTTCTACTTTTCCAGGTTGTCAAGCAGCTCTGCCTTTCATTTAAAAACTGACTGTGGTGCATTTTCAGTCACACGTTAACGAGGACGCCTTTTCTTTCTTTCCCCATTTCAGCCTCCCTGACCCCCCTAGTTCCATGCCCTGCTTCTGCCCTTCTCTCTTTGACTTGCACACATTTCCTTTTACAATGAGTAGTGCATCTAAGCAAGATTGGCTGGCTCTGAGTCGCTCCTCTCTATACCAGTACTGGAAATGATCTAGACACATTTCCCCCTTGTTGATGAGCAGACAGGCGTGTTAACTTAAGGAAAGTGTCCATTTACCACCTCCCTGCAGTGTTCTCTGTCCTTTTATTTGCCTTGTGCCTAATGAACATAGGTTATCATTGAATACTTCATTGTGCTTCGTGATGAAGAATAGATCTTCAAATACTCATCTTGTTATGGCGATGAGCAGGAACTTTAGTTCTTGCCTTATAGTAGGTATTTCATTACATATGATCATCTGACGGAGAGCAGTTTTCCACATCCGTTCCCAACAAAAGCACCAGTCACCATGGGTGTTATTTTTTCTACCTTCAAAGTGACAATTTTGAGAGCCCTGTCTTCTCTTCCTTCCTCATTCCTTCCCTTCTTTCCTTCTTCTCTTCCTTCCCCCATCTCTCTCTCCTCCCTTGCTTATCGCACTGATAGTGTATTGCCATTGCTTTATAGTCACTATGCACTTAAGAGAAATGATAGATCTCATGTGACAAATGTCCCAATTCCTTCTAACTTCTAGCTTTTAATTTCTGGCATGGGGACACTGACAGGGTGTTTCCTACTGGGGGAATGAGAGAAATTCTAGGCAAACTACACTAAAATACAAATCCATCTTTCTGCTGATGCAGTAGTTTAGAAGCAATGAGTGCACCTATGATAGCCCACAAATCTCATGCAGAACAGCTAGGAGAAAATGCCCACACTGCTATCTATAATTGTGTAACAGATTTATGAAAGGTACTCTATTTTGGTTGAACTGTTGTTTAATACTGTGTATAACAATGTGGACTCTTTCAGACCAAGGTTTTTCTTCTTTAGTTTCATGCATATATATAAGGTACATTTTCCTAGCATTGAATATTCATGTAAAATATGATTCTAACTCCTTCCTGGGCTACCACTGATGAAAATTCTTGCTACCAGAGAGGCTGTGTCACTCTGGGCAGGAATCTGGTAAGTTAGGAGTCAATAGGGTATAGAAATGGATAGTTTGGATATGGTTTGCATAATAGGTTTTTTAAGATAGGTTTTTTAAGTTATTTTAAAAAAATATTCATTTTATTTGGAAAGCAGAAAGAGAGAGAAAGAGAGAGAGATTTTCCATTCTCTGGCTTACTTCCCAAATGGCCACAACAGCCATGTCTGGGCCAAGCTGAAGCTAGGGCCAGGAACTTCTTCCAGGTCTCCCAAATGGGTGGCAGTGGCTCAAGTACTTAGGCCATGTACTGATGTTTTTCCAGATACATTAGCAGGGTGTTGGATTGTAAGTAAAGTAGCTGGGGCTGCAAAGGCACTCATGTGGGATGTCAGCATCCTAGGCAGTGGCCTAACCCGCTGTGCTACAATGTCAGCCTTAGAGCAGGTCTTGGATGGAAGTGCATCCCAAAGTGGGACAGTGTAAAATGGACTTATTTCTAACTGGATGTGGGTTAAGAAATGATTTGGTTTTAAAGGTGAAAACAATACCGTGTTATTATTTATTCTGTGAAATTCAGCGGCATTTCTTTCTTTCTTTTTATTTTTAGATTGTTTTCTCTTAAGAATACTCCTTCACTCCCCCAAATTTCCATTGCTCTTGAACATGTATATTAGGACAAGCAACATATTTGGGGAACAAATAATTGAGAAATTTTCTAAAAGCTCCAGTGATGGATGCTGTGCTGAGGAGTAAGGGTGGAACAAGCCTGTGAGGTACTTGCTCTCATACATTCGGCAAGCTCAGTCAAGTTCTGTCCAGAAAACAGGAGATGCCGAATAGCTCTGGGAGAGGTGAGGTGAGGGTATGCCTGTTTATTTCTGTAAGTTTGGGCTACTTTTACATTAGATTACCTTGTAGAGAATGGAATCTGACCAACCGCTCAATAAAACACCCTTAGTAATGTTCTGCCTGCTCATAGGGCTTTGATTGAGCTTTTCCCATCCTAATCATAAATCCATTTCCATAGAAACACAAATGGGAGGAGCATCATGAAAGCAATTTGTCTGCTTCTGCTTCCATGGAAATGGAAATGGGATTTACAGCAGTTGAAAAAAAGCTTTAATAAGCAATATTTCCAAATGCAGTCTTCAAATGTAACCCTTTCAGCTTATAAAGTAGTTGCTGATAGTTGATAATTTGAAGCATAGCAGGGCAATTCTATACCTGGAAAAAATTGTAAGCCTTGCACTTCAGCTAACATAGGCTTCTGACTTTGAAACAGCATGTTGGTGTCACTTACTGTTCAACATTGGTTGTGACCCTGTCCAACCCAGGGACATGCCTTATCTCTCTCTGGAGAGACCACCATGATGAGTGTTCGAGAAGTTACCATGGGAAGTGTCGCTTGGGTTCTGCAGTATATTTTTTGTCCTTTTCCAATTTTTTAGAGCTTTTCTAGTATTTCTTCCATGAGCATACTCTGCTGCATATTTTAAGCCTTCATTAATCACTAACAATTGGCAATACATATGTTGAAATTGTAAAAGTGTCACATTGCATGAAGAATTTTTCACATAGTGTGCACAAATGCTGAATAAGCAAAAAGTTTGCTGTTCATCAATAAAGTAAAAAAAATTGATTTACAATATGGGCTAAAATTGGATCCTGTGAAAAGTCACTTAGTTCATTACTCATTTGAAAAGATACTTTGCTAAGCACTTTGAAATTATTTTCCAAGTTTTTGTTTCAAAAATGCTTTTTGAATATTTCAAATTATAGAGTCAAAATTACATAATCTATGGAAAAATTCAACAAAAACCTGTATTAAACATGATATATCACTGTTATTTTTAATTTGGTTGGATGAGTCAAACAGATTTCAGATTGAAGCCCTTTGAAGTGTTAGGGATCCTAAGAAGCCAGGGTTATATTTTATAGACGACATGGAAGGTGGAATTGGGAGGAAGATATGACAGAATCAGGGCAGGAGAGAGAAGAATAAAATAATGACTTTCTAAGGAAATAGAGAAGTCCATTTGTAGAACAGCTTGCAAAGCTAATGTGAACCTTAAAGGATTCTAACCTCTCTGTCCCCAACAGTACTGACAGCATGATGTCTGCCTAGAGGGGAGCAGGTGTTTACTTTTGCAGGTCGCTGAGTTAAGTGAAGGCTCCTTGCCCTGAATCAAATGCTGCAGGCAGCCAGGCAGTGGCTGAATAGAAAACTGCACTTGAAAGTGGGGTGTGGCTGTGTGAAAGTCGTCAGGGTCAAAATGGAGCCAGTTATGCCAACCCTAACAACAGAGAAGGAAGAGTTCTCATGGGCATTTCCCCAAGAGTAACTTTCACAAGATGCTACCCCCACACAGGGGCCACAACAATCTGATCCAAATAGTGTTTCTACAAGGACAGCTCCCCATCAACTGCCTGCACAGCCTCAGCCCATTGTCACCCTGCTTTGTAATCATGATGGCTGATGATTACTGTTTCAGATATCTGTGGAATCCTCCTCATTTTTGCCTTTGAAAACTGCTGGCCTCCTGGGACTCTATCCATAGTTTACTCTGGTCTGTGTGTTTCCATTGCAATGCTCTGCTAGTCCCATTGCAAATAAACACAATTCTTTGGAAAATATCTCTCTGCTTATTTTTTTTATTTAGGTTGACAGTTGTAAAACTTTTATCTTGGGTCATTACAGCCTGAAAATAAGAGAACTTTGAGATTTCATTTCTGTCCTAACCCAAAGGAAAGATCAGATCTCACACATCTTGGGAGTAGATTAGAAAAGTATGCAAAGTGCAAAAAAGAATCTGAACAAGAAACACACGACATCATTTCTATGAGCTAATGCTGCCTTTTACTAATACCTGAAAATTCTAGTAATTTTACTGTATCTGCAGCTGTGTTGTTTTGCTATATTCATATTATGCTTATGTTACCATTTTTTCCTCATGGGAACACGATGCAATGTAAATAATTGCTCATAGATGGTTGCAGTGTGCAGACAGATCATTACCTCTCCCCCAGCATTCATTTCCTCCTCTTGGGAAGGTACACAATGATGGTAGGGGTACCACATTGCCCACGGCTCTTTCCCCGAGCTGATGAGTTCCTGGCACCTAACAACATCTTTTCTGTGAAATGAATGAATAAAGCAAGAGAACGTGTTTAGTTTTTATTAGGGAGAGAGAATCCCAACCTGGGTAGCCCTAACTGATCTTTATGGGCAACCCACTGGTGTCTTCAGTGGCACAACAGACAAACCAGCCCCCCTCATGTGATCTGGAAGAGGCTTACTCAGGTTTAGCTCTGTTCCATCTCGAGGGTGCCTTGGGGTCACACAGCCCCGGGAGAGATGTGTGCACACTGCTCACTAATTGTGTGACTTTTCTTAAATTATCTAAGCCTGCTAGGCTACACGTTTTAAATTTGAAGACAGGGAACCAACATTGCTGGCATGCTACAAGGATTTCCTAACATGGTGCATTGATTGGCCCATGTCAGCAGCTGATACCCAACATGGATTAGTTAGACCAAAACGGTCTACATCTTCTCCATCTGCTCTATACCACTGGGGATATTCTGAGGCTTTGGGAGCCCTGTGCTGGTATGAGACCCAGATTTTTTAAATAGTTCATAGAGTGGAAAAATCCAAAGTAGTGAACTGCTCTTACATTTATTGGTACAAAAAATGGTGGAGGTTGGGGGGCAGAGGATAACAGGTTGGGCCTAAAATGTGCTTCAGCACCAAAGGAATTCCAAGAACATAGGTTGTATTGGTTTACATTGCCACCACTTCTGGGCTGCTTCATTATCAAATAATTCTGTAACTTGGTTCATTTCTTTGATTCCACACTAGCTCCACCAACAGCTTTGCCTGACCTTATTTATTTCCTTTCCAAACCCATGAGCCTGGTCTGTCCCCACTACCATGCCCTTCCAGGGGCTAATTCTCCATGAACAATGCATTTATCTGTAGTCTCTACCTGTTCAACTCTCACTGTCTTTGAGACCCACCAGGTCCAGGAAGCTTCTCTAGCTTCTTGTTTCACATTGATCTCTCCTATTTCTGGCCTTCTCTTGCCTGGCCCTAACATTAGTCTCCTGTTGTTTTGCATTGTCCTGTAATTATTTACTTGAGTTCCTAGAGTGCAATCATTTGGTATGCAAAGGTCATGACTAGCATTTAGTACAGTGACTGGTACATGGTGGATGCTTCATAGATGAATATGTGGATCAATCACTTTATGTGTACTGGAGATTTCCTTTCCCATGGTATCAGGAACTGTCTAGGCCTTTTCAAAGGTTCTTCACTCTAGTGAAGGGCTTACTGGAACCTCATCTAGGTTGGCTCAATTATTCCAGCTGATTGGAGCGAGCCACATATTTGTGACCTCTCAGACAAATAAATAATCCATTTTCCTTTATACTGAGATTGGATTGTATGATTTTCCTCTACTACTTCCAGAAGATTTAAGATTGCCTTGTTTTGGCAAGTAGATAAATTACGCCACTTCTACAGACAGCTCGGGCCTCTAGCAGTAACGATTTTTCTTACAAAGCATTTCTCAGCCTTTGGTCATGATGGGATTAAATGAACATATTGAAAAGATTATTTTTTATTAGTACCCTATGGTGTCTCTGATGAGATTACCACATATAGTTTGAGAAATGACAATGGGAACTGGAAAATGATGGCCCTGTAGGGCAGAAGCTTTTTTTTTTTCCTTACAGAAAAGGCATCTTGAGGATTTGATGGTGTGAGGCTGCATTGCACCCTGGGGGCCACAGCCTGCTGGCCACCAAGGAGGAATGCACACAGGCATGGGGGCAGCCAGCCAGTAGGCCCAAAGAATCATCTTCAAAAGAAATATTTCTTTTCAGGAGGATCACTTTCATCTGCAGAAACATTATAACTGCAGTCTGATTTGGTATTTCACTATGTTCTGGGTCACCTGAATTTCCCCTTTGAGTCTTGACCGAGCTCTCTCTGTTACAGTCATTGGCATGAGTGTAATTCAAAGGGGGCTGTTGCTACTCTGAGCCATCACAGTGCGCAAGCTTCCTATCTCAGGTCCACTCCAGTCAGTTCATGAGATCAGACTGGAATGCTGGGTTGAGGGAGACTTGCACGTGGTCTCTGGGTCTGTAACTTGTGTGCCATATGGTTATAAGCCTATACTGTTGATTGGAAACATCTGCCTCAGAAGAGGCGAGGGCTGGTGAAAGTATTTCTAGAAAAGCATTCCTTCTCATGCCCTGGTTTTAATCACTAACTTTTCCAACTGAAATCCTCAAAGCCTACTATTTATTTCCTTGCATCTCATAGCATAAGTGTCATAGTATAGGTATAGTATCCCAAATGAATATGACTGAAATTGAGTATCTTGGTTTTTTTTATTTTTATTTATTTTTATTTTTTGTTTTTTTTAATATTGTGTATCCATGTGGCAAAATAATCCTAACAATAGAAAAAAGGATGATATGAAAAGTAATTTTGTCTCTCGCCTGTCCCCTCCACACTGACTCCTAGAATCTCTCTTTGAAGTTAATGTTAATCAGTCTCTGAATATCCTTCCTGAAAAATGCCAGAGTAGTATTCAATCAAATAATTATTTTCTGAGCCCTTGAAGTTTCCAAGAGCTATGAAAATGAATAATGTGGTCTGTGTCCCCAGGAATTTCCCAGTTTGGCTGATAAAATGAACAGACTAGGGAGTGTGGAGGGAGGCAGGAGGAGCAGCCACGGAGGCATCAGAGCTGGACTGAGGCTGCAACTGGACCAGTGACTACGTTGCTATGGCAGGTCTGTCTTTGTCCTAGGGTGTGCTGACCTTGGCACAGAAAGCTAACCCCTGCTCCTGTCTGCCAGCTTCCAGGGGTGAACAAGGAGAAGCTAGGGCTGGAGCACACAGAGGATAGCTGAACAGTGTGCAAAGAGTGCACCTGTTGTGCTCTTGGACTGGAGGAAAGGCTCTGCTGATTGCCTGTAGCAGTCGGGGAACAATTTCATGAGATGTGAAGCTTCCGTGCATGTGCACAGTGCCTGGAATTTTCATGGAAAGCCTCCCTCTAACATTGTCAGAAAAGTCCGTTCTCAGGTTCTCTTCCCAGCCATCATGTGGGATTGGCCTCCTCCATCTCGAGTCCCTCTTCCAGGAGTTCTGCTGGGGCAGCTGTTCCCTGATTCTGGATTATTCTGAGAAGTTTTGCTTCTCTTCGAAGCCAGGGACGTGTCC
The DNA here is from genome assembly GCA_949820135.1 of Sylvilagus floridanus. NCBI lineage: Eukaryota > Metazoa > Chordata > Mammalia > Lagomorpha > Leporidae > Sylvilagus > Sylvilagus floridanus. Next base: position 19,830,177 of record OX463238.1, on the reverse strand, counting down.
AGTCCTCACTCCTCAGAGCAGCTACCTTGTAGTACAGACAGTCACGTAGCCCATTTATGAGCGGTCACCTTGAGGGTCTTTACTGGGTTTGCAAAACTCAGAGGGATCAACACACACAAATATCGGACAGAATAGAAGTACCTGATCTCTCCCAGTTCCAGTGCTTTTCGGGTTTGTTTGTTTTTCTTTTTAGTTTTGCTTAACCAATTAATAGGTGGGAAACTCAGCTTTCTGGGAACAGCCTCCCTGGGCTTACAGAAGAGAAAATGCCTTATGGAAACACTCACACAAGTGCAGTGATGTCTTTGTGTTCAAAAATGGCCACTCTTTTTTTTTTTTTGGACAGGCAGAGTGGACAGTGAGGGAGAAACACAGAGAAAGGTCTTCCTTTTCCGTTGGCTCACCCTTCAATGGCCACTACAGCAGGCACGCTGTGGCCGGCATACCATGCTGATCCAAAGCCAGGAGCCAGGTGCTTCTCCTGGTCTCCCATGTGGGTGCAGGGCCCAAGCACTTGGGCCATCCTCCACTGCCTTCCTAGGCCACAGCAGAGAGCTGGACTGGAAGAGGAGCAACCAGGACAGAAGCCAGCGCTCCAACTGGGACTAGAACCCGGGGTGCCAGCACTGCAGGTGGAGGATTAGCCTAGTGAGCCACGGCACCAGCCAAAAATGGCCACTGTCAATGCAAACTCAGGGGAGTCCATCAGAGGAGTTTATTCTGGAGCTGGACTGGAAAAAGGTTTTCATTTCTAGGGCCTTTGGTTCCTTGTTCATTAGGAAAAATATCATGTGAGGTTCAGAGTTTCTCTGGCTCTTCACCAAGCAAAATTTCTCTTGTTCTTCAATTAGCAAAATTCTCAGCAGTTTCTCAAGGGTGGTTTAATATAAACGAGACAGTGTCCTTGTGTTAAGTTCTGTTTGCTTGGAGATTTTGTTATTATAAATATATTGAAGCCCTACAGTGGAGATTGGTCAATACTGAGACAGAGAGTTCTGTTCACCTTGTAGATACTGCATTGTGAAGCATCTTCCTAAAGGAGCTCCCACCACGAGGCCTCTCTGGTTCTGCTTAACAAGGTCCTGGCATATTTCTGTTGAGACGGAGTCAAGAGCGGAGCTATGGAATGCCTACCCTTCCGAAGTGAGGTTGGGATCCTGTGAAGATGAAGAAGAGAGAAGCCTGCAAATTAAAGGCTCATGTGTACCCACTGGAGAACACTCCACTACATTGAAAGGAGACCAGAGGGATTAAAGACTATAAAAACCTTTCACACTATCCTCTGGCCGATTTTTCATGTTGATGCAAGAGCAAGATTGTATGCTTTTCTTAATGTGGCATTCCAGAAGTATTGGGCATAATAAGATTATAGGATGGTAACTCATGTACCTGACTGCTATCCTGTCTTATAGGCATCTCTACTTCCATGTATAGTATGCAAAAAACTCAGGATCTTTCTTAAGTCTTCAAATACACCATCTCCCACCTGCCTCAGGGTCTTTGTATATGATGTTTTACCTTCTTGTTTCTCCCTTCCCCAGTTAACCCACCCATTCTTTAGATTTTGTACTGAAAGCTACTTACTGAGGGAGACATCCTCAGACGTTGCTCACCAAGGCAGGCCATCTTGCTAAAGCCCTCAGCTTCCCTGCATGTTTCCTGCATGGTTCTTGTCACAGTTTTTAATATGTACTGTGTGATTAGTCCATGAGTGTCTGTCTCACTAGGCAGAAAATGTTTTGAGGGCAAGATCATGTCTGTTTTAATTGAAAATTGATTGATTGATTGATCAGCGATCACTGGGTCCTTCAAATCATAGCTTCTTGAAAGGGCTGAATCCATGTTATGGCTTTTTCTGCCAGCTCATGGAGAGGAATTGCTGCAAAGTATGATATAAGAAGCTGAATTTAGAAAAATTGCTGTGTAAATAGATGGATCACTGTAACTGCTTGTGAATGTACATGCACACCCAAACTGTGTTAAGATGGATTGAAGACGCAGCTGTCCTTTCTGCCATCTGCCTAGTGAATGGCATACACTTGCGGTTGCTTCATCGAGCCCAGACATGTGTGTGTCCTCATCCTATGATGAATTGAAGAGTTCTCTATCACATTCAGCATCTCCTCCTTCATTTGGCCATCCTGAAAGCATGGAACATTGTTCATAAAAGAAGCACAGTGTCAATGTGCCTGTGGACCCATAACAATTTGCATAACATGATGCAGCATGACCCAAACTGCGTATATTACTGTCAGTAGATCACGACATTGGTTTGGCCAGCATCATTTCTGTGAAATTCACTTGTGCTAGCATTACAAATTTTATTAGAGAGCTAAGCACTTAGTGTCCTTTGAGCACTGGGGGGAAGAGAAAACAATCATGAACCCTTGGCTTGAGGGAATATGATTGTTTGTGGATTGGGTGAAAACAAACACACAAGCAAACAAAAATCCTGTCAATTCCTATGTTCTTCATCATAGTTAATTATATTGATGGAGATCACTTATCTACATTCATGTTCGGTTTAAAAAATGGCACTTTTGCTACCTGTGTAATGAGGCAGAAAAACATTCAGCATTGCCCAAGCTTATCTGATTACTGTTTGTTCAATTTATAAGTACGTGCTTGGTTACTTTCTTTGAGTTGAAAGGATTTCCTGTCAGAGTATTCACCTAATTTATAACACTCACGTCCTGATGCAGACATGGAGGGCTGATTATCAAGTCCAGATGTAGTGCTTGGCTTACCTGGGAAGAGAATTTAAAACTCAGTGCAGTGGACTATTTCTCCAGATGAAGCAGGTCCTGGACAGAAACGAGTCTTCAGAGAGCAGCAGACACACGAACAGATCTAATGATTATTCATGTGTGCCTTCTGAGTAACATTTATTAAATTGTTTTTATGTTGTTCAAAGCAGCATGACAGTTTGACCTCTCATTACTGTTTTGGCATTTATTCCCAGGGTGTGTCTCTGTGCGCAAAAGTCATAATGTTGAGATATCTGTCTTGAGATAATCACATAGGCACTGGAAGGGAAAAACATCGAAACGACAGGCTCTTGATAATGCTTTCTGGTCACCCCTCACCTCCGCCGAGAGCTACACAACTCTTCCCATGATAAACTATACAAGGCAAATAATCTTCTCTGGGTCCCACAGAGACGATTTCACGACATGACATTGTAAGGCTCTTTGAGAAGGAAAGGAATGATCAGATTTCATGAGGCTGAAAGTCCAGCATTGGGAAGAGGTAAGGAAAGGGCAGCTTTTGCTCTAACGCCCCTGCTCTAGCTTTGATTTTAGCCTCGCCCTGGAAGTAAGGAACCTTCAGGTCGGTGAGATTCTGGAAGCCAGTGGTGGGGGTTCTACAGGCTCTTAAAAAATCCAGTGGAAATCATGCTGATAAGTAACCAAAATATCCGGCGACTGTGCTTTGGGCTGGGTAGCCTTAGTGTCCCTGGTTTATTTCATGTACTTCGATGTGTTTTGTTTTTATCTTTTGGGAAATAAAAATTGTCAAAATGTGGTTTTTTTTCTGTAAATGTATGTAGTAGGCATTTTTTCAAAGGACAGCTTGAAGCGATATCTGGGGGGGATTTTTGGGGAACCCTGGACCCACATCTGCACACTCGGTGGTAAATGAGGCAAATTGCTCCTGAGACTTGGCCAGTCCAAAGGCCAGGGCTTCCGGGCAGGCTGGTTTTAGGGAAGAGTAGTTGTGTTGACGGTTATATTTCAAACTGGACTTTGAGCTGAGCCTCTTCTGTGGGCAGAGAAAGCCGCTCTGAGAGCTTCCTCAGCACAGCTACATCCTGAAGTGGTTGAGGGATGAGACTCCATGGAAACTGCCTGGGGCTGTCCTCCAGCAGGCACTACTTGTCGCCCTGCTGAACTGGGGTGGTCTGAGCAAGCACGCCCTTTTGTTTTGTTCTGCTTTCCATGTATTTATTTGAGAGAAAGAGTGTGTGCATGGGCTGGTGGGGGGAGGTGAGGAGAACTCCCATGTGCTGGTTCATTCTCCAAATGCCCACAACATGCAGGAGCCAGGAACTCAAACCAGATTCTCATATGGGTGGCAGAAGCTCAATTACTTAGCCATCATGGCTGTCTTCCAGTGTTTGCATTGGTAGGAACACTGGAGTCAGGAGGGACAGGAGGGACAGGAGGGAGAACCTAAGATCAAATGCAGTATGGGATGTGAGGGTTTTTGTTTGTTTGTTTTTTAGGATCTATATTTGAAAGGCAGAGTTATGGAGGGGGAGAGAGAGGGAGAGAGGGAGAGAGAGTGAGAGAGAGAGATCATCTGTCCACTGGTTTGCTTCCCAAATGGCCTCATTGGCTAGGGCCAGGGGCTTCATCTGGGTCTCCCACATGAGCATAGGGGCCCAAGGACTTGGATCATCTTCTACTGTTTTTCCAGGAGCATTAGCAGGGATCTGCATCAGAAGTGGAGCAGCTGACACTCAAACCCATGTACATATGGGTTGCCAGCACTGCAGGCAGTGGTTTAACCAGCTGCGCCACAGTGCCAGCCCTAACATGGACTTCTAAATGAGCATCTAAACCAGCAGGCTAAACACTGCTCCTGCACCCATTTCTTTATTCTTTCTTTAGGATGCAGCCAAAAATAAAGGGGACCACATTCATCTCTGGTAAACTGTCAAGGTCTTTACTTATTTAAGTGGTTGTGAAAGAATCAACTTAAGTTTGGGAGAATTTGGTTTATTCATTTGAATAGAATAGATCAAAACATGAGAACACTTGGTTGTAAAGCTGACAAGGATGCCAGCTGGAAGTTGTATCTTAGTGAAAGTGCATTGGGAGAATTTCTACCACCTGTTACTTCTACAGTTTTGAATAGTATCCCAATGCTTTATAAAAGCTAATAAATTACAATTTTCTCACTCAGTTTTCCTTTGTTTTAATTTAAACATACTGATAACCAGTGCACAGAATTTTGAAATAAAAATTTTCCCTATTTACTTATGAGTTTTTTAAAGATTAGAGACATTGAAGATAACACTGAAAACTTGTTTTCCTTTCAACACCCAATATATGATTTTCATCTCAATCATCCTCAGGAATTTATAGTGCATTTTCCTCATCTATTTCAAAATTATTTTTTAATATTTGGATGTAATGTTGTTTCAAATGTGTTTAAAAGTTTATACAAGTTGTATTATATGTTTATATTCTTGGTTATAACTTCTTACTGCATTCTCCATTATTCATTCATTCAGTTAAATTGTATTTTGTGTTTACAGTGTTCTGCCTTATTTTCTAGATGTTAGCCTTTCCTCCCAGGTGATTATAAATTAATTGGGTCCAGCTCCCTGCTCATGCACCTGGGAAAGCATCAGTAGATGATCCATGTACTCGGGTCCCTGCCACTCAAGTGGTAGAACAGGAGGGGATTCCTGCTCCTGGTATCAGCCTGGCCCAGCCTTGGATGTTGTGGCCTTGGGAAGGGAACCAGCAGATGGAAGATCTCTTTCTCTTTGCTTCTTCCTCTTTCTTTGTCAAATAACTAAATAAGTCTTTATTAATTGGGAAAAGATTGTCAAACAAATAATAGAGTGCACATTATCTCAGATGGTGAGAATAAAATAAAACAGGACATGGGGGAAGCAGACACATGGGATTGGGCAGTTCCGGGCAAGATGAAATGAGTCTGTCAAAGGACAGAGGAGCAGCAAGGTTGACAGTGCTGCTTGGATGTGGGAGGCCAGCAGGAGGGACCAGGGTGGGGAAGGAAGGACTCACCTGGAGCAAGAAGAATTCTGGGCTGGCGCCGTGGCTCAACAGGCTAATCCTCCACCTTGCTGCGCTGGCACACTGGGTTCTAGTCCCGGTTGCCCCTCTTCCAAGCCAGCTCTCTGCTGTGGCCCGGGAGTGCAGTGGAGGATGGCCCAAGTGCTTGGGCCCTGCACCCCATGGGAGACCAGGAGAAGCACCTGGCTCCTGGATCCTGCCATCGGGTGAGCGCGGTGCGCCGGCCGCAGCGGCCATTGGAGGGTGAACCACCGGCAAAGGAAGCCCTTTCTCTCTGTCTCTCTCTCTGTCCACTCGGCTTTCCCTGGACTGGACCAGATGGAAAGATCTAATTCTCTCAATACGTGTGAAGCTCACGTGTTTTAACGGAAGTGGGAGAGAATCAGAATACAGCCTTTGACAGTGCAGGGTCAAAGAAGAAAGAATGATAAGACTGAATTTGGACACAGATATGTATGTCACAAGTTTTAACCATCTGACCAGGACCCCAGGAGTAGGTACTGATGTGCTGTGCAGACAGCTCTTAAATATTTGGAGAAAGTAAAGTCCCACATTGCTACAGCTTGCACGTTTGTGGTCCCAAAGCTTATGTTGAGACCTAATCACCAGTGTAATGGCATTAGGAGGAGAAGCCTTTGGGAAATAATTAGGACATGGGTAGGGTCTTCACGAATGGGATTGAAGAGTCTTTAGAGAACAGCCTTGGCCCTTCCACTGGGTTAGAACAAAGTGAGCAGATGCCATCTATGAGCCAGGAAGTGGGGCCTCACCAGGTACCAAATCCGCCAACTCCTAGATCCTTGATTTTCTAAGCCCAGAACTGTGAGAAATAGATTTCTGCTGCTAATAAGCTATCCTGCCTATAGTACTTTTTTATTATAGCCTGAATGGACTGAGACATACATCATATGAAGCAGACACTCCAGAATAATTGCAGATGGTAGAAGAAGGATTAAAACTCTTAGAAAAGTGAGCATGCTACATAGGATATACAACATAGGGTGATAAAACCCATGGTTAGCCGACTGTGTCTTAGGGAAGGGTTTGGAGTATGTTCCATCTGTCAAAGTGAGAAGAAGTGTACTGGTGAGAGGGTATTGTCAAGAGGCTCAGTGGCCATCTTCTGTAGGCCAAGGCTGGCAAGGATGGAGGCCCTTGGTAGCAATGGAGACTATGTGATCTCCAACAATGAAAGGGCAGGAAGATGTGGTCAAGCTGCAGAAGCAAGATGATATTAGAGTGAAGGAGAGTGTAACAATGCTTGCAACATATGATTATTCCCACTGGAGAATATGTCTAATATGAGAATCAGTAATTAACCATGGGGCCAGAATGATTCAGCTAGCTGACATCAATCATCTTCTGTTAGGGATCACCTCCATCCCAACACCATGGATGAACAAATGGAAGAATGGCTGTCACAGGATAGATAATCTGCGTAGGTCCAAGAGTAAAGACCCTCACTCAACTTGGATGATTTACTGCAACTGCTGAGTATGTAACCCTTGCCAGTGAAAGTCATCACAAGAAAATCATGCAGTCTTTTGGTGGTTGGTGGATTACACTGGAACTCGTGCATCCTGAAGGGGATTCACCCAGAAGGGAACTGAGTTGTTTCATTTTTTTTTTTTTTTTTGCTCTTGCAAGACTTCACCTAGCTCCATTATTTAAGGGCTTGCAGGTTTAAACTGTGGGCATGGGATTCTGCATAAAACAATGTAAAGTTAAGTGACTAATTTTAAAGCAGTAGCCGTGTGACATAAGAAACACTTGTCCTATCACCCACTTTAGTATCTAGAAGCTCCCAACCAGGTAGAGTGATAGAATAGCTCTAAAAGGCACAAGTGGCAGCCAGCTTAGAGGTGTTAGTATTCAAGGCTGGGGCGTGGTCTTCTATGACTCAGTAAATTATGAATATACTTTGGTATTGTTTTTAATAGGGAAAACACATGGTCTAAAATCAGGGTGTAGAAGTATGAATGATTCCACTTACTTTCGAACAGAAAAAATTGTGGAATTGGGCTTTTATTTCCTACAACTTAAGGATTTTCAGGTAAAGCTCCTATTTTACAAAGACAGAATGCTTCCTCCAGCAGATATAGCAAGAGTATATTAAACTATAAGCCATGGCAACCTGCTGCTCATCTGGGAATCCTTGAATTATGAGCCCAATAGGCAAAGAAAGGAAAGATCATTCTGGAAGAATTGATTGACCATGACTATCAAGAGAAGGAGAGAGGCTTTACTGTCCCATAGTGGGTGTGGGGGCATATATTTGCCACTTATATGATTCACTGGAGCATCCCTTAGCAACTCCTTTGCAGATTTTACCATAAATAGCAAAGTGCAGGAGCCACAGTCTGAGAAGCACATGGTCACCATAGGCTCACATCTCTTAAATGAGAGTCTGGTTTGCCTCATCAAGGGGTTCTAGCCAATAGTGAAGGGAATGAAGACAGGGTAATAGGTAAGGGATATGCTGACTCTTTGTGTGGCCATTTGACCATCTACAGCAATGGGGTTGTATTATGAGCAGAGATGAACCAGGATCCTGGGGGAACTCTTCCCAGCTGGGTGATCTTATGCAAGCCAATTAGATCTGAATAGTGCAGGCTTGGGCTGCAATGACCTATGGTGCACATTCTAAATCTTCCTTTAGAAACAATGTACTTCTCAAGCTTCTGGGAGTTTGCCTGATAAATTCTCAGAGCTGATTCTTCCAAAGGAATTGTCTTCCATCCAGGAGTTCCTCCTTTTTCCTGGAGCAGCCTGCTACTTAGTATAGGATGTCTCTTCTGAGACACCACAGCTTCCAAGCTGCCAGAGAGATCAGTCAAAATCGCTTCTGTATCTCCCTTCCCATGTTGGATCATTCTCTCCCTTTTTGATTCTATCAGTTAGTATTAGTCTTGTTTGTGTGATCCCTTTGACTCTTAGACCTATCAGTGTGATCAATTGTGAACTGAAATTGATCACTTGGACTAGTGAGGTGGCCTTGGTACATGCCACCTTGATGGGATTGTATTGGAATCCCCTGGCACGATTCTAACTCCATCATTTGGGGCAGGTCCGATTGAGCACGTCCCAGATTGTACATCTCCTCCCTCTCTTATTCCCACTCTTATATTTCACAGGGATCACTTTTCAGTTAAAATTTAAACACCTAAGAATAATTGTGTGATAATTACATAGTTCAACCACTAGTACTAGAATAAAAAAATACTAAAATGGATAAAGTATTACATTGTACATCAACAGTCAGCACAAGAGCTGATCAAGTCACTGTTTCTCATAGTGTCCATTTCACTTCAATAGGTTTTCCCTTTGGTGCTCAGTTAGTTGTTGCCGATCAGGGAGAACATATATTTGTCTCTTTGGGACTGGCCGACTTCACTCAGCATGATGTTTTCCAGATTCCTCCATCTTGTTACAAATGACTGGATTTCATTGTTTTTGACTGCTGTATAGAATTCTATAGAGTACATGTCCCATAATTTCTTTATCCAGTCTACTGTTGATGGGCATTTGGGTTGGTTCCAGGTCTTAGCGAGATACACAGCACTCATAGAATGGCAGATGTCCTAAATAGCACTCTGGCCTCAGAATCAGCCCTTAAGGAATTCAGATCTGGCTCAAGAGCCCATGAGAATATTTTAGGCATGGAAAGCCAAGACACTCTGGCAAAAAACAGAAGACCTAAATGAAAGATCTCTGCGAGTGAGATCCCAGTGGAAAGAATGGGACCATCAAAGAAGGAGGTACCTTTCTCTGAAGAGAGGAGAGAACTTCCACTTTGACTATGACCCTGTCAGAATAAGATCTAAGTCAGCGAACCCTAAAGGCTTCCATAACCTCAGCAACTCATGCCTAGAACCTAGGGAGATTACTGACACCATAAACAAGAGTGTCAAGTTGTTAAATCAACATCAGGAGCCACTGTGTACTTACGTCTCATGAGGGATCTGTCCTTAATGTGTTGTCCAATGTGAAGTAATGCTATAACTAGTACTGAAACAGTATTTTTACACTTTGTGTTTCTGTGTTGGTGCAAACTGATGAAATCTTTACTTAGTATATACTGAATCGATCTTCTGTATATAAAGAAAATTGAAAATGAAAACAAAACCTTGGTGTTAAATTGGAAATTGCATAGAAAATTAATCAATTAAAAAATATCATGTAGGATCTCTGTCCTTAATGTGCTGTACATTGTGAATTAATACTATAACTAGTACTCCAACAGTATTTTTCACTTGTGTCCCTATGTGAGGGCAAACTGTTGAAATCTTTACGTAATATGTACTAAACTGATCTTATGTATATAAAGAGAATTTAAAAGGAATCTTGATGTGAATGGAAGGGGAGAGGGAGCGGGAAAGGGGAGGGTTTCAGGTGGGAGGGAAGTCATGGGATGGGGAAGCCATTGTAATACATAAGCTGTACTTTGGAAATTTATATTCTTTAAATAAAAGCTTTATTAAAAAATCGCTTCTGCAGCTGTATCACAGTTCAACTCCTACTTCTGCCCAATTTTCTTTCGCTTGTGCCCAGGAGCATTCTCCAATAAATCTTCTGAATGCAAACCTGAGAGTGTATTTCCTGAAGATCCACACTAAGACATTAATTTAGCATTTCTTTTTTGTGTGGTGTATTATAAGCATGCAACATTATTTTTTAAAAGATTATTTATTTATTTAAAAGTCAGAGTTATACAGAGAGGGGGAGAGAGAGAGAGAGAGAGAGAAAGGTTTTGCATCTGTTGGTTCACTCCACAACTGGCCATAACAGCTGAAGCTGTGCCGAACCAAAGCTGGCAGCCAGGAGCTTCCTCCTGGTCTACCAAGTGTATGCAAGGAGTCCAAGGACTTGGGCCATCTACTGCTTTCCCAGGCCATAGCAGAGAGCTGAATTGGAAGTGGAGCAGCCAGGACTCGAACTGGCACCCACATGGGATGCTGGCCCCGCAGGCGGCAGCTTTACCCGCTATGCCACAGCACCGGCCCCCAATATTATTTTTATTCCCATAGAAATCTTACTGCTGCAAAGGCTTTTCTGAAAAAACCATCAAAAGACACATTGACTTGCTTTGGCTTTTAAAAAAATACAATTTCACTCATTTATTTTTATTTTATTTTAAAGGCAGAGAGGGGGAGGGGAGAGGGAAGAGATAGATAGAGAGAGAGAGAGAGAGAGAGAGAGAGAGAGAGAGAGGATTAGAGAGATCTTCCATCTACTGGCTCACTCTCCAAATACCTGCAGTGTCCCAGGCTGGGCAGGGCAGAAGCCAGGAGCCAAGAGTTCCACCTAGGTCTTCTGCGTAGGTGGCAAGGACCCAACTGCTTTAGCTGCCACCTGCTGCTTTCCAGAACACACAACAGCAGGAAACTGGGACAAAGAAGAGCCAGAACTCTAATGGACACTCCAATGCGGGATGTGGACAGCCCAAGCCATGGCTTAACTGTTGTGCCAAACGCTGGCCCAAGGCCCATTGACTTGTAATGCTAACATTATTATATGTAATTTTCTCCCTCCCTCCCTCCCTCCCTCCCTACCTCCTTCCCTTCCTCCCTCTATCTTTCTTTCTTCTTTCTCTTTGTCTTTTTCTTATTTGATTTATCTGTTCATTTATTCCTGTATTAATGCCACATGATTTTAATCACTGCATATTTGCAATCAATATTATTGCTGATTAGAGCAACTCTTCTTTTCACTCATTCACTTTGTATTTATCGTGAACTTTATGAAAACATCTTTATGTCATATGAAGTTTTATTTAAAATGTGTTTACTTGAGAAACACAGGCACAGAGAGGAAGAAAGCAAGAGAGTGCATGGCCATCACTGGTCTGCTCTCCAGTACCCTCAGTGGTTGGGCTGGGCCACTCCAAAGCCTGAAGATGAGAACTCAGGCCAGGCCTCCTGCATAAGCGGCAGGAGCCCAATTACTTGAGCTGTCATGGTTGCTTCCCAGAGAGCCAGGACTTGAGCCCAGGTATTCTGATATGAGACATAGCATTTTAACTGCTGGGCCACATGCCTTCCCCACCATATGGATTTTTTTTTACAAGATTTATTTATTTATTTTAAAGGCAGAGTTACACAAAGAGAGAAAGAGAGGCAGAGAGAGAGAGGTCCTCCATCTGCTGGCTCACTCCCCAGTTGGCCACAATAGCTGAAGTTGCTCTGAAGCCAGGAGCCAGGAGCTTCTTCCAGATCTCCCACACAGGCGCAGGAGCTCAAGTACCTGAGCCATCTTCTACTGCTTTTCTGGGCCACAGCAGAGAGCTGGATCAAGAGTGGAGCAGCCAGGACCTGAACCAGCACCCATATGGGATGCTGGCACTGCAGATGGCAGCTTTACCCACTACGTCACAGCGGCAGCCCCACACATGAATTTTTAAATCATTGTTTCAAACTTCATGAAAATGTTATTTGGATTTAAATTACGGGATTTATAAATTGATATGATAAAAACTGACAATAGTTTTTAATGTTGAGGTGTTTCACCATCAATGTTGTGGTGTTGTAGTGTCTATGTTATCTTTTTCTGTTTTCATTGCTTTATTTACTTTAATTTTGCCACTATTACTATGCCATTTCTTTTTCCTCCTTTCTGGGTTGATTTCATTCCCAGTAAATCAGTACGACTGCTTTCTGAAGGTCTACAGCGGGCCTCCCTTTCAGCACGGTGTTTTCTGGATATTCCACCTGCCCTGTGAAGCTCAGCCTGAGAGGGTAATGGAGTCTGTAGCAGGTTAGCAGGATGATGGGATGGAAGAGGCAGCGTAGGCTAGCTCCACATCACTAGTGCCACACCACACTTCAGCTTTCTCCACCTGGACTGACTGGAGAAAGGGTGCATTGCCAACCACCCACCCTGGTTCTGGAATGTTGTGCTGTGTAGATGGGATAGAAATCCAGTTTTGTTTTTTTCAAAAAATATTTACTGAGCAAAAACAAATTATGAAACCAAAGAGCTGCCACCTGCAGTAAAATAAAAGATTTCCCCAGAGATCCTAGTTCCCATGTAATTTTGGAGAAGCTGATAGTACTTAGAATCTGTGTGTGTGAAGAAATCCACTTCCTACCTCCCTTTGTATTGGTAACAAAAGCCTCAGAGTAGTGGACATCAGCAGTAGGACAGCTGGGCCAGGATTTGAAGGCAGATGTCGCAGGATGTGAAATACTTTTCCTTCTTAATACATTATCACAGAATGAACATATTGTGTTTTCAGTGTCATCGGGGTCAGAGTTGTGGGGCAGAGGATTAAACCGCCCATTGTGGTGCCTGCATCCCATATTGGAGTGCTGGTTCAAGTATCAGCTGCTTTTTCTCTTAGCTGGCACCCCTACTAATATGCCCAGGAAGGAAGTGGAAGACAGCTCAAGTACGTGGGCACCTGCCATGCATGCGGGAGACTTGGGTGGAGTTTCTGGCTCCCGGTTTTGGGCTGGTCCAGACCTGGCTGCTCCACTTGGGGAGTGAGGTAGCGGACAGATGATCTTTCTTCCTCTCTCTGTCTTTCAAATAAATAAATGTCTTTAAAATCTTTATATAGTGCCATGTTTGAAGTAAATCTTGAGTTATTATTGCTGTTCTGACTCATATTTTATTGCTGTCTTCCTTGAGAAGATGAAGGAACCTTTGTTTTGCCATTCATACATGATTGTGTAAATCTTCTCTTAAACGTTATTTTGAATTCCACTTCTGGTTACAATGGAGACAAAGGATTTGTTCTTATATTTCCACCAAAACCACCCAAAATCTAGTCTCTGCATGTAACAGTTCTTTGTAGATAGCAGGCAAACAGCAGCTGAAAGCTGTCATACATGAGAAAAGGGAAACCAAAAAAGGAGAGCTTTGTCATTTTATTGTCTTAGATTTCTTCCTGGAAGAAATTTCACTGGAGAGTGGCATGCAAGGATGGAAGCTGGTGGTGTTACTGAGTAGTGAGACATAGATAGAA